>JAKFHU010001436.1:0-1241666 GCA_023783475.1 Daubentonia madagascariensis | reverse complement strand
GTCAGCGCCCTTTGCCCCTGCACCCTCGTTCTGGCCATTCTCGACCATAAGTGCTAAAAGGAACAAAGGAGGGGAACTCAAGAAATAGAATCCACACGTAAATCCAAAGCCTTATGTTAGACTTTCCTTCTTCCCATCTCCCACCCATCCTCCAAATAGCTTTTTAGCCAGAACTGCTGGATGGCGGGTAAATTACTTTGATTACACTGAGTTAAAAGCAAAATAGGTTTAGGCAGAAAAATGAGCAAGGGCCTTGGGGATCTGGGAAAGAAAGACAGCCTGGACGTCAGGAGGCCTGGGCCTCACAAGGGCGTTTGTCTGCTGGTCTGAAAGCTGCAGAGTTGAAGATCTTGTTACTACGATTTCAGTGCTGGTGAATCAGTATAGATATTGATGCCAAGGTAAACTGTTTTGCCCCAAATAAGTGTCTAATCATTACTGAAATGAACTACCTTCAAGCCTTCCATAAGAGGATTTGAGAGGCTTTAATGACGTTGAAATTTGGTATGTGATTTGCGTAACATTAAGATCTTTTCCTAGTAGGTAGGCAAGAAAGGGCATTGCCTTTAATCTACTTCTTGATAAATGCACAATGTATCATCCATCTGGTACTTGAAAATAGAATTCTGTCCATAATAGTTTCTGTTTTCAAATAAAAGATAAATGGAAAAAAAATTGGGGAGATATTTTAAAGTGAGTTTTTTCCCTCAATTTTTTTTCTAGAAATAATAGTTTATGGGAACTATGATTTATTCTTACTCATATTAGTCAAACACTGATAGGCACTTTATATACATTATCTCCTTCAATCCTCACATCTTCCCTATGTAAATTCCATTTATAGATAAGGAAACTGAGGCTCCCAGAGGTCAAGTAATTGTCCTTGGGTCACATAAATAGTTAGGAGTAGAGTCAATACTAGGTCAATACTTCTCTGTTTAAAACTCATCATCATCAACTAGAAAAGGAATAAGAAGCATTAGTACTAGTCTTATTTTTTTTCAAGGCTTTTTTCTTTTTACCTGAAAAACTGTCATAGAGGGATCCAATTCCCACACTACTGACTTCTTGAAACTGCAGCCTCTGAAGCACTTCCAAGAGTGAAGCATCACCTTTGAAATGTGTTAGGAGCAATTGCAAGTCAGCTTTGCTCATAGAAGGGAACGGTAATTTGATACTGATTTGATGAGAAGGAAGTAAAGTTTTCCAGGGCTTAAGTCTAACTAAATTTTAATTGACGTAAGACTCTATAGAGTACACCACAAAATATAATAATATCATGGCCATGAGATCTGTCCTAGAAAGGAAAAAAGGGTGATTGAAACCCAGAGTCTTATTCCAGCACTGACTTTTAATCAAACCCGGAAATATGTACTTCCTCTAAGTCAGGGGCAAAGGCGGGGGTGCTGTTACAGAGAAAGGAGAAGAAAATTATTTTCCGAAAGAGTCTATTTATAAAGATGAAATATAAATAAATCAAAGGTTATAGATCCACTAATTAACAGGTTAGTGGTATAGACATTTACATGCCACTTGTTTAATAAGCAGTTACTAAGTGCCTAATGTATGTTAGATACTGTACTAGACTTTGGGGAGATCTAGTTCTATAAAGCCCATTTCATAACCTCAATGAAGCACAAACTCATTGAGGACACCCAATTTGGACCATTCCTGAAGAGATCACCTTATTAACGTAATTACTAGTCCTCACAACCACCCAGCAGGGTAGGTATTATCCCCACTTCAAAGATGGGGAAACTGAGACTAGAGAGAGCAATAACTCACTTGAAATTGCATGTTTAAGACAAAATCTGGGCTGGGCATGGTGGCTCATGCGTGTAATCCGACCACTTTGGGAGGCCAAGGCAGGAGGATCACTGGAGCCCAGGAGTTGGAGGCTGCAGTGAACTATCATGACACCACTGAGCAACAGAATGAGACTCTGTCTCAAAAAAAAAAAAAAAAAAAAAGACAAAGTCTTAGCTCCAAATCCTTCTGCCTTACAGGCACACATTTTTGCAGTACACCATGCTGACTTCCTAAAAGAAAAGCCTATGTCTAATAATCTCCACAGAAATATATGATACAATGCCTGTGAATTTAAAAATACTAAATTTGGTCAATTTGCTTATGAAAGTACCCTAATTTCTAAAGGGAACCAAGAAAATATAAATGATGTTACCAGCCTACCTGGCGCTTATTGTACTATTTACATGTCCTCTTTTTAAGCCCTCAGTGGTAAGTAGGATTTCATATAATCCCCCATTCATTCCCAAACTCTATTCTTTGCCTCATAGTTCACTTTTAGTAAAATGAATTAGTGAAAATCAATCCACAGTATGGTCAGAAGACCAGCAGGATTGACCTCACCTGCTTGTTGGAAACATAAAATCTCAGGTCCATTCCAGACCTACTGAATTAGAATCTGCATTTTAATAAAATACCCCCAATGATTCTGATAAACTAAAGCTTGAGGACTGTTTAACCTGTGTGAAATGTGTTTAATAACTCCAGCAGCTGACTTCCCCAAAAGGCTTGTTCCTGACCCTAGACTGTACTGGGGGGAGGAAAGGGAAGAAGAGTGGATGGGAACATCTGCAAGACACATGTTCACTTGTACTCCTGTCATAACCCCCCAATGCAAGAAACATTATTGCCCACAGATCACTCTTTAATTTCTCTCAAAAGATTAAACCACCCCTTTCCTACCAGAAGGGGAGAAAGAGAAGCTTACGCCAGGCTTTAGGCTCAGATGTATCCTATAATCTAGCTGAAGCTTCCCAGTCCTGCTGTAACCTTCTACAGTTAACGAAAGCCATGGATGTCATAGTTGAACCAATAAATGCTTCCTTTCAATGAATGAGATGAATAGGTCTTTCCAGCATTAAGCTCCAGGTCAAATGCTGCTTCCTCCATGAAGCCTTTCCTCATTCCCTGTCAGGGTTAATTTCCAGTTCTGTGCGTCTGGAGCGTGTTGTTTGTATTGTCTCATCACGTTGTCCCTTATAAAGGGCTGCAGACACATTAGTTTCCTCCTCTGGATTCAAAGCAACTTGAAGGACGGGATTGTCTGTGGTTTGCCTTTTCGTTTCCCCTTAGCACCTTGCATGTTTTAAGTGATCTACTTTGTTTAGTTGAATCATTGTCCTTCCCTGAGGTGAGTGGGTGACTTCAATGTGTGACCTAGAAAATCATGAACGGAAATTAGAAATATTTTGCCTCAAAATATTGGCATACTGGATTGACTGAGGAAGCCTCAAAGTCTCTCTGACCTTCGCCAACCCCACCATCACCACCACCATTGACTCTCCCAAAATCTTTGAAGTTTCTTTATCCACTTAAGATCCAGACCCACCTAGGAGAACAATTCTCCTTTTCTTCCCCTCCCTGTAAGACCAGAGGTGTGACCACACCTGGACTCTTTAAGAAGATAATGTCCAGTCTCTGAGACTCATTTAAACTCCAAAAGAGAACTATTTACCAGTTAATCTTCCTTCTCAGTGCATTCATCCTTTCTGGTGGTCATTTGTTGCCCATCCACAGAATTCCTCTTTTCCTCTTCCCGTCACCCATTTTACCAGAAAGGCATATAAGCTTCTGAGCCCCATTGGGGAGTTGAATCCTCATTTTCTGGGGGTTCCTGTGTATACACATTAAATAAATTTAGTAACTTTTCTCTTATTAACCTGCTTTAGATTTTTCAACAAACCTTCCAAGGACAAAGGGGAAGTTTTGTCTTTGCCCCAACAATCAGAAAAGGTGGTCAAAAAAGAAGCAGATAAACAAAATGCAGAGAAAAGAACACAAGCATTTGGTGGTACCATTTGAAAGGACTCCAATCCAGGTGAGGAGAAAAGAGATGGGATGAGGCAGGTGACATTATCTGTGGACGCAGGGTCCTTCCTTCCTGTTATGTGACCAGTCAGAAGCAAGGAGTTTCTTTTACTTAAGAGCTGATGTAAGGGATGGGGAATCCACAGAACTGGTGTAGGATGTCCAAGAGACCAGTTGGAGTGAAGATGGGATGAGACACTGGGAGTGAGTTCTGGAAGGGTGAAGGGGCAGCTATAGGAGGAGCATCCCAGCTAGAGCAATCCCAGGGACGTGGACTCTGCCTTCTCATAGGGAAAGGCTATACTCCAACAGGAATGACAGCATAATAAAGAATTCTAGAAATGGCTCAACATTTCATTCCACTAACTAGTTATGTGGCTCAGCCCAAATCACCTTAACCAATCTAGGCCTCAGTTTCTTCACCTGTCACTGATGGGGGATTACAAAGTTTATCCCAAAGTGCCTGCCACAGGACCACTAATGTTAATGTTCTTCTTTGTCCTGAGCTAAATGTATACACACAACATTCTCCAAGATAGATCTTGCATTTATTTCAACCCCAAACAAACAGTCTATGAGAGGGAAAGGCCATCTCTGGGAAACTTTAACGATGAAACTAATGATTACATCCCTCCAAAATATAGGACACTGGGAGCAAATTAATCTCCAAGATGTTTCCACCCCATTTGCCCTTGGCTCTGTAATCAGCTTTTCATCTCAACTCTGGATAAATGCAACTTGCCTGCTGCCACATTCATCCTAATACAGATGTTATTCTATTGATCAATAGCTACTCATCATCCCCAAATTCCCTGAAAATACTTCATGGCATCAAAATGCCAATCTCTGCAACATATCCAGGGCTCTCAGACACAGAAAAATAAGGTTTTGTGCTGCAACAGTATCACTTAATGTGGGTTCACAGCCTGAGAAAAGATAAATTGGGCCATGGAAAAGAACTTAAACAACAATTCAAAATATTTACTCAGACCACCAGAATGATACCTCTTCAGACTGAGGGGGCTCATTCTCTTCTGATGCATCATCCGTATTTATTTATTCCCCAACTCCTTCCAAAAAGGATTTGAAATGACAGATTATCCTTGTAACATTGCAATGTGTAGGTGAACATTGTGGAGGCTGGTAAAATGTTTGCAGACTGACAAGATTTTTTTAACTTGCCTACAGAAGTCTTAAAAATATCTTAAATGCCACCTGAAGCACCATATGGAGAAATTACTCTCACTTAGCTACAACCATAATTGCATTTATGCTGTCATTTTGTACAAAGAAAGAAAGAACTTGAATCTCAAACTGAAACCATGAAGTCACCCACATTCCCTGAAAAAGCTTAGGTTTCACTCAACAGGAAAAGTCATAATGATTATAGTTCTCTTGAATACAGGGGAGTAGAGTGGCAAGTATGAATGTTTCATGCCAAGAGGTGTATCTTCAGACACTACAGCAGGACTTGCATTCGGTAAAATCCTACTAACTTGCCATTAGCTGGCAGGACAGGCTTGATGTGCTGTTTTGTCAAAGGGTCATTTGCTGAGTCACAAAAGCAACCAGGCTGTACCCCCTGAGGGCAGGAGAGAAATAACAGTAGGTTTCCAAGTCACCTGCCTTGTGGTGAACAACCCAAAGGTGATGGGCAGGGAAGAATATCCCCAGCTGGGGCAGAATTTCAGACAATGCAGCACAATCATGTTCCATGACATAAATTAGCCTAGAACAGCAGCAGTCAGAGGAATCAGAGCCAAAGGCAGCAGGCTCTGCAGAGAACAGCCGCAGCCTCAAACAGATAGGAAAAGCTTTTTTAAAATGATTTTTTAAATTATAAAAGCATCACATGATCATTGTAATTTGAAAAATATAAGAAAGCACAAAGGAGAAAATAAAAATTGATTATAATCCCACCATTCATTTATTTAATCAGCAAGTATTTCTTGAACCCCTTCTAAATACCAGGCCCCTTTCCAGGCACTGTCTGCCATCTTTGCAGTTACAGTGCACAAAAGGAGACAGGGATAAATAATATAATCACACAAAGGAGAGGATCCTTACTTCCGAGGCTAAGTACCACAAGGAAAGTAATACAGTCTCTAAAAGCAGATTATAAGGGAATCTGGCCAGACTCAGGGGGTGGAGGGAGGAGTGGTCTTGAGAAGGCTTTCTGAAAAGGTGACCCTTATACTGAGAGCTGAGGAATTAATTAGTTAAAAGAGGGATGAAAAGCCAACCAGACAGAAAGAATAACATGCAAAAGCTCCCTGGCAGGAGGGAACATGAAATATGTTGAAGAACTGAAAGAAGCCAGTGTGAATAGACTTATAGAGTTGGAAGGAGGGGGTGAGATATGAGCCTGGATAAGTAGACAGGGCCAGACCACATATGGCATCACAGGTCTTCATATAAACCCTTCAGATATTTTATTTATATATGTGTATATGTGTGTGTATATGTGTGTATATACAATATGTGTACATATGTTTATATACAATATGTATATATATATATGTGCCACCTATACGTGTGTATATGTGTGTGTCTAGTTTAATCATTACCATCAGCCAAATTTCCCTTCAGAAAATATGCATCAATTAACACTCTTGCACCACACAAGAGTGTCAATTTCACCTTGTCTCCAACATTTATCTTTTTTTAACTTCAACATTTCATAAGCAAAAAGTATATCACTTAAGTTTTCATTTAATAGCGAACGAATATTTGTCTCCCATTGTTTTTTACTCGCTTCACAGAGAGGTGGACTTTTCCTCTCGGTGGAGTACAATCTCGTTCATGTGAGTTAAGGGCACCTGTCAAGTGTTGGAAATATCTCTTGCAAAGATTCAGCCTGGCTATGCAATGTTCCCTCATTACTCACCCCTGAATGAAGACATTAAAATGTGAAAGCAATCCATCAAATTAGTGTTAGCCATTAGTCTTAGCTTAAATTAATGTATGAGATTTATTTCCTTCTGGCCAATCACATAGTACAGCCTGAGAGAAAAAGAGAAGTCTGCTAAGACTTGTTGAGAAGAGAGAAAAGGGTCAGGTCTAGGGCCTGACAAGATATGGGTCAATCTGAAGGAGGTAATGAATGGTGGGACCCAAATCAGGGACCCCCTGAAGAAGCTTCGAGCCAAGGAGAAAGGGGAAACCAACAGGAAGATGGGGCAGCAGAGAAAAGCAGCTTGAACACATGTTTGACAGCTGCACCATTCTGCGGAGGGAAAGCTGTGTTTATTTACTTGCATCATGTGGGAAAACTCACTGGCCTCCCATCTACCCTTAAGTCCCTTCTGCACAAATGGATTTTGATCTCCGGAAATCAGGACTGTGATTGAGAGTGTGTGCAGGTTGCAGTGGCTTGTGCATAAGTCACATGTGGCATATACAGCATCCCTGGGGACTGAAATCCCAAAATCAGGCTGGCAAAGCTGCATCTGTGGGGAGGACTGAGGAGGTGTGGGAGTGGGGCAGAGAGGTTTACCTATTTTCGCACACTGGGGAACCAGACTCTTCACAGCAATGGTCAGAAGGGATTCAGTCCAGAGAACTTGCCACAACAACACTGGAGTAGTTGTTTAACTTGAGAACTTGATGAAATGGTAAGTCAAGAAAGATTGAAAGCACACCAAGCATTGAGTTCAACATACATTTTACTGTAGGATCTATATGCCACAAACCACAAATACAATAAAGTGCTTCCTATGTAAATTTCCAGTTCCAGCTCACTAGAGGCTGGTGGGGCTATCACATGTTCTCTATCATGGTATACAGTGGATTCCTCTTCTTTTGTCCATCTCATGTTCTGTAGATGACTTTCTGTGGATCTCAGTTCCACATTGTAATGGCATATCCAAATCTGTCTTCATGGGCATGCAATCTGTGCAGTCACACAGGGCCCTGAGCATGAATGAGTTCCACACTGTTTAATGCTCTGCTGTTGCCATCTTGAAAGTCTTAATTTCTGAGCAAGAGGCCTCACATTTTCATTTTGCACCAGGCTCTGTAGATTCTGTAGCTGGTCTTTGTTATATCCTGTTACCAAGACTCTTGTTTCCAATACTGAAAAGTTCTAGAGGATTCACAGTATAATTGTGTGGTTAAGAGAATATGTTTGAAACAAGATAGAGTAGGATTCATGTCTTAGTTCTGCCACTTCCTAACAGCATGAGTTTTGAGATACAAGATCTCTCTAAACCTCAAATTCCTCGTGGGTGCTTACCTCATAATTTTTTCTTTTTTTTAAAAAATTAAAATGTGGCAAAGCACTTTGCACTCTGTTTGGCACAATGCATGAAGATCCCATTGGTATGTGATTATATACAATTTACTTTTACTGTGTGCATTTATTGTGCTATTTAATGAAGACTTTACTTCCCTCCAACATGATCAGCAAAATATTTGGCACTGATTACCACAGTAACAGCTTGTCTGACTATGTGGTCCTTCAGACCTCCATCCCTCTCTGTCTCCTTAGTCACACTTTGTTATCTATCTGGCCGGTGACTGCTGAGTTCTTCTGCCTATGTGTTCCTCCCATTTAGCGTTCTGCATTCTTTTTGTGGCCATGAGAGGGTTGTTTTCATTCCGTAATTTTAGACAGAAAGAATAACTCCCTGATTGGGATCTTGGCTAAAAATGGATTCTAGATTCTCAAATCATTCCACACCCTCAAACACTTCACTGACATCCCATGGCAGTTCCTAGAGAACACCATCAAGCATCAGTCCTACCCACAGCAGTACAGCATTAACCATTTCATATTGCAAACTGTATAAACTCAGACATAGAACCTTCATTTAAACCATACACATGGGTATGTGCATGCACACACACACATAAATAAAAATAAATGTCTAAATAGAGACCAAAAATGGGCAGTCAGAAGTATTTCAGAAGTGTTCTGATGTCTGCACCTCACATTCAAATGCATAAAAATCAAGATGGACTGATGGATGGGCAGAGGGATGGATAGATAAATAGGTGATAAAATAAATATAACTAAATATTTCCTATAGAAACTAGGCAGTAAGGACAGGGTGTTCATTGTATAGTTCTTTTTTCTTTTCTGTACATTTGAAATTTTTTATAATAAAATGTACAGGGAAAGGTGGCCAGTCATGTATTGTTTGTTTGCATAGTCTGTGAAAAAAAATCAGAAAATGTAATAAAATCTAGATTTTTATCTTTCTATAAAAATCTAAGTTCTGGCAATACTGAGCTCACATACCAATGGGTAGTTGGAGCTGAGTAGCAGCTGCCTTCGCAGGGGCCATGAGTTTGCCAGGTCCTCACAGTCCTTCCACTTCCTCTTCTATTGCCTTTATGTCCTTCCTGAGTCACTCATTTAGGTTTCCCACCTGACCCTCATAGACATTTAAGCTTCAACTCCTGTTATAAATGTACACATCGGTGGATTATGGGATTACTCACTTAATAAAAGTATTCACTCCATAAGTCATTTTCCAGGGATTCTTGACATGGAGCCTTTAAGGTTCTCCCTCAGAAGTGTGTATAAATTTCCTGAAATTATATGAAAAATATTGTGCCTGTGTCCTTAAGTTGATGTTTCTGGGAAGATAGCCCATAGCTTTTTATTGGGTTCTCAAAGAGATCCATGATTCAGAAATAATTAAGAACTACCATAAGTTAAGGAGCTATACAAGTATATTTTAAATGGTTCAAATTTTAAAAGTGCCATCGACACATAACCAATCAGGTACACTGTTACCCTGAATAACAAGGCACCTCTATACCCCTTTCAGAACCAGAACAGGTCGGGATCTGTATGTATGATTGTGAGTGAGTGTGTGTCTACTAGGTAACGTGAGATTTATTGAAGATGAAGGACCAGCGAGTGTAGTCCCAAAACACTGTCTGTGATCCCAGCATCAGACGTCTTCTTCATGTGCATACATAAAGGGCTGGTGATCTCTCCATTTCTGCTTTCCTTGCCATATTAAGCTCTCAATTCTGTCACTGGCAATCCTCTGAATAATTCCATCTCATTGCTTCTAGCTTCATTGCATCTAACTACATCCATGAAAGTCAGGGTATGGAATCACATGTAGGTGATGAGCTCCAAAAAAGACAATTGGTTTTTCCAAAGTTCTTCCAGTGGCAGAACCAAGACAAGAGTTCATACTTTAAATTTAAACATAAATTTTAAGAAGTGGCTCTTCTTTACTAAAATGAGCTAGAAAAGTCTGTGTAAAGCCAACAAACTGGTAAGACCATATTACACCATCTAAAGATTATGGTTATAACCCAGACACTCAGAGGGTTTTTTTGACACAGGTGCCAAGTGTTTATGTAAATTTTACAATGACTTCCCACCCAATGCATTTATCAACTTGGTAGCTAAGGCCAGGGAAAACTGACAACCAGGCCTATAATGACCCACTAGGGACCCAGATTATCACCAGAATCTGCACTCCCCAACCTTCCCTACCTGTCCCTCCCCAAACAGCTACCTACCCACTCTTAATAAAGCTCTCTGCTGTGGTTTGAATGTGTCCCCCAAATTTCATGTGTTGGAAACTTAATCCCCAAATTCATACGTTGATGAAATTTGGAGGTGGAGCCTTTGGGAGTTAGTTAGAATTAAATACGGTCATCAGGGTAGGGCCCCCATTGGTTTGGCTTTATAAGAAGAGGAAGGGAGACCAGAGCTGATGTGCTCTTGCTCTCTTGCCATAAGTTGCCCTCCACCCTGTTGTGACACAGCAAGAAGGCCTCATCAGATGCCAGCCCACTGACCTTGGACTCCCCAGCCTCTAGAACCATGAGCTAAATAAACCTCTATTCTTTATAAATTACTCAGTCTGTGGTATTCAGTTATAGCAACAGAAAATGGATTAAGACACTCCTATTTATTTGATTCCCTATTGGAGTCAAGCAGAAGTATGAAGATAAACCTAGATAGGATTTTTCAATCTCAGCACTATTGAAATTTGAGGCCAGATGTCATTGTTTTGGGTGGCTGTCCTGTACACTGTAGGATGTTTAACAGCATCCCTGGCTTCTACCCACTAGATACCAGGAGCACCACTCATCATCTAGATGTGAAAACCAAAAATGTCTCCAGACATTTTCAAATGTCCTATGGGGGCAAATCATGAGTGATTTAACATTAATCATATCATTTAATCTTATACCAACTCTTCAAACCTCAGAGAAAGAGTTCATGATTAGGCCACAGAACTGAGACTGGAGCAAATGTCTTCCATTTCCAAAACCAGAATTCTATCCACCACACCTGAGCTGCCCCAGAACAAGTGCTAAAATTCTACTGGGCCAAGGTTCTTTGGATTTTTCTCTGTAGTGCTAATTCTGCTTTTTAGACACCAGAACACACATTAAATCCTTTCAGGTTGCTCTCTTCTTAATTGTACTTACTGCGTTTGTACCTCGGCTTCACCTCAGATAACCCAATTCACTCACCAAGAGATATCACTCTTACTTATTGGATTTTTGGATGGATTTCACAATAGACCTTCTTTAGGATAAGCTATTCAGCTTGGTTTTCCTAATTTACACAGAGCATCTAATGCCTGAATACTAGAGTCATGTGAGATATAAGGATGCTTCCAGCCAGGAAGAAGACAATGCTAACTACTGAGCTAGAAGTTATGATTCCCTGTGGATAAGGGAAAACAGGAGCAAAAACAAGGCACACCTCACAGGGATCTGATCTTTCCTTCCATCCACACTTGTTTCAGGGTGCTTCTACCTCTAGCCCAGCAGATTGTTTAGCTTTCTGCTACAGTGAAAGGAGAGTGTGTTTGCTCCCACAATATTGACAGGCCAGCTGTTTTACTAAGTGCGATCATTAACAAAAATGCAATTCATTATGTACCATAAGCTCTCAAGTCATATGTCTCAAAAGATTTTTTTTTAAAGCCAGATTCACACCTGGTATGGAACTAGAACTAAGGTGACCAGATGTCTCTGCTAGTCACCTGAATTAACTGTCTTCCCTAGTCCAGCCATCTGGCCCCCATGCTGGAACAGAGACTCAATGACTCCTTGCCAGAGGCCACGTGACTTCAATAACCATACCTTACACAAGTCTAGAATATGAGAGAAGGAGAAGAAATGAATTTTGATAGAAAGATGGTCTTCATCCTTAGAATTTTCTTTAGTTTCAAGTTTTATTTTAGAGATTTGCATATCATTGGTTTGGGGCAGCATATTGCTATTAGTTCATCCTGATTATTTAAACCATAAGACAAGGATAGACACTGAAGACATTTTATGTTGACTATATGAAACATATTTACATTCAGAAAAACAGGAGGAATGGAGAGGAGAATCCTTGTTTTGTTTTGTGTTTTTCAATAATTTCCTTCAATAAGACAATTGGCTTATCTTTGGCAAATTAAAGAGATTAAGCTAGTTAACAAAAGTTCTTGCCATCTGAGTAAGTTCTTGGACAAAATTGCTGGGAAAGTTTATAGGGTTTTAAAAGCCCACTTAAACAAATGACATTTACACATAGTTAACAGTAAGCTGAAACGTCTTAAAAACAAATCTCTTTTATAATGTTTGTGGAAGATTAGAAAGTCCCACCTTTGAACTTTTACCATTAGGCAAATTTTTTATATTAATATAATCTAAATCTCCTCTTCTTCATTTCCCTTCATCCTCATAATAATATATTAGGGAAGATTCTGTATCTGGTCTTTGAGCTCTCAGGAACCTGGGATCTGCCTGGAGATAAACCTGGTGGAACTCTCAGCCTGAAGGCCCTGAGGATTTAACGATGCCAACAACTGGTGCCCCAGCTGAGCTAGCAAATCTGTTGAAATTTAAGTCAGCTGTCCCAAATCCTTCACAAACCAGATTCCAAAGATGGACCCACCTGACTAACTTGAAATAAAGTCACTTGGGCAAAAACCAGCTAGCCAGAATTATAAACCTAACAGGATACTTGAGCCACATTTGACTCATTCGGGTAGAGCTAGTATTAATCCTTTTTTGTTTTGTGCTTAGTTGTTTTGTTTTTGTTTTTTTAATGATTTTTCATCTTTAGTTAGAAATTTAAAAAACAACCCTGAGTAACTGGAGATCAGTAATTAGAGATCCCACTATGGCTTAGTCACTGAATATTTGTTTGGGGTAGGAGAGGGTGAAGGGGAAAAATCTGTATTATATTAACAAGAAGCATTTCCCAGTACCCTCCAGAACCAAGTGTTCTCATCCAGAGAGCCTGAGAAAATAGCTCCTCCGTTAAGATGAATATCAGAGTACATAAAGGATAATGGTTTCATTGAATATTCAATTATAAGCCAAACTCCTTCTCTGTGGTTGGAAATGCCTTCTCAATCTCATAACGATTTTGACATTAGGGAGTAAAGGACAAGAAGAAGATCAGACAAGACAAGTTTATAAGAAGAGCATGTAGAGAATTTCTGTCATCTTTATGAAGCTGGAGAAAAAAAATCCAAGGAAAACAGCTGGAGATCGTGTTTAAAAGTGTTGTGTGAGTTTTTACCTTCAAATTATGTCATTAAAGATCTTATTTTAATTGTCGGGGGGGAATGTAGTTTATTTCCTTGACTGTGGGACCATTCTAGAATTTTTTCTCTGGTTTTCTATATCCAATTGTCTCCATTTCCATTTTTAGGTAGATGGTATATAAAATTAACCTTCTCAGCTACATTTGTATTTCTTTCTCTGCCCCTCATACTTACCCATTATGTTTACAGAGATGTGATTACATTATGATTTACTTTAGCCATTTCATCATGTGTTCTATTTTAATGTTTCAGACATTCACAATATTAACAAGAGCAATTTTCTGTAACAAATTTATTCAAAGACGTCCAGTTCTTATTTTCTTTGCATTTCATTTCCAAATGTCAACCACTCCAGAGTTTTCATTTTGCTGCAGCTTAATATCAAATCTCTTATCACTAGTAATATATGTATACCCTGACTATGGACATTTGACTCCTCCATTTATCTCCCCTGAATTTTAACGAGGACTCAATTAATTGTGAATATCAACATGATATTAATTATGGCTAATATTTGTTGAAAACCAACTGTCTGCCAGATACTATGCTTATTGGATGAGGCAATCTGCCATGACCCCTGAGCATCCCTGAATGTTCTTGTTATATATGCCAAGAATGCAAAGCTCTGACCACTCTTTATTCAGGCCATTTCTTAGGGTTGTGTTTGCAGCAAGTAACCTTGAGGGATGAGGTAATATCTCCCCTTGGACAAAGAGGAGGCTTTTGTCCTTATATACTTACTATAAAATGCTGAATCCCCAAGCTTAGTATCCCTTTTCTATAATGCAAGCTACTGTGTGTGCACACATCTATCACAGGCCTTGTGGTTGCCTCCGTGGGACTTGGGGTCATAGAGAGCCAATGCAAATGAGCATGAAGCTCTGGCTACTGCTTTGCTATGAGCAACAAAGTCCTTTGTCTCTGCCCTAGCAGTCTTATGTCTTCTGTCAGCAACCTGTAGCAGGCTAACTTGCCAGCTTCCACAGAGGTAAAATTGCAGACCCTGCTCGCACAGTTCCTGACAAAGTTTTGTACACTGATTATCACATTTAATCTTCACAAAGCTCCAATGAGACTCTTATCTTCCACTTTTCTGATGTTATCAGCACTCGACTGATGACACTTTTCTTCATTATTAAGTCTGGATCCCATTGCCAATTCTCATATCAGCACCCTCAACTCCACATGCTTCCCCTGCAAACACCCCGTAAAGCCCACAAAAGTGGACCAATCCCAGTGAAACTTCCCTACACTCGTGCTATTGAGAGCAGTCCTTCCATCTGCAGTCACACATCCACAGCATCCAGCCTCAGCTGAGCCTCCAACACCATTTACGACTTCCTTTTGCTTGTCCTTGGGCAGTTTTTTCCCCTTCTCCTCAGATACTAAAAAACTTCACTGTCTCTTCAAAGCCCCTTCTCTAATTCCTTGGCTCCCGTGGCCTATTTCACAGAAAGCGTAAAGAAATTCCCAAGAAGTAACTCCATCAACATACATCAATAACTCCCCTACACACAGACCCTTCAAGATGTATCTATG
Organism: Daubentonia madagascariensis; assembly: GCA_023783475.1. Classification (NCBI taxonomy): domain Eukaryota; kingdom Metazoa; phylum Chordata; class Mammalia; order Primates; family Daubentoniidae; genus Daubentonia; species Daubentonia madagascariensis. The sequence goes on along the minus strand of JAKFHU010001436.1, from coordinate 1,226,760 downwards.
AACATCCCCCCATGACCTCCTTCCTTAAGAACCTGCACTGTTCAAGTCAAACACTCCCCCCAGCCCCGTGGTTTGATCTACGCTCTGCCCATCCATCACCATCCAGATTATGCTGGAATTCCCCGCAGCCTATAAACATTCTCAAGTCTCCTGGCCTGGAAATAGAAGCCTTTCCTCAAGACTGCTCCCCTCGGCTCTCTTCCCCATTTCTCTCCTTTTCACAGTTAAGGTGACTCCTCCTTACTGCACACTCACCCTCCACCAGGCTTCCCACCCATTGCACCACAGAGGTGCTCTGGCAGCATTCAACTAGGATCTCCTAACTGCCCAGGCCAGTGGCTCTCTCTCCTGGCTACACACCTAAACCACAGGGACAAAGGGAGGGAGAGGTTAGAAGTGGGGACGAGCGGGGCTGGGTGGTTCTGTCCTGGTTCAGGCACACAGCCAGCAGGTGGTAACCCTGCAGGGAGCAGTCATAAGAAGAAATATCCTGATCTCACTCCTCTCCCTCCCTCTTACCTGTTGGTGTTCCACCTTGGCCACACTCACCTGAAAGCAGGGGAGCTGTTTATATAGTCCATACAAGTCAACCTCCAGGGCCACAGACAGCAGGCTGGAAAAAGGTGAGAGTTGACTGGGAGGGCCAATGTCTTCCATGTCTTATAATCACCTGAAGCACCCCATACAACACACTGTATGAGAAGGTCTTAGCCATATTCTTTCCAAATATTTAATAAACAATCTAAATTCTTGTCTCTGGAAATAGAAAAAGAGAAGACAGCATATCTGGCAATTGAAACAAGGCATAGAACCTAAAATTACAGATGAAATAAATGGCTTTAGATTTTCTCTATTAACACAGGCAAAAGCACCATTTATTAATAAATTTCTAAGATAATTTTAAATGATCATAAGATGCCAAGTGTTACTGTGTAAGGAGTTGACATTTGAAGAGGCTAGTGAACTAAGAGGCTGCTTATAATAAATGACCTTTGGAGAGGATTTGCTGGGTAATTTGTTACGTAGGGAAAAGAAAAGCAGAATATATTTTTCAGTTTGGGGGTAAATTACTTGGATCATTTTTGGATACTATTTGCGCCATGTGCTCATGTATCCTGTGGTAGTATATAGCATACCCATCACTGCTGATTAATTTTCTTAGAAACAGATATTTATCCTAAAGTGGAAGAGTCAGATATTCCTTGACCTCATGACTTCCCTTGGCTGTCCTCTGTATTTAATCATTTGACAACTTTTTCCCTTTATGTGCCATGGGCAGACATCAAATTTGAGAGCAGAAAGGACCTTGAAGATAAGTGAGTTTAACACCAAAATTTTACAAGATGAAGCTAAGGTCCAGAGATGCCACAGGAAGGATCAAGACCAAGCAGCAGCTATTAGGAGAGATAAAACAAAAATTCAGATTTTCATAATGCTTAGTAAGTCTGCTCTTTTTTCTACTTTCCCTGAATTTGTGTTTTTGTTTGTTTTGTTTTTTTCTGAGACAGAGTCTCCCACTCTGTCACCCTGGGTAGAGTGCTATGGTGTCATCATAGCTCACTGCACCCTCAAACTCCTGGGCTCAAGCAATCCTCCTGCCTCAGCCTCCTGAGTAGCTGGGACTACAGGCATGTGCCACAACACTGGGCTAATTTTTCTATTTTTAATAGAGATGAGGTCTCACTCTTGCTCAGGCCGGTCTTAAACTCCTAAGCTCAAGCGATCCTCCCACCTCTGCCTCCCAGAGTGCTAGGATTACAGGCATGAGCCACCACATCCGGCCTATACTTTCCCTGAATTTGTAAGGGGCCACTCAACATGTGGAGCAAATCTTTCCTTAAATGCTGTCCCATTGCCAAGAGGCTCCTTCAGTTGGAAGCTTGCTTTGAGAGGTGCATACTACACAACGCAGAGCATCTGGGCACCTGTGTTAGAACCCAACCTCTGACCCTAAGAGTTTAAGTGCTTCGACCACAGCTTGAGTGACAATATTCCACAGCTGGGATTCTATTACCACTATGGTCAGCATCAGGGAAAGAACAATCCTCAGTGGCTGGAAACAGGACCAATTTGGAATCAAGCCTTGGGTTCCACCCACAGGGTATAGTCTATGTGTCTCACCGGATTCTTATACCCCCTGAATAGGGAGTGGATTTAAAATATTTTAATATTTTGGCCAGTTCACAAAATTGCATACCACTAATTTCACCAGTAAGAGCCAAATTCCCAATGTTCAAACATATTAACTAGCCATTAATTTTATAGATAAAACTTCACTTTTGAAATTCACATTATTAGCCAAGCTTCTGGTGTCAGTTGGGTTATGGGCAAAAGAAGCACATGCAGTTGTTGCCTTTAAAGTGTGGGCTTCCTGATCAGGACGCTAGCTCACCACCCAGGCCAGCTGCACTCATGACTGGAATACCAGCAGAAGCTGGGCTGTAGCTTAACCTAAACTAATATAGGCACCTAATATCACACGGTCTATGCTGAAACATCTCAAGGACATTTACAGACATTGGATGACTTCTCTTTCTCTCTTTGTTTTTATTCTTGTTTTTGAGATAAGGTCTCACCCTGTCGCTAGGGCTAGAGTGCAGTGGCGTCATTATGGCTCACTGCAACCTCAAACTCCTGGCCTTAAGGAATCCTCCTGCCTCAGCCTCCCGAGTAGTTGGAACTACAGGCATGTGCCACCATGCCAGGCTAATTTTTCTGGTTTTTTGTAGAGATGGGGTCTTGCCATGTTGCTCAGGCTGGTCTCAACCTCCTGGCCTCAAGCGATCCTCCTGCCTCGGCCTCCCAAAGTGCTGGGATTATAGGCATGAGCCAAACGCCTGGCCTTTCTTTCTCTTTTATGGAACCCCAGGGCTCTTCATCAGCACTTCTGTGCCGGGATGTGAGCTGCCTTCATGTATCCCTGCTCTTGACAAGAAGTGCCTCCCCTGCCCTCCCCTTCTCTCCCACCCACCTCCCCCTTCCTCACAGCCCACTGCTCCCCACCTCCCTGCTGTTCCCTGCCTCAAAGCCTTCATTTGCCCTTGCTCTTGCCTTCTCTTGGGGTGCCTTCTCCCTGGCTCCTCACTTGCCTGCCCAGTTCTCATTCTCTAGTTCTAACTCATATGTCACCGCATGACAGTAACCTCTCTGGTCTGCTCCATCTAATTCAGCTGACCTCCTCCTCAGCTGCTTGTGCTGCCACCCAGATTGTTCCCTACCTCTCACTTCTCATGGTCTAGAAATAGTTTGCTGTTCTAGTTCTTTCTTGTTTATTGCCTTGTTTTATTTTAGGGGCCAAGAGGTCAGGCCCCATGTCTCGTTTCCCATGAGTCCTGGGGGACTACAGTAGTACTTGGCCTGGTCTGAGCTCATTACATTTGCTGCAAGACCATGCGATCTCACCCACTGGGAGGAGACACGGGCTCTGTGATCCTTCTTATGCAGCACTATGAAACATTTCTGCTTACAGCAACCAGGGCTTTCCTATTTACCCATTTCAGGTCACACAGTCATCACTGGAGTCTTCAAAAAGACAAATATACCTTCACACATTATTAGATCTTTCACCCTTCACTCCCAAACAACTCCCTTCTCTCTGTTTGTGAGAGGAAGAGTGCTCAGCCCATCACTCTATGGATTGCGCAGGTCTTTTCTTATTGTTCAAGTTGTTGCACCAGTTACAGACTTATGGAGTCTGAGCTCCAAATTCACCCTTCTTGCCTGCTCTGTGAAGATGATCTCCACCCTCAAAATACGTATTTTTTTGCTAGCTGCTTGACTGTTAAACTTTGTCAATAGAGGGCACTAGAGAGACATTGCCTGAGGAAAGGGTTTTGCTTCTTGTTTCCTAATTTACTACTCACAGATTTACTAGAGCCCAAGTAACCCTGTAGAATGTCTATTTACTCCAAGGCTTAGGCAGGAGGCACTGGATAGATATTATAGTGGAATGAGAACAGATTCCTGCTCTTAAATTCCATCATGAGAATTCAGCATCCCAATAGGATTGTCTTGTACACTTGACCAAATCATTTGTTAACAAAGTTTCTTCTAACTAGTTAAAATCTGTGGTCATTGTGGCAGAGAATTTGGGCTCCTGGATCTTCTAAAAGTGGTGCAACTTGTAAATAGCTCTAAGAAGCACAATTCACTAAAATAAATCTATTGAGAGTTCCTATGCCATAAACCTTCCAATAGAAAATACAAAAGAATATGAGGTAAAGCTAAATTCCTTCATCAAAAGTAGAATAATCACAAGCAGCATAGTAGGTACAAAGTGACGTATTCCATGCCTGAACAGATGAATGAATTAACAAAGTGTGATATGTGTACCTGTACATGTATTAGTACATATAAAATGTAATACTATTTGGTCTTTAAAAAGAAGGAAATTCAGATATATGCTACAACATGTATGAACCTTGAAAATATTGTGCCAAGAAAAGTACGCCTGACACAAAAGGACCTATATTGTGTGATTCCACTTACAGGAGGTACCTAGAATAGTCAAATTCATAGAAAGTAGAACAATGGTTACCAGGCACTTAGGGAAGTGGGGAGAAGGGAGTTATTGTTTAATGGGTGTAGAGTTTCAGTTTGGGAAGATGAAAAAATTCTGAATATGGATAGTGGTGATGGTTGTACAACAATCTGAATGTACTTAATGCCACTGAATTATATACTTAAAAATGGTTGAAATGGTAAATTTGATGTTACGCATATTTTAATGCAATAAAAAAACAGGAAAAGTGACATATTTCAAAGTAAAAACATAATGAGCCTCTTACCCTAATCCCTTACAATTTCAACAGCACACATACACACACACACACACACACCCTTGGGTACCCATTCACTCACCTCACCCTGCCTGAGACTGAATTTTGTAGATTTTGTATTATCCTTTTACCTCTGAAAAACAAAAAAGGCACAAAATAGTTCCAAAACCCCAGAATTGTGCTGCTTTGCCCAATAGGTAGATTACCCATATGGAGTGCTGTCCAACAGAAATATAACATAAGCCACATGTGTAATTTTAAATTCTTTAGAAATCACATTAAAAAGGTAAAAAGAAAAAAAGAAATATGTAAAATTAATTTTAATGTTATATATTATTTAACCCAGTATGTCTAAAATAGTATCACTTCATCATGTAATCAATAAAAAATTACTAGAGAGATATTTAACACTTTTTTATCACAGTAATTCTTTGAAATCTAATGTATTTTATACCTACTGTGCATCTCATTTTGGGCTAGCCACATATGGCTAGTGGCTACTGTACAGGACAGAACACCCTTAAGGGTGCCAAACAAAGAGATAGTTGTTAAAGTAGAAAATGTTTAAAGAATTTGATATTTCATTTTTCTGCCATGCAATGTAAGAATCATCATGTGGAAAAATGGATTTCATTTATTTTATGATTTTTGATTTATAATTAGAAATGGTGTGTGTTGTGTGTGTTGATGACATGCCATACGTTAATTAGCAGTGTCTTTTTTCTTAGTGGCACGTAATATAGCGATGTATTTTATACTTAGTGGCACCATAGATTCCAAGAAATACAATCCTTATCTCTGAGTCTCTGGTTCTTCCTCCACAATATGTGAGCAATAAAAGGACCTATGGAATAGGGTGTTGCAAGGATTAAGTAAGATAATGTGTGTGAAATATTTAGCAGCTTCTCAAGGCTGTCTACCTTTCTTGGTTCATGGCCCCATTCCATCTTCAAAGCCAGGGCTTGCATCACTCCCATCTCTGCTTCTGGGGTCACATCTTCTCCAACTCTGACTCTCCTTTCCCCTTTCACTTATAATGACCTTTGTGATTACATTTGGCTCACCTGCAAAGTCCAGAAGAATCTCCCCATCTCAAAATCCTTAACTTAATCAGATCTGCAAAGTCCCATGTGAGGTCACATAATCACAGGTTCTGGGGCTTAGGATGTGACATCTGCAATGGACTGAATGTTTGTGTTTCCCCAAAATCCATATGTTGAGACCCTAGTCCCAGTGTGATGGTATTTGCAGGTGGGGCCTCTGGGAGGTAATTAACTCATGAGTTAGAGCCCATAAGGATTAGTGCCTTACAAAAAGAATCCAGAGAGCTATTTAGCTCTCTTTCCACCAGGAGAGGATCCACGATGGCAGTCTGTAGCCTGGCAGATAGCCCTCACCAGAACTGCCGATGCTGGCACCCTGATCGTGAACTTACAGCCTCCAGAACTGTAGAAAATAAGTGTTGTTGAAGCCACCCAGTTTACGGTATTTTGTCGTGGCAGTCCAAGCTACTGAAGACATCTTTGGGGGGCCATTATTCAGCCTACCACATCTGGAAAGGGGTAAGTTATTGCTTTACCCTGATCTCTGTACTCTTTCCAATATATGGAAAGAACCCAATATGGTACAGAGACTGTTCTAATCAATGTCAGGTAGCTAGGAGCAAATGCAAACCCAGTTGTAATTCAAGACTGAAGGTGCCAAGACAGCTAGAAATATGAAGAAAGAATAGTCTGTAAGGGTGGCTTCACATTAAGGTCAACTATCTCTTCCTGCACAGAGATGTCCTGCCTCTTCTCTGTTGTTTTCCCAATTTGGAGCCAGCTCTCTCCATTTCTCTCTTGTCTTTGGATAAAGGGTCTGGAGGTTACCAAATGTGCTTTTAGAGTAGTGCTTCGTAGTCCTTGGCTGGACTTTGGAATCACCTGAAGGAACTTTTCAAAGTACCAATGCTCCTAAATTAAATCAAGATATCTGCAGTTGGGGCCTAGACACCAGTATTTTCAAATATCCCCGGGTGATTCTAATGTGCTACTAGGGTTGAGAATCTCTGGTATAAAGGAAGTAACTGAATTCCTCTTCTAAAGACCCACAAAATGTTCTCTCCCTGCCTCCTCTCTCTCCTAAAAGATGTTCCACTTTGGTCTGAGTATCTCTGGGAGTCAGTGGCCTTGACAGTTTAAGAATTTCAGGCCTTGACAGTTTAAGAATTTCAAAAGTTCGACCTGGGAGAGCCCTCAGGATTATCTGCTACTTCATCCTCCTCCCGTCATGTCAATACCTAATCCGTTAAAGACAGAAGTTTATTGATTCCATGAACTCTGTCTTGCATACCAAGTGTAAGTGAATAATTAATAGTTTCTTGAACAACTAGTAATCAAGTAAACTGCTGTAAGATTTTCTCTGCTGGGAAAATTAACTTTCAATATTCAAAGGATTAACTTACCTCTGACCTCTCCCCAGGCAGTTTAGTTTATTTAAAAGCCTGGGGGAGCTTTTGGATCTCCAGCTCTCGCCCTTCCTCAGTTAGTAGGCCCTTCCCCCTCCACCTCCAAGGGTTGAAATCCTATCTGTCCTTCAATGCCTGTATCAAATGACGCCTTTCCCCTTAGCTCCTTCCTGTTCTAAATGTCATCTTTTTCCTTTGAGCCTCTTTGTATTCTCTTGGTGGTACTTCCCTCACGTTACTTAGTACTTTCCTTTTTCCTTGCTAATAGGTTATAAACTTTTCAAGGTAGGAATTACGTAATAAAATATACAATCCTGTTGTGCCTGCCTTTCCTAGCACAGTAATGCAGGTAGGCAGGACATATAATTTTTTAATTGCCATTTTCTTCTTTAAGATTGGGCACTGGTAAAATGTGGTATATGTATACCGTGGAGTACTACTCAGCCACAAAAAACAATGGTGAACTAACACCTTTTGTTTTATCCTGGATGGAGCTGGAGCCCATCCTACTAAGTGAAGTATCACAAGAATGGAAAAACAAGCACCACATATACTCACCATCAAACTGGTACTAATTGATCAACACTTATGTGCACATATGGAAGTAACATTCATCGGGTATCGGGCAGGTGGGAGGCGGGAGGAGGGGATGGGTATATTCACACCTAAGGGGTGCGGTGCGCACTGTCTGGGGGAGGGGCACGCTTGTAGCTCTGACTCAAGCAGTGCAAAGGCAATATATATAACCTAAACGTTTGTACCCCCGTAATATTCTGAAATTAAAAAAAAAAGATTGGTCACTGGTATCTTCCCAGCAGGACAAACCTTTGGGGGAGAAGATGGGTTTTCCATTACACAGTAAGTCACTGGCAGACTAGGTTCCAGGCTCATGTTGACTCTTCAATATTCTAGACCAGAAATGCTCAGACCATGCCTGGAGAGGCAGGTGGATCTTTCAGCATCTAATCTCAGATTTATCTCTTATTTCCAGACTACAGTAGTGTCTGTGAACTGTATAGGGTTTAAACTGTCATGTGGTTTTGTTTAAAGTTGATGGTAAATGTAGTTCCAGGTTTAGCTGACCTGGAAGGTAGAAAATCTCCTAACTACCTACATTTTCAGCAGGGGAATTCTAGCAAAGGGGACTCATGTCCAGAAAATCTATTCCCTTTCCGATCAGACCCTCCTGGACTTTCCCCATCCACCATGCTGCCCTAGCCCTCACCACCACCCCATCTCACACCCCCTGGATCGTAATTCTTCTAAGAACTGTCATAGCTCATTTTACTCTTCTATGACTTAGCTCAGTGGGGCTGAGAAATCCAGGATCTGAAAGTTCTTAGGTTAGATCCAGACTTTACCAACCTACCAATAAACCTCCCAAAAGAAAAATAAATCCTGACCTCCAAGCTGCGGGCCAGGCTCCTGCAGACTACTGGCAAATCATCCCTCTGATTGATGTTTAAGGGCGGATGGCCCCAGACTCGGGCAGCTTGGCCAGCTGAAAGCCATGAGGACAGCAGCCTGGAAGGGAAGTCTTCCATATCCCAAGCGAATGGAGGGAGCAGGACTTGCCCACTCACAGGTCCTGTCACAGAGCTGGCAGCTCTTGAGCTTGGGGACCATAGAGCCCTTCAGGATTCAAACTCACTGAATGCCAAGAGGGGGTGTCTTCATCCATTTAGGCTGCTATAACAAAGTATCATAGACTGGGTAGCTTGTGAACAACAGAAATTTATTTTTCACAGTTCTGGAGGCTGGGAATCCCAGGATCAAGGTGCCAGTAGAGTTGATATCTGGTGATACCGGGAACACACTTGCTGGTTTGTAGATGGCCATCATCTTGTTTTGTCCTCCATGGCAGAAGGGGTCTCTGAGGTCCCTTTTATAAGGGCACTAATCCCTCCACCCTCATGACCTAGTCACCTCCCAAAGGCCTCACCTCCAAATACCATTGCACTGGGGATTTTGTTTCAACATATGAATTTTGGAAAGACACAAACATTTAATCTATTCAGGGGGCAACCAGCTAGCACCCACACACAGAGGGTCACAACCATGATGTAAACACAAGGAGTTCAAAGGAGCTGATGAAATCCTAACAGGTAAGTACATAGGGTGTGTGGGAGAAAGACCCACCATGAAGATTTCAAGTAGGCCTTGCAAGAGAGCCACCTGCAGGAAATAATGTCACCCCTGGAGAGGATTAGGCTTCCCTAAGTCCAATTATTTTATCCTAGAAATTATAACACAAGAGGGGGATTGACATGTGTGAGAAATAAAGCTTTTTCTTTCTTTCTTTCTTTTTTAAGGCTAGTCAAGGGAAGCAGTGGGAGCGGAGAAGGAACAAAGGAATCTGTAACCGGTTGTGATCAATTAGTTGTAAACACCATTGCACTCAGATCAGCAGAAATAAGGCTTTTACGTGTCTCCTGCCCCCCAGAGCCAATGCAGGCTGCTCTTGGTAGAGTCATCTTCCAAATGATCACTTTAGCTTCTCGGTTAGACCCTGGATTAAATGCCCTTTCCCACCTTCACGTGACAATGGCCTTAATCTTTCTTTCAAGTCCCCCCTATAAAACCTAGCTCTCCCACTTTCTACTCACACTAAGGTATAAATGGCCTGTGCTGCTTTAATAAAACATTTATCCAAGGCATTTTGAAAATTTTAATGGGAATCATTAAACTAGAGGAATAATTGGGCTCCAAAGTGATATTTAAGACAGTGAATAGAATGATTTTGAGTCTGTGTACTATCTTTAAGCAAATTATAGAGGAGAGAAGAAATAAGTGATAGAAAAGTTACAGATTACAATTACTGATTCAATAGTTCTACTAATTTGTAGGCTAATATTCGAATTGAAGATGACCTCAAGGGTCTTTATTACACCCGAATATGAAACTCAAGTGTTCTGGAGGAGTCTAGAGGTGACCTGTGAGCCCTGTGTCTGCCGCTTACTAGCTAGATAATCTCAGGCCATTCACCACACTATGATATGGAGACCATATGGACCTACCTAACACAACGTCTGCAATACGGAAGGTGATCAATAAATGTGGGTTTCAGTAGTCAGAGCCCTCATTAAGTCAGCCTTTATGCCTCAGAGAAGCTTCAAAGTTACCTCTAACCTTGACATTGAGGGCTGGGATCTGCCACAAAATTGAGAGGCTTTGGGAACATGATTCATTTGCTTATTTTTGAACTGTTCCCCTCCCCCATTCCACCACTTGACTGCATCCACTGTAGTGTCTGGCACATAGTTGGAACTCAGGAAATGTTTGCTGAACTAGGCCTTTACACTGAATGCCTTAACTCATTTTTAAGAAACACTGTTTCTTCTTAAGAAGAGGAATTATGGGAGCATCACTCGCTGAGGCTCTTGACAAAGAAAAGTGATGGAAGCAGTTCCAGGCTTCCAGACAGATCCTCTGGGAAACAGGGGCCAGGAAAGTGCTGAGACTGCTAAGAGGGCTGAAGCCTGGTAGGCATGGAGAATGTCAGGAAGAGGATGTTTCTTACTCACCCAAGGACCTGAATGGACTAGTTCCTAGAATCAAACAATGTCAGCATGAATGATTTTAGAAATCACTTGGAAACCAACCTGAGACCCAGAGAGGTTATGTGGCTTATATAAAATCAAATTTAAAAAGAGCTGGGATTAGGGTCCAAGGCTTGACTCCTATTCAGTGCTTTTTTTCCCCCAACACAACACAGGGGCTTGCCAAAAGATATTATGAGTGCAATTTTTTTTTAAAAGGTACTTGGGATGTGTTTGAAATAAGCAGAAAAGAAAGGGATAGGCCACTCCCTAGGGCTTGGGTATAATGTTGATAGAGAAGAGTCCTATTTCATATCAGCCTTCTCTATCAAGAAATTGATCTTCAGCATGATAAAAAGGATAGTCCAAAACAGTTAACAGGTAATTAAGTTTTAAGATAGGTAAGAAGACAGAGAGGCCTAATCCATTTAATTGAATTCAACCCACCAGAACCAAAGAAATTCCATTTCAGAATACTGAAAGAACTTGCAGTTGTAACACTCACCCTGGGGGAGAGTAATATATTATTAACTCCTTTAAAGGAAGGGCTAACTAGTTGCCTGAGGTCAACAATTATTAAAAGGAGATTTCATAGCCAAGCCTCTTGGCATCCAAAGTTCAGCAGTTTTTACTCTACCAGGTGTTTCTGGTCACTAAGTGGGCTAGTTACCTCCTTTACAGAATCCGGTTTTTGAAAGATTGCAACAGAATAAAATGAAGCATCCAAATCAACAAAATGAAATTTAACAGAGCTAGTGAAAAGTCATGCATTTTGCTTGTTTTTCAATCTGTACAAATATAAAACAGAGGACATACAGAGTGAGAATAATTCATGTTCCAAAGGGTTAGGAATCTTGGTAGATTCCAAGCTCGTATCTTTGTGTGAAACAGCTGCCAAAATGGCTAATGAAATCTTGGGAAGCATTAATAAAGATATAGCATTCAGAATAAAAGGAGAATGAAGCTACTATACTTGCCAGTCAGACAGCATCTGTAGCACTGTATTCTGTTCACCTCCGTGGGTGCCCAGGGAAAGATAAATAAGATAATACATGAGCTAGAAACCATGTCATGTGAGTGTAAAGGACTCAGGAATATTCATATTGGAGAACAGAAGGCTGTTCAATTTTAGTGACTAAAGTATGAAAGAGGCAGTCATTTTTCTGTGTCACTTTATAAGATAGAACTAAGATTAATTAGTAGATGAAGGCAAACTTTTATCTAACATACGGAAAAGAAAGCTAGTGTTCGTTGAATACCCACCACATGACCCTTGTTGTGCTAGGTGCTTTATATTTCATTAAAATCTCTCAGAAACAGATGGACATTTTGGGGGTGGTGAGTTCCCAGTCTCTGGAAGTCATAGCTCCAACTCAGCACTGTTCATTTAAAGCAGCAGTAATTCCTCTTCTGATACCGAGTTTTGGGATTGCCATCTAGGCCTTCCAGGGCCAGCTTCCGACTTGGAGGCAGGCTCCCTGGGGGCAGCAAAGGCCACTGTGCCTCTGCAAGGTGGAATCCTAGCAGTTTCAGGGTTCCAAATCCCCACTGGATCGCTGAGGGGCTACCTAGTCCATATTCCCCAAGTAGCTGTTTCCTAGGCTATCTGGAACATTGGGATAGGCCCACGGTTGTCTAGGGATGTCTGTGGGAAGGCTAGGAGAAGGGGAGATCCTAGGTGTTCCATGAGTTTATGAGGGACTGTGTGACATGGGGAGAATGCGTCAGGGAAGACTGCGAATACATCTCTCGGCCAGTTGCTGCCAGTCTCTTCATTCACACCTGTAGTCTTTGTGTCACCCAAGGGCTGAAAGCCCGTCAGCCTGAGAAATGCGCTGGCCAGTGAACAGTGTATCAGCCAGGGTCCTGTCCTGGCAGGAACCAGCCGTTCAAATGGAGAATTCCAATGAAGAGATTTTATTTAACAAAGAGACCATTACAGAGGTGTGAGCAGGGAATCTGCAAAGGACCCCACCAGCATGGGGGCAAGCTCCAGCCTCAAGGCCATGTACTTGCTGCCTCTCCTATAAGGCTGGCTCCTTCATCTCATCTGGGCCTCATGACTGCTACTCCTCAGCACTCCCTCCTCCCCCACCTAGCTTTGTTATATCACTTAACATCATCTGATATTTGTATATTTCAGTTATTTATTTATTGTCTGCCTCCACCCACTGAAATGGGGAGACTTTTATCTTTGTTCATTGCTCTAATCCCGGCACCTAGGACACTGCCTTAGCCCAAGGAAGATGCTCAGTAAATGTTTATTGAATAAATGAAGACTAATTAGACTTATTAGAATGCATAGAGAGGATTGCCCAGGATTGACATCTGATCTATTTTTCCTGCTTCAACTTGCTGGTCATGCCTCTGGGTGAAGCCAGCTGAAGTGCAAAGAGCTTTCATTTGGCCACAAGAGGGTGGTGTTGATCAGTCTCTCGTTCTGCAGGTGGCTCGTTCTGAGATCATTCACTCTCTTCTCCCCCAGGCCTCAGAAAGAAAACCTGGGACAGGGCCATGTCTACAGCCAAAGCAAACATACAGCTTGTCTCTTCCACCCCGACGTTGTTGTCCAAGTGAAATTCAGTTAAAACCTGTATCTGGAATGGTCTCTAAAGGAGAAAAGGTTACTAGAAAGCAGGAGCGTGAGGAATGTGTAGGAGGCAGGAATGGCCAAAGAAAGGCACCTCCACCACTTAGCTTTGGTAACCATGGAGATGCCACCTGCTGGCCAAATGACCTCGTATTTTATGCCACATCTCTCTCCCTCTCTCCCCTCTGCACTGTCAATGCCAGTTGGCCGTTTCTACAAATGTGTGATCCATCACAATACACGGTCTAGGCTCAGGGTTCCAACTGTCACCTTCTAGATGCTTTGGAAAAGAAATATAAACTATTCAAGTAATCATTTTCTCTTTTACTAAGTCCTGCTTTGTAAAGACTGTGCTAAGGGGTCATGTGGGGTGATACAGAAGTAAAGGGTCATAAGCTCCGAGGTCTAGGTACACAGTAATGACGTTACATGGCAGAAGTGGACAGGACAGTAAGGGAAGCCCAGAAAAGCTAAGAGCATTTGGAAGAAGGCAAGAGAGGCTGTCCCTAGTCGGGGGGGATCAGAGGATGACGTTTGAATTGGGAGGTACAAATGTGTGTTTGGCTATATCTAAAGCACTTTCTGATTTTACATTCTGCCTTTTATTCACACTTGAATTTTAGGGTAATTTTCTTCTCATTTAAAAATGAGTAACCTCCTGTGTACATGAAAAAGGTCAGCTTTTAGGCACATCCCACTCCTATAAGACATAGCATAAAATAAAATAAAAAGAACTGTAGGGGAGGTAATATGTTATTCAAATAATAGAAGGGAACAAGTCTTACCTCCACCCCAGTGATTCCTCAATTGAATGCCCCTATGCACACCCCAAAGAGACTGGAGAATCTAACAAATGAACACATGATTTTTTTCTTTAATTTTTTAAAATATGGAGCAGAGAATGGAATTCCTGCAGCGAGTTTTTATCATCCCACCTTAAGAGCAGCTTTTCTCAACAGCACAGGGTGGAACCTGTGATTGCCTAGTGAGTCCCCAGTATTCTTCACAGACCAAATTCACAGACCAACACAGTAGACTCTGGTCAAACATATTCTTTATTTGAAAGAGGGACTCCAGAGGGAGAGCAAGGAAAGAGTGGAATGAAAAGATCAGATATCAAGTAGTAGCTCTGAGTCAAAGGCTTCCACTTCCTTCCTGGCCCACCCCCCAATGTCCGGCCACAGCCCCCCTCCCCCCAGACTAGTGTGGTAGGACTTCTTCCACCTCTAGAGTGAGGAAGGGAAATAAGACATCCCTCAGCCTCTTCAAGGTGCCCCTGCTCACTATCATGGGCAGGGCATCCACGAGAAGGTCTGGGTTTACGTCCTGCAGGTGGAAAAACATGCAATCCAGCAGCCTAATGAAGATCATGGCCATGAAGACAAGCCACGGGAAGTGCCTGCAAAGAGACATTCATCATTGGCACGGTGGGGAGAGACAGCCCAAGGTCAAGCAGTGGGAGGCGAACCTCACACTCATAAATGGCTAGTGAGTTGCTTTCTTCAGGCAAAACTGATGGGGAAAGTGGGGAATGGGGACACAGAGGGTGAGAGTGGGGAACAGGCGAATACAGAAAAAGAGTGATGCAGTGGTCAGAAATTGAATACAGCCCTCGTGATGTATATGTCTGCCAACAGAACAGATATCCATATAGCAAAGTTGGAGGTACAAAAGGAGAAAAAATTTAAAAAGCAAAGGCATGAAGAATTCAAGTGATTTTTTTTCCCTAAAATTTTGCAGCCTACAGTAAAAGAACCAATAAAACTAATGCACCCTGAACTGTCTTCCCAACAAAGAGTATAGCAAAGGTTACCAGGCTCAGGACCTGAAAAACAGAAAGTGATCATACCGAGGATCATAAGAATGGAAATTAAAAGTGAAATGGAATCTACAGCCTTCATCCTGAACTTCTCAGAAACAGCCGCAAATTCTTCCAGCTATTAATAACTGTGAAACTCTGGTGTTATAACTCTGTGTTGAGAAAGGAAGAAAGGGTTCAGAGAAATCTGGGGCTGCCTGATATTTTCTGTTCAATGGATGTGTTTATCCCGATTCCTTTGGCCCTTATCAGGTTATCTACAGAGTGAACTGGGGCCTAGACTAGGTAAGACTGAGATTATTCCATTTACCTGTACCAAAAGAGTATCTTCTGTTTCTTGATAATGGTCTTCTCCTGTGGGAAGCAATAAAAACCACAGCTGTGGAAGAGTGGAGACCCTGGTGTCAGGCTGCCTGGGTTTGAATCCTAGCTCTGCCACCTCCTAGCTGCCCTGGTGTGGAGCAAGGCACTGAACCTCATTATTTCCCAAGTGTAGGGTTATTAAAAAAAAAGAGGGAGAGAGAAACCCCAGGGGAGGGAAAGGATTGAGGAAAACCTCAACTTGGGACAGGGAAGACTTACCATGTTGCTTTGGATGGTCTCCACCAAAATTAACCCAGGTTTCACTACTTGAGAGGAGTTATTCTGGGCTTTGGATCTAGGTAAAAAAGATCAGAGCCAAGGATTTTATAACATAATCTGAGGAGCTGATGAAAGGTGCTTTTCTAAGTCATGCAACATCTATAATTCATATCCCAGATTCTTGATAACATTCACAATGCTCAACATTCAAAACCCGTAATTGCTTAACTTACAAAGAGAACCAGGCAAATGTGATTCATTCTTAAGAGGAAGACAGTCACTGAAGACTAAACCCGATATAACCCTGATGTTGGATTCAAACTGCAAAGTTTATCTCTTAGTAGCAGCTCCAATGTCAGTCCAGATCTTATATCCTCAGTTGGGCTGTTCACAGATTGCCCTGAGCATGCACAGTTTGTAGATCCAGTCAGAGATTTGGGCAGAGTTTAAACACAAAATTAGGGACTCCTCATGTCTGGCTCTCTACTTTCTTTCCAGTATCTTTTGCTGCCTCAAACTCTATTCTCTATTTTTTAGCCAAGAAAGACTGCAGATTTTCTCTCAGTGTTTTAGCTGCCTCTTACACACCAAGTTTGGCCTGCCCTCAGGCTAGAAGCTATAAAAATGGGAAATAACCTCCTCCTGCCATTTTGTTTTTCCAAGTGTTGACTCCCCTTTAGAATCTGCTTGCTTTTATTCACTCTCCAATGCCTTCTTACCATTGTTCATTTGTTTTGTTTTGTTTTGCTTTCCAGAGTTTGGTTATTTTCTACCCAGCGGTCTGATCCAGTAAAAGCTTACTCAGCATTTTCTTGGGAATTTATTTATGTAATCATCAAATAAAGGAGAAAAGGAAGAAGTAGCACAGACTCCTGGTTCTTGCCACAGTGGAGTAGCGTGTGTCAAACTAGCTCACCTCCAAAAGCGACTATAAAAACTGGACAAAATATATAACTGCTGTCTGAATGCATTGGAGAATGTAGTCAGAAGTCGAAGGGATACAAACCCTGAGTGAAGTAAAGCACACTGAGATGAGCTCCTCATTCACCCAGGCCTTCCCTCAAGGACATCTACCAAATTGTGGTGCAGGGGCATAGAGTCCAACCAACAAGTGGCAGCAATCACTTGGCTGAGTAGACACATGTCAAAATGCAAGACCATGGGGAAGTAAGTTCAAACATCTGTCTGGAATCTCCTCTCAGGGTGACAATTGGCTCCTAAGCTGTACAAGTAGAGCTCAAGATTCCAAGAAAGCCCAGAAAGGAGAAGGTGCCAAAATTGTTGAGCAAAGATTGAAGCAGTCATGCAGTGCTGGGAGCAAAAGTTGGTGTTCAAGGCCTATTAAACATGAAGGGGTACTGGTATATTTGCAAGGGAAAAAACATGGTCTTTTCAATTGATAATGCAAAAACATTTAATAAAATTTAATACCTGCCATGATAAAAACACTCAGCACACTCAAAATAAAAGGTAAATGTCTTAATCTGATAAAGGATATCTATAAGAAAGCTACACATCATGCATACTTAATGGTGAAATATTAAACTCTTTCCCTCTAAGTTCAGTAAAAGTCAGGGATGTCCACTATTATACCACTGGTCTATATTGTACTAAAAGTCATGGCTAATGCAATAAGGCAAGAAAAAGAAAAAATACAAAGATCGAAAAGGAAAAAAATATAACTGTCCTTATTTGTAGGTGAAAATCTAAAAGAATCTACAAATTATTAGAATAAGTGAATTTGGCAAGGTTGATCATACAAGTTCAATATATAGAAAACAATTGCATTTCTATACACTAGTGTTAATCAATTAGAAAATCAAATTAAAAAACACACCATTCACAGTGACATCAAAAATATCAAATACCTAGAAATAAATCTGATGAAAGATGTACAAGAACACTACACAGAAAACTACAAAACATTGTGAGGAATTAAAGATCTAAACAAATGGAGGGATAAAAATGTCATGATTTGGAAAATGATTGTACAGATATTAACTATCCTCCAAATTTATAGATTCTATGTAATTCCAATCAAAACCTTGGCAAGTTTTCTTTTGTAGACATTGCAAAACTGATTTTGAAATATACATGGAAATTCAAGGGGATAAGAATAGCCAAGATAATCTTAAAGAAGAACAACCAAGTTGCAGAAATTAAACTACCATATATCAAGATTTAGAGCTACAGTAATTAAAACAGAGTAGTATTGGCACAAGGATAGAGACATAGACTAATGGTACAGAATGAAGTACACAGAAACAGACTCACACATATATGGTCACCTGACTTATAAAAGGCAGGCACCACTGCAAATACATGTTCTCTTCAATAAATGGTGCTGGACCAATTGGGTATCCATACAGAAAAAGATGAATCTTAATCTCTACCTCACACCACACAAAAAAATAAAGTCCAGGTAAACCTAAGTATAAAAGGTAAAACAATAAAAAATTCTAAGGGAAATCATAGGAGAGTAGTTTTATGACCTAAAGAAAGCCTAAGCAAAAAAGAGTTGACAAATTTGACGGATTAGATTTTTTTAAATTAAGAACTATTATTTACCAAAAAATGCCATTAAGAAATAAAAAAGGAAAGCCATAGAATAGACTGTAGTACATGTATTTGACAAAGGATCTTTTAAAAAATATGTAAGGAATTCCTGAAAATCAATAAGAAAAAGACTAACAATCTCCCAAATGTAGGCAAAAGATGTGTCACAAAAGAGGAAGTCCCAATTTCCTAAGCATTTGAAAAGCTATACAACATCAGTAGGAATCAGTAACAAAATGCATTATTAAAATAAAAATTATGTATCACTAAACCCTCCCTGCCAGAATGGCTAAAATAATAGACTGTAAATACCAAGTAAATGTGAAGACGTAACCCGAACTCTCATACATTTCTTGTGGGAGGAGATATTGATACAGCCACTTTGGAGAATTATTTGGCTTACCTAGTAAACCAAAGATACACATACCGCATGACCCAGCAATTCCACTACTTGGTATATACCCAAGAGAAATGAGTAGGTATGTCCACCAAAAGACATGCACAAAAGTGCTTGTAGGAGCTTGATTTTAACATGTCCAAACTGGAAATAACCAAAATGTTAATCAGCAGTAGAATAGATCCATTGTGCCAGATTTATACAATGGAATACTATACGGCCACGAAAAAGAACAAACCACAGCTACATGTAGTGATGTGGGTTAATCTCAGTGAAAGCCAAACACAACAAAAGCATCCTGAATTTATATAACGTTCAATAACATATTTTAAAAAATGATGGAAATCAGAGTAGTGGTTACCTTTGTAAGGAGTATTGACTAACAGGAGGGCACAGGGAGACTTCCACGGTACTCAAAATGTTCTATATCTTGATCTGAGTGGTGTTAACATGTGTATATACAGGTATACAAATTCACCAAGCTATATACTTAAGATTTGTGCACTCTATGGGTATTATACAATATATAATATAATTTAAAAATATAAACAAACCAAAGGAAAGTGTGACAAGTCCTGAGACACACAGTCTATATAGACAGCATAAAAGAGCATCACTGGGTCCCCCAACCAGTCTGGTGGGCCCACCATGTCCTGGGAAAGGATATGGAGGAAGATTTCTGGGCCTTTGGGCCTCTTTTTACTATAATTCTCCCTCTCTTGAATCAATTTTTAGGACTGGTGCTCAACTGGGGACTTATGAAAATAACTTAAAAAAGAGACTTTTTAAACACCAGTTGCCAAGGAAAGCAAGAGAAAAGCCTGAATGCTCATGGTTTTTCAGTCTAGATCATGGAGCGGAGGCTGACAGAGATCATTTGTTGGGGGCCGTTTACACAGTGACGCACACTGTTCTGAGAAGTACTCTGCCCTTCAAAGACCACCCAGGACTGTCTCTTCAGTCCATCAGGAAGGCCATTCTTCCATACTTACATTTCGTTTTCAAGAAGCAGCACCTCCTTTTCCTTTTCTATATGCCTCAGGATTTGCTGGTATTTCTTCCCATGAAATAAAAAAAATACTTGTCATAAATGAGAATTTCTGCATTTTATTATAAAGTCATTAATAAAAATAGTCTTCTAAGTATTTTCCAAATGCACTCATCAGTGTGAACACACAAGTAGGAAGGTATGCTGATAAAAAATTGAGAGCTCTTAGTGACCAGAAGGGATAAATGGGAACAAAAGGAGTTCTCACTTTCAAATCCCAGCTCTGACATTTACTAGCTGTGTTCCCCAGAGCGTGTTCCCTAACTCCTGGAAAGATCGTATCAGTGTCATCTTCACCGAGTTATTGGAAAAATTGATGGAGAAAAATACTGTACGTTGAGTGCTTAGCACAGTACCTGGTACAAAGTAAATCTTCAACATACATCTGTTTTGTTGTTGTTGCTGTTGTATATAAAGCATTTTCCCCAGTGGCAGATTCTAGCCTAATGAGAAATCAAGGAACCCATGGCCTTGGAGAAATTCTGCCTTTGCTCTGACTTTTCCCCCAGAGGTGGGATACCTTTATGTAGTGGGCCTGGTCCTCGCAGAGCTGATACACAGATTGATAGTCACTCTCCGTCTAGAAAGAAAGAACATTAACAAACCCCATGGGTTAAATCAGAACCAAACCTAGGCTGTTCCCTGTTGCCCTATTTGGTGTACTAGACAGATGGCTGGTTGCCTAGCAACTCCTTACTTGAAGGGAAAACAACCACGTCACAAAGAGGCCATCTCCTCAGTCACACGCAGGATCTAATTGTGAGCAAAGGAAAGTGTTTGCCCAGGTTGTCTACGTCTCTCAGGTGAAATACGAAGGGATGTTTTAAGGCATTTAGTTTTGGGATTCAACAATGGTATTACAGGTAGAGGAATGTGTAAGAAATGGTAAGGGCAGTACTTTAATAGAAGTTTTCTTTCCCTTCACCTGCATGAGAATCAGAAATTCATTTGTCAGATGTTCTAGCTCCTCCCCCTCCCACACCTCAAGCATTTCTGCTTCTAAGACCCCTGGGATTCTCTCTTATTTGTATCCTGGGCAGACCCGCAGGGGAAGACACACTGCCTCTACCTTGACCAGCTGCTTCTCTTGCTTGGCACAGGACTCTGTTGACTTTTGTAGTCTCACCTACAGAAGACAATGAGTGATGGCAGATGGTCAATAGCATTCTTTTGTGGAAGGCAAATGGGGAATTATCACCCTCTCCAGACCAGCAGAGGGCATGATAATCATGGCTATCAGGTGTTGAGAACACATGAAATTAACAATTTAGGGTGGGCACTGTCATTACCATTTTACAGATGAGACAATGGCATGGAAAGTTAAGTACATACCTTGTTTCAAAGTCACGGACATTTTAAACAAGAGCTGACGTTTAAGCCTCAATAGGCTGACTCCTCACTCAGTGAGCTCACCAGACTCTTCTTCACACTCGTATATGGCACACTGGCATGCCCTCCGAGTTACTCATGAAACAAAGGGGAAACCTCGCTCCTCTTTTTCAGAGAAAAACATAGGACAGTGGAGCTCTTGTATGGTGGGCTCAGCCAAATCACCATATATGTCATATAAATCTGCAGAGAGCTTCCTAACAAGGTTTTTTTTTGCTCCCTACTGGGCGTCCAATTTATTCATTCATTCAACAAATATTTATTAGACATCTACTATGTGCCAGACACTGTTGTAGGCACTGGGGAAACAGAAGTGAACAACATAGAAAAAATTTATGTTCTCAGTGGGTTTGCCTTCTAGTAGAGAAAAAATAAAATAAAAATAAATTTAAAAAATAAAATTTCTTTGGCCTTCGAGCTAGGGGTTGGAAAATCAGATAAGATCATGACATATCCGTGTATAATTGTGGGATTGGGACTTAGTATTTCCTTCCTACTTGAATGTCTGTATTTGTGTGTCCTTATTTAGATCATAAACTTCTGAAGGGCAGGTCCCAATAGCCATTCAGAACGTGTGTTTTATTGACTGATGGATGATGAGGACCCTTGAGCAATTCCCTCCACTTTTATACATTGCAGTCATCTCTGCTTCTAGTGTAACTGGTAATGTTATCAGTGCCCCACAAGCCCTGGGAGTAAGTACAGGGAATAAAGGACATTGGCTCACCTCTGATAAGCACATGGACATAACAGTACATGGCCTACAGGACTCCTTGAGAGCAATTTCTCCCAGAACCTAGAATTGACATATCTACCAGAAAATCTCTAGGTTTGCTTTTCTACTCACCTTCACTTCTGTCAAGATCCGCTTTAGGGTTCCTTTTTCAAGGCCAACACTTTTAAATCTCCTTGAAATCTGAAATACCATTCCAAAAATCATGAACTAAGTAAGGCACACAGACAAGAAAACCTGGGAAAGTGGCAGACTTGGGGGTCCCAGGCTGCAGAATGGCAGTCCTTAACTAATTCAGGTCCCTGATAGAAGCTTGATGGAAAAGTGTCTCCTGCTCCCTATGGTGGCTGCCTGACTCCATGCTAGCTGGACAGACATTTTTGTTGACATAGCTCATGGAGGCTGTGGCACAGTGAGGAGAGGTGGATGGCGAGAGACAGAAGAGAGAATGGGCAGAGTGGTTGGGGAAGGAGGGCAAGTCTTTTCTCCCTTTTACAGTCCTTTACCCCTTTCACCACAATCTGTAATTCCCAGAGAACAAACGGTGGCATTATTCAGAGTCCGTTCTAAAATTCAGAAGGCAGCAGAGGGGAGGGAGAACACAGATTTTGCTGTCTGCCCCTTCTCCAGTCTTTCCAACTGAAGAGTTCAGGAAGAAGACAACTCTATTGGAATTCTTAAGAAATGAGCCTTGTTTCAAGGGTGGAATTTGTGGTGTGGACAGCAGCCCTTCCATGGGTATATATAAGCATTTCCTCGTTCTGAATGTGCCCAGGACCCCTCCCACATACTTCCGCCCCACCCCACCTGCCTTTTTTGTGTGAATATGATGTTCTTAGGGATCCCAGGGCCCTCAAGAACCCAGGGCCCCTCTTACCTTCTTCTGAAGCTCCACCACATTCCTGCTTAGGATCTTATTATTTTTTTCCTGTGGGAAGAAGGAAGTAAGGGGTCAAAGCTGCTCTGCTCTCACATCTTCCCTCCCACTAGGCCATGAAATAATATCTGGGGATAAGGGTATCAAGTGTGAAAAATGTACTCTGGCCCTACACAGTGGATCTGGGCACAGAGTCCCCGGACCCCCATGCCAAGTGCTTCACTCCCAGAGCACTCTCTTAGACAGCTGTGATTTCTACAGACACAGAAGCCATGAACATGGGATGATCCCCTGGAAAAGAGAGAGAGAGGCAGAATGGGAACAAAATGCATCTGATGGTCCTTTTCTAGACATCTCCTTACCAGCTTTGCTGTCTCTAATACCAGGTCCCTCAGGGCTTCCTCCTGCTCAGATATGAGATGGTTCAACTCATCCCTCTCTTTGGCTCGTCCTAGTGACACGGTGATCTCTCTTTCCAGACTGAAAAATATAAATTCACATGGGTAGGGTTCAGTCCTAAGAAAGCTGCCAGGGTCCCAACTGGAGAAGCTACTGCCTAAGTCTCAGGGACTCGAAGTAACTACCAAATGCAGTGGCAATGAAATGCCAACCTAATGTGGAAATTTAATGCAAAACTCTATACATGGACAACATGAGGACACTGTAATTCATGTTTCAGGATTTAAATAATATGCCAAGATTCAAAGAAGTGAAGATTCCTCCCACCTTCTCTGTATCCCAAGGGACATGCAAGTGAGAAGAAGCCCTTCCCTCACCAACTGCAAAGGCTGACCTTTGAATAGTTTCTTCTTTCTCTTGAATTTTTCTAAGAAGAACGTGATTTGCCTCATCCAGTCTCTGCAGGTCCTTTTCAAGTTCTGAGTTCAGGTAGTCAAGGTTCTGTTTTATGACTTCTAATGTTGGTATTTCCATCATCTCTTGCCTACAGAAAAATCATTTTCATTACCTAACTCAGGACAGGAAAACATAAGAGCCCTAAGAAGACTTTCCCCTGTAACCTCATTCACTCCCCCATCTTTGATTGTTAGTAAGTCTAATCCACTCTATTTTATTTTCCATGATAAATTGATTTCTACAGTGTTTTCCTGAAGTTGAATTCCTGAAGTCGAATCACATTTTAATTTTAAATAGTAAAAGTGAAACCCACTAACACACAAATCTTTTATGAAGCAAAAGAAATATCTTTTCATATGAATACTTATACTCTAACATACTAGTTTTCAAAAATTTTATATGAAGTGTGTGGAATCCAAGGGACATCTGCAAGGGAGAGGAACTTCTTCAGTCTCCTTTTGTTCAAACTTGAAAATCATCTAACCCAGTCAGGCAGGTGTATGGGCTGGGTGGGGGGCACGAAGGGGGATAGATCTTTTCCCCAAACAAGAGTGATTTGCTGTTTGAGACATTAGATGTCTCTGAAAACCCCACCATTAGTCTGATGAAGTACAGAGAACTAAAGCCAAAGTTTCTTCTCCCTAGGAAGACTCCTCAGACTTGAGGAGATGATGTTCTGCACAATTGAGGTTTTCATCCATACGGGATTGCCAGAGACTCTTCCCGTAGTGGTTCCTGTACTGAACTCTTTCATTATTCTCATTACTTACACATCATCCAATGGGTTCTGTCCAACTTCTTCCATTGTAGATTTCCTAAAATGTTAATACAAACATTTGTTATGGGAACTAAGTCCCTAATGGCCAAAGTAGTATTTGGGCCAGGAAGGAGCAGGTAAAAGGTAGACATTGTGTTCAGGCAACACAGAGCCAAGAAGAAACCCAAGCCTTCTATACTCTCTTGCTCTCTAGAACAAATTGCAATATTTTTCACAAGCTAACGTTCAGTATACCAGATCATATTTTAATTTAAAATCTCATAAACAAATCCCACTGGAGTACAGAAATCTTTTTCTTTTCAAATTTTTCTACTTTGGCTACCTTTTCCATTTCTTTCCTGAATTCATTCTGTCACAGGTAAAGTGCTAAGGGTACTCATGTATGTCTATTGACAAATATGATGAGATTTTGTTTCTAACCCAAACCTTCAGGGAAACTTAGAAAAAAAAATAATGAGAGTCAGAGGTTACTAAAAAGTAGGCAGCCTGATTTCTATTAGTCTATTACCATCCTACTTTCCAACATGTTAGCTCTAGGTATCACAGGCTGAGCTGACCCTGAAACAGCAGCAGAAACAGCAGCATGGGCACTAGGATACGACTACTGGAAGGAAGAAACGCACATCACGCTCTCAGCACGGTGTCTCGTAACCATCGCAACAAAACTTAAATTCAGGACCAAATCCAATCTCAGAAAAGTAGAGTACCAAAACTCTCTTCTCCTTCCACATTCCGTCTTCTCTCCTTTTCTCTTCCCTTTGAAGCTTTTTCGTTTTAATTCCCTTTTCCATTCCTTCTCCCACCTCTTTCCCCCTTCATGGCCGTCTCTGCATTTTCCTCTTCTCTGCACTGTCTCTGCACACAAGGTATCCCAGGCTGTGATGACGCCCTCGGAGCTCACTCTTCTCTTCCCCACTGAAATTTCTTCTGCTCCCAACAGAGATTTCCAACTGGACGTCAGCGCTTTCAGTAAAGGCATTGCCTTGCTGATTGAGCTCTCCACACACGGCTGGACCTGTCCTGTCTGGCTGGGTGGGGCAGCATGTCATAGTGGGTGGGGGTGGATGAGGGGGCAGCAACCCAACATGTCAGCCCTGCAGGCAGAGTGGGAACAGAGTTCACTCTAGGATGATCTAGATCTCTTCTGAAACAGCAATAAGATCTATGGGACAAATTTCTGGACATAGTTTAAATCTCTTCTGAAGCAGTGATCAACTCTATGGAACACATTTCTGTTTTATTTATTTATTTATTTATTTTTCCCCCCCATATCAATAGAGATGGGCATGGAACACATTGCATTTCCCCAAATCTCTAGGCCTGGCAGTAATTTTGACTGCACTCATTTCTCTTCCATGATCTCTGTGTGGCAGGTGTGCAAACTTCTGCCCCCAAATCCAAACCATACATCTCTGTTCAATACATCCAGGAGCTATGGGGTAGGGATGTCAGGGAGCAGCAGGCCAGGAAGGGTCTGAGAGAGGTCTTACTTATGAGCTAAACAAGCCCACATTCTACTGAGTTGGATTCTTGGAGCTGCAAAGCAAGCTCCTTTATTTTCCCTGAATGGGCACTGCCCAATCATTGGGAAGGAAGGGTCTGATGTTTTGAAGGTGGAAGGAGTATGTGGAGGTAGAGCAGGAAAGAAGAAAAAGGAGTATTAGGTCCAGAGACTCAATTCTACTGCCCCCTGTTAGAATTCCCTTTTCATTTTTTTAGTTCTTAAATTACTGGAAGAGTATATGGAATTTTACATATCAGCATCGCTCTATGAAGCATTCCTGGATTCCTCTCTTTGTTGACTAAGAAGATGAGACAGGATACAAAATTGAAAAGATATCAGTAAAGGTGTGTGCTTGGACTTCAGATCTGTCCATTTCAGTTCCTTACACTCAATTCACTCCTGCATGATCTAAGTCTATCTTTTTCCAGATAAATTGTACTAATCTCAAGTCCCTGGAAGGCCTTATAGAACATACCACTGTCCCTTCAGAAATGTTTCTCCTGTGCATTAATATCTGCCATAATCTCATCCACCCTCCTCAGCTCAAATGCTGTTTCTTCTACAACTTCCTAGATGCCAGCCTCCAATCCCGGCAGACTTATTCCCCACCAACCTCTGTTCTCCTATTTTAGCATTTTATATCATTTTTCAGAATATATACTGGTCTTCATCCCACAATTAGGCCATAAGCTCCTGGAGAGAGTGTGTTTTAATCAAAGCCATTTTGATTTCCCTTCCCAGGTGTGGTCCAGGAGCACTTTTTACTTGGAATTCAATGGGAATAGTGCCCCCTGGAGTTGTTCAAGAAGGGGATGGCCCTGAAAATTGTGAGTGGAAGTAAGCTGGGTTAGATATGAAAGTGCCTGAGTTTCATTCCATCCTGGCACTTCATAGTTATGTTACCTGGGGCAAGTTACTTAATCCCTCTGAGTTCAAGCCTCTTGACCTGTGAAATGAATGTTACTTCTACTTCACCAAGTAGTGGTGGAGATTAGATGAAATAATATATGTAAAGCTCCTAACACAATACCTGACATGCAGTGGTGCCTAATTCTCACCCATTCTCACCAACACAATACATGTTTCATTTTTCTATCCCATGTTATTTTTGCACATGGCATACACTGAGTATTTTTAGAATAAATGCATGAATAAATGACTCATTCCTCTCCCTTTGTCTAAAACAGGTGTTCTTCACCCTTTTCTCCTTCCAACACACCTGAGAGACTCTCATCTGTACACTCCCCTGAATGTGTACTCTCTCATTAGCCACACAGTGCACCCTGGCAGAATTCTCTACAGAGGGCCACAGCGCCCAGGATGATGATCCACCATCAGCAGGGACGTAATGTGAAAGTCTCTGTTAAATGTCCTAGGGCAGTAGACACCTCTGGTTGAGAATCACTGATGAAGAACGTTTTCTCTCCACAAAACTGCATCTTCCTTTCCTTAAAGATGCTGCACAAATTCACCATCTCCATGAAACCTTCCAAAATGAACACTTCTGAGCTTATTGCCCCAAGTAGACAATGTTCACTTTGAAAGTGACCATATTTCCCTTTTTTGCTTTAATACCAAGAAGCTTAAAGCCACATTTGAAGCCCCCAATTGTTATGATTGCACTGAACATCGTGGCCTATATATCTTTTCTTTAGTTTTATTCCTATTCATATTTCACATGGTCCTGGTTTTTAACTTATTTTTTCACTATTTTGTATTAAGTATGGCTACAGATACAGATGATACAGATATAGACACACATAGTTGTACATATAAATGACAGATACAGGTATGGGGGAAGGGGGGTGAGGTTGAATGTAGTGGATAAGAACATTGGCTTGGGAATCAGAGCAAACTGACTTTGAATATCTGCTCTATCACTTCCCAGATACAAAATCTTGGACAAATTATTTAACCCTTTTGAGTCTCAGTTTTCTAATTTACAAAATGGAGATAATGTGTACCTACATCATAAAATTATTGGAGGTTGAAAAAAGCTCTTATCACAGTTCCTGACAAAAAATAAATGCTCAATAAATGATAACAATGATTATCATAATTATTAAAAGCATCTAAAAAGGCTCAGCACCATTAATAGCTCCAGGCTCCGTCTCCACCAACCATTCTAGCTGGCTCTGTTCTGACTAGCTGCAGTTTCCTTCCTTTGCCATATCCTCCTTTGGTTTTTGCACCTCTGTCTAGCCTTCCTGACTTCACTTTTTACGGGCTTTCCCCTGGACACTGTCCTTAGGCTCTTCCTTAATTTCACTCTCTGTCATCTGTAAACCATTCTCCCCAAACCCTGTACCCAGCTTTGTACCTGGAACTATAAGTCCCTATTTGTTTAGATGGGGCAATGAGGGCTGTCAGATGCTTCAGATCTTTTGTGATGATAAAGAATATGTGACAGCCACTGGCCACTGCAGTGGTCAACACAGTCAGCCTTGAGTTCATTTATTTGCCAGGGAATGGGACATGGACAAGCAAATGAATTCACTGAGCAGTTACTGAGAGAGAAAATTTCGGGGAGTTTATTGTAAGGAGCAGGAATGTGGGTGGGTTATGGTAATTAAAAATTAAAAGTTTGCACTCTGGATAGACAGAAATGAATTCACATATTTGCACTAGGTGGTTAAAGTAAATGTCATCGTTCACTGGTCAGGAAAGAATTTTCAATTTGATTCAGAAGGGTCTAGCATTCCGGGACCTCTTAAAGTTCTTAGTCATTTGTCATCTTCATCTGGTGGATGCTCCAAGATGATAGTCTGTCTGTCTTTTTTTTTAAAAAAATTTATTTAGAAATAATTATAGGAAGTTGCAAAAATAGCACAGAGAGACCTCATGTACCCACTAGACAGTTTTTCCCAAGTACCTTTCATAACTATAGCACAATATCAAAACCAGGAAATTAGCACTGGTGAATTGTATGTGGATACTTCTATGACATTTGAATGTAGGTTTGTGTAACCACACAATGAAGATTCAAAACTATTCCATCACCACAAAGATCATTCTCATGTTACCTCCTGACAGGCACACTCACTTCCTGCTCTTCCACCATTGCTAACCCCTGGCAACCACTAACCACTAATCTGTTTTCTATATTCATAATTTTACCATTTAGGGAATGTTATATAAATGGAATTATATGACATGTGATCTTCTGAGTTGGCTTTTTTCCCATTTTTTTTACCCTCAAGATCCATCCAAGTTGTTTCATGTATCAATAGTTTATGACTTTTTATTACTGAATAGCATTCTATGGTATGAATATAACATAGTTTGTTTAACTATTTACCTATTAAAGGACATATTTATTGCTTCTAGGTTAGGCTACTACAAATAAAGCTGCTGTAAACATTTGCATACAAGTTTTTATGTGAAGGTAAGTTTTCATTTCTCTGGGATAAATACCCAGGAGCGTGATTGCCTGGTTGTATCATAAATATGTTTATTTGTTTAAGAAACTGCCGAACTACTTTCCAGAGTGGTTACAGCATCTCGCATTCCCATCAGTAAAAGTATAAGAGATCTAGCTTCTCTGCATCCTTATTTTTTATTTTAGCTATTCTAATAGGTTTGTAGTAATAGCACATCATGGTCTTAATTTGCATTTCCCTAATGACTAATGATTCTAATTAAATATTTTTTGTGTGCTTATTTGTCATCTGTCTATCCTCTTTGGTGAAAGTTTCCTCCTGCCCCATGCCCATTTTCTAATTGTATTGTTTGGTTTTTTTACTGTTGAACTTGGGGAATTCTTTATAGATTCTAGTATGAATCCTTTGTCATGTATATGATTTGCAAATATTTTCTCCCAGTCTGCAGCTTGTCTTTTCATCATCTTAACAGAGTTTTCACAAAGCAAAATTCTTTCATTTCTCATGTCCAATTTATAGATTTTTTTTTTCTTTTATGGATCATGCTTTCGGTGTCATGTCTAGAACTCTTTGCCAAGCCCTGGGTCCGTAAGATTTTCTCTTATGTTTTCTTCTGAAAGGTTTTTAATTTCATGTTTTACATTTAAATCTATGATCCATTTTGAGTTAATTTTTCTATAAGAAGAAGGCTTATGTAGAGGGTTGTTTTTTTTTTTTGGCCTATGGTTGTCCAATTGCTCCAGCACCATTTTGTTGAAAAGACTATCCTTCTTCCACTGAATTGCTTTTGCACTTTTGTCCAAAGTCAATTGGCCAGATCATGGTCTTTTAACAGTTTCTTTTTTTTTTTTGAGACAGGGTCTTACTCTGTTACCCAGGCTGGAGTGCAATGGCCTCATCATAGCTCACTGCAACCTCGAACTCCTGGGCTCAAGTAATCCTCCTTTCTCAGCCTCCCGAGTAGCTGGGACTACAGGCACATGCCACTGTGCCCAACTAATTTTTCTATTTTTTGTAAAGAGAGGGTCTCACTCTTGCTCAGATTGGTCTCAAACTCCTGGCCTCAAGCAATCCTCCTGCCTCAGTCTCCCAAAGTGCTAGGATTACAGGTGTGAGCTACACAGTTTCAAGGCCAACAGTTTCAAATTAGATCTAGTTGTGGTGATACAGCATTTAGCTTCCATATCTCCTAGGCAAATGCTGTTGTAAGTGGAATTTTTTTTCTTTCTCATTGCATAGGCAGAGTAGAAATATATATTAAATATACTTTCCTTGGATTCTCAAGTAACTTCAGTAGCCCTTATTTATTACATATGAATGACTAATTAGTAAAGTCTATTTGGATCTCTCAATGGCATATAACATATTTTGAAGTTGTGGGTCCCCGTAGGTATAAACTTTTAAGGGTATGAACCATGTATTCTTTTTCCTTAGTTTATTTCTACACAGTGTATAATCCATGAATGTGGACCACTTGCTGTGAATACATATCCAAATACTCACCTGCCTCCTTGATAAACAGTTCCATTCATGCCATCCTAGCAAATAGAAAGAATGGTATCATATGTATCAAGATAACAAAGACCTTTTAACACTTAGATTTTTTTAGATAAGTCTAAAAATAATCAGCCCTTTGGACTTCCCATGGCCCTCCCTTCACCTAACAATGCACTTGTAATAATGCATCAGGGAGCTCTAAGCTTCAGCAGCTTAAGAAACAGAATTGAAGGCTCCTATTTACTGTTTCAGTTCTGACTTTTTATTCTCAACATCTTAATTTTATTGAGCACTGCTCCTGTTTTGTTCCAGTACCTGAGGCTCTAGTGGAAGTCTCTGCTAATTTGTATGGCTGCAGAATGCAGCTTTAAACTTTTTGTTCACAATCCCACAAGTCAGGAGGCTTTGTGTTGTCATGCTATTTTAGTTCTCTACAAATATCACATTGTGACAAGACAAATTGTTGCAGTGTCAGGAATTAACTCTGTCTTTGGACTAAGGAGAATTAATTTTCAATCACTGGATTGTATACTTGGAATAAGATTTAAAAAAAAGTAGGTTTAATATATGTTTCAAAAGACCTTGCATTCTCTGCTTTACATGCAAATATGTGAAAAATTAAATCTTTTGAGATTTAGAAGAGATCCAGTTATTTTGCATTTTGTATAACTTTTCATAACATTAAGACTAACTTGTCAGTCAAAACTAATAGAATAAAAGAAAAATTTTCTATATCATTAAGACAGAGTTGTTCACAAGGTAATAGTTGAATTGTACAATTTGTAATCAATGTTTATATTGCCGAGATAGAAATATAATGAATGGCTTCATAGCAAAAAAGAAAAATATCCTTATAACCCATCATCATGATAAAAAGTTTTATCATCCTGATAAAAAGTTTTTCTCACGGTACTCTTAACATCTGGGAAGGATTTATACTCTAGGAATCCCAGAATTATTATTAGGACACTGGGATCATTCAAGGTCCTGATAATGATAACACTGGATTTTTTAAAACTCCAAAATCTGATTTCTCCTCTGTAATGCTACCTATAGTAAAATGTGTTAATGAAAGTTTAGCTGGCACCCAGCCTTTTATATTGGCTGGACTCATTTGAAAAAATAAAAATTCCAGCTGGACAATTTCAGGTATGACCTAATAATTCATGTGAAGCAACAAAAAATCTTATACACTGTCTGTGGGAGGTAAATAGGCACAGTAACCGTAGAAAACAGTTTGGAGAAAACAACTACTTTGGCAAATGACTTTCGTAAAATTGTAGCTGGCAAAATAGAACACGTACCTATCCTACAAGCCAGCAACCTCACTATACATCATACTCTAAAAACACTTCTGCACTAATATCCCAGAAGAGAATGTACAATAATTTTTACACAGCATTGTTAATAATAGCAAAACACTGAAAACAACCCAAATGTCCATAAACAGTAGAATGGAGAAATAAGTTGTGATATACAGAAGAAGAAATAATTTACAATTAAGTTAATAAATACATGAATCTCTTAATCATAATATTGATTAAAAGAGGCAGATCACAGAAGAATGTGTGTGTTCTAATTCAAGATATGAAAAGTACAAAATAGATGAATTTAAGCAATGTGTTTTAGGGTACTTATGTAGGTGATAAACCTATAAAAAGAAGCAAGGGCATAATTATCAAAAAATTCATAATGGTTGATATTCTGGAGGAGGGAGAGAATGAGATCAGGTTAGGGTATAGGAGACTTCTGGAATACATTTTGTTTTCTGACATGGGTTCATGAGTATTGATTGATTATTATTCCTTAAACACTACATATGTCTTTTTATACTATTAACACATTTATGCTATACTTCACAATAAAACATATTATCTAAAAACAATTAAGATGGCAGAGTTCTATTTGACCCCAAAGGAAAGACGCTTGGGTTTTGTGTTCTTAATGTGTGAGTTCCCTACACCTCCACGGGATATGGGAGATGGAAGGGGGCAGTTCACAGTTAACAGTTGAAAAAAAGAGAAATGCAGGAAGTGGCCAGTTTCCAGCAAGTGGGGACTTGGTTCTGAGGCTCAGTTTGCAAACTGCCAGTGAGGGGATGGGGTGCAATTTGGCCACAGACATGTTATGCTTGACCCACAAGTATTTACAATTTTATGCTTAGTCGGCAGCAACTTAAGAACAGATTTCATGCGAAAATCTTGAATTTCTGTTTCTCTTGAAAAATCATATCTAATAACATTAGACCCATATTCACTTTTCTGTTCAGCATGGGCTGAAATATTGGTTCACTCTCAACTGGTTCATACCCAAGTTACTCATTTGCATTAATGGACTGACC
This sequence comes from Daubentonia madagascariensis, assembly GCA_023783475.1. Lineage (NCBI taxonomy): Eukaryota > Metazoa > Chordata > Mammalia > Primates > Daubentoniidae > Daubentonia > Daubentonia madagascariensis. The sequence continues at coordinate 1,193,648 of JAKFHU010001436.1, read as the reverse complement.
ATTGAAGGCATGTGCAACACCTAGTTTATAGGTTCTGTGAGTGGCACAAAAACGTGGCCCTTTTGCTTCCAGTGCTCCAGATATAAGATCAGGCATGGAGGAGACCAAGGGAATGCCTATGGAGGCAGGACACCAAGTTGACACGGTCTCTGAAGTAGCAATGAGGGCCCCTGGGCCCAGCCTGGCATGAATCTAGCATGGAGGGACTGGGGCAGGTGGACTGCCCCTCAGGTCTCCCAGCAGCCTGGACAGGTAGAATGTTGGTAGAGTCCATGATCAATGGCTAAGTCTTCTCTCCTATTTTTCCTGGATGATGAGAGCTCAGGATCCTGGTCTAACACAAGAGGGTAGAGGGTGGCAAGGGAAGGAAGCCATAGAAGTGTATTGATATTGAGCATGTCATTGATCTTAAAAAGGTGGGTGCAGAAACAGATATGGTTTGATGAAGAAAAAAAGAAATATGATCTTTTTTGCACCTTGATTATGGTGGAAACATTCAGTCATGCCTCTTATGTGGTGTTTTGCTACTACATATTTTGATGGGAGTTTTAAAAAAAGATTAACATACAAATGTTTCTCATTTCCTTTTCTCCCCCCATTCAGAAAAGCAAATCTTGTGTTTGTTAGTTCATCCTCTCATTTTTCCCCACTCTCAGTTTATTGTTGCCAGAGCAGCTCCTGTACTTGCAGATGCCAGAGAAGAATCAGAAATGGGCAGGGAAACAGCAAAGGCCAGGAGGAGGAGGGGGAACATTTAGGAAAGAGCCACATTAAGTTTCATAATAAAGGAGTGGGAAAGAGGGGAGGGGAGAGATAAAGTTAATAGAGAAAGGGGCTGGGAGGTGGCATGCCCGGTGAGTCAGTCTGGGAGCCAGGGGATGAGTGAGAGAGTTGCAGGCGACAGAAAAGTGAATACAAGGGTCGCTCCAGTAATGGAGTAAGTAGGACCCCTTCATATTCAAAACGTATTTAATACTCGCGGCAGACACAGGTTAAATGTTGGAATTGCCATTTGGTGGGCAGTGGGGATGGGGGGACTGAATTGTACTTCTTTGAACCTGATGCTGGTACTTATGGAAGCAAGACAATAAGGATGCGGGATTCATAAGGATTACCCTGAAGTGTGGAATCCAACAGGTCCAGACTCTCTAGAGTGAAGGAGGGGGCTTTCAGTGAAGAGAGAGGGACCTGTCCAACTTTAGAATTGGGCAGACACAGGAGCAAGTCCCAGTGGAACAGATAAGACTTGGGCAAGTAATGATAGTCAGGCAAAGTCCCAAATCCAGAGGGAGTCAGCAAGGATGGTGCAAGCAGTGATGTGAGCGGTGCTAAGGTGGAGGCCCAGAGCTATTTCCCTCATTTCTATACTGCCTATCTGGGTGGGAGAGAAGGAAGTCAGATTCAGGCAGGTAAACCCTGAACTTAGTTTGCTGCTGGAGTCACTAAAAGATCCTCAGTAATTTAGGGCAAATATTTGGTTAAGCATTTTCCGTTTATTTGCTTGACCTGACCACGACGGCACTCTGCTGATTGGTGGAGGCTTGTTTTTTGGAATATAGACTATTGTTGGTTTTAATGATTACCATGATGTCAGTCATGATACTTTAAGTACTGGAATTCAAATATATTCAAATCAATCCATTAAAATTAAACACACATTTGCATAATGCCTATTGTCTATATAAGATTTAGATTTTGACAATTGTACCAATAATGTTCTTTATAGCATTTTCCCTATATCAAGGATCACTCATTGCATTTAGTTGCCATGCATCTTTAGTCCCCTTTTTATATGGAACAGTTTTTCTGCCGTCTTCTGTCTTTCATGACACTGACATTTTTGAAGCGTATAAGCCAGTTGTTACATAGAATGTTCCTCATAGTACATAATATATAGCCTTTACATAATCATCTTAATACTAAGAAGGAGAGGGAGATGGAGGGAGAGTGGGGGGAAGAGAGAGAGTTAGAGAGAGAGGGGAGAATCTTAGTACTCAAGGGAACCGTGAAATTATCCCATGTGGGGATAATTTTACAGATGAGGAAACCACTCTACAAGTTAATTTGAAATTAATTCAAAAACAGTAATTCAGACATTAAGTTTTCAATGGGAAGTTGACACATAAAGAAAGATTTGGTGAAGGCGGTAGAATATTCAGAAGGCTCCATGAAGAAATCAGAAGCCTGAAGGGTGGGTAGAACTTAGAGAGAGCAGAGGGTCAGCTGCCTTATGAACAAGGTTCCTCCTCATGGCAGATTACATTTTCCAAAGATGGCCACAATAATAGCTCCTTCTAGAACCCTGCCACTCCCTTATCAAAATGAGGAGTCCAGGTCCCTTCCCTTTTGAATTTGGCCAAACTCATAGCTGTTTCCATAAATAGAATACAGTGGAAGTAATACTGAGTGGCTTCTGAGACTAGGTTAGAAAAGGTCATCAGCTTCTGCCTGGTTCTCCTGAAGCTCATGCTTTGAGGAAGCCACCATGCTTTGAGGAAGCTAAAGCAGCCCATGGAAAGGAATCAAGCCTTCAGGCCATAGGTCTGGCTGAGCACCATGGCAACAGCCAGCACCATCTTTCCAGCTATGTGAGTGAGAAATCTTGAAGGTAAGTCCTCCAGCTTCCACTCAAATAACTCCAGCTAATACTTTATGGAGAAGAGAGTGGCTGTTCCCACAAAGCCCTGCCCAAGTTGCACATTTGTGAGAGAAAGAAAAGATCATAATTCTTTTAAACCTCTAGGTTTTGTGTGTGATTTGTTACTATAATACATAGCTATAGATAACCATCTGGCTGTCTCACTGTTAAGTGTCACATGAGCAAGAGTCAAGGAACCAGGAGTGAGGTGGCCCAAATCCTTTCAGATACAATAAAAAAAAAAAGAAGAAGAAAACAAGAAGAGCTTCAAGTTCGAGAATACTACAACTGAAGGGAGCTGACCAGAAGTTAGACAGGGCTCTTTACATCTACTGGACCTCATAAGCAAGAAACAGCAGCCACACCTAAAAGGCTCCAGCTTTAAAAGCCTGACTGTCATCTCAGGCTCAAAGCACTGGCTCAAGAGCTTTGCTGTATTAGCCCTTCAACCTCCTACACTCTGCACTAGTTCCTTCGCACTAAAGATGGCATCTCATTTTGGTCTTGTTTTTCTGGCTTATAGTGACAGTCTTCCAGCTACTCTCTGCCTCACCCCAAGTTCTTGACTCCATATAATTGAAACGGGGTGTTGCAAATGTGAAACACTCAGCAGAAACCTCTACAATATTGACCTAAACTCAACAAAGGCAGTCACAGCCATCACGCCCAAAGCCAGTCCAACCCCACAAGAGTTGGTGCACAAAAAACCCCAAGTCCAGAAACTGTTCCCGGGAAAATATAAGCTACCATATGATAGATTTCCCAGATGTAGCTCAGGGTTTTCTCCAACAGGTCTATAGTGGGCCCTTGACAGCCATAGAAAGAACTGTCATTCTTTCCTAAAATTTATCAGCAACTGTTTTTCCTTTTCTCAAGTACATCTTGGGAATAGTCTGAAGAGTTAATTGCAATTGATAAGCTATAATTAGAGACTTATGGTTTCCCTAGAGATTAGGGCCAATAGCTACAGAATCTTATTAGAGAATTTAATTAATGTATTTCAATTACATTTTCACTGACTAGGGAGGAAACCAGAACAGTGATGAAAAGCTTTTCATAGAAATAAAAGAAATTAGGTAAATTATCATTTTTTAATCCTCATTATAAAAGAAAAACACTCTTTTAATGCAATCTTATTCTCCTAAATGAGTAAAAATGCTTCTCTGTACTTTAAAAAAATTGTTATTCCCATTTTTAAAATAAATTAAGACTCAAAAGGATATTCCAGCTTCCAGTGAAATCAGTTTGTCATGGATTCAGAAAAAAAAATTATTAATATCAGGGACAAATGGAATGAAGACTATCTTGGCTAAGAGACAACTTAAAAAACAACTACATTAATGTCTGATTACTCAAAGAAGGGATAATATTTCATAGTCCTGTTAATTCTGTGATAATAAACGTTAAAGTTGCTATACTAAAATATATCCTTACCAATCTACAAAATGACTAAATTGTCCCAAATAAAGATTCATTAGTTAGCAGTAAACGTTTTTGCATTTAGGATCAACCTGTTAAAATATTATTATTTCTGGAAAGAGTACTGTATCAGTTATTGTTAGTTATTAAGGTTTTATCTTGGACCTTTTGAAACAAAGAATTTTTGTCTTGGAAAGCTAAGGCAAATGTCCTGAATGAATGAGAGTGCAGGACAGACAGGTGTTGATATAAAAAGCAGTTCAGGCCAGACACGGTGGCGTGCACCTGTAGTCCCAGCTACTCAACAGGCTGAGGCAGGAGGATCACTTGAGCCCAGAAGTTTGAGGTTGCTGTGAGCTATGATGATGCCACTGAACTCTAGCCAGGATGACAGTGAGATTCTGTCTCAAAAAACAAAAAAACAAACAAAACAGAAACCAAAAAAACTCAAAAAAATCAGTTCAATAGCTTTTCAGGAGAACAGGTCTTTGTGGGATGAAATAGATGCATACAGTTGAAGTTGAAGAGCAGTCTCTTTCCTGTGATTTTCCAGGGCTGGCACTCATCTTTGGTAGTAGAACCCAGGGTAAACTAGACTATAATTACTTAAAGATAATTCCTGAATAAAATGTAATGAAAAAGTTTGATCCCTACATGTCTTTCCTCTCTATCTGAACATTCTTCTACACTTCTTTCCTTGATAAACTTCTAGTCTTTTTTCAAGGTTTAGATTATATCTTACCTCCTCTGTGAAGCCTTCATGAATCCCTCAACCCTTAGAGCAATTAACTACCCCATCTTCTCATAGAATTTTTGGTATACCTCCATTAGAAATGTGTAACCATTTCCTAAAACGTGAACTAGAATTTTGATTGGGCTGAAAAAATAGAAGGATGGCTAAAGGTTAATAGATCAAAGAAGCTTTGTGGCACCTGTAATTTCTATGCAATAAGAAAATTCTTTGTTAGTTCAAATGCAACTCATATGTTATTCATCCTACAGAAGCTTCAGAAGCAGTCAGAATAGAGACAGATAGAAAGCATTAGCATCTGCAAATTTAGATTTGCATATTCCCAGTTAATGAGTATATATTGGCAAGCATTTTGCCGAACTTACTTAACAAAGTAAATCTCCTATGAAATTAAATTGATGGGGACCCTGTTATATAACATCTGAATCTGTACATTTGCAAACCAAAAAACAGAATTCTCTGAAATTAGCAACAAATGCCTTGATACAAGGAAGCAGCTATTTAAGACCAGACTGAAGGCACGGAGCAGGAGTAACATGAGAGTCCAAAAAGAGGCTTAGTAGAATCTGGAATAAAAGAGTTCAGAGCAGAAGAGAAATAATGAACAAATTAGTAGTAAGATGGATTGAAAGTTAATCCCCAAACACCATGATATAGCATTTTTACTTATTCTACTTCTGTCTCTTTATCAATCTATCAGTTAGCTATACTTAAGTTAATTGAATGTTAAACTATTGTTCTTATTCATCAATATGAACCCAAGAATTGTCAATCCTTTCACTAACCTTATAAAATTAGAAATACCCTCTCAAGTGTTATCATAGATAGCTATCTGAATCAATTCAACTTGTCCAAAAATTGCAAATACAATAAAAATTCTGGTGCTCAGAATCATCTACCAGGTAAGCATTTTTCCTTATAGAAGTTTTCCCTGAGCAAGACATATTCCTCTAAGTGTGTTATGTACTCCCCAAGCATGCATTCTCCCTAATTTTATATTCTCAGTTACTAGTACAGTGACTGATGCATAGTAGGGATTCAATAAATATTTGTTATACAAGTGAAAAAAGAATGACCAGAACTCCTTTTTAACTAAATCCCAAAAGTAAAGTAATTGAATGTTTCAATGGTGGATACATAATCTATCTTGCTATTCATGACAAATATCATATAATAAAACTATTGGTACAACAATGACATATATTAAATAAGTGTTTTTTTCCTTGTGTTTGTATTTTCACATCATTATAAAGAAGAATTGATGTGAATGTTGTCTTTTTTTAAAAAAAACAGTGACTGGGGTTTCTATAAATTTTCTAAAAATCTGTGGTCTTGTAGAGCAGACGGGTCTACATGGGGTCAGCTTAAACTCCGAGATATTGTTCCCTTACTCTCAGTTTAGCTTGGAATTCAGAAAATAGATGGTAATGAAGAGAAAGGATGTAGGTTTTCAGTTCATGCAAAAGAGCTTTCTTCTCTAAGGACACATTAGGTCACATTTGCATGCCTTATTTATAAAACTTCTGATTTTGTGTTTCTAGACCAAGGTGAGACAGAAAAAGCTTTTCTAATAAAATTCAGATTGATTTGGGTTGATCTTTCAAAACTAAATCTGAATGGGACCTTTAATGTCAGATTTTAGTGAGGCTGCTTTAAGCCATAAAGTACTATCTTTTCTCATGCATTCTTCCAAAACCAGAAAACTAGATATTTCCTTTTTTGATAAAGACATTTGCCAAAGACCTAATTGCTACTTGAAATGGGGAAAGTGATAGAAAAAATTATTTTATTAACACTTGGCAGATATGATGGTTCTACATATTTTTTATTAAAGTATTTGGGACTACACTGGATATCAACACAATCAGTAGTTGCCATCATTTGTATTAACACATCAAGGTAAAATGGTAACTCTGGGACCAAGGAAAAGTAATGAATAGTGATAATAAAGAAAATGCTTTTATTAATTGGCAAATTGAGTTATACACAGAAACCTCTTCCCAAATTAGGGTCAGAGAAGTGGCTCATGCAAACCTGATCAACTTGAAGGACCAAAATGCTAGACATCCCAATTCTCTTCAATTTGACTAAAATAGCCATTTTCATTCTTTAGGAAAGGTCCAGTCTTTAAGAAACCCATATTTGTCATTCTCATGCAATGCTTCTGTGCAGTGACCCAAAGGAATAAAATATTTTTGAGCTAGAACCAGAAGTATGCTAGCTTGTAGGAAGTCTACCTGGATTCAGACCAAGAGGCAGAGGGCTCAGAAATGATCTTTAAGTTGTAGGTGGAACTCTTTCCCCCTCCTGTCCCCTTTGACCAGGAGAGAAAGGGCTGGGTCAATTTTCAAATGTTGTTTATAACATTATGTGAGTTAGAGTCTTTTTGTTACACAGAATGGAGGTTCAGTCAATGAGTTAAGAAAAATAAAGCAAATCATAAGGATACACAAGATCTAATCCTTGAAGGTCTTTGAGATTTGAGACTGTGCTCTTTGCTTTCACTCTTGGCTGGTGGAGCCTACCTTTCATATGGTCTTGCTTTACTGGCATATCTATTTCATCCACCTGTTTCCTTATTTATAAATGGGGAGACTAGTTTCTACTGCATACGGTTGTTGTAAGGATCAGTGAATTAATTAATGCAAAGCACTTAGGGCAAGGCTGCATTTCTTTAGCCTATTCATCTCCCTCTTTCCTCCAAGTGCTTCTCTTTCTTTAAACCTCCACACTTTCTGCCCATCCTCTCTCTCAAATGATGATTTGCTTCGTATTTTGCTAACACAAAGGAATTTCCACAAACTCCCACCACCACCTCAACTCAATGACCACTGTCTGCACCTGTGCACTCTGCCTCCCCCTCAGCTACCACCGATGCCGGTGCACCTGCCTAAGGCCCACCCTTCCTCATGCACAGGCCCCCTCCCTGTCTTCTACACAAGGACATCACACCAGGAATGTTCCTGTCTTTCCTGTTTCATCATTTTCTCCTCTCTAGTGGATCATTCCCATCAGCATACAAACTATAATTTCTCCTATCATGAAAAAATACAAATAAAAATGCCCTCTCTTGACTCTCACATCCACCTCTGGCTATTTATCACTTTCTCTTTAAGAGCAAAACTTGTAGTAAGAATGGTCTATTCTATTTCCAGTTCATCCTCCCCCAGTATCTTGAAACCATTCCCATCAAGCTTTCTTCCCTGTGGTTCTATTCAGACTGTTATAGTTGAGGCCGTTCATTTCTGCAATGCCAAACCCATCTGGTCTCTATTTCACACAGGCGACCATTCCGTCCTCCTTCACTTTGACTTCCCACTCCTAGTTTTCCTCTCACCTCACTGGGTACTCAGTTTCATATCCTGGCTTTTCTTCATCTTTCACGTCTGTAAAGAGTGGAGTGATCCAGGGATAGTCTTGAGGATTTTTCCTTGTCTACCTACTCTCTCCCTAGGTGATCTCCTTCCACCGCACATGCGGGCAATTCCCAAACATATGCCTGCCGGGACAGCTATCTCCACTTTTATGTCTAACAGATACCTCAGACATAACATGTCCACACCGAACGCCTGATCTTCCTCCCATAACCTACTTTTCCCACAGTTGTCCTTGTCAAGTGAAATGGTAACTTCATCCTCTAGTTGTTTGGCCAGCCTCGACTCCTCTCTTTCCCTGAATACCGCTTTCAATTTGTTGGCAGTCCCAACAGCTTTACCTTCGAAACAGATCCAAAACTTGCTCATCACTTCTCATGACTTCCTTTCCTACCGCCCTGGCTCAAGCCACCATCACCTTTCACCTGGCGTGTTGCAAGAGGTTTCTATCTACCTTAGGACCCCAGTAGTCTGCACTCAACCCAGCAGCCAGAGGGATCTTGCTAAAAAGAAATAGGAATGTGTCACCCTTCCACTTCCCACACCCAAGGGTTTCCCATTTCACTTCAGAGAAAAGCTAAAGTCCTTTGTGTTGGGCTTTGTGACAAGGACCTTCCCTCCACCCATTACCCTCTGACCTCATCACCTCCTTCCTCATAACCACACTCCGGTTCAGCCATCGCGGCTACTCAGGGCCCGGACGGTTGATGTTTCCTCGGGCGAGAACGCCCTTTATTCCAGATTTCCACGTGGCCAGCTCCCTGACCTCCTCGGGAGCTTATTCAAATGTCACCTTCTCCAGGAGGCTCCCTGACCATTGTATTTAAAATCCTACTCTCCTCTAGGCTGCTCCCCTTCCCTACCTTAGCATTCTTCATAGCATTTATCATCATTTAATATACTATTTATTTTACTTGTTTAAAAAACTGTTTGCCCCCACATGGGAAGGAACATTTCATGAAAGCAGACTTTTTTGTGTATTTTCTTTACCTCCGTATCTCCAGTGTGTAGAAAAGTACTTGGAACAAAATAGGCGCTCAAGACATGTTGCAACAGTGATTGACACAGAGTAAATGCGCTTTTAGTACCCGCAAAAATTTTCGTCTTGCTCTCAACTGACCAGTTCTTTTCTGAGCAGGGGACAAGTCAGGGGGAAATTTCTTTCTTTTTTTTTTCAACAGCTTTATTGAGGTATGATTGACATACCAAAAGCTGTGCATAATTAACCTGCACAACTTGATGAATTTGGGGATAAGTATACACTGTGAAACATCACTGCAATATATGCCATAAACCTATCCATCACCTCCAAAAGTCTCCTCTCACCCTCTTTACTCAATATTATTATTATTAGTGTATGTTTGTGTGTGATAAGAACACTTAACATAAAATCTCACTTCTTAGTGAATTTTTAAGTATACCATACAGGATCATTAACTATAGTCACCAGGCATAAGATCTCCACAACTTATTCATCTTGCATAATTGAAACTTTGTACTCTTTGACTAATACCTCCCTGTTTCTCTCATCCCCCAGTCCCTGGCAACCACCATTCCATTCTCTGCTTCTGTGAGTTTGACACTTTTTAGATTCCTCATATAGATGGTTTCATGTAGTATTTGTTCTTCTGTGTCTAGATTATTTCTCTTAGCATAATGTCCTCCAGGTGTATCCATGTTGTTGCAAATAGCAGGATTTCTTTTTTAAGTCTGAATAATATTCCATTGTATGTTTATACCACATTTTTTTAATCCATTCATCTATCGATGAACATATACCTTGCTTTCGTGTCTTGGCTATTGTGAATAGTGCTGAAACGAACATGGGAATGCAGATATCTCTTTGAGATCATGATTCCAGTTCCTCTGGATATATACTCAGAAGTGGGATTGCTGGATCATATGGTAGTTCTATTTTTAATTTTTTGCAGATCCTCCATACTGTTTTCCATAGCAGCTGCACAAATTTATATTCCCTCCAACAGTGTACAAAGTTTCCCCTTTCTCCACATTCCTTACCAACATACATCTTTTAAAAAATATATGTCATAGCCACCTTAGCAGGTGTGAGGTGATAGCTCATTGTGATTTTGATTTGCATTTCCCTGATGATTAGTGATATTGAGCATTTTTTCATATACCTGTTGGCCATTTGTATGTTTTCTGTGGAGAAATGTCTACTCAGTTCTTTGTCAATTTTTTAGTCAGGTTGTTAATTTTTTTGCTATGGAGTTGTAAGAGTTCCTTATCTATTTTGGATATTAAACGTCTATCAGCTATATGGTTTACAAATATTTTCTCTAATTCTCTTGATTGCCTTTTCATTTTGTCAATTGTTTCCTTTGTTGTGCAGAAACTTTTTAGTTTCATGTAATTCCATTTGTCTATTTTTGCTTTTATTACCTGTACTTTTAGTGTCATATACAAGAAATTATTGCCAAGGCCAATGTCATGGAGATTTTCTCCTGTGTTTTCTTCTGGGAGTTTTACAATATCAGGTCTTACATTTAAGTCTTTTATCAATGTTGAGTTGATTTTTGTGTATGGTACAAGATAAGGGTCAAATTTCACTCTTTTGCATATGGATATGCAGTTTTCCTAACGTCATTTATTGAACAAACTGTATTTTCCCATTCTGTATTCTTTTTTCCCCCCCATGATGGCAGCTTTATGGTAGGATTATTTATCAAGACAATTGATCCAGTTACTTGTTTGGTTTTTTTTTTCAATAGATTTAGGGGGTACAAGTGGTATTTTGATACCTGGATGAATTGTTTAGTGGTAAAGTCATGGCTTTCAGTGTACCCATCTCTTGAATAGTATACTTTGTACCCAATAGATAATTTTTGATCTCTGACCTCCCTCCCCTCTTCTGATTCTCCAAAGTCCACTATACTACTCTGTATGACCATTTATATGCATTGCTTAGCTCCCATTTATAAGTAAGTATATGTCGTATTTGTCTTTCCATTCCTGAGATATGTCAGTTAGCATAATGGCTTCCAGTTCTATCCAAGTTGCCATGAAAAACATTCTTTCATTCTTTTTTTATGGCTGAGTAGTATTCTATAATATATATGTGTGTGTGTGTATGTATATATATATAAAATATATAAAATATATATACATACACACACAACACACACACTGTATTTTCTTTATCCACTCATCAGTTAATGGACACTTAGGTTGATTCCATATCTTTGTGATTGTGAATTGTGCTGTGATAAACATACGAGTGCAGGTGTCTTTTTGATATAATGACTTCTTTTCCTTTGGGTAGATAACAAGTAGTGGAACTGGTGGATCAAATGGTAGGTCTCCTTTTAGTTCTTTGAGGAATCTCTATACTGTTTTCTATAGAGGTTGTACTAATTTACATTTCCACCAACAGTGTATAAGTGTTCCCTTTCCTCCACATTCACGTCAACATCTATTGTTTTTTACTTTTTAATAGTGGCTATTCTGACCAGGGTAAGGTAGTATCTCATTGTGATTTTAATTTGCATTTCCCTGATTATTAGTGATGCTGAACATTTTTTCATGTTTGTTGACCATTTGTATATCTTCTTTTGAAAAATGTCTGTTCATGTCTTTTGCCCACTTTTTAATGGGGTTATTTGGTTTTTTTTTCTTGCTGATTTGCTTAAATTCCTTATAAATTCTGCATATTAGTCCGTTGTCAGATGTATAGTTTGTGAATATATTCTCCTATTCTGTAGGTTATCTATTTATTCTGTTGGTTATTTCTTTTGCTGTGCAGAAACTTTCTAGCTTAATTAAGTCCCATTTATTTATTTTTGATTTTGTTGTATTTGCTTTTGGAATCTTAGTCCAAAATTCTTTGCCTAGGCCATTGTCCAGAATTTTTCCTCAGTTTTCTTCTAGAAGTTTTATGGTGTCAGTTCTTATAATTAAGTCTTAATCCATCTTGAATTAACTTTTGTATATAGTGAGAGATATGGATCCAGTTTCATTCTTTGGCATGTCACTCTCCAATTTACTCAGAACCATTTATTGAATAGGGCATCCTTTCTCCAGTGTATGTTTTTGTCTACTTTGCTGAAGAATAGTTGGTTGTAGGTGTATGGTTTGATATATGGGTTCACTATTCTGTTCCATTGATCTAAGTGTCTACTTATATACCAGTACCATGCTGTTTTCATTACTACAGCCTTGTAGTATAATTTGAAGTCAGGTAATGTGATGGCTCCAGATTTATTATTTTTGCTTAGGATTACTTTGGCTATTTGGGCTCTTTTTTGATTCCATATGAAATTTAGGATTATTTTTTCTAATTCAGTGCAAAATGACATTGTTATTTTGATGGAAATTGCATTGAATATGTAAATCACTTTGGGCAGAAAGGACATTTTAACAATATTGATTCTTCCAATCCATGAGCATGGAATATTTTTCCATTTGTTTGTGTCATCAACAATTTCTTTCATCAGCATTTTATAGTTCTTATAGAGCTCATTCACCTTCTTGGCTAAGTATATTCCCAGCTATTTTTTTTTTTTTTTGCAGCTATTGTAAATGGTATTGAGTTCTTGAGTTGATTCTCAGGTTGGCTGTTATTAGTATGCAGAAATGCTACTGATTTGTGCACATTAATTTTGTAACCTGAGACTTTACTGAATTTATCAGTTCTAGGCATCTTTTGGAGGACTCTTTAGGGTTTTCCAGATATAAGATCATATCATCAACAAACAAGGGTAGTTTGACCTCCTCTTTCTCAATTTGGTTGCCCCTTATTTCTTTCTTTTGCTTGACTGCTCTGGCTAGGACTTCCAGTACTATGTTGGATAGAAGTGGTGAAAGTGGGCATCCTTGTCTTGTTCCAGTTCTTAAGGGGAATGGTTTCAACGTTACCCCATTCAGAATGATGTTGGCTGTTACATATATGGCTTTTATTATTTTGAGATATGTTCCTTCTAGTTTGTTGAGGGTTTTTATCATGAAAGGGTGCTGGATTTTCTTGAATGCTTTTTCCGTGTCTATTGAGATGATTGTATGGGTTTTTTTTTTAATCCTGTCTGTGTGAATCACATTTATTGATTTGCGTATGTTGAACCATCCTTGCATCCCTGGGATGAAACCCATTTGATCATGGTGAATTATTTTTTTAATGTGCTATTGGACTCTGTTTGCTAGTATTTTTGCATCTATGTTCATGAGAGATATTGGTCTGTAGTTTTCTTTTTTTGTTGTGTCCTTTGGTATCAGGCTTTGGTATCAGGGTGATACTGGCTTTATAGAATGAGTTAGGGAGGATTTCCCTCTTTCTTGATGTTATGGAACAGTTTCAGTAGGATAGGTATCAGTTTTCTTTATAGATATGGTAGAATTTGGCTGTGAATCCATCTGGTCCTGGGTTTTTTTTTTTTGCAGGGGAGGCTTTTTATTACTGACTCAATCTCGCTACTTGTTATTGGTCTGTTTAGGGTTTCTATTATTATTATAATATTTCTTCCTGATTCAAGCATGGGAGGTGGTGTGTTTCCAAAAATGTATCCATTTCCTCTGGATTTTCTAGTTTGTGTGCATAGAGGTGTTCATAGTAGTCTCAGATGATCGTTTATATTTCTCTGGTATCAGTTGTAATATCTCCTTTTTCATCAGTTGTAATGTCTCCTTTTTCATATTTGAATCCTCTCTCTTCTTCTTTTAGTTAGTCTAGCCAGTGGTCTGTCGATTTTGTTTATCTTTTCAAAGAACCAACTTTTCGTTTCATCAGTCATTTGTATTTTGGGGGTTTTTTTGGTTTCCATTTCATTTAGTTCTGCACTGATCTTTGTTATTTATTGCCTTCTGCTGGCTTCAGGTTTGGTTTGTTCTTATTTTTCTAGTTCTCTGAGATGTGACCTTAGGTTGTTAATTTGTGATCTTTCTGTCTTTTTGATGTAGGCATTTAGTGCTATGAATTTCCCTCTTAGCACTTCTTTTGCTGTGTCCCAGAGATTTTTGGTAGCCTATGTCTACATCATCATTCAATTAAAAAAATTTTTTTATTTCCATCCTGATTTCACCATTAGCCCAAATATTGTCCAGCAGAAGATTGTTTAATTTCCATGTATTTGTATAGTTTTGAGAGTTCCTCTTGGAATTGATTTCTGGTTTTATTTCAGTGTGGTCTGAGAAGATATATGGTATGATTTCACTTTTTAAAAATTTGTTAAAATTCATTTTTTGGCCTAACATATGACCTATCTTGGAAAATGTTCCATGTGCTAATAAGAATGTATATTTTTCAGTTTTTGGGTAGAATGTTTGGTAAATGTCTGTTAGATCCATTTGTTCAGAGTCCTGTTTAAGTCCAGTGTATTTTTTTATTGATTTTCTTCCTTGGCGATCTTTCTAGTTCTGTCAGGGGAGTGTTGAAGTCTCCCACTATTATTAGGTTGCTATTTATTTCATTCCTTAAGTCTAGTAGTATTTGTTTCATGAATCTAGGAGCTCTGGTGTTAGGTGCATGTATATTTAGGATTGTTATATCTTTTTGTTGAATTGATCCCTTTATCATTATGTAATGACTATCTTTATCTTTTTTTACTGTTGTTGATTTAAAGTCTGTTTTATCTGATATAAGAATAGCTTTACTCCTGCTCACTTTTGGTTTCCATTTGTGTGGAATATTTTATTCCACCCATTTACCTTGAGTCTATGTCACTCTTTATGAGTTAAATGGGTGTTTTGGAGAGAGTAGATTTTTGGGTTGTGGTTTCTTATCTATTCTGTCAATATATATCTTTAAGTGGGGCACTGAGACCGTTTACATCAATGTTAATATTGATAAGTGAGATATTGCTCCAGTCATCATGTTGATTGTTACCTAGTTGGTTTGTATTCTCCCTTGTGTTACTGTTTTATAAGAGCTGTGATTTTTTAGTTTCAATTTTTTTACGCTGGTGAGTATTGACCATTCTTTTCAGCATTTAGAGCACTTCTGAGCATTTCTTGTAGGGCAGGTCTAGTGGTGACAAATTCCCTTAGTGTTTGCTTGTCAAGGAAAGATTTTATTTCTCCTTCATTTATGAAACTTAGTTTTTCAGGATACAAAATTCTTGGCTGACAGTTATTCTGTTTAAGATGACTAAAGATGGGACCCCAATCCCTTCTGGCTTGTAAGGTTTATGCTGAGAGGTCTGCTCTTAGTTCACTGGGTTTTTCTTTGTAAGTTACTTGATGTTTTCATCTTGCAGCATGTAGGATTTTCTCTTTTACTTTGAATTTGGCCAGTCTGATGACTATGCGACTTGTTTGCCATGATTCTTCCAGGAGTTTGTTGACCTTCTTGTACCTCAATGTCCAAATCTCTGGCAAGAGCAGAGAATTTTCCTCCATTATTCCCTAAAACAGGTTTTCCATGCTTCTTTGCTTTTTCTTATTCTCCCTCAGGGATGCCTATGATTCTTATCTTTGGGTGTTTTACCTAATCCCATATTTCTTGGAGATTTTGTTCATTTCTCTTGATTCTTTTTTCTTTATTTTTGATTCACTGGGTTAATTTGAAAACCTTACCTTCAAACTCTGAAATTCTTTCTTCTGCTTGGTTTAGTGTGTTGCTAAGACTTTCCACTATATCCTAAAATTCCCTAAATGAATTTTCTTTCATTTCCATAAGCTCTGTTACTTTTTTTTTAAGTATCTATCTCTTTAGTGAATTTTTCATTCTTGTCTTGAATTTTTTAGGAGAGCTTTCTTTGTATTGGTTTTCAACTTTCTCATCAACCCTACTGAGCTTGCTTGAAATCAATATTTTGAGTTCCATATCTGACGTTTCAAATACTTCCTTTTGGTTGGAGTCTATTGCTAGAGAACTAGTGTGATCCTTTGGGGATGTCAAAAGAGACTGTTTTTTTTTTTCATATTGCCAAAATTCTTGTAATAGGGGGAATGGCCTGAAAAAGGGTAAAAATGTTTTCTATCTCTCTAAAACCTCCCCCACTCTTTTTGTGAATTAAAACCTGCATGCCTACCTCAGGCCAGTGGTCAGGAGGGGCAGGGGAATGTCCTTTGTTCTTTGTACCACAAGGGATGGCTCAAGGAAATTGTACAGGCATAGGTCATGAGATTGTCTTAGTTCGAAGATGGGATGAATCAGAATCATCAACTATAGTTGAACAGCAATATCCTGAAGCTGAAAACCTCCCCTTTAAAAGCTCTTTATTCCTGCTCAGAGGCAGGATGTTGATACTTTAAGACAGGTGTCTACCAACTTCCTCATTTGCTGGCAAATTAATAAACTTCTCTTTCCTTCTCCTCAAACTTCTTGTCCTTGTTCTTCTGATGTGGCCTCAGGGACAAGTGCCAAGCTTTTGGTATCATTCTTATGCTGGTTTTTTTTTATTTGGAAATTCTTCCCTCAGCTCAAAACAGCAAGCTTTGCAGTTTACCTGTTCTCCTCTGCTAGGAAATGTGCTGCTAAGAGTAGAGCAGAAGGGGAACACTGACTTTTGGCTCATGCAGGTAGGTACCCACTATGGTGTTGCTGGCAATTTGAGTCAGTTGGACCTCAGACCCCTGGGAGAGTATTCTGGTGCCAGCAATGGTGGACTGGGTTAGGTAATCCCCAGATCTCAGGCCCCTGGATGACATGCTTGAGTCCTGGGAGAACCAGACTGAGACTGGGCTGGTAAACTTGCCCTCAAGCCTCTTTGAGTTTAGGTGCTATCTGTAATAGTGGGGGGGTCTCCTACTATGAAAGAATGCTCATGCAGGAGAAGGGTGGATGAGCTATGAGACTGTGACTGGAGGGATGGGCCCCTCTTGACGAGACTAGTAATGGCAAGCAGCTGTGAGACACACAAGCCACTCACACCTCCCTCTCTCAGCAGTGGCAGTGGTCTCTGTCCTCCAGGGGCAAAAAAGTGCACAGATTCCCAGCTCCCACCCTGTCCCAGCTGAAGCAGAGGTGGTGGAGGCAGCTCATCTGGCTGTGTGCATGGCTACCAGTCTAGCTGTTGCTGAAGTGCTCCAGCAGGGGAGGTGTGGTTGTGTCAGAGACTGCGTCCAGGATGAGACAAGTCTCCTTCCCAGAGAGACAGGCAGCTCACAGAGAGGACTGCTAGCCCTGTCCTCCCTCAGGGGAGGTGGTAGCTTTTGTCCTTGGGGCACACAAAAGCACTTGCTGTGGCTTTCTAGAGGAAAAGGAGTGAGCCCCAAGCTCTGTGGGATCCTGGGTATGAGAGGGACTCTGTCAGAGGTGGGGCAGCTGCTCCCAAGAGCCCTGGCTTAATTGTGCCCTGTGGAGCCCTCACCCATCCTGAGCATAAATAGCCATGGCTGCCTTGGCAGAAGTGGACAGGGGAGGGGAGGAGGAGGAGAAGGCCCCAAATGTTGGGGAGCTGGAGCCCTGGTCCCCCTTGTCCTAAGGGGCCCTCTGGTGTGTGCACCCTCCTCTTGGCTGGAAGTAGCCTGCTTTGAAAGCCCAAGCTCCAGGAGACCCACAGTTCTTCTAGGACCCACTGGTCCCCCAAGGCTGCTGCAGTCTGAGTGGGTGCCGGAGGGCATTGGCTATGGATCCAGCAGTGTAGAGACCCAGGGGCTGAGATTCCCAGGTCCAGACAACTGCAAAAACACTGCCTGTCCATGAAAAGAGGGAAATGAGCCACAACCTTCATGCAGAACCTGGCTGCAATAAGTAGAGTACTATTGGGGGTGTACCCTCCCCCCGCCAAGCCTAGAACTTGTTGTCCTGCAGCTTACTTGCACCAAAAGCTCATGCTTGGGAGCAGAGGCAGCTATGTCTGCAGTATTGGGTGGTTGGAGGAGGGGAGGTCCCCGTTTCCACATCCTTTCCTGGGCTGCTCAGTTTTAAACTCCCAAATGGTGCCTTGGATCTGTGAACCAAGACGGTGGGCCCTCTTCCAGGTAAATAGTATGGGCAAGATGTTGGGTAGAGTGTTGTTCGCTCATGTCTTAGTCTCTCTGCAGCTTGTAGCAGATCAATGGAAATTGTCCTAGGAGTTGGTAAGAGAACTTGGGCTCCCCTGTTCCTCCTCAGCTGGGCAGAGCTGCAGCTGTGTCAGCCCAAGCTCAGTCCAACGGCAGGGCGCTGCCCAGCTCTAGACTTCCAAACTAACACATTGGGCCTGTAACCAGAGAGGGTGGGGCCCTTTCCTGGCAAACAGCATATTCAAGGTATGAAGGGGACTGCCGTCTGCTCACTACTCAGTCCCATAGCAATCCATACTAGGGCGGTAGGAATTGTCCTTGGTGCATGTAGGAGAACTTGGGCTCCCTGTCCCTCCTCAGCTGGGAGGGGCTGCATCAGCCCAAATTCAGCCTGAGGGCCAGGTGCTGCATGGCTTCAAACTCCCAAAATGGTGCCCTGGGTATGCAACCAGAGAGGGTGGGCCCTTCTCTGGCAGGCTGCACTGGCAGGAAACTGTGGGAAGTGCAGTTTGGTCTAGGCTGGGTCCTATAGCAGCTGGGGGCAGGATGGTGGGCACTGTCCCAGGTGCACAGTGGAAAGCCTGGTTTCTCTGCCCCTCCCCAGCCAGGTGGGGGCTGCCACCCATTGTGTATTCTTGACACTCTTGTGAAAGATCAGTTCACCGTATATGTGTAGGTTTGTTTCTGGGCTCTCCATTCTCTTCCATTGGTCTATATGTCTGTTTTTTATGCCAGTACCATACTGTTTTGATTACTGTAGCTTTATAAGATATTTTGAAAACAGGATGTGTGATACCTTTGGCTTCAGCTTTGTTCTTCTTGCTCAAGATTTCTTTGGCTTGGGTGTCTTTTGTGGTTCCACACAAACTTTAGAATATTTTTTTCATTTCCATGAAAAATGTCTTTGGAATTTTTTTACATAGAGACAGGGTCTCACTCTGTCACCCCGGCTTAGTGCAGTGGCCAGATCACAGCTCACTGCAGCCTCAAACTCCTGGGCTCAAGCAATCCTCCCACTTCAGCCTCCCGAGTAGCTGGGACTGCAGGTGTGCACCACCACGCTTGGCTGGAATTTTGATAGGGATTGCATTGAATCTGTAGATCACTTTGGGAAGTATAGCATTGTAACAATATTAGTTCTTCTAATCCATGAATATGGGATGGAAATTTCAGTTATGGGGGAATATGGGCAAAACAAACTCCCAGTGTTCACCCAGTGTTGACAACAGTGTGCTTGTGGAGCACATCGCTGGCTGCTCAAATTGCTGCCATCATATTTAGTATATTTGAGCTCTGCCCCGAGAAAGTGCTGAACTGTGTGCTCTCAGTGCCCCCTGTGGCCTTTCCCCAGCTCCTCAACCACAGCTGGGACCCATAGTTAGTTGGGGATGGAGGTCAGGGCAACTCAGCTCAGAAAAGATTGGAACAATAATTGATGAAAACAGAAGAGTCTGAAAGAACCCTCAAGATGTTAGTAGTGATTGTCTCTGGGAGGGTTTTTTTATTTTGTGTATTTTGCTTGTCTGAGTTTTCTGTAATAAGCAAATAGGAGGAAAAGGTTGGAAAAGCTTATTTTTAATATAAACAAGAAAGAAAAGTTAGATTCAGAGATTCTTATTCCAGCAATGTGTCTACAAAATGCCCAGGAGAGAAAGTACCCCACCCCAGGAGTGGGATCCGCTGACATAGGGGGCAGCTGTGTCCCTAGAGGGGCTGAAATGCATCTATCGCAACATCAATGGGTGTTAGGATCACCCAGCTAGCTCCACTTGCTGTAATGCCATGCTTAGCAAGTAACACTCTGATAATAATTTAGTATCACTGGAAAATTGTCTACAGGGAGACGGTGCACTCACTGAACAGGAGCATCCATCCTCTTGATCATTACATTTTCTTCATTAAAAATTAATATATTAGCTTTCTGGATTGGGTTTTTAAGATGATGGAATTTTTTTTTTTTTTTTGGATTCCAGCAGAGAACCTGCTCTCAAAGCCATCTCATTCCAAAATCCTATTTCAGTCTGGCTGATGTGTTTGCCCTAGTGTGTCCTGGGGTGGACACAGGCTTTGCTTCTCATCTGGTAGTGAGAAGTGAATCTGAATTTCAGTGAACAACTCTAACCAATTATTGGGGTTATTGCAGAAGATCAAATATTTTATTAAAACTATGTCAGAGAATAGAAAGGTTTAATTAGACAGGGTTACAGACCCTTCTTCATTGAAATAGTATTTATTCAAAGACTATCTGTAGCATTTGAAATTTAATTCCTTAATGTAGCAGTGGAAAGAAATAGAAACCTGCAACACCAATTATAACTGTTCATCAAGTCAATCGAGATGGACTTATAGCTGATTAAAAAGCCCAGATAACCTGCATTTCTTATTTTGGCAATGGGGCTGCAGAGGAGGGGAGAGAATGGGCAGTGGACCCTGTTTTACTGGGTAGCTGCGGGATAACCCCATGTGTCTCCATTCATTCCCTATCATCAGTTATGACTACTGCTCTAACCCTTTATTCTTGTAGTATAGCTAATTAAAATATTATATACACATACACAATTTTATATTATGTAATTATATATGAGATATATAAAGACGGGTAGATATAATTGATTTATTGTCATTTTTTCTTGTAGTTTAATAGTAGCCTCCTGTCTCTAAGCAAATTTGAGGATCATTGTATCATACAAGGAAAAGGTAATATTGCTTAGAAAAAGGTCGTTTGAATTTCAATTCTGAGGGTTTTTTGCTTAACCAATTTAGTAAATTTGAAAGTTTTCAAAGGCAAGCTTTATGGAGATAGAGATGGGATTGCTAAGTTCCATAGATCCTTTTTTAACACATCAGCACCTGGTGGTCTTGACTTTAGAGCCTTAGGTGGAGGGAGGTCTGTGAAAGAAGACAGAGAAGTGATAAGCCTGAATTTTTCAGTACCTTCAGGTTTGTGAAAAGATGGAATCAAAAGAAAGTTCCAGAAGCTAGGATCTTCTTTTTCTTCCTTTGTGAGGCCCAAGCCTTGAGCAAATGGGAGTGTGGAAACATCAAGGTAGGTATCAAGGCAGCCACGATCATGGGGCTCCGGGCTGCTTCACTGGGAGGTGCCTGGAGTAGGCTGCAGGCCCCCCGGGGGGCCCTGGCACCCTCTGTGGCTCCATGTCCAACCTGGCGTGAGAGCAAAGAGCAGGGGAGCTCGCTGGACAGGTGAGGCTGGGGCAGTGCTCCTGGCTCCCTACTGGCCTTGTCTTGCCTGCAGGGATGCCCATGTGCCCTGCTGAAGGGATGGCAAGTGTTGGGAGAGCCAGGGTAGCAGCAGGGTGAAGAAGGTCCCATGAGAGGGGTCTTCATAAAGAGGCAGGTAGCTGGGACCCAGTCTCCAGGGATGGGTACCAGATCATGACCTGAGAGGACCATATGGGATCGGCCACACTACAGTGATTACCAGTTAAGGGTATAGATCAGATAAGCCCTACTATAGCAGCAAGCACCCAGAGGATATCCACTGCAGGAGCACCATAAGATGCCTGATACATCTTTTAGGAAGGACAGAGAGGGTAGAGCAGCACTCTGGAAAGATCCTGGCTGAGGATTTACCCAGAGAGACTGAATCATGCAAAATGTATGAGTTATACCAGCCCTGATATAGGAAACTGAACTTTGAATAATCTGATTACTTAACCAAAAGGCAATTGTTTAAACCCTAAGAGACAGAAACTTTAATTAGCAAGTTAATTAACACATTGCTCTGATACCTAGAGAGGGTAGAGGCTTATAGAAAATTAACTACTTGTCTAAATGAGTATAAAGTTTGAATTATTTGTAATTCTGCTATACTGGCTGAGCAAACCCACATGAAACCCCAAGGAAAGTTCTTTCTTTTAGTTTTGCTTTGATTGCAAACTGTGCTCAGTCAGGGAGGTGAAGTGCTGGGTGGATCCATTCTCTACCAAACTCACCCCACTTCCTGTCCTGACCTCAGGCGCCACTGTCCACCTTTTCAGGTTGTGCTCTGTGAACATTCTCCTCAGCCCACAGCAAACCCTCCCCTAGACCTCTTCCTAGTCCCCAACTCATAGTGGCTAAAATGATCAGGAAATGTATTTTCTTCCCTAACTGCAAGTCCAGAGGCTTCAGGCTTGATGGATTCGGTGGGTCAACCATGCCACTAAGGCCCTGATTTTGTTCCATCTCTCTGGTCTGTTATCATTAGTGTTGTCTCAACTCTCAGCTGGTAGTGGATGACAGCAGCTGTACTCAGAGGCACATGCAGACAATGTCCTGAGGAAGCCAGATCATTTCCTCCCGTGTTTCCCAAAAGCCCCCATCAGACTTCTCCTGAGCCTCATCAGCAGAGTTTTGTCATCAGCCTATTCCTAGCCAGATGCTGACAAGGGTAATGGAATTGCCAAGATGAAATTAAACTAATTCTGTTCAATAAAACTGGCATTATTGTAACCCAACTCAAGCCCGCCTGCCCACTGGAAAAGACAGTCTTGAGAGACAAGTGCTGGTGATAGGAAAGGCGGGTTTATTCAAGAGCCGGCAGCCTGGGGAGATGGCGGACCCGGTTGCAAACAGCATCTCAAATTCCCCAGGCTGCCCATGGTTTTCAGGGGGAAGAAATTGTGGGAAACTGCGTGCAGGTCAGCATGCCTGGTTCTGGTGGTTATGTTGAGTGATGGGCCGTCTGGTGGTGGCGCCGGCCAGACGGCAGCAGGAGCGAAGGTTAACTGTTCAGCGTCCTTTCTGGGGGTGAGGGGGTTTATTCCACTGTTTTGGGTCCATAGTTAGCTGCTCAAGGCCAGTTCCTAGAATTCTTAAGTGAGCACACAATTAGGCACTGCAAAAGAAAGAGTTATTAGTTATCTTTAAGATGGAATGACTCTTACTGTTACGTTATGACATCAGCAGCAAATATCAACTGCCCAATTCCAATTTTTCCCACTCCAACAATAGATGATTAATTACTTCCTATCTCTTAAGTCCTGGGTGTTTTTTTTGGGGGGAGGAGGTCCCCAAACGTCTTCTGAAACCTTCAAGCTGTTAGTATCCTAACCCCTCACTACATAGAAGGGTCTAGTGCTGGGTGGGGAGAGGGATGAACTTTCTGTCCTGAGGGTAGAGCAGGGGAGGAACTTATGGGGAGGTCTGGACTCTTTTTCTCTCAATGTCACAGTTTTATATTTTATTTTTCCCAAAAGAAAGAAAGAAAGGCAGACCTCGTCTCTACAAAAAATAGAAAAATTAGCCAGGCGTGGTGACATGTACCTGTAGTCCCAGCTACTTGGGAGGCTGAGGCAGGAGGATCGCTTGAGCCCGGGAGTTTGAGGTTGTGGTGAGCTGTGATCACACCACTGCACTCCCACCTGGGTAATGGAGCAAGACCCTGTCTCAAATTAAAAAAAAAAAACGCATGGAATCAAGGTCTAAAACAAATACGCAGAAAGGAAGATAGTTTACTTTACCCATATGGTGTTTTTTTCTGACACCAACCAATTCTCCAGTGTCAACACCAATTCTCTGACACAAACTGGTGCGTCCTATAATTCAATTCAATTCTGACACTAGCTACCCAGAATTGGCGTCAGACTGCACAGGTTTAAGGGCTCAGTCCCACAAGACTGCTTTCACTTCAGATGCCAGTAGTGAGTCCCTGGATTATCCAAACTTCTGTCCAATTTGGCTACAAATGTGGGGGTTCCCACAATACCCCCCACCTTCAGTCTGATAATTTGCTAGAAAGACTCATAGAACTCAGGAAAATGCTATACTTATTAGTATATCTTATTATGTCTCAAAAAAAAAAAAAAAGAAAAGAAAAAAAGAAACATCTCTCGGTGTAAGAGCTAATCTTCCACCTAGCTTTTGAGGCTTATTGTGCCAAAAAAGTGTCTGCCTCCTTACCTGGATTTACAGAACCAAGCTGTCTCCTGTAAACTTTAATTGCCCTTGTCCAATTTAGTTTTAGGTTTCAGTTTTTTTCCCTACCAATTTGATTAAAACTGGTTGGTGATAGGGTCAAACTGTCACACTACTTGCTAAGGAGTGAAGGATGCAAAGACTGCAGCAATGGGCAGTGGGATCTGTGTTCAAATGAGGACCACAGAGATCAGCTCTAATAATCTGCAATAAAATGGAAAATGGCTTGTATTTTATTTGCACAGAGTATAGTTCACTTGATCCCTGTAAAGTTCCAATAGTCCCAAATGGTAAACTATCATTTTAATTCCAATTAAGTAAGTATGAAATATTAGCCCTATTAGAATGCATATTTATTGATTTAATGATCAGAAGAAAACATTCACAAAATTATTTTTCCAGTTAAAAATGTAAAACCTGTACTTTACTGAAAAATTATAAAGTGCAAAAACACACCAAGAATAAAATAGTAGTAATTCCAATGCCACCATTGCTAATAATTTGCTTTGTCTTAGTCTGATAATTTTTTCTATATGTATGAAAATTTTCTATGACACACACATATACACACAAACATATATATGAATGTATTTGCATGTAATTGGGAATATACTACATACCATTTTGTTCACTTAAAATTATATCATGAACATTTTCCCATCTCGTTAAGTATTTCTCTATTAACATGTATTTTAGTTTTTTTTCTTAATAACTCAATCATCTTGGTGAAGATAGTATGTTGGAGGGATCTGGAAGGAGAGCTGGAGGGAACATCAGGAACCCTTTTGCTTACCTGTCTTGCTTACAGATGGAAACAGGGACCCCGGCAGATTCTATGACTTGTGGTATGCACAGAGATTAGTGAAAAAGCCAGACTAGAGCCCATATCTGTAGGCTCCTAGTTTCCAGCCTAACGGATAGCGATACCTGATATTTCTTATTTTCTCAAATTTTCTTACTTTTTATACAAAACTGGAACCACTGACCTGCTATCAGCAATGGTTGTAAGCCATTCTGATTACTCAAAAAATGGTCCTCTGATTGGGGTCTGAAAGAGGATTCCTCTTCACAAGCATTTCTTTGGGGGAGCATTTTGATCCAGTATGAATTCCTAATCCCCTGAGGTCATTGTAAATTTTGTGCACACACAGTCCCCTTTCTGCCAGATTACATTATTTTCATTTTTTTTTCTGTCCAGTCCCAACCTGCTGCCCCCAGCACTAGATGGGAAGCACCAACATACACACACACACACACACACACACACCACACACAAAGAGGTTTTCTTATGACCATTGACATGAATGAGAAAGACACCTTTAGTGAGCCCAGGGTGAAATCTGTGGCCCTTGAATGGAATGGAACTGCATACTGGAATTTGGCCTAAACATTGACTTCATCAAGAGCTTTCAACTGTCTGGCCTAATGGAGCTCAGTGTTCTTTCTGTCAGAGTATTTTCATTTTGTTTTCACAGTTGGAATGCAGATTCCCTGATGTGGATAGCCACCTGGATGGCAGCATTATCCATTTAATGACTAGGAGGTGGCCAGTTGCCAGAAATGAAGGGACCAGTGATGTGCCAGACTGACACAGTACCCACATTCAAGGAGTCAGAGAGCAGTGAGGATGCCCACCCTGGACAGGCTGCAGCAGGAGTGGGGAGCAGGTGCTGTCAAGGCACCAGGGCAATACTTAACCCCAACGGGAGGGGGATGCAGTTGGGAAAATCTTCCCAGAGGATGTGAATGGAAGGATGAGATGGGGTTGCCCAGCAAAGATAGCAAGGGTTGGAGGCACGGGGGGATTTATTACAATAGAGGGAATGGCACATACATACATCCAAACTCATGAAAGTCAATAATAACCCTGAATTTCCTTTACTTCATGAAACCATTGGAGTTCTGCTTTTGTGTTTACAAAGGTACACCACAGCCTGCCCCTGCTCCCACCCATTTAAACCTAGAAATAAAACATGTAGTGCTTGTCACTTGCTTGTCACTTAGTAGGCATGCAGAATTTCATTTCTTATATGTTTTACTAACAGAATTCCTAATAAACTCAGCTGTACATTGACATTTAGATACCACTAACTTGATAGGCTTTTTCCCCATAAAACAATTATATTCAAATAGCCAAATGCTGATTTAAAAGAAAATCCCAGCAATTATTTTTATCTGTTATACTACAGAGATGTCCAATGGTGTACAGGGATATTTGCCACTGGGCTTTTTGGTTTTTTCTTATGTCCCATTTTGATAGATTCTTGTCTTCTCTCTTCCCAGCAGAATATCAGCTGTCCCATCTCACTGATGTTGGTGTTCCCGACCACAGCGCTCCTCTTCTCCTCCAATCAGATGTTGGCTTGAAAATCAAAGGACCATGTTTGTTAGAAGTACATGTGATATAAAAGCATATCATTTTGGAATGAAGAACTCTCCCCTGAGTAATACATTTCTGCTTATGGGATTGAATGTTGGAGACACTTAGGATTTTCATGATTCCCGATCACTTCCCCTCCTTTTCAGTTGTGTTCTAAAGAGGAAAGCTTTCTAAATAACTGAAATTCACATAGGTGAGGACCTTTAGGTTCTGAATACTGCATGTAAAATCTCGTCTATTTCTTGTTCTGCAGGCCTGTAAACACCAGTGGGGATGTAAGTACCAAGGCAAAGCCATGATGTGTCAAAGTTGTAGATGGAGTGACCAGAAACCATATAATCCATGGAGTAAGGGTAGTTCATAAAGGGAGGCCAGAGAGGCCAAAGAGGCAAGAGTTCAGTTCTGAAGAAGGCTTTATAAGCCTCAGACCTAGGGGTGAGTGAAAAGCTTCAAACCAAATAGATAAGAGATTGGTAGTTATGTGTCATTTTTATTGTGATAATGCTGTGTAACAAGCAACACCAAAACTCAGTAATTACAACAATAAACATTTATTTCTTCATCATTTATCTGTTAGGTCAGTTGTGGCTCTACTTGGCTTGGCTGAGGTTGGCTGGGCTTGTCTAGACTGGCTCCAGGGGTTGGATCTACATGGACTAGGCTAAAGGAGCAGCCATTAGGTGGGACATGTGGTTCTCTTGGCAGAGTACACAAGGACAAAAGGGGACACAAAAATAGGTGATGCCTCTGTTCAGAGCTTGCACCTGTCATTTCCTCCACATGGCCTGGTCCAGAGGAAATGGGATAGGGAAGTATACTTGGTGAATAAGGGTGGGAAGGAAGAATTGTGAACAAATCGTACATTCCACCACCATCATTAATAACAGAAGGAACTTGTTGGGAAAAGTAAAGAGGACGGAAGGTTAACATTTCAGGATATCAAAGTGCAGACAAGAGGGCACCAGCAAGTTCAGGTCACATGGTGGCCTGATAAAGACACAGAGCTGGGCTGGACACCAACCTCTAATGAGAGGGTCTGTGCATCTGAGAATGGTGGTCAGCCCAGCCCAGCACCTGAACTCTTTGGGAGGCTCACCTCACAATGGTGGGGCTTGCGTTTTTTCCTTTTAGCATTCAGCACTCTTTTCATCTTTGTTGGGGACTGATGTAATCCTTTTCTGGTTGGTTGCAAAAATAAGAATTTACCAGCTGGACCACAGTTAAATTTAATTGGATACTTTCATAACAACAAAATATTCAATTTACCTATTAAGTATTCAGTGATTCTAGTCTTAGTCTATGTTATTCTGTCATGCCTGTTTCCTGCAATTATAGTTTTTATTTTGAAATCTCATCAGTTACTCTTTACCATTAATGTTAAATAATCGTTCCTAGCTGTGAAGCTGATGCCGTTCTCTTGGGCACCTTGACTTGAAACCTCCAAGTCATCCAAGCTCCTGTATCATATCTTCTGCGTTGCTAAGTATGGGTGGCTTTACCTGTGGAATGTCTCTCACTTCCTTCTCCTGTCTGTCCCTGCTACCACCTGGCACTCCACCTCTTACCTGGGTAACTACATTATCCTCTTGGGAGCCTCCTAATCAGTCACTACACTACACCCCATCACTACATTATATATTTTATTTTTTTCCTTTTTAACTTTTATTTTGATGTAACTTTAGATGTACAGAAAAGTACTTTTGAGAAAAGTACAAAGAATTCCAGAACACCCTACACCCAGATTCCCCAAATATTAACATTTGCTTTTCCATTCTTTCTCTATCATATATATACACACACACATACATACACTTATACGTGTGTATATATCTCAATTTCTTTTATTTATTTATATATTTATTTTTAATTTCAGAATATTATGGGGGTACAACACTTTGGCTATATATATTGCCCATGCACTGCCCGTGTCAGAGCTACAATCGTGGTCATCCCCCAAACTGTGCTCCCTGCATCCATTCAGTGAGAGTTTTTCCCATCCCCTCTACCCCCTCCCACCTACCCGCCCCCTGATGAATATTATTGCCCTGTGTGATGTAGGTGTTGATCAGTTAGTACCAATTTGATGGTGAGTACCAGTGGGGCTTGTTTCTCCATTCCTGTGACACTTCGCTTAGAAGAATGGGTTCTAGCTCCAACCAGGATAATACCAGATGTGTTATTGCTGAGTAATACTCCGTGGTATACATATACCACATTTTATTAATCCACTCGTGTATTGATGGGCATCTGGGTTGTTTCCACATCTTTGCAATTGTGAATTGTGCTGCTATAAACATTCGCGAACAGATGTCTTTATTATAAAATGTCTTCTTTTCCTTTGGGTAGATACCCAGTAGTGGGATTGCTGGATCAAATGGTAGTTCTACTTTTAGTTCTTTGAGGTATCTCCATATTACTTTCCATAGAGGTTGTACTAATTTGCAGTCCCACAGGCAGTGTATGAGTGTTCTTATCTCGTCACATCCATGCCAACATTTGTTGTTTTGGGACTTTTTGATAAAAGCCGTTCTCACTGGAGTTAAGTGATATCTCATTATGGTTTTGATTTGCATTTCCCTGATGATTAGAGAATTTGAGCAATTTTGTATATGTTTGTTGGCCATTATTCTGTCTTCTTTTGAAAAGTTTCTGTTCATGTCCTTTGCCCATTTTTTAATAGGGTTGTTTGATTTTTTCTTCTTGATTTTCCTAAGTTCCGTATAGATTCTGGTTATCAGCCCTTTATCAGAGGTGTAGCATACAAACATTTTCTCCCATTCTGTAGGTTGTCTGTTCACTCTAGTGATAGTTTCCTTGGCTGTGCAGAAGCTTTTTAATTTGATCAGGTCCCATGTATTTATTTTGGTTGCTGCTGTGATTGCTTTGGGGGATTTCTTCATAAATTCTTTGCCTAGGCCAATGTCCATAAGAGTTTTTCCAACGTTTTCTTCGAGAATTCTTATGGTTTCATGTCTTAGGTTTAGATCTGTTATCCATTGTGAGCTGATTTTTGTGAGAGGTGGGACGTGTGGGTCCAGTTTCAGTCTTCTACATATGGCCATCCAGTTTTCCAAGCACCATTTGTTGAATAGGGAATCTTTTCCCCAGTGTACGTTTTTTTGGAATTTGTCAAAGATCAGGTGACTGTATGAGGTTGGTTTATATTTGGGTTCTCAGTCCTGTTCCATTGGTCTATGGCTCTGTTCTTGTGCCAATACCATGCAGTTTTGGTTACTATAGCCTTGTAGTATAGTTTGAAGTCTGGTAGATAGATGCCTCCCAATTTGTTCTTTTTGCTTAAGATTGCTTTGGCTAGACGGGGTCTTCTCTGGTTCCACACGAAGCGCAGAATTATATTTTCTAGATCGGCAAAAAATGATGTTGGTATTTTGATAGGGACTGCATTGATTCTGTAAATCAATTTAGGTAGCAAAGCCATTTTTACTATGTTGGCTCTGCCTATCCAAGAGCATGGTAGGGTTTTCCATCTATTTACCTCCTCTGCTATTTCTTTTCTCAGTGTTTCATAATTCTCTCTATATAGGTCTTTGACCTCCTTAGTTAGATATGTTCCTAAATATTTAATTTTCTTTGGTGCTATTGTGAAGGTATTGCATCTTTAATTTGTTTCTCGGCTTGATTACTATTAGCATATATGAAGACTATGGATTTGTGCGCATTAATTTTGTATCCTGAGACTTTGCTGAATTCATTTATCAATTCCAGTAATCTCTTGGTTGAATCTTTGGAGTTTTCTATGTATAATATCATACCGTCTGTGAATAGTGAAAGTTTGACCTCTTCTGCCCCTATCTGGATGCCCCTGATTCCTCTGTCTTGTCTAATTGCTGTGGCCAGGACTTCCAGCACTATGTTGAAAAGAAGTGGAGATAGTGGGCACCCTTGTCTGGTGCCAGTTTTAAGGGGGAATGCTTTCAATTTTTCCCCATTCAGTATAATATTGGCTGTGGGTTTATCGTATATGGCTTTAATAGTTTCGAGGTATGAGCCTATATTGTTAAGAGTTCTTATCATAAAAGGATGCTGGATTTTGTCAAAAGCCTTTTCTGCATCTATTGAAAGGATCATATAATCTTTGTTCTTGCTTTCATTTATATGGTGAATTACATTTATAGATTTGCGTATGTTGAACCATCCCTGCATCTCGGGAATGAAGCCCACCTGATCATGATGAATTACTTTTTTGATGTACATTTGAATTCGGTTTGCAAGGATTTTATTGAGAATTTTTGCATCTATATTCATAAGGGATATTGGTCTGTAGTTTTCTTTTTTTGTTGTGTCCTTTTCTGGCTTTGGTATCAAGGTGATATTGGCTTCGCAGAATGAGTTTGGGAGGACTCCATCCTTCTGGATATTTTCAAATAATTTCTGCAATATAGGCACCAGTTCTTCTTTGTAGGCTTGGTAGAATTCAGGTGTGAACCCATCTGGTCCGGGACTTTTTTTTGTGGGAAGATTTTTTATTACTGCTTCGATTTCGGTGCTTGATATTGGTCTGTTTAGAAATTCTGTTTCTTGCTGGTTGAGCCTAGGGAGGTAGTGTGTTTTTAACAATTTGTCTATTTCCTCCACGTTTTCGAGTTTGTGGGCATAGAGGTTTTTGTAGTATTCGAAGATGATGTTTTGTATTTCCATGGTATCAGTTGTGACTTCTCCTTTCTCATTTCTAATTGAGCTTATTAGAGTCCTTTCCTTTCTGCTTCTGGTCAACCTGGCGAGTGGCCTGTCTATTTTGTTTATCTTTTCAAAGAACCAACTTTTCGTTTTATTAATCTTCTGTATTGTTCTTTTGTTCTCGATTTCATTTAATTCTGCTCTGATCTTGGTTATTTCTTTTCTTCTGCTGGCTTTAGGATTGCTTTGCTCTTCCTTTTCCATTTCCTTAAGATGATTCATTAGTTTACTGACTTGTGACCCTTCCGTCTTTTGGATGTGGGCATTTAAGGTGATAAGTTTTCCTCTCAGGACTGCTTTTGCTGTATCCCACAGATTTTGATAACTTGTGTCCCCATTATTGTTTAGTTTGAAGAATCTTTTGATTTCCATTTGAATTTCCTCCTTGATCAATAGTCTTTCAGCAATAGATTGTTTAGTTTCCAAGTTTCTGGATGATGATGTGAGTTTCTGTTGGAATTGATTTCTAATTTTATTCCGCTGTGGTCTGAAAAGATACATGGTATGATTTCTATTTTTTTTTAATTTGTTTAGATCTGTTTTGTGGCCCAGGATGTGGTCAATTTTAGAGAAAGTTCCATGAGTTGATGAGAAGAATGTATATTCAGTGTTATTTGGGTGGAGTGTTCTGTAGATATCTGTTAGGCCCAAATGTTCTAGAGTCCTGTTTAGGTCTTTTGTTTCTCTATTTAATTTTTGTTTGGAGGATCTGTCCAGTTCCATCAGTGGGGTGTTGAAGTCCCCTGCTATTATGGCATTGCTGTTTATTATGTTGTCTAGATCTAGCAGTATTTGCTTTATGTACCTGGGCGCTCCTGTGTTGGGTGCATAAATGTTTAGGATTGTTAAATCCTCTTGTAAGATTTTTCCCTTCACCACTATATAGTGTCCATTTTTGTCCTTCTTTACTTTTGTTGCTTTAAAGTTTGTATCATCTGAAAGAAGGATGGCTACTCTGGATTTCTTTTGGTTTCCTTTAGCCTGGAAAATTGTATTCCATCCTTTCACCTTGAGTCTGAATGCGTCTTTGTGTGTAAGGTGTGTTTCCTGAAGACAACAGATACTTGGCTTGTATTTTTTAATCCATTCAGCCAGCCTAGGTCTCTTCAATGGGCAATTCAAGCCATTTACATTTATTGAGAGAATTGATATTTGGGGTAAATTTCTGTTTATTCTATTGGGTAGTGTCTTTTGTTGTACCTCTTGCATCATTGCGGAATCTGGTTTCTGGGGTTTTAGTTTTTGCATAGTTTTACATATGTGGGTGTCTGTTGCGCTGGTTAGTGTATAATGCAGGTCTAAGCACTTCTTGCAAGGCTGGTCTGGATTTTGCAAATTCTATCAGTGATTGCTTATCTGGAAACGTCTTTATTTCTCCCTCGTATAATAAGCTTAGTTTGGCAGGATACAGAATTCTGGGTTGGCCTTTGTTTTGTTTTAGGAGACTGATGATGTCTCCCCATTCCCTTCTGGCTTGTTAGGATTCAGCTGAGAAATCTGCAGTTAATCTGCTCGGTTTCCCTTTATAGGTTACCTGCTGTTTTCGTCTTACAGCTCTGAAGAGTGCCTCTTTTGTGTTTACTTTGGTCAGTCTAATAATTATGTGGCATGGTGAATGCCTTTTCACGCTGAGTCTCCCAGGAGTCCTGTGTGCTTCTTGTACTTGGATATCGATATTTCTGGCTAAGCCATGGAAATTTTCTTCTACTATTCCTTCAAATAGATTTTCCAGCCCATGCGAATTTTCTTCCTCTCCCTCAGGGATGCCTATGATCCTTATGTTTGGCCTCTTTACATAATCCCACATTTCTTGTATGCTTTTTTCATGCCTCTTGTTTTTGTGTTCTTTCTCTTCAACTGTTTTATTTAGTGCATAGGATTTGTCTTCTAGCTCTGAAATTCTTTCCTCTGCATGGTCCAGCCTATTCTTAAGGCTTTCCACTGTGTTTTGTAGATCCTTGAAGGCTTCTTTCATTTCTAGGATTTCTATTTGATTTTTCCATAATATTTCTATTTCTTTGGAGAATTTTTCATTCATTTCTTGCATTTTTCTTGTGGTTTCTTTGTGCTGGGATTCAATTTTCTCTTGAATTTCATTGAGCTTTCTTATAATCCATAAACGAAATTCCTCTTCTGTCATTCTACCCATTTCATTTGTGTTGGGATCCATTGCTGAGGAACTGATGGTTTCTTTTGGGGGTGACTTTTCACTCTGATTTTTCATGTTCCCTGAGTTCTTTCGCTGGTTTTTTCTCATCTGGCCTCTTGGTTGAGAGCTGGGGGTGTTAGGGCTAGCTTATGGCCCGGTCTCCAGGCCCACAATTTTCATTCCTTGGTAGAGCCAGAGATAGAAGTAGTGGCCTGTATTGCCTTAGGTGTATTTTAGCAAGTTTGGTGGATCTTGAGTTAACTCTGACCTGTTGTCTTCTCCTCTTCCCAGTGGAGTGTGGTGAGAATGACCTCCCATCTTGGGCTCTAAGCTAGTGAATAGTACTTGAGGATATGAGTCCACAGCTCCCTATTAGCTAGGTATTCTTTTATGTCCATGGCAGAATCTGATCCCCCAGTTGGGGCATGCGAAAGCCCTGAGCTTTGGGAGGGGCCTTGTAGCTCCTAGGGGTTACTTTGACCCTGCTCGTCCTGAGGTGCAGGTAGAAACACAATTTCTTTTGGCTGCAGTGTGAGAGCTGAATTGGGAAAATTCTACACAGCTCAGAGGTTGCTTATCTAGCTGCGTGTGTCAGCCCTTCTGATGTGTGTCTCCACGTGATACTGGTTGATGGGGGATCTCCAATTGTGCACCCCTTTTCCACCACTAGACCCCAAGGCGAGGTGGGTGGTCGTCTCTATCCCCAGAAGTCTCCACCAGGGGGATGTTCCCACGGGGAGGGGGGAATAGTGGCCACTGGAAGCGCTCTTGGATGGCGTGAAATTCCCTAATGAAGTGGGCAGGGTTATGGGGAGCTGCTTTGGTTCAGCCTGCAGCTCTTGAGGTATTTGGTTGTCATGAGAACCAGTCGTTATACCAAATGAGTCACTATAGCCAGCAATATTCAAAATAAGCGATCTCTGGGGTACAGGAGGGCTGGGACCTGAAGGGCGGGCACTAGGACCAGCACGTAGCAGACTTGTCGGAGGCCAGAGCTGGGGTAGCAGGACCAAATGGACGAGCTGCAAACTGTTTCCAACACACAAAGGTCCTGCTGCTACAGTTCCGGGATCTCGTCCCACCTGGAACCCACGGATGCAGCTATCCCTGGGCACCAAGGAAAAAGCCTGTCTCACCCCAGCAGAAGAGCCCCGGGCCGGGGGGCGGGGGGGCGGCGGAGCTAGAGACAGGGCTCACAGCTCCGGGCGGGCAGCTTTAAAGATGGCTGCTGCCGCCGGCCTGGCACACAGCCAGGCTCCTATCGCGCCAGGAGTGCAGTTTTTCTCTGCCAGCAGTTATTAGCAACCTCTAAGGGCATGTCCCACTCTCGGTTAAACTCCTCGGCTCAGTCCCGCTGACTTCTAGTGGTGCAGTGCCGGCTTGCGGGTTCCCGCGCACTTTCCCGGGAAGCTGTATCTCTGCTCGGTCCCCGACCAGTTCCTCCCCAGCCCTCAGAGGTCTCTGTATATTGCAGCTGCGAGTTGTGTTTGGCTCTCGCAACTGCCTCCTCTGCACAGGGTTCACCGTCCCAAGCAACCGCTCTGCCCCAAATCTGGGCTTGTCCCTGACTGAGTGGATGGGGAGGTGCGTAACCGCTTGGGGGGCAGGTCGTGCAGCACCGACCTGGTGAGCGCGTCCTTCCCGCGCTCTGGGCTCTATTGTACTTCGTGCTCTCTCCGATCTTTGTGAAAATTTTGAACCTGTTTTCTTGGGCTGGGCATTCAGCATTGTTTCTCTGTAATTCACAATGCTGTTTTCGGAGTGAGCGGTCTGTGCTCGCAGGTAGCCGCTGGCGTTCTTCACCTCCTTCCCTGGGAGCGGTGCGGTGGGAGGACTCTATCTATATATCTAAATTTCTTATGATTGCTTTGGCTCACATGGAACCAGAGAAGACCCCGTCTATCCAAAGCAATCTTAAGCAAAAAGAACAAATTGGGAGGCATCAAACTACCAGACTTCAAAGTATGCTAGAAGGCTATAGTAATGAAAACAACATGGTACTAGCACAAGAACAGAGACATAGACCAATGGAATAGGACTGAGAACCCAAATATAAAACCATCCTCATACTGTCATCTGATCTTTGACAAAGTAGACAAAAACATACACTGGGTAAAAGAATCCCTATTCAATAAATGGTGCTGGGAAAATTGGATAGCCACATATAGAAGACTGAAACCTGATCCACACCTCTCACCTCTCACAAAAATCAACTCACGATGGATAACAGATCTAAACCTAAGACATGAAACCATAAGGATTCTAGAAGAAAATGTTGGAAAAACTCTTATAGACATCAGCTTAGGCAAAGAATTTATGAAGAAGACCCCCAAAGCAATCACAGCAGCAACAAAAATAAATAAATGGGACCTAATCAAATTAAAAAGCTTCTGCACAGCCAAGGAAACTATCACTAGAGTGAACAGACAACCTACAGAATGGGAGAAAATATTTGCATGCTGCACATCTGATAAAGGGCTGATAACCAGAATCTATACAGAACTTAGGAAAATCAACAAGAAAAAATCAAACAACCCCATTAAAAGGTGAGCAAAGGACATGAACAGAAACTTTTCAAAAGAAGACAGAATAATGGCCAACAAACATATACAAAATTGCTCAAATTCTCTAATCATCAGGGAAATGCAAATCAAAACCATAATGAGATATCACTTAACTCCAGTGAGAACGGCTTTTATCAAAAAGTCCCAAAACAACAAATGTTGGCATGGATGTGACGAGATAAGAACACTCATACACTGCCTGGTGGGACTGCAAATTAGTACAACCTCTATGGAAAGTAATATGGAGATACCTCAAAGAACTAAAAGTAGAACTACCATTTGATCCAGCAATCCCACTACTGGGTATTTGCCCAAAGGAAAAAAAGACATTCTATAATAAAGACATCCACACTCAAATGTTTATAGCAGCACAATTCACAATTGCAAAGATGTGGAAACAACCCAAGTGCCCATCAATACATGAGTGGATTAATAAAATGTGGTGTATGTCTACCATGGAGTATTACTCAGCAATAAAAAACAATAGTGAATTAACACATCTGGTAATATCCTGGTTGGAACTAGAGCCCATTCTTCGAAGGAAGGTGTCACAAGAATGGAAAAACAAGCACCACTGGTACTCACCATCAAATTGGTACTAACTGAGCAATACTTAGGTGCACACATGGAAATAATATTCATGAGGGGTTGGGCAGGTGGGAGGTGGGTGGAAGGGATGGGAAAACTCACACCTAATAGGTACAAGGTGCACTGTCTGGGGGATGTTCACGATTGTAGCTCTGACTTGGACAGTGCATAGGCAATATATGTAACCAAAGTGTTTGTGCCCCCCTAATATTCTGAAATAAAAAAAAGATAAAATAAATTTCTGAACCATTTGACAGTTGCAGATATGATGTCTCTTTACCCCTAAACGCTTCAGTGTACTTGTCTTCAAACCAAGAACATTCTCATACATGACCAGAGTATACTTATCAAAATCAGGAATTACATTGAAACAATACTATATTCTAATCTACAGACCTTACTCAGATTTTGCCAATCATCCCAATAATATCTTCATAGATAAACAAAAAATCCCAGATGACATGTTGCATTATTATCAGATGTATTTATTCATAGTTTAGTTTGGAATAGTTTCTCAGTTTTCTTTATCTTTCATGGCTTTGATACTTTAAAGTATCTCTTTGATACTTTAAAGAGTACAGGCCAGTTATTTTCCAGATACCCCTCATTTGGGATTTGTCTGATGCTTTCTTGTGATTAACATCACTCTTTTTGAAGCTCCATTCTGGCCAGGAAAATAGCTTCAGTTATTGCCCATTACATCCTCAGCAAAGTTCATATTCTCTGGCCTTACGGATCTGATCCTACTCCTCTCTCCAGCCTAACTTGTTATACCTCAGCCAGATGGACTCCACAGTCTACAATCATCTTTGACTGTTCTTAAGTTGTTCCTTCACACTGGATCTTTCTCTCTATTTTGATTCCACCAATTTACACCCACTCTTCATCTTTCAAGGACAAACGTAAATACTACCTGAAACTACCCATATTTTCTCACCCACCATGGACTCATCCCCTCTCTTTACCGAACTCCTCTTGGCTTTGTTTAAAGTTTTATGTTGACTGCCATCAAAATTAGAACGGATTGTGAAATGAAAGTCTATGAGCACTTAAAAAAAGGAAGCAGTACTCATTAACAGCCAGATTTTGCCAATCATTAATCATTAGCAGTCAGTCATGGCAAGCAGCATCAGCCTAGTAGTATTCTTTTTTGTGATAAGATTGTAAGACTGAAGGCTCAGAGAAATAACAGAGGAACCTCCACTGAGCAAGGCACGTGACCAAGTCCTGCAGTGTGGACCAGGTATGGAAATGTGAGCTGCAAAGAATCCTCACCTCTGGAGCCCTCCTCTCCCAACACCTGGGCCACTGATTCCCCACCTGAGGCTCAGCCTTGCCCTTTCTCCAGGTAAGAGGCTATCAGGTGGTCTAGCCCAGATCACACCTGTGGCCAGTCCAACTCCGAATGTGTGGCATTTTTAGTCTGCTTTCTTGCTCCTGAAACTAAGTCCCCACTTGATGTCCAAGTTCCAGTAACTTCATCCAGTTCTTGTTGGTCTTTTATCCCCTGGTGCTCACCTGGTTTTGCTCCTCTTGTACCCCCAGTACTGTTCTTTGATCTTACTATAACTTCCTTTGGGAATTGGAGTCCTGCCCTTGAGCTTGACTTGTAGGTGGGGTTCTAGAGTCTAGATATTACATTGTTTCCTTGATGCTAAATGTCTCCTGGATTTCCAAGTACCTGCCCCTATATTCCCCATCACTCTGCCCCATTCGCCTTTTGGAATAAGCCCATTATGGCATGTGATCCTTATTCTCTCCCTTCCCCAGTTGACTACTTGCTTGTTGTCTATTACCATAATTTCCAGATACTGGCTGCTGCCTGTATCTAGAACTGGGTTCCCCTCAGCCTTGACATGTGGATCTGTCTTCTGATGCCCGATCTCCCCTTTGGCAGGTATACTTGTGTATCTGGGTCTTAGTTGTCCTAACCTGCCATTCCTGGCCATAGGTAGCCAAACCGTCTCACATTACTGTACAGTGTTAGCTAATTGAACAACCATATATGTGGGCTGTTGATTGCTGGATCAATGTCAGTTTTGCAGAAGATCTCTAGAGAATACTGAAGAGCTCTGGATTTGGTCGTGCACTCTTCAACTTTTTTTTTTCAAGGACTAGAAGACGGCTGGAGAAAGAATGCTTATCAAATATTCAGATTATCTATAGCTCTGGGAAATAGTGAACATAATCCTTTAATACTTTGAGAATATTCTAAGACTACTATGAAAACTCAAAACAAATAATACTTATATTAAAATCAATAAATGTCAAGACCTTTACTTAGGTCGTAAAAGTAACTCCTTACATATGGGAAAGGAATATTATAGTGACTTACACTTGACCATCTAGCAACACTGAACGACAAGTAGTTCCTTTCACATCATGCTGTTTCTCATTCTCCGGCTTTGACTTGACTTTTCTCTTCCATCAAGAAGGTCCCTCCCTACTCCTTTCATCTGTCTAACTCCTCCCCATGCTATAAGACTCAGAAAATCTCCTCCCCAGAACCTCACTGGACACCCAGCATGTGCTATTTGTTCCTCTTCTGTGGTCCCTGTGTGTTCCTCCTTCTTGTATGGAACACATTAGGTAGTAGGTAGATGGCCTGTGTCCATCTCCCACAGGAGGCTGAGAGCTGAGGCTAGGTCTTCCTCATTTTTTATATCTAGTACTTAGCCAGGGCTTGCACAAAGTAAATGTTGATTAAGCTTTGAAGACGCTGAACAGGCTTGGTCCTCTTAATAGCTTCCTCTTCTTCTATGGGCTCATCCCTAGAAGACCTAAAATTACTTCAAGTTACCTTTCTGAATTCTACCTCTGAAACATGCTTTTTGTCCTTGCCTGTCCCTTATCGAAGACTTTTCACTTTGGATCTTAATTTTTATCTTGACTTACTCCTTAGATATTAAGTTTCTAGTTCTCCCTTGCTTTTGGACCTGCCCTCAGCCTGAAGTCCCTTTTTTATTTTCTCCTATGTGTGGGCCCCCAAACCTGGGACAAGGACCAGCCTTGTTTACTCCACTGTCTATATGCCCAGCTTCTGTTCCTGAGATGCAGCAAGTGCAAGAGGCCTGTCCTTAAATAGCCCTCCCCTGTCCCCTCTCTCCTCCCACCACACACCATCCTTTCCCTGGCCAAAATGATGGCTAGAACAGCACGATCTGGGGCTTTAGTTGACTTTAGGTATAAGACAAGCCATCAACGTGCCATAGCTGCTACAAAAGCACATGCTTTTGCATCATTCACTAGTAGAAGTATAACAAATACCATGAGATGAAGTGGCCTCATTATACTCCAAATAGATCCAATCCAGGCATCACATTTAAGTACAATACAAATTTAGTTCTTCTAGAGGAAGCAAACCAGAATGCAGAAAGATTTTCAGGCTCTCTCTTGGAAAACAGACAACCTAGGGGTACATGGGTTTAATACTAGACTACCTGTCATGGAAAAAAGTTTTTAGAAATAGTTAGCATAGCTTTTTAAGTAAATATTAAATTCGGTGAAGATTTTTGCTTAGTATGAGGAGAAATTTCCTCTCAGAACTATTCAAATGCAAAATGGGCTGTTTTCAGACAGTATGGACAGTCCATCATTTTATATATATATATTTAAAAGGTACAATATATAAGTATATAATATATAATTATATATAATTTGTAATATATTTATATATAATCTTAATATTTATATTATATATTTAAAATATATATACTGTATTTTCAAGAGTGTTAGGAAAAGTTCCTGGATACCAGATATTCTACAGGGTATTTGTGCACTGTGAGAGCAGTTGGGCTGTATAATTTCTAATATCCCTTTAGCTTCTGAAATTCTAATCCTATGAACTTCTAAAGCACCCATTTCAGCCTATTATCTATATTTATACATGTAGTTGTCTTATTGGTCTTACTATATTGCAAGCTCCCTGAATACAGGGATATTGTATCTAATTCACCTTTGCT
Source organism: Daubentonia madagascariensis (assembly GCA_023783475.1). Classification (NCBI taxonomy): domain Eukaryota; kingdom Metazoa; phylum Chordata; class Mammalia; order Primates; family Daubentoniidae; genus Daubentonia; species Daubentonia madagascariensis. The sequence continues at coordinate 1,153,309 of JAKFHU010001436.1, read as the reverse complement.
ACCCTTACAAAGGTACCTACATATTGTACAGACTTGCTCAATAGGTATCTGATGAATAAATGGATGACTGGATAGATGGATAGGTGGATAGATGGATGGAACAAACAAAAATCATGAAATCATGTGGACTCCTCCAAGAGTTTTACTGTGATTTTGAAAAATCCTTCAATTTCCTTTCCTGATTAATAAAATGAATATTAATGATCCTACTGTCTGCAGTGTTAGGAGGAAATAGTATATGAATTTAAAGATACTGGAAATATAAAAATGTTAGGCAAAAACATAGTAAAAAGTACTCTGTCAATGATCTTTGCTCCTGTCTCAAATCCTTCTATTAAAATTTGACTTTTTTCCCCAAATTATGGAATTTTATAGCTAACATTAAAGGGTCAGATGCATTTTTATCTGAGATTAATTTTTTTACTATGCCATATTCCTTGTAAGAAATCTTTACAGAGTTATAAAATCTTTTTGTGGCATGGGTTAGAATACATTAATGGAATAATATGGCTTTAGTTATACTACCTAAATTCAATGTGATAAATAAAAAATATCTACTTCCCTATTAATTATTAATAGTAGGAGGAGCAGCATAAACACATACTTATCAAAGCTCAAAGCAAGAAATTATTCTTTTTTTTTTAAAGACTGATACGAGTTTGCCCTTGCAGTTCACATCTTTTGTGCTGTCTGCTCGAGTCTGAATCCCACCTTATTCACCCTATTCACAGCTATAGTTATACAGACCTGGGTATACCAAAAGCTGCATCCTTCACAGCCCTTTCCCCAAAATCTGAGTTTGGGATTAAATGTCAGGCTGTCTCCCGGCTGTGCCTATAACATGTCAACTTTCATGCTCACTTCTGCTGTATTTCCCAGTTTCTTCCAAACAATCAGAGGAAGGCTTCCTATGCATTCATTGTTTTTTAACTGTCTTTATAATGTATATGTCTCTGTTATTGGGTCTATACTGATTGCAGTCTCCTGGAGAGCATTTATTAACTGAGATTCTTTGGGTTACAAGTAACAATGGAAGTAAAGAAAAAACCAGAAACTTTATTTTAAGACTCTCAGGGTATCTAATGGAATCCATAAACACAGAGCTATTAGTGACAGTATCAGGACTAGAATCCTGTCTCTTGACTAAGCCTGTTGCTTAGACAATTATCAAATTCAGTTATTTAATTATTAAAATTTTTCTCACCTCCTAGATATTTTCGATGATTGTTGGCTTTTTTTTTTTTCTTTTCAGGCCCATTTCAAGTAGGTTTGTGAATATTGTCCTGGCTGAGGTCATCTCTTTATAAGCCCGAGTGGCTTTTTTGTCATCAATAGTGAAAGCTTATTTATCAAATATGCTATCAATCTCAGTAACACAGAATTCCTACTAATGACCTGTTTTTGATAGACTAGTACAATGAATATTACTTAGAGATTCTTCAAGATCCCAAATTGCTTTCTGAATTCTTTACAAGAATTTCTTGTAAATTTCTTTACAAGAAATGAAACAGTAACTGTAGTTAGGTGTTTCTTCTTTCCTCGTTCCATAAAAATTGTGAGTTTCTATCTGCTACCTATGAAAACTCTAACAATATTTATCTCAAATCTGAGGGATAGCAGAGCATACGCAGGCTTTATCGGATGCGAGATTAACTCTATGCCACCAGAGGGCAACCCAACCTAATTATGTGGATGTGTGACTTTCGGGAAGAGTGAGTTAAAATCTGCAGTGAGCCCTAAATGGTTCAGGAGGAAAAATTGCAACTAAGAACATATACATGGAAAATTAAAATACGCACACAGGCGCCTACGATTTTCCAAGTCTTCTATTCATTGTTCCTTGTTTCTAAAAAACCTGTTTTATTCATTAAGGTCGTATTAACTGTTCGCTACCTGGTATTTTTATGGCTTGCCTTGGTTATTTTTAATCCCTGCTATTGCCTCATTGGTGTGTGAGGTCATAACTGTAATGTTTCTTTAGGTTACACAATTATGTAGAAAATAATGCACTATGATCTTTGCAACTCACGGCCTAAAATTGAAAGGTGGCCCTGAGCCACTCCTAACACATAGGGACCCCTCCTGAGGCATTTGTCCCGTTACCTTCCCTGTTCCCCTACAGTAACAGTGTTCTCATGATCTAATCCAGTTTCCTAGCAGTAGAGTAGAAACCTACTTCCTCCTCTTTTTGTCTTCAGCAGTAATGGGAATAGCTTGCTACACATACAAAAAGTTTGGTTATATCCTTTCTTTGGCCTTTTATTCTTCTACTGAAATTATGTGGGTTTTGTTTTTTTTATAGAGACAGAGTGTTGCTCTGTCACCCAGGCTGGAATTCCTGGGCTCAAGTGATCTTCCCGCCTCAGCACCCCCAGTAGCTGGGATTACAAGCACAAGCCACCATACCCAGCTAATTTTTTTTTTTTTTTTTTTTTTTTTTTTTTGGTAGAGACAGGTCTTGCTGTGTTGCCCAGGCTGGTCTCAAACTCCTGGCCTCAAGCAATCCTCCCACCTCGGCCTCCAAAATTGCTGGGTGGCCAGTGAGCCACCCTCCAGGCCCAAAGGAATAACAAAATTAGTTATTATATTAATAATTGATTTCCTTTTTAGCCTAACTTTTGTCCCAACCCCTTGCATTAGTTTGCCTCTTGTGTTGTGCACCTGTGTGCCATTGGTGAAATGGTGATGTTTTCTTGTTTACTTTGGTTTTAATTCAATCATACCAGAGTCAGCCATTCAGCCTGAATTCATACCACTTTCTTTCCTTCAGCAGGAGACATGAAAGCAGTCCCCACACCTCTCTCCAAACAAACAGGATATCATTGCCTGAAATCAGCCCTTTGATTCTCAAATGCAGCTACTGGGCAAGTCACAGTCTCCTCTGGACTGAGGTGATTTCCTGGGCAGACCACTGACACAATCCAGCTTGCAGGAGCCCATGAGGGGAGGAGCCTCTGAACTTAGGCAGCTGTTGTCCTCAGGGCATGCACATCACTCAAACATTCATCCCTAAGAATATCTCATGAAGACAGTTTTTCCTGGGAGACAAATCAGGTGGCTGCTGCAATCTGTGTGCTAAGCTTCCAAGCTGTGTGTCACACTGCAAATATGTGGGCATTAAGGAGTGTGTTTTCCTGGCTCCAGACCTGAAAACTAACTCTGCCCCGAGACAATCAGTACCCCCAGGACCCATGACAAACAAACACGCTGCCTGGCCAATGCCCTGTCCTTTCTGCTCTAGGGAGAGAAGTTCCTGTTCAAACACAAATCTTGTCAGATTGAAGGGTATTGTCACAAACTTAGACACAGCAGAAGGGCAAAATGGAAACACGTTTTCTTCAGTAACTGAGTGATTCTTCTCCTCTTTCTATTCCTTCTCTTCTCAATCTTTGGGCTTTTGATGAGAATGAAAAAGAAGCAAGACAAGGTGTTTTTTTCTGTTCCCATTCTTACAACTGTGGCAAACGATTGGTCTCTCTAGTGCTTAGCATATTAAATATTAACTACCAAATAAGAACAGAAAGTCTATTTTCCAGCCCCTCTATTCTGCCTGACACGAGAAAGCATTAGATCTGTAACAGTAGTTAATATTTTTTCAGGTTTTTCACTGTCAGGCACCTGTGCTCAATACCTGGCGTACATTTTATCATTTTATTTTCACCACAATATTTTCAGGTAGTATTATTATTATTCCCATTTTACAGATAGGGAAACTGAGACTGGTAGAGTATCAGAAATTTGCTCATGTTCTCCCAGCTGGTAAGCTGTAGAGATGATCTTTGAGTCAGCATTTGTAACCATACTCTAGTTCGTATTTAAATAGTGTTCTAGAATAGAGTGTGTACACAGGTAGCACACGCTGGGTTCTACATCACCAATCACAAATCTATAGTTCATCTAAGATCCTATGCCATAAAAATAGGTGCCATGTCCTGCCAATTTCTCTAACCAAAGGAAAATACCAGAATTTGATGGGCTTTGTGACTCATGGAGCAAGGAAAGGCTCTAGGCTGCAGAGAACAGGTTCCGGTTTGAATGGTGCATGGACCTTTCTCCTGTCTTTATCCCTCACCTGCTGGACTCACAGGGCAGCTACAATGGGCTAAGGGAGCGTAGGTCTCCCAAACTGCTCGGGTTTTAACCTTGAGGTCGATGTGAAGCTTCTTGAGCTGTCTGACAGAAGCCTCCTTATTCTAAATTAATATATTTTACACAATTGAAGATCAATAAAGATCAATCAACAAGTATCTGTAGAGTGTATATCAGGTGCTCAAGGCTCTGCTGGGTTCTGTAGAAGAAAAAGAAAGAATATGCAACATGGCCTCTGATGTGGATTTGGCCATTAGCAACAGGCACAGGACTTGAGGTTCCTAATTCCTGGGACCAGCCCATCACTCCTAGAGGCACACTTTGCTTTTTGGTCCAGCAAGAACATAATCAATAAACTATAACAGTGATTTCTCAAAAAGCTTTTTGGTCTTAGGATTCCTTAGACCTGTAAAAATTGTTAAGAACACAAAGAGCTTTTGTTTATGTGGGTTATATCTAATGATATTTACCACATTAAAAATTAAAACAGATAATTTAAAATACATTTATTATTTTAAAATAACAATAATAAACCAGTTGCATATAACATATTTTATGAAAAATGACTGCATTTTCCCCACATATTAGTGAGAAATATAGCATTTTTTCACATTTTTTCAAATCTTTTAAATAGATGATTTGATAAAAGACAGCATGATTCTCATAACTGCTTCTTAACTTGTGATTGGTTATAATATACTGTTTTGATTGAAGTATATAAAGAAAATATGCTTCACACAGCTCTGTAGCTGGAAAAGGAGGGCCTAGCAGACTTTATGAAGGTATCATAGGGGCTCCTTGAGGTCCTTAGACCACACTTTGAGACCAGTGATCTTTCTGTAGGATTTGGGCACGGGCAGCTTGCACGGCTTAGCATCCATCAATCTATGGTCACTTATTGGTACCAATACAGAAATGTGTAGTATGACTGTGGTTGGCCAATAGGCAGCTACCTGAGTGGTAGGATTTGAGAAGCATGAAGAGGACTTCCCGCCTCAAAATATCTTCCTTTCACTGGCCCCTCGTGGTATAGGAAACTGATCATTAGTCTTATCTTTGGATTAAGGCAGTGAATGCTCCAATTGAAATGCGGACTTATCAATCATCTTTTAAACGTGTATTAAGTGACATAAATGTGCAAGACTCAGAGCTAAGAACATAAATGTGAATGAAACAGAATAATAGAACAACTTATTAGCCAGTTGCTCCCTGAGAGAATGGAAAACAGGATAAGTAAGCATTGATTATGTGGGGTGGCAGAAAAAGTCTGAAGAGGATATTATCAAGGCCTAATTCAGGCTAAAGTAAAGGTGACCAGCATGGCATAACTTGAGGGATATCCAGAATTCTCATCTGGGAAAAAAAAAGTGTCTTTGAAGACTCATTTATTTGAGTTATTCAATTATTCTTTTAAGATGAAAATATGCTTCCTTCTCCCCACCACTATGAAGACCATTATCAGAACTATTGGATATTCTTGCCTGCTGTGTCATTCAGGATTCTACCAGAGAAACAGAACACACACACATACACACACACACACACACACACACACAGATTTATTGCAGGGAATTGATTTATGCAATTGGGGGGCTAGGCATGTCCTAAATCTGTAGGACAGGCTGTCAAGAAGGACAAGCTGGAAACTCTAGGGCAGGAGATGATGTTGCATCCACAGGAAAAACTTCTTCTGCAGAAAAACCTCAATTTCAACTGATTGGATCAGGCCCACCCAGATTTTCCAGGATAATCTCCCTTAATAAAGTCCATGAATTGTTTAATCACGTCTACAAAATGCTTTCACAACAATGCCTGGATTACTGTTTGAATAACCAGTGACTGTAGCCTAGCCAAATTGACACATAAAACTGACCATCCCATCACCTTATTGTGAATTTGTTTGATTGACTTCTTCTTTCCTAAAAACTTGTATAAATTAAAATTGTTAAAAACCTAGGGACTAAGAAGGGAAAATGAAAATACAGAGCAAGGAGATGATAGAAATAGAAATCTGGTCAAGTGGGTAGGGAATGGAGGAGAGATACAGGATGAAAGCTGAGAAAGTGCCACAGAAAGACAGGCAAAATTATAGAGGACCGAAGACAAGGGATAGGAAGAGAGAGGAAGAGGGAAGGGTGGCTCTTCCTGAGTTAAACTGCTCTTATCGCTAGCCTTAAAATGGAGTGAGAGAAACAATCATTATCTGCAACTCTTCATTTTCCTTATCCTTAATGCTGAATGGAGTAGCTGTCTGAGTTTGCCAGGTAGGGAAAGATACAACTCTTGAGGCTCAGGTGACCTGAAATCTATTAACTTTAAATCCTAACTGGAGCTGGACTCTGGGCTAGAACTTCTCCGTCCCTGAAATCTTTGTTGAGACAGGTTTGGTTCTTCCGAATTTGCCATAGGGTAAATGTGACCCCTCTTGTCTCTTGGTCAGGGTCTTGGGCTCTGCGGTCAGACTGTGTTGGAGACTTCCTTTAAGATGGTTCCCAGTGGCCTACACCTCCTTGTATTCATGCCCTTCATGTTATCTCCTCTCCTTTATTGTGGGCTGAATCTAGCGATTTGCTTCAACTAAATAGAATTCAGCAGAGTGATATGATATCACTTCTGAGATGAGGTCACAAATGACTGTGACTTCCATCTTGCTAGCACTCTCTGTCTCTGTTTCTCTGAGTTTTCTCACTTGTTCTAATGAATCAAACTGCCATGTTTATGTGGGTTATATCTAAAGATATAAGATATCCCTCCACCCTATGGAAAGACCATGTGATAAGGAACTGAGGGTAGCAAGTAACTTGAACTCTATACCTCAGTTAACTCATTTGTAAAATGTGGATGACAATAATAATACTGATGGTATAGGGCTATTGTAGGACTAAATGACTTAATGCATTTAAAAACCAGAACAGTGCCTGGCACACAGTAAATGCACAGGAGATGTTAACTTACTACTACTACTACTACTGCAGGTACTACTACTACTCTTATCATCATTATCATCATCATTGAAAGTTCAGGGAAAGATCACTGTGTATATCCTTCTACAAAAAAGCAAAATGTTACTGCTGGGCAGTTAAGAATAAATGCTGCTCCTTAGGGAGTTAACCTTAAATTTTCAACATTAGCTTTCCAAGCTACTGTTAGCTTCATGTAATTCTAATTTTGGAATGGCAATGTCCTCATACATAGGTGGCCCCAGAGAGCCCAGTGCCTCACTGAGTCCAGAATATTCAAAAAGATTTCTAAAGTATTTGGGAAATAGCCTCCACAGATATCTTTTCCTATTTGGTTCTTTTCATCATGTTGTGATTTTACCCAAGGGCTTTCAGTACCTGGTCATGGAGTTACCTGCTAAAAAAAATAGAGGGGACCTCTGGCCTCAGAGACTGCTGCGGCATCACTTAAATGGAACACTGAGCAGAGATTGCACCTGCCCTGCCAGTGATCTACTCCAGAATCTTGCAGAGCCTTTTCCTCCAGGGATCTGGCTGGGTTGGAGGAAGTGAGGGTGTCTGCAAATGGAAAGAGCAAATTAAAGGGTCATTATTGGTCATCTCTCTTCCCTTAGCTATAAATCAGGGCTAATATTTTATCTTCTCTACCTTTCTATGCTGTCTAATTAGGAATGAATGAATGCATGAATGAATGCCTGAATGATGATATCTTTAACACATCTGCTATAGTGAAAGGAAGCTTCAGGTCATGAGTATATTTGGTTTAAAAAAACTGCCTAAAGGTAACAGATGGAATATTAAGTACTAGCTAAATAAGCCTTGCAATTTTGCATAAATGGGGCTGAACTCAGATCTCAAGGAATTCTTCCACTCCTAGAGATCCAAGAATGCCACAAATGTTCCATCTGTTGACCAAGGCAAGGAAACTGTCACTCAAGTGGATTTCAATCTATTCTCTCTTATCCCTTCCCAATCTGTTTTCCATAAGCTTGCAGCAGCTGCTGGGATGGATGTAGCTTTAAAAGTAGTACCTGTAGCTGTGTTGATAATGAAGGAGACTAAACAACCTATTAATACAAGTACTTTGGATCAATCTGCAGAATCAAATTTGACTATCCCAAATTTAAAGTCGCTGAGAGAGTTCTTTTTCTTCCCTTTGCTTGAACTGGAGGCATCAAAGCATAGTGATTTTGTCTGGTTTTGAAATCAGATAGACTAGGGTTCAAATCCCAGTTTAGTTGCAAACCCTTAGGGAGGTTCCATAACCCTGACTCTCAGTCTCACCATATGTAAAATGGGGTAAAAATGCTTACCTTTTACAGGGTTGTTGAAAGCTATCATTATGACGTAAAAGAGGATGTTTAAGATGGAGGGCCAGGCAGGGGTGGAAAGGCTGAAAGCAGACGGCCTCTAGGCGGGTGATTTTGAAAGAATGGCATTCCAGGATGACTGAGGGATTGTATTAAGCAGCAGTCCCTGCCCCCCGCCTTCAGTAGGACAACCAGCATCTGCACCAGGGGAGCTCTTGGATCCCATCAGTGTACTGTTGCCTCCTGGAAATTTTCCCCTGGCTCTGTTGCGCCGGTCTAAAAACAAGTCATCCCATAGGGCAGAGCTTAATCCTATTTACTCAATGGAGTCCATTCTACTGCCCCAGCCAGTGGCAATCCCACCAAGGCAAACAACTTCTGCTCCGCTCCCTGGACACTTAGCAAGTCCTAACTTCCATTGCTGTTTACCTTATTGTACTATATACTGTACTGTATATTTTGTCTTTGAAACTTAAGTTTCAGTTTCTTGAGGGCAGGAAGTAGGTTTTATCTTCTTCAATCACTCCCAGTAGTAGATGCCATGAACTGTGTTGCACAAATTGCTCTACAGATACCTAAGGTTCTGTAGAGGTGATTCAGGTATATCACCTGGGATGAGATGACTGGACTCCCAGTGCCAAACCCTGGGTTCATCATCCCCATCTCTCCCCCCAGCTTCAGCCAGAATAGCCCACTTTCATCTATTTTGCCTTTGGACTTCAGTGGTAATGACGATGATGGCATATATATTGAGAACCTTGTCTCCTCGGGCCCTACCATTGTAGGGTACTTGCCAGCCCAATTTCCAACTGCCCAAGTGCTTTCTCTAGCAGCTGGAGCAGGCTGGAAGTGGTGAGAATTAACACCCTAGGAGCAGCCTTCACCCACAGACTGACCAGAATTAGTATATAAATATACCAGCTTCCTTGTCCTTCTTGGGGGTTGACTCTGAGGTGCATGTTCCTCGCTAGTTCCCAGAGCTCCCTGGTGAGATTGGGCTCCACTCACTCATAGTGGTAACTGGCTTGATAACTTGCTCCATACTGGCTTCCTTCCCATCCCTGCCTCACTTCTTCATTCTTACTGGTACTTTCTGGGACCATCTCCCAAATCCTTCTCTCAGGGTCTGCTTTTGGGGAAAACAAACATTAAGTCAGCATCTCCTCATTACCAGTCACTGTTGTAAAAGTTTTATAGATATTGACTTTTCAATCCTGCAAATCACTCTCTTAAAATTTTTTCAAATTTTATTTTTCTTTTGCAAATCAGAAAATTGGGGCAAGGAAAGGTTAGGTATCTTGTGTCCAAGTTCAGAAAGCTAATCAGTGTTAGTGTCAGGATTTGAAGCATGGGGTTCCAAACTGAAGAGACTTTGAAATGTGCTGGTCCAGGTAGATGCCCTGCCTGTTGGATAAGAATCATAGCTTCCTCCCTGTTGGTCTAGTGAAAAAGAACAAAAAAATAAGATGAGAAGTTTTTAATTAAAAAAAAATCATAGCTTCCTCTAGAAGTCCTTGGCAAAGCTCATTTCCTCTGATTAACTCCTGAATCTTGTCTTTGCATTTAAATGTTTTAAGTCTAGATGACTTTGGCCTGTTGATTGAAGGTATCTCTTTATTAGATGTATCAGTTCTGTTTTTTGCACACCTTCAGTTGTGGAGGCCAGAGCCTGGGTGGTGCATCAGGGAGAAGTAGTGTGTCCTGGTATCTTGACTGAGTGGCACTCATTATTTCTGCTGGTTCCCTTGCCAGTATCACAGGAGGAGAAATGGCCTTCATTCCAGTCATTGTTCCTCCAAGGATGGTGGTACAAATAATAGAAATGTTGGGAGGAAAGAGAAGCCAGTTGGTCTGGAAAAGGAGAGTTTCTGGGGAGGGTCCTTCCTTATGGGATAAATTCTGTTTTAGTCATGCTGCATCTGAAGAAATGGCAATACAGACAGTTGGAAGTATCCAGCATATGGGTAGAAAAGTAAATTTGGAACTTTGAAGAGCTGGCAATAAAAATATGAGCATAGATGTGTGGTGGCTAAAGTCATAGAGAGGATAAGACTTCAGTTTGCAGAGGATGAAGGAGGTTCAAGGATGGGATCTTTGGGAGTGCCTTTTCTGATGTCAAGATGAGAAAGAGAGGTCATCAAAGGAAATAGAGAAAGAATGGTCAGCGAAGAAGGAGGAGAGTCAGGATAGTACTAGGACATGAACCCCAAGGATGGAAAGTAGTTCCAAGAAATGGTAACTAACCGATAGGGCCAAATACTGCAAGGATCAAGGAGAACAAGGACCCAAATTAAAATGTGGCCTCAACATTTGAGGCCATGGACTATAATGTTCAGGGAGAGACTAAGAGGAGGAAAGATATGGAAAATGTGAAGTGGTGTGTAAGTCATGCAAGTTAGTAAATTAATCTTCTGTTTTTGTAAAGGGCTGTTCTAGAACCATCTCAACATAAGGGCTCCACCAATCCCAAAACCTCCCCAACACACTGTTTTAATGTGTAATAAGTATTTAAGTGAGGAATCTTTAAGATTAACCTCATCCTTAATTTTAATTTTCTTTTTGTTGTTTGTTGTTATGGTTTTAAAGAATAGTAAATAATCCCTTAGGGAACAGGCACTCTAGCTAGTCACTAGAGAGTTCCCACACATGGATTAGCCATGTTTAAAGAATTAAACTATAGTAAATTCATTGAACCTTATAACTTTATAGAAGACAAAATAATTCCATTTTATGATTAAGAAGACACTTCAGGATCTTGTTGCACATCTGGGCCGAATTCAATTATGAAGAAGGCAGGGAGGATAATACTAGACAAGGAGCCTGGAGATCTGGGCCTTGGTCCAGCTTTCATCGATTCAGTTCATGGTTCACCCCAGGGGGCCTTCATTCCTCATCTTAGAATGGGGGGTTGAATTTATTGGTGATTCTCAGGTCAGTGCTGGTCTTGATGAGGTTTTCATCTCTTTTACAGCAAAGGAAGGAGGGAGCGAGAGAGAGAGAGAGAGAGAGAGAGACTATGTAGTGATTTATTCATAAAGTCAAATTTATTTATTTTTAATTCTAAGTTTTTTCCTTTCTACTGTTTTATGTTAAAATATCCTTTCTTTTATACGATTGTATTAGCCATTAGCAGTTGTATTTGCAACATGCTTAATAGCAACATAAAAAGATGGCAACCCCATGATACTGATGAAAATTGTATCTAAATTTTTACTGATCTATGGACCCACTGGAACTAGATTCTAGATTCTCAATTCTAGATTGTATGATAAGGTACAAATGTGGCAGATAGAGTTTAAAATCTTTGACTTTTGTTTGGACCTCAGATGAGAGCAACAGGAACCACCCAGAAGCACTGCAGGCCTCCCAGACTCTTGGAGTCTAGAATATTCTGCCACGCATGTTGGTGGCAACAGCGACATACTGAGAAGGAAATTCAAAGCAGAGCTCGCACCCCAGGATACCGGGGCTGTGAATACCAACAGAAATTGTGCATTCTTGTAGTGTAGAGAGAACAAAGATTTGCTTTGTTAAATTCCTTGAATTATTTTAAAGGAAATTTCACCAGCTCAAAGATAATGGAAATGAGATACAGCTTAGAACAGGCTGTAGGGACAAACTGAACCCCGGGGTTGGCCATAGAATCACTGCCCTAGAACCAGAATAAAAGTCATTTACCTACATTTTTACCTACTGAAATGTGGGTCTTGCTCTGGCATCTGAAATAAATGACACAAAATTCTATTTGTCTCCTTTCCCACTGTGTGCCCACCTATTTCGGCAGGAACTATTAAAACTGCAGTGAATCAGAGCAAATTGTTGCTGGCAGCAGCCTCAATAAATCTATGCCACTGGACTGCAGGGAGAATTAAAATGCAGAAATTAGAAATCAAAGACACTGAGTTTAGTGTAAGTGAGACTTATCTGATTGAGTATAGTTTCATAAACCACTAGATCTCAATCTCATAAAGCCCAAGGGAAAACCTGAGGGTGGGAGCGGATCATTCCACCTTCCAGAGGAAGCCGTAAATTTCAGTATGCCATAGCAACAGAATACATTTCTCATTAACGGTGTGGACAGAATACAGCTCAGAACAAAACTCCCAGGAAACAAACACCAAAAAGCAGTATTGGTGTTCACCATTAACTTGCAATGCATGAGATCTGCCCAGAATGTTTTGCTTATTGGGGCAGGAAATTGTTTCCTGAAATTGGAGGCATTGTGTCTTTTTTTGTGAGTGAAGTCCTCATGAAAAGTCAAATAAGAATGGAACTTTAAAAGATGCAAGAACACAAACAGACCCAAAGGGCAGGCATTGGAAACCAACACAAAGGAGGAGGAGAGGGGCAGATCTGAAAGAAAGATCTCAGGATTTTATACTGAGCACTTTTGCAAGACTCTCTAAGCATTGCAAGACTCTAAGCATTTTTTAATCACTAAGTCATTTTATGCTTAAAATACCCAGAGAAATAGGTATTTTCATCCCCATTTTCCAAAAGACGAAATAGCCTCTGAGAGTTTAAATCACTTGCTAAGAATCATACAAAGAAAACAAAAAACAAACAAACAAAAAACCCACTTTTACAGTTTTACCCAGGACTCAAACTCCCATCATTCTTTTTTCTTTCTTTTTAAAAAAATTTCAATAGATTTGGGGAGTACAAGTGTTTTTTGTTACATGGATATATTGTATAATGCTGGGTACAGAGCTTTTAGCGTACCCATCACCAGAATAGTATACATTGTGCCCAATAGGTGTATTTTTATACCTCCTTCCCAACCTCCCCTCTTCTTAGTTTCCAATGTCCATTACACCACTTTATGACTATATATATATCCCTTGTTTAGCTCCCACTTGTAAGTAAGAACATGTGGTATTTTTTTTTTTTCCATTCTTGAGATACTTCACTTAGGATAATAGTCTCCACTTCCATCCAAGTTGCTGCAAATGACATTATTTCATTTCTTTTTATGGCTGAGTAGTGCTCCATTATATATACACACACACACACACACACACGCACACACATTTTCTTTATCCACTTATCAGTTGACGGGCACTTAGGTGGATTCCATATCTTTGCAATTGTAAATTGTGCTGCAATAAACATTCAGGTGCAAGTCTCTTTTTTTATAAAATGACTTCTTTTCCTTTGGGTAGACAACCAGTGGTAGAATTGCTGGATTGAATGGTAGGTCTACTTTTAGTTCTTTGAGGAATCTCCATACTGTTTTCCATAGAGATTATACTAGTTTACATTCCTGCCAACAGTGTATAAGCATTCTGTTTTCACTGCATCCCAGCCAACATCTATTGATTTTTGACTTTTTAATAATGACCATTCTGACAGGGGCAAGGTGGTATCTCACTGTGGTTTTAATTTGCATTTCCCTGATGATTAATGATGTTGAGCATATTTTCATATGTTTCTTGGCCATTTGTCTATCTTCTTTTGAAAAAAAAATCTGTTCATGTTTTTCACCCACTTTTTGATGGGGTTATTTGTTTTTTTCTTGCTGATTTTTAAACCTTCGTCTTTCTGATGTCAAAGCTGTTGCTATATACAATGATACAATGGTCAGAGTGTAAGTTCACAGTTAAACAGAGGCTGACCTGGAGGCAAGTGCAAAATAAGCTATGATATTGCTGGTGGCTTAATCTATTGCTTTAACAAACTGTTTCAGCTGTAGACACCTTGAAGACGAATCAGTTCAATGGATGGCACCTGGCAAGAGGAGTCACCTCCCAAGCTTCTGCAGGTGTGCTCAGTTTGCCTCCATCTCTGCTATCACACATAGGCCGCCAAACCCCCCCCCGGAACAAAGCTCCCTTTGAGTGGTTTGGTTTCAGGAGCCTTTCACCAGAGTGGCATATTAACTTTGACCTTATAATGTAATCCTCCAATCTTAAGGTATCATATAGAGAAAAAGAAGGAGGAGGAGGAAGAGGAGAAGGAGGAGGCAATGACCACATTTCCATGTGTTCAGCTTCAGGAAGGGGTATCAGTAACTTGTATCCTTGCCTGTGTTAAGCAGTTGCAATGTCTGTGGATTTTATCAAAGAGATAAAGCAGATATCATCAGAAAAAGAAAAATATATTTTATGCACCTGTCCCCTCTCCAAAGAAGAAAAAAATTTGAATCTAGGCTTTTTGGTACGGCTTCCAAGTCTTTGGACCAAGGGTATATAACAACTTAGTAGCTTACTGTAAAGATCTTGGAAACTAATGGTAATCATTTCTTAACATCAAAAAAAGACTTCCGTAAAATGTGTATACTATCCTTCCTGTCGGCACCAAATCAAAATTGGGTTTACTTTTAGGAGTTATTTCTGCTCATGGGCTTGATTGGTGACAATATCTTCTTTCCTTATCACCGGTAAAAGAGCTTCACAATTTAAATACCTGAACGGAAAGCAGAGAAAGGTGGTTTTATTCTCTTTGCTAATGGAAAAATAAATAAATCTTCAGTCAATATATAGATAGTACTTACGTATATTGTGAGATATTTTAAAAAGATGGTAGCTAGCAGAGTCAGCTCCCTCAGCTTTGCCTTTTTTTCTGTCACTGCCTTTTACACTTTCCCTAGGCAGAACCTGAGTCAATGCAGACCAAAGCCATGACTGCAATTAACTGGAGAAATGCATTCTCAGCAAATGGAAGACTCCCATATTAGGAGGTGAGGCTGAAATGGATATTGAAGAAAGATTCAATGTTGTGTAGAGTTTAATATATCTCCAACATTACAGGTGAAGGCAACCTTTATCAAGTGTGGCCTCTTAGCCTCTGACTCTCCAAGCATGGTAGGTAGGTCCTAGCTAGTTACCAGGCTTAAGCCTACCTCCCCTATGGCTAAATGAACAAAGATTTATGAGACTCTTAGCCAGAGTGAAGAGCCCAGGGTCTTTGGCCAGCAAATAGGGTAAAGCTAACTGGCCCTCCTGGAACTGAATGCACAACTGTGGCCTCATTGACACCACCTGGGCAACTGGCCACCATGAAGCATAGCAAATGAGATAATGAATTATATGAGCATAGCCATTTTTCATTAGCATTTTAAAACTATATCAATATTATTGTTAAAACACATATAAGAGGCCCTATTTTGTAAGAAAATCCTCAGGACCAATACTTTGAGAACCTGCCAGAGGAGAAAATAACTAAATGAATTTTATTTCAATAATCAGGCTTCAGGTTTTGTCAGGCCTTTAAAATTATATATATAAAAGGTATAGAAGTGCTGAAAAAATAAAAATGAAAAATTTCTAGTTTGGCCCCACAGACTTGTTGTTACTACAGGCTTTGTAGCTGCTGTTGACATTGGCTGCACAGTGCCCCGACATTCAAATGCTGCCGGCTTTCAGGGCTGCCTTCAGGGCTGCCTTCGAACAACTCAAGCATTCCAAGGGCATTTAATTGCTCTGTGGGCACCTCATTGAAGTTCTAATAATGGCTGATAGCTTTCTCTAGGGGTTTAGAAACCTGGGAGGCTTTGTTTTTTCCCCTTTGAAATATAGTAGCTGCAATATCCTATAAGACTTAAGGTCTAAGTCCTCTCTACTAGCAGTAACTGGTCTTGGGAGAAACTCAGTTTAAAATGCAGGGTATGTGGGAGCAAACCTGATGTGTGTGGGGCACGGGGCAAGGAGGAGGAATGTGAACTTGATATTTTCCATTTTGCTATCCTAGAAACAAGGCAGTGTAGTGTAGAAGGTTCTGAAAAGTATTGGAGACAGACAATCCAAGTCTGAATTCCAGCTCTGCCTATTGCTAGATGTATGAATGTAGACAAGTAACTCAATCTTAGTTTACTTTCTCGCAGTCTTGATGGGAGGACTCATGACAAAACACACAACAAAGCACAGTGCCTGAATTACTATCTATCCATACCTATCTGTCTGTCTGAGAGTTTCCTTTCTTCCCCCTCTTTCTCTCCATCACTCCTGGGGACAAGGAACTTGGTTGTCATGTTCAAAGTCATATCTAAAGACCTGGATAAATTAAATACTAAGGTGGTGAAATAATTTGGTCATATGACTACAACACCATTATTGGTGAATTTTGGGGAAATCTTAGAGAGTAGAAGAGGTACCAGTGGATTTCACATCGAGGAAAATGTCTACTTTCCCCAATATACAGGCTGTAACTACAGTTTTAGGTTCTATCTACAGTTTTAGGCTCTATAAGCTGAGCTCCAGAAAAATCTTAGAGTTGGGTAATTAAACAGCTTACTTTTGAGCACTCTAAAAGAATACAAGGATCATTACGACAGTAAAGGATCATTGGACAATAAAGACTGTCCAAAACAAGGGAAGAGAGTACAATTTAGGGAGAAGAAGACAAACTGGAATGCTTATACGGCCATCAGAGATGATGTAGGTTCTGGAAACTGTCCCACAGTGAATGGTGGGGGCAGGAAGACTCTTTAGCCAGGAGAAGAGTGGATGGTAGGCTAAGGAGGTGAGCATGACTGTTGCCTTCCAATATGTGAAGGGCCACAATGTAAAGATGGTTTGACTTGTTCTAGAAAGGCTTCAGAAGAGGCACAAGGGCCAAGGGGAAGCCTCTAGAAGAAAGTAGTTTGGGTACTATAATATAAGAAAAAACATTCTTCTTAGTATTTCTGATGTCCATCAGAAAATGTGGGATCGAAACTCAGGAAAGAGATCTTAAGGCAGAATCAAGAGAAGGAGGTCATCCACAAGGGGGCGGTATATGAAGCTGTGAAACTGGGGTTTCCGGTGTCTGCTCCCACCATCAGCCCAGAATTGCCACCTTCCCAGTTGCTTTTCATCCTGTCTACAACTCTTCCTAATGCCCCTTCTCTTGAACACTTCTCCTGCCCCAATCTTCTTGGCCACCAGACAGAAGGGGGCACCCTGCACCTTTAACCTGGCAAGGACCGATCTGACAGCCCCCAAACCCTGGAAAACTACCTAAGGCTGGGTGGGAGGTCAGCAGCCTTGCAGGACCCGGAAGGGTACCTCCTGTATGTACTCCTCTCTACTCCCTTTAGAGTCCACAGGGCTGGAACTGTAAAATGCAGAATTAAGGTTAGGGGTGGACGGAGAGGAAGGGTTCTGATGCCACCTGACTTCTAAATCGAGGAGCTCCCAGAAGCTCCCTGGGGTACTGAGAGAAGTTACTGCAACCCTGGACAATCGAGAGGTTTGGAAAAGTACTCATCGATTTTGAAAAGGGAAAGGGGTTCTCTTAAGGTGCAGAAAGGGCTATCCAGGGAGTTGCAAACTTCAAAATGAATGAACAGCTACCCTCACTGCACCGTTCTCTCCTTGCTAACCTGACACCAAGGCACACCCAACTCAGCCTTCCGCAGCTGGTGGTCCGAACAAGGCGCGCGGGTCCGACCATGGCATTCGAGTCCAAATCTCTCTCAATCTCTCTCTCTCTCTCTCTCTCTCTCTCTCTCTCTCTCTCTCTCTCTCTCTCTCTCTCACACAGACACACAGATACACTCAAAGTGGGCAAAGCGAGAGGGTTGGTACTCAGTCTGGCTGCGCTGGAGCTAAGTAACTGGCCTTTGTTTGTGAATCGAGCAGTATAGGGGACATCCTCCGGTCGCCGCGGGGCGCGCGCCTCCACTGAGTGTGCGGTGCGGTGCGGTGCCCAGTCGTGCGGGGGAGGCCCCACTGCGCCGTCCCGGGTCCCCGCGCCGCCCCTGCCCGCTCCACGCGCCGGGCGCTGCGCTCTCCGCGGAGCCCGCGGCCGCAGCGCACTTGGCTGGGGCGAGAGACAAGAGGGGTGGGCGGGCTGCTTGGTTGGCGTTGGCACCCTGCAGTGCAGTGGAGTGTTAGCCCAGCTCCCTATATGGTCGGGGATTAGCTCGGAGCTGCTGGAGCTGAGCCAGGAGGAGGAGGAGGACGAGAAGGAGGAGGAGGAAGAGGAGGAGGAGGAGGAGAAAGAGCGCAGCAGCAGTCAGCGCACGCCGAGCGGCTGCCGGGGGAAGCAGAGGCGCCGGAGGCTGGGGCACCGCCGACGCCTCGGGAGCCATGGCCGAAGGGGGAGAAGGAGGCGAGGACGAGATCCAGTTCCTGCGGACTGTGAGTCTCCGTGGCGGGGGCGAGGCCATGGGCAGGTGGGGAGGAGCGCGGAGCGGGACGAGGAGGGGCTGGCTGAGCCGCGGTGCCGGTGCCCGGCGCTTTCTCCGCACCCGCCGGCTGCAGAGGCGGACTGGCCACCTACCTGCGGGGCCGCGAGGGGCTGCGCGGGAAGGGGCACCATGTCCTGCCTCTCCCTTCTTCCCTTACCGTCACCCCCTCCCCAGACCCCCGCCCCGGACTGCACGCTCTCCAGGCAACTTGCTAGTTGGTCTGAAACCTTTGATGCCCAAACTTCCAGCCGGGGTTTGCTCGTGGTCGCCCTGACCCAGAAGATCAGAGGTGGAAGACCTAGCCCCAAAGTCGGCCTTCTGCCGTCTCCACACCACGCCAGCCCCCTTCGTCCTCCGAGGCGCCCCCATGCGCCCAGGAACCGCCGGGAAGGAGCCAGCGGGGCAGGGGGCAGCGTGGGGAGCCGGGTCGGAGAATGGGGCTTAGGCGCTTCGTCCCAGCCGCGGGCGGAACCGCTTGCAAGGGAATTCACCTAGCGCTGTCCCTGTCTTGTGAAGCCCCGAGCCGGCAGCAGCTGCTGGAGCCTTACTTGTCTGACTGCCTGGTGCGCGAGAGCCGAGGCTTCTGCTCCCTGCTCGCGCGAGCCCCGCAGGACAGGGAAACCCCGGTCAGTGGCTCCGCGTCACTCAGGTCCCCTCCCTGGCACCGGACGGCGTTGCTCCCTTCCAGATTTTAGAGGTGGGGGGGGGGCGCGAAGTCTGTTGCAGCCGTTCAGGCTTGCCCCGTAGGAGTTAATGCCAAGCCTTTCAAAGTGGACGACCACCGGGAAGGGTAGGGGGCATTGGGATGCGTCCCAGAGCTGATTTCAGCCACCTGACCTTGAGCAAGTCGCATAATCCGCCCTACCTAGCCTCAGTTTCCTTGTGTGTAAAATGGAGAAAATACAATCAGCGTTTCAGGGTGGTAAGGATTAAATGAGATAGTTAATGTCATAATGTTTTGTAAACTGTAAATTGCTCTATAAGTGTTAGGTAATTTTATATGCGCTGTCTACCTCTCAGGAATCAGAATAAAATTCTTTCTCTCCCTCTGTCTCTCTCTCTCCCCTCTGTAAGTGCCCCTCCCACGCCCTTCTGACTTGTCCTTTGAAGATCACAACTTAACTCTTGTCCATGTTTTGTATCCTTCCCTCCTCTTATTGAAATGCTTCCTTCCAATTCCTTTCAGTTTCTCTTCCAAATATGGTTCCTTTGTCAAGGCTGGGACTTGAGTCTTATCTGGGGGGTATGGAAGGACCCATTACCCTCCTGATACTACTGAGAGGCCAGAGCATTCATCTCTTCATCCTGGGTCTGATCTGCAGACCTGGACCCCATCCTCATCTCCTATACTGCACACAAGATGGCCCCAGAGTTGCAATTCATTACAACGCTTTTTTTGTTGTTGTTGCAGAGCTGCCTGCTCTCCTCAAAGCCCTGTGGAATCTTTCAGGTTTCCCTCCAACAGGTGTCCTCAGTATTGGATGGGTGACAGCTCAGGTACTTCCTGCCTTGTGCCCTCCTCAATCAGTCATTTCTTCTGCTTATTATTAATGATTTTCTAGGCACTGTTGATTGAATAAATTCCCTTCAAACAGATAGGGTCAGTGTTGAATAGATGACCCAGGGAGTTAAGGCTTAGGAACCTGGTGGTTTTCTTGAGATCACGTGTTTCTTTTGGCTTCTGTGGCCACCTTTTCCTTGACTTTTCCTCTCCATCCAGCAGTGTACTGTTTTTTGGTACACCTGTAGCCAAGAATTATTGTAGCAGTGGTTCTTAAATTTTGTTTGTGTTATGGGCTTCCTGCTCCAGAGATCAGAGCAGGTGGACTTCTTTTAAAGCCCATCCATGACCCCTGTGGGGTTCAAGGACCCCAGTTAAGAACCCCTATTGTGGAGTACTGTATATCAGTCATGGCTTAGAGGAAGAGCCAGAAGTAACCATGGGGGTCAGTGACTCCAAATGTGGCATTATTGATTCTTTTCCTTCTAGTGATCACCTTAAGTATTGTTTTAGGTGTGTTCCTCAGTTCTTCACCCTATAAGGCAGCTTAACTTCTTCATCTTTGGCTTATTGGGGAGAAAATAAGTGCTGAAACTGAGGCGCAGAAATCAAGTGACTTGGCCACAGTTGCCCAGCAAGCTACTGGTAATTGTCATTATACAATGTTAAATTACATTCCCACTGGAGCCTGGCATTGAGCATTACTTCAGAGGTTATAGTCTTAAGAATATACTTAATATAAGAGGACAACTGCAGCTTTCTGAACTTGACATTCTCCCTCTTCATCTGTGAATGTGGCAAAACAATTTATTGGAACCCAGTCACCATAAGCTTTTGACCTCTGCACAAAATTTTGACTTTATCTTCCTGCTTTTAGGGGAGTCAGAAATCACTGGGCTGTGCTAGCAGTGGGATTTTCTCACCTTGGAATATGTCTGGGTGAGAGGAGCTATTTGACTTTGAACTCACTCACTTACCTTTACATTAGGGTTTCTTTCTTTTCCCCAAACAATATCTTTTAAAGCATTTTGGCTATGTGTTAGTCATATGATGCTTCCTCACTGGACCAGAAGGTGGCTGATATTTGACAATGGAATAGAATCATAGTTTTGTTATCGTGAACTTTAAAGGATTGCTATCCCAGAGAGCAGAGGCTTTTATAAACATATTTTAAAAATATAGACCATTGTGTCCAGGATCCTGATCAAATTGTTGGTGGTTGTGGTGTCATGTTTATTATGATAGTGCCAAAAATGAAAGCAGCTACAATGATCAATAGCGTGAAATGAGCCAGAATTACTGCAGTAATCACTATAGGTGCATGTGGTGTGGCTTTAGACACTTGTTTGGTGGTGGTGTTCATCTTGGTTGTATCCTCTCACACATTTGAAGCCCACCCTGTCCTAAGTAGGGAGCAGGCCCTAAACAAGGGGTTTGGAAGCTTAAACACATCGTGTTAACTAAATGTGCTTGTACCCCAAACCTTAAGGAGGTGATCTAAAACTACATACCCTCTTCTGGCATTCTGAAATCACTGACAGTCATGCATGCTAATTAGAGAGTCAGACAGACAGACAGATAGACCTAAGAATCTTCTTTAAGGCTAAAATTTTCCCTCCCACTGCTTTTGGCAATGGCATTCTCCTCTCTTCCGATTGCTCTTGCTGACGTAGCCAGTGTCACTGACGTGGCTCTGAAGCTGCTCGGAAGCAGATAGACCTGCCAGCCACTGATCCGAAAGCAAGAAGTTATGGTGAGAAGAGTGACAATTACCCTGTCTCCAGACAGTCGGTGGAGCGGTTGGCACCACATCCTGCTTTGAGAGTGCCAGGGAGAAGATGTTTTCTCCCCCACTTTCCTCCTTAGACTACAGTAGCCATTTAAAAAACAAAACAAAACTCCAGTCCTTAGCTTATTGTTTCTAAAATACCACAGTCTTCTCCTTGCCAACCGCCTCTCCACCACAAAGTTAATTGAAACAGAGCTCAGAGTGAGACAGACATTCGTTTGCATTAGTTTCAATTAAAGATTGGTCATAGACTACCTAATTTAGCCCTCCCTGTAGAAAATTGTCCTCCTTCCTCTAAATTTGCATCTCCTGAGGGACAAGAGAAGGCACTTGGGCTGCAAATCAAGGACTGCTCCATTGGTCTTGGGTTCTTCCCACCAGGGTGCCTAGGATAAATCCCTGAATTTGAGCTGCAGCACTAATGTGAACTCTCATCCCTTGTCCCTCTGGAGCACGTTGTCCCAGGTTGGTGAGACAGTGAACTTTTACCTGGTGGTTTATAGATGCCTACTTGCTTCTCTCATCAGCTGAGTCCATTTACATAACAGCTGGGTGATGCCAGTGTTTTGGGAGCTTTTCCTGGAGGAGGTTGGGGGAGGAGGTGGACATCTTCCTGCGGGCACAGCAGCTCAGGGTGCCAGTGAGTAGTAATGCCAGAATGCAGACCCCAGACACCCAGGGTGAGGTGTGAGTTGTTGCAGAGCTGAGTGGGGCTCTCCTGCTGAGTTAGGTTTGATGGTTAAAATGACAAAACTCAGAATATTCCCACACTCTGGGCCTTTCAAGGTCACTTCAGGGCTTCCTAGTCTCTTCTTCCTTGGCTTCTCAGAGATGATCTGATTAAAGACCCATATCAGCCAAGCTGGACACACCCTATCCCTTCCTTCCCAGGGAACTGCCCCAAGTGGATGTGAGAAGGAAGCTGAATCCTTTCTCCAAAGCAATTAACTTGAGTCTGAAAGGCCAGGCCGTATCAGCACTAGGGGGTGGTGGTTCACACCTCTGTTAAGGTGCCATTGTCGATGTCCAGGGTTGTCCTAAGGGTTTTAAGCTGTTGAGCTCCTGGGGAAGGAGGTGGTAACAACTGCAAACTTGGAGATATCTGGAATGTGATGTGGCCCACTGTAAAAGTATTGAGACCAAGGAACAACTGAGTCTGCAGTTGAAGGATATGTGTCTGACATCTGTGCATATTTTTTCTTATGCTAATATGATTATTAAGCAATCAGGACATTTAAGTGAAATACTTTAAAAAAAATTTTTAATGTCTTTTATAATATTGGCTTAGAGGAAAAACAAATATGCTCCAGCTTCTTAGCATTGATATAAGGGACAAAATGTTAAAAAAGAAAAGAGTGGGAGGAATTTACCTGGAGGACAAAATACTCTGATAGTTATTTTTGAAGGATTTGTATTTGTCTTGTATCTATCTGTGTTTATTTGCCTCTTTGCTTGTTTTGTTTTTCACTCCTTCTTGGGAAGGGTTTTTTATTTTATAATTTGACTTTACCTTACTACTTAAAGAGTTTTTAATTTAGAATCCATTGACTCCATCATCTTCTAATTGACCTGGCATCCTTCTGAATGATGGTTACCAATCTCTCATGTAGCCCCAGGAGGACCTAGGTCTTAGGAACTCAGTACTTTAGCTCATTTCCCACAATTCCACATCAGTTTACACCCTTCTAAATTAGCTCTGTCCTTTAAGCTACCCTTAATACAAGATTTATCCAGCAGGTGTGGAAACTGGAATAAAAAAAATTGAACTCAGAAGCAGGGATTTTTATTTATACCTCTAGTTCACTGTGACCTTGAAAGAGTTACTTAAGAAAACTGAGGTTTCATTTACCTCACTGTATGGAGATAGAACGTGCATTAACAGAAGTGTTGTGAGAGGAAACAGTAATTCCAGCAATACCCCAAATGAGAGAAGAAGGTATGTCTCATAGGGTGTTATCATTGTGTCTCTCCTGCACTAGGAAATCAATCCTGCTTGTGATTACATCTTGTTGGAAATGCATACCAGTTGCCCCTCTCTCTAATATGGTCTCTGCCCAACGTCCTCCCCTCTATGCCACAGTTGTTGGACCACCTCCAGTGTTTGCCTTGCCCGGTATATCTGGGCAATTACCTGACTCAAGCCAACCCCAGCGTTTCTCAAGCTATTTGATTAAAAGCCTGGAGAAGGCAAGTCGGTAGGTATGATAGCCTTCAAAAGGCCAGGGAGGCTCCCAGGATTCCAGCCACCAAACAGAACATTCAGAGTTATTGTTTATCTTCCCAGAAAATTACCAAAGCTACCGTTTCCCATAGGGCTGCCTTTTCTTATTGAATCCTGTAGCTCTTCCTTTCAAAGCTATTCTTCCCATTCCCCCTCCAGTTTCTTTTATAAGCCCATTCTTCTTTCTCCTTAGAGCATTGGGGACCAGCTTTGCTGTAAAACCAAGGCAGCCTTTCCTCCCCAGGATTCTGTTGAATTAGTCATGTCTGCTTGGGGAGTCAGGGCCTTTGAAAGGTTCCTTTGGCTGCACCTGGATGGAGCAGATGCTTTTGTGGTGGGGAGCCCAACCCAAAATGGTGAAGCTGCAGGGCCGCAGTTCTCCCCAGGGAGCCAGGTTGGGTCTTCCAGTCCCAGGCTGGTGTCCTCTCAGCCATCTTCTTGTCTGGAAGCCAGTGGGGTATTTTAGGGACAAAGACGTTTCCAGCCACTGCAGTTTCCTTTGGTTCAGTAAGTTTTGCCATCATAGCACCTCTTCAACTCAGGGAGAGGGAAGAAAAAGTGCTGGCGCCTTAGCCTGGATCCTGCTACAGGGATGAGCCTCCTGAGGTGCCAAGATTATCCTTTTTTTCCTTCCACGTTCCAGTGTCATTTCTGATTTCCTGTTGTTGGAAAACCAAGTTCAGATGAGCTCTGAGACTGATGATGCAGTATTCCAAAACAAAGGAGCTGCGCCTCCTCTCCTCACGCGCTTCTCCCCTCCTCCGCTCAGAGCACATTGCTGACTCTACAGTCATACACTGGGCTATTGTCCTTTGAGGTGGGACACAGCTTTACAAGGAGAAGGCACTGAGGCACCAGGCCCCTTTTTCCCCCTACCTTCCACTTCCCTAGACAGTGAACCTCTCACTGATTTCAGGTGTCCCAGCCCCCACACAGGCTTGTCTACTTGAGGAGATCTTATTATTGGATTCAGTGCCCAAGAAGAAGGAAAGCAAACATTCTATCCTAAAATCAGATTACAAAGAGACTCAGAAATAACACTCAACAGGAGCCCTTCCCTCTGGGGTGACAGCTGCTTGCTGCTGCTTAGTTTAGAGTGCAAAGGAGGCAGGAGAGAGCTCTGGAGACAGAGCTGCTGCTGCTTGTGGAAAATCTTATGGGCCATCAACAGTTTTTCTACTGAGTTCAGTTTATAGGTGGTTTTATGCTATAGAAACCAGCCAATGTGATGAGCAAGGCAGCACAGCTGTAAGGAAGTGTAGGAAAGTCTGGTGGCATCAGTGTCAACATGACCCATGTAGATATACCAAGAAGGAATATCTTTCTCCTTGGTCTGCCTTTGGGATAGGGCATTGCCTCAAGAAATTCCTTCTATCAAAATACTGAAATGCAAAATTGTTAGCTTAGGCTGGGCGTGGTGGCTCATTCCATAATCCTAGCACTCTGGGAGGCCGAGGTGGGAGGATCACTTGAGGTCAGGAGTTTGAAACCAGCCAGAGCAAGAATGAGACCCTGTCTCTACCAAAAATAGAAAAAATTAGCTGGGTGTGGTGGTACGTGCCTGCAGTCCCAGCCGCTGGGGAGGCTGAGGCAGGAGGATCACTTGAGCCCAGGAGTTTGAGGTTGCTGTGAGCTATGATGACGCCACTGTGCTCTAGCCCAAGCGACAGAAGGAGACGCTGTCTCAAAAAAAAAAGAAAAAAAATTGTTAGCTCAGCAGGTACCATTAATGATTAGCATCGTTAATAGCTGAGCACAGCCAGTTCACGAAGGAACAAGAATTGGAGTGCAGAAAGATGAGAGCGCTTGGGAGCACTGCTGAGAGAGCAAGCCTGAGGGGGCACTGCATGGGTTCCTGGGGAACCCCGAGTAGAAGCAGCAGCATAGGGGCACAGGAGTCTGTGTTCTGGGGATGGTGGAACAGAGACTCCATCTTTATTTAGACGTTTGAGTGCAGGAGAAGCAGCCTCGAGCTACCTGGGAGAAAGTGGCCAACCTCACTTCAGCCATTCGGAAGAGCACTATTTGCAGCCAGGACTGGTGCTAGTAAATACTTTGTTTTGGATAATTCAGAATCGGAGACAACAGTAAGAAAAAGAAGATCTCAGCTTTTTATAAGATGAGGTGGTTCCACATCAAAGTGAGAACTAAAGTGACTCCTTCCTGAAGTAGAAAAGTGTTCAAGCAGCAAAACCCAAGGATCAGTTATCATATTCATTGACATGTAACTCATCATAATCCCAGGAAAATGCTCCAGAGTCCCTGAAACCAACTCAGAACAATTCCTACAGCAAAAAAGGAGAGTGCTAAGAGGAGCTGCTTATCCCCCAACAGAGCATATAGGAAAGTCTCTTACTGGGAGGTACAGGCATTGCAACCCACCAGTGACAGGGCCTGGCATTAACTCTCTGATAATTTCACAGTTGAATTCTCTAATGGGGTTAGGCAGAGAGAGCTAGTCAGTGGGACTACAGGAAGAAATGGAAAGTTCCCCACCAATGGCACATAAATGTCCACAGTGTAAGACGTATTGATTAGAACTGCTGCACTCTGTGCTGTGGACCAGATCCAGACTGTAAAGAATGCTAGAGCAGAAGGAAGCATCCAGTCAGCTACCACACCATACTGAACCAGAAGCTGAGTCTAAGAGTTCAGATCAAAATGGGACAGCTGGTCCTGGAGTAGCGTGAGGCCCTTCTAAGCCCCTTCTTCTCAGTCACCCATGACGTGTGGCTGTTGTTCTGAGCTTTAGCCGTTGTTCGCCTCCAAGTCATTCTGTCTTCTGTCCAGGCTGGCTGGGAGAAAGGAGTCTAAGAATAAACCTTAGCGAGGTCTTGAACAAATCTCATCACTTTGCAAGAGGTATTTTAGGATGAAAAACATAACTGAGAACATATCAGTCAAATGTGTTAAGTTGGAACTAAAGCATTTGCTATATTCAGAGTCATTTCTATTGCCAGATACCTGTGAGATTGTTTGCCCTTCCCTGGGTTTTAGTTCATCCATTTTTAAAGGCATGGTAATGATGATTACATCTCAGGGATGCCTTAAAGGGACTCTGCATTTCCTCCAAGAGAACTAGATATGTATATATGGAGGAGGGAGCTTGGAATAATAGTTGCCCTATTGCCTGAAAAGGTTCCTAGGAACCTAAAGCATGAGCCATACATTATGAACTCCAAGAGCACAGGGGTCTTAAATTTGGTTTACTCCAAGTCCCTAGGTACCTATAGATCAAAGGGATCACAAACTTAAACACTTTTGGGGTCAGGCAGGTAGCTAAATGTGTGAATCAGGCTTTATTTGTAAAGAGAGGTAGGCCTGATCTACACATTCAAATAAAAAAATTCTTAACACTGCCAGTCAAGCAAAACACATCTGCAGCAAGAATCTGAGCTGCCTGCCAGTTTGCAGCTGTGGATGAGCCCTCAGAATCTGAATGAATGCACTCCCTGGAATTCTTGGATATTTTTATGAGTAGGATCAGGCTCACAATACACATCCTTGTATCCTTGTATCTAAGGTCCTTGGATAAAAATGTCAACACAAAAGACAGTGTATCATTTATCACAGTGTATAAGAGAGAGATTGGCAGGCAGACAGATTAATAGGCTTAATAAATGATAGACTTTATCCTCAAAATGAATTCAGATTTTGCTAGCTTTTAAACACCCTTTAAAATTATCGTATAGATATAGATATCATGAAATTTAAGCAGGGTATCCATTCAACGTGTATTGACCAACTACTCTCTACAAGTTACTGGGAGTTATATAGATAAAAAAGACATCTTACATTGGATCCTTTGAGAGCTCAGGGTCAAGAGGGAGTGTAGTCTTGTTTTGAGGTAGCAAGGATATCAGTCACTTAAGATGAATTTATAACAATTAATTTAACTTTTCCATGCTTTTATAGTACAGATATTTTCCTATTAAAATACATGATCTTGGAGAAGTTTCTTTGCTTCTGTGCCTGTTTCCTCATGTATTAAATGAGGGTAATAATAGTGCCTGTCTTAGAGGGTTGCTGCAAGGATTAAATGAGTTAATCCATGTAAGGTACTTGGAATAATGCCCAACATACAGTAAGTCCTCAATAAATATTATTTATTAATATTGTCTCAACAAACAGTGTAAACATTGACATTAGTCACACTAGCTATTCCAATGTCATTGCACATTCATTTTGTAGTTGGAAAGTACAAAGGGACAATACCCTGTGATTATTCCATCATCTTGATTCCTGGCATTCTGCTTACCTATAGATATGAGCAGGCCTTGTGATGGAAATGAGCCTGCAGTGGCCATGGCCTCAGGAATGCAGAATGGCAGGTCATTTCTCAGAGTGTCTACTTTGCAAAGCCTCTTGATGCAAACGCTGATTGACATCCCTCCCCACCCAAGCAATTTTTAATTACCCACGTCAATGGATGAGCAACATGATTTGGAGAATCCTTAACCACAAACAATTCATTGGCTTTGGTTTGGGGAGTCTTTTTTTTTTTCCACCTATGTTTTAAGTGTAGAAATTTGCCTCTCCGGGAATTTACTGTATTTCTAACAGCACAAAGTCATCCCACTGTAAAGACCTGGCTATTCACCTTCTCTGATCTCTTTTCATGTCTACAGATGCAGAGCATGAACCTAAAGTAAAGCTTGATTTGTGTTACGTGCTTTACTGCCCTCTCTTCTTTACTGTCCTGATGGGGGCAATTGTCCAAGTCTCTGATTCTTACTGCCTCCTCACTGTCAAACATTGTTCCCATCTTTTCTCCCTCTGTTTTCTATGGAATTAAGATGGATCATGTTGCTTATTAAACCCTGCTAAGAATTTTCCCTTCCCTGGATGAGAGTAGATGTTTACCTAGTTAAAATGCTATGTGCCTATAGGAGTGACAGGTGTATAGGAAGTCTGGGCACATGGGCGGGCCGATAGTGTCCTGTTTTTGGTTAGATTGGATCACCCTAATTTGTTCTTCATTTCACTCAGAAAGCTGGTCTCAGTGACTGAAAGCTCAATTGGACTAAGTAGATGGAAATTTTATTTTAAAAAATTACAGCAAGATTTTCCCAAATAATGGAGAATGGGTGGGCTTTTGATTTCCTTAAAGAAAGGAGATTTCTTTGTGTGCTGAATCTGGATGTTTGACTAACTAGCAATAAATTTCACTTTTTAAGTTGTGAGTAGAAAAGTGAACTATATGGATGAACTAGTTCATCTATTCCAGCTCAGTTTCTTAATCTACAGAATGGTGAAATACCATAACTAATTCACAGGAAGAGGTCAGGAAGAAATGACCAGACCTGAGATTTTCCAGAGCAAGGCCCTATTTTATTACTGTTTGCTGACCCCTTGCCCCCAACATCTGATAATGTCTGGCACTTGAGGATGTCCTCAGAAAGTACACTTTATAAAGCATAAAATGCTATATAGATGCCACACATGCACATTAGAACTTGGGCAACAATGATGTCTGGTTACATATTTATAACACTCACTTTTCTAATTAAATACATTTTAGATCAAAATTATTCTGACATATTTATTTTTGTATGTAAATATTATTGGACTGACTCATAATTAGGCATGATTGTACACAATTCACGTAAATGACTGTAATTAATATGTTTGCCTAGCCAGAGCAATTTTTTTTTCATTGAATATCCTAGTTCTCTCTTATTATCAATCTTAAAGTTGATGGTTTCTCTGGTACCAAATACCATTTTCAGACCACCATTGTCACTGTTGTCATCAGTATCAACACCAGTACCACATGTAGCCTCTGGTAAGAGAGTGGTTAAGAGCTTAAGGTAAGACAGAGCTGAGTGTGAATTCTGGATTTCTCAACGGCTAACTATGAGACCTGGACAGTTTCTTCATCTCTAAAATGAGGATATTAAGAACTTTTTATATTTATCGAACTGTAATGGGCACAGTACCTGGTTCACACTATGCATATTTTCTCTTCTGTGCTACAATATATGACGTGATATATAATACATATTTTAGTGGTAGATTCTACTCCGCAATGGCTGGGGAGTCCCTCTGCTAGGGCCCCAGCACTCATGCTCAGCCCTTGCTTCTGTGAGCCACCTGGGATGCTGAACAGCTGCTCTTCAATGATATGGGGGGTAGAAGATGTACTTAAACGGTTTATTTACTACAATTTGTAACTCAATTAATTGGGGAAAAATCTAAATAGCTCTCCCACCTGTGCCCTGGAAGCCTCAGTCAGATGAAAACCTGTGGGTGTGCATGTGTTTATGCTTGATTTTCTGAACACATGAAGGTTGCAGTCCAAGTCATGCTTTTAACTCACAACAGCAACCTGTGTTGGACTCTTAGCTGTTTGGTAGGCGATGGCTTTTCCCCTGGGCTTTGCTCTGGTCTCTGGCTGTGCTAAGTGCATGCCACTTATTCACATCCTGGTGAGGCCTCCAGAATACACATAAGGGAGCAAATAACTCACAAAGCTGGAGAGGCTCCCAGATATAGTTGAAACTGCCCAAATTAAATGAATATTAACAGGCAGGCTTATTGGGGTTTTAGAGTAAAAGAGATTTAGGGTTAACCTCTCTCTAGCCCACAGGTTAGGTATAGTATATTATTGGGGAGGATATGACCCCTTTGCCCCAGACTTCTTTCTTACAATATGGCATGGTGCGTGAAATTCCTGACATTCAAAATACTCCTTTGGATTAAGGATTTATCTCCAAAGTAAGTGTATTGTCTGGGGGTGGGAGGGGGATTTAGATGTTGGTATACCCCCTCTTGGATTATGAGATTATCTAGGAATAAAACCTTGGTCTGGTAATGTGCCATTTGGAGTTGAGAGATAAGAAATGGTCACTGGGCAGTGGGAGATTCGCTTCCATGGTAGGTTACCCTGGATCTCCTGGGGAAATGAGGGAAAGAGAAAGTATATTTTAAAAAAAAAAAGTGGTACCTTAAGGATAAGGAGCAGGAACAAAGAGGCCAAGCATTACTAACTTCACAATTTTTACCTCAATCTTATTTTGTAGATGCCAATATCTTAGATGGAACTTGGTGTTTTTCGTTAATAGAGGAGTGGGTCTAATGTTAAATGTCTCTTTCTTCACTGCCTGCCTTTTTCCATCCTTCATGCTTATCACCATCAAGCATACCATATATTGTGCTGATTTATCCTGTTTGTCTCTCCTCTCCCACACAAGGGCCAGAATTTTGTCTTTTTTTTTTTCTTTGCTATATTCTTAGTACTAAGGATGGTGCTTGGCACACAGTAGGTCCCTGTAAATAGCTGTTGAAGGAATGAATGAATTCTCGCCTGCTGGCCTTTTAGTCTAGGTGCTAACCTCCCGGAGCTCTCGCTGCTAAGTTCTCCTCTCTGTGCCCTCATTGTTGATGAGACTGATGTAGGTGAAGTGTGTGTTGTCATGAAGATAAAAGCCAAACCGTATTATAGAATGACCCACTGGGGATCCAGGGATTAAATCTCAGTTTCTGACATCAGTGATTTATGGGATGCCAGTCTGTGAAGACTGAGAAATCAGGACAAGGACATTTGTCTGACTCTCTGGACTAAACACACATATGGGACATTTCTAGGTCCTTATAGAAATGGAAGATATTAATAGATATAGGACAGTTCCATATATGTGAGACATATGTCTGCTCTCTATGTCTCATTGATACCAGTTTGATGACTATTCATATTTTTGTAGTTTTTGTGTTTCCCTGTGTTTGCAAACTGATGGTTATTTGAGAAATTGAAAGTTATTTGATGTCAGTATACCTTGGAAAAGATTTCTGTGTGCTTTTAAAACCTATAATCTGTATCAGATTCAAACCAGTAACCCATTTTTCATGGAAATGAAAAAGAAAGAAGAGTCTCATGTTGCGCCTAAAGTTTTCTTCATGGAGTGAGAACTGTTCTATAGCTGTAGAAGATGATTCACCTTGGCTCAGGTCAAGGGGTTAAAGGTGACAGAAGAAGAAGTGGGTACTTTAAGAACATGTAGAAAATAGAAACTGATCAGCACTGAAGGGCTGTAGCCCTATTAAAGGCCTTATTGAGGACGTGGGCTGTTGAAGGTTATCAGCAGTATCCCTCATACCTCACACTGTTGAACTTGCATGGCTCCTCCAATCCTGCCAGGGGCCAGAAGTCCATGAGGCACATGAGCCCTCTTAAAGCCACTAGTGATAGTGTGGTACAATCCTTTCCTGAATACACATTTATAGACCTTGCTACCCTGGCTCTTGCCCCCCTGGCTGTTGCCCTTTGAACCTACCATTCAGTCACAACTAACAGTGAGGAAAAATTGGAGAATTCAAATCAACACATTCAGATTGTTTGTTTAAAATTTTGCCAGAAGTTTGGTAAAGAATATAACTGGAAAGTAATTGTTAATTATTGTTTTTTGAGCTAAACAATCCGGTACTTGGTCATATTGTGCAAATTTTGTTTCATGGTACACAAATCTCCTTTTCTCCACAAGGCTGAATAGCTCCCTGGGTATAAGATCTGTGTTTCTTCTTATTTTTTACAGTGCTCATATTCAGGTGCACAGTGACCCAGCGGTTACTTGAAAGATTTTTCAGTCATCATTTTTGCACAACCTCATTGCTTAGACTAGATATTCAGAAAGTATCACTTCAGATCTCCCCAAATGGTGTATTCTTACCTAATTACTTATAAAAAGGGACTCCACGGATTCAGAAATCACAGGTTCCATTCTGAATTAGACAATGTAAACTTCTATGGGAATGACTCTTTCTATAAAGTTTTGAAAGTGTGTGTGTGTATGTGTGTCTGAGATTAAGTCAGGGACTCTGGATTTTTGTTGTTTTCCTGATATGTCCCCAGTGGCCAACACAGCATGTAGCCTATAGCATATATCAAATAAATGTATGTAGAACAACCTAATAAAATGAAATGGAGAAAATGGGAGGAAACCTATGTTTATTGGAAATCTGATACCTTATGTTCCAACTAAACTCTACAACCATCCGGTGTCCACCTATGTAGTATCATCAGGTCCCTTGTATGGGCTATTACCGCAGCTCTGACCACAAACATCCTTCTCTTTCTGGAGTGCTTTGTCTGTCCTTTTTCAAGCTTCCTATTGTTCCCTTATAGATATGCTTAATTAAGAGGGCCACCCGTCATAGCTCCTGTCTTTCACCTAATCTCCACTTGTCCCTTCTCAGATTCCTTTCTTCAGGTCTAAGGTCCCGTCCACATTTTCATAGGATCCCCTTCTGTGTCACTAATCTACACGGGGTCATTAAAGTGAGGGTCCCAGATAATACTCTTTGCTTTCATCAAGAGCATCATTATAGTTTCGGGGATATTACACATAAGCAATTATAAGTGCACATATTTCCTGTGTTTTAGTTAAGATTGATTTGTAACCTTCCTTTCCAGATGTTACAGAAGTATAATTGTTGCCTTGAACTTTGGTTTGTGGATCTAATATTGTCACTCGAATGCCTGGATCACTTTGCAGCCTTTTAATAAACCCAGACCTGGCATTCATTCAAGTACGCCTTAACCTGTGAGAGTGCTTCCCTCCTCCTCCTCCTTCTCATGCTTATTCATTCACTCTTCCTTCATCCCTCGCTCACTTTTTCAGCCTTGTGGGGTGTTTTCCCTCCTTTCTCTCCCTTTTTCCTTGTTTTCAGATGCTTCTCTCTTTCTTCATTCCTTGCTTTTTCCAGTCTTTCTCTGGAAAGATCAGTAAGTACAAGTAAAGTTTAGCTCTGGAATAATAATGTAGGCCGGAAGCACCCTGGTTAAAGGAAACTTAAGGCCAGAGTTGCCCCTGCTTATTGAGCTTCCGTGTAGCTGTCCATCAAGTCTGGTCTGCAAGCCTAGGGGCTGTTTCCTGCCTCTGCTTCTTTCCCGTCCCCGCCCTCTCCCCCTGACTTAGAGAAGGCTTCTGGAGGATGGCTCAGGCACATGGGCTGGTGGTTCTTTTTTCTGTAGTTTACACACGGGTAAGAACTGGTATGTGATCCTAAGCTAAGTTTCCATGAGTGGGTCAGTGTGGAATATTTAACTTTGTCTTCTAAGAAATGAAAATTTTCATGTCCCCAGGGAAGTCACTTACCCAGGACCATGAGTACTGCTAATAAAAGTTCCAAAAGATGTATATGAAAGCTAGAAATCAGACTTCAAA
The DNA here is from genome assembly GCA_023783475.1 of Daubentonia madagascariensis. Classification (NCBI taxonomy): domain Eukaryota; kingdom Metazoa; phylum Chordata; class Mammalia; order Primates; family Daubentoniidae; genus Daubentonia; species Daubentonia madagascariensis. The sequence continues at coordinate 1,119,165 of JAKFHU010001436.1, read as the reverse complement.
TTTACCAGAATATACTTGGCTCAAACTGGTGATCTATGTGGGGTTTAGAAGTTCATTAAGCTGTTTGATGAATGAGGAATTGATGGAGACAAAAGGAAATTGATGTTCCTGAAAGGATATTTGCATCAGCTTCACTCATTTCTGTGTGTGGGGGTATTCTGCTCTTGTGCATTTTTGTCAGAAGAACTGGGATGCAATACGTGCTGGAAGCTAGAGTTACACCAGTGAATGCTTACTCACTACCTCTCAATATTCTCAGTACTCCTTAACATCAAAATCTTTTGCCATCACATTATCTGCTCTTACAATTTGATAAATGATAGTCTATTTTTTATTTAATGCCTGCCCACAGGACTGTTCTATGCCCAATATAAGCAGCCCACAAGATTGTACCCAATTGTAGGAGACTCCAGTCTGTATTGCATGAAGAGATGGTTACTATTGTATTTGTCTGTTGTAATGTAATGCAAAGGAGATATTCATCAGAATTCAGGAAATGGAGCCAAAAGTTGGGGGTCAGGAAGGGCCTAGAACAGTCACAAGTCAGACTGGTCAGTTTTTCCTTCTATGGAGGCACCATCCTGACCAATTAATCTCAAGAGCAACTTAGTTCAAAGTGGTGACTCTTGTTGGCTTCAATTCCAGGGGACATTTTCTTTGTCCAAAAATAATTGGGGTACACCCTTTTATGGGTTCCATTGTCTCCTGTTCACCAGCCACATCTACCTATACTTCTTCCTCATGCCTTATATTTATTCCCAGAACTCATACTCAGTAAAGGTAAAAAGGGACTTTGTTTTTATTTTCTCTGTCCCTTTTTGAAGTAGTCTCCTCAAAGGAGCAGTTGCCATCATGCCATTTTTTTTGCCACCCAGCTTTCCTTGCACCAGCCTTTACCTTTCTGCACACATGCCCTGGGGTGCTGCTCCTAGGCCAGCTCCTCCAGGATGCTCTTTATCCTATGCTCTGACCTTCCGTACTCTTCCTCTCCTCCAAAGTTTACCAGCCTGGTGTTCCTTCCCATGGTGATTCTGTTTGGTATCTTGTTACTGTTTTTATGAATTATATTGAATCAGTGTATTAAAGATTGATACTATGTTCCTAGATAGTTTTATTTTAAAATCAGTATTCAGTGCTTTAATTCATATATGTGAATAATAACTGGAATTCTAGGAATGCCAGCAGCAGGCTGCCATAGGTGGTGGCTGGTACTCAGAGCCACCCTAGTCCTGAGGTTATCAATCCCCTTTGTCAGTCTTATGCATATAGTTGTGCAGAATTAAACTTCGAACTTAAAAGTGGTAAAATAGTTTTCCCAGGATTCCGTCTTTTAAAACAAACTACCCATTTAGCATTTGGGTGGTTGTCTTAGCTCTGCCACTAGTTCTGCAAACTTGGCCTATTGCTCATTCGTCTCTAAAATGAATGCTCTGTAAATACAGAGGGCTTCACCTCGTTTTCAGGTAGCTGCTTCTCCCAGGAGCAGTGTGCTCCAGTGACACAGCCTTTTTTGCAGTTTTATGAGCGGAATTGAGAGAATCTATTTTAAAGGCTGGTTTTCATAATGGAGCCCCTTCATCCTACTGTATGTTTTTTAATACATTAGAGTTAACTTTTTTTTCTAGGGAAATATACTTTGGACCTTTTGGAAGAATAATCCTTTAAAACTGATTCATTCTCTTTCAAATATGAATTTAAAAATGTTCTTGATGCCTCAGTACCTTAGGGTATATTTGCATAGTGAAGAAGGCAAAATAACCTGTTCTTAAATTCATCCCACCTATCATCTTATAGCTGTTTAATTTGCTAATGTTCTTACAGGGTAGATCACTTCCACATTTTAGAAGGATGTACTAGAGCATAGGCTGGTTTAATTAAGTAATTTTTGGTAGCAAATTAGTTGCTTAATTAGAAATAGACTCACACTTTCCTTGTCTCACTTGATAAGGACAATACCTCTAGCTATTCTACTCTCATTAAAAAATATATATGTACAATATATATGTATACATTAAGTGCTGAGAGAAAATAAGATATCCAGTGAAATTATCTTTCAAGAATGAAGGTTAATAAAAACATTTTTCAGACAAAACAAACCTAAGAAAGTTTCCCACAGGCAAAATCTAACTAAAAGATGTATTTCAGGAGGAATAAAAATGATCACAGAAAGACGGAGTGTAAGAAGAAAGAAGAGATATAAGAAAAACAAATTAAAACACAACGATAAACAAGTCTATAGGAAACAGTAACAATATGTGTAAATTGTGGGGTTAAAAAATCAATATGTATCCAAAATTCTGGATAATAATCACATGTAAATAGCATGCAAAGAGGAAGGTGATGATAAAGAATTCTTAGGTACTTTTATTGTTGTAGGAGGGTAAAGATATTAATTTTAGACCTTAAGTTAAATATGCAAATTAAAACTTCTAAAGTAGCCAGGAAAGAAGGGAGGGAGGGAGGGAAGAAAACTAATAGTATATAACTTTAAAGCAAATAAAGGAGAAAAAACATAGTGGGGGAAATTTCAATCAATCTGAAATGAGATAAAATGGGAAGTACAAAATCAAGTGGTCAAATATCCAGAAACAGTAATAAGAACATTTTAAAATTAATATTTGGCAACCAACTTAATGGACTTACCCTTCAATTAAAGCCAAAGATTCTTATATTAGATACATAAACAAAATTAAATTATCTAGTGTTTACAAGAGATATACTTAAGATCTTAAGACATAGAAAAACTTTAAACAAAAATATTAGAAATGAATAGGGACACTGCTTATCTTCCTAAGAGGTTCAGTTCGCCTGGCAGTTATAAAATGTTTAATTGATATGTACCTGAAGACATAAAGCAAACATTGTCAGTCCTACAAAAGAAATTGATAAACCCACTGTTTATTTCAAGATTTTTAACACTTTTTTCAATAATTCATTTGTCAAGCAGACAATCAAGGATAAAAAAGAGTTGAAAGATACTATTAACAAGACACTATGTCCAACAATTACAGAATACATACTGTTTTCAAGCACACACACAAAAATTATAAAAAGTGATCACGTACCAGGCCAGGAATAACATTTCTAAAAATTTTAAGCAATTGGTGTCATACAAATCATACTCTCTCATCACAGAATAATTTAAGTTAGAAATCAATTACAAAAAAAATACCTGGAAAATACCTCATGTGTTTGGAAATTTAAAAACCACACTTTCTAAATGGCCCTAAATATTAATAACTTTCGTAAGTCAAAGAAATCATACTAGATATTAGAAATCACTAAGTTCAGAAGAGTTATGAAAATACTATATGCCAAAATTCATATGATGTAGCTCAGGCAATACTTAGAGAAAAATCTATATCCTTAAAGCAAAGGTTGGCAAACTTTTCTATAAAGGAACAGATAGTAAATGTCACTATTTACTGTCACAACTCTGTTGCAACTACACCACTTTGTTGTTTTTGCACAAAAGCAGCCATAGACAATTTGAAAATGAGCGAGTGTGCCTGTGTTCTAATAAAACTTTATTTACAAAAACAGTCAGTGGATCAGTTTGGGCCCATGGCTCTTAGTTTGCCAACCCCTGCCTTACAGGCTGATATTAGAAAAAGAGAAAGATTGGAATTCATCTAACTTAAGAACTTAACAAAAACAAACAAACAAAAAAATCCCCAGAATAAACCTAAAGGAACAGGAAGGAAATGATAAAGACAAGAGCAGCAATAAATAAAAAGGAAGATTTCATAAAATGAAGCCAAATTCTGGTTATTTTAAAAGACTGCTCTAGCTTGGGTCCTCCAAAAATCTGAACCTTAAGTAAAGATTAAAATTTCTAACACTTTTATTTGGAAGATACAAGCCCAGGGCCATGACAGTGAGATAAAAAGAGCAGCAAAAAGCATCATGAACTGTCAAGGGCACAGCAGGTACATTGCTTCGGCAGTATGATCCTTCATTCAGGTTTGAAAGCAGAGGGGTGATCCAGCACAGTGGGCTCCATGGAAGAGAGAGAAAGAAGAAGGTGTGCAGGAGAATCTAAGAATGCCCATAAGGTTTGTGTTGCAATACAAAGACTAAGAAAGCTAAAACTCTGAAAGACTGATATAAACAAGTAGAGAAGGCTTGAGTATACAATGCTAGGAATGAAAAGAATACATAACTGATGCAGCAGAGATTTAAAAGATAAGAGACTATTTTGAACCACTTTATGCCAATAATTTTGAAAACTTAGGTGTTAAGTCAAATTCTTAGAGGAATATAAATGATCAAAACGGCCTCAAGAAGAATAAGAAAATTGGAATGCCTCTATAAACTATCAAATAAAATGAAAAATACATTACCAAAAAAAAAAAATTTCCTCACCAAACATAGAGCTTAGGTAATTTTATAGACAAATTCTACAACAACAACAACAAAAAAATCAAGCAATCTTGCAAAAATTCCAATCTTGCAAACCCTTTTAAAAGAGTAGAAAAAGAAGAAACAATCCCAAATTAATGGATGAGGCCAGTACAACCTTTAAACCAAAATCAGCCAAAGATTATTTAAGAAAGGAAAATTATAATCCAAATTCACTTTTGAACATAGATGCAAAAATCCTGAACAAAATGTCATCAGACTGAATTTATCAACAGATGAAATAGTTAACTCATCATGATTGTCACCCGGTATAGCCACTTTGGAAAATAACCTGGCATTACCTGATAACATGGTAAAGTTGACTATACACATACCCTGTGGCCTAGCAATTCCTCTAGGTAGAGCCTCTAAACTCCTGCTGCTGTGCATCAGGTATGTGTTCAAGCATGTTCATAATATCAAACAACTGGAAACAGCACACATGCCTATCCACAATAGAACAGGGAAAGTGTGCATTTTATACATATATTTCATATGTATTTATAGAGAGGGCAGTGAAATGAATTAGCTACGGTTACCTGCAACAATGTGGGCAAATCTCATGAACATAATGGTGAAAAAAATAAGTCCTCGGAAAAATACAAACATTTATTTGTTTCCTCTTGAAAACAAACAAAACAAACCAATATATTGTTTATGGGTACAGACACATGTAGTAGAACTATAAAGAAAGCAAGAGACTAAAAAAAACTACAAATTAAGGATAGCTGCTACTTCTGGCAGATGGAGGGGAGGTGGGTAGTCAGGGGGCTTCCTAAGTTTGGTGATATTCTGTTTCTTATATTCATGGTAGGAACACAAAGGTGGCTGTTATTATATCATGTATTACAATTCACTCACACAAACAAAGGAAAAAAGATAGACATTTTCTAGCAGGCATTAGGACTACTGCATACTCGGACCCAAAGGACTGAAGGAGCCTGCTGGGTTGTGGGACTGGGGAGGTGTGGCTGCTGCAGCCTGTAGAGGTGTTAGGGGTGTGGCCCTAGGCCAGACTGGAAGGGCAGATAGGCTTATGAAAACCTTTGTCTGAGATTTGTGTTTTGGAGGGAAGACTTCTTCTGCCCATATTTTGGAGAAGATATTGAAAGAGTAAGGCCAATGACCAGTCACAAGACTTTAGGTTTAGTCCAGGCAAGAGATGACAATAGTGTCATCAAAGGTAGTGGCAGCCAGGATAAAGAAGAGAAGAAAGAATTGGAAGATATTTCAGAGGCAAAGTGGACAGGACAGGAGATAAGGGAATCAAGAAAAGATGACCTTAAATGTCAAGGATTTCAGCTGGCATAATTAGAGGGGTAAAAAGTACTGTTATCTAAGCCATAGGACACCAGAGGAGGAATGTTTTTGCATCCCAAAAGAGAAGAAAGGAAGATGACAGAGGTGTATATGAAGCACTTTTCTTCAGGGTTGGGCTGTCCAAAGGGTGTTTGGCCACTGCCCTTTCTAGAAACCCATCCTGATACTACTGCCTGTTTCTCCTCCAAGAACAAATGCAGCATACCTTTTGTTATTCAGTCTTACTTAGCTTCTCCCCACTTACTGGCCCTCTTTGAACCCCTTAATGAAGGACTGCAGCTCTCCCATCATTGGCAAAACCATTACGCAAGTTGCAGGTTAGGAGAACTTACCTTTGAAAAGTGTCTGACTTGTACACATGGTCAGGGGCTCCAGGAAGTCCTCTTCTTACTGTCTGTCATGCTGACACAATAGCCTTCTTAGAGGTTCATTCATTTCTTTCAATGTTGGAGGCTTGATCCAGAATTCCAAAATCACTTAATTAAAATCAGATACTGTTGTCCAGAGAATCAGAAGATCTGGTATATTAGTCTGCTAAGGCTGCTACAAATAGCAGAATGTAGCTTAAACAGCAGAAATTTATTTCTTACAGTTCTGGAAACTGAATGTCCAAGATCAAGGTGTTGGCAGGTTTGGTTTCTTCGGAGGCCTCTCTCCTTGGTCTGCAGATGCCTTTGTCTTGTTGTGTCCCCACATGGCCTTTTCTCTGTGTACTTGGATCCTTGGTATCTCTTCCTCTCCTTAGAAGAGCACCAGTCCTCTTGGATTAGAACTCCACCCTTATGACCTCATTTAACCTTAATTATCTCTTTAAAGGCCCTGTCTCCAAATATAGTCACAATGTGGGTTATGGCTTTATGAATTTTGGGGGGAACACAATTTAGTCCATAACACCTAGATTCTAATCACCACCTAACCATACACTAGAGGTGTGATCTTGGGCAAGAAACTTTTCCTGCACTCCTGTGTTCATCTGAAAATGAAGGTCTAGGGACTAGAACAGTGGTTCTCGAACTTGATTGTGCATTAGAATCCCCTGTAGAGCTTGGTGACCCACACACTGCTGAGCTCCAGCCCCAGAGTTTCTGATTCAGTGCACTGTGGGGGATGAGACGTTGCATTGAACAAGTTTCCAGTGCTGCTGCTTCTGCTGCTCTGGGAACCATGCTTTCAGAACCACTGGAATAGAATGATCTATGTGGTTCTTTTAGCTTTATCTTTCTATGATGATTTTATTGGAGGGTAACATCTTGCAGATGGGGTTCCTTATCTGAACTACAGCCTGGAAGTAGAATCTGAGTGGCTTTCTCAATTCTCCAAAAGAAGGTACATAACTATTACAGTACCATTTAGATACAGAGGAGGGAAGTTCATTCATCACAGAGAGTGGGTGCCTTGGGACATTAAAGCTTAATTCTCACATGGAACTCCTGTTGAAAAGGCTGCTATTAGAGGCCCAATCATGCTGAAAAAACTCCACTGATGAACTTTACTTCCCTCAAGGTAGTGTCCACAGCCTGCAAGAGAACAGAAATCCTATCTTAGCTGTTATTGCCTTCTGTCCAAAAAGGTCAAAAAAAGGAAAAACAAAGAAAAGAAAAGGAAAAAGTGAAAGTGTTAGAGCTCAAAGAGATTGTAAGTCATTTCTGGGCCAGAATTATAACTTTTCAGAGGAGGAAACGGAGATTCAAGTATGATCCACCCAAAGCCACGCAGCAAATTCGTGGCAGGGCCAGAACTGGAATTTGGGCTTGAGGATTCACCCGGCCAGTCCAGGCGCTCCATACATACCAAGCATGATCAATGAACGACTCAGCAATGGAAGCAGGAGAACCAACACGGAAGTGGGTGGGCAGGATTCCTGCTTTCCAGCAGGAGCAGCAGGTCCGGCCCCCGCAGCTGTGGTGGGTGCATTACTTCAGCATTTAGGAAGATGGCATATGCTATGTAAGCACTCCTGCTGGGAGTCTTTGCTGACTTCTGGCCCCTGCTGTCTGCAAATTTCCACAGTGTGGGGTTTAGAAAACTCACAATTTGTTGCATTGCCTTAACACACAATTTTTACAAATTAGGAATAAAATACAAGATGACAGAAGTTACACTCACAAAAGAAATTGATGCCCATTGAAAGCTGAGACATGTTCGTTCTTCTCAGCTGAACTGAGATTTAGTGTTATGTTAGTTCCTCATACAAAGATCACAACCCTTGATGCCAGATTTCCTTTATGTATCTGTTTGATGAATTGATATCCACTGACTAAGTGTTGAAAATATGTTAATAGGTGGGGTTTCTATAACCCACAATAGTTTAAAAAATTATTTTCAAGGAAATCCAGTTTCTAGTTTCATGTATACAGTATTATCCAATGATCCATCTTGTTTGGTGTCCTTTAGTGTCCTCAAAGCCAATTTGTATCAGTCAGTTTCCTTTTTCAGAATCCTCTCCCTTCCCCCAAATTCAAAAACAGAAGCAAGATGCTTCTCTTCAAAATGGCATGATTTCCATTTTTTAAAAACTGCTTCAGCTACCTGAATCTATGCCTCAGATTTCTGGTTCCCTTTGCTCTTGTAATCGGACTATGTATTTCCCTCCTTTACTCTGAGAATCAACTTCAAAGCCATTTATTTCCAAAGGAAAAGGACTTGTCTTATTGATATTAACTCATGGCTCAGAAGTTTTATTTGAACTTTGTTCCCTAGATCCTTCCCAATGTTGGAGGACAAACTGCAATTTGTGACCAGGTATCTAGACACTGTGAGGTTCTATGGGGGTAGAAGTGTAAGGCTTTGAAAACAATCACAGAGTTGGTTGTTTTTAACGTTCTGTCTCCCTCCAGTTAATTAAAACAGAATGAACATCCATGACAATGCTATTTTTGATAATGGAAATGAGAAATTGGAATAAGGGAGCATGATTTTCATACCTTCCCACCTCCTCACCATAAAAAAGAAACAGCAGCCATTGAGTGAATGCATGGAGCTTTCTTTACTGGGAGTACAGTATTTTACAGCATCATCATGGTGTAAGTAAAGAAAATCTGTTTCCACAGGTCTCCTGGAAGTTCTGAGTTCTTTAAAAGCATGGGGGTAGCTCTTTGCCTCCCCACAAGCTCCCCATTTCCCTAACTTCCCCTTTGTTGTCAAATGCAAAGTTAAAAAAACCTTCATCTTTTATTCCCTGTCTCTTTTACAGTCTAACAAACACCTCCCTTTGTGTTTCTCTCTGAACTGCCTTCTTTGTGGCACCTCTTGCTGAATCACGCAAGAGAATTTATTTTGGGTTGTTTTGTCACTATTTTATGCCTTCCCCCAACCCCCAATTTGACTTCCCAGACGCTCTCACTTTTACCGTCTTTTGAATTTTCCTGCCCTTTACATCTTCAGAGTGATTTGTGATCATCCTTGCCTATTTTTTATTGTGTCAGAAAAAGAGATTGTTGTTATCAGTGGAAAAACATTTCTTTTCCTTTAGCGTTATTTCTTGTCTACACATCTTGATATTTTCAAAGTAGTTTGTCATTTATTATTGCACTCAGTTCCCATTATTTTGATTCCATTTTTCAGATGAGTTAAGAACAAAGTAGGAGGTGTCCCATCCCAGGAATGGAGGCAAGCTTTTGTTTCGGTGTCTGATTATTTGGCCCAGTTGCAAACAGCTTGACTACTTAGTGATTCAGAAAGATGCCCGGGTCATGCGCATTTTTCCTATACAGTAATGATTCTTGATGTCTTCTGGCTTTGGAGCAGTGATTAGTGGAATGGAGAAAAGTTAAGAAGATTTTGAAAGATGGCAGCTTCTAGCAATCTTATTTTAAGATTAAGAAAAATCTCTGCCAGAAAAAAAGTCCTGAAATGCTGTCACAAGCTTAAATTCAAAAACATATATTCACTTGCTGGAATTTTTGTTGTTGCTTTTCACAAAGCAGTATTAATGCAGAGTAATAAGAGGCAATCTGTCTGTGCCAGCCAAAGAAAATGAAAACTCATTGCCTTTATTGAAAATGAGGTTTCAATTAATCCATGTAAACGTGCACTGAAAACAGAAACTTGCCTGTTCACTTCATTAAAGAGCTTACACCTAGTACTGAAATCTACCTAAAAGTTGAACAAATGTGTTCTGATAACATTGAGTTGAGTAATGAAAAGTCATTTCTTCCTAGAAAATATTTCCTAGTACTGACCACTTGCCCATTTAAGACTAAATTAGGAAGATTAGACCTCACCATGGGTGTATCCACATTGACAAGTGTTTACTAACAAAGTTTTCAGTTCTCCATTTGCTTGTTTTTGTATATTAATTCTTAGCAGATAAAATGTATTTTTTCCATTAGTTTTAGAATCCAGTTCCAGTTCGTGTAGAAAAAACATGTTATTTTCCCAGGTAGAATGTTTTTTCTGGGTGGTTCTTAAGACTGCCACATTCAAAATATTTCTCAAATATTTCTACTGGACTCTAACTTCAAAGCCTGGTTCTAGGTGTAAGACTCTTGATGAGTATAATGATACAAACGTTTCAAAGACGATTTTTTTAGATAACCAAGACCCACTTTCTGTTCATGTAAGGATAGATTATTACCTCGCCAGCTAGTACAAAGCTCAAGTGGTAGGGGTAGGGGAGGTGATTCAATGTGAAAAACTAGGACTAAAACTAACAAGATCATATTTAATAATAAGTATAATTGAAAAGTCTTGGGTTTAGGCATGACTGCTTATATAGGATGGCAGAAGTCCTGATGGATAGCTTATTTTCAGAATTTATTGCTAAAATCCACTTTCCCAATCCTCCCACATTTTATAGGTAGGAAAGAGGTAATCACAGGATCACAGATGTGAAATGATTTCCCCAAGTTTGCACAGCTGATAAATAGCATAACCAGACCGAGAATTCAGATTTTCTGGTTTCTAACCCACTGCTTTTTTTGTTTGTTTGCTTGTTTGCCTTTTTCAAGTTCAACGTGAAGTAACTGTGTGATGTAGTTGCCAAAATCTATATTGTAAACTCAGGTAAAAAATGAATAGAGCAGAATGTAAGCCTACCTACTCTCAACAGGTCAACTTAGGCACAGCATTAAAATGGTTATATGGGATGTCATCAAACAGCTATTTTATAATTTTCAGGGGCCATTAAATATTTTTTAAAAATGGAAAAACTACAGCTGTCTTGTGAGGTCATGTGGTCCCTGTGTCCAGCCTTTCACTGGACAACTGCCAGGTGGGGGTTCAGTGCACGGCATGTCTGCAGTGAATGGAGGGCTGAGTGAGGTTGCCACGCAGCTTCTCTGCAACTCCAAAGGCTTGTGGTTCCTGGAAAAGCTCCTGTAAATGTTTTCATGACAGAGTTTTGGATACAGAATCAGCACAGAGAGATAGTTGTTATTAGATAAGGCTAGAGACTAAGGGAGGTCTCAGACTTTGTGTTTTACCATTCTTACTGTTCCTATATGCTGACTTTTAGTGGTTTTGAAGCAGTGCTACTGAAATTAATGGGGGGAAATCCTCTTCTCCTAATTATTTATCTGAATCCTCCAGTGAAACTTGTACCAAAAATGTGGCAGCAACCTATGGAGCTATGACACCAGGAACCCCAGTACCATTTGGGGGGAAAGCAGAGTGGTTTGTCCATGGCGTCACTTTTTATTTTGGGCATCTGTATCCAGGGAAATGTTTCAAATATTGATATGTAAGAACTGACATGCTTTAACTACTTTTAAAGTTCAAAATTTTTCAAAATTCCCTATTTTGGAGGCATCTTTTCATAATTGAAATCCTGTTGACATCAGAAAAAAGTGATAGGCAAGGTTTTCCTCTGACCCCCCCTTTGGAAGTACACCAGAGAAAAAGGCAGCCAGCACGATCATGCTTGCTTTATTTGTAAGGGTCCTAAGAGCACATTAGAATACAAATTAGTGTTGTTGATTTTTTAATTAACAGGTTTTATTTTTTAGAATAGTTTTTCATTTATAAAAAAAATTCAGCAGATAGAACAGAGAGTTCCCATATTACTCCCCTCCCACCCTGCAGTTTCCTCTATTATTAACAGCTTACATTAGTATGGCATATTTGGTACAATTAATGAACTGATGTTGATACCCGTTTATCAACTAATGGCCGTAGTTTATTCAAACTTCTGTAGTTTCTAACTAATGTCCTTTTTCTGTTGCATGATCCCATCCAGGATACCACATTACATTTAGTTCTCATGTCTCCTTAGGATCCTCTAGGCTGTGACAGTTTCTCAGATTGTCCTTGTTTTTGATGTCCTTGACAGTTTTGAGGAATATTAGCTAGGTATACTGAATAATGTCCCTTTAATGCAATATGTCTGATGTTTTTCCCATGATTGGGCTGGGGCTGTGGGTTTAGGGGAGGAAGATCCCAGAAGTAAAGTGCTGTTTCTACCACGTCATATCAAGGACACGTACTGTTAACATGTTAATGACTGTTGATCCTGACTTTGGACACCTGGCTGACATAGTGTTTGTCAGGTTTCTGTACAGTAAACTTACTGCCCACCCCAACCCCCCCGCCCAGTTTCCATAATGTCTCCTTTAGAGGGAAGTCATCGTGCACAGCCTACATTTAAGGAGTGAGGAGTTATTCTCCACCTACTTAAGAGCAGAGTATCTACATAAATTATTTGGAAATCTCCTGCATGAGAGAGTTGTCTCTTCTCCCCCTTTATTAATTTATTCAATCATTTATTTATATCAGTATGGAATCATGGATATTTATTTTATACTTTGAGTTATAATCCAATGTCACTTTATTTATGTTTTGGCTCATCTTGTCCCAGTTTTGGGCATTGGGAGCACTTTCAGTTGGCTCCTGTGCCCCTATGACATAACCCCATCAATTAAAAAAATTTTTAGCACTTTCTTACTTTCTGGTACTGGAAGACACTCCAGGCTCATCTTGTATATTTCCTGCCCCAGTCCTAGATTCAGCCATTTCTCCAGTGAACCCTAATTCCTTTCACTGGAGAGTGGTATAAGAAACCAAGTTCCAGGCTATAGGTATACTTGTTGCTACTGGTGTTTTGTTTCTTTTATTTGATGTGTGTATATTAACCATAGTATATACCCATATCTATGAATATTCCTTTATGTAACAATTTATGTCTATATCAAGCATGAGTGCTGATTGATGTCTCCAACTCTAATATATTATTATATGGCTCATTCTAGCCTTCTCCCCTTGCTTATCTGTAAATTTTGCTCCCACTATGAGAAACCTCCCTCCCACCATCTGCCATCCATTTACTTAATTGTTTGATTCCATTATACATAGAGAACATATCAGAATTGTTAACCCATGCCCCTATGGGAAACAACTTCATCAAATAGAGTACAGTGCTTATGTGCAGTTCCTTTTGCATTTAGTCTTAAAGACTTCATCCATTTCTGGAGTTACTTGGGTTAGTATCATTTGCTCATTCCCTTCAGCGAGGCTGTTTAATACATTGTAATACAGTTAGATTCCCTTGTTGTTGTCTCTCCTGAGGTCTTCTGACCTCCTGAATGATTTTTTTAAGGTTTGCGTACATTAAGGTTCACTCTTTGTGCTGTAAAGTTCAACGAGTTTTGACAGAGACATAGTGCCGTGTATCCACCATTATAGTATAATACAGAATAGTTTTCACCCTAAAAATCACGTGTTTAGTTTCTTTTCTCCCTCTCCTGAACCCCTGGCAACCACTGATATTTTCACTGTCCCTATAATTTTGCATTTTCCAGAGGTCATGGGTCATGTAATTGGAATAATACAGTAGATAGCCTTTTCAGACTGGCTTCTTTTGCTTAGCAATAGGCACTTCAGGTTCCTCTGTATCTTTTCGTGCCTTGATAGCTTATTTCTTTTTTTACTGGAGAATATTCTACTTGGTGGATGGTACCACAGTTCATTTATCCATTAAACTTATTTTATTGAAGGACATCTTGCTTGCTTCCAGTTTTTGGCAATTCTGACTAAAGCTGCTGTAGATGACATTCACATGCAGGGCTTTATGTAGACATAAGGTTTCAATTCAATTGGATAAATACCTAGGAGCATGAATGCTGGATTATTTGATAGGAAAATGTTTAGTTTTATAGAAACTGCCAAACTCTGTTCCAAATTGACTGTTCCTGTTGGTTGGCATCTTTTCCAGCATTTTGTATATCAGTTTTCTGGATTTAGCCATTCTAATAGGTGTGTAGTTGTATCTCGTTGTTTTAATTTGCAATCCCCTAATGACAAATGATGCTGAGCATCCTTTCATATGCTTTTTTCTGTTTGTATATCTTCTTTAGTGAGGTGAATCTTTAGATGTTTTGCCCATTTTTTAATTGATTGTTTTCTTATTGTTGAGTTTTAAGAGTTCTTTTTTTATGTTGGTCATTTATCAGATCCTTATATATAGGTCCTTATATTACAGATCTTTTCTCAGATATGAGTTTTGCAAATATTTTCCTCCATTCTGTGGCTTGTCTTTTCATCCTCTTAGCAGTGTCTTATTTTTTGTTGAATTTTATTGCCATTTTCTTCACTCTCAAAGAATAGCTATAGGGTTGAAGCCTTCTGGTGGTAGGTAAGATCAGTTATTTTGTGCTTTCTTCCTCCCCTTCCTATTATGCTAACCACTGTTCTAGATTCTAACTGCTGGGCCAAGCCCACCACACTTTGAAGCCTGCCTTATTGACCTAACTAGGGAGAGGCAGTGGGGAGGTAGGAGCATGGGGACCTGGGAGACTTAGTGCTTAATTCTGTCTCTGCTCATTTCTAGCTGCATGGCTTTAAAAAGATAGTGGTATTTTTCTGTGTCTCAGATGCTTTGGATCTGATACTCTTTGGGCTAATAATGTGCGGGATATTATTCACAAGCAAAAGCTCTAGTATCGAAGTATTTGAACACTCTCACTGGTGTTCAATTTTGGCTACTATTGTATAATTAGCTTTTAAAGCAGAAGCCCATTCCCACTTCTGTTCATTCATGGTGGTCATTTAGAGAGTCAACATTAAAATTGTAAGTAGATGATTTCTAGAAAATAGGTTCAAGCAGTTCTAAATGTTTCACTTAACACTTCAGGACTTTGTGGACCTGTTTGCTCTTCCCTTTGTATGTTACATTTACTACAGGCTTTGAAATCTATCCTGGACCTAACATGAGCTCTCCTTTTGAAAGTGCTTCCCAAAACAGAGAAGCTTCTCTATGAGGTCCTCTGACATTTATTAGATCAAGTAGCAAAGTTTAGAGCAGCAAACCCAGTATTGTTTCATCTTCTTCATCTCTTCTCTAAGGTATGTGAATGCATTTTTCATATTTAGCTTGAAATTCAGTGAGAACAGCCTAAGTCAGCTGTGAGGAAAATAGTAATATACAACCAAGTCTGATTTTTGCTTTGGTAAGATATTTATTTCTATGTTATCCTGTTTGCCAAGGGAAGCAACTGAAGGATTTTAAGGAGGATATTGATGTGATTTGATCTCTTTTTTGAAGAGATTACCCTTGATGTATATACAAAAGGGATTTTAGGAGGACAAGAACAGAGGCAGGGAAACACATTAGGAAGTGATCCCAATAGGCAAAGCTACAAAATGGCTTGGACCAGCTGGTGGCAGTGGAGTTTGAAGTGTATTTGGGAAGTACAGGTAACCAGACTTGCTGATAGATTGAACCTGAGTGGAGGATATGATAACTAGCCATCCTGATTTGCCTAAGACTGTCTTGGTGTTACCATTGAAAGTCCCACAACCCAGAAACCCTGTGTGGAATGGATGGTCACCTAGTGGGGAAATACCCACTCGTTAAAATCAGGAGTTGGATTCACAAATAATGAAGTTCCTTCCCAGCTCTGAAGTTCTTTGTTGCTGTGATTCTATGAAACACTCTTGCAAAGCAATTTTTCTCCTAATTAACAGAAGGTATAATGGTGATCTTGGTATTTTTCCCAGTAAGGCCAGGGAAGACATTTCAGAAGAAGGCATGCTCTATAAGAGTAACACATCTCATAACACCTATGTGAGAGAAAATTCTTTACTGGTAGGAAAAATTTACATTCTATGTAAAAAAAGAATATTTTAATTGTATAGCCTGGGGAATGGAAAGCTATGACTCTTCCCTTTTGAAAGGTCTTTGAAGAGTATATTGGACATTCATTCATCTGAATGCTGCCCACAATCAATAGAAAGGTTGTCATGACTTCCTGAGGTCACTTTTGTGACTCTTTGGCAAATGGTTTGAATTCTACAGCAAAAGAAGGTAGCAAATGCCAAATTTAGTGAATATTTATTGTCACTACCCAACACAAATGTTTAACACCCCTTTTCTGAGATACAGGTGGTATCCATGAAAATTCCTTAGAGATGAATTCAACCTACAGCTGTTACATTTGGCTTTCCTGCAGCATCTGCCAAGAAACTGCTTGTAAAGGAACCATGAAGTAAGATGCCCATTTGTTAGTGTTCCTATCCACTCAGTTGTATTTCTGTCATTGGAATTTGGTCTGCCCTCCCTGCTTCTGATAGCGCATTGCCTCCTATTTGCTTTCTTTCTGCAAACTGCACACACAAGTGCAAACATTTTGACTAATGCTACATATGAAGCCTTGAACCTACCCATGGGGAAATAGTATGAGTCTTTTCAAAATCCTGTAAATGACAGCATCTTTACAAAAAAGAAAAACTGCTAAGTGTCAAGTATTACTTCATAATGCAGCTCTTGACTTTTTATTCAAGAATGCCAGGCCTTTCATCTGCTTTGCAAACCTGCTCTGAAATGGATTTAATCAGCTTTTTGCGCATGGTGGGAAATTGTGGTATGGGAGTGGGGGTACGGAGTAGTTTTTCACTGACTCTCACATATACTCTTTAGGATAAGTAAATCTTCCTTTCATGGGATGGTTTATCAGGGCTTATCTGGAAGTTTAACATTTTCTGTGATCCTTAATTTCCTTAGCAATTCACAAGTAAAGTAGTTGGACTTTATTGGCCTGACTCTGCTAGGACTAGTTTAAAACCACCTTTCAGCAGTATTCATCATGTATCCTGACAGCAAAGATCATTGTCATTAGCTACAGTGACAATGGGCAGGCTTGTCATCCTTATATTTTCCAAATGCAGCATGAAATTAGGGAAGATTATGTTTTCACTGTTTAAATGAGAAGGTTTCTAACTTGCAGTCATTAACGGCAAGGAGAACAAGACCCGTGCTTATAATAATAACAAATATTTGTTTAGCATTATATGATACCTCATCTAGCAGCCTTCCTACCCAACCTATGAGGTATATGTTATTAACCCCACTGAACAGATGAGAAAACTGAGGTTGAAAACCTTTAAGGCGTTTGTGAAAGCTACATTGTTGATAAACATTAGGGATGGCTTTGCAACTACTGTGGATACCATAAGACAATCAAAGCTGTGATTTTAGCTTCAGGCTTCTTTTCTGCCATTTTTCTCATGTAATCTTAAAGAGCCTTTAATCCAGTCATGGGACATGCACAGTGCCTAAACGTCCCAGGTGGTATTGCTCCCACTGCAGCTGGCTCCACAGAGGCCCTTTGTCACTTGGGCTGCCAGAAGAAGAAGGAAATGGCTGCTTCCCAGCCCCGATCACCTAGGCTGGGTACAACTGACAGAAGCGATATTCGTCTGGGTGGAGAAGGTGGCAGCCTAGTGTGCCCTGGTTCCTGCACTGTCCAGGTCCCTGTCACACTGCTCAGCTCAGTTATTTGACTCTTTCTCCTTTTTGCTTGGAAATCCTTCATTTATTTATTCAAAAATTGTTAAGTGCCTGCTTCATACAGGACCTGGTAGTAGATACTGTGAGAGAAACAAAAGCAAAAGACTTTCAGCTAGGACATTCAGATGGAAGGTCCTAGCAGATGGATGGCAGAGTTATACTTGAATTTGAGAAACAGACAAGAACTATGAGTGTAGATTTATGAGTCAGCCATGTAATGAGGTTTGATGACTCTAAGTGAAGCATCATGGTTAGTTGGAAAGACCCCAGGATTTGAAGAGAGGAGATGTGTGTTAGTCTCATTTCTGCCTCTTACTAGATACCTCTGGCAATCTCTATAACCTCAACTAAACCTAAGATCCCTTATTTCTTAAAGCAAAGTAACTATCGTTCCTACCTCACAGAATTGTCACAAGGATAGCAATAAAATATGCTGGCATGCTTCACAGTATGCTATCCAAATTTTGGTTATTAGTGGTGTTATTATTGTTACTGTTATAAACAAGTAAGAAAAACAGAAGTAGATGAGGGTAGACCCACATGGAACTAACCCCCTGGTTACGGTCTGCCACTTTGGAAGTAGCCTTAGAAGCCTGAATTTGAATTTGTGGACCTTTCCCTATGGACATATGTGGTCGCATAGATAGAAGAAATAATGATAATTACAAATATCAAAATAAATGAAATTATTTGTAGAAAAAGGTTAAGTTGCTTAATCCCTCTGAATGTAAAATGGGAATGATTATATAAATGTCATGTTTATTAATTTTGAGGATTAAATGAGATAAAAATATATACACAAAGATACTAGAATAATCCCTGGCACATATTAACCACTCAAGCAGTTGGCCCAATCACTGTTTAGAAGCAGCCTAGTATTATGGTTAGTACACTCTGCCACTTGCTTTGACCAGTTACTCAAATTTCCTACCCTCTGTTACCTGATCTGTAGATGGTTTATTGTGACCATGCCTGGCATATAGTTAGTATGCAATAAATGGTAGGTATTATTAATATTAACAATAAGTTGATATAATGAGTTAGGGGGTGGAGATGAAATTCATGGAAGCTAAATAATCAGATGGATGGGACCGAGTGGGAATTTTCCATCTGTTTTTCCCACGAGTCAGGATCAGTGGTCTAGACTGATAGAGTGTTAGGGTCTGCTTCACACCATTCTGATACTTAACAGAGCTAGAGACAGGGACCTAGGAAAGACTGGTGAACCTGAAATTGCCACAGGTGAGTTATTTAGAGGTAAAGCTGAGAAACAGAAGAAGCAAAAATCAGCTGAATTTACTGCCCAAAACTATGTAGAGAAAAGGAGAGATCAGTTCATTTTACTCATTTGAAAGAATATAACCAAATAAAATATTAAATTTATGGGCTTATGGATTCATTAACTTCAGTAAGCATCATAGACTGTCAAATAGCTAAAGTGGTTAGCTCCAAAACAATAATTAGAATGATGGATGATTACAGAAAGTTACAGTTCATCAAAAATAATTTACAAAAGCTGTTGTTATAAGTTTATGTAAGGAGTCTTTAGTTGTATTCATTATATAAGAAACACTAAGATCTTTTGGGGGGCTTATCATAATAGCAGATCTGAGAACCTTTTTTGTTAAAATCTGGTGATTGGGTTATTTCTGAAATTTAAGTGTGTGAAATAGGCAAATGGAATTGAACCGAATAAATGATAAAAATATCAACATTCTGTAAACCTAATCTGCTTTTAAGAAGTATCACCTTGGACTAGATTATCAGCTCTAGCTCAGCCTTGACTCAAAGGAGATTCACTTTATAAATGAAGTTAACAGCTACACATGCTTTCTTTGTAATGACAAGTGCCAACATCTGTGATTCTGTGTCCTCAACACTGGCAGAGCGCTCCTCCTGGATAAGCAGGGCCAGGGGGCCTCAGGCCCAGTTTTGGCTCCTGGGGTCCTGGGCCTAGGGTGGGGATCAGGCAGGGCTGACCATAAGTCATGAGTCAAAGTGATGTTGGAGGGTCCTAGGATTGAAAATCAACAAGCAGGCAGCCCTGGGTTGGTCCTCTGAGAAAAGACCAAGAGGCAAGATGGAGGCTAGGAACACAGGTTCAGGTCATAAGAGCAAGTGTGCAAACCTGGAAGGGGAACAAAGAGGGAAGTGGTCATCTGAGTCACTGGGGTGGAGTTTCAGGTACATTTAGGTGATACTTGCAAGCCTCGACCTAAGCTCTGATATCCGGAAAGCATGAATTTCTTCCAAGTCCTAAGGAAGTCATTCAGTAGGGTAAGATTGAGGTTTGCTCTCTGGGGACTAATGCAGCATTTAACTTCCCTCTAGCATGGCATATAGTCAGCATCTGGTAAATCATAGGTAGTAATATTATAACATGGAAAAATAGGGCTTTGGGGTCCATAGTTGAGTGATACTATTCATTATTAATGTAATCTAGCCTGGATAAGGAGTGATTCCTTATGGCTGCTGACTCACGCTCTTCTCTCTTGGAAAGATCCTAGGAAGTGGAGGGTGGATTGTCCCATCCTTCCCTTGTCTATCCTGCCTGCCTTGGCCTGCCTGTGTGCTGCCTCTGCCTTTGCTTTCTTACCACATGGCCTGGTCCTGGACATGTGTGGTGTTTGTGCCAAACAGAAGTCTAAAAACTTTGAAAGAGGGCCCTTCCCTACTTCTCTGCCATTTATCAGACCTAAATTATTTGGACACTACTGGATTTCTTTAAAATAACTTCAGTTCTGTTCTTGAACGAATGAAGAAAGATAACAAAAACAAAAAAAAAAGCAACCCTGCCCTTTAGGGATTTACTTGCTTTGGAAAACTCAATTGCCTCATTGGACAAGACAAAAGGTGAGGCCATGTAGGTGAGGGCATGACCTGGGTATCACTCTCATCATCCTCAGTGACACGCCAGTCACTCCATATCACCCTCATCTGTCAAAAACCTTCAAGTTTTAAAATCAGAGTCTACTTCTCTAGGCCTAAACCATCCAGATTTCCCAACTTCCTATATTTTTGTCTTTTAGATTATTTTATAATGCCTATTTAAGATGAGCAATAATCTACAGATATGCTAGAAAATCTAGAGTTCATTTATGAATAATTTAATACATGACCTGTTCTTTCATTACCTCTTAATGACTTTTAAAACAAACATACAGGGTAACCTCTTCCCCTCCCCTGCCCCCAGCAATCATCATTGAACATGATCATGTTTTGGGTCTTTTAGAGGAGAAGTATTTTATTCACATGAATGGCAAAATAGTGTTGGACCACATGGAAAAACTTCGCTAGAAGGAGGGCTGTGTCCAAGCTCTTTTTACACCAACATAGCCAGTAAGTGACACTGTCCTTGCAATTGCCAGGGGCAAAAAATTATATTACTGCCTTTACCTGAATAGCATATCTAAGGGGCATGCTCTTCACCTCTAATTACTTCCTTTTAAGCAAGCAGAGTAGACTGATGGGGAGAGTATGGAGGCAGGTTGGTTCCAAATCCTGGCTGAGCAACCATTGGCAACTCACATATCTTCTCTGAGCCTTGCATTCCTCCTTGGTAAAATGAGGATAATACTATTGACTTACGGACTTGTTGTCCAGATTAACAACAAGCTGCCAGGCCCCCAGAAAGTGCTTAGTGGGTGCAGGCTTTGTCCTTGTGCTGGATACTCTACCTGTTGGGGCACTGCTGCCCACTTGGGATCTTGGACTCTACCAGCAATTTGAAAAACATGCCTTTCTCCACTGACAAATCTCTCAGCCTCTATTTGGCTTACTTGGAATTTGTTTGACAGTAGCTCTGGCTGACCCATAAAGAAAGGGATTTAGACGAGGTTGAAATGCATCAAATTTAGTCCTGTCTCCACAAAGACAACACTTCTTTGTGCTTCTATAAAAAGGGTGCAGGAACATGGTGATGTGCCAGCATCAGCCCAGAGTTGTGATGCAGCTGAGGTCCTTAATCCCTGCTCTACAAAAGATTTGACTTAGTCTGCTTGTCATACCTATGGAAATAAGGGTGATGGTATTGTGGATAAAAACAGGAATTGTGTTAACACTTAAAACACTTTGTTAATTTTTGCTTCTCTTGCATTCCCTGGCACCTTAGCAATAGCTAAATTTTTAAAAATTAGGCCAAAACACCCGAGCCACTTCCTTCTCCTAGGGGTGATGAGTACTCTTTTACCAAAGACGAGTGAGATCCTAGCCCACATGGCTGAGTGCTTACCGAAATGCCAGGCACTATTCTAAACTCTTTTCAGGGGCTTAGATTATGATAAGCATATTTCTACTCTATTTTCTTCAGACTGTTCTAAGTGCTATTCTAAGCATTATTTTATATGCTTAGGGTATTTTAAGTACTTTTCAGGTGCTTAGAGTATTCAAAATACTTTTCAGTGTTTCCTCAGAGCCATCCTATGAGGTAGGCACTCTTCACTCACTGCACTTACTCTGACCACATTCTCCGCTGTGACGCTCCGGTCCAGCCCACTGTCATCTCTTGCTTGAATGCCGCAGTAGTCTCCTAACTAATGTTTCCATCGTCTGCTGCACACAGCAACCAAGGTGATGCTTTTAAAGCATAATAAGATCATATCAAATCATTTTGCATCTCATAAAGAAAAGACACAACAATAACAACAGTACAACAAACAGATGAAAGCCTCCACTCACTTTCCAACGCACTCAAATTCCAAATCCCTTACCCAGCCTGCAAAACCCCTGCCGGATCAAGCTTTCATTTCCCACTCTTGACCTTCCTCACTTGGCTTCAGCCACAGTGGTTTCCTTGCTGTTTCTCAACCACGCCAGACACAGTCTGCTCCAGGGCCTTTGCATTTCCTGTTCCCAGGACTTGGGACGCTCTTTCCCCAGATACCCCCACGGCTCACGCTCACCCTTTCTCCCTCACTTCACTGAGGAGGTCTCTGCTCAAACATAGTCTCTTCAGAGAGGCCTTCTCTCACCCCCTGTCTAAAATAGCACATCTGTCTTTCTCTAACCTCTTACCCTGCTTTATTTTCCTTAATGGCGTTTTCATTATGAATTGAATCTATTCTTATGCATTGATTACCTGTCTCCTTTCTTTAGAATGTAAATTTCATGAGGGCATGGACTTTGTTTTGTTCCTTACTGTATCCCAGCACTTAGAACAGCACCTGGCACATAGTAGTGCTCCACATAAATAAATTTTATTGAGATATTATTTAAATATAATAGACTACACCCATTTAAATGAACAGTTTGATGAGTGAACCTGTGTAACCACTACTACAGTTATGAGATAGAACAGTTCCCCACCTGTCCCTCTACAGTCAATCCCTGTCCACACCACCCCCCCCCACCGCCTCCCCGCTGTAGGCAATCACTGATATGCCTTCTATCACTATAGATTAGGTTTGTCTTTTCTAGAATTTCATATATCTTACAGTGTGTATTCTTTTGTGCCTGGCTTTTTTTCCTCAACGTAATGTTTTAGAGATTTATCTATGTTATTGCATGTGCCAGTAGTTTGTTCCTTTTTACTGTTGAGTACCATTGCACTGTATGGATACAGTTTACAAGTTCACCTGCTGGCATGAGTACCTGGGTTGTTTCTAGTCTTTGGCTATGATGAATAAAGCTGTTATGAACATTTATGTTCAAGTCTTTCTGAGGACATACGTTTTCATTTCTCTCTAGTAAATACCTAGGAGTGTCTTAATATATATTTTGAATGAATTTTGTAAATGGGGAATTGGAGCCTTAGAGAGGGTAAGTTAACTTCTCAAGAACACACAGCCAGTTAGTGGTGGAACTGGGGTTTGCACTTGGGTGGTTTAAGTCCAAAGTGCCTGAATTTTGAATCTCACATTGAAGGTAAATTTGTTTCTATAGCCCAGAGCAGCTAAGGAGTCTATCTAGCACATGCCTCAGAGTGGCCAGCCCTCTGCTCTTGAAGACACGACAGTAGACTGGGGCCTGAGCAGAGGTTGCATACCCACTTCCCTCAGATTCCCTTCTTTCTCTGCCGCCCTTCCTACCCCTCTTCCCCAGCTTTCTCCTCTGAGCACAGTGCAATAGCAGCTGTATTGAGGGGAAAGCTGCTCTTGCAGCCCCTATTCTAACTGGGGCACATGCCATGTTCCCCTCTCCTGGAGGCTTCTGAGACTGCACAAAGCTGGGGCCCACATTGCTCATGGGCCAGGACTCAGGTCATCAGCTGGGCTGGGGTAGCTTTGCTGTAGATAGTGAGAAATGGACACTAGGTCTCAGTCCCCCTGTTTGGTAAAGAAACCCTTTTCTTCCTCACCTGGGACTCTTCACTGGGTGCTTACTAAACATATGGCACAGAATTATTACGAAGGATAGAATCTGTCGGCAAACTACAGCCTACTTAGAAGGATGGTGAACACATATACACTAATGCAGTTTTTATAAAGAAATTACTGGAATAAAACTACCTGCCCATGCATGTCCTTCTCCATTCTAGCAGTGTAGAAAGTACATGGCAGTGGTAAATATTTTATACCAATGGGATAGAACTCAAGGAAGAGAATGAGGAAAAGTAAATTTCAGGGATGTTTTGCAGTATACCTTTCGAGGAGTAATCAGAGCAGAGAAAGGTAAAAGAGGCTGCAAGCGTTGCAGGTTCTGGGGCCTCAGGAATTTTAGCAATTCCCAGATGATTCTGATGCTTGTTGTCAGGGAACTATACTTACAAGAAAGAGCGATCCAAGCCCAGCATCTTCTTCTATGAGCAGGGTTCTGTGGGAGCCAGTGAAGGTAACCGAGTAGAGGCCAGCTGAGGTGCCTAGTTCCTGGGCTGAGCCTCCTGGCCGGTGGCCAGCCATCCACAGCCACGCCTGACCCTCTTCAGAAGCATCGCCACAGAATCCCACGGGAGGTGAATCCCACAGGTTAATGTATTGTTTATAACACATCCCCCTTACCTCCTGCAGTGTGTTGTCTCTGATTTTTTTGTATTGAATTGCTCTGTAGCTCGTGTTAATAAGAACTCCTTGTTGGCTTGTGTTATTGCGTTTATTGTTTAGTATTTTTGTCTTCTGTTCTCTTTTGCCTCTCTGAGTTCCAAAATGAACAGCCTGATGCTTCCCCCTCTCCTCTACATCGTAGGGTTGTTGGGAGAATTAAGTGAGTTAATGCATATAAAGCACTTAGAACTGGGCCTGGAAAACAGTAATCACTCAATTAATGTTAGTTCATCATTTTTGTCATTGTCATTGTCATCATCATCATCATCATCACCATTTCGTGAGTATAAACCTCACATTTGTATAAATCCACACATATGATTAAACCTTCTGTTCAAATGCCTTTAGTGGCTCCCAGTGTTCTACTTAATAGGGCGCAACCCCTAGCCTGGCAGCCAAGGCTGACCTCAGCCTTCCTTGTCAATCTCGGCTTCTCCTTCATCTGTACGGTGTTAGAATTGAGCTGCATTGCTCACTGTTCCCTCCCATGCTTTTCTGCATTTCTTCTTATGCTAGACTTCATACTTGGAGAGCCCTTCCTTAAAATATCATACAAAATGACCATCTTTCAGTGCCAAGGGAAAAACACAAAAGTTATCCCCTATTCTAAGGTTTCTCCAACCCACCTTGACAGTATTGACATTTTCCTCCTGTGAAATCTCAGGGGGTTACCTGTGTCATTTATCTGCACTTCCCTTGTAGCACCTAACACGTTCTACCTTGTGACGGAATCAGTGGAGCTTGGGTCTTCTCTCTCCTATTAGAGAACAAGGGCAGTGGCTTTTGGACACGTCTATGAATTATATACTTCGTATCCTCACCCTGTCCTGACTGCTCCTTCACCAACACAGGGACCTGCACATAGTGGTGTCTCCATGCACATTGGTTGATGAATAAATAAAATAGGAACACCACAAAGGTGCCATGCATGCCAATCAGCCTTAGGTGAAGGAAAGAAAGCTTATGTAGTTAGGGCCCTCCTTTTCCCAGCTTCATAGCTTTTGTTCCAAATTTGGGGTATAGGGGATCCTTTGGCAAGTGGCTGTGGCATGAGGGCCCCTAGGATATGGCAGAAGTTACTACAGTGGGTTTTCAAATCCACATGTGTACTAAGAAGTGTGTGCTAGCTGTAAAAATACATGCTTTTAAGATATTTGTGTTGGTATTTTTTTAATATATGTAGATGCTGTGATGAGTAAAGTAAAATTATCTAAAGGAATTACTGAATACATGCTTTCTGTCAATTTGCATGTTCTCAATCATGGGATGTTAACATAAAAATGAACTAATATGTGTTGAGCTCAAGAAATTTTTGTTACAAGACAAATGCTAACACTCAAGATTGTCTCTAGACTATGCTGTACAGTGTGGTAGCCACCAGCTACATAAGGCTACTAAGCACTTGAAATGTGGCTGGTGCAACTGAGGAGTGGAATTTTAGATTTTATTTAACTAAAATTAATTTAAATTTAAAAACTGATACTGGATCCAGCTATTGGAAAACTTTTTAAGTATGTCTGGAACAACTTGGATATATGAATCTACTTTTTCAACTGTAAATTTTATGAAATCTAACTTTAGATCAAGTATTTCTGATTAAAATTTAGCATCTGAATTGAGGTGTTCAGTGAGTATGAAATGTACATATGGTTTCAAAGACTTAGTATACAAATATGTAATACCTTATTAGTAACTTTTTATATTGATTACCTGTTAAAATAGTATTTTGGATACATTGGGTTAAATAAATGTTATTAAAATGTATTTCACCTGTTTCTTTTTACTTTTAAATATGTGGCTACTAGAAAATGTGTATTATGTGTATGCCTCACATTGTATTTCTGTTGAATAGTGCTGCACCAAACCATGTCTCTCAGTGGTTAACTGAGTCTTCCTAGCACCAAAGCTGCTCACTCTCCTTATTCTCTGAGCTTCATATGGAACAAAGCGGTTCTATAATTACCTTAAAATAAGTGATTCAGCAAAACTGTTGCCTTGCATGCACACCTCATGAGCAACCCTTTGCAGGGTCCCTTTGTTCTCTGTCTGTCCCTTTCCTTTAAGTCCTTATTTTAACCAGATCATTATTTTTGTTGGCATCTTGCAAAACCTTGGGCACAGGATAGGGAGAAATACAAGATACAGTAATGGTGGGAGAATTCAAATATTTGAGACTGTATAGGCAGACTCATGCAACTAAAAAGCAGAGTATCCAATGCTGCATTGACAGGCTTTGCTGAAAAAGTCATCTCCTAAGATGTAGAAGAAGTGACAAGTGTCAGAATTCTGTTCAATGAGAAAGGCCCAGGTTGATGCAGTGGAGAAGACAGGGATCCTAGAAGAAAGCGATCCTATCAGTGGAGTTCACCAGAGCAAAATGAAAGATGACAAGGCATCAGAAATTTTAAAAAAGAGCAGTCGATATGATTCCAGGGCATATGATTCGAACAGAATGTTAGGGAGGTCTCAGAAAGTAACTCTGCCACATGCAAATGATCTCCGGAAGGAAGACAAAAAGATATTTAAGAACATAAATTTAAGACTGTATCTTCTTGTCTTCTTTCCTGGGGCCATTTGCAATTGCATTAGGGATGCTCAGGGAACTTCCTCAAGAGCTCAGAGGCAAAGAGGACATGTACCACAGCTGGACAGAAGGACACATGACCAAGAGGAATATGACAGAGTAACAGCAACATGTAAGAACGGTACCTAGAGGCTGAGCATTCGGATCAGCTGATGCTTGTGAAAAATAATAGCAACACCAAGGGCTATTTTAGTTAGGCTAGTACAGAAAGAGTCACAAGAAGGGAGAGTGTGGATAGCCCTTCTCCTTGGGGGCCACACTTTATCTTTGTTCTGAGACTGGGAGAATGAACATTAATTGATATCATGGAATTGGGAGCTCATTATGCCTGGCCTGGATCAGTTACATCCCATCGGACCAAGAAGCAGTCAGTAAGATCACTTAACTTCTGATAGAATCTTTAAAAGATTGGAAGGACAAGAGAGGTTCTCATGACTGGCAGGGAGAAGGCATATCGAGTTTCCAGACTTAAAAGTGAAGAAAGTGGATTGTACAGACTCCAGGATGGTAAGTTCTGTACCAACTCTAGGCAAGACTGCACTATAGAAATATAAAGAGGATAGTTCGTGAACATGAGAAAAAACTTGAAAAAAGCTCTCAGTGGTCAGTAGGAGCCAGTTTAGGTTTAGCAAAAATAAGTCATCTCATCTACTATGCAGCATAGTGCCTACAGCTAACAATTACGTATTGTATATTTAGAATTTTCTAAGAGGATAGATCTTACATTAAATGTTTGTACTATAAAAATAAATAAGTAATACTAATAATAAAGAAAGAAGTAGTAAACTTTGGGAGATGATGGATGTGTCTATGGCCTTGATAGTGGTGATGGTTTCACAAGTTTATACTTAGCCTCAAATATATTGAATTGTCTATATTATATATGTACAGCTTTTTACATGCCAGTCAAACCTCAATAAAGTGGTTTTTAAAAAAATTATCTCAGAGTAGTTTATTTTTCTTAATTTGTTAACATTATTGGACTGTAAGTTTGGGTTTGGGTTTTTTATATATATGAGCAGTTCATAAGGCACTTAATAAAATCTTTCCTGAAAATGCTGTGAACCAAATCGAGAAATGTAAAACTGAATGACACCAGAATTGTGCTTCATAACTAATGCCCATAATTAAAGGACATTTATCATTTATTATTTACTAGAATGCAAAGTCCATGTGAACAGAGTCTTTGTTTCCTACTGTTTCTGCAGCACCTGTGTGCTTCACACATAGTAGGTGATTGACAAATGTTTTTATGAATTAATTAACTTGAAAAATATACATTGATTATCTACTATTGATTATCATAGATTATCCATTTTCTAGTCATTTATTTTCTTTTTGGTCTTATTCATTCAACAATTTTGTCAATGAATTAGGTAAAGTTAAAAAAGACATACTTAGCAATTTGCAGATGTCATACAGCTTGATAGTTAGCAGTGATGGGCCTCATCTAAGAAGATTAATTTTAATAGGAATAAATGTGGGCCTCTGCACTTAGTTTCAGAAAACTAAGAGAACCAGAGGTAGTGGTATATGTGACAGTAAACTCGATAGGAGACAACAGGTTGGTGTGCCTGCTGAAGATCTAATGTGAACTTGGGCTACGTTGAGATAGGTCAAAGATCGATTGGAGGAGGGGTCTGCCAGGAAAATGACTGGGTTGGGGAGGAGGCTGGGCACCGTGTGCTGGAAGGACCCATTGTGCCCAAGGGAGTGTGGAGCCTGGAGACACATTGTAGAGGGCTTTAACTGCTCAAAGTGCAAGAGAATTTTGCTACATACGAGTGACTTGCTATACATGGCCCAAATGAGGAACAACAAGACCAATCAATAGAAATGAAAGAGATGGATTTGAGCCCAACAACAGGAAGCATTTTCTAACAGCTAAGATGGGAGGAATACCATGGGAGGAAATGACCTACCCCATCTCTGGAGGAATGCGACAACGTCTGGATGACAGTGCTTGTATCTGACACAATCTAGCACTGGGAGTATAACATTTTATTCATTCATTCCTGTAAATGCTAATAAAGGCATTGCCAATGATTAAAAAACTGTGAAAAATAAATAACAAAGCCTTATTTTTATTTCCATAAGTAAACTATGTTCAATAGCCAGAGGCTGTGATACCTCCTAGTGGCTATGTGATCAAATCAGAAAACATGCAGCTTATTACCAGATGTTAAATTCTGGCACATTGCATTTCTGGAAAAAGTCAGAAGGTGTAAGGAAAATAAATAACCACAAAAGAATGACGGAGACCTCATCTTTATTTCCTTGGAATTCTCCCTTTTGCCCTTCTCTTCTTTTTTTTCCTTTTCCCTCCCTGCTCTTGCCCTTTTTCCCCTGGATAATCCTTCCTCGGCTCTGTGGTAGTCTTCAGAGTTTTTTTAAACAGTGGATTTAATGTAGGCAGTGGGGAGGTCGGAGTGTTAAGGAACACATATGAACGATAGGACATTCCATGTTTCCAGTCATAAGAACGTGGGCACAGTGTGACCCGATGGTGAGAAGAAAGAAGAAACAGGGCCCTAGAATCCTGCCCAGGCTCTGGCTGGATGAGGACCATTTTTAATGAGCACCATTATTGGTTGTGTACCGGGTTTGCTGGTAAAGGAGTTCAAAAGAAGTTATACTATGATTTAAAAACAAAGTAAAACAACTAAGTTCTTTCATATATAAGTACAGTATGATTATAAATTTCTGAACTATTTCCATATCCCTGAAACTAATGCCAGTAGCAGTGTTGGTTGATATGGTGACAACACATTCCCCTAAATTCACAAACTCTAGGTTGTGTCAAGAAGCCCAAGAGATTCCCAGTCCAGCCTTACCATTTTGCAGATGTGAAGATCGAGGCCCACAGAGATAACTGACTTGTATAAAGTTGTGTGGCTTCTCTGCAATGAACAATCTTTGACATCAGAATTTTTCCTTCACCTTGCTTATGTGACAAATATTTCCCATATCTGATGAGATATTATTAGCAGTGTAAGTGGGAAAGAGGAGAGGAGGGTGAAAGTGAACTCTAGCTTTGTTCATATTTTGTTATTCTTCCAATAAATTGCAAAAACCCTTTAGCTTTCCTCACACAGTCTAATCATCCCCTTTAGAAAAACCAGCCTAGCTTCCAGTTCACAAAGGTAAATCACAAACAGACATAAGGCTCAGTGCAAAGAACAAACAAACACCCCTGCTGAGTTTGAATTACCTCAACTCACCCAAATATGTAACATTGGACTAGATTCTGGGTCATAGCCTGGTTTTGCAGCTTAAAAACGGGAGTTTTGTTTTCCCTTTTGTAGCCTTCCTCTTTTCCTCATGCTGGTTCCTTCTCATGAGGCCTGGCTAACCGGTTTGCTTCTCCTCTCTTAGAGTCAGCAGGGCTTTGTAGCTTAGGGGAGCAGCAGGGTTCAGCCTTCAGGCCACTAGCATGTGGCCAGCACTGAATGTTGGCTTTGCCTTTGGGATCTTCCTGAGGCCTTTTCAGCTGAGACTTACAGGAAGGTGATGAGATGGATGGACGAGGCTCCGGGTCCCGTGTTAGTGGTGTTCACTTCAGTGATTATATTCAATATAAAATGATTGTATCATTCCAGGCGAGGCACATAGCTCCCAGGAAAATTCAGCGAGCAGTCTCCTTTTGATCCACCTTGTTGGAACACCCAGAAGCTCCTCACCTGCAGTCTCTGCAGCGTCCCACCCTTAGTCAGCAGGGAGGGCAATGGGAGAAAGCCGCTTCCATGGGGTGGGTTCTCACGCCTTGAGATCCGAGAAATAAGCCACAAGGCCCAAACTTACAGCAAGATCACAAAGAGAGGACTTAAATCTGAAACAAGGCGGTGTCCTGAAAGCTTTACCTACTTCAATCCACTTCAAAATAATGGGGCTTTTTAGTCATCACTCAGTGATGCTCAGTGAGCTCCTGCTCTGCATCAGCACTGTTAGAAAGGCTCACCTGGAGCAGTCACTGTGCCCAGTCAAGACATGTACTGCTATGTGCCAGATACCATGTAACACTTTTGAATTGTATAACATCATTTAATCTTTAAAACAACTTTATAATCTCCAGTTTGCAGAGAAGGAAACTGAATTAGTTAAGTCATTTGCCAAAGATCACATACCTAGGAAGTGGCAGAATGAGGCAGCCTGGCTCCATGACCAAGCACTAACCACTGTGGTCTGTTATCCCACTGTGGTCTATAGTCCTTGTTAGCTGCTTCCCTCCTTCAAGCACACTCCTTGTATTCTAGCCAAACCTAACCATTCAGTTGTTCACAAGTACCACTGGCACTCTCCTACCTCTGTGCCTTTGTTCAGCTTCTGGTCCTTGGTCCTGTTTGTTAAAAACCTACTTATCATCCATGGCCAAGCTCACATTCTTGCCTCTTCCACGAAGCCTACCCTTCTTCTTCCAGCTATAATAATTTTCCCACTTCTGTGCTTAAGGAGCTCTTTTATCATAGGATCCTGTCTGTTACCTTCATGGCAAGTATCAGCTTGTAATCCTCTATCTATCTGTCTGTCTGTCTGTCTTCCTCATCATTTATCTATCCAATTTATCATCTGTTGCTCAGGTCTCTCCCTGCCCTAGACTTTAAAGGAAGGAACTCTGTTTTTCTTAAAATTGGATACCCAGCACCTATAACAGAGCTTGGACTCAAATATTTTCTGAGTGGATGAGTAAATAAGTGAATAGGTGTCTGTACCTTTCCTTTAGTAGCTGTCACGTTCTGCCTTGTGTTTTGGTTCTCTTTGTGAAATGTCTCTTTGCAAGACTTAATTATAGACCCCTTGGACTCTAAGGTTTTGAGCATGGACAGTATCCTATTTGTGCCAGCATCCATCCTATACCTAACATAATGTGCCCAGAGGCCACCAAACAGAAAGTGCTCATCAATGCATGTTTGTTCACTTGAATTGAAGGGGCCTCATGACGCTTTCAACCATCCAACACTGCCATTTATTTGAATGTTTCTGTGCTACTAACAAGTGTTTGAAACTGCATCTTTTTCCCTGCTGTAGGAGCCTTGGTACCATGGCAACCACATTGGTTTGACTTGGAAGCATGTCTTAGGAGCCGAAGGCTTTTCCTTCTACCTGCTGCTATAACAACCATGCGCTGAGACTCTTTCCAAAAAAGGCTGTTGTTTCCATCTGAGTGAATTTGAGTAGGTAGAGCCCTTCAATCTGTGCACTCTGACATGGTTTCCACCTGGCCTGCCACACCTCTACCTCTCAACCTGTTACTGATGAGTTATTTTGAGATCTGTAATCATGATGTCAGATAATCAACCACAGTCATTCCCTTTGTGCTCCCATTGGCTCAGAACACTAAAGTCCAGAACTCCAGTGCCAGATGTACTGAGAAAAGCAGCTGGCAAGCTATACTGCTTACAGACTGGACACAGCTGGCCATGAAGAATGCTGACTCTCAGTTCTTGGCTATGGTTCACATCCTTCCCATAGGTAATCACTATTGTGGCCCAGATGGAAAGTAAACTTATTGGACGTGTTATATATACCCAGATTTTCATTTACAGCTGGGCATTTTATAAGAATTGTCATGCCAGGATGTTGGCAGCTTTGGTGCAAGACAAGCAAGGCTGCAAGCCAGAATGGAGAAAGTCAAGTAAAGCATCTAGATGAACCAGAAGGAAAACTGGAACCAGGGAAGGGCTCAAGGCAAAGTCAGGTTTAAAGCAATGTTAGGTGAGCAGGGAAGATAGACATAAGACCCTGGAAATGAAGACAACTCATAGCTAGAGCAGTAACTGTTAGATACAGGTGTTTTGCCACACTGTCTACTGTCTACATTCTAGGGAGATGTAGACCCTGGAATGGAAGCATCAAGAGGCAGGGATATTGGTCTGTTTTGTCCCCTACTTGCTCCTCAGCTCCAAGAACAGTACCTGGCACATAGAAAATGCTAAGTAAACATTTGGTGAATGAATAAATGGGCCCAGGACAGATCATTATTTTCATTTTATATTTATTTTGTAATGTATATTTAGCAAAAGCATTCACCCACAAAATCTCCTGTGAGCCTTGTCACAGCTCTTTGAGGGAGTGTTTATCCTGTTTTACGAATGAGAGAACAGGTAGGGAGGCAGAGGGCCTGAGGGACAAAGGGTTGCTTAGCTGGGAAGTGGCATTGCACGGCTTCAGCCTCAATTCTGGAGCTCTTTCTGCTATTTGGAGTTTCCTCTCAGCAGACAAGGCAGCAGGGAAAAGCTTGCAGCTAGGGATAGACCAACACTTAGCAGGAGGATTCATATCTTCCTTTTTCTGGGAACCAATGACTGCTTCTCCAATCAATGACTGATTCTCTAACTGGGGCAGCCCAAGGCTGGAAATGCAGCAACTCCTGGTGCCATGCTGGCCATGGCAAGCACAGCCCGGGTCCTAGACTGCTGCCTAGGAGTCCAGGGCTGGCTGTCAGGTGGGGACTTTGCAGAGAAGAAGCTGAGCCAGCAGTGATGACTGGCTCTGCCGGAGCCCTCCTGAGCCTCAGCCAATTTGTTTATTTGGCATTTCAGCCAAGATGGTAAGGCCTGGAGGGCTTCAACTGAAGCTTACTCACCCTTGCCAACTAGACATTTGCCTTCATGAAACTGCTTTGCAAATAATAGTTTACACTTATTGATGTTCTTTATGTGCCTGGCACTGTGCTAACTGCTATGCATGAGTTACTCCATTCAGTCTTCACTGCAGCACTGTGAAGGAGACAGGATTGCTATTCCCAATTGATAGATGAAGAAGGTCAGGCTTTGATAATGTCACTACCTGGCTCATGAAACTTTGACCCTTTAAGGCTCCACTCAAGTTTCAATTCCTCTTCAACCTTCCTGACTACTCCAATCTGTGTTAAACTTTGCCTTCTCCAAAGTCATAAAAATTTTAACAATAGTCAATAGACACCCTTGTATTGCTTATTGTTTATGTTGGCACCCAATCTGGATTATACATCTTTTGCAGGCAGGGACACCATCTCATACTTTTCATGTGTCTCTCTCCCATTTCTCCTATCTGTGAATTTACTGCGTGATTAATTGACTTTGAATTAATTTTCTAGGAATAGTGGAGTTATGCTGATCAAATCTTCTTCTTTCTGTTTTCTCTTGAATTCATCAATAACCATCTGTGAGTGGTTGATCCTGACCAGGGAATCCTACTTCATCAGCTTCTGTTTTAGGAAGATCTCCATATGGTGTTCTTATAGTCCCTACTGGTTTCCACTTTCCTTTTCTACCCTCTCTATATACATGCCAGAAAAGATCCAGATGATGTGATGTGTTTATTCCTAATTCACCTACCAGATAACAGACTTTCAATGAGATATTTAATGTCTTTAAACCATACTGCTTTATCTGTAAAAATGGGCTAATAACTTACTTCATAAGGTTGTTGCAAGGTCTAAATGAAATAATGTAGCACAGGGTCTGGCATAGTAGGCAATCAACCTGTATTTAGTATGTGATCAACAGTTACTAGTGATACACCACTGAGTGGAATCTCAATATATATTTCTAGGCATTTTTCAGATGTTGATACAAGAGCTACTACATTTTTGTTTGTTTGTTTGTCCAGGGTAAGTTTCCAGGAGGTGACTTGATTTTTATGTTCTGATGTGTTTTAAATTGCATATAATCTTAGCAAAAGGCATCACAATGTTAAGTTCTGCTGCAGACCTACAACAATTAAATTGGATGCCCTCAAATAGCTCCAAAATGATTATACTGGGGGCTATTGGAAGTAGGAAGCACAAATGAGGAAAAGGCAGTTATTTTGTGAAAGTGTAAGACAGATAAAAATGGAAGGTAAAAGCATTTTTTAATATGTTGTAGTAGGAATACAGAAAAAGAGATCAGGAACTGAAAGAGTAATTGAAATGTACAGATAATTAAGGAAAAGAAATCTTATTTTATCTAATAGCTTAAACTACATTTCTCACAATGCCTTGAATCAGGGATGCTGTCAGAAAACAAAATTGGCTGGTCTTAATTTGGTACCTTTTTATTTTCCCTGATAAGTCTCCAAGGAGCTAAACAGTAGTGAAATGCTAAAAAGATAGGCAACTGAGAAGGGGGATGATGAATAATGAAAAAAAATTTTAAAAGGAAAAAAAAGCCAACTTCAGAACCTGGATCCTCAGCATGTGAATTATTGAGTATTAACTGGGACTGCCTCCCTAGGTGACCGATGTGACGGGTTCTGAGCTCGTCCCTCATTTAGCCAGTAGCCTCCATAGCATCCTAGTCTCACTGCTGTCTGTGTCTCTGGCTCCCTTCCTCTGTGTGTGTGTGTATCATACACACACACACCCCCATACACACACGTATATACACGGCAGCCAAATTCCATCCTTCCTCAATCATGGTGAGTGCCAGCTCTTCCTTCTTCTTCCTTCTTCCTCCTCCTCCTTCTTCTTCCTTTTCTTTGAACAGTCCCTAGCAAAGGGAAGTGAAAAATATCTACAGCTTAATGACATAAAAAAAATTTCTCAACACACCAGATCACAATGCCCCTTTGGGACAATTTGAAGTCGTATCTGGTGGCCTGACTTGAATCTCACTGGGGTTAAAAAAAAATTGACAGTAAATTTGTACTCTGAATGGTAATGAAACAGTAATTTTATATTTGAGAGCAGATGAATTATATTGCACTAAATAGTCAGTGGACAGAAATGTAGTTGTGATGGCATGTGTTTGGCACATTCTAAGAGTCTTCTGGAGCTGTCTAGGACACTCAACAGCTGCATTCAGCTGCTTCGTGGCTGTGCTCTGGTTGGTCTTTACTTAGGTTAAATCAGAACTTGTAAATGATGCTCTTGCTTCTAAATCAAAAAATGCTGTTATTTATTTTAAAGAAATATCTTGAATATTTATTATAATTAATTCATTATTAAATGTATAGCTTTTTTAATTCAAGCAAGAGATATTTTAATAAACATATATTGAAAGCAAATAGTATCTAGTGGAGAGGATCTAGCCTTTGGGATCAGATAAAGTTGGGTTTAAGTTCTGGAGTTTTTACTTACTACTCCATGACTATGGATAAGTTGCAAAATTTCTCTGAATCTCCATTTCTTTCTCTGTAAAATGGAAGTAATAATACCCACCTTAAGGGTTTTCCCTAAGTTTTTAAGTGAAATAATGTACATAAAGCACTTAGGACACTGCTTGATGCATGATAAGCCCTCACGCAATGGCAATTATTGTCATTACTGTGGTTACTGTTATTATTAAGTCCTCACTGGTCTGGGGACAGAGGAGAGGTTGGTTCTTTATCTGGCAAAATAGTGAGTCTCATCATCTGGAACAGGGTTAGTTTCAGAGATGGGGAGATATGGGGAAGGAAGTTGTCACAATCCTCAAAGAACCTTAAAACCCCTGAAAGGAGGGAAATCCAGATAAAATAGAGGCAAGAACAACAAGAGGTCGGCTGAGTTCTGGGTGAAGCCAGATAGGCTCGTTTCAAAGTTTCAGACTTGAGCGTGGGAGTCGTATTATGAACCACTCCTAAAATTCACTGCAGTGGGATTGACAGCCATAGAGATCCCTGTCCACATGTGGATGTGATTAGAGCAAGCCCAGATTCCAGGCAAACATGGTTTTTTATTGAGATATAATTTTCAAACAGTAAAATGGACAAATCTTAAGTCTACAGTTTGATGAGTTTGGACAATTGCATACACCTGTGTAACAACATTGCGATTAGGATGTAGAATATTTCTGCCAACCCAAGTTCCTTCTTGGCCCCTTTTCAGGCACCTTCCTTCTCCCCTCCCCAGAGACAGCCACATTCTAATTTCTAGAGCCATAGTTTTATTTGATTTGGTGTCTCATATTGATGGAATCATACCATATGTACTTTTTTTTTTGGCCTGGCTTCTTTCACTCAACCTAATGTTTTTAAGATCATCCATGACTTTGGGTGTATCAGTAGTTTGTTCCTTTTAATTGTTGAGTAACATTCCTTTGTATGAATATCCCACAATTTGACTATCCATTCTTCTCTGATGGACATTTGGGTTTCTAGTTTATAGCTGTCATGAATAAACCTACTCCAGACATTCACAAATAAGTTTTTATGGACATATGTTTCATTTTTCATGGGATAACCTTTAAAATTGTCCCAAATTGAGTTTGCCCAGTCATTGGATGAGGGCTGCTTCTGGGTCAGGTGTATCTCTTTTGCTGAGGGAAACTCAACTGTGAGCCACAACAGCCAACAACTGCAGCTGGGGGAATGGGGGTCTTGGTCTGATGGGGGAACCTGGGTAGCACACCACAGCACCCACTATACCTAAGGTCGTGTTTTTGCCTATGTTTTCTTCCAGAAGTTTTATGGTTCTAACTTTCACATTTATGTCTGTTTTCCATCTCTAATTTATTTTTGTATATGGAGTGAGTTAGGGGTTAAAGTTCATTTTTTTACATACAGATATATTCACTTTTTCTAACACCAGTTGTTGAAAAGACTTTCCTTATCCTTGCTGAATTCCTTGGTGCCTTTGTTGAAAATCAGTTGACCACATATGTATGTGTGGGCCTACTTTTGGGCTCTCTATTCTGTTTCATTGATCTATTTATCTATCCTTACATGAGGCAATGTTTTGAAAGAAATCTGGCAGAAACAGTGTAACCCTTTGTGATCTGGAACATAATTTGGTAGCTTAGAGAAGCCAGGAAGGCAGCACGTAGTATGTAGGGTCATTTAGGCAGATGACAATGGGCCCTAATACTTAAAACCTGAAGCAAATTGGGTGGTATGTGCTCAGAATTGGCTAAGCTATGCCATAGTTACAAACCAACCCTGAAACCTCAGTGGCTTAACCCAGTAGAAGTTTAGTTCTTGCTCACATCACTGCCTAATATAAGTTGGGTGGCTCTTCTGGGCAGTTCTTCTCCAAGCAGTGACTCCGACACCCTAGCTGCTTCCATCTTACATCTATGCCATCTGGAACTTGTGCCTTCCAACGCCGCATGGCTGGGGAAGAGGAAGCTGAAGGGCAGTGTCTGGCCTAATGTGCTCACGTTATTTCCATTCCCATTCCCGAGTACCCATTGTCCAGTACTCGGTCACATGATGCAACCTAACTGCAAGGAAGGCTGGGAAATGTAGTCTTTGGTAAACATGAGCATTGTCCTTGCCGCAGGTGAGCCTGGAGAGAAGTGGGACTGGAGCAAGTTAGAGTTTGGTAACTTTCACGTGGGGGACTTTATAGCCGAGTTGTTAT
This sequence comes from Daubentonia madagascariensis, assembly GCA_023783475.1. NCBI lineage: Eukaryota > Metazoa > Chordata > Mammalia > Primates > Daubentoniidae > Daubentonia > Daubentonia madagascariensis. The sequence goes on along the minus strand of JAKFHU010001436.1, from coordinate 1,080,922 downwards.
TGCAGGAGCTCTAGAGCCAGATTCTTCTAGGTTCAAACCCATCCCTGGTACTTATTATTAATATGTATGTGACCTTGAGTATATCACATACATCTTCTGATACCTCAGATTCTTTATCTGTAATATGCAATGGTAAATAATACTTGTTTTAAGAGGTGGCTGTGAGAATTTAAAGAATTAAGTACACATAGAGCCCTTAGCATAGTGCTTGGCATAGCATAAGCATTTAATAAATAAGTAGCAGTTATTATTACCCCTATACAAGTCCATAGGCATTGCTTGATGTGGGGGAGCCAGTCCAGCCCAGCTTCTTCCCATTCTATTCAGCACTTTTTCCCACAGATCCTGGGAACTCTTGGAGAGACCAGAACGTCAGAACTGAGGCAGCTTCTTGTCCCCTCTGCATGTCTCTGAGCCCCACATCACTTTAAACTGAACAACGTTGCTTCCTGGGAGAAGTGTTGTCAAGTGGTTGGAGACCATACACAGTAGCAGGGATGGGTTTGTTCCTCGTCCCAAGCATCTTGGGCTGTAGGTATTTTGAAGCTTTCTCTTCACTTTTGACAGAGGCTGATGTGGTTGGGGATAAGCTGGATGTGCTGACAGCCAATGAAACACAAATTATTCAAAGGAGGAGGAAATGAGGAGAGGGGACCTAGTGTTTGTTTGTGGAACACACCAGAAAGGTGTTTGTGCCCAAGTATTTTTTTCACTTGTCAGAAATTAGTGTTAGGACAGAAAGCAGATTGAAATTATGTTTTATTATTACATTTAATCTAGGTGAAAATCTTGTCTAGGTTATTAAAACAGTTCTCATTCCCTCCTTCCAGATGACTGTGGATAAACTACTTCACCCCTCTGGGTTTTGATCTCTCCACACCCATATAAAAATGGGTAAAAGACAGAAAATTCTGATTGTCTTCTGGTCAGGAAAAAAATGAGTATGAGCAGTTCTGGTGCTGCTTCATAATCGCATAAAACTGGCTGGCTGTGATGCTGTAAAACACTGTAGTTTTCAAGAATTTGAGAGGTTGCTGATGCAATATTCGGAAATAAGGATAGAAGTGACACCTGGTTATTTGTGACTGGTCGTGTGGCTGATCCTCATCCCACTCTAGGAGGCGTGGAAGTGAAGGGCCAGGCTGGGGGAGCGGAACACGGTAGACATCACAACGAGGCGTTTGGTTATGGTTAATGACTGTGAAAAAAATTGCCTTTTGTCATTGTTCTGTTAGCAAAGTCCACCTGACTGCGACTTGAACTGTGCTGCCCCATGAGATTTCATCACTTTTTAGTTTGTCTGTTTTTCGCCCAACTGGAAGCAAATAATGAAGTTAATAAGTCAAGGTGGGACTGAGTTTGAGTCCTTGAGCTCTGCTCTGATTTGTACTTTGGTGACCCTGAGGACCTTCTGTAGAGGGGCTCCCGGCACGCCAGGCTTAGCAAGGGGGTGGACCCGAGACCTGCTCTTGGAGGTGGGAGGTGGGGCTGAAGCAGTGGGATAGGTAAGTACATGCCTAGTACCTGCTCCAGGGAAACCCTTACCACATTCTATTTTAAGGCACTTTCTGGCAGGGAGCATTTATCTTTGAGTGACTTCTAAAGTTCTTTTAGCCATAGGAAGGCTGAAGTAGAGATGGCTGAGCGATTAGCTACCAGGGTGATAAGCACTCCAGAATTTTCAAGGGAGAGGGCTAAAGATAGCCAATTCCACATATTATCAGAATGCCAAGGGAGACGACTCGAATTACTTGGGCTTCATTCATCTTCCAAAATATGGCCAGCCATATTTACACACATTGCCAAGCCATACCCTGGGTAGTGTTTTACTACCCCCTGGTATGGGCTGTATGGTATTCCTCTGGCATGTGGGACCCTCCCTCCTTTGGAGCCCATGAAGCAGCACATGTATACTTAAGCCAAGTCTTACGCAGAGATCCAAAAACGTCTTTAGTTTGCAAAGCTCTCCCCAGTTCTGCGGATCTTAGTCAGTATCATGGCAATGAAGCCTTTATAGCCAGCTATTTAATAAAGACAGTATTTTTAAGAAGAAGTTGCCTATTCGCGGTTTATCAAATCTGTGCTGTTCACCCATGATTTTGGTTCTTATGATGTATGTTGGAGTCTTCATCACCTTGTAAGGATCAATAATCCCCTAAATTGTTTCCAACTTCCAATTGTCTCTCTTCTGTCTTCAGTCTATCACATCAGTCTTTCTACACCTCCACCTTGAAAGCATTCTCCATTAACAGAGCGACATAAACTTCCTACTGCCTGGATGAAGGAGGCCAGGTTCCTTAGCTCACTACCATCTGGTTCCACCCACGTTTCCAGCCTCTTCCTATTAATCTTAGAATATGGGAAAGAAAAGTGATCTGAGGATGCCCAAGAGAAGACTCGCATGTTACAGGTAAGGAGGCAGATCCAGAGCAGTGAGGTGGTTTGCTCTAGGTGACACTAGAAATTAGCAGCCGAACCCCGGGCATGGAAGTGCTGTGAGGTCAGGGATTTTTGTTTACTGCTGTGTCACCAGTGCCCAGAACGTCAGGTGCTCAATAAACATTTATTGAATTAACGCATGGCGGAACTGGGCCGAGAACACTGGTCTTGAGAATCTCAGTTCAGCCGTCTTTCCTCCTTCCTGCCTCCTCCGCAAACCTGTGCGGCCCCTGCCTAATGGCTCAGCGTCCAGGTGTTTGTTCATCGCCTTCCTCTAGCCTGACCATTCCTCTCATTTTAATTCTTCCTTCCAGTCTCAATTAAGTCCTACCACTCCCTGAAATCATTCCTGACGGCCCCAGATCTCGGCTTCCTCTCCCTCCACAGCCCTCCTGTGGTACCTGTCTCCATGGTCACACTAACTACACACTAAGGTGGACCCTTGTAGTTTGAAAGGCAAGACATAGGCACTGTGGATCCCTGGGCTGCTTTGCATTGCTGTTTTTCTCCACGAGCACATGCTATTGCTCACCCTCTTCAGCACCCTGTGTCCTGCAGGTGCTCTGTTCTTGGTGAGCACGGCCATGCCAATGAGCGTGATGTTGATCTTCATGCAGACTCTTAACCAGCCTCACCCCACCTCCTTTTCAACCCTGTTATTTCACTCAGTTAGATGCCTGCCTTCATTCTTCTCCTGTCCGGAGTGCTTGAGCAGTGATAGGCATAACAATTATTTCCAGAGTCCATGGTGCATAGTGTAGCACAGGAACCCAGGGGGTTCAGAACAGTGACATCACAGTTAGACTAGAGTTTGAGTGCTTTTAAAAGATTAGCAAGACTTGACCAAAGAAGGGCAAAGAGGGCCTTACAGGCAGACACAACCTAGCAGGACAGCGTTTGGGGGAATTGCAAGAAACTTCATGTGGCTGGAAGGGAAACTGCATAAGAAGTGGAGGAGATGAAGCTGCATGTATAGGCAGTGGCCAGATCATAAGGCACTTTTGTTTGCTGAACTGAGGTGTTTAAACTTAACTCTGCATTCAGTACGGTTTTATTTCAGAGAGTAAAGGATAAAAAAACCAACATAAATCTCCACAGAAAGATGCCAATTTAATAAGTTATGTTTTGTACTTTGAATGTAATGCTATGCAAAAGAATGAAGTAAATTCATACATGTTCATATAACATAATCTTCAACATAAATTAGGTAAAAAGCATTCATGTAAAATGTCACATATATAACATTATATATGTTTTTATAACATACATATTCATAGACAATTTTTGTGATACTATTAATAGTAGCAGCCCTGGGGGGTCTGGGATGAGTGAGAAACTTACCTTTCATGAAAATGACCCTTACATTTCCATGACAAGAGTCATTGTGTACTCTTCAGTCATACTTAAAATTTTAAATTTGTGTCTGTATTACCTTGACTGAAAAAAAAAAAACTCAGTTAAAAAACTAACAACTCTTCATACCTAGAATCATTTGGCACTTCTGAAAAATTTTAAATAAGAAAGTGATGTAGTCACATCTCAAAAAGATCACTGGGCAACAGTGAGGAATAGGAAATGGAAGAGGTGTCCAGTGGAGTCAGGGAGGCCAGGCGTTGTTGGAGGCCAGAGAGGCGTGGTGGGTGCAGCAGTGGGATCACGACCCACTGGGATGGTAGAGTGAACTGTGAGTGCCAGAGTTCTGGGACACCCCTGTGGGAAACGGGGGCACGAGTGTAGCATGACTGCCAGGTTTGTATTGTTGTGGCAACTGGCTATCTGGCATCGCTGTCACTAGAGAGGAAAAAATAGGAAGAAGACCAAAAAAGTGAGTGCAGTTTTGGGATATGTCACATTTGAGGTGCCCCTGTAAGGCAATTAGTAATTTTGATGAAGAGGGCTGGTGATCCTTGTTGATGTCTTCCAAGAATTGCCTTCTGGATTTCACACCCAATAACAGGGGTTAACATCCAGCATTTTCATGGGGTCCACAGTACTTAAGTCTCGCCTTTCAAACTACAAGAGTCCACCTTAGTGTCTAGTTAGTGTGGCCATGGAGACAGGAAAATCAAAGCAATGACTTTTATCCTGTGCGCTTTGCCCCGCTTCAATAGGGAGGTAAGTTCTCTGCCCTAGGTCTTAAATCTAGGTGTCTCTTTGGGAATTTTGCCATTGTGAATATGTAAGACACAGCTTTTGGACCCAGACTGAGGAAAGATGCCTTGACCGATCATCTTTTTTAACCCTTTAGAGAGCCTAGCAACCTAAATCTCCTGCCTTCCTCTAGGCACATGAAAGGGTAAAGTGAAAGAAGGGGCAATTAATTTACTAAATGATGCAGGCCAGAGGCATCAGGGATTTGCCTGAATTATCTGGATAATTCCTTGGAGCCTCTGATTGTAATTTAGTTTTGTGGAAATTGTACAAATTGTACAAATGGAGTACTTCACACTTTTTTGTCATTATTCTTTTAATTGACAAATAAAAATTGTATGTATTTATGGTGTACAACCTGATGTTTTACACATGATGATATATGTATACATTGTGAAATGACTAAGTCAAGCTAATTTGCATATCCCTTACTTCACATACTTATTATTTTTTTGTTATGAGAATATCTAAAATCTACTCTCTTAGCAGTGTCCAGTAACGCAATGCATTGTTATTAACTGTAATCACCATCTTGTACAACACATCCCCTGAACTTCTCCTAAGTGAAATTTTGTATCCTTTGACCAACATCTCCCCAACCTCCCGCTACCGCAATTTGACTGCACTAGTTTTGACTAATGATTTTCTAAAAGTTGATTGGAGGTAGTGTGGAATTTCCAAGGCTAGAGCAGAAGCATTTAAAGGTAAAGAATAACTATGAAAGGAATAGTAAAATATGATTGTAATAGATTAGCCTTGATGTTTTCCCTTCCACACTTAGATGGTCCCAACAAGGTATAGGAAGAGGAAAGCTAAACAGTTTCCTGGGAAATTTGGTGTAAAAGCAGTCATTTACCACAGCTTCTTCCTTATTCCCCTACTTTTTCATCTATATTAAGGGTTTATGTTCTGGATTTATCCAACACTGACCATTTCACTCACAGAAGCAAGATACTGCATGATTAGTTAATAAGTGTTTATTGATTACTTCTGGGCCTTTTGGCAGAATTGAATTAGAGTCAGCTGCTATTCCTTTGTGCTCAGTGGTATTTTTTTTTCCTTGTATAAGGTGTAGAAATATGTTCTCTTTGCTAACAACAGTGAAAATGGAAGTTTTCTTTTTTATTCCATAAATGCCAGGATACTTAAGCTCTACTGATTACTTTTAGCTGAGTGATGCGCATTGTGATTCAAGTCATTCTTTTTCTGTAGCTGCTTCTGCTACTGCTTTTATATGTAGAGTTAGGAGACTCTGAAGTTAAAAAGTGCTTACCTATCTTCCCACATTAAAAAATAAAGCCTCAGAGTGAGTTTAAAATCTGAATGGCAAAGCCAAATCCTCGTCCTCCATGTTATTACTGACTTTGGAAGGCATGACTTGCCTCTGACATCAAGGTTTTTCATGAAATGTGCTCACACCAGTGCCCTCTTTCCTTTTCTTTCAAAATGTCTGCTGTTGTAAAATAGAAATAATGTTTCTTCAAGAAAAGAGAGTTTATGGATTTAAAAGACTGAAATCTTTGGGAAAATTTTTTTTTTACCTTCTGTGTCAATTTGTCTTAAGTTGATAGCCTTTCATTTTACTCAGACAGCCTGAAATTCTTTTCTTTTCAGCACCACCCCTTTTGCTTGCTCTATATCGTCCTAGAAGATTTGAACTAAGAATCAGAACTCTTGTGTTCCGAGCAGTTTCTTTAATTTATCAGCCTTTCATTCCTTGATGTATCAGTTTTATTTTAATTAAGACCATTTCCAAATACAGAACAACTTGTAAGGTATCAGCAAACCCATATCTTGGCTGAAAATGTTTATATAAATGTATAGTGCTAATATTGATTGTTAACGTAAATCAAATTGCAGTCGTGCCAGTGTGGGCTGAAATGGTCATTGCTGAGGAGATAGTGGGTAGGATCCCAAGGCTTCTGCTTCTTTTTCTCTTTTTCTTTTCTTTTCTTTTTCTTTTCTTGGTTTACCACCTGAACCATTTTTAGGTGTACAATTCAACATTGTGAAGTATGTTCATATTATTGTGCAACCAATCTCCACAACTTTTTCATCTTGCAAATCTAAAACTCTGTATCCATTAAACATTTCCCATTTCTGCCTCCCCGCAGCTCCTGGCAACCACCATTGGGCTTTCTGTTTCTGTGAATTTGACTACTGTAGATATTTTACATAAGTGGAATCGCACAGTATTTGTCTTTTTGTGATTGGCTTATTTCACTTAGCATAATGCCCAAAGTTTATCCATATTGTGGCACGTAACAGAATTTCATTCCTTTTTAAGGTTGGATAATACTCTGTTGTATGTATATAGTATATACCACATTTTGTTTATCCATTAATCCATTGATGGACACTCGGGTCACTTCTACCTTTTGGCTGCTGTGAATAATGCTTCTATGAACATAAGTGTACAGATATCTCTTTGAGATCCTGCTTTTAATTCTTTTGGGTCTATACCCAGAAGTGGAATTGCTGGATCATATGGCAATTCTATTTTTAATATTTTGAGGACCTGCCATACTCTTTTCCTTAGAAAACAATAGTGCACAGGGGTCCTAATATCTCCACATCCTTGCCAACACTTGTGATTTTCTGCTTTTTTGACAGTAGCCCTCCTAATGGGTATGAGGTGCTTGTCAGGTTGATTCTTAAAGATAAAGAACTCAGGATCACCAGATATTTGAAGAAAACCTGAAACATGAAAAAAAGACACAAGATAAATAGGCAGAAAAAAATGACCACACAGAAAACAGAAATAAGTCAGGAACAACAGAGTGGGGGGGGCGTTCCTTATGATTCTCAGAAAAACTTGAGTAGATATTACATCCATGGAACAAGATGCTCTAAAAAAGGAACAAAGAACAAAATATTTAATACATGACTATTGAAATAAAAAAACACTGAAAGGGTGGAAGATAATGTTGAGGAAATTTCTTACAAGATAGAATAGAGAGAAACAGTGATGGAAAAGTGTGAGAGAAAAGATAAGTCATAGAGATTAAATTGAGCTGAACCAGAAAGAGAAAACAGAAAAAAGAGAGGAGGAAATTATCAGAGAAATATTTTAAGGTAATTTCCTAAAACTAAAGGACAAGAATGAGGGGATTTACTGAATGTCTAGCACAAATGAGTAAAACATCTACAGAGAAAATGCACTCTTTCTGAAAGTTCTGAATATCTGGGGTAAAGGGAAACTTTTATGAATTTGTTGAGGAAGAAAACAAAATAAAACAAACAGACATAAAAACAGGCACAAAGGAACAAAAATCATAGCAATAAGGAATGCAACATGTGGATGGTGTAAAACTTCACGTTTTTGAGTGAAAATTATTTTCAATCTAGATTTCTCTTCCCAGGAAACTATCAGGCAAGTGTAAGGGTAGAAGACAGATATTTTCAGATATGTTCTAAGAGGAAGAATAAAAGAAAAAAGAAAAAGGGAAGGTGGAATCATGGAAATAATAATTTCAACCCAAGAGAGTAATAAAGGAGAATCCGGGATGACAGCTGGATTGTACTGACAATTAGTCATGATTGGAGCAGGAGAAAACATTGCTCTGGAAGGCAGCAGAGATTATGGATAGGTGAGGGAAAGAGGGTCTGCAAATACATTACTGCCTTTGATTGTCTAGATGATATAAGGAAGCAATACAGACAAACACTGCAAGGAGGAAAACAAAGGCAACTAGAAAGTCCAGGAAAAATAAAAATCTGTGCAGAAAGGAAATACAGCTATACTATACCATTTGGCTCTAAGAGTGAACAATAGTTATGGAATCATCATTATATAAGCACTGTTTGTTGATTTCAACTTTTAGAATTAAGCTATAGACAAAGCATAAAAGATAGACATGGCTACAGAAAAGCATATAAATGTAATTTAATATAAATCTTCATGCTATGAAAGTGTAAATATGAACAACAGAGAAGTTCAGAGTTAAATTTTGGGAGGAAAAATGAAGGGGAGGATAAGGATACTCATAACTCTTCCTTCTTACAGAGTGGAGAGCTGTGGAAATTCTACCCACAGGAGATGGAAGAAGAAAGGAAGGGACAAGTAATTACAATGGAAACCAATAAACTAAAAATAGTAATCAATAGATAATATCTAAAATCAATAAATTAAGAAATAATATTTAATAGTATGCTATTTAGTGAAATGGAGCTAACCAGCAGAAAACTAAAAACAGGAACATTTAAGTAAAAGTGGTTGTTACTGGGGAGCGACAGCAGCTGGATGTGGTAAGGCAGGGGACAGTGACTCGTTATTATAATCATTTCTTGACTACTTGATTGTTAACAATAAGTATAGATTACTTTTATTAAAAATTAAGAATTTGTTTATAGATATATATTAAAAATAAAACTGTATCCTAGTATGGCAAATAATGTAATGGAGTGATAATTATGACATCTGTGGGGAAATATGAAAAAATTTGTCATATGTTAAAAAAATCTGTGAACCTTGAAGTATAATATGATCATAACTTTATAAAATATATATGCATGTGGACAGAGGCTAAAAAGTAACACACAAAATAGGTATTTTGTGTTAAATTGCGAATAGTTTTCTCTTTGCAGAATTTTATTGAATATTTTTTACATTGCTTTTTTCAAGGATACAGTTTAGTATTTATGGGTTATTATTATATGCAGCTATTTTACCTTTCAGTAATATTTATGAAAATGCAATGTGACAGTGAATTACATGAGAAAATAGCATCCTATAAGTATGCTACCTTGGTACTTCTTAAGAAAGGTCACTTTGGCTATAAAGTGTTATAGTGAAGAGAGCCATTTATTTAGGCTATGCTGATCAGTTTCCAATTTCTATCATTTCAGATATGTAAATTATTGCTGAAAACATGGTTTATGTTTGTGGCAAATGGATTTTATGTCACTGGATAAGTTGGCTTCATTGCTGGAGACCTGCATTTTATTCTAAGCAGAGTCCTGCTATTGAAAGACAGAGATGAAATCTCAGTTTTTAGTGTGCTTGTCAAATGAAAGCAATCATTAAGTATGGACCATTGTTATTCTCTTTGAGGCTGACAAAATAAGAGGTTTTTAGTTGGTGTATTCTTTTAGCTGGGCCCAAATGGGTTTCAATATCTATGTACGTAAAGGTCTCTAAACTTCACCTGAGCTATTTAACAATGATATTTCCAAACCACTCAGGACCAAGCCTCTGCAGAAGAAAATTTCTAAAAAACTTCCTACAAAGTTGCTTATCTTTATCTGTTGATCTTATGATGCTGAAAATAGGGGAAAGTTTGACTCATTTGTTTTCACAACTTCTTATTCATGGGATGGTAGGTGTGTAGAAAAAGATAACATAGCAGGCACAAGGTTGCTATGTTTAGAACAGTCTGCTTGCAAGGCTGGCATCTGGGAACTTGGTACTTGACCCATTCTCTAAGAGATAAGGGAGGTCCACTGTGCATAGACCGTTTCCACAAACAATGTGATTTATGCCGAACACCTACTTATTTCTGAAGATTTAGGGTGCCTATGTGACCATACCCTAATAAAAACTTTGCATGCTGAGTCTCTAATGGGATCCCTGGGCAGAAACATTGCACATATTACTGCATTCTTAGTTGCTGGAGAAAGGAACATGCTCAAGTGTGCCCTGTCACAGGAGGGACAGGGTATAAGGAAGCCTGGCCTTGATTTCTCTGCCTGTGTCTTTTCCCCTTATATCTGTCTGTGTAGTATCCTTACTACGTGGCTGTAATAAATCCTAGCTACAAATACAACCCTGTGCTGAGTCCCATGAATCCTTCTAGCAAATCTCCGCAGGTGATTTGGGACCCCTGAAACAAAAGGAAATAGATTATCACACGTCTTCTCTCTCATCCCCCCACCCCACCACCCTCTGTATGACCATAGATTTGAGGGTACATCCCAAACAATGGGTATCATTTTCTAAGAAAGGACTGGAAGCCCAACCATTCTGAACTGGTATGTTTCCACTGAGGTTTTACTCTCTATGCAGGCAACTAATTTTACTTTTGAACAACTTCAAGATTTCATGTTTTTAAGTGGAGTTTAGAAGTAACCAAAATTTTAAGGGCTGGACCAAACAGGCAGAATCAATAAATCATTAGATAAGTAAAATAATAGTGTTGGGTTTTTCTTTTAACTCCCAAATTAAATTGCATAGTCTTTTCAGTTTATTTAATAAGGTCCTTTGCCCAATGTGCTTATTTACAAGGGATTGAAGGAGGATGTAGGACTCTTCCATAATGTTTTAGCCACATTTGTCTTCTCTTTGTAGTGCTGTCTCCTTAAGCCTCAGGGCTTTTAGACATGCTGTTTCCTCTGCCTGGGACAATATTACACCCACTCTTTATCTTGCTCACTCCTACCCATCCTTTAGCTTTTGGCTAAAAGCTACTTCCTATGGGAAATCTTTTCTGCAAACATGGATATATGTCCTTATTTTATACTCTGGCTGTGTTGTGCACTTTGTCTTCATAGCACCCGTCAATTAAATGCTTGCTTGCTTGATGTCTTTCTCCCCCATTAGATCATAAATGTAATGAAAAAAGAATGGTGTGTATCTTGTTCACTGTTGCAGCCCTGAACTAGACACATGGTGACATGGTGAGCCCTCGAAAAAAATCTAAGTTTTTATGGCTGAGTAGTACTCCATGGTATACATATACCACATTTTATTAATCCACTCATGTATTGGGGGGCACGTGGTTTGTTTCCACATCTTTGCAATGTGAATTGTGCTACTATAAACATTCGAGTGCAAGTGTCTTTTTTATAAAATGTCTTTTTTTCCTTTGGGTAAATACCTAGTAGTGGGATTGCACATATAGAAGTAAAACTCAACAGAAATCAAGCAGGTGGGAGGAGTGAGGAGGGTGTGGGTGAATTCACACCAAATGGGTACAATGCACACTATCTGAGTGAAGGGCACACCAATAACTCTGACTCAAACTGTACAAAAGCAAATTATGTAACCAAAATGTGTGTACCCCTGTAATATTCTGAAAGTTAAAAAGTCGAAGTTGAAAAAGGAATGAAGAAACTCTGTCTTGATGTAATGGTAAGTTTTTTTGGTCTCATTGCGTGTGTTGGTGTCTTAGGTTGGACTGACTGACAAGCATGCCTTGAAATAAGGTTGGAGTACAAGTAGTTTGTTTGGAAGGATCCCAGGAAGCACTAGCAGGGAAGTGGGGAATTGCGGTAGAGAAGGGAAGGAGGCCAACCTTGGGAGAGCCAGTAACAGATCACCCCTGTGGGTAACTGGGACTCACTCCTGCTCAGGGCCTCTGAGAGACTGTAGACCATGCCTCAGAGTTATTCTAACTGAGGGCTGAGGAATTGGGTATTTATTCACTAATTTTTTTCTATTTTATTTGAAGGCTAACTCTCTGCCACTTCCAGCCTATTCCACTTGAAGGCCTAGTAGGGTCCTGTGGGTAGAGAAGGCCCCTTAGGCAAAGAGTAGAAAATACTTGTGATAGCAAGGCACCAGCCTCTGCTGGAATGGTGTTAAGGGGATATGAGTGGGCCATCCACGGTATCTGCCACAGTCAGAAAACCAACTGGATAAAATTGAAGCAATGAGAATTTATAATAATGCCATATATTGCAAAGAAATGAAGAAAATAAAACTTTATATGTACATAGAGAGTTGTTATTGCTCAAGTATATTTTAGGAAGTGTACAAGGGCACTGAATTGCATGAGAAGCCAGCATGGTATGGATATATAGCTGTGGCAATAAAAAAGCTCATGTTGGCTATAGAATTGGAAACTCTGAAAACAGGCTCTTGTAAGAGCCCTGAATAAATAAGTGGTACCACCTCACCTCTGTCACATGGAGCCATCTCTTTTGAGAGGGATATTGCCAACAGCATTTGTCTTTGAATGTGTTGTTTTGTAATTGCTTACACATTTTTCAGGAAACAATTCTGCTAGGTGGATGTTAACAGGTAGAATCTATATAATAGCTGACTTGACTTAAATGAGGAACTGAAACATCCCAAGGCTGAAAGAAACCTGTTGAGTACTGTCCTATAATCATTATTTGCTTTCAGAACTTCAGCATAAAAAGTAAACCTTCTCCATACCTATTGACTCTCTCCTCAGTGTGGTGATTATATTCCTATTGCAAGGTTGTTATGAAGACCACAGGAACCATGCTGAGAACCTACATAACATGTGTGAAAATACAACATTCTTTAAGCCATTTCTGAGAAGAAGGGGAGAAAGAACCATATATTAAAAATAGGGAGAGGAAATAGGAAAACTGTATTATTTATAGGGAGGAGAGCAAGGTTCTGTGAACCTTGATAATGAGCCCAATTGAGCCCATTATGGTTGAGGAACAAGGCAAGCAAAATTCATCAACATAGGGTGATTGTTTGGTAGATTCAGGATTGGGAACTCTCCATTGTGTATTTTAGACTTGGCTTGTTGCCAGTTTGGTAAGTTCTCAGAGCTTCTATTGAACACTGGTGCAGGATGATAAGCATGGATTTCCAGCCAGGCAAACTTAACAACCTTGGATCCTTGGACTGCACCATGGCATTCCCTGTTGGCTTTCCTGATCTATTCCAGGGAAAGAAAACGAGCAACTGCTGAGAAAGGACTGTGTGCCAGATACAACATTAAGCATTCTACAGTATCCTATCTCAGTTAACACAACCAGCAGCTCTATGAGGTAGATGTTGTAATCCCTTTTTCAGCTGAGGACACTGAGACACAAAAAAAACAAGCAATTTTCCTAAGGTCATCCTGCTAGTAAATAGCAGAGCCAGACTCAGCTGTATCTAGTTCCAAAGTGTGTGTTTTTTGTACTATCCTGTATGTCATAGGTTGCCTCTTCATTCTCTTGTGACCTTGGGAAGTTAGTTAAAGGGTAATTATCCTTGTTTTCCATGTTGAGGAATGTGGAAGGCAAGACATTCAACACTGCGTGGCACTGGCTCCCACCCAGAGTAAAATCGCCCTTTGTGTTAGCATGGTGCCCACCCTACCAGGGGCTGAGGCAGTGGGGAAGAAAAGAAGTTATTACAGGGTACACAAGCTTTTCCATAGAGTTCAACATTGTTTAAAATATTTTCTGCATAGCCCAAAAGAAAGATGGGAGAATACGAAAAATCAGAGCATGTAGCAATCTGAGTCCAGTGATCTGAGAGAGAGAAAAAATTTACATTTTATGTTCCACCTTTCCGTGTGGTTTAGGTTGGCCCAGATTATGTACCTTTTGTGTTTTAGGTCTGAGCGGGGAGGAGGTTTGAGATACCCTGTTTTTCCATTACATATAGTCACAAGTTGTCACTTTGGCTGCTGAGCTGATTTTCTCCTTGGTATCTCTTTGGGGTGTTACCCTGTGAAGAGAACTGTAGTTTCAGTGGAAGAATTCTTTCCTCCATTCTGTGAGATTCTTGGCTGAAGCTGCAAACTAATTTGATTCTGAAATGATGCTGTATAGAAAATCTCATCCTTGAATCTCTGGGGCTTTCACCAACTAAATATGTGCTGATTCTGTTTTTCACAAGTCAAGCTAATTTCCAAATAATGTAGCAACCAGTTAGGGCAATAACAAGAGGGAGGGAAATTGATTTTGAAAGCCAATTGTGAGAGATGAATGGAAATAAATTTGCAATTTGAAAGGTAGGGAGAGCCAGATGGATATATATTGGTAGTATAATGCCAGTCATGAGGAGTTTTAAAAAATACTGATGCCAATAATTAAAAATACTGAAGCCTGGTTTAATTGGTATGGTATGGGGTGCAGCCTTGGCATTAGGATTTTACAGACTCCTTGAAGTTTGAGGACCACTAAACTAGACAATATTCCAAGGATTGTGATAATCAAGGTAATTTGTAGATTAAAAAAGTATGTTCAACCACACAAAGGCAGAGGGTGATTTTAAAGTTCGATTGTGAGAAACTGGTGCCCACACTTATAGCTGTGTACACATCAAGGTGTGACTTTTCATATTAGTCACAAACATGGGGATCTAGCTGGAGCCCTTACCTTAAGCAGTGGACTGATTATGGGATGGCATTTCTAAGGCAGAGATGATGTTTTATGTTTTATCCTTTCTCACCCATAGTCCCTGGAGCACTGCTATATTTGTGATAGTTTCTTAAAAACTGAAACTTAAAATGGAACCACTCAGGGCCCTTCTATCTCCATCATCTGCTGTATAATGCAAGGCACAGAAGTAGTTTGACACTGGGCATTTCTGAATGTCAGGCTGGGCTCTCAGATGACTCACAGGCAAACCAGAGAGACAGAGCATAAAATTTGAGCTGGTGATAGAATCTGGGCTGGACCCAGTGACTGGCAGCCTCACAGTGACACAGGCAGGCACTCTGCTAAGTCCTTCCACTGAGGCTGGAGCCCCGTGTTTGTCAGACGTCCTAGAAATCATATCTGGCTGCTCCGTGCAGTGACGAATGTGGACATGGTTCGCTCTGAGGATCCTGCCTGTTAAGTCTTCTCTGGTTAGCTGAGTGATTTATCTTGGGAACCACTTGCCTTGGGAATGAGTTCAGTCAGCCTCCATATCCTAGGGGTATTGGTTCCAAGACGCCCATGAATACCCAAATCCACGGATGCTCAAGCCTCTGTATAAAGTGGTAAAGCACAGTTGGCTCTCAGCATCCGCGTGTTCCATACCCACAGATTCAACCAACCGCTAATGGAAACCCACAGATACAGAGGGCCCACTGTTTTTATCTGTGTGCTCTGCCTGTTCCCTTTGTATATCTGGCCCCAGTGAGAGACTCCATCCACCTGTGCTGTCGTTCAGGGACACAGGCATTTCGGATTTATGCCTGTGACTTTTTCATAGTGGCTAAACAGAGGCAAGTGTTGTCTGAAGTGATCTCACATTCAGTTGATGGCCCGCTTGAGGGATTATAGAAGCTGAACTTGCTGTGGCCCAGAACAGCACACCTCACTGAGAGAGCCCCACACAGGACTTCTTTACAACCGCACTAGTTTAGATTAAGAGCCACAGAGTATATGGAGTCTGTGAAGGTGAGGAGTGGAGCCCCTTCCTATATTTCCAGCCTTTTGTGGCTGACACCCTGAGTGTTATCGCCCACCAGTGCCCGACAGTGACAGCCATGTGTTTCACCTGAACAGTCTTCTGGCCTCTGCCCACCCACCGGAGAGCCAGTTCCTCTGCTCTTCAGAGTGCCACTTCACTGCTCTGCAGTGGCAGTGGGACTTTATCACAAGTTCTCCAACTCCTAATCTTCACAACTTTTCTCTCTTTCGATCAGAGATCTCAAGCCCAGGGGATCACATAGGCAGACAAATAACATGTGAATGAAACAGGAGTGCCAGGGACTATGACAAACCCAAGGACAGTCTGCAGAGAGCACCTGCCACCCAGCTCCAGCCAAATGTTAGTTACCGTCAGTGAGGTAACAGGGGACCCAGGTACACAGACTTAGGGAGTTTTTTACCTCTCACGCATAGATATCCTGTGCTATAGGAAAGAAGATTTAGAAAGGCCATTTTCTCCTTCAACCCCCTTTATAGACTTTGAAGCCTGGAAGAGTATCACTTACACACTTGTAAAATAAGCCCATCTCTTTATTTCTTAGTAAAGAAACTAAACTAAACCAGGTATATTTTATTAATACTACTATAATAAGAAAAAGAATAATGTCTGCAGAATAATTGGAGCTTATATATCCCAGAGAAGGGAATAATACATTTGATTTTTGCTATATATCAAAAGCCTGGTATACCAAATATAGGACCTATATAATTATATAATAACATATTTCAACTCTTTTTCTACAGTCCCATCAAGATAAAGTATTCAACTTAGGGCTCCTTAAAAGAATGATCCTGTGTAAATTTAAAGTAGCTTTAAATAAAATGTGTGATGATTGCACAGTGTTTACAGAAACTGGTGAGGAACTGCCTTTTAAAAAGATTTGTTCAGAGTTATATAGATCATGTAATGTCAGTGATCAAAAGAGAGTTGATGGGTTTTTGCTGGTAGAAACTTTCAAGGTGGCCATTCTTCCACAGTGCTTGCCATACCTTGGTGTAGTAAGCAATGAGAGGAATTTCTGACTTTGTAGCATCTTTATTCTCAAGAACATAAGCAGTGAACTCTGAGTGGAGAAAGTGGGTGGTGTTTGGCAACATCACAATCAGAAATTGGGAGTCTAAGTCAAAGGTGTTAGAGGTCACTGAAAATTTTGGTAGTATTAAAATGTACTGTCCTGATGGAATGTATTCAAAAGGCAAGTGTATCTATAATAGTTACACTATTATATTGTGTGTAAAACAAGAAATTTCTCTGTGCATGGGATTTAGGGGAATTTGCTTCTGGAGAGGGATTTTTCCCATGTTCTTTTCTCCCAGGCAGGTGGAGCTTTGGTTGCCTCCATGGGAGTGGGGTCATGTGGTTAGGAGCACTGTGGAGTAGTGGAGACAGACAGGAAGGGACTGGGGCCCGAGGGGGTGATGGGGGCGATGGGTGTGCGGACCCACAGGGACAGAGCTGAGCTGTGTGCCTGGCTCTGAGGAGCACCAGGCCCTGGCCCGGAAGGACTTGCTCACACAGGGGATGAGGATGTCTCTGTTGGCCTGGGTACCTGAGTGCACATTGGTACTGCAAGCTGTCACCTCACACAGCATGCTAAGAATGGGCCTCCCAGGTTGTGCTGACATTTCCTGGTTCCCTAGGTTGAATATTTAGTTTCCCCAAACTGTAATTTTGCATTAGATGTAAATCCAGAATCCTGGATTTGCACAAGGGCCAAGATTTAGATGAATAGAGGACAAAGGGCCCTAAAAACAGAGACACCATAGTAAAGAGCACAGGCTTAAGAATCCATCACACGTGAGGCCAAATCCTGCTGTCACCTTTGACGGGTGACCTCCTCTTTTTAACTCTCTGCCTCTTCATTTATGAAATGGAGCTAAATTGTAGTGAGGCTTGTATGACATAATTTGTATTTGCTTTCTTGCCAATTAAGGACAGCATTGTTACAGTTTAATAAACTAGTTGAGCCAGAACCAAGCTCTCTTTTGCTAAATTAAAAAGTGAAGGCTAAATTTTTCATGGGCTACAGCTGCTTTACCTGGACCTGCCCAACCCCACAAGCAAGAACAGTGACATAGTAGCTGTTACTAAAATAAACTGAAAGAAAGATACATCTGTATTTCTATTATAGTTATAGCTGTAGCTATAAATAAAGATATGGATGTGTATGTATGTATACACACACACATGTACAATCAAGTCTTAAGTCTTCCTTTTTTAATAAACTTCTACAATTGAAGTAGGACAGACAGAAAAGTGCACATTTCACAACAGTACAACTCAATGAATTACCACCAAGCCAATGTGCCACCCAAGCCAATAAATGGAATGTTATCAGAATCGCCAAATTCCCTCTCATGCCCTGGCCCTCCTCTTCTGACCCCCTTCTCCCAAGGAAAATTCTAACCTGACTTCTTACCTCATGGATAAATTTTGCGTGTTTTGAAATTATTTAAATGAAATCATGTTTGTGTTCTTTTGTGCCTGGCTTCTTTCGCTCAGTGTTATACAGGGTGTCCTGTATTTGTGAGAGTCAAGCACATGAGTGCATATCCTAACACTAAAGTGACCATATATAAGCTGGGACCATCCTGGTTTTTGCTACTGTCTTGGGGTAATTGCTGATAGCACACCTTTGTACTCTTGGAAGTACAAAGTTTATTTTCCTGATTTGGAAAATAAACAGAATGATCAGCCCTACCTACTACCAAGGCAAAGAGATGGAATTCTTCCTCCCATACACCCTGTGTGCTGCCCTTTTGTAACTTCTTTTCCTTTAAAGCCTACTCCTGTTGATGAAGACAGTTGATTATACCTGAGTCTCTTTGCATTCACGCGCTGGGGGGAAGCTGGTGCAACCCTGAGTGATTTCCCTGCTTAGAGGTCTATGACGGCTACAGAGGGCTGAGTTCTACCACTAACTCCAACTTCCTTCATGGAGATCTTCTTCCTTCATGGTGAGCTATGCAGAACAAGGTAAAGGAAAGGGATAATTTCATAAGGTAGTGGAATAGGGGTGCTTGGTTTTTGGGGGGGGTCTTAAAAAATTGGCTTCCATAGCAAAGTACCTGAGTTGGCCTCTACTGCGGAGTGGCCAGAGGTGTTATCACTCTTTCCCTTTCTCCCCTCACCCCCAGTTCATAATCCAACACATTAAACCCATGACCTGAATGAGAAAAATACTCTGTGAACCTTCTTTGGTAAATTTTTTAGTACCCTTTTCTTACCTCTGATCTTTGAGCTACTGTTTGGGTCAATCATACTGACTTAAAGTCAAGAAAACTCAGGCAAGTAAATTTGAAATATACAATCTGCAAGGCCAGCAGCTTGTCTTAGCCACCCACTGTGATATGGTCACCCTGGAGCAACTGTAGGTTCTGTAACAGATATTTTCTGGGTACTGGGACGTGTTAAAGGCGTTAGCAGCCCAGGGCCAAATATGAGCTAATGCCCTTCTCCTCTGCACTATGTGAGGTGTGCCCCTCGAGAGTCTCATGGAGCAGCATCTTCTGCTCAGCATTTTGAGGTCTTAAATATAGCACTGCTTCATGGGGGTAATTATCCTGAAGGGGAATACAGTGAAGAAATTCTTGGATATCTTCCTGCAGGTGATGGAAGCACTACATTACACTCATAGAGCACTTTTAATTTCTCACAGCTCATTCAAAAAATTTTAAGTTTTGTCCTTGCAGTAGCCCTGGTCATGTTGGGTGGTAAACTTGTCTCAGGTGTCTGATTTCACAAGTGTACTATGTATTTTGCATGAATTTAAGCCACCTGGTAAAATCCTGCAACAGGTCTTTCAAAGGTTATATTCATCTTTATCCCCCTCCCCAGATAAATAATATATAGCCATTAAAATGATGCTGTAGAAATTCTAAAATTTCTGACCTGTAGAATAATTTTTTTACATGGAAAAATGTTTGTAACATTTCATTTGAGGAAATAGGTTATGAAATAGTATGTTCAGTGTGATGCCATGTGGGAAAAAAGATGTGTCATATTTCTTTAAGACTTGGACACATGTTTTCTCCATTTAACATTTTTGAAATAGGATACATCTTACAATGTGAGTGTCCCACCCCTACAAAGGTTATTATATGGATAGTAAATCTTATATTTAACAGCATCTTAGAATCATTTAATATGATTTTTCTCTCTCTCTCTCTCCTTCCTCTCCTTCCCTCCCTCCCTCCCTCTCTGTCACCTCTCTCCCTTTCCCCCTCTCCCCCCCCCCATTTAAAGACTATCTACCAAAATGTTAACAATGATCAACCCTGGGTAGGGACTCTGGATAATCTAATTTTCTTTCTTTTTTCCCCTTTGTGTTTTCCAAATTTTCTAAATGAGTACATATTAATTTCAACAGTGACATTTAAAAAAGATAATACACAAGGCACAAGGACTCCTCAATCAAGGCAGCATGCTCTAACAAAGAAAGATGAGGTTCTTCCCATGATTATTATAAAGTAGCAAGCGGGTGGAGAAGCAAAGCATTTACAAAAATCTGCAAGAATGATTAAAAGTATTTAGGAAGAGTTTGGTTTTGGCAAAAGAAAATAGAAATCAGTTTAAATGTTGTATTTCAAGAACTTTTTTGGTCATAGATATTTCTTACAATGTAAGAATATCAAATAGGAAAGAAATTATAAGACACTAATAAATTCATTCCTGTGTCTGTGGTTGATTCATTAACAAGAGCATTCCTGATAGAATAGGGAGACTAAAAACTTCCAGGTTATAGATGAGGAAGAGCCATGGATAGAACACCTGAAGCAACATGATAAGTAAATAACAATGGAATTTGAGTCTCCCAGTTTGATTTTCACTCCCAAAATACTCAAGACACAGAGGAGGCTTTCATAAACCAGTTGTGTCAGATATGTGAAAAACATGAACCAGGTGCTTGGTGTTTCTGTCACACTTGTCATGTAAATTTACAATCTGCCTTGGATACATATTTTTAATTCATCAGCTTACCTTACAGCTCTACTTTAGAGCTGATTTACAGTGGAAATATAGACAGGCTGTTTTTGTTAATACTAGGCTGAACTTTACATATTAAACAGCTTTGCTAGATTTAAGCCACCAGCTTTGAAGATGATCCATTCAGCATAAATCCTGCACAGACTAAGAGCATGTCAGCGAGGCAGGGGTGCCCCAGGGAATACTACTCAAGGACTCAGAAGGCTCACTGCTGGGATATCAAATTTGTGTTTTGTCAAGTCTCAGGAGGACTTGGTGCTATTTGTTGTTATGAAATCATATGCCTGATAGGGCCAGGACTAATTAGGTTGAGCATGGTGTCAGCTGCAGGGATGTGGGCGGTCAGGGATCTGATCACAGATGGATGTGGATGGGCAGTGCAAGCCTCTCTGCCAGCCATGACCCTGCCGTGAGCGACCAAGTCCACCATCAAATGACTAAAGACATAATTATTTAAATGAGCACTTAGTGGCTTTTCACTTTGGTGTTTTATTTTCGTTTGCATCTTTAGTATGAGGCAGTATAAAAATGAATGAGTGGCCGTGATGGCTGACATGGACATGAGGAATCCTCAAGACTTTGCTTCTGAACCAGGACTCTATAAGGAGGTTTGAAATGCAATAACTGTTGAAAGCTGTCTTTAGCATATTTTAACTATCTTCATTGGGATTTGCTTTTTAACCAGGTATAGGTAGCAAATTAAGCCAATGTAAGATAAACCTTTTTCTTTTTAAACTCTGGGCTAGTATCTTCAGTTAAATTAACAAAATATTTGGGCTTTGTGAAAATGAGCAAATCTGGACTCTAAATGATATTAATATATGCTTACAGTTATGAAACTAACTTCATAGTATACTGAGAAATGCTGAGATTTATTTTTTTATGTTGGTGGATACCAGATGTTTTAGTAATCAAATAGAGATGAATTGAAATACCTTTGAAGTGTTAACAGTACATTTTCCCCAGTAATGTGTATGCCTGATACATATTAAATATAAATATCCTCAGTATGTAAGTCTACTAGAATCTCTGAAGATTCTTCTAGGTCAAATTATAAATTTCACTATAGAATAGTAATTCTTTGACAAAACTCTCAGTAAACATGTGTGATACATTGATCTAAATGTAATTTTAGAAAACATAAAATGAATCATGTTTCTTTTTTTTGGAGAAATTAGCCATAATTTTGTCTCCCATTAGCTTCATAACTATTTCTATGAAGTATTTCAAAGTATTTCTATGAAGTATTTCAAAGCTTCAAAGTATTTCTATGTGTCCCTGATACAAAATGCTGATTTTAAATGGTTAATAAGCAGACTCTATCTGTGCATAATCAAGTACATTGATTCCTTCAGTTCCTTTAGAATATCTTTGCTCTTAGCTGGGGTTGGCTGAGTTTGTCCTTTGAATAGATCTGGATGATTTCCAGATTGAGCCAGAAGAAAAATTCTTAGCCAGCCATAATTTTAGAGGAGTTGTAAAAAAATAAATGCAATTGCCAAAAAGCGTATGGAATATCTTGTCAACTTAGAGATAAATAGTTGTTTTGTATGGATATTTCTTGCCTATAATAGCAAGCCACATGTTACTGTTCTTTCAGAAGCATTTTTGCTTCTCCCTTTCAGGGATGAATGTGGTAGTAAAATAACAGCTTGCATCTGGAGTGGAGCCTTTTATTAGTAGAAATGATGACAGGATGTAAAATCAAAATATTGCTTGTGCCATTGTTTTTTTAGCTTATACTGGTGACTGTAAATGATGAAACATATTGGTGATCTTTTGAGGGGGGGAAAACTCACTTTTATTGAACATGTATGTGTTCATGTGTTCATTTAATCTTTATAACAATTCTAAATGGTAAATATTCATCCCTTCTTTACCAATTATAAAATGGTCCTCAGAATTGTTAAGTAATTTGGCCAAGGTCCCACAGACAGGGGTGGCTGTGACTTGAAACCAAGTTTATCTGCTCTCAAAGCTCAGGTTCTTCAGCTATACTGTTCTCTTTAGCCAGCTGGTTGTTCATGGCACAACTATGGTCATTGAAATAGCTAATCCAATTAGCACATCAACAAAAATAGGGACCCATTTGTGATTTCAAATGAAAATGACTATTTACCACTGTATCGTTTTACTTTTAACTGCCAAAATTGGAAAACACTAGACTTGAGTGTACAAGTGTACAAGTTAAGCAAATTCTCAAGAAACTGAGAAGCATTGACCACTACAACAAAGTCTTAATGCAAATGGAAATGGATAAAGTTCATAAACAGGACTGAAATGAATTGATTTACTTTTTGAAAACTGTAGGCTAATTTTTGTTCTTTCTAGATAGAATGTGTGCCTTTAATCTGTACACATAATCATTATTTTTGAAATCTTTTTTGTATCAGATGTCAAATGTCTTGGGAGCTATCTGCTAGAGAAACTTGGAAGCATAATGAAAAGAGTGTGAACTCTGCAGTTGGATGACCTGAGTTTAAGTCTTGGTTCTGCCACTAACTGGCTGTGTGACCCTTGGCAATGGTAACCTTGGAAAGCCATGGTTGTCTCATTTGCAAAATAGGAATGATACTTACCTTCCAGATGCTATGAAAGCCCCAGTGAGATAATGTTTATGGAAATGTTGGAAACACATGAAGTGTTCTCTGAATTAAAGGTGATGATATTTTTTGTCACACATATAAAAGAAAACTTTGGTCTTCTCAGGTGACTATTTTTGGTACAGGAGGTGGCTTAGTGACCTGAGCTAGCAACCATGGCTGGTTTTCATTCTTTAAGGCCACAGTTCTGGCATTGAAGACTGAGGCTTTAAACCACTCTGCTGATTCACTTCATTAAGTATGTGGCTTGGAGTTTAATTCAGTAAGATGTGACCTTATAAACTGTCTTGTGTCCACTCTCTAGAGATTTTCCCTAGGCCTTTTCACTGAGTTGTTTGGCCAAGATTCTAGACTGCTACATAAGATTCTGGAACCATGGGAGGTTTGGTCTTGGCTTTCATAATAGAAAGAAATGGAGTTGAAGAACTCTAGAAAACCAAGAAACCTGATATATTCTTTTAATCTACATATAGTATGTGTTTGATAAATACTGTTTCTGGTGGAAAGCATAGTAGCTAGATGACCTGATTGGGTGATGCTTCACTGACACTTAAAGCAAGAAAGACCTGTTGGTAGTAATCATGTGTATTAGCCAGGGCTTATTCATTCACAGGTGTCTGAAGCCCAGCTCAAATGAGCATGCAAAGAGGGAAATTTATTTGCTAATGAAACTGGATAGTCTGAGCAGTATTGCCGGCTTCAGACCCAGTTAATCTGGGGATTTAAATGATGTCATCAGGACTTGGCTCTGCTTCATTTCCAGGCAGGTTTTCTTTGTGGGGGCAAAGAGGCCCGCAGTGGCTCAAGGTCCATAGCATCCTCACAGGTGTACATCATGTAGAAAAGAGTGTGTTCCTTTCTTCTCTAGAATCCATGAAAAGTACTCTCAGTGGCTCTGCTCAGCTCACGTGCCCACCCTTGAACCAAGCATTGTACCCAGAAGGATGTGTTATTCTAGGGGTTCAGCATGAGTTACCTGCTTAACTTTGTGGTTAGAAAAGGTGTCCAGTGGTAGTAGGGAGGCGGCATGGAAAAGATAGCACAGTGGTTCAGTAGAGCACCTTCTGTGCTTTGTCTTGGATACATGGAGATAATAGTCCCATTGGATGACAAAGCAATGCTTGCTATTCATCATGGCCTTCCCTGATTGGATAGATGATTAGGGAGGAAGGAGTCCCAAGGAGCGGATCAACTGATGACACGTGGCTAGCTCCCTTTGGCCAAATGGCCAGCCTTCTCGCCATTCCAGCTCCCTTCTTGGGAGTCCTTCAACTGTCTTCCCCACACCTCTGGCCTTACTCTGCTTCCATAAAACCTCTATGATCCATCCCCATCGGCCTGACAGCGAAAGTATTGACCCATGTGGTTTAATTGCCTCCCAAGAACATTTACACTGGAGATTTTTTTCAAAGACAAGCTTTTAAGAGCCAAGGAATAAAGGATTACCATGAAATAATGGGCAGAGGCTCTCTATTTGGGGGTCAGGTAGCCCTGCCCTACAAATCCTCAAATAATACAGTGTAGGCAGCTTTGGGGTACAGTCTCCAGCCTTGTGTTCTGTAGAATCAGTTTGAACTTAGCTGACAGCAATCAGACAAGGACATGTCAGTTAAGGAGTGAAGAACTACCTCAGGCCAGTTCACTGATTCTTTCAGCAAGTGTTTATTGAATTCCAAATACACACCAGGTTCTATGCTAGATTCTGATAATATAATGATGAACAAAGCAAAGTTCTTGCCCTAAATAAGTGTGTACAAGAAAAAGGGTGTCTTAGTTCATTTGTGTGGCCATAGCAAAACACCACAGATTGGGTAATTTATAAACAATAGAAATTTATTTCTCACTGTTCTGGAGCCTGGGAAGTCCAAGATCAGGGCACTAGCAGGCTTGGTGTTTGGTGAGGGCTGCTCTCTGCTTCCAAGATGATGCCTTGTTGCTGTGTCCTACAAAGGGGAGGGATGCTGTGTCTGCATGTGTTAGGAGGAATGAAAGGTCAGAGGGGCCTAAGCTGGTTTCGTCCAGCCCTTCTCTAAGGTACTAAGGGGATCGTGCTTGGCAAGGCAGAATGATCACAGTGTGTGTGTGGGGGTTGCAGATTGCTGTAAGGATATTGGCTTGTACTCTAAAGGAGCTGGAAAGGCACTGGAGGGGTGACATGCCATTTTATCCAGGTACCAAAACCTGAGAGTTGGATAGGTTTGATTTTTGTGTCTTTAGATGGAGTTGCATGGGCTTCACATAGCTTCATAGTACCTCAATTGGAACTTTGACCCATGGGAGTGGGAGAGAGTGGGGGAAGAGAAAATGGTGGAGTCTACTGAAAACAGGAATGTAAAATCTGGAGAAAGGCATTTATTCCTGGCATGGCCACTGGATCCCAGGCTAACCACGGGGGCTTATGTATAGTCGCCATCTGAGCAGCTCCTGCAGCATGTGTACTTCGTGCTCCCCCTTTTCTATCATTCAAAAGGGTCAAATCTAGTAGCTTTGGGAAATAGGATTGCCTGATTTGGGAAAGAAAAAAAAAGGCAACCCAGTTAAACTTGAGTTTCAGATAGATAACAAATATTTTTTAAGTGTAAATATGTCCCAGATATTACATGCCATCCTGTATTTTATCTGGCAACCCTAGTAGGCAGCAGAGAACATGAACTTGTAATTTTTCTGGTCTGAACCTCAGTTGTTGCTCCTTTAGATTAGAAAAAATGAATCTTTAAGATTTATAGTCATCTACTTACTCAAGGATCTATTACTAGAAAATTGCTCCTCACAAATCTGTCACAGGTGAGGTTGCATGTGTATCCAGAAGGAAAAAAAAAACCAAATCCTAAATATCACTTTTTCATGATGCAGGAGAGGTTTACTTTTTGATTGCTAATCAGTAATCTTTCTGTCAGAGAGAGCGGACAGGCAGAGAATTTCCATAAACTCTCAATATTTAGTTGACTTGGCCAATAGCCTAGGTACCTGCAATCTATGAACTTAGAGATACAGGACAGCCTTTCTTGTTCCAGAGATACTATCTAGACCCTTCTTTCTGTGCCGCCCTCTCCTCTCTGACACTCTATCCTGTGAATTCTAGACGCCTTGGTCTCCACAGACTCCCAGCTCTCTCTCTTCAACTCAGGCTCCACCTGGGTTTCCCATCCCTGTGCCACAGCTGGAACTCTCACAGACAGGAAGCTGGGGCAGTGGCTGGGCTCACTGTCCTCCATTGCCTGCTGTCCAGTACCTTGAAAACCATTGTTTTATATACAATATCTTATCCTTTTTAAATTTTTCCCTGTTGTTTTAGGTGGGAGAGTAAATCTGATCCTTTCATTTCATCTTGGCCAGAGGTGGGTGTACAAAAGAAAGTATCTTTGGAGTTACTCCTGGGGTTCTGGCTATGTCTGAAAAAATAGCTGAATTAAGATCTACCTCTTAGAGGTAATTAAGAATTTATCTTGTAGACTAAAAAGGTACAAGGTTGTCTAGGGAGTCAGAAAGTGCTGGTTCCCATTCTCTTTCTCCCTCAGGCCTGGATTGGAGGACAAGTGTACCAGTGTCCACAACCCAGTGATCATGGGATTCATTTCCCTCACCTAGAGCAGTCCAAAGCAGGCATAAGCTCCAAAGAATGTAGACGTCGAGTTGAAAGAGACTCCATTTCCTTTCTTTTAGTTTGATTTTGAACATAGAAGAACTGTATATCCCACTGCCTAAACACGATCTGGGGCTCTGTGCACAGCACTAAATGACAGTGGGAGGAACCATAGAACCGGGAACATTGTAACTGTCTGATGCAGCTGCCTGGGGAACAGACAGTACAGCACTGATTAAGCAGGTATTTGGGACTGATCTGCTAGCTCATCAGACTCGGTGGCATTATTGCTCCTCATGTATTTTTAAATAACTGAACACAAGGCTCTGTTTCTTCAGAACACTTGACAGGCCCAAGGCTCCCTAATTGGGAATCTTCTGAGCTGAATTGGAATGAACAAGCAGGTAGCCTCCCTAGTGAAAACGAATTATTCACTACATGTCAAGGTGTTGAAAATGATTTGTTATGAATTTAGACAAACTTTTTGTCACTAAAGTTCATCCTTATTATTCAAACACAGGACCAGCCATCCATAATGGATTCAAGAAGAAAAGTTTGTCAGGTAAAGAAAGCCAATGTCTCAGAAAGCAATGAGCAGCCTGTGTGTACTTGATTGCCTTATTTTAATCTAATTGTTGGGAGAGTTAGAATTGAGGCATAAACATCTTTCAGAGGAGTTTGTTCCCCTCTGTAGATTCTTTCAGTCTCAGAGTGATACGAGTGGCATGGGCTCCACGTGGCGCAGCAGTGGGTGGGGAGCCCCACCGGGATGCCACAGCCCCTCCATCCCCACCTTAGCAGCTGGCTTCTTGCTGGTGTCCCACTTCTCAGTCCCCTGTACCCAGATTTGTCTTGCTTTGGCTGTTTGAAAGTCTGCTTACCTAGGGCTGAAGTTGTTTTGCTGAGCCCCTGAGAAAATTTATGAGTTTTTCATCCTAAACTTAAATAACATATTTTCCTTGTCTCTACATAACACTCAGCCATCACTTTGGCATCTTTAGGGTATTAAGTGATACAGGCAAATGTGCTGCCTGCCTTTAAGAAGTCTGGTGGCAGATATATGTAACTGTAAGTATTGAAGCAAGCAAACCTATACGTTCTATTCCAATTTACGTAGTGAGAGGAATTTCTGTCCACATATGGACTCATGCAATGGCCACATATGGACCCAAGAAGGAATGAAATACGAGGTTGGCTCAGGTGGGATGCGTGCAGGGTGACGAAGCAGTGCCACCTGTTCCCTGTCTTCACACTCAGACTCCTCTGGAGATTATTATTTTCTAGTGTTTACTCTGAAGATTATTATTATTTCTAATTATTTACTAATTTGGCAAAGCTGCCAAATCTGAATCACAAACTTACCACAACATCAAGAGTCAAAATTCACTTAATTTTCATAACTTCCCACATGCGAAAGATCACAAGGGTGTTAGAGGTTTCAAGCTTTCCGAGAGGCTGTGTCTTCATTAGAAAATCATGGTTCTGAGCAGGTTTCTGCCATCGGTTGTGCAATGGTGGCTTCTCACGCTCCAAGCTGGTGTCATCACCTGGGCGGTAAACCTCAAGAAATAGGGAGAAAACCGTCAGACACTTTGCAAATGTCTAGTCTGTCTTTCCTGTCTTTTGGATGCTTTCTGTAGTAATCAGCTCCATGAGGACATTTTAGAGCCAAATTAACCCCCCAAAAGGAATTTGTCACAGTTGTCTGTCAAGAAATCTCATGTTACTGTGAATGTAATATCCAATTTAGGTTTCTTGTGTGTCAGCCACACCTGTTGTTGCCATTCACTAGGCTACTTTGTGCATTGTTTCTTAGTTACTTAGAATAATTACTTAGGCAAATAGGAGATTATAAATATAATCATTGAAATGAACCAGACTTACTTCCTTCTCAGATATAGTTACAGGCTTGTAGATTCAATAGTTTCTGGTGAAGGAATGCAGCTTTTCAATTTAATGGCTCCTTTGGCCTCAGGCTTGGGAAGGCCACGAGTTGTTTTGGACACTGACTGGCTAGTGACCTCTTCCAAGTGCCAAAGGTATGTTCCCAAGCTGGATCTGGGCTTTGATGCCATTCTTCCCGGGGTGGGCAAACTGACAGCGGAAACCCCGGCTATATTTAAGGCCTTTGGAGAGACAGCAGGTGGTGGTGTGTGGATTTCCATCAAATATTTGGTTGTCACCAGTAGGATCACTTTGTAGCCACCCTGGCTATGTTTGTTGGCAGAGGTCTCCCTGCCCTCTGGGGTAAGGAGGGGAAAGCCCCATGGTTTCCCTTCTGGGCCTAGAGTTTGTCCCCAGGGCTCGGGAGGACGGGATTTGGGCATCTTCCTACACCACTGGAGAGGGGCTGGCTTGGTTGTCACTCTCTGAAGCTGAGTCGTCTGGCTAAATCAAGCTCCTGTTCCACGGTGCATTTTCAGACTGTCCTCCGGTTTGCCTGTTTCACACCCTCCCACTTCTGCAGCTTCCTGTTTGCAAACAGAGTTGCTTGTTAAATGGAGAAAACCAAGTTTGTATGCATTAGTGTCAGGGAAAGGAGGAGGAAAGCCAGTCTTCCTGGGGGAAGGCAGCTGGGGTTGAGTGTTGATGAGAAGAAAAAGATTCTGTTGAAGAAAATAGCCTGGTTTCTCCATTTTTTTCTTTCTGTGCTCTTTTGGAGGATGGGAATGGTCTACCCATCTCTGGGCCTGAAAGACAAATGTAACAACCTGATAATTAGGATTTTGTAGTTCTAAGGATATTATTTTATAGATCAAATGACTCTCTTCCTTTGAAGAAAAAAAATGAGGTATTCTTGCAACCTCTTGAATTCTGGCATTTTTGCTTCTAGGGGGGGCCTTGTTATGCCCTTTGAGAAAAGGGAGGTAGCTTGCATTTCCCAGGAAACCTGGTAAATAATATATTTGTCTTGTCCAGGAACTCTTCTCACTGACTTAGATGATTCTCAAAAGATTTATGTCTTAGGCAAGAGTTCATCATATTTTAGCAACTTTCTCAAAGGATGAACATTAGAAAGAGATGCTATAACAAGTGTGATTTCCAAAAGGATGTGAAAGAACTATGAAACAGAAGCAGAGAGAACAGTCTAATTCCTAGTGGAAGAATCATGTGAGGAAAAAGTGGGGAGAGCAGACAAGACAGCCCCATCATTGTCACCAAGCCTGTGTACCTCCCAGAGCCTTCTCTGCAGGTCAAGAGGATAGCACTATCTTCATTTAGGGACAGGAGAAGTGTAGCCAGCAGGGGCTGTCATATTGATGAAAAGAGGTGTGTGGTCTATAGACCTCTGATCTAGGACAGGTGAAAGCCCCTCTTCCAGTTGCTTGCAGAGTCAGCCCTCCACAAAATTGTGAAGTAGGTTAAATGTGTTTACAGAGCCTCTACATCGAGGCTCTTCCCTGTGACTGCCCTGTGCTGGGCAGCAGCCCTACCATCCTGCTCCCTACTCAGCCACCTGTCCTGGGCTCCTGAGGAGTTCCTTGCCACCTGCCCCATCAAAGCTTACCTATGTTGTTCCCCAGATGTTTGGGATCAATTCTCCTCCTAATTGGTAATAGTCTTAATAACTTAAGAGATATTATATTTATGTTTGAAAAAGCTTTTAGCGGCTGTTCTTGCAAAATAAGGAGAGGGAATTCCAAGTACCATGGCAGGCCATCGAGGAGGTTTTTTGGGTTTAGTGTCATTTAGACATCTCTCAGATGTATTTAAAGTAGATGCTACCATAATAATATAGAATTAAAATGTATATCAGATTGCCTCATGGATCTTTCATCTCCATTTGTTATACATTACTGATGCCTTCAGGAGTCCCAGATTCTTCTATACCCTTATGTTAAACAACAAATTAATTAATCACACTATAGAATTATAACAAATTTTCATTGATTTCAAAGTATTACATGAAAAAATTATAAAAATCATGTTAAAAAGACAAGAGTATGTGATAAAAAGAGCCAAACAACTAAAGACTTCCTAGAAAATACTGACATTGAGATAGGATTTTTAAAATGGTTTGGAGAGTGGTATGGTAAGCTTGAGGTAGAAAGTTGTGTCATGTGCTGGGTCCAAATAGCTAAAGTCCTGGAACTAAGGAGAAAAAAAAAAAGGCCATGTTTACCCACAGCATTTAGGATTTAGAAATCTCCATGGATATCTTGCTTAAAATTCTAAAAATATAACAAAACAATTCTGGCTCCCAGACCAAGAAAGACAGCTTCCTCAACATTTTGGGTATGAGTGAAACGAGGTGATATTTGAATCTAGACTCATGCTTGAGAGGCACCTAGAAGTTTTAATAAGCAATTTTTGTGGTCTGTCAATAACCCATCAATCATCTTTGTGCCCTGATAACTTCTGGGTTATATATTGGCAGCCCCTCAAATATGTGAATGCGTTTGGTGTAATAATATTCCACCCTGTCTAATATGGTAGCCACTAGCCAAATGTGGCTATTAAGCACTTGGAATGTGGCCAGTCCAAATGAAGATATACAGTAAGTATAAGAAGCACACTGAATTTCATAGACTTTGTATGAAAAAAGAATGCAAGGTATCTCAAGAATAACTATTTATTGGTTATATATTGAAATGATATTTTGCCTGTAATGGGTGAAATAAATATGATTGAACTAATATTTCCTTTTATTTTTTATTTCTCCCGTGGCTATGAGAAAAGTTAAAATTACATATGTGTCAGGCAGAATATTTCTATTGGACAACACTGACCTAGATATTCATGTATGCATACATCTGTTAAAAAACAAACAACTTTCCATGGTTTTCCTTTCCTCTTTCATTTAATATTTGTGTGCCTGAAGGGACCTGAATTACAAAGATGAATGAAGATTCAATGTTTCCAATACTCAGCAGCTTACCATTTGATGAGAGAAAGGGAGAGAGAGAGACCCCCCACTGCAAGCCAGGGAGTAGGCAAAGGCTTCACAGAGTAGTTGACACTAGATTTTAAAGGAAAAGTAGAAATAGACCAGGTGGAGAAAATGGCAAGAGCATATCCCAGGTAGAGAAAAAAATACAAAGGAAGACAGCAGGACATGGAAGAGCTGGACAAAGTGGGTTCTAGCAAGAGTTCAGTGTGGCCAGGAAGGGTAGCAAGTGTAGGAAAGATGATCGTGGAAGGGCAGCTGGGGAAACTGGACTTTGTCCTACAGAACGTTCTCCTACAGAATAAGGCTAGCCTATGGTGATATGTCGTTGAATGCTTTTGAACAGGAAGTGACATCTGATTTGTATTTTCAGGCAACTACCTCTAAAAGCAGTGTAATTGAGGACGTGGGGAAGGCAAGGGTAAAAGCCCCAGAAAACCCGAGCCTTAACTGCAGACACTGGGAGTAGGGATGAAGACAAGGGGACACAGTCACAAAATATTTAGGTGGTATAGAAAACAGGATTTGGAAATGGAGTTGCTTTGGAGGATAGGGTCTATCAGCTAGCATGGGGAGGGCAGAAGCCAGAATGCAGTGAGTTAGGGAATGAATGGAGGTAAGGAAGAGGCAGCCATGAGGATAGATGCCTATTCCAGAAGCTTGAGGATGCAGGAAAAGGCAGAAAGCTGAGTACCTTCTGGTCAGAGGACATGGAGGTGGTGCACAGCCATCCTGCTTATATGTGTTTTATGGAAAGGGAGGCTCAAGACTTAGGTGGGCAGGGGTGAGGGAGGACCAGGTAGAGAGAGAGATTAAAGATATAAGAGCAAGGGGATAATTAATGGGGAAAGCTTCCTGAGGAAGCCTGGGCAGGGCCTGAGATTCAAGAATTAGGTAAAGGAGAATTAGGTAAATTTGAAAAAGCCGCTGTGAAAATCTGAGGTTGCTGAAACACTTAGCTTTCTCTTTTGGTAATAGACGCACAGCAGATTTAAATTCCTCAACTAGAAGAAGCACTTTAGAGATGTCCTGTTGCTGCTTGCTGTTGACGTTCCTGGAAGGGGTGGGGAATCCATTTCAGGTAGGAGCCTTGGCATTGGCTGTTGGAGGTGGGTTCCGTGCCAGGGGGCAATCAGTTGGACGTGGGACTCTGTTGTTGCTAATCATAAACATTTGGCTCCTGTCCGTCCTTCCATCATTTATTTACTTATTTGTTTGTTTTTAATCTGTGTGCTTTCATTTAGAGTTTAGTTTGAAAAGATGTAAGGAAAGTATCTTTCTGATGAAGGGCTCTATCAACCTTAAGTCACAAATAGTACCTTTATCTGACAATATGATCACATAAAATCCTCACGCTTCTTGGGTTTCATTTTCTTTATCTCTGAAACTTAAGCATTAGTTTAGATTATTGCCAAGCCTCCTCTTAATTCTAAAATTCTATGGTGGTATGATTCTAAGTTGAATTGGTGCCCATTTACAAGATGGGAAACAGAAGGAAAAAGTGATACAGTGTGTACTCATCAGTGAGGGCGCTGGTGTTGATGTACTACATATGTATAAAATCCCCGTGTAACTTTACCAGGCATCTGCAGTACAAGGACATTTTGCCTGCATAAGCAGCATATGCTCCAGCTCAGAATATATGCCAAGCACACTTCAGAACTTTCGTATTTTGCAGCTGAAGTACAACACAGCTGGCCTCCTAAATGATTTAAAGTCTTCCTCTCCACCAGCAGAATTAAAAACCAAGAGACTGTTATGGTGCCTCTAAGAGAACGGAGATGCAACCTATAATTATGAATTTATCAGACAATAGGTGACTTTCCACAGTAATCCTTAATGTGTTACCATAATCACACTTTCTCCTTTGGAGAATCAAGCCTTGTTTTTAAGATTTTGAATTGCATGGAGGGTGGAATAGGAGAAATGAATGTGTTGCTCATCCAACAAAGCTTAAAAAGAAAAGTTAACTGAATTACTCCCTATCTGCAGCAAAGCAACTAAGAGACAGAAGAATCAGAGTGTCAGGGGGCTGGGTATTTAGCAGGTGACCTTGGGGTCTCAAGCCCAGGGCCTGTTTTTAAGTCCCACTAAGCTTGAGCATTCCTGTTTGTGATGTTACTTGTACTGGTATTTAAGTTTGGTTAACATTTTCATACTGACATAGAAGAA
This sequence comes from Daubentonia madagascariensis, assembly GCA_023783475.1. Lineage (NCBI taxonomy): Eukaryota > Metazoa > Chordata > Mammalia > Primates > Daubentoniidae > Daubentonia > Daubentonia madagascariensis. Next base: position 1,047,041 of record JAKFHU010001436.1, on the reverse strand, counting down.
CAAAGTGAATCTGTTAGATTTCCTGAGGGACATTCTGTTCAGAGTAGAGGTACCTTCCTGTCTCTTATTAGTTCTCGCAACATCCTGATATGGTAGAGTTTATCATCCTTATTTTGCAGATGAAGTTAAGTCACAAAGAAGTCAGTTTCAGCAAAGCAGGTCAGAGACAGATGGAACACTAGAGTCAGGTCTCTAAATTTGCAGCATATGGTTTTCCTCCACTTTAGAAAGAAAAAAGAAATTCAATTTTAAAAATTGAGCTGATGTTTGAGTTATTTGCCTAGTTATTTGCCAACTTTATCAGAAAGGGAGCTATTTGCTTCTGATAAGGTTCCTTGATGAAATATACCCAGATGGAAGAAATAGAAGAGCAAAAGTAATCTAGATCAATACCTACCATTGATAAAATGAAATCCCACCATGTCCATTGCCTGGATGTTGCGATGGCAAGCTGTCATCCTACGAGCGTTTTTGAGCACCTTCATTGTGCCAGGCAGTGTTCTGGAGACAGCATACACAGGGCACAACAGATGCAGCCCCTGCCCTCAGAGAATGCACAGTCTAGTGCTAGTGGGGGAAGAAGCAAATAAACAGATATTCCAATTGTATGAAAAACACTATGATCGCAGCAGCACACAGTGTCATGAGAGCACACAAAATGCACCCCTAACCTTTTCTTGGTGGGGGGGTGTCTTACTTCTTTGGGGAAAATTGCCTTGAAAAGATGACTGAGTTCTAAATAGGTTATCCAAGGCCAAAAAGGTCAAACAATTTGGGGAGGTCAAGAGGAGGGATTTCATTTGCTGTTCATTCATTCCATCTGCAGCAAAGGGCTGAAAGTAAGAGAGATCCTAGTGAGTTGGAGGAGAAACTGAAAGAAGCTGAGTTTCAGACTTGAAAGGGGTGCACAAGAAGACTGGGGAAAGAGGCAGAGGCCAGACATTACAAGACTTTGTTGGCTGTGTAAGGTATGTAGAAGGGTCTCTCACGCAAGGGAGTTTATCTAATCAGAGCTGCATTTGCAATCAAGCAGTCTGGGTCTGGAGATAGGGTGAAAGGAGACAAGACTGAAGGCACATAGATCAATCTGGAATTATTTCATGAATCCAGGTTAAAAGCCAAGGCCTGGGCTAGGGTAATGTCATTAAGGATGGAAATAATCTGGATGGTTTGGGAAAGATTCTAAGGGCTTGGTGGTAACTGGATGTGGAGAAAAAGGCAAAGGAGGGAAGTTTCAAGGATGATGTCTGGGTTTCTGGTTGAAACCCAGGTAGTTGGTAAGATAAGGAACACTGGAGGAGGAGAAGGAGGCTTTGAGGGGTAGGTAGGAGACAATGAGCTCATTTTTAGACATATGACTTTATGTTATCTGTGAGAAATTCAAGGAAAGATGCCCAGGAGGCAGTGGATGTATGGATCAGTACCCTGGTTGAGAGATCTAGGCTGGAGATAAAGATCTGAGTATCCAACTGAGGAATCAAAGCCTTTGGAGGGGATGAGATTACCCAGGCGTAAAGTATGAAGTGGAAGGATTAGAGGACCTAGGAGAGAACCCTAAGGCATGCACCAGATAAAGGAAGGAGAAAGGAAACAAGAGCATGTGGAGGACATTGGAAAGGAGCTTCAATAGCCAGTCACAAGAGGACAAATATTGTGACTCCAGTTACATGAAATGGCCAGAATAGGCAAATCCGTGGAGGCAGAAAGTAGATTAGTGCTTGCCGGGGACTGGGGACTGGGGGTAAGGTGAAATGGGGAGTGACTGCTAATGGGTATGGTATTTCTTTGGGGGGCGATAAAATGTTTAAAAGTTAGATGGTAGTGAAAGTTGCGTAACTTTGAACATACTGAAAACCATGGAATTTTACACTTTGAAAGGGTCATTTGTATGGTATATGAATTATACCTCGATCAATCTATCCATAATAAAAGAGTTTCAATAATCAAATACCCTAATTAGGAAAGGGGAAGGTTCATGTGGGATAGGGGTGAGCAGGCAGCAGGGATGTTGTAAAGTGGTTTCAACTTTCACCTGATTTTTCTCTAAGTCCTTCAGTAATCAGGTTAAGCCATCCTTTCTCACCGTTGCTGATGCCTAGAGGTTTATGCTTATAATTCAATAAATTAAATTAAAAACAACAGACCAACATGAGGAGGACATCTCATTTCAAAACCACAGACTGTGAAAAGTGTTTTCCTTGGTACAACAAGCACAAAGTGGACACAATGCAAAAAACTCAGGGCCATCCAAGGCTTTGAATGACCATTATTTTTCACATCACTCCTGAGTGAGCAGTGTTATCTTTTTTATTTTTTATTTAGCCACAGAATAAACAGAGCCTATTCTTGCAAAAAATGGCAATTTAAAATCTTTTGACTTAAGCCAAGAGTGTTTTTTCCATTATAGTGTCTGTGGGCTTGGCCTCAGCCCTCAATCTCCCTGGCCCCTGCTGAGCTGCTGTCTCCTTGCTGCTTCAGCTCTCTAGAGCTCCCCCAGGGAGTTAAAATGGATAAGTTAGAGTGGAAGGGACACAAAGAGAACCCAGCCCCATCAGCAGCAAGAGCAGGTATATAGGCAGCATATTTGGGGGAACCAGGCTCGTGAAGAAGTCTTAGTAATTACTGAAGTATGAGGTTCTAGTCCTCATGTTTGTAATGATCAGTTCTTAGCAGTGCTGTTTTTTGGCCAGCTTTTCAAATCTACAGGATTTATGTGCGAGGTATGCATTAAAGCCTTGAACACAGAGGCTCAGAGAGGAACGAGTAACAATCCCAGGCTCACATATAGGGCTAAGTCAGGGTGTGAAAATTGAAACCTAAGGCCTTGGTCCTTCTGCTCACCACCTTCTCTTGCTGTGGCATCAGCTGCAATGTAGGTCCAGCCCTCAGGTGCCAGGGATAGGGAGTGTGAGCGAGGACTTTCAAATTGGACTTGCTGAAGGGCATGTATGAACCTTCCCTGTCCCTGGATATTTAAGACTAAGCCAAGCCACGTCCTTTTGAAATGAGCATGTTAAAGCCTCTGTGAGGTTCTGATGAAATGTGCTGTGACCTTTAGGTAAACTTCTCAGCTAGGCCATTAAGGACTGAATCATGGCAAAGTCCAGCTGTTTCTTTCTGGAATGCCTTGAAGACTAGCAAGGCACCTGCTGCAGTATCAGAGTCAGAACAGCCAGTCATTTCCAACTGCTGGGCAGGGGCCCAGCCTGCCATAGCAGAGCAATGGCGCAGGCTTCCCCTTGGCTTCTTGATAATAAGCTACAAAGAAGCAGAAGGATGGGATTTTGACATTCGTGTCTAATTCTGTTCTGTAGAGGATCCAGCATGTTGGTAAAAATAGGTAGCACAAGGACGTAGAAATTCAGTAAACACATCCTCAGTAGTGATTTTTGTCCAATCAGGCCAGGGTTACTAAATAGACTCCAACTTGTTAGTGATCAAAAAGTTTGCTTTTTGATGTGGAATGTGTTTTCCAAAAGAAATAGTGGTATAAATGGGAATTGTATATAATAAACAAAAATTGAGCAAAGCTGGAAATAGCTAAGTGGTGAAAGGGGAAATTGAGAGAGTATAACAACCAGGCAGGGTCTTGGAGGGGAGGAAGAAAGGAGGGGACTGAGCAGAGGTCTTGCTTCGTATAACCCCCATGGGAGCCGCAAGAATGTGCTGGAAGCCCCAGATGGCGTCATTCCTCACGTGGTAATTCTCAGTTCCAGAGGACTCAGTGCCCACTTTAAATTATGCTCATGTAGAGCTGATTAGGCCCTAATTAATGTTGACCAAACTCACAGGAGTTTGTCAATTAGAGTATCAATTTGTTAATTTTTATTTAGAAACATATCTATCTGACAGGAAAATCCCCTATTTCTATCAGTTCCATCTGTTAGGTAGAGCTTGAGAGTAACCCAATTATCCGTTGTATTTAGAAGCAGAACAAAGAAAAATGGATGGCTTCTAAAGGAGGTTGAATTTAGTCACATAAAATATGGAAAATCTTCTACTTGGAAACAGACATATTTAGACAAGAATAATGAAATTACTCATTTGAGGTTGGTAGTATTGGATGATTACTAACATTTTTACTCTTCACCTTGAGATTTTGTTTCCCTTCATTGCAATGCAACTTCATCTTTATGATTGAACAATTCTGTCTCACATTGAACACATTTTCAATAAACTGATTCCTACTTACCTTCTCAGAAAAGTTCCTCAGCTTCCAAATTGTGTGGATAGTCCCACAGGTGTGAGTGATTCTTTCCGGCTTTTCTGACTTTGATGGTTTTATGTTTTCCTTAATAATACCTGGTGTTCATACTGAAATTTGGTGTCCACTGAAGAAAGAGGAGGAAGCACCAATAAGGGACTTCAGCTCAGAATTCAGATGACCAGGGTCTTCACTCCCAACCTGAGTGTTGGGCTTACTCTCTTGCTCATTTAAAACCCATCTATGGAATACTAGTCCCTGCAGAGAAAAGAAATGGCCTATCTTCTGTTCTCAATAAAATAACAGTCTAGTAGAATATAGACATGTAAATGAGCAATTGGAATATTATAATTGCTATAACAGAGGGATACATCAGGTAATGGGCCATGGGGAGAGGAACTTTGGAAGTGTGGAGAAGGCCCCATGGGAACTGAACTTGAGGATAGATTGATTAGGCACTTGCTAGATGATAAAAGTTGGGAGTGGGGAAGTGTATGAACCCTGTCTAAGTATACAGAACTGCACGGGCAAGCAGAGAGATATGAGAGGACCTGGCATGTCCTGAGACTTTTCAGCATTGTGGAAAAACATTATAGAAAGCAGAGACGATGTAGAAGATGAGCTTGGACTTGGACAGGTAAGTAGGAACCAGATAAGGAAAGGCCTTGTATCCCCTGTAAAATAGTTCAAATATTAGCCTGTATGAAGTCATTAAATTATTTTGAATAATGTATTTTAAAGGTATCTAGTTCTAAGTTTATTTGTATTAATATATATATATAGTCACTCTTACCTAGCACATGGACCAAGTTTGACATAGACCTATAGACAGGAAAAGTTGTATTTATTCCCTCTGGCAGTAGTTGAGGCAATTCTGCACATTAGTATTTTTGGTTTATTTTAGGAGGGATTTTTTTTATTATGGTGTGTATATATAACATTGAATTGGCCATTTTAACCGTTTCTAAGTGTACAATTCAGTGACATTAAGTACTTTCATAATGTTGTACAATCATCACCACTATTTATTTCCAAAACTTCTCCTTACCCTGAATAGAGACTCTGCAACCATTATGCAATAATTCCCCATTCCCCACTCCCAGCCCCTGGTGACCACTAATCTACTTTCTGTGTCTATGAATTTGCCTATTCTAGATATTTCATATAATCGGAATCATACAATACTTGTCTTTTTACATCTGGCTTATTTCAGTAAGTAAAATATTTCCGAAGTTCATCCATGTTGTAGTGTGTATCAGAACTTCATTCCTTTGTATAGCTGATTCCATTGTGTGTGTGTGTGTGTGTGTGTGTGTATATATATATATATATATATAGTTTATCTGTTCATCTGTTGATGGACACTTGGGTTGTTTCCACCTTTAGCTATTGTGAATAATGCCACCATGAACATTGGCCTACAAGTATCTGTTTTAGTCCCTGTTTTCAGTTCTTTTGGGTATATACTTAGAAGTGGAATTGCTGGGTCATATGGCAATTCTATGTTTGACTTTTTAAGGAACTGCCAAACTGTTTTCCACAGAAACTGCACCATTTTATGTTCTCACCAGCAGTATATGAGGGTTCTGATTTCTCTACATCCTCATCAACACTTTTCATTTTCCAGGTTTTGAAAAAAATATTATTATAGCCATCCTAGGGGTATGAAGTAGAATCTCATTGTGGTTTGATGCATCCTAGTTTTGGAATATGCAAAAATGTTTTCCAGTAAGTAATAAGCTTTGAAGACATTTTTGTTCATGAGGCTTCTTAAGATAAGTGCTCCTATTTTTGCTGTGGAAAATGATGTTTGATTATAGGCTTGTATTTACAAGTTAAGGCTTTAGTTGAAGCATTCTTTCAGTTTTTTTTTTCTTTTTTTGAGACAGGGTCTAGATCTGTCACCCAGGCTGGAGTGCAGTGGCGTCATCATAGCTCACTGCAACCTCAGACTCCTGGGCTCAAGTGAACCTCCTGCCTCAGCCTCCCGAGTAGCTGGGACTACAGGCGTGAACAACCACACCCACCTAATTTTTCTATTTTTACTAGAGATGGAGTCTCACTGTTGCTCAGGCTGGTCTCAATTCCTGGACTTAAGTGATCTTCCTGCCTCAGCCTCCCAAAGTGCTAGGATTATAGGCATGAGCCACTGTACCCAGCCCTTTCAAATTTTTTAAAATAAGAAAGCCCTTTGCTCTGAAATTTTCTCCAATGCATTCAGGATCAGTTTGCTAAACAGCAGCTCCTGGCCATGTCTGTATACCTTGCTATACAAGTCCCATTCTCCTTGTCCTGATTCAGAAGCCTCTTGTCTCTGGGCTGGACTAGGGGGGTAGTGCAGCAGCCTGCAAGCTGCTTTTTCTGTCCCTGATCTCTTCTTTTCCTCTTTCCTCCTAAATATTGAAGGCAGTAGAGCTCAGTGATTAAAAGCACAGGCATCAGAATCAGAGCCTGGTCTGAGTCCCACCTCTGCCACTGCTAGCTGTGACACCTCTGACAAGTTACTTAATCTCACCGAACCCCTGTTTCCTTACCCATACAATGGGAAAACAACAGTGCCTACCTGCTAGGGCTGTGGTGAGGACAAGGCATGTCAAGACCTTGGTACATTGCTTCGCACATGGACCAGTAGGATTAGGTGGGGTCCTGTTAGGCTGCCTACAGACTTATTTTTCTAAAAACCTGATTGTGGATCTTCTCTGCTTGAACCACTTCAAATTTCTACTTGCTCAAAACAAACTTCAAACTGTTTGGCACTTGGGAAGAGACCCCTTCACAGCCTGGGTTCCTAGCCTTGTCTGCTGTCTCAGCCCTCCTGAGGCGCTGACCAGTATAGACCAGCTAAGTACGTGACCATAGCAAAGTGCATATGCTGCCTGATGCCTGAATGAGCCACATATGAGCAAATTGTCCTTTCCTCTGAAGCCCATAAAAAGATCCCTTCTCTGTGAAGCCCCACCTGGCATGGATCTCTGTTAGATTATCTGTTGTCACATGGGTGTTTTTGTGGATTCCTCTGTGTCTTACTTGTCTCATTAATCATATCTTATTTATGTCATGCTCACTATAGGGGCTCGATCAAGATGTGAGTATGGAAATTACTTTACCTACACAAGTCATTTACAGAAACCAGCCCCACTCCCTTATTCACTAGCTTGACATGGTTAGTTAGGATTGTGGGTAGTTTCCACATCTTAAAATTTATCTGTCCTTTCATGTGGCCATCAGAACAGACTCCTTAAAAGTGAACCATGGATGAATCAATCCTATTTGCTAGTGTTGATCTTGACAATGTTTTATTTATTGAGCAACTCTACTGAATACCCAGTTTGTGTAAGTCACTTAATAGCGCCCTCAGGGAGGTATGGAATTGCATAAGATGTTTCTGTTAATGAGGCTTTTCAATATAAATGTTCTTACTTGTCCTGTGGCTTTGAGGAATGTAAAATCTAGTAGGAGAAATTGTAGTCTCCATCCATTTTCTGGAGAGGCCGTGGGGAATTCTGAGTCCGCCTGTCATTGTATTTCTAAAACAGTTCAGCCTTCTTGCTTGGCACATGGGGCCACTTGTAGTCCTGACTCAGCTTCGAATTTCTGGTGAAATCTAAAACTAGAGAGACAAGAGAAATCCTGCTGTTTGCAAAGAATTCAAGATCTGGGAGATCACAATAGGTAGCAATTCAGAAATAAATGCCAACAAAATAGCCCTGTGTCATCTTCTACAGTCTACCATGTGTTTTCTGATACCAGCTATTTGGTCTGAAGCTTCTATCAGGTTGAGACTCACAATCTTGTCATTTTTTTTTTTATCTTTAAAGAAAATGTATTGATATGTTCTTTTAGTATTTGTAACCTATCTCCCTGACTCTCTGATCTTATTTAAAGATCAAAGATCTTAATTAAAGCTACAAATTCAGTGGCATTATTTTGAAAAGATATTTAATGAAAGAGGAAAGCGGTGTGAGTCAGGAGAAAAATTACAGCAAAAAGCATAGGCTAAGCTTTTTTTTGAAAGTAGACCTAAAACTTAATTACGAGCTTCTTGACAGTTAAGGCAAAATAGAAAAAATAAAGTAAATATCAGGAAGTGAATTAATACTTTGAAATACTTAGATTTCAATGCTTTGAAATTGTTTAGTTGGAAAATTTTCTTTGTTCTTAGGAAAATGTGGCAAATGTCAGCATCCACGGTGGTCTTTTGTGTGCTTCGGCCTTGCTTCCAGATTTGAAATGATGTTGGATCCAGCCTTGGAAGTGAGGATGGACCTTTGTTTCTCAGTTTGAGAGATTGCAGACTACAGGAACTATTCCATGTTTTTTAGGTAGTTGTTTAAAAAAATTGTTGTATCTTGCTCTCCTTTTAGTGGTAAGGGTATAGTTTTTTTGTACTAAAGGCAGCTTACAAAAACTACACAAGAGTTACATAGTTTGTTCAATGCTTTTCCATACATATAACCCTCTAATGTATTTTTATCATCCACATTTAACAAGGATGTAACTGAGGCTCATAGAGTTAAATACATTACAAGCTGGTTGGTGGCAGAACCAGGATTGGAGACCAGGATTGAGTCTGAGGCCTCATTTTTCCCCACTGCATCATGCTCAAATAATTATTTGCTAGTATTCTTAATCCACTCAGGCTGCTATAAGAGAATACCATAGATGGGGTGGCTGATAAATAACAGAAGTTTATTTCTCACAGTTCTGCAGACTGGAAATCTGAGATCAAGGTGCCAGTATGCTCAAGTTCTAGTGAGGGTCCCTTCCAGGTTTCAGACTGCCAGCTTCTTATTGTATCCTCACATGGTTGAAAGAGTCTCTTCATCTACTTATAAAGGCACTAATCCCATTGATGAGGGCTCCACCCTCATGACCTAATTATTTCCCAAAAGCCCCACCTCCAAATACCATCACATTGGGGATTCAGGCTTCAACATATGAATTTGGGGGGAAGGATACAAACTTAGTCCATAAACAGATTTAGTCCATAACAGCTGGATTCCGTAGTTACCAGCTAGATAGGGCCTCTGATGAATGCAAGGATCCAGGGAATGCGCATGAAGGCACTGAACTGGGTGTGTAAGTATGTGGGTATCTGAGTCAGTGGGTGTTCATTATAAAAGAACAGTAGTATTGAAATTTAATGTTCTGCTCTTTCTTGGATTTGACCCCAATCTCATTTTACAGAGTGGATGTTGTTATGATATTTCCGATCAAAGGCAAAAAAGATTCAAAGCTGGGCGTGGTGGCGTGTGCCTATAATCCCAGCTACTCAGGTGGCTTAGGTGAGAGGATTGTTTGAGTCCAGCCTGGGCAACATCACAAGACCCTGTCTCTTTAAAAAAAAAAAAAAGAAAAAGAAAAAGAAAAGACTCAAAGACTCAAACTCTGATGATTGGTAGTTGGTAATAGAGAACTTTGCTCACAACTATAATTTTTTGTGTTATGAGTGTTCTCTTTAGTGCAGATTTATGACTAGTATTCTCCCTTCCTTGAAAAATACCTTGTGGGATGACAACTTTTTTTTTTTTTAACCCTTGATTTCATTTTCTGGAACTGGATTGTATTGCATCACTGGAAGTTTATTCATGGCTCTGAAATGAATATTTATGTGCCTGTGCAAAGATCCCCTCACATGTTCAAGGAGGAAGAGTCAAGGATCAATGGCATCACAGTGAAACCCAGAGGTAGAAAGACAGTAGGTCAAGATTGACTAATATAAAATGTGAAACTGGAGTCTGACATTAAAGGAATCTTGTGGCTGCATATCCTTTTCCCCATTGCTGGGCAGTCTTATTCTGGATAGGAGCTCTGATCCAAAGAGAATCTGCAAAAGGCAGATCTTAAGTAGAATAGAAGGCTCATGTAGGAAATGCTATCTTTGTGAAGCCTTTCTGAAATCCTCTCTTTTCCCTGCCGCAGAGATCTCTCTGAACCTTTGTCTATTACCTTTTCCCCTTGTCTATCCCAGTCATCAGGTATGATGCTGCCACGGATTGTCTATTATCTTTGTAAAGTAAGCTTCTCGAGGGAAAGGTTTGTTTCTTTGTCTTTGGCTTGCAGTAGTAGAAGACCGCCCTGATACTCCCGAATGATCTGGAATTTCCAGATGAGCCTATTGTTCATCATACAGGTAATACTCTGATACATTTCCTTCTTTCCCTACCTCTGCCTCCATCTCCCGTATTACATTTGAGTTAATAAACTAATTCCATATCAAATAACACAATGATACTTAACATGTGAACACTCAGTTATCATTAATGATAGGTGCTATCTCAGGTTTAACAAGCTCAGCCTGAAGAATAATTTTGCTTTGTCTCTCTTAATTGCCTTTATGAAAGATCTTTGCAGATATTAAGATCTGTACTTTGAAGATTTTAAATAATCTTCACCTATATATCTTGGATAAACAAAATCCTCTTGTTGAGAAAGCAACAAAAACAAAATGCCTCAGAACTGTCTTTCTGGGTTTTCCTACATCCATTTAGTGCAAGATAAATGCCCATGTGAAAGCAAACCCTTAATCCAAATTTATCCAGGATTTTTTATTTCCCTCCTCTCTTTCATGAGGAAGATGGGCAAGGAAATTTTTCAGGTGTATTCCAATTCTTGATTCCTTATTATTTTTTAGCATTCACATAGACTCAAGTTAGAGAATTTCTTCTGGGACTTTATTTTTTTAAAGTGAATAATAAATAATCAGTTGTAGTTTAAGAGAAACATTTTAATGAAAAAAATGCCAAAGCTTTTAACATAATTCTATAGGGTACCAAATTAAGTTTTTTACAGAAGTTTTTCAAATGCCTGAGATAACACAACCTTCTAGGTACTCAAGTGTGATTTGAACATCCTGTGACTTCTGTTCCCTTAAGCTGCTGAAATTCTTTACTGTCTAAACCCGAGAATTCCAAGAGCACCTCCACGAGAACTTTGTCCTACAGCCATCAAACCGGCCAGTAGCTTGGACATCTTGGGAAAGAAATCACACTTTATGTTTAGGGACAGCTATTTGTTTCTTCTTTTCTCCTACTCTGATCCTTTGTGTTTTCTCACACTCCTTTAGAATATTCCTTGAAACAGATGCTGCAGGAGGCCTAGGAGACTGATCTTTCCATGTGTCTAAGCACTTTTCAGAGTTATGCCACCAGGGTCCCCAGAGGACTGACAATTTTATTTCCCCTCATTTATTATGAGCTGGTGTGGAAATTTGGGAGGAAGCAAGGAAACATTTTTTTTCAGCCTGAGTACTGTACATTTGTGAAGTATAAGAGTCACTAAGGATTGTCGTGTAGCTCAAAGAGGTTTAAGTTTTTTCTTATAAACTACCTTCCTTGCAACAATAAAGTCAGCCTTTTCTGAGAAGGGTTTAAAAAATCTGAGGTAATAAATTGCACATGTGCAGTGCTGCAGGCTTCCTGTCTTCCTTTTAGCTTCTGGAAGGCAGACCCTGGTGATCAGGATTTGTGCTTTTATTGGTGCTTTAATTTACTAGTTACATATGCCATTGAAGTTGCTCACATTTTCATTATGCTCTAATGAAGCTCTTTGAAGGGAGGGAACACTCCTCAGAATTCCGAACACATCCACACCAACATTCCTCTGTATCCCCTCCCAAAATACTATTTTAAAGGGACTTCTTCCTTTGTACATGTTACTTAAATAGATTTATTGAGAACTTTTTGAACGTATAGGAAAATCACAAAAATCCAATGAATAATTTAGAAAGCTCATCTAAATGACTGGATAGCTTTCACAGTTGACTTCTAGAAAGGCAGAACTCTGTTAAATATTGTATGACATACACAAGATTTCTTTTCAAAAGATGGTTTATTATTAGTGTTTCTTTGGGAAATAGGAATAATAGCAGCAATGGGAAAAAGGATGTTGCTTTGGTTCTCTACTATACACCTTCAGCCAGAGGTTCTCCAGGGCACCCAGGGCCTTCTGGCAGGGTGTGCTGTTGGTTGGTCTAAGATGTGAGAAGGAAGTGCAAACAAGTGAATGAGGGCAATTTCCAGCCAACATCAGCAAAAACAGGGAGGAGGAGATGTACTATTTGTTTTGAGAGTTGTGACTGCTAGCAAACACTTCAACTGCTAGCAGCCTTGAAAAGAGTCTAAAATGCTTTCTTATCTCTCTGCTTTTTCCCTATCCCTGTTTCGAGGAATGACTGGATTCAGGGTTATAAAAAGAGTGGGTCAGAGTAAACAGATCTAAATAAAAATGTTTATAATATCAAGAGTGAGCAAGAGTGTAGGGTAACTGGGACTCTCACCCATTGCTGGTGGGCTTATAAATTGGCACCAGCAATGTGCGAGAGTCCTGTAACAACCGAATGCTGGTAGGTTGTCATGTTGAAACTGCAAAAGGGAAAGGTAGTTGTGAGGTTGGTTGAAATCAGCAGTGGAGCAAGTCTTTCCAAAGTGCTGGATTCTGTTTAACGCTTAGGAAAGAAAGCCTAATGGTGGTTAACAAAGGAGGGGGTATAACAAGGCATGTCTAACCTTCCATCCCATCATGGTCAGGAACTCAGTTTTAAGATTTCTCTGGGGTCTCCTTGGCCAAGAGGAGGTTCATTTAGTTGGTTGGGGGCTTAGGATTTTATTTTTTATTTCACAGTTTCCATCGCCAAAAGAGGTATTCCCATATCCATGGGAAACTACCTATGAAGCAATTAAAGGGAATGAGCTAGATTTGTATCCAGCTTAACACAGAGGGATCTCCAAGATGCATTAAGTACACAAAAATAGGCACAAATATATATATATATATATATTCCTTTCATGAAATACCATATAGATTCTGTAGCTACATTTATGTACAATCATACATATAACTTTATGTATATGCATGTATAAGGTGTCTGGAGAAAGACGAACCTAATTTTTACCTCTGGGGATGAAAGAGGAGATAGTAGAGATGGTGGATTTAGCCTTCTCTGAAATGCCAAAAAATATATGTGTTCATATGTTACTTATCTAACTTAAAGCTTAAAACAAAAGGAAGAGAGCATTGCCCCTTTTGTGGTGGGACTGGGTAGTTTGTGGGGCCAGGGGATGTTTTTGCATCATCAAGCAATCTGTCGACATATATTAGATAACAAACAGCTAGACGTATTGGAGACAGGAATTGTTCCTACTACTAAGTCACTGAGTTACCCTCACTCATATTGCTTACCCATGCCTTCAGATTTGGCTACTTATAAAATGCTGGCTTTTGTTTAACTCATAGGTACCTCACAAACAGTAACTATGCTGTTTCAGATGAGAATAAGTTCATGTTCCCTTCATGGCTGAATAGTTTTTTAGAGGCAGCCGAGATGAATGTCACAAGCAGGAGCTGGTGAGGATCATATTATGAAAGTCGTAGGTGCTGATGTAAAAAGATGACTGGTACAGCAGGAAAAAAGCCAAGTGTCTGCATTTAGTTAAAAGGAAGAATAGCTTGATATGTTGGGAACACAAAGGCTATTGTTGAACTACATAAATGTAGTTTTCAAAACAGCACACCTACATTTAACCTGCCAGCCCTCACCCTGCAGCTTCTTCATCTGTATGAGGAAAATTTGCTGTTCCAAGACTTTTCCTTCCTTGAGATGCTTACTCTTGAGCTTTGCAACAATGCTGCAGTTAAATTGTGTTTCCAGGTGGCTATGAAACTGTTCTTGAGATAGGGTCAACCATGTTTTTCAGCAATTTTTGACCACAGAAGCCCACTTATATTCCATTAAATCTGAAGCTTTTTCTAGTCTCAATAATTCTGCATTAAATTAATTAGTTTTTCAATATCTGGCTTATATGAAGTCAGGAGAGAAAAATCAATAGACTCCAACTCTCTGGCTTAAACTAATCTAGTCTTACAACCCTGGAAATAATGCCCATTGTGTTGGCTGCATCAAATTAGTTTATTGATCAGCCCTGTAACTGGTTTGTCCATTACCTGAAACCTATATTGACCTTTTCCTTCATGGGTCTTTAACTCATGCAAACATTCTGGAGGAAGATAAAATGGGACCCTCCAAATCCTTGATATCTGCTGTATAGAGATGTATTTTATGCTGCATATACTTAGATATGTATTTTCTGTTAGTGTGTGCTGAGCATTAAACTGTCACCTGGGGTTGGAGCCAGGGCCCCCATACTGCTCCACTTGCTGTCTCCCACAAGAAATCCATTGTTAAAGAAGAGCATCCTTGTGTGATTTTTTAAGACGTTAGTTTCAAAGGTTAGGTTCCTTCCAAACCCTTTATTTCATTAGTAGACCTTTAATGAATCTTTGGATTTACATCTAAAGCTATTTTGGTCATTTATCGTTTTATTTAATACATACATGTTAAGTGCCCAAAACTTCTTGGGTATTGTGTGCTGGACATGTAAGATGAAAAAGAAGTAATTATATTCTCAAAGAGGTTGATGGACAATTAGGGAAGATAGATGTGTAAGTAAATAAATGCAATGGTAGGAATATGAACCAGGATAGGAAAAGGTAAAAATAAGAAGTAGCCAATTTATATGTTGATTTTATAGCATCTTTTGGAGTGATGAGTTTCACATGATTACTCTATATTAAAATTACTTTTAGCATTTTAAAACTAAAATAATGTGTGAGAAAGCACCTTAGTAGCTAGTACATTTCTAGCTTTCAGTATGTTGGTTCCCCTTCCCTTCTCTCAAGCTTTGAGTATACCATTCCACAAGTGGGATAAGTTGATGCATTTCAGTGACATTTCTTTTTACATCCCATCTTCCAGATTGCAGACTTTCATATTTTCGTGTGACCTCATTGGACACAACCTCATTCCCTTGATCATTATACTTAATCTTTTTGTGTCTTCTCCAGCTCCATTACATTTTCTTTAAGTGCAACAATTTAAAGTGCACACAATGTTCCCAGCGCAGAAGCACCTTCATTCTCCAAAATCCTAGGGTAATATTTTGTACCTTTTCTGATGGTAGCTGACGTTTTGCTGGCTATTTTTCTAGGTAACAGCACACTGGGTCAATGTCTTCAAAAATAGTTTGTGATGTCATCAGGCCTCTTTCCTAAGTTGTGCTTGAGAGAAAGTCCATAGAGCAGCCTATAGAATGTGGATCATTTTTTCAGTAAAAATATTGTCTTGTATTTGCCCATAGTGAAATTTACTTGTTGTTTGTTGATTGTTTGCCAGTCACAGCTTCAGAAGTTTGCTCCACAAATCACCTCCAATGTCTTGGTGGTTGTGGTGCTAATAGTTTGTAGTAGCTGCCAGAGTTTTTGTCATTTGCACATTTAACAATTTCAAAGTGTACTTACTCCAGAGGTGTTAGAACTCATTTGAATCCATTCATTCCTCTCCATGTTTCCATGTTTCTAAAATTATCTTCTCTATATAATACAGAACAACATTAATAAATTTCATGGCAAATTTTTTTTATGGCAACTTTTTTGAAACTAGCATTTGTTGTGGAAACTTGGTAATTTTATGAACTATTTTATACATATAAAAATATCTAGGAGCTATATGTAAAGGTCAAAGAATAAAGATAAAATGAAACACTCATGTTCTTACTACTCAGTTTAAGCAACAGGACATTACCAGTAACTGTATGTCTTTCCCTAATTGTATTCTCTCCCTCCTCAAAATTTATCATTATCTTGCTTTTCTTTAGGGTTTGCTGTATAGAGATATTTCTCTAAACACTAATCTAAATATTAGTTTAGTTTTTTCTTCTTTAAAATTTTTATACAGATGTATCATACTATATATATTCTTATGGAACTTGTTTTATTACTTAACGTTGAGTTTCATTTATATTGATGGATATAGTTCTGATCAATTAATTTTCAATTGTTCTATGATATTCCATTGTATACATTTATCATGATGTATTTCTCCTGTCAGCAGACAGTTTGGGGCTTTGTGTGTGTTTGTATGTGTGTGCTATTTCATACTATAGTTTTATAAACATTCTCATACTTGTGTGAGAATTTCTTCAGAGTTTTATACTTACAAATGAAATTGGTGGGTCAAGTGGGCTATGTGCATCTTCATCCCTATTGTGTGGCAAGCTGTACTCCAAAGTAGTGTTGATATGAGTTAACATTCTCACCATAAGTGTATGAGCCCTCCTTGTTCAGTGTTTTTGCTATACTAGTATTGTTAGACTTTTATATTTTTTGTAAATCTGATGGAGTGAAATGGTGTCACATTGTGTCTTTAATTTTTATTACCATTGAAGTTGGGGATGTTTTTCATATGTTTATTATACATCTGTGTTTTCTTTTTCTTTGAAATGCCTGCTCATATCTTTTTCTCATTTTTATATTAGGTTACTTTCTTTTCTAAACAACTCATTAGAGTTCTTTGGACATTTGTAATGTATTACAAAGATCTTCTAACTTGTGGCTTATGTTTTACTTTGTCTTTTTGTGAAACTATATTTTTAATTGTAATGCAATCTGATGTATTAGCCTTTCTTTTAAGATATATATTTTTTTGTTATTTAAGTGATTTGTATCTACCCCAATGTCAAAAATATTCTTATTTTCTTCTAAAATTTCAAATGTTTTTCTTTTTACATTTAAATATTTAATCCACTGTAATTGATTGTTATGTGACTTGTGAAGTGGGGATCCAGTTTTATTGTTTATCCATGTGCTAACCAGTTGTCTTAGCACCACTTATTGTAATGATCTATACCTTAACTTCTGCCAATATCGAGATTCCGTGTGTGTGTGTGTGTGTGTGTGCGCGCGCGCGCGCGTGAGAGAGAGAGACAGAGAGAGAGAGTGTGAGAGTGTGTGTGTGTGTTAAAATTCAATTTGATTGCAAGGAATAGAAAATAATACTATAATGGCCCATTAAACAAACATGGAATTTATTTGTCTCATGCAATAAGTAGTCTGTGGTCTGGTAAAAGTAGTTCAGGCAGGCCCAGCAGCTCAACAGCAACATCAAGGGCCCAGGCTCCTTTTATGTTACTGCTTTGCCATCCTTAACATTTCCTCATGGTTACAAGATGGCTGCCCTACCTCCAGGCCTTATATCTATGATCAAGTCAGGAAGAAGTGGGGAACTGTAAAGGACAAAGGCCTGTTATTTGTCATGCTTTGCCTTTTAATTTTTCAGGAAGGGATATTTTCCCTGAGAACTTGTGCCTAAATCTTACTATATAAAACTGTTCTGTATGCCACCCTTAGCTGAAAGGGGGCTGGGAATTAATATAGAGCATTTAATTGGGTGGCCTCCACTCCTCTGCAGAGGAACGCAAGAAGGAATGGAGTTGGAGTATTGAGTGAGCCAGTTACAGTATCTGCCACGGTGGCCTGTTTCCGGGCTGTACTTTTCCACTGGTCTATATGCTTATCTCTGCCCCAATACCATATTATCCTACTTTCTACAACTTTGTTTATGGATAAGTAACAAACTGTACATATTTATGGTATATAATGTGATGTTTTTATATATGCATATTTTGTAAAATGATTAAATCAAGCTAATTAACATATTTATCACCTCATGTACTTATTTTTTTTGTGATGAGAACATTTAAAATCTACTCTGTTAGCAATTTTCAATTATATATGTACTATTATTAATTATAGTCACCATGCTTGTACAGTAGATCTCCAGAACTTATTCCTCTTGTCTAACTGAAACGTCGTACCCTGTAACCAACATGTCCTCGTTCCCCACTGCCCTCTCCAGCCCAGGTCCTGCTAATCAGCTTTCTACTCTTTGCTTCTTTGAGTTTGATTTTTTTAGATTCCACATATAAGTGAGATCATGCAGCATGTGCCTTTCTGTGCCTGGCCCCTCTCACTAAGCAGATCTTTAAAAATGTCTTTTTGTGTGGCAGGGCAAGTCGCCTCGATTTCCTGTTATTCTTTTTCCTTCAAGTGTCTCAGCTGTTCTTGTTCCTTTCTCCTTCCGTATAATTTTTGGAATTAACTTATCAAGTGACACACACACAAACACACACTGGGAAGTTTCATTGCTGTATATTGAATTTATAGATTAATTTGGGGATAGTTGACATCTTCACAATATCTTTTTTCTTTGATCGTGGTACATTTATTCAGGTCTTCTTCGATGTCTTTCAGTAAAAGTTATGATTTTCTCTTGAAACCGATAGATTTTAAAACACAACTAAAAGCATGAAATCTATAGCACATTACCATTTATATCATATAAACATGCCTGTACATAAAACAGTAACCTATATTTCACAAGATCTCATACAAACAAAAGAAAACATGCCAAACACATTAGGATGTTTTTCTGTGAGTGCTGCAGAATGGAAATATTCATAGGAATAAGAGAGAAGGGGCCAGTGTTGATTTATTGGCCAAGAGGTGAGGAGTTTTATTAACTCAGAGTTCAAAATGTTAAAAAATGCAATAAAAAATCCTATCTTTTGTTAATATACTTTCTTGGTTTCATTTTGTTGTTGTTGTTGTTACTTATAATTTTTTTTAAATTTTGTTTTGTAATCCTTTACTGCTGGGATATAGAAATGCTTTTACTTTTTTGCATGTTGATCTTAGAGCTAGCCACCTTGTAAAATTCTTAATATTTTATTTGTCTTTGGGTTCATTTGGGATTTCTATACAAGAAATCATATGGTCTGCAAATAATGATAGTTTTTTCTTTTGCCCTATTGCACAGTTCAGTGTCAAATAGAACTAACCATGGTGGATATACTTTTTGACTTGTTTTAATTTTTAAAGGGATTACTTTCACTGTTTTATCA
This sequence comes from Daubentonia madagascariensis, assembly GCA_023783475.1. NCBI lineage: Eukaryota > Metazoa > Chordata > Mammalia > Primates > Daubentoniidae > Daubentonia > Daubentonia madagascariensis. Next base: position 1,028,102 of record JAKFHU010001436.1, on the reverse strand, counting down.
TTGAATATGCTTAAGAAAGTTCCCTCGAATTCCTAATTTGCTAGGGTTTTTGTTTTTGTTTTTTGGTGAATCATTGTTCAAATGCTTTTTTAAACTATGATATATCTTCTTCATACTCTCTTGGATTCAATTTGCCATTATTTTGGGGTTTTTTAAATTTATGCTTATGAATGAGAGTATCTTTTATTGTCTTTTTCCATATTCTCCTATGTGGTTTTAATCTCATAAAATGAGTTAGGGACTATCCCCTATTTCTAATCTTTATTCAACATATTTTAAGACTAAATTGACTATAACCATAAAACAGTTCTGTGATCACAGACAAGTTAATCTAAATCTTCATTTTCCTCGTAAATAAAATCATAATAATAATAATACTGATGCCATGGGGTTATTAAGAGAATTAATTGAAATAATCCACATGAAGCACTTAGCTTATTGCCTGACATGTGGTAAACATACAAAAAAATGTATGTTTTTGCCAAAAATAAAGCTCTATCTAATGATAGATATTATCTATCATTAGTCCTTTTTCATCTGTAAACATACGGGCTTGCTCTTTCCTTATGGAAAACAAGTTGCCTTTTTTTGTGCTATAGGTACACAAGCATAAATTTTTAAAACCACTTAATGCAATATGATTAATTCTATAGCACAGTTAGAATAACCAAGCATCAGAGATCAGGTCTGTGGGAACAGGGCTTTGCTCCTTGGCTTAAAACTCTTGTGTTCTGGTTTGATGTTACAGCAGCTGGCGTTATGTAGATCAAAAGAAAGTACTTTTAAATTCTCAAATTCCAATTCTTCATTTAAAAATTGAGTCCATCCTCATGCTGGGTGTTATGGGAAATACAAATAAGTATGAGACTGGGCATATGGACTGACTCAAATCCATTTAAACAAGGAAGCACATAGGTAAGTACTTGAGCCTCACACCTTTGAGGCAATCGTCATAGCCTCCATCCCATGTGTGTTTAAGGATAGACTAGCTCAGTGGTTTTCAACCAGGTACAATCATATCCCCAAGGGACATTTGGCAATGCCTGGAGATGTTTCTGGTTGTTACAACAGGAGCGCTATTGGCATCTAGTGGGTTGAGGCCAGGGTTTGCTGCTGAACACCATATAATGCGCAGGGAAGCCCTTCATAACAAAGAATTATCTGATCCAAAATGTCAATAGTGCTAACTTTAAAATCTGCATTTATCAAAGTGATTCTCCAGCATACTATCTCTATGTATCTTTTGGGTTCCTTCTTCAAAATTCCACAACTCCAGGCTCTGTCCCTAGAGATTCTGTTGCAACTTGGTATAGCCCTGAAACTTGGAGCTTTAAACATGCAAATGAGTCTCATGGAGGTGGTCCAGGGAAGTTCAGTGTAAGACTTACTGAAATAGACAAAGAGAGCATATTAAATGCATTTGCCAAGTACATAGAGGGCAACGAGGAAACCAATTTCAGGGCAGTAACAAGAGTATTTGTGCTTAGAGCTCTGGATTCAGGAGCAGCCTGACTCATTGGCTCATTCTTGTGGTGGTAACAATGATTTCTCATTTCACTTGCCCTTGTGTGGCAGCGGTTTCTTACCCCAGGTACATACACAGCACAGCTGAACAATTTCTGTCATTATCAAGCACTTTGTGCTCAGCCAGCCACATTTGCAGGGTCACTTCAGTGGTGAGAATCTGCTGTCATTCTAGGCAGGCTGCAAACAAGGCTGAGTGCCACAGATGACATTTACAGTACTGTTCACAGAAAGCCATTTCTTGCAATCCTGGTTACAGTTAGGGTTAAGAATACCTAGAGGAAATTGCACATCGCGTTTTATCCTCAGTTGCTAAATTGTTCAGTCTGATTTTTCTGACCATCCGTTTCAGCAACAGCATTTGGTCATTTTGACCAAAAACCCATTTTAGGGATCATCTTTCTATAACAGATGCTTTTTAGCCAATGCTCATGTAGTATTTATAATTGTCCAGGAGTTGTTCTGAGTATTTTAAATATATTAGGTGACTTGTTATAATTTTCCTGACAACCTGATGAGGTAAGTGCTATTACTATTCCCATTTTTCAAATGAGGAAACTGAGGCAGGAGGAATAAGTAATTCTCCAATGGTAACACAGCTGATATAAATAGGGACTTAAATCCAGACATTCTGGTTCCAGAGTCCATGCTCTCAGCCACTTGACCAAACCCATCTTTCAGATGTTTTCTCAAAATTCTGTAATCATAAAATTAAATTTATAAAATGTTCATGCCCTAGAAGTTCATTGTTTAAAGACCTCTGTTTTTAAGTGAATGCCCTGCTTTATACATTTGGATTTTTTCTTCTACTTTATTTCTGCAAATGTCCTGAGACTTTGCTGCTGTTGATATGAAATACCTGTCCTAGATCCTTACATGGTTACCACCTTGGATTCCATGAGAGCTTCTTGCTGGTAACAGAATATTATTTCCTTGAGAGTAGGAGAGAGAAGAGACAAGACAAAAAGAGAAAAAAGATATTAATTGTAATTTTTGGAGATATCATGGGAATATCATTCAGCAAGTTAATTTTGAATTATTACTTTTCAGATTATCTGTAGGAATTTCCAAGTTTCATTTTCTCTACCATTCAGCTGGGTCATAGGCTGTTCCTGTAGGGTGAAGTCAGAGAGAGGTCAAAGCCAGAAAACGGGTATTAGTGTCAGTGAGTGACTGCTGAGTATGTCCCAAGCAAATAGAAACTATTTTCTATTTCTCAGTTAGGTATTACCTATCTCTTACATTTGTATTTGGAAGTTGACTATAATGATAAAGTAATCAATGTAATAGGTTACCTTTACTTTTTTTCTAGAAAGGAAAAAAGCTAAAAGATAGTTTTGAAAGCGGTATTCAGCCAAGCAGTTGGAATACTACCATGAATTAATTACATTGTTTTATGCCTTCTCGTTTTTTTTTTTTTTTTTCAAGACAGTGGATAAATTTTTATTGAGCCTTTTAGTTTACAACATGAGGTAAAAGGAAAACGTTCTCCTTGACCAGTATTTCACACAGCTGTAGTAAAATATTTCACTTCATGGATTTATAAGTATTACATTTCTCAAAAGTTGGGAGCAAGTAAACAAGTTTTAACTTAATTCCTTGAATTTTCCAGTTGACTCTTCCCTTACAATAGTGACAAGCTCTCATTAGTTACATACATTTCTTCAAGGCCAAGTTTTATCATTGTTGATGTCTTTAGAACTGAATCACTGCTACTTCAATCAATATCCACTAATTCCACTTCAAAAATGAGTTTTGCATTTGGTGGAATTTTGGCATCAGGCTGTCCTTTCTTTCCATATGCCCATTCTGGTTCAATCTCCAGTCGAGCCTTTTCTCCTTTACTCATAGTCAAGAGTGCTTCATCCCATCCTCTGATAACTTTGCCTACTCCAACCTTAAAACTTAAAGGCTTGGCATTTTTCTTCTTCTTTGAACTTGTTTGAATATTAGTATCAAAAACAGTTCCATCCTGTAGTGTTCCTGTATACCAGCAGTGAACAACATCTCCCTTTTTGAGAAAGTTGGTTTTATCTCCCTTTTTTAGGACAGATTTTGTATATTTTGGTGGGCCCTCATCCGGAGTCTCTTCAGACTTGGTTTCTTTGGGTTTATCTTCATTAAGCTTCACATTTTTCACTTGCTCGGACACTTTACTTATACTTTCGGTACCCTTGAAACGCTTAGTTTCAAAAAGATGGTTATAGGCTGTAACCAAATGGTCCTTGTTAGCTGTCTTGGCCACATTTTTAATGTTTCCTAATAATTTATGTTCTGCAAGAAACGAATCTGAACCGTGGTCCTGCAGAAACTTGATAATGTCCTTCTTGGGCAGCTGCTCGCTGCGCAGCTGCTCCACGGTCCACGCCCGCTGTGGAATGGCTGCCGCCATCTTCCCCCGCTGCCTCCGCTTTGCCTTCTCGTTTTTATATTCTCTGGGACCCACAACTCACCTCTGAGCATTTGTGTTCATTGTTTTTGTTTATTTTGTTTATTATTAGGTAGTTTAAAATTTTAAATGTATTTAATGCCTCTTAACTTTGCTTCTAAACTTTAGGAAAAAAGCCTCAAAGAAGAAAGAGATTTGAGATTTTCTTGTGTAATGGTTTTTCACGATTCTTCTGGCAGAACTAAGTAGGGGAGTTAGTTTGCAAAGAAGTGACATTCAATAATGGTGACGCTGATAACAAAGACAATTAGCACCACAGGTTATAACCACCTTATCCTATCAACAGATTGCACATGGCCTGGAAATGCCACATTTTGTTTGTTTGTTTATATCTCTTCCTCAAGCCAAATAGGTTTTAGACAGAAATTTCAATCATAGCAGTACTTCATTTCTCTGGAGGTCACTTATACAGTACCTGTGAACATTTAAAATATAGTGGGTAATCTAATAATAAGCAAAGGCCTCTGAACAGCCAAAATGGATGTCACAAAGCCAAAACACTAAATCCATGTATTTGACAAAAAAGGCCATAATGAAATGTATTTGCTATTATATTAGAATACAGTAGTTCTGGTTGTTCTGGTAATTAGGATTTTCAGACCATAGCACGTTAGAAGGTGGGAGAAAGGGAGGGAATTACAAACTGCATAAAGAAAAGCAAAACATTTCTAGTTCACAGCTAAAAAATGAACCAAACCCTGGAAGTCAGAAAAATTGAAAGAGCAATGGGCCCTGGAGCTAAGATAGGCCACCAGCCACACTAAGGGCACATCATAATTATTTAACTCAGTTATGATGAGCCTAAGTTATAAACAATGGCCAAATTATATTCAGCACGGGCTGTTTAATAAAGTGAAAGTTTATAATGCATTTTGAAAGAAATTAAGCTCTTTTTTCCCCTGAGAAATTAGAAAGCAGCCCCTAATAATGTGACAATATCATATTAAAAGTGTTGCTTACCTAAGATGGTAAAGAAGGTAATTCTTTGACATTGTTCAGAGTAGTAATTATCAGGTTGTCAAGTTCTTTATTGTTTTACAATGATGGAGCAGATACAAAATAAACATACTCACCTTGCTCATTCATTCACGAATTTATTGGCTATGCCTCAGCCACATGTACACAGAAGTGAGATGCTCTTTATTACATTTTCCTTATAATTCCCCTCTTGCTTTCTACCTTCATCTTAGCTCCTACTATCATTTTTGGAGATTTATCTGGGTTCCCTGTAAGACAGCTTGAAAATCTGTTCCATTCCAATACTCCACAGTTATTGTAGGAGGCAGCCACTACATGAAAATTGAATTATCCCACACTCTGTAGGTTATATTGGATTGATAATTACAAGGTGCCCCGTGTGCCTGAAATGAATGTGAAGCCTTTGTGGTTAGCATCTTTTGGAAATCAAATTTTTAGTCAGGAAAACTAAGTTAAGACCCACAGTAATTTTGGTGAGATTTTGCTCTATTTCATGGGCTGCTATGGAGTCTATGCACAAAGCTAGGACCAGAAGGCTATCACAGACTTAGTATAGACAGGTAAGTGACACTAATTATTCTTCACAGGGAGCAAGAACCTTGTTAGAAGAGGAAGTTTTCTTAGCAGCTCCTCAAGTTGAGTCAATTTGCATTGAATTTGCTTTCTGAAAACTCAAAGGTTTAAAAAATATTTCCTATTTTGCTAATTTCACTTACTATCTTCAGAGCAATAGGAAAATGGAAGTGTATAGCAAAAGGAAAATGAGATATAACCATAGTCCCCACTCCATGATCACATTTTTTCAGTGGCTATTTACTGAGCACTAGCTGAGTGCAAAGCACAGTGCTCTGTGCTGGACATACAGGGATGAAGGAGACAGAACCTCCTGGACTTCATGGAGTTTACATTCTAGTGGGGAAGAGATAAACAAGAAAGCACATGAATAAGTAAGGATTGTGGCAGGTGCTCTGAAACATATTAACAATTGTATGAGAAGGAATAAGGGCAAAGGGCTGTTTTAGCTGGGGCAATTACATTCAAGGCTTAGACCTGAGTGGTGGGTGAACCAGCTACTCAGAAGTGCATTGCAGGTGGAGAAAACAGTAATTTCAGCAGCTCTGAAAGGGAACGGGTTTATCACATTTAAGGAACTAAATAAAACCAGTGTGAGTGGGCCCTGTGACCTGGAGGGAGAATGCTGGTAGTTGAAGTAGAAATGAAGGCAATGGGTAGCCCATGTAGGGCACAATAAGGTGGTTGGATTTATTCTAACAAAAACAGGACACCATCAAAGGGTTTTTAGCAGAAGAGTGGTGTGATCTCATCTTTTGAAAAGATTCCATTTGGCTGCTAAGACAGCAGGCTGGAGGGGACAAGAACAGAAGCAGGGAGATAAGCTAAGAAGCTATTGCGGTGGTCAGGGCAGAGGAGGTGAGAGCTTGGGCTAGAGTCAGCAGTGAGGTGGCAGGAAGGGGGCACATGGGATATGTCTTGGAGGTGGCAGTGGTGGGAACAGCCGATGGATTGGACATTGGGAAATAACGGTAAGGGAGGAACCAAGAATGAATCTTAGGTTTGGGGTTTGAACAAGTACGGGAATAGTGGCATTTTCAGAGAAGGGAAAGACAGGAGAGGAAATGACAAGATCTGTTTCCGACATACACATGTTGAAATGCCTATTAGCATCCATCCAAGTAGAGACATACATCTGATTTTTCCTGATCAGGTCTCTAGGGAATGTCACAGAGACACGGTGGCCTTAGATTTAGTAAACATCATTAAATTACGGGGAACCTGCCCCTCAGTTTTTTAATCTCAGATGGTGAGTATCAATTCCTGTCCCTCCTTATCTCATTTTGCTACAAGAATAAATAAAGCAAGATTCAAAGGTGGCTGAGCACCAATGAAATAAGGGAATGTACATAAAATAAAAAGCATGGACAAGAGTTTTCACAGATGGTGACAAAGTAATGAAGGGCCTTTTGCTGCTAAAGCCAAGGTGAGGTTTATCCAGAAATCCATTTTTTGTTTTGTCTTTTTACTATTTCATGTAGCTGGGCTCCTGAAGAAAATCAAAGAAGAGAGGAAGGGAATCAAGGTTGCAGGAAGCTGATTCTGGCCTCATTAGGAGAGGAGGATGACAGGTGGTCACTCCTTTCTCGTGCAGGCAGCTCCTGAGGACAAATAGCTTTGTCTTGGTTGCCCACTGCAACCACTTGGAGGTGGCTGCCTAGAGTACGGAGAGAGAATGTGGTGGCCCGATTATCGCTTGTCTTCCCACAGTTTCTGAGTCAGGAACCTGGGTGTGTGACCAAGCTGGGTCCCCTGCTCAGGTTCTCTCACCAGGGTGAAGCAAGGTCAGCACAAGCTCTCATTTGCTGGGGGATGATCCACGTCTAAGCTCACTCACCTGGCTGTTAACAGACCTCTGGTCCTCGCTGGCTGTTGACCACCAGAGATTCCTGACCACATGAGCCCCTCCACAGGGCAGCTGGCTTCTACCACAGGGAGCAAGTGAGACAGCAAGAGGGCCATGCAACATGGAACTCACTGTCTCTTTGTAACCTAATCTGAGTAGTGACATCACATTGTTTTTGCTGCATCTTTTTCATCAGAAGCAGACCACTAGTCCAGCCCTCACTCAAGGGGCAGGGGTTGTGCAGGAGGCAGGAATCATTGGAGGGTATTTGAGAAGCTGACTACATAACTTTGTAGCGATGGGGGCAGGATATTGAATGTATTACAGAAATAGGTTTGTAATATCATACAGAATATAAGAATAACACAAATGCTGTAATGAAACCTGAAAACATGCTGCTAGTTCCCTAAAGTTTAATCAGGTTGCTTTTGTGATAACATCAAGCGAATGGAAGTTTTGCCAAGGTGAATAGGGCAGGTCAGTCATTTTGAAGCATGGGTCTCTTTGATTCAAAGGTAGGGTGCTCATGCTGGTGTGAAAGGAAGGTATTCAGCCAGAGAGAAGCATAAAGATGCCAAAATCCTGGGAGGGGTGAGGAGGATTAGAACAGAAGGCAGTTGAGGAATTAGAGTATGGTCTGGATGATGTGGAGAATATTCAAAAGCAAATTTAAACATATTTTGAATTATTGCCTAGTGGCGGCCCTACCCTTCCCTACTAGAGGGCAAAGTATCCTGTAAATTCTTTGTCTCGTATCAATACCACTTTCCCCTGCTCTTAATTGAGACCTGGAGAGATGAACCAGCAGCAGAGAGCTGTTTCTCTAGATGCCTTAACAGGGACACTCCTCAAATGGAAGAATTCCAGTGGCATTGTGAGCCTCGTATGGCCTCAGCCACACAGAGCTTAGTGGGCTCAGGTGTCTGACCATGAATCTGAGATTCTGAGATGCCCTTCTAGACAAAGAAAACATCCTGCTAAATAATTAGTTCTTGAGTCTATTGGCTATACTTTAATTGGGAAAACAGGAGTCTGATCATGAGCTTTATAACACATAATTGATTCCCAAGGCTAGGAGGCAGAGGGGAGGGGTGGGATGCTGCCAAGCCCCAAGCCACACACGCTGTAGCTTTGTATGCAGCAAGGCATTCCTGCCTCCTGCCCTTATCTCGGGTCAAATGTTTCCACACAGCAGTTTACAGAGCCTAGGGTGCTGAGATGAAACTGTTTGGAGCAGAGTGACATTGTCTATTCTTGGGCAGGGCTCCTGCAATCCCTGCTCTTTAGATCTGATTTGGAAGAACTTGAATTTTAGTATCTTTTTTTTTTTGTAATATAATGTAAGCTTATGGACTCCATATGTAGCTTTTATTTAGACGGCCAACCCTACAGGATTCTTATCTTTGCAAAATTACTGAGTCTTAGCTTCATGAATTTCATGTCAAGTATATGGATTTTGGTCATCCCTAGTTCATGTGCACATGCCAAGAAAGAAGAATCTTCTAGAACACATGCTGTGAACCATAGGAAACAGTGCATTACTGTGTGTCCCCTACTTCACTTATTCCCCACAGCCCCAAGTAGGGGCATGTTTAGTGACATTCTGGCTTACAAGTTCCAGTGCCTACTCCATTGCCCCTCTGAGGTTTACTGTGATCTCTGAACAAAGCAGAAATTGGGTGTCCTGTGGTCCTTACTCAGGACTCCTCCTGGTGCCTGAAACAACCCAATGTTGTCGGAGGCAAATCTATTCTAGCAGACTTGAATTCTCATTTCATCTCTACCACTATGTGGCTTTGGGTAAATGACATATATGCTAAGCCTTATTAGTTTTCTCATTTGTAAAATGCATATGAGATCATTTTCAGTATTTAATGAGATCCTGCTTATAAAGTGCCTGGCACAGAGCTGGTGCATAACAGGCACTCCATAAATGGTGGCTTCCTTCCCTTTTCCCCCAGCAGACAACAGTGATTGTCATTGTCTCTATTCAAACTGGAACCCTATTTGCTCCTCTCCCCCCAACCCCCCACCTTTCAGGACAGTAACAGTTCCCATTCACCTGGGAGAAGCTCAACAATAAAAAATTAGCAGATAAGAGTGGCCACTGGCTGCATAGCTCAGTAATAAATTGTCAGGATTGTCAGGAAAAAGGAGCCTATATTTTAGAAAAGAAAAAGAAACTGGAAAAACTGTGTTCCACAATCATGTTACTGAGGCAGACAAGCAGGTTATGATAACTCCAGAATTATTAATGCATCTGTGACACCTGCAGCAGCCTGCCAGAACTTGGCAGGATGGAAGAAAGCCCAGAAGATCTAGAGGCCAGAGTCAAGTCCAGAGAGAAGCCTGAGAGTTACACAGCAAGGAAGATGGGGTCTCATGCAAATTGGGATACTAAAAAATAAAGTTAAAGGTTCAGGATTGGGGTTATTAATATTTGTTATGATCATACTGTTTGTAGAATGCATCTTCCTGTGTGATTATGTTATTTCTCACAATAGTCTTTGACTTCGGCATTATTAACTTCAGTTTGTAAGTAAGGCTCATAGAGGTAAGGGACTTGCCCAAAGCCATGCAGCCAGTGAGTAATCAATACTCAAACTGGGGTCTTCATTTTGGTGCTTTTTCTACTAAATCACTATCACAGACTTAAAAATGTCTAAGGCACCAGAAGTCTGGTTGAAGGGCAGGAAAGGACCTCTGAGCTCCAGCAACCAAATAGAACTTGATAGTGAGGCAAGACTTTGGGGGCCAGGGCATGTTTATTTGCCTCTCCCAGAACTAGATTTGGTTTCCAAGAATGGCAAAGATCCAACCTTTTCTTGGAATAAATTTGGTTATAAGATACAAGTCGGGGCTGGAGGGGAATGTTTCCTGTTGCTGGGTTTGGCCTGTTGATCACCCAGAGTGGTGTCAGTTCATTACATGACAGAAACAAGATATTTCTTTTTAACTTCCAACTTCCCAAACCAAGACTGATATTGTGGCTTTGGATCAGTAATCTATTGGGGATAATTTCTATTGTTTAGATGGAAACCAACATCTTAATTGCCAGAAAAGCAACCAAAAAAAAAAAAAAAAAGCCCAATTTCTTCTTCTGAATCATGATTGCAACTTTGAAAACATCAATAATATGTCTGTGAAGATCAGACTATTTATTCTGTTGTTATAAGGAGACATAGGCCATTGAATGTTGGTTGTTCTTAAAGGGCTTTTTAAATATAATGATAATAGAAACATTAACAAAATGCCAATGCCTATTGAGTGCTTATTAGGTACTATTTGGGGGTTTCATATTTACTAACTCATTTAATCCTCAAACAATGCATGAAGAAGTTACTATTACTATTGCCAATTCACAGCCAAAAAATTTGAGGTGAGAGGTTAAAAAGATTCTGAGATTCAGAGAGAAGATTCCAACCCAGGCAGTCTGATTTCAGAGCCCGGTAGTTTTCACCACTCTACTATAATGGATTTTATATAAAAATTGGAGTAGCAAAATCAATCAATGCATGAGACTTTTAAAACTTCATAATACTTCAGCCTTAATTACATAAAAACCCACAGCAATATGTTAGTGCCAATGGAGGTTCTCTCTCTCTCTCTCTCTCTCTCTCTCTCTCTCTCTCTCTCTCTGTCTCTCAAATCTTCATAGACGCATTGCCAGTAGCACCCTGGCTCCAACCTCTTCCCTCCCTTTGAGGACTCCAGCAAGGTTTGCTATAATTGAAACTAGGGTTTTCTTCCTTGGGGCAGCAACCTGAACTGTAGGCCAAAACTTCAAAGGGGAATATAGAGAAACAACAAGTTCTATCTCAAAGCTCTAAATAAACAAAGACCTTTATTAAATCATCCATTTGTCAATTTAAATTTAAGAAAATTTAGAAGGTTAAGTGCTATCTTAAAGCAAGATTTATGGAAAAAAACAAACCTTAATTACTATTCAGATAGCTTTTAAGCATTCTATGTCCATTTACCTCTGATTCTGGCCCAGATGTAGCTGATTTCACAAATATTTTCCAGCTTTAAAAATGGTTACCTTTAGCTGTTTGGGGGCTTTTATATATTCCTATTCTAGAGTAATCTTTCCATAAAATGTCTAGCATTGCACATGGCTGAAAGAGACAACATCTGTTTTCATGATTACCTGGGTGAGGAAGTCCTATATATCAACTGCTTGTCCTAAAAAAAGCAGAAATATAAAGCAGGACATACAACAATTCTTCAGGTTTAATGACAAAAGGACCAACTGGTATAATATAAATAGTGCCAATTTAGTTTCCCTAAGGATGTATATCTGTATGCAAATGTTGGCTATGCTATTCTTATACCACAAACCCTGTTATACTTGGAAAATGAGCAGGTGGCATTGCATTGTCTTTGTTTCTGCAACAGTCAACACAAAGGCTTTAGTTCATGAATTTTCTGTCAAAAGAAAAATAAATGGGAATGTTGTTTCTAAAAGAAGTATTAGCTTCAGAGGGGAAAACACATGGTTAACTTACGCACAAGCAAAGAAACCCAGAGTGCACGACACACGTGGTTAACCCTTGACTCTGTTGAAGAGGAACAGTGGGTCAAACGTGGCCTTTCCTTCTCACTGGGTCCTTTCCTAGGGTCCAGTGGGTAAATGATTGACTCATTTTGAATTAGGAATTGCTGGGTTCTTGCCAGGTTGAGGCCTGGAGAGTGGAACTGTCCCTGAAATTTGGCAATAGCTCAAAATCTGAACAACAGACATGGTGAGAATTCTGCTTGAGGCAGGAGGATATCCCCCTGGTCTGTGCCTTCAGTGCCTCACGAGGTGGGAGGTTCACGTGGCACAGCACTGTGAAGGCACTGGAGTACAGAAAAACATGATTCCTGATGTCAAGGAGCATCTAGTAAAGGGAAGACCTGAAGCCTGAGAAAGGAGTTACTACAATCTTGCTGAATGTGCTCTAACCAAAGAGAAGACTGTTCGGGTGCTTGCTTGTAAAACTATGTTTAAACCAGCCTGTTATTTCATCCCACATAACCTCGGCCTTTTCTTTCTAACTACTTTCTCATACAGTGGCTTGGACTAAAAAATAAAAACTAGAAATTTACCTGTGACCAAATTGGCAGTAATATGCTGAAGTTAAACTTAAGACCCTGGCCCAGCTAAGCTCATTAAACATTTACTGGGAATATCCTCTGTGCAAGGCCTTGTCCTAGACACAACGATGAATCAGACATAGTTGCCATCTTCAGGGATCTTATAGCCAGGAGAGGGAGGCAGAAAAATAAAACAGCAGTTAAGGTACCAGGTAATAAATGCAGTGCCAGAAGTATGCCGAGAGTACTATAGAAGTACAGTGGTGACTCTCCCAGAGATTAGATGATTGGAAACGAGGCCTGTGGTAGACACATGCATTCTGGGCTGAAAGAACAGCATGAGCATCTCTCAGAGATGAGAGAAAGCGTGGCTGTTCAGCAAGTGGCTCCACAGGGCTGAAGCTTAGCATTTGGGTACAGGTCAGTGGAGGAGGCTATAGGGAAGAGGGCAGGAACCAGACGAGCAGGAGGAACTTGAACTTCATCCACAAAATCTGGTTATGGGGAGACCACAGAAGAGTTTTAAGCATTGGATATCACTCTGTCAGGAGAAGAGAAGAGAGAAACAGAAGGCTGAGCTCAGTAAGGAAGCTATTGTAGGAATCCTAGGGGCCTAAACTAAGCAAACAGCAGTGGAGATGGAGAGGAAGGGAGAAGTAAAGGAGATTTTGATTGAATGTGTAGAAGAGAGGAGCTGCGGATGACTTCCGGTGTCTCCCTGGGTATGTGGGTGAGTGATGACACCTGTCACAGTGTAGGGAGTGCAGAAGAAACAGCTCTAGGAAAGGAAAGATGATGACATGGGTTTGGGATGAATTGACTTGTAGTGTGTCAGGGACGACCAAATGGAGATGACCAGCCACCTTTATTCTAGCATAGGGGTCTAGGGCTCGGATAAGAGAAATTTAGGAGTCATAAATAAAGAGGTTGGAGTTGAAACCATCAGCTTGGATGGAGGCACTTGTAAGTCGTATGAGGAGCACAGGCTGAGGACGCAGGCTAAGGAACTCAGCTCTAAGGATGTGAGGGGCTGAATGAGAGGCAAGAAGACGGGAAGCCACCTGGGAGAGCAGTGCGCGCCTTAGAAGCCAAAAGAAAGGATGGTTTCCAGAAAAAATGAAGAGATTCACAGTGGCCATTGCCACTTAGGTCAGGTAAGATAAGGTTAGAAGATGTTCCTCAGACGGGACAAATTGGCAGTTTCTGGTGACCTAAAGTGAAAGCAGTTGGATGCAGGAACAGAGATAATATCGCACGTCGTTGAACAAACGATGAAGCTTTGGTCCGTTGTCATGAGGGATGGAACTCGGGAATCCTGGTCTCTGGATTTTGGTCCTAGAAAAAAAGTATTAGGCAAAAATGTCTACCTTGTTAAAGAGCAGCAAAAATATTTTATTGCTATTATTTATTGCACATGATGCTATGCTAAACATAGTATAGGGAGGCTTAAACATAATTTATACATTCATGGAGCTCAAATCCTTTAGTGCATGAGTGTTAAGACTCTAAAATTGGATAAATCGACCAAATATAACCTTTTGTTAATGACTGTTTCCATATAGTATGTTCTTACAGAATACCAATCACAAGACACTTGAAATATCCTAGAGAAGATAGTTCTGTATTCTGTGTGTAAATAACTGTAATCCAATCTTGATAATTTATAGTAGTTTTAACCCTCACTTTCACCAAGTCCTTTCTCATATCTCATTTTGATGTCTTCTACTATATTTTTGGTGCTATTGTGTCTCATTCTGACCTCAGTAGACAATAGGTAGTTACCATCTTCCATATATCAATCCTTCCCATACTTGCACCTGAGTAATAAATTTCCTTTCTGCTTGGAATTCTTCAGGCTAAGTAATTCTAATAAAGCCTAAAGAATTGATCTTGCAGAATGCCAAGAGGATTAACTAGTTAACAGACACAGCCTGTTTTTAGGCAGAGCAGGCAAGCACATGACAGAGGAAGATTTTAATCAGAAAAAAAACTGTGCAAAATAGTATTACCTCTTTCAGTTAGTTTTTCATGTTATTTTTTGGTACTTTGCATGTGAATTTCTTCCCTCGTAAAGAGCAGTTTGAACTTCTGTTTTGAAGTCCTGAGAGGTTTAGATTCAATGACCCCTGGAGTGCTTCACCTCTAAACACTCCAATTCCACATAGACTGTTTTTCCTTATTTCTCTTGGTTCAAAGGTATATTTGTACAAAAGAACCTGATGACGGTAAAGCATGAGAAGTGGGGTCATGAACACCTTCTCAAAGGTTTTGCTGGTAGAGATGAGTATTGCTTTTAGCTGTTGCTGGTGGGGTGTCCTGCTGTATGTCGTTTCAGTGGGTCAGTGCTGATCAGAAATCGTCAGAGCAACAACTAGTTGCAGCTGCATGACAAAATGGGGCCATTCTATATCATTGGTCTGCTTTATATAAAAGGAATGGATATTGATGCTTAATTCTAAACTGACTTAGGGATTTACAACCTAAAATCATAGAAGGAAAGTCTGTCAATCCCTAGGACCATAAATATTGCATAGTTACTACAATTTTGTTTGTGTTCAACATATGGATAGCTACCTGTAGATGAACTATGGTTTTAAAAATTTGTTTGGAATACATTTATTTACAAGTCATGCATACATTTTTCCCACATTTTGGAAGGAAGACTAAAATTTCTTTCCCTGATACCAGGAGGAAAAAAAATGTGCCAAAGGAAAAGTAAAATGGATACATATTTGCTTTGGAACATTGTTTAGATATTGTCTTCTGCCACTGAGAAAGACATGTGTTATTGTGGAGAGATAGACCTTAATTCTCTTTGAAGATCTACCACTGTGCAGCTGTGAACAGTTCCTTATAAATTTTAAGACTGAGATATTCCTAGCTATAAAGCACATCAATGTCTTTGAGGAATAGAAAGAATGTTATTAACAAAACCAAAATGAGATATCACCTTACCTCATTAAAATGGCTATTATCAAAAAAGACAAAAATAGTAAATGCTGGTGTAGATATGGAGAAAGAGGAACACTTACACACTGGTGATGGGAATGTAAATTAGTACAGCCATTATAGAAAACAGTATGGAGGTGCCTCAAAAAATAAAAATAAAACTACCATATGATCCAGCAATCCTACTTTTGGGTATGTATCAAAAGGAAAGGAAATCAGTATGTCAAGAAATATCTGCACTCCCATGCAACACTATTCACAATAGCCAAGATATAGAATCAACCTAAGTGTCCATCAAGGGATGAATGGATAAAGAAAGTGTGTGTATATATACAATGGAATACTATTCAGCTATTAAAAATTAAATCCTGTCATTTGTAGCAACATGGATGAACCTAGAGGACATTATGTTAAGTGAAATAAGCCAGGTACAGAAAGACAAATACTATATGATCTCACTCATATGTGAAATCTAAAGAAGTTTTAATCATAGGAGTAGAGAGTAGAATGGTGGTTACCAAAGGCTGGGGAGAGGGAAGAAGAGAGGAGTATTGGAAGAGATTGATCAACAGGTACAAAGTGGCAGTTAGATAGGAAGGATAAGTTTTTGTTCTGTTGCACAGTAGGGTGACTGTTGTTAACAATATTGTATATTTTTAAATGACGAGAAGAGAGGATTTTGAATGTTCTCATCACAAAGAAATGATAACTGTATGAAGTGATATGCTAAATGCTCTGATTTTATTATTACACAATGTATACATATATCAAAACACCACACTGTGCCCCATAGATATGCACAATTATTATGTGTCAATTGAAAAATTAAAAAAATAATTTTACTTGCTCTCCTTTAAAGTTATTAGAAAGTCATTCATACTTGTCATGGAGCAGTTTGAGAGTGGACTGAGGAGTGGAGAATAAGGATCAGCAAGACTCGTGGCATAGATAGTGCCAGGTGCATTGAGAACATTCAATACATACTTGCTGGTTGGTTGGGTAATGTGATGATTAATTTATGTGTCAACTTTACTGGGTTAAACAATGCCCAGATAGCTGGTAAAAATTATTTCTGGGAGTTTCTGTGAGCATGCTTCTGGAAAAGATTAGAATTTGAATCAGTAAACTGAGTAAAAAAGAGAGTAGGATAGAGGTTACCAGAGGCTGGGGAGGATAGAGGGAAGGAGGGATAGGGAGAGATTGGTCAGGCTCACCAATGTGGATAGGCATCAACCAATCTGTTAAGGGCCCAGATAGAACAAGAAGGTGGAGGAAGGATAAATTCTCTCTCTCTCTCCTTGAGCTGGGACATCTGTCTTCTCCTGCCCTTGGATGTCAGAGCTTCTTGCAGATGGCATATCATAAAACTTTTTGGCCTCTAAAACTGCATGAGCCAATTCTCATAATAAATCTGTGTGTGTGTGCACACGCGCATGTGTGTGTGCGTGTCCTACTAGTTCTGTTTCTCTGAAGAACCCTGACTAATACAGCTAGTTTTCTGTTTTAAACTTCTCGGTCCATTATAAACTTATGATTCTCTAGTTCTGGCGAAGTCCATGAGGTATTAGTTCCTCCTGGTGATTCACTTAAAGCTGACAGATCATCTTCCTACCTAGTTCCTGTGTCCAGGGAAGAAGTCCCATGGGACAATGTTATACAGATCTTGAGAAAAGAAAAAAATAATCAGGTTCTGTTTTAGAGTAACATGCCTAATATGGGACCTGCAAATGATAGCCTTTGGTGATTGGCATGTCTGGATTCAACAGTGGCCTAGCTTTTGGATCCTTGATTGAAAGGAAATGAGGACCTAATACCTGATCTTTCCTCCTGCTATTTTTCTTGTATCACATCTAGAACACTTATTTTCCCCTGTGGTTTCATACCTGTATCAATATCAGCCAGCCTTCTCTAACTTCCCCAGCTATCACTTCTGACCTGAGGCTATGAAGGAGTCTTCCATCCTCACTGTGCACCCCTCACCTGGGGAGTCTTAAACACCCCTGCTTAGCAGCCTTCCCCAGAGATTCCCATTCATTTACACTGGGCTAGGGCCCAGGCCTCAGTATATTTTTACAAGTGCTCCAGGTTAGTCTCATGTTCACATATGGTAGAGCCCCACTGCTTTACAGCAGAGCCAAGTTTGTTCTTTTCCTGTAGACTCATCAAAGTGAGAAAAATTCAGGAAAAAAAATGTAAAATAAAAATGAGTTATATCTTCTGTCCCTTCCTCACCACGACAATCAGGGATTTACATCCTGGAGATCTGGGGCTTCCTTTTGCCCTGGGGTGGTGCTGAGACTTTTATCTCCCAAAGTTTGTCGCAGATAAAAATTCATGTGGTTTTAGTAGGAGATCACCCTGAGGTTTGGACAAAGTGAGGCCAAGTGGCCAAACTGGGTTAGCTGTGCTTCCTGGAAACTGGCATGAGGGCATGATGGGGCTTAACAAGTGGCAGAAATCTGCAACCCTGCCCATACACTCTCTCCAGGAGATGGTAGGGGCTGTGAGGGCCAAGATGCTGGAGACCTGAGCACTGAACCTGAAGCCACCAAGACCTTGGGGTCACAGTCTCTGTGGCTAGTAAGGGTAGTGAAGTAGTGGACAACTGCCAACACATGGACCATGCAGGCATCTTGGTAGCAGTCTTGACGGAATGAAGACCAGCTGCCTTGCTCTAAATTTGTGTACTATATTAGTCTTCTGGGATTATTAAGCAGCCCTAGGGAAGGGAAACCTTCCCCAAACATGACTGAGATTGAAATTATTGCAAGTAAGGATTCAGAGCCAGACATGATTATATTTAGGGGGGAAAAAAGCAATATGGTATTGCTTTCATCCTAAGGACATGAAGCAAATTCTAGTCTCTGTTGCAAAAGGAATCAAGTAGTCATGCTTAAATAAATTTGAATAACCCTATCTCATATGCTTTTAATTTTATTGGGCTTTTATTAGATTTTGGTTTGGCTAAGAACTCTGAAGACTTTTGCTGCAGGACAGGTGCATTTTCTAAGCTTGTTGATAGGATGTGCTCCAGAATTTCTTATAGCAGGGCTCAGGTCAACAGTACGATTGTGCATGGTGGGGGACAGAGAGAATTGCCTATGGGCTTGAAACTGTGTTTTCATTTGACATAAGGTTGAGAAACAATTAGTTGTTCATATTTTATTGAAGAAAGGGAGGCTACTCCTCCCACTAAAACTTTCCAGCTGTAATACCCCCACTCCACAAAAAGATGAGAAAAGCAGCATCACTAAGTGGGAGTGAGTAGTGAGAGTCCATTATGCCAGTGACTGAAATGCTTTCTTCACAAAGGAGCCTTGGTATAGTGGGAAGAACTTGGATTTTGCAGTCACACAGAACTGAATTTAATTCACTACTTACTAGCTTTGAAGCATTTTTGTATTCTGAGGACCTAGCAGGTGTATAGTATATAATGCACACTCAATGAATACATAATACATTAATGAATAATGAATGAACAGAAGAAATAGCCATCTCGCTCTGGGCAGTCACTTAACATATCTGAGCCCAAGCCTAAGTGTCTTTACCAGTGGAATGGGCATAATGATAACTATCTAGAAGAGAATTTTTAGGAGTTTATGAAATATGTGTGCTTCAACTGGTACCTGGAGGGGTCTTGTTAAATTTTTTTCCTGCTGGCCTGCCCCTTCCCTACGGGTCGTTTATTCACTGATTTGTGGTAGGAAAAGCCTCGATGTATTGCAATCTTCAAGTGTGGGAAGCTGCTGCAGACAATATCCGACTTTTAACCCCAGACTAGACCCTGGGAACTAAACACTGGGTCCTGCCACAGGAGAATGAGTTGAGGAGAATTCCTCTCAGCAGAGACGGGGCTTTGCTTCTGTTTCTTGGGTCCTTTGTCACTTCATGAGGCGTGTCATATAATCTTGAACAGTATCTGGGTCTGATTCTACTTTTGAATACTTCAGGTCTACAGAGTTTTATTCGATTTGACCCACTATTCTGATCCATTATTTCTCCTAATCGTTATTTTTATTCATTGAACATTTGTGACATGTTTTCCATATGGTCGGTATTAGGGATACAAGATAAACAGATGGAGATGAGCAGGATGTCATCCTTGCCTTCTAAGTGGAAACATTCTGATGAGAGGGGATTTAAACAAGAAATGTAAGAGTTGCAATATAGAGGGGTAAATTCTCCAGTTAAAAATATAATCACAACAGCTCAGCCTGGGGAAGAAAAGTTGTCAGGGAGGAGAGAGAAGTAGCTCACACATCCCTGTGTTCTTGTTACTGTCTTACTCAGTGTCTTCCTGTCCTGAATTATATCATCATCTCTGCAAACTACTGCAACCCAAAGCCTGTTTGAGTCAATGTATAAGTTGAGATATTTATCCACTTAGAATGTGAGCTCCAGGAGGGCAGATGTCTTGCCTGGCTTGTTCACCACCATATCCCAGACCAGAGACAGAGTCTGGCACATAGTAAGCACACAAATATTTTTTGAAGGAATGAATGTATGGCTTAGTTCTGAATGGAGCTGAAAAAATGGAGGATTTTTTTTTCCAGAAATTAGTCCTGGACAGGATAGTTCATTGGGCTTTGTGTACCATTAAATTATGAAAACACTTCTGCCTGTAAGTGACCTGTTTTCAAAGATTTACCCTTCTAAATGTCAGTCCATAAATTTCATTAAAACCTACGAACTTCATCAAGCTTTTTTTTTAAAAAAAGGCAGAGTGTTTCCTAGCTATTAGATTTTGTATGGAAATTGCTGTATACTTTGTTCTTGCTTTCAGATTTTGCAACATCTGTCAGTAAATTGGAGTAATTGTGCACATATGGAGTATTCAGATAGTGTCCCACACGTTGGGTATTTTAGTTTTATTTACTTTTTCTACAAATATTAAAGGAGAAAATTCCAGAAAATATACTGTATGAAGCACTTCAAGTAGAAAGAATCTCAATAACTTAGTTATTTCCCAGAAACCAAAGTGGATGTTCTGTGGCCCACTCCCCTGAGCAAGAGTATCATTAGAAGATCTGGCTAACAGTGAGTGAGTTGTCATGGGTCAATTGTGTGGCTCAGGGGAGGCATTTTGCCTTGACTCAGTAGTCAAGGATCCCAGAACCGATGGTAAAAGCAAAGAAAATTGATTTAAAAATAAAGAATAGATCTAATAACATATAAATGCAGGTATCACTGCACAGTGGATCAAGGTCTGTCAGTGCTGCTGTGGTAGAGTCAGAGCTGATGGCTCTTCTATTTCTCTGGGGCCATAGTGCTTACAGTGCATTGAGATGGAGGCATGGTTGCAAACTTATCATTTATGATATGAACATGGGAATTTAAAATGTCCTGGTCATATCTCCATTTTAAAATAAGGTTCAGAGCAATGTTAGATCTAGAGTCCAAAATTTTCCTGCCATAACTTTATTATCAAACCTTGCTACCAGTGAGGTTAGACAGTAAACATATGATTTGCTGCAGTATTCCAGATTTATCCTATTCATCCTTCTCTCTGGCCGATGTGCCTAAAGAAGAAAGAAACCAAAGGAGTGTGCGCACGTACCTGGGTGTGGTCACTCATCTGGTGTGTTCTGATTGGGTGGGAGAGAAATATTCAGAATATCAATGTTATAATCAATTTTATAGAAATTCCTCCTGTGGGGCCTGAAATTCCCTGGGTAGCAACTAGATCATTATTTTCCATCCTATGAAAACAGAAAATTTTAATAAATTGACCATTATTTCTAGGAAAACATGTCATAAGTCACTGCATTCTTCCATGTTGCGTAGCAGCATGTTCTCCCCGAGAGAGAACTAATTGCGTATGTAAACCCTAATGCCTGTACGTAGCCACATCTCCCTAATCAATGTAAGGAAAGGCTTTCCCCTTTGCTCTCTTCCTTGAAAGTTTTAACGGGACCAAGCCATGGGGAGGCTGAGTAGATCTTATAGTCAAGCACCAATCTCTGCCTTTTTGGCAATAAGAAAAGTTATAAAGAGGAAACAGAACATTCCTTCCTGTTGCTGGAACAGAAAGGGCCCTGTAGGATGTGGGTCCCTCTTTTGTTTGTCAGTTTCTATAAGCAAACAATTCCAGCTGAGACAGAGGACTGTTTGGACACTTCCAATAAAGGAATAAAAGAGTGTAATGAATCCACAAGTTTTTGTGGGCATTGTACCTAATAGGAAATAAAGTGACTAGTCTTTCATTCAGTGACTATTTGAATGCCTACCATGTGCCAGGCACTGTTTTAGGCATTGGGGATACAATAGTGAACAAAACAATATTCATGAAGTTTACATTCTAATGAGGGGGAGAGAGATAAGAAATAAATATATATTGTTAGAGGGCAAGTGCTAGTTGGAAAGAAGGGCAGATTAAGCAAGATGGGAAGTGCAACATGAGGATGGGGTTATAATTTTATATGGGGTAATTAGGGAAGGCCTTTCTGACAAGGTGGAATTTGAGCAGACCCCTAAAGGAAGTGAAGGAGGGAGCCCTGCAGGTATCTGGGGAAGAGCATTCTGTGTGAAGGGAACAACAAGTGCAAAGGGTTTGAGGAAGGATAATGCTTCAAAAGTTTGAGCTCTAACAAGAAGGCCAGTGTAGTTGAAATGAAGCAAACAGAAGAGTAGTAGATGCTGGCATGGATGCAGAGAGAAAGGAACACTTATACACTGTTGGTGGGACTGCAAATTAGTACAACCCCTGTAGAAAACAGTATGGAGATTTCTCAAAGAACTAAAAGTAGACCTACCATTCGATCCAGCAATCCCACTACTGGGTATCTACCAAAGGAAAATAAGTCATTTTATCAAAAAACACCTGCACTTGAATGTTTATTACAGCACAATTCACAATTGCAAAGACCTGGAATCAACCCAAGTGCCCATCAATTCATGAGTGGATTAACAAAATGTGGTGTATGTATACCATGGAGTGCTACTCAGCCGTGAAGAAGGATGAATTAATGCCTTTTGCAGCAATTTGGAAGGAATTGGAGATCATTATCCTAAGTGAAGTATCTTGAGAACAGAAAAACAAATACCACATGTACTCTCTAATAAATTGGAACTAACTGATGGGCACACAAATGCACAGAGGGAAGTAAAAGTCACTGGAAATCAAGCAGGGGAAAGGGGGAAGGAGGAAAGGGGCAAAAATTCACCTAATGGATACAATGAACACTATTTGGGTGATGGGCACATTTATAGCCCTGACTCAAGCCATGTAACAAAAACATTTGTACCCCCTTAGTATTTTGAAATTTAAAAAAAAAAGAATAATAGAAGAGAGATTGTAGGAGGTATACATATATATGTACATTTATATTATGTATAATATATACAAATATATAATATATGATATTGTGTTATATATAAATATATAATATAAATAATATATGTAATAGAAAAAATATATTCATATATAATATAAAATATATAACATATATTTATTTTATATTTCAAATATACAACTGGGCGTTTCAGTATACATATATGTTGTGAAATGATAGCCACAATCAAGCTAATTAACATTTCCCTCACCTCACACAGTTACCTTTGTGTCTGTGTGATAAGAACACTCAAGATCTACCCTCTTCGCAAATTTCAAGTACGTGATACAGTACTGTTAACAAAAGTCACCATGCTGTACGCTAGGTTTCCAGAACATAACTTATCTTGTATAACTGAAACTTTGTATCCTTTGACCAGCATCTCCCCATTCCCTCATCCCCCCACTCTCTGGCAGCCACCATTCTACTTGTGCTTCTATGAGTTTGACTATTTTAGACTCCCCAAAGAGTGAGATCATGCAGTATTTATCTTTCTGTGTGTGACTCATTTCACTTAGCATAATGTCCTCCAGGTTCATCCACGTTGTTGCAAATGGCAGGATTTCCTTCTCTTTTAAGGCCACATAGTACTTTATTGTATGTGTATCACATTTTCTTTAACCATTCATCTGTCAATGGACACTTAGGTTGTTTCCATATCTTGGTTATTGTAAATATGCTGCAGTGAACATGGGAGTGTAGATATCTCTTTGAGATACTAATTTTATATCCTTTGGATATATATACACATAAGTAGAATTACTGGATCATATGGTAGTTCTATTTTTAATTTTTGAGTAATCTCCATGCTGTTTTCCATAGTGGCTGTACCAGTTTACATTCCCACCCAGGGAATGTTCCCAGTGTACATCCAGCACACAAGGATTCCCTTTTCTTCCACATCCTCACCAATACTTGGTATCTTTTGTCTTTTTGGTAATAGCCACCTGAACAGGTATGAGGTGTTATCTCATTGTGGTTGTGATTTGCATTTCAAGGTGGGCATGTCTTTAGGACATTGTAGGCCACTGTGAGAATTTTACCTTTTCCTTAAGTAAGACAGAAAGCTCTTGGAGAGTTTTGAGTAGTGGAATAAAATGACCTCAGGTTTTAAAAGACTCTTTCTGGCTACTATATGGAGAAGAAAGGTGAGTGGAAAACAAGTTGCATTTTACAACAATCAATAGGTAGTAAGAAACCAGAGATGGAGATGAGTAGCTGCTGCTAATTTTTTGTTTGTTCGTTTTGAGACAGTCTCGCTCTGTCGCCCAGGCTAAAGTGTCGTAGCATTAGCCTAGCTCACAGCAACCTCAAACTCCTGAGCCCAAGCAATCCTCCTGCCTCAGCCTCCCAAGTAGCTGGGACTACAGGTGCGTGCCACCACGCCTGGATAATTTTTTCTATTTTTAGTAGAGAAGGGGTCTCACTGTTGCTCAGGCTGGTCTCGAACTCCTGACCTCAAGTGATCCTCCTGCCTTGGTCTCCCAGACTGCTAGGATTACAGGCGTGAGCCACCACACCTGGAGTATCACTAATTTTTGACAGATTCTAAAACAATAAGAAGTACCAAAAGGGTAGTCAAACTAAAACCAAAACAGACAATTGTAACAACAAAAACCTAGAAATGTTGTCACTGGAGATACAACATAACCGCAGCCTCTGAGAGTTGGACATTGGACTAGTTCTCCTCCTCCTTCAATCGGTAACCTTTATTTTCATAATTTGTGCAAAATGAGATTAATAATATTTCTGTGTCTCATAGGGCCATTGTGGAAGCAGACAGGGTATCATAGGTCCCTTTAAGAAGGATCTTTATTTTGTAATTTTTATATATAAGCATTTTTGTTAATATGATTAATTCCTTTCAGAATATACTATTCTGTGGTCATTGAACTAACAAGTATTTGTGCTTTTCTACTCAGTGCCACACACTACGTTAGACACTTAAGATTCACAGATGAATAAGAGGCTCTTGCCCCCAAAGATCTTAGAATCGAAGGAAGCAAATAGTCAAAATGAATGATATTTAGAACATACAAGCACATGACATACAAGTAAATAATCTGTGGGTGGTCGCATTCCAAAAAGCCCATTTATTTTCAATTTAAGAGATGTTTTTGGGTAAAGCCTTAGAATGAGCTCCCACCCAAGTCTTTGTACATATTTAGCAAGGAGCTCTAACTTTACCAGTTCCTTAAAATAGAGCCTGATGTTCAAGATGAGTGGGTAGGACACATCTTCCCTTTAAAAGCAGTAAATGGCTATGGATTTTCCTCTGCAGTAATATCTGCACTTAAATGCAGACCATGAGATCTGCTGGATGTCACTCTGTCCCACATGCTCCTTGTCATGAGCCTCTCGGCACCAGTGATGTGCAGATCTAACTATAGGGCTGTCATCAGCTGCCTGACCATCTGCCTTAAACAGGGCTGCCAGCCATTTTGTTTTGTCCCAGAGAGTTCTTCACGAATGACCCAGAGAGAGGAAGGACAGCCGAGGTACCCCAGCCATCAGCTCAGAGATGGCACATGGCGCTCCATTATTGTGGCCTTGACTACAAGCCAGGATGTGAGAAAGAAAGCAATAGGGTTGGAATAGGCAAGCTCCATTTATCTTCAGGTTCAAAGTTCTTTGGCTGGAGGAGGACAGGAAGAACTTTACTTTGTCAGAGATGACCTGTGACAATGTGAAACCTAAGCCAAGAGAGCTGAAGGCTGTATATCCTCATTCAGGAACAATCACTCAACACCACCACAAGCTTAGTCTGTGACAGGAATAGCTGGTGTGTGTGAACCACATCGCTCAGGGGGTGCTGACACATGACACACCTTGGATTTTAATTATGTTTCTCCCTTTGCTGCAAGTTTTGGGCTGATGTTCATTCCTTCCAGTGTTGCAGTCATTGGGAACCGAGAGATTTTGTTTTCTTGTGTGTGTGTGTGTGTGTGTGTGTGTGTGTGTGTGTGTGTTTTGTTTTTTGTTTTTTTGTTTTTTTTTAAGCACTCTGGCTGCTTTCTCTGGCGTTGTGCTCTGGGATTTGGTTACTTTTCAATGTTGTTTGACCATGTGGTGGGGGGAGCTATCTGTTTTTATCAACATCTTCACTATGGGCCTTAGAGTCAAGCAGACATGAGCTCAGACCTACAGCTAAGGTTAGTCTCCTGTGGGATGAGAGCCAGTTTGGCACCGTGGTAAAGAGGACAGACTCCTAATTCGAACAGTCCTAGGCTCAAGGTCTGGATCTGTCACTTACAAACTGTATGACATTGGGCAAGTTACTTAAACTTTCTGTGCGTCAACTATTTTATCTACCAAATAGCTAGCATATTAGCAGCATTAAATTGAAATATTGTAACATGGTGGCACATAACAACTGTTCATAAAATATTCATTGTTATTAAAATTACCTAAGTCCTGAGCTTTGGTTTCTTCATTTTTAAAGTAGTTGTGTTGTGAAGGTTAACTTAAATAATCTAAGAGAAAATGTCAGCATAGTGTCTGGTATAGAAATGCTGAATGAATAGTTGATAATGTTATCAATAATACAAATTAAGAAACAGAAGTGAAATAGTTTTGAAATGGACCCTGAAGCCTCATTATTGGTTTTTTTTTTTAAGTCAACATCTGTTCTTTTTTCATTATATTATTCAGTTCTGACTCATCAATGAAATAGTGACCCTTTTTACAATGACTACTGTTATATGAATGAGCGTGGGGAAATCTCTTCTTTTAATCTGATTCCCTATCTTAATTAATTAACATGTTTTTCCCAAATACATTATGTTCCCAGCTTGGATGGGGTAGCAGAAGTTTTCTGCTCTAATAGAGTTTACCAGGTAAAAACACACCCATCCTATAAATTATAATTGGGTGCGTAATATGCACCATGCTAGTAAGTATAGTGATGGGTAAAAACGTGAATCACACGTGGGTTCTGCCTTCAAGGGGTACAAAGTCAGCTGGAAGTAGTAGTAGAGAGAGCATGGACACAGACTGCCTGGATTGCATACCAGGGTCTGCCCCTTGTCACCATGAAACCTTAGGGAAGTTACTTAACTGCTCTATACAGGGCTTCTTCATTTATAACATGGAGACAGCAGTGATACCTACATCATAGTGTTGACGTGAAACTTAAATGGGTTATTGTATATAAAGCACAGTGCCTGTCACACAGTCAGGGATCAGTAAATGTGAGCCATTTTTAAACGTATAATATAGTTGGGGATAAGACATGCATGTCAATAATTATAATGGAAGGAATATGGTGATATTGCTATGGAAATTCAGAGAGAGGAGAGATTACTTGGGCTTCTAAGAGAATGTGATATTTGAGCTAAGCTTGAATAGATAGGTAATATATGGACATGGAAAAATAGGGCAAATCAGGGCAGCTTTAATATTAGAGATAGCATGAGTAGAGGCATGGAGGTAGAGGAGCCCAAGGAACCCTACGGGGAAGAAGTTGGGAAAATAGTTCAGGAATGTGGAAGTCCTCAGATGATAGTTCAGGAAGTTTGTATTTGTGTTATGTGTGGTAGAGAGAGAGCCACTGAGGATTTTCCACAGGAAAATGATGAGGTCAGAGCTATGCCTCTGGTGATAGACCGGGAAAGAATGTTCTGGGTATTCTAACAGCCTTGTCTTAGTCTCTAGACCTCCAGTCTCTCCTTCCACTGGCCCATTTGCTATAGGACAGGAGAGAGGGAGGACTCGGACATACGAGACAGCGATGTTCAAACCTGGGTTGCCCAGAGGTTGCACGTGTCATTTACAAACTTGGGGAATGGATAGGTAGACGGAAAAGGAGGCCTTTGAGTGCATTGGGACATACTGGTTTGAGGTGTTGATAAGTCCATGGGTAAAGCTAAAAATCGGCGGGGCTTTGGAACCCTAGAGTGCCACGAGACTGGAGGTACGGAGTGCGTAGCAGCTCCTCAGACATGAGGCTGGGAGCCTGAAGCACGGCCGAGATTGCCAGGAGAAAATGACAGAGACCAGTACTTGGGCAAGCCCTGTGTTTAGATGGCAGGAGAAAAGAGAGATGGAAAGGCTCCATCAGAAAGGTAGGAGCACTGGGAGAATAGAGTCGAGTGTGGGAAAGGAGGGGTTTCAAGAAGGAGCATTTCAGGGGGCCTGGACATGACGTATTTGGAAGATAATAAGGCAGTAGGAATGAAGGAGAGACAAAGATAGGGGTGTCAGGTAGAACTCAACTGTAGGAGCACCTTAAAACCCAGGCTCCATTCTTCGAAGCGAAGTGTCACAGGATTGGAAAAACAAGCATCACTGGTACTCACCATCAAACTGGTACTAACTGATGAACACTTACATCACACAGGGCAATAACATTCATCAGAGGGCGGGCGGGCGGGAGGGGGGTGGAAGGGATGGGAAAAACTCTCACTGAATGGATGTGGGGAGCACAGTTTGGGAGACGACCACGATTGTGGCTCTGACACGGGCAGAACAGGGGCAATGTGAATGGCCAAAATGTTGTACCCCCATGATATTCTGAAATTAAAAAAATAAATTAAAAAAAAAAAAAAAAAAACCCAGGCAGAGACGTTTTGACTTACTTGGTATAAAGCAGGAAACCTTTATGTGATCTTAAAGATATTATTTCCCAGAGACTTAAAAGATTTACACTCTTACCCTTAAAAAGAGAGGCAGGGTTTGAAAAGTCTTATTATTCCTCACCACCCCCACCATTACTGATTATTGTGCTCTCCAGCTTAGCCCTTTTCTTCTTTTTATTTTGTTTCTCTTTCTCTTGGAGGTGGGAGGGATGGTTATTTGATATTGACCAAGTCGAATCTGCTGTGAGTCCTACAAAAAGGGGGAATTTTTATGGTCTTGTTCCTGTGAGATCAGAGTTGAAACAAACTGCAAATAAGTTACTAAGAAGCCATAAATTTATAGTGGCACAAATCCCCAGAGTTGCAATATTTTCTCTAACAGAAATATCAACAATTCTCCTGCCTGAAGCAGAGGAAATAATGGGGACGAGAGCACCTTCTAGTAACTGGAAGTCTTGATAAAGTAAAGGAAATCTAGTGAAAGTAAGGGAACGAGGAAGCAAGAGAGAGAGAAGATTGGATTCACAGAGTGTGGGATAGTCTAGTTTGGGATTTTAGAAATGGAATCGTTCTAGGTTACGGCATGGAAAGTTCATCACGGTGTGTTACTAAAACAGAGTAGAAATAATTATGTCAAGATGTTCATTTTGAACAGATGTCCGCATAAACCCTAAAGTGACTTGGGATGACAGATAAAGCAGCGTGGAGGAGCGCTGTGAGCTTGCCTTTCAGCCCTCAGCTCCATTATACTAGTATTGATGGGTCTTTTTTATAAAACCTATGTGCCTCATAGTATTCTGTCATTGGAAGGTAGTCCATAAATGTATGTTGAATTCACACACAAAAATTTTATCAGATTCACTGATTATCATTAAGAGTGAGATAAACGATGGGAGAACTAACTAGGATGTTCAGAGATTGTCAAAGACGACGTGGAGAGTAACTATCACATACCTCAACATCGATGAGTTTTGGCACATGTGGGTAGAAGAGTAATGGTCCAAATTTGGCACTGGGGCATGTGAGAAGAATGTAAGCTTCTGGGGAGAGGAGATTCAAAATGTGAAAGAATTTGCAACCTTCGAATAAGGGGGCTTCCTTGAAAATGGCATCCTTGGGCAATGCCCGGATCTGATACAAAGCAAAGTGAGAAAGTGGGAGAATAAATTAGAGGTAGAAAATGCAAATCAGCACGGGGATGAGGAAGGGCAGTAATTGGAGGGCTTGTGCTCTGTGTTTTACTAGGGAGGAAGAGAAGTAATGAGATGGGTCAATTCAATAATTCCAAAGGGAATTGTGTGCAAAGAGTTCAGTGTCAAGCACTCAAAAGCTCCAGACGTCTGTCTACTCATGGTTTATGGAGATAATAGCTGCTGTGTGGAGCGGAGGCAGGTGCAGGCTGCCACTCCACGTGGTGTCTGCAGCCAGGTCAGCATTGCTGAGCAGAAGGTTCCAAACAGAACGTAGAAAAAAGTGGAAAAGTGTTTAGAGAAGCGTCAGTTTGGCCCAGAGTCCCACACCCGTGTGTGCGTCACCCAGAATGCCAGCCTAGGAATGTGCTGGTGCAGGGCTGCTATTCAGCAAATGGTTATTAATTAAATCAGCGCAGGTTCACTTATTGCATTAGCTCCTCGGCAGCCTGGGTTATAAGGATGTGAATTACAGGACAGAGAAATTTCACAAGACAAATAGAGAGATCCTAAGGCAGCCAGTGCAAGGTTAAGCCAAGGTGGTTTGGGAACCTTGGGATAGAAAGGGAAAGGGAAATGAAATCTTGGAAAGAGAACCTCAAAGACACCCATTGAAGGAAAAAACTTCATCAGCTTTCACCAGTTCATGAAAAATTTGGTCCATAATCCCATGTTTATGCTTTCCAAATGCCTGGGATTTTTTCTTTGTTTTTGGGGTTTGGTTTGCTTTTACTGGAGAATTGTGTGTGGGTGAGAGATACTTAACTATTTCTCAATGCGGGGTGCTCTTGGCATTTTGGACAGAACAGTTACGTCTTCTGAGTCCTACCTCTTGCATTACTTACTATCAACTCCCATGGCCCCTGCTTCATTACGCAAGTGGCACGTCTCAGTGCTGAGACAGCTAAGAGCACTTCCCTACTGCCAGTGCCCTTTAGGGGGATCACATTGCCCCTGGTGACATAGGATCTAGGGGGAAACTCCCCCAGAGGAAAAATTTCGTTCTCTTCAGAGATTTCACTGAACCCACATTGTAACAGCAGTGATATTCTGCAGTTTCTTCAGCCTCAATTAAAATGAAGACCATGAATTCTGACTTCACTGTACTCAGAGGCTCCTGAATTTATTACCGACTCAATCTGATAATGAACAGTGACATTTCCGTGCTAATAAAACTGTGGAGCTGTTTTTTCCCAGTCTTCTTTCCATACATCTGCTGTCTGCGGCTTCTTGCATTTCCCTGAAGCCCCTCACCTGTCTCTGGGCACCAGCAGATGTCTTTGGAGGTCTGATACTAGTGAATCTCTTCACACTCCCACCAGGTGGAAGGATTTCATATTTTCATTTGACAGGCACATCCCAGACACAGTTTAGGAAAAGCCATTCCTACTTAATCTGCCTTTCTAACTCTCCAGGACAATCACTCACGCTCAGGGGTCCTAGAAGTAGGACAGAGGAATGGATGAGTGCATACTGAGGAGGAAGCTCCAGCTGGCTCTCCCCTGTAGTTACTTCTGTAACTTAGACACACCTGTAAATCCAAAGCCAAGTGGTGATGAATAGCGAGCATGGGCTGACAGATTGGTGGAGCAAGAATGGAAGACTTGGTAAGGAAAATGTTTTCCTCTCAGCCTCAGGGAGGGCTGTGCCAGAAGTGAGTCTATTGGCATAACTGGAGATCTGCCTCTTTCTCGAGGCCTGTGAAGTTTTAGGAGGGCTGCTTTTGAGATTGATGTATAGGAGGGAGGTCCATTCCTTGGGAATCAGGGTGTTTCTTCTGCTTAACTTTTAATTCCTCCTTCCAATCTGGATCTTCAGGGCTTCTTTCAGTCTTTCTTTCCTGTGGGTCTAAAAGTCTAAAACTCATCTCCTTCCCCCTCCACATCTTCTTCCATCATCTCTGCCCACTACATACACTCCCTTCTCCCAAGAAGACATGTCTAGTGCCTCCTCTACAGCCTGACACCAGCGGGCTTTGCCTCCACTCATCCCACCTTGCTCTGATGTCTTCTGTCTTCTCTGTCACCCTTCTTATTGTTTTATTCTATATTCAGAGAGATTACATAGATTTACTTTCATATTTGACCAAGTGTTGAACTCAATTGCTCGCCTAGGTTGTGTGCATGGTGTAGCTCTCAGAAGTGAGGCCTGTGCCACATGTGTATGCAGCATGTCCATTCCATGTACTTGCCCCCACTGGCCTCACCCCAGAATTGAGTAGAGTTTTGACTCATGGTGGATGCTCAGTGATCCCTTGTGAATAAAGAACTCTCTTTCCCTCATCAGGTTAAAAAATAAAAAGGGCATGTGCCTTTCATTAGGGGTTGGCAGCTTACCTGATTCAGGTATAGTAAGGTGACTTGAAACTCACATGTGTCTCTCTTCTCCTGCCAGGAAGATGAAGTGGTACTCCAGTGCATTGCCACCGTTCACAAGGAGCAGAGGAAGTTCTGCCTGGCTGCCGAGGGACTTGGCAATCGCCTGTGCTTCCTGGAACCCACTTCAGAAGCCAAGGTGAGACTGATTGCCTGCCCTTCACCTTCCCCTCCATGGCCTCCCGGTCATTTAGGGGAAGGGGCTGCTGGGAGATGGTAATAAAGAAGAAATTTGAAAGGGGACATTTATTTTTAAAACAGGAAGCAGATCGGGTTTAAAATATAACTCTCCTCCAGCCCAGGACACGTTGAAGTAGGAAGCTAGAGCTTTGTGAAGAATTAGCAGTGCTCTTGCCTGTCCGTGTTGTCCAGTACCCCAGGGAGGCCTTGAGCTCACTGTCAGCGCTGGCCAAGGAGGTTCTCCTAATAACCACAGGACACCTTTTTTGTTGCTGTTGTTAATTCCTAGAAATATGAGTGCACGTTGTATTCTCCCAGCTGTCATTTGATTGCTACAGGGACTCACAGGTGCTTGAGCCCATGTTTTACAGTAAGCACACCCCTTTCAGTCTTGACTATACTGAGATTGTTGTGACCGTCTGTCTGCTGTGACCCATGGTCAGAAAGGAATGTTTGCTCTGGTCCCTGCCTGTGTAGTGGCATGTAACATCATGTCTCTTCTGCCAAACTTTTCTTTCTCCATTTTTAGGCTGTTTCTGCTTTTCATGATCTGTATGTCTCAGCGTTCTTGCAGCACTTTGCAGTCCTGGCAATACGTCTGTGTCATTCAGGGTTCTCCAAAGAAACAAAGCCAATAAGATTGGGTGGATGGGTGGGTGGGTGGGTTGATGTTTGGATATATAGACCAATAGATAGAGATTGCTTTGAAGAAACTGGCTCGTGCAGTTGTGGGGGCTAGTGAGTCTGAAATCGGTAGGTAAGATCAGCAGGCTAGAAATTCATGCAGGATTTAATGCTACAGTCTTGAGGGAGGATTTCTTTTTCTCCAGGAAATTTCAGTTGTTGTTCTTAAGGCCATGATCTAATTGGATGAGGCACATCCAAGTTATTAAGGGTAATCACCTTTACTTAAAGTCAACTGATTATAGATGTTATTATTTTTTAAAAGTGAATATACTATTTATTTAACATTCAAACTTCATTAAGACATGTGCAATATGGCAATTTTCTTGGGGATTTAACCCTACCTAGGATACGATTGCTTACTGGGTCTTAGTGACAGGGTCCAGTTCACACTTAGCACTAATTAAATACTTTGTTGAATAAATACAATACCAAACAAAATGCATTCAAATGCATTCTAAAAATTCAATTTTAAAGGCCTTGCTATTCAGGCTAATGACAAACATAATAAGGACAGATATGCTAGTTTAACATAATTGGCTGATTTTGTACAGCACTTATATCTTGTAGTCCACAAGTATATTGTTAAATGATGGAGAACATCTAATACAACCTTTTCTACAGAACTAGGAAATATATTTCTAAGAAAGATTTAACAGACCCCATCTTTTCTACCCACCTCAACAGTCTAACTCTAAAGAGGATAAAGCCAATGACTTCCCTCATAAAAGCTCATGATTAATGTTGCTTTGCTACCAAAATCTGTGTTTCTGATCCATTGTGAGCATTGAGACAAGATTCAAATATTTCCAAAAGAAAGAAGCACAGTGCACGTTGTGATTACCTATTCAGCAACAGTGAGCACTGCATTTGAAACTATCTCCTCCCAGGAATTAAATAAAGTGTCAGCCACATTCATGGGCATTCCCTCCACTGTAGTAATGCAGGAAGTGTCAATGTCATAAAGAATCCTCTTGTCTTCTTCAGTAACAAAGTGTATAGCCAAACTTTTCCTCCCAATTTGACCCCCTTGTCCAATTCTATGAATATAGTTTTCATGATTGGTAGTTAGATCATAATTTATAACCAAAGATACTTGTTGCATGTCAATCCCACAAGCCAGCATGGCAGTAGTGATCAGAACATGGCTTGACCCTGATCAGAATTCACTCTTTCCTTCTGGTCCATGTCACCATGCAGAGCAATAACTGTGAATTCCCTGGTGTGCATTTTCTCAGTGGGCCAGTCCACCGTGGGCCTTGAATTGAGAAAAATAACAGCCTACATAATGCTCAGTGTCTGATACAAGTCACAAAGTGTGTCCAATTTCCATTTCTCTCTTTCAACATTAATATAAAACTGTTTGATTTCTTCAGAGGTCAATTCTTTCTTTTTCACCGGAATTCAAATTAGAGCTCTCATGAATTTTTTGGTCACGTCCAACACATCGATTGGCTTTGTGGCAGAAAGTAACACAACCTGAATACTTGTGTTTAATTTTTGGGAAATCACACAGATTTGATCCTTAAACCCTCAGCTCAACATTTCATCTGCTTCATCCAAAACAAACATCTTGATCCATTTTGGAAAAAGGTATCTTCTGTTTAACATACCAAACACTCTCCCTGGGGTACCAACAACAACATGTGATGCTTCAGCATGCAGTTTTTGCATTTCATTTCAAACATTTGTTCTACTAATGCAAGCATGACAAGTTGCTCCCATGTAGTCTCCAAGTGCCAGAATTACCTTTTGGATCTTTAATACAAGGAATAAGAGCTCTCTGCTGAACAGCTGAAGGCTTCTCAAAACCATAAGCATAGATGCCCTGAAGAAGAGACTCCTTTAAATTCCTATCATGAAAATTATCAACACTCTTATTCCAGTTGCTGCCAATTACACCATCAGGGTCCATCCCTCTGGGCTGCCACATTCTCTGTTATAGTTTGTGGAGCCACCAGACATGATCTGAAGAACTCAGTGCCAGACTGAAAAGTAGATGTTAATTATGTCTACAAAATACCTTCATATCAAATCTATATTGGTGTTTGATTAAATAAACTGGGCGCTACGGCCTAGCCAAGTTGACGTGCAACCGACCATCACACCCTCCAAGCTCAGTTTTTCTCACAGAACCATTTTTTAAAAATCATAAAATGGTAACATTTTCCAAAAGGCCCACCTATTGGCATGTCATTTTCCACATAAATGTACACAACACAGACACGTGATACACGGAGTTTGGCTGAGACCTAGAACACCAGAGGTACACGGTGAGGGCCGCCTCTCTCAGAAGCCCCCACCCCACATCACCACTGCTCTCTCCCATGTGGGCCCCTGATCCCAGAGCTCAGACGTCATCCAGTACTGGGGGGACAGAGTCCCATCAAAGCCAATGGCATAGAAAAGAGACAAGGAAGAATTTTATCATTTTGAAGGTCTTAGACTGGATTTCCCTGAGACCTTTTCTCATTTGCTTTTGTTCTTAGCTAGATATTTTTCTTTTCACTCCAAGCAGTCTGGGGTAATAGGCAGATCATTAGATTAGAAGTCAAGAAGTTAATTCTCAGCCATTAACTAGTCGTGTGGCCACAGGACAAATCACTTAATCTTGTTTTCAGTTTTCTCATCTGCCAAATGAGGTGCAGTACGGGCGGTGCAAAGAGTGTTGGCCTGAAGTAGAAACTGAGCGGTACCATTTTCTAGCCATCTATCCAGTGGGGCATAAGGTAAAGCTTTAGGGCGCGGGGTCTGGAGCCAGATTGATAGAGTTAGAATCCTGTCTCCATCACATACTAGCTGAGTCAGGACCTTGGGCAAGGTACCTCACCTTTCTGAGCTGAGTTTCCTCATCTGCTTAATGGGAATTTAATAGTAACTACCTTATAATATTGCTCTTGGGATTAAATGGGTTAAATCTGTGAAGCACCTAGCACACATAAATTGCCTAGCACATTGTAAGCTCTGTATACCATTGGTTATTGTGATTTCATATTGGTCAAGATATTTAAACTGGGACTCAGTTTCTTGATCTGTTAAAATAAGGAAAACTAATTACCTTTCAGGAAGACTGAAAATAAAGAGAAATAATGTATGTAAAGCACATAGTACTGAACCTAATACAATATACTTAATAGCTAGAGTTGATAGTAATACTAAGTATAATATTGTTATCCCTTTTGACTTACAAAGCCTAATTTTTTGGGAAAGATTGTGGATCAGATTATAAAATCTTGAGCTTTAAAATGAAAGCCTTGGATTAAAGATTCATTTAACTATTAAATTATATAATTCTAATAAATATGGCTCTATATTTATTTGTTTTACCTATGCCAGATTAGAAACAACTCTATGTTGTAACCTAAGAATGCTTAGTATTCCCCAGGTATAAAAATAATGAGCCATAACACTCATAAATTCATTAAGGATGAGAAAATATCTTTCCTAATGTCCATTTGACTAAGTGATTATTCTTATTTTAATTTTTCATTCTAAATTTAAAACCAGATAACAAGACTGAAGAATTTTAAAAAGATATAATGTATCATCCACAATTTTACCACTTTGTCACAACTATTTTCACTTTTATTTTTCATTCTAGTCTTTGTCCACATGTACCTGTATGTTTTCAAATTTGCACTTGTACTGGATTTTCAGATAATCTTCTTTTTATTTTCCTTTAATGTTTCACCCAGTTCCATATTGCTATATAGTCTTCATGGATGTTAAAATTTGTTCATGTGCTTTTCTTGGTTTGTTTTCACTTCCTGGAGTAAATGTCCAGCAGTAGAATTAATGGTGTCAAAAGCATGAACACTATTTAACTGCTTTCCCAACAGGATATACCAGTTGTTAAAGTTGACATTCTTGCTACCATTGCATGGGCATGTGTCTCTTTCACATGTAGTATGAGGGAAGTGCACCATGAGGGTTCTCATAGAGCAACAGGGCCAAGTTCATTGAAAGGATAGAGTAGGCATTCAGAATTTCCTGTCACCATTCCTGGGAGCAGCCTGCTAGATGAACTCAGTTTCGGGGAGCTTCAATCTTCCCTGCAGTCAGCTACAACTATGCACATCTTTTTTTTTTTTGGCAACCTGTCCCATCCCTTTTCATGAAATAGTCCCCCTAATATTCTACCACCAAATTTCACAACAGCTGTGCCATTCTTAGGTTCTTGAATCCTAACATAAGTCATGCAGTGAGGTGAGGAGGTGTATTCCCGAGCCTGGCACTGGACATGAGGCACAGACATCAAACACCACTGTTATCAGCCAGCTACAGAGCCAACCAGTGACCTTGGGCATTTCTAGTCAAGGGTATTTTAAGCTAGTCAAGACTCACAGAGATGACATTGAGATGAACTCTAGGGAGAAGAAAGACCTCAGAGAAGAAAGATGAGGTGAGGGGCTTGAAGGATATTCTTGGTGTATGAGCCCTGAGAAAAGGAGGCCATGGGAAGCAAGGAGGGAGGGGGTAGGAGAATAAGAAGCAGAAGAATAAGGCAGAAGAACCGGGGGAGGGGGGGCGGGGGGGAGGGCAAAAGCCTACCTAATGGGTACAGTGAACGCTATTTGGGTGACGGGCACGCCTAAAGCCAGGACTCAAGCATTACAAAAGCAATCCATGTAACCTAAAACATTTGTACCCCCTTAATATTTTGAAATAATAATAATAATAAAAAAAAAATAAGGAGCAGGACAAGAGCATCGGCGCTTGCTGTAGAATGGAGCTTATTTAGCACTTGGGAGATCTCTTGTGACTTGATTCCTATATGTTGTGGCCCACCCTTTTTTGAAGGTCTGTTGCAACTGCTGATGTTAATTGATGGAAACACCATTACTCAGCTTCCCTTTCAAATAAGCCCAGGTCCAGGAATTAAAAGGTGTCTTGTTTTGTAGGAAAGACTCAGAGCTATAACCAGAGACCAGGAAACACAGAGAAGAAACGTTTCTTATTTATTTTATTAATAGAAAATATTTATTTACTGTCATTTTTAAATAGAAAGTGTATTCCTAGGCACCAGAAATTTAAAACTTTTCCTCTGGTCCTTCATATTATATCTTGTCTATTTTGTATCTGCAGTGCCCACTGGGGTGGGACTGAGGGGTTCAACTTAACATCCAGACTCATAATACTTTCATAGACCACTTGGCACCCTCTTCTCAGAAGGATTTAAGACAGGAACCATGTATTGCCAGCTGGAAAGTTTCAGGCACTGCTCTTCTGCTGAAACCCCTACAGCAGTTCAGGGGCTGGTTCCTGAATCCCCCATCCCCAGATGACAGCTCACGTGCAAAGAGATGAGGTCCACATCAGGCAGGTGTGAGAGTCCCCATGGCTGAAAAGCCTCATGTACCACAGGAACCAATGTATCTTGTAACAGTTCCACAGGCATGGCTTTTGGGGACTCCACAAAGGACAGCCCCAGCTACAAGAGTCACCGCACTGCACTGCACTCAGGCAGATGTGAAAATACGGCTTCCTATAACATACTGATAATCTCCCCAGTCCTGGATGCAGGCTACCAACCAGGGACCATTTTCTCCACAAGCAGTGTACCCTGGTAACATGCCATTTTTATCAGGTTGCCACTGGAACAAAACTGGAGCATTAACTGAAGGTCAAATTCTCATGCAGGAGGAGGAAAGAATTTCATAACCCTTATCCCACAGTAATCTTCAATGATGACAATTATTTAACTACTGTGGCTTTGTCAGATGTGTCTGAAGCCCCAATACCTTTCTAAATCTCCTCTTCCACCTTTCTTAATAATAGATCATCAAAAAATGGGAAGAATATGGGAACTATTTTGTTTAAGATCAGTTTCAACAGACAAAGGTTTGTTTTGTCGATTTTAATAAGGAGACTGAAATAGATGGAGTAAAACAGTTTGCCCTAGTGCCCATTAAAAGCCACTGGCACGTGTAAAGTCTTTGGGCTCTAGGTGTCTAATAATGAAGTTCTACCTCTCTTTTGGAGAACACTTTGTCTGTCTTACACTGATTGTGGCTTACATTACACTGAAAAATCCAGTTTTCAAATTGAAAATTTCCAGAGGAAATCTTATTTTTATTATTTTTGTCTCCTGTTTTGAAAATGAAGAATAGTCTGCTGTCATTTCTGAGAGTGATATAGGCTCTCAAGACCCAGAATTAAACATTAGCTATTGTACAAACATCATTATGTAGATGACATAAATGAAGATTGAATTCTCAGCTAAAAATAACTTACTTTCTATTATTTTTGGAATCTTTTGCTCAGAAAGAGATTTACCGTTTACTCCTCAAAAATTCAATCTGTGAAAATTTGCGAAGACAGAGGCTCAGTCTGAAGTTGTACACTCTTCTTTGAATTTCTGATTTATATTTTAGTATGTAGTATTCTCTATGGACCTGAGGTCTTATGAAAGACCAAACTATTCTAAAACTTATTTCAAAAAACTGCCTTGTCATGTAATATGAAAAGACTTATAAGTTGATTTTGATTTTTTTCCCTTAACATTTATCAGGCATCATGTGCTATGTGCCAGGACAGCAGTGCGTGCTTACTGCTCTCATTTGATCTTTATGACCCTACAAAGCAAACATTGTTCTCATGTACAGAGAAGAAAGGTATAAAAATTTAAAGAATTAAGTGACTTCCTGAAGATTATTCATTCCAAACTTGAAACACCATTTAACTTCTCAATATTCAGAAATAAAGAGTATCATGGATCCAACTTACTTAAGGGTAAAGAAGCCATATTATTCCATGTAGTTAGACTTCAATAATACCTGGGTACATCTCCATAACCCCTCCCACAACCTTTCTACATCTGTCTTATGAATTCCTGACATTCCTAAGTTAGAAATATGTATTTTGCTTAAACAGAAACTATTAAAATGCAAATTCTCTAAGTGAGCACATGAAGCAGTGTTAACTATTTTACAGTGAATATTTTATAATATAAATGAGATTATTGTATGTTTTCTTCAAAGTAAGTTTATGAAGGAAGATAAGGCAGATTACTAAGGGCCTCTGTATTGGGATATAGTAAAATTGGGGTATCAAAATATCTACTGCATTGATTTGTGATAGTTTGTCTTTTCTTCTGCCTTCCACCAGTCTGTGAGCACTGAAGTCAAGGACTCTGTATAGTTCTGTATAGCACAGTGGTGAAAAACATGAACCTGGAGTCAGATTTCCTGGGCTGGTAATTCTGGTTCTACCACTTGATAGCTGTGTGACCATAGGCAATTAACTTTATCTCCCTCTGCCTCAGTTTCCTCATGTTTAAAACTGTACCCATCTTATAGGATTATTATGAAGATTCAATGACATGGGTTCATAATAGTAAAGTGCTTTATAAACAGTACCTGACACACCAAAAGTGGTATTTAAGAAGTAACCATTATTATCCCTAGCACAGGGTCAGACACACATTAGGTCCTCAGGAAATGTTGATTGACTCAGTTAAGTTGCCCATGTACTGAATTAATTAAACTAATTTTGAAGGCCTGGATATGAGGATCAGGAGGACATTTGTGACTTTTAATAGTGAAATATTAAGGAGAATCAGAGTAAGTTAGATGAAAAGTGTAAAGCAATGAGTAGATGGTGTTTAAAAATAAAATGAATCAGTAGGGTATAGGTTTTAATTTTTACTTATTTCTAATTTAATTCTCATGTGGTCAGAGAACTCTCTGTGATTTCAATCTTTTGCAATTTATTGGGATTTATTTTATGGCCCAGCGTATGGTATATGTTGGTGAATGTTTCACGTGTACTTGAAAAAACTGTGTATTCTGCAGTTGTTGTATGTGGTGTTTTATAAATGTCAAGGTGTTTGATGGTAGTGTTCAAATCTTCTATATCCTTATTGAGTTGTTTCTACTTGTTCTGTTAATTATGGAGAAAGAGGTGTTAAAAACTATGAATAAGTATTATATTTCCATATGTCTCCCTTTAGTTCTGTTAGTTTTGTTTCATGTATGTTAAAGCTCTGTTATTAGGTGCATATATATTTAGGATTTTTTTGTTTTTCTTGATGAATTGATCCATTTATCATTATCATATAATCCTATTTATCCTTGGTCTTATAATATGCTGTGA
Source organism: Daubentonia madagascariensis (assembly GCA_023783475.1). Classification (NCBI taxonomy): domain Eukaryota; kingdom Metazoa; phylum Chordata; class Mammalia; order Primates; family Daubentoniidae; genus Daubentonia; species Daubentonia madagascariensis. The sequence goes on along the minus strand of JAKFHU010001436.1, from coordinate 987,274 downwards.
ATGATATTAATATAACCATAAACTTTCTTATGCTTATTCTTTGCATGGTATATCTTTTTTCATCACTTTGATTTTACTTTGTATATTTAGATTTTTATACTTAAAATGTGTCCCTTATAAACAGCATGTAGTTAAGTGCTGTTTTCCTCACCCATTTTACAGTCTCTTGTTTAATTGAAGTGTTCCATCCATTTACATTTGTTATAATGATTGGTACTGTTGACTGTTGGGTTTTAGTCCACTGTCTTGCTATGCATTTTTTTTTGGCCCCTCTAGATTTTGTTCCTCTATTTCTTTTTTTCTGCCTTTAAAAGAAATCAAGCAATTTTTTTTTTAAGAGAAAGGGCCTCACTCTGTCACCCAGGTTGGAGTACAGTGACATATTCATAGCTCACTGCAGCCTCCAACTCCTGGGCTCAAGCGATTCTCCTGCCTCAGCCTCCCAAACAGCTAGGACTACAGGCACGTGCCACCATACCTGGCTAATTTTTTTATTTTTTGTAGAGACAGAGTCTCACTATGTTGCTCAGGCTGGTCTTGAACTCCTGGGGTCAAGTGATCCTCCCACCTTAGCCTCCCAAAGTGCTGGGATTATAGGTGTGAGCCACCATGCCCATCCAAGCAATTTTTTTAGTATTCCATTTTATTTCCTCTGTTGGTTTTTTTTTAGCTCTACCACTTTGTATTATTTTTGAGTAGTTCCTTAAGGGATTCTAATATAAATCCTTAGCTTATCACAGTTTCTCTTGAATTAATATTATTCCACTTTCCTTATATCTTTTGTGCTATTATTGTCAGGTATTTTATTTCTACGTGTTATAAAATGTGCAATACATTCTTATTTTTGTTTTGAAAAATCAATTGCCTTTTAAAGAAACTAATCAAAGGGGAAAACAGTCTTATAATATCAACATATTTACCATTTTCAGTGCTCTTTGTCTTTTCCTCTAGATTCAGATTTCCATCTGGTAGCATTTTCCTTCAGCCTAAAGCATATCCTTTAGTGTTTTATTAATATGTGGTGCAGGTCTGCTGCAGACAAACTCTTCCAGCCTTTGTTTGCATGAGAATGTCTTTATTTTATCTCTATTTTTGAAGGGTGTTTTCTCTGGATATAAAATCCTGGTTTGACTTTTTTTCTTATTTCAGCACTTTGAAAATGACTTTTTTTTTTTTTTTTTGAGACAGAATCTCATTCTGTTGCTTAGGCTGGAGTACAGTGGTATCATCAAGGCTCACTGCAACCTCAAACTCCTGGGCTTAAGCGATCTTCCCAAGTGGCTGAGTCTACAGGAACATACCACCATGCTCAGCTTATTTTCTTATTGTTTACACAGACAGAGTCTCACTATGTTGCCCAGGCTGGTCTCAAGCTACTGGCCTCAAGCAATCCTCCCACCCTGGCCACCCAAAGTGGAAAATGGCATTTTATTGTCTCTTGGCTTCCCTTATTTCTGATGAAAAGTTAACTATCATTCTTATCATTGTTTCTCTGTATGCGATAAGTCTTTTTATCTGGAAGGCTTTCGTATTTTTTTTTTTTATCTTTGATTTCCAGTAATTTGAATGATGTATTTGAGAGTAGTTTTCTTTGAATTTATCCTGCCTGGATTTTCCTGAGTTTCACGGTTCTCTTGGTGGTTGTTTTTCATTATGTTTGGAATTTGGGAGCCATTATTTCTCAAAATATTTTATCTGCCACATTACTCTCTCCTTCTGGGACTCCAACTACTCATATGTTAGATTGTTTTCTATTTTTCCACAAGTCAGTATGACTCTGTTCATTTTTTCTTCAACTATTTTTCTATCTATGCTTCTGTCTAAATACTTTCTATTGACTTATTTCTATGTTTGCTGATCTGTTCTTCAATGTAAATGAGCTAGTAACCCCCTCCAATGAATTTTTAATTTCAGATATTTTATTTTTAAGTTCTAAAGTTTCATTTGTTTATTTCTAAGGTTTTACATATTCTTCTGAAATTCTTCCTCTTCCCCCATTATTTCCATTTTTTCCTGTAAATTTATTAACATATTATAATAGTTATTTTAAATCCTTGACTCCTAATCCAACATTTGGATTTTCTGTAGGTCTGTTTCTAATGACTGATTTTTCTCTTGATAATGAGTCATGTTTTCCTATTTCTTTAACTATCTGGTAAGTTTTTATTGTATACTGAACATTGTAGATGATATTTTGTGGTTACTCTGGTTTCTTTTATCTTCCCTCTGGAGAGTATGGTATTTGTTCTAGTAGGCAGTTAAACTACTGGTGGATCTCTTTGATCTTGTACTGGCTTGGTCTGTCTTGGTTTTGCATTTAGTTCTAGAATGTAGGCCTTGGTCTCAGGATGTAGCCTTTCTGGGTTTTGATGAAAAACCTGCAGTATTTCCTAAACCCCTTTAAATAACAAGACGTGAACACCAAATTTTGACACTCTGGAACTGGGTAGCTGCTAGAATTTTTGCTCATTTTTAGCATTCCAGTTATTGCTTTCCATTGGATGCTTGGAATGTTGCCCTGTACAGTTCATGAGTTAGCAAAAAACTTGAGGGGAATTTGTTTACTAATCTTGGGTTTTTATCATCTATGGTGGTTTACTCCTCTCCTGCATTTTCCTTTTCAATTTCTAGACATTCTGACAATCTCACACTCAGGCCTCTGGCTCTGTAACAGCTTTTTTCTTAACATCTATATCCCATGAATCCTATGAACAGGGGAGTACCCTCTGGGAAAAATTTAACTAAATGTGGATATCAACTGGTTGGCTTCTCGTCTTTACAGAGTCATATTCTCTTCAGCTTTAGGTTGCTCCCCAGCACCTGCAAAGAGTTACTTTTAAAATATTTATCCAGATTAATAAAATGTGGTATATGTATACCATGGAATATTACTCAGCAATAAAAAATAATGGTGAATTAACACATCTGGTATTATCCTGGTTGGAGCTAGAGCCCATTCTTCGAAGCGAAGTGCACAAGAATGGAAAAACAAGCACCACTGGTACTCACTATCAAATTGGTACTAACTGATCAACACTTACATCACACAGGGCAATAATATTCATCAGGGGGCGGGCAGGCGGGAGGGGGGTGAAGGGGATGGGAAAACTCTCACTGAATGGATGCGGGAAGCACAGTTTGGGGGATGACCACAATTGTAGCTCTGACATGGGCAGTGCGTGGGCAATATATATAGCCAAAGTGTTGTACCCCCGTAATATTCTGAAATTAAAAAAAAAAAATTAAAAAAAGAATGTAAGGGAATAATTTTGAATGTTTGAAATGAAATTGATAATCATTTGAAATTAAAAGCCTGCCATTCAAAAAAAAAATTTATCCAGAATGTATGGTTGTTATTGGCAGGAAGATTACTTTGCTGTAAGCTTCTCCACCATTACCTGAACCAGAACCTCATCAGTGAGTGTTCATTGCTCTTTGAAGAAGTTGAGTGTTAAAAGGAAGAAGAGAAAATGATTGTTGAAGCAGAATCTAACTTATAAAGAAAGAGTTTCCATGGTGAGAGACACAAGCATGTTTCCAGGCAGAGAGGAAAGAGGCTGTAGAAAAGGAGAGATATGGTTGCAAAGATAGAGAAGACTAATAGATGGCACTATTTGTAGGGCATATGCAAAAGAAAAGAGAGGAGGTGAGGGCAGAGATTTTAAAGTAGCAAGGATGAGAGTTGAACATGAATAAGGACCTATTGTTGGAGGAAAACACAGACTTGTGGAAATTGTGTGGATTCCTCATGTGAATGGGAAATGAATAGACTGGGATTAAATTGAATTCAGGTGTGGTTAGTGGAATTCATAGGGTGGTGAAGGCATCAAGGTAGGAGGAATCAAGAATGATGCCAGAGTTACAGGTTTTACCTGCCTACAGGTTGGCATATCATTTAGTGAAATAGGATATACTGGAGAAAGAATAAGTTAGGACAGAGGGAGGGGATGGAGCTTATGAGCTGAATCTTAGACATTTTGAATTTAAATGGCCTATAAGACATCCAAGAGGAAATTTTGATAGGCGTCTGGATATATGGCTCAAGAATTCGGAAGAGAGGTTGATATGGAGATAATATTTGGGAGTTATTGGCTTATGGATAGTAAATCAAGCTGTGAGAGTGAGTGGGGAATGGGCAGTAAGAAGAGAAGAGAGAAGGACCTGGGAAATGTTAATACTTAAAAATGAGTGGAGGAAGAGAAACACACCACAGAGAATAAGAAGGAATATACTAAAAGATCAGAGGAAAAACAGGCATGGATGGTGTCATAGAAGCCATAGAAATTAAAAGAAGAGTGTCAAGAAGGGACATAGTCAATAGGGTAGAATCCCACTTGGAGGTCAAGTTGTGTGAAGATGGAACATTTCCATTAGGTGTGGTGACACAGAGGCCAATGGCAATCTTGGTGATAGCTCCTTTGATGGCATGTGATGAGGGCAGGAGTCAATTTAGAGGGTGTGAGGAGTAAGTGGAAAGTAAGAAAATAAAGGCAACCAGTTCAGCCATCTCTGAAAGAGAGAAAACAATAGCTGGATAGGGTCTCAGGAAAGACTTCAGCATGTTTAAATGCTGATGGGAAGGTTTAAGTGCAGAAGAAAAGGGAAGAGAGACAGGAGAGGGAAGAGGTGGTTTAATGTGCAGAATTGCTGATGTGGCAGAAAGGGCTGGTGCTAAGAACAGAGATAAGGAACTGAGGAAACCTTTAAATAAAGGAGGAACTCATGTTCCATTGGATAGGAAGGAAAAAGTCGAGGGTGGGAGTGGATCTGTAGGTTTTATGCAGAAAGTTGTGGAGAATGTGCTGCCTAGAGAAGAGTAGTAGAATTGCTAAGCAGTGTGGGGGCCCAGGATTGAGGTCTAGTCGAGGTTGGTGACCAGGATGAATATTTAGTGTTACCAGTTTTCTGGATGGTTTAATTTTCTGCAGCAGCCCTCAGCAGTCCCAGCACAGGCATGAAGAAAGGGGACAGTTTAACTCAGCCAGGATCAAAGTATTGCCAGGAAAGTGTGATAAACAACAAGGGGCAAGAGAGTGTGGTAGATTGGACGGTGGAATCTTGGAATTTAAGCTGAATGAGGAGAGAACCAGGGATGGGAGTGAAAATGTGTAAGAGACATAAACAGTAAGGAGAGTAGTTGAATGAGCGAGCAAGCAAGTTGGAAGATGAGTGGACAGTTGGACAGGGGGTTTCTCAAACAGAGGTTTCAGAGCACAGCAGTTTGGTGCAAGCAGGCCCCAGGTGTATGACCATGAGAGAGTGTGGCTGAAGTACAGTGGGAGACCCTTGGTACAGAGGAAGCAAAATAACTGGGAGGCCATAACCTAAGATGGACTATTCATTTATGCATTAGTTTCCTGGGGCTACTGTAATAAATTGCCACAAACTTGTAGCTTAAAACAACAGAAATTTATTCTCTTGCAGTTCTGGAGGCTAGAAGTTGGAAGTCAAGGTGTTGTCAGGGCCACGCTCCCTCCAAAATCTCTAGCGCAGGGTCCTTCCTTGCCTATTTCAGTTTCTGGTAGCCCCAGGCGTTCCTTGGTTTGTGGAAGCCTAACTCCAATCTCTGCCTCCATCTTTACATGGCCTTTTACTCTGCGTGTTTCTGCCTTTACATAGCATTTTGCTCTTCTTATAAAGGACATCAATCATGTTGGATTAGGGCCCACCCTAATGATTTCATCCTAACTTGATTCCATCTGCAAAGACCCTATTTCCAAATAAGGTCATATTCACAGGTACCCAGGGTTAAGAATTCAACATATCTTTTGTAAGGACACAAACCCATAGCGATGTGAATGTTCAAAGCACCAGGAACAGAAATGAAGAGGGGACAGAGATTTCAGTGAAGAAGAAAAGGTCAAAGAAGTATACAGACAGCAAAGAGGAGAGGAGTGGAGGATGATGTTGCCAGGTGTGAGAACCTTAAAAGAGAAGGCGTTAATAATTTGTGAAAGAATATGATCTGAAAAGTGCTGGCCAGAAGGGCACAGACCCCACCTTGTAAGGCAACTCAAAGGTATGAGAGACAAGCATCCTGTAATTGGGAGGTCCCCAGGGGAAGTGGGGTCCTTTGGGAGGAGCTAGGAGTGCAAGGTGGTGCTTAGGGAGAATCTGGGGTGGGTGATGGAGCATGTTGGTCATGGAGTAAGCGTTCCAGCAGGTTTGGAAGGGGCAAGAGGCTGGGTAAGGGGGTTGGAAGGTGAGAGTATTAAGGAAATGAGAATACAGAAAAGGAAAAATGATACAGCAGAGGATTTAGGCAGTGGCAATTGTCTAAAGAAAACAAGGGTCCCAGCCTTCATGGGTTTAGTACTGCAGTCTTCTGGAGGATGGTGGGCATGTAGTGGCATGCAGGAGATGGAGGCTGAGCAGTCATTCTGTAAGACCCAGATGTTCTTTAGACTCCCTTAGCTGCCAGAGTTCCTGTTTACAAGTTCAAGCCTTGCTGTCCAACATGTGGGGTGAACAGAGGCAGATGGGAGTGTTTGATATGGTCCTGCACGCTTGGGTGAGCTGGCCCTGTGGTGAGGTCCTACGAGACCAGGCGGGGGGCACTCTGCACTGAGCAGCTATTCGACATTGGGTTATTGTTCAGAATGGGACAGGGACTCTTATTGTCACATGCAGGCAGGACAAAAAAACTCATTTCATATTGATCCATATGTGACTTCAAGTTGAAGGGTTGGTTTAAAATCCTAACTATGCTCAGATTGTGAAAAAAATGCAAAACTGTTTTCTTTCAGGAAGTTTTCCTCCCATTCCTACGTCCACATTGAGCCTCATGCTCTGCTATTTCTAACAGTGAGGAAATGGAGAAGGGAAACAGATATCCAAAGAAATAGCATAGAAGGCAAGTGTAACTCATGTCAAGTTTATTAATGCATTTGTCATTTGCTGGATCTATAGTCAAAAAGAAAAAAAAATCCAACCTTTTAACTCTGAGATCTCTCCTCATCTGTATTTTCCTCCTTCCTACTTGAGTTATTAATACTGTCTTGATAATTTATCTGCTCGAGGCAATACCAGCCCCTCTTTTTATTTAAAGGCAATCTGTACCTTAGTGGTGGGAATCTTCACAAAGAATTTATTCAGTGTGTAAAGTAGCACCATGGCTCTGCTGTTCATTTGTCATTTACTTGTTCACAGCAGGCAAATGGCCCCAGGTGAATTATGAGTAGGTTTTATTCATACACTGGCACCTCTGTAGCACTTAGTACTTTGCTCTTTAGACCTAATAGCTGCTATTTTGGTCTCGATTAGCAGTATTTTTTCTTCCTCCACCAACTCCTGAACTTACTAATTAGATCACAAAGTCTTGCCCTTTTTTTTTACTGATTAGAAGAATATATCTTTTCTAGTGGTTGCTTTCACATGGAAGAAAAATGATGCTTTGCATTTGTGTTAGAACGTGATTCTTGAGAACCCAAGCCATATTATATATATCATCTTTATTCTTCATAGGTATTTTAAAACCTGGGGATAAAACTTAAATTATGGTTATGGCCCTCTGTGTGATCTTTTGAAGTTATGTGCATGCTCATAATTCACAAATCATACTACTGTTTACAGAGAACACTGGATAGTGATTCAAGAGATCTGGCTTCATTCTCCCTCTAACTTGCTGTAAAATGTTAAGCAAGATTACCCCTCAGGACTGAATTTGGCCACTTGTCACATGAGGAGCATTTTGTAAAGGAAATGTTTAAAATTGTTTTAGAAGTTAAGATTTTCAGACATTTAAGTTGACAGCTTTATTTCTTTTCGATAGTGTGCCCATTCACTCCTTAAAGTTTCGTTCTTTTTAAATAATGACCTGAACAAACCGTATGAACTGAAACATTTTTGAATCATTTTCAAACAATAACTTGTTTATTCTTAACTTCCTGACATGCAGCAAATAGGTGATTTTAAATAATTCAAAACACTCTGAGGAATTAATTTTTCTTTATCTAAATTATTTCGGGGAATGATTGCAAAGTGTTCCTAATTCAGTCATTGCAGGAGTTTACTGCTTTTTCTATAAGAATATTGTCAAATCATTTTTCTTCCATTTCACTTAAACTCGACTGAGCTTCATCCAAAGCCTTCAGAGGATGAAAACAATTGGTACGAGAAAGCTGTTTGTAAGCCTCTCTCAAACAGCTGTGTTCTAGCTACCAAGTGTTTGACAAAATTAAGAAACTCTTGACCTAATGATCCATTTCTTCTTAGAGTACTTTTATCAAAGATTTTTGCCTTAAGCCCTCCATTAGCACTTCACTATACATTCCAAGGTATTTCTAATTCAAAATAGAACAGAATATCATCTCTTTGGGGTGATTTAGGTGCACTACTGCCTAACAGCACAGAGGGTGGAATAATTGATCTCTACCCCACCTCTTCAACCCCAAGAGCTGTCACTTTAGACTTGAAATTTAAATTATTACCCTAATAAGCTGTGGCATCTAGGTTCAAGCAATTTCACTTCTTTTACCTAAAAACGAAGAGAGGTTTTTAGAATTTAATACATAATGTGAGAATGAGTGAATATAAAAAGGCTTAATATTATCCTTCAGCAAAAGCTCTAGTAAACAGCTAAAGACTACTGCCATTTTATGAAAAATATAGCCAAGAAAGATGAGGACTTCTTGATGTTCATGAGAAAATTTCCACAACATCCTCTGGTCACTTTCTAAGTTGAAAAATGAGCACTGTGGCCAAATGTGGTGATGTGAGCCTGTAGTCCCAGCTTCTCAGGAGGATGAGGTAGGAGTACTGCTTGAGTCCAGGAGTTCAAGGCTATAGTGCACTATGATCATGCCTGTGAATAGCCACTGCACTCAGCCTGGGCAATGTAGCAAGACCTCATCTCTTTAAAAAACCGTGTGTGTATGTGTGTGTGTGTATGTGTGTGTATTTTATATATATATATAAGGGCTGTCCGGAAAGTATCCAGCCATGTAACCATTCTCATTATATTATTAATGGCTGGATACTTTCCAGACAGCCCTCAGTGTGTGCGTGTGTGTGTAATGGTGTGTTTAAAAAAATTAGTACTGTGGCTTTACTCACTACTTGATTTCCTAGATAAATTGTGTCAAGGATGCTTTCTCCATAAGGATGGTAATCCTGGCCAGTATCTGTGGGGCTTGATACAGAGCTCACTCAGAAGGGTGGTAGTTCTCAAACTTGAACGAGCATATCCATCAATTCCTTTTCTTTCTTTTTTATTTTTATTTTTATTTTTAACCTAATCCCCAACATGATGGTAAATCAATTCCCATTCTTTTCTTGGATGGGGCCAGAAACCTGCTTTTATTTTTTTTAATAAAAAACTCCCACATGATTCTTATGCGGGTGGTCCACAGCTCACATTTTGAGAAATTGTGGCAGAGCTAAATTTGCAATCATTGACCTTACAAATCTGTTTGCTCATTTAACTAGTATCTTCAATGACAATGTAGCTAGCCAGGTTAGGTGTGCTGGTGTCATCTCAAAATAAGGCATAGCTATGACCTTGAATTCATTAACATCATACACAAAATTACCCACATCCTGCCAGAGAAAGTTTCCAGTTGCTATAGTAATGAACAGACTCACTTCCTTCCCAAAACATACAAGTGTAATAGGAAGCCAAACACGGCTTTCATCTGTGTCTTGTTCACTGAGAATATAAGGATGAATTCTGCAGGAGAGCAGCTGGCTAATTTGGAGCATTTGTTTTCATAGGGTCTGACAGACTTTGCTTAGGTCGCCATGAACAAGGACTTTCCTTTTTGAGGTGTGGCGTTGCTCCATCATTTTCCATCAGTGTGTTCATTCTCTTTGGTGCTGCCAAGTTAACTCAACTGTTACATATTGGAGATAACTCCTGGTTATCCAGGAGGGGAAGAGACAGGCTGTTATCTGTCATGCGACACCCCTTCCCTATCCTCATTGTTGATGGGGAACCTCAGTTAGTGACTTAGCAGAGCAGAGGAAGGAAACTCAAGGTGAAAGCCCAGTCATGGGAACTTGGATGGTTGGGCAGAGGCAGCATTTGACATGGTATTTCCTGGCCAATCCTGCAACATACTGAGTGATGGATTAGTTTCAAGTAGCAGAGTTTCCTAATGGTCACCTTGTGTTTATTGGAGCTAGCTCATGCCCTAGATGAAAGGTATCAGTGACTTCCACTGGGGAAGATTTGGGGAAAACGAGACTCGACATATCTCCACAGTTCAATGAGCATTTGGATTTTACCTGTCCTCTCCAGTTACAACTCTTCCTGGTAAGGATGACATGATTGAAGAAGATACAGCTCAAGGAGATGATAGGTCTCTCTATTGCCATTCTACTCAAGCAGTGCTGATTACTAAGTGAACATTTTTAACTCCTGCAGCCACTGACCAGCAGTGCTAAATCCCTGCTCAATGTATATATTTTTAAATGTCTGTGATGAGGGTTACATGCCCCCTTGCAGTGGGGATGTGTAGTACTAATCCTTGCAGATGTGAACATCTGGTGGTGGTAGTTTAGCTCAGAGCCTCTAAGGTGGCTTGAGGGGAAGGGATCTAGTTCTCAATGGAGAGATAAGAGGACTTCTTTCATTTTGGAGAAAAATATTTATAACTTATTTATTTCTGCAAAGGCTTTCTAAAACTACAAATTTTATGATATCTGTCGGTGTACTCCTGCCAATTTTTTTTAATCCAGAACTAGTCTCTAGTGATTTACTTGTGTCTCTCAAAGCAAAAAATGCCATGTAGAGAGCTAAAAAATAAAAACTGCATGTCCACATTGGAATTTGGAATCGGTTTGAGAGTGGGAAGAAGACACTGGAAAAAAAATTCAAAACATTTGGAAGCCAAGCTGTTGTCCTTGCCCTTCATTGCCCTGGGCTTCGTGTGCACTTCTGATCTTGAGTCCATGAGCCTCAAAGACTGCAGTGAAGGAAGAACATGGCACACTTGGGGTGCTCCCAAAGGGATAAATGATGCTGATGACAATTGCAGCTAAGAGAACAGCCCTGCCTCTGGGCACTTGGTGTCTCTGTTCTGTCCGTCAGCCTTCAGTGCCAGCTTGGCATTTCCTCAGTTCTCATGGGTGCCTCACGATGCTTTTCCCAATCTTCCCCTCCCTCTTATGCAACGAAAAGGCCAAGAGACACAAATCCTCTCACCGTGCAGCTGCCTGATACCACTGCCTTGCTAATAGAGAAGATCCTCACCATGGTTTCTAAATTCTGTAGCAACGACCACATCGTCACTGCAAAGGGAGGAGGGGTAAGTGGGATAGCAGAAGAATACACGGGAAATGCAGTGCTGCTCTGTGTTTCTCCCACCAAAACTAAAGTAAACCAAGCTCAAGTGGAAAACATAAACGTTAGCCTGAGACTAGACGTCCCCTCTCCCCTCAGCCTTCACTCCATCTCTCCGTGTCTCTGCCTGTCTTACCTCATCCTAACTCTACCATCCTGTACCCTGCCTTCCTCCCCCTGCTGATGCTTACAGCCCTACTTATTCATGGGACGCTGTGGTTGCTTTATCTCCTATTTGACATCCTACCTTTCCTCTGTCCTGATCTACTAGTTTTCTGATACGCAAGCTCTTCAGAATAACATCTTCACCGTTTCTCACCATAGTGCCCAATGAAATCTAGAATTCCAGGGATTCTAGGGGCTTATTAAGTGTCCATAGAGCTTGTTTTAGTGCCTGTGCTACCCACTAAGTCATGGTTTTGTTTATGGCCATATATTTTTAGGACCATATTAAGAGTCAGTGCTTCAGGTATCTCTGTCCATCAGCAGTAGGTGTTAGTTGCTGCTCATCAACACCGCTTGTTTTTCCAGGTGCAAGTGTTCCAAGTTTCCACCTATTGGTACCTTAGTTGTTTAACATGCCTACCATGCACTGCCAGGCAGAGAGGGAAACTTGGCTCATCGAAAACTAAATCAGCCATCCAACTTGTTACTTATGCTTTTTCCCAGCAGGCAATTTTGCAAGCCAGCTGTCCAGCATTTTATCTCTGATTCTTTGGCTTCACCCTCTTCCTTACTTCAAAGAACACCAGCTTTGCAGCACTCATTTTCTCCAGGTTCTTGGTAACATTCTTCCTAACTACCAGAAACAACTGATGCTTGGCAAAATGTAGGTTCCCAGAGCACCTCAGCATTACTTTTGGTTGTGGCCACATCAAGCAAAATCATGAAAACAACAATCAAGTAGATTTCCAATTACTGGGTTATTCATTTGAAAGAAATTTTGACATTTTGATGAATTGAACTCTTCAAAAATTGATATAGAGGGAGAATCACTTACTTTCAGGGGCCTGAATGTGCTTGTTTGTTCTAGTTGTTCTGCAGTGTCTCTCATATAGGGGTCAAGACCTCCTGCTTGACAATCACCTGAGATATTCTTTTAAAGTACCCACCTGGAGAAGGGTTCAAGGAATCTGAAATATTAGCAGTCTTACCCAGGAGGTTCTTAGGCTTACCATGTTTCTGCATTAATGCTTCTGGAACAAGCTTATATTTGTTTTAGCTCTTATGAAAAATCTCAAAAGAAAAATTGATGTTGCAAGCATTGCTCTCATTTGAATTAATAGGCATTCTCCCTAGAAGAGGCTAGACTTTAATGGATCTGTCAATCAGTGTCAATTAAACAGCTACATGTATGGCCATTTGAAGGATGGGCAAAGAAACAGCGATTGTGCGTGTTTTTTAGTTCTTTATCATTTCAGTTGGCATTTCTCAGCAAGACTTTTGTAGAAGGTTACTTGTCCTGCAATTTGGATTTCCTGCTTCTAGGTGGCAGTGGTGCCTTCCTTACTAAGAAACACTTCAGCAAGCACTTTTCTTAAGTAAATATTTAAGCTCCCTGGAACAAGCTTTTTATTTTACTTTTAAAAGAACCAACACCTTTCTGTAATTTGATAACCTTCTCTATTTTCCTTGCACATGATCAATTTATTCCAAGCCTTTCCTTCCGAATATTCCTTTTGTGTTGGAGTAAACCTCAGGCCAGCACAGCATCTAGAAACAGCTACTACTCTACTCATGGCTGTGAGTGCTTCTGCTTTGTAAGTCTCCTGGTGTTGCCATAGTCTTTTCCCACCACTGTCAGTTCCCTCAGGGGAGCTCGCTCATTCCTCAAATGAAGAAGCACCTAGAGACGTCTTTATGCTGAAAGCATTGCATTTCTGTGGTTTAGTCCTCAGACGTCAGAAGGGGTCTTCTTTACTTCATTTTTTTAAAAGATGTTGACATCTTCCTCTTCTCCTCTCCCAAAATAATTATTTCCAGCTATAAGTTTAAATTCTGCGTACCTTATTACTTACATATAATGGCTTTTGTTAGCAGTGTCCAAGCAAAATTAGAGCTCAACTATTGTGAATAGTTTATATATATTTTCAGAAAGACTCTCTATCCTTTACCACAACACACTTTTTTTTTAATTTAAGCAAGGTTTTATACATTTTAACCTTATCCCATGATAACAGCTTTTAACACAAACAAAGTCTTTTCCTTCAAAATGTATAAAATCTGGATATATACATGTTTAAAATCTACACAGGTATGTTCATGGTTGAAACTTGCCCCATCATGCCCAGAGTTGAATTGCCTTCTGGAAGAGAAAGCTTGCATCATGAATTGGTCTCAGATTTTAGTGCTACATAAAATGGAATTGATCTCACTTGCCAGGAATATAGATTTTACAAGCTGTTGAGCCCTGACGGTCCCAGTAACTTCAGTCCATAGTCTTACATTTCCAGTGGCCATTCCAAAATAGAGAACACTTTTTGAGATAGTCAAGAACCTAATATGAAGTCTTTAACATCACTTAAGGTATAAGAGTAGGGAGGGAGGTAGCCTAGTGGGATTAGCATTCTGTAACCTTAGGATAGGGATGGGAACCCTCTCTTCTGGGATATTGAAGCAGTATGAGTCAGAAAGAGTTGAGTCTGAAATTTAGGGTTTATATGTTCTTCCCAGAAGTGTGATTATGGAGAAGTGTTTCAGCCTTTCTGAGTCTTTTTTTCTCATCTGAAAAATGGCTATAATCTCATCCCTAAAGTGGTTGAGCTAAGAGTTAATTGAGATAATATTTATAAAGCATTTAGTGCAATGCCTGGTACAATTATATAGATAGGTACATAGATGCATCTTAAATGTATGTATGGATTCTACTTTTTCTTCACTTGCTTATATAAGTTTTGCCTATTTCCTGTATGTCTCAGTTGACCTACCTCTAATATGGCTGTAAAACCACCAACTATTTTTGTAGAAATCCAGAGCTTCAGATTTAAACATTCAGTATATAACTTTCTTCATCATAAACTATCAACAACTTTCTAGAGGTGACAAAGGTACGTTTAAAAAGCATGTAACTGCATAAATACTTAAATGAAATGTGGTTGAGATGGGTTGTGGCTGTTAATTTGGTTAATGACTGGCTCAGCCTTTGAAGTATAACACAATACAAATAATTATGTATTAGCAATAATTGATTGGAAGTCTGTAAATGAGCTCATGTCTGCTGTAGGTGGATGAGATAATGTCTATAAATTGTTCAAAGCTCCTGAAATACAAACTACACATGCCATCTCCACCAATTCTGATGCTATTCCTTGAAAAGTTGGTCTCATCCCATCCCACTATACCTAGTGGGGCCCAGGTGACCTGGGACCTTTTCTAGAGAAGAGAATGGCTTTCTGCCCAGGAGAGCTTGGGAAGTCTTCTCACCCATGTATTTGAGTAGGACTATATCGAGCCATCACAGGGAGACAATAACCAGTCCTGTTTGAAGCAGTGTGGTGAAATGGCATAAACACAATGCATGTAGAAGCCAGACCACTGGGGACTGAGTTCAGCTCTGCCTGTACCAGCAGACATGGTGACCCTGGAGAAATAGACTCCCTTTTTCCACACAATTTGAAATCTAGAGCCATGACAATGAACACCAACCATATTTATTCCTAGACTAGGCAGTCTCAAGCAGCATGGATAAGAGCATAAATGTGACAATTGAGATACTGTCCTTATTAGTAAAATTCAGAAGTTACAAGGATTATCCCTGAATAGGATAAGGGCTGGCCAGTCAAGGGACCCCACCTTTGCCCCCACATTGCTATCCCATGATTCTCCTGTTTGGTGACTACTCTGTTGGCCACAGGGAGGCAGTCCTCTTGCTTCCTTTAATGTTTTGGCTCACTTATAGACCAAAATTCTTTCCTCAATCTATTGTAATCCAACCAAACACACTAGGACTTAAAAAAAAGTGTTAAACACTGAGGAATAACCCAAGAAAAAATGAAGATGGAAGGTCGAAGATATTCTAACATTCTGGCTTAAAGGTTCTGATTCTTACACAATTCATATGCTCACTGCTGCTGTCCCTGTTTACATGGAACCCTACAGGAGAGCGTGACATGCCCAAGTGCCTTGCTTCCTAGCCTCAGACCTGTCTCTAGTTAGATGCTTCTGTAACATCGATTGCCCAAGAATACCCCAGTGGCTACCTTGGCTCTCCACAACTGGATCCAAGAATGTGAGAGTCACTTCTTCCGACCCAGCTGTGCTTCCTTAATTCTGGCCTGTGTTCTCACAGTCCCTCTTTTGTCCCAGGTGACTGGCGTTAGGGATTACTTCACCTTGCAGGCATGCCCCCACGGCAGTCAGGCTAAATCCACGTAGACCTGTTGGCATACGCGAGTATAGTACCACACTGGTAGCATTCATCTAACTGCTCAGTTCTGGGAACTGGGTGGGAGGCAGAGGCAGAACAATCAGCAAGCAGAAGTTATCCACTGCTTTCTCCTTCCTTTGCTCACTCCCCTTCCCCGTTCATGAGACCCTCATGTCCTCAACCTTTTTCTTTGAGGAGTTGGGGGAGAAAACAATGGGAGGCAAGGACAGAACTTCTATAAAGCCCATGACTTAAAATGCTGCTTCAATTAATGGAATTTTAAACAGAAGGGAAGAACATACACATACAATATAGAAACTGGAAAGAATAACTCTTCTGTCTTGATTATTCATTAAAAAAAAATTTGAGTTCTTAACTATGTGCAGGAACTCCTTCTTGCCCAAACAAGAATAAATCCTATTCATCCCTTCAGGCCAAATTTTCTAATCACAACATCCCTGGGAGGGTTCTTGTAGGACTTTATATACCAAACCTCTCAATTTATGTATGTACGTATCTATGTATGTATGGTACAAGTGTTTTTTGTTGTGTGAATGAATTGTATAATGCTGAAGTCAGGGATTTCAGTGTATCTGTCACCAGAATAGTGTACCTTGTACCCAGTAGGAAAATGTTTATCCCTCGCCCTCTTTCTACCCTCCCCTTCTTAGTTTCCCATGCCCATTACACCACTTTATGACCATATATACCCATCGTTTAGCCTTACATACTTGTAAGTAAGAACATGTGGTATGTGTTTTTCCATTCCTGAGAATATTTCACTTAGCCTAATGGTCTTCATTTCCATTCCAGTTGCTGCAAATGACATTATTTCATTCCTTTTTATGGCTGAGTAGTACTCCTTGGTATGTATATACCACTATCCACCTATCAGTTGATGGGCACTTGGTTTTCCATATTTTTGCAATTGTGAATTATGCTGCAATAAACATTCTGGTACAGGTGTCTTTTTGATATAATGACTTCTTTTCCTTTGGGTAGATATCCAGTAGTAGGATTGCTGGATCAAATGGTAGGTCTACTTTTAGTTCTTTGAGGAATCTCTATATTGGTTTTCATAGATGTACTAATTTACATTCCCATCAGCACTATATAAGCATTCCCTTTTCACCACATCTGTGCTAACATCTACTTCTTTATTTTTTAATAATGGTCATTCTGACAGGGGTAAGGTGGTATCTCATTGTGGTTTTAATTTGCATTTCCCTGATGATTAGTGATGTTGAGCATTTTTTCATATGTTTGTTGTCTGTCTGTCTTCTTTTGAAAACAATCTGTTCATGTCTTTTTCCCACTTTTGGGATTATTTGTTTTTTTCTTGCTGATTTGAGTTCTTTGTAGAGTCTGGATGTTAGCCCTTTATTAGATGTATAGTTTGTGAATATTTTCTCCCATTCTGTAGGTTGTCTATTTACTCTGATTATTTCCTTTGCTGTGCAGAAACTTTTTTAGTTTAATTAAGTCCCATTTATTTATTTTTGTTATTTCTGTATTACTTTTGGGGTCTTAGTCATTAATTCTTTGCCTAGGCCAATGTCCACAAGAGTTTTTCCTATGTTTTCTTCTAGAATTTTTATTTTTTCAGGTCTTACATTTAAGTCTTTAATCCATTTTGAGTTAATTTTTGTATATGGTGAGAGATAGGGATCTAGTTTCATTCTTCTTCATATGGCTATCCAATTTTCCCAGCACCATTTATTGAATAGGGCATCCTTTTCCCAGCGTATATTTTTGTCTGCTTTGTTGAAAATCAGTTGGTCATAGCTATATGGTTTTATTTCTGAGTTTTCTATTCTGTTCTGTTGATCTATGTGTCTACCTTTATACCAGTACCATGCTGTTTTTTGTTACTATAACCTTGTAGTATAATTTGAAGTCTGGTAATGTGATGCCTCCAGATTTCTTTTTGTTTAGGATTGCTTTGGCTATTCAGGTTGTTTTTTTATTACGTATGAAATTTAGGATTTTTTTCCTAGTTCTGTGAAAAATGACATTGGTATTTTGATGGGAATTGCATTGAATCTTTAAATCATTTTTGACAGTATGGACATTTTAACAATATTGATTCTTCCAATCCATGAGCATGGAATGTTTTTCCATTTGTTTGTGTCATCTATGATTTCTTTCATCAGTGTTTTGTAGTTCTCCTTGTAGAGCTCTTTCACCTCCTTGGTTAAGTATATTCCTGGGTATTTTATTTTCTTTGCATCTATTGTGAATGGTGTTCTTGATTTGAATTTCAGCTTGACTGTTGTAAGTGTATAGAAATGCTACTGATTTGTGTACATTAATTTTGTAACCTGAGACTTTACTGAATTTATTTATCAATTCTAGGAGTCTTTTAGAGGAGTCCTTAAGATTTCCTAGACATAAGATCATATCATCAGCAAGCAGAGATAGTTCGACCTCCTCTTTTCCAGTTTGGGCACCATTTATTTCTTTCTCTTGCCTGATTGCTCTGGCTAGGACTTCCAGTACTATGTTGAATAAAAGTGGTAACAGTGGGCATCCTTGTCTTGTTCCAGTTCTTAAGAGGAAGGCTTTCAACTTTTCCCCATTCAGTATGATGTTGGCTGTGGGTTTGCCATACATGGCTTTTATTATTTTGACAAACCTCTTGATTTGGCATTTAGTGTACTCTTCTTTATTGTTTTATAAAGCTTCATGTACAGTAGCTATGTCTCTTCAAATAGGTTAAAAATTCCTTGAAGGATAAAAACCATGTCTTACTTTGTGTCTTTGTGCCCACAGCAGCTGGAATAGCACTGGATGCATATTGTTAGGTTCTCTACGTACTGACTGGCTGTGTGGTGGACATGGAAAGGGGAGTGAGGTTGCCCCAGCTGACCCTGGTTGCCCAGCCTCCAGGACTTCTCCTTCCATGGAGAATACATGTCAGTCACCCAGATTCTTCCTCTCCTCTCAGATTAGCCTACCTCTGCTGTGACATCTGCAGGGATACCTATACATCGTCACAGAAAGTTCTCCACCATCCCATCACCTTTTTATTGGCCCAAATGAGAGGGTCCACTGGGCAGTTTGCCAAGTTTTATTGCTGTCTGCATGGTCCTTCTGCTACTCACCATGGCTCATTCTTACTGAGTCCTATCCCTTTGCACTCTGTCCCATCCAATGGAAACTGGTCATCTTCCACTCCTTCTTTATCCTCTCCCACATCCAATTAATCACCAGACCATATCTCTCTTAACTTCTTAACTTTTCGAGATTTGTAAAACCTATTCCCTTATCTCGATCCCTACTTCCAGTCCTTTAATTCAGGCCATTCTTACTTCCTTCCCAGTTTACAGCAACAACCTCCTAACTTGTCTCTCTGCTTGTCTAGCCCTCTTTATCTCTTTTTTTAATTGACACATAACAATTGTATATATTTATGGGGTACAGTGTGATATTTTGATATGTATATACAATGTGTAATGATCAGATCAGAGTAATTAACTTGTCTATCACCTCAAACATTTATCATTTCTTTGTATTGGGAACATTCAAAATTAATTCTTATTGCTGTTCAAAAATACACAATGAATTATTGTTAATTATAGTCACCCTACAGTGCTATAGAACAGTAGAACTTATTTCTCCTACCTAGCTGTAATTTTATGTCTGTTAACCAACCTCTCCCTGTAACCCCCACTACCCCACCCTTCCCAGCCTCTAGTAACCACTATTCTACTCTCTACTTCTATGAAATCAACTTCTTTAGCTTCCAGATATAAGTAAGAACATGCAATATTTATCTCTCTGTGCCTGGCTTATCTTACTTAACATAATGTCCTCCAGGCTCATACATGTTGCCACAGTGACAGCAATTCATTCCTTTTTATTGCTGAATAGTATTCCATTGTTTATATATACCACATTTTCTTTATCCACTCATCTGTTGATGGACACTTAGGTTGATTCCTTATCATGGTTATTATGAATAATGCTGCAGAAAACATGAGAGTGTAGCTATCCCTTCAACATATTGATTTCTTTTTTTTTTTGGTATACTGATTTCCTTTCCTTTGGGTAACTACTTAGTAGTGGGATTGCTGGATCTACGTTAAGTTCTATTTTTAGTTTTTTGAGGAACTTCTATACTGTTTTCCATAATGGCTGTACTAATTTACCTTCCCACCAACAGTGTATGAGTTCCCTTTTCTCTGCATGCTCGCCAGCATTTGTTACTTTTTTTCATTTTGATAATAGCCATCCTAACTGGGATGAGATGATATCTCACTGTGGTTTTGATTTGCATTTCCCTGATGATTAGTGATGTTCAGCATTTTTTCACACACTTGTTGCCCATTTGTATGTCTTCTTTTGAGAAATGTTTATTCAGATCATTTGCCTACTTTTTAATCAGATTATAATTTTTTTTTTTTGCTATTGAGTTGTTTGAGTTCTTTGTATGTTCTGGATATTAATCCTTTGTTGGGTGAATAGTTTGCAATATTTTCTCCCATTCTGCAGGTTGTCTCTTCACTCTGTTTATTGTTTCCTTTGCTGTGAAGAAGCTTTTTAGTTTGGTATAATCACATTTGTCTATTTTTGTTTTTGTTGCTTGTGCTTTTGAGGTCTTATCCATAAAATCTTTGTCTAGACCAATGTCCGGAAGTGTTTCCCAAATGTTTTCTTCTAGTAGTTTTATAATTTTGGATCTTACATTTAAGTCTTTAATCTATTTTGAGTTGATTTTTGCATATGGTGAGAGATAGGGGTCTAGTTTCACTCTTCTCCATAAGGATATTCAGTTTTCCCAGCACCATTTATTGAAGAGACTGTCCTTTCCCCAGTGTATGTTCTTGACACCTTTATCAAAATCAATTTAGCCCTCTTTACACTGGAACTGCAATGATCTTTCAAACATGCTAATTTGATTATATCACTTCCTACATAGCTATCTTTAATGGCACCCTATTGCTTTGAAAATAAAGTCCAAACTGTTCCTTGATAAGAGGACTTAAGACCTTTCTCAGTCTAATCCCTGCTTCTTCCTCAGCCTCATTTCTTACCTCCCTATGCTTTCTCCCCTCCCCACTCTTTCTCACACATAATCTCTCCCTCCCTTCCTGTTTTTCTCCCTCTCCCTCCCTCTGTTTCTCCCCCCCTCTCTCTCCCTTCCTCCCTCTTTCTCCCTCTCCCTCTCCCTCTCTCCCCCTTCCCTCTCCTTTTGTCTCTCTCTCCCTCTCTCCGTCTCCCTCTCCCTCCCTCTCTTTCTCCCTCTCCCTCTCCCCCTCCCCCTTTTCCTCTGTCTCCCTCTCCCTCTCTCCCTCTTTCCCCCTCTGCCTCTCTACTTCTCTCCATCTCCACTCCATTTTACTCCACAAGAGCCATCTTCAACTCCATGTGCTTATCACATGCTTTCTTACTCACCTCTAGGCCTTTTGTCTTATACTTTGAAAATTGTTCATTTGCTTCCCCAATATTCCACTAAATCACACAATCCTGAAGGATAGGGATTTTGACTTATCCTTACACAAAATAGGAACTTCAAAAATATTAGATATATAAGTGAACATTTAAGTGAGTTATTGATGTTTTGATTTCATTGCTCTTTGTTGATATTGTCTGACATTTATTAAGTATTTACTATACACAAGACCTTATTTTAAGCTCTTTAAACATAAAAATTCAGTTTATTCTGAAAAGTAGGTACTATTTTATCTCTATTATACAGATAAGAAAATTGAGGCACAGAGTTACCAGCCTAAGTTACCTGCCTAATGTCATTCAGCTAGTGAGTAGCTGAACAGAGAGTTGACCTCAGGCAGTCCTGTACCAGAGTGTTCACTCTTCACTGATATACCCTATATTGCCTTCAGAGCTATCAGTGCACTCACAAGATGTGTCAGGCATGGTTGTGTACAAACCAGATGGGTCCGTGACACTGGGAGAAGAAAGATTTCTTGAGTAATAAGCAGAAGACTTGAGGAAGAGGCTCAGCCAGGCAAGTGAGTGCTGAATACAATTTATCTACAGCTGTAGCCACCATCAGCGTCAGACTGTATAGTCTTAGGGGACACAGAGTCTGTTCAAGAAGACTTGAGTTGAACACTTACTGTTCTATGTACCGAGGATACCAATAGTACAATAAGACACAGATTTTTCAAAGGGACTGACAATCTAGTGAAACAGACAGACTTTAATGTATCAAGAACTATGTAAGCCAAAGCAAACTGCGATTGACCGTGTAATGGAGAAGTGACTCCACATTACATGCTAGCACAGGCTGAGTGCCTGTTGCGGGGTGCCACATAGAGAAATGTTAAATGAATATGATAACAGGGCAGCAGATTCCTACTATCCTGGATTCAGTAAGCACCCCCACAATCTATGCCGTTACATAGATTTATGGAGCATGGAGGATACATAGGCTTTCTCTTTAACTGTTTTCCACCCAGTGGGGTTAAATAAATACTAATTCCTGGCTTACCCAGGACCATGGCATCTCAAGGTTTTCTGTAGGACACTTGGAAATGTAGTGCTTCTCTGGGCTCAGGACGGGGCTGGGGAGAGTGATGAGGAGCTATTTCCGAACAGATGTCAACAGAGCCCTTCTCTCCGTGCTGAGAATCATCAAACACTCGCCCCATGCCTGCCAGGCAGAGTGACTGAGGCACGGGCTCCAGAGCACAGAGACAATGAGTTGGCCTCCCAAGGGACTCTAATGGCTGCAAACAAATTAGCTTTGATGGACGAGTGGCCTTTGCTCATTCTTCAGGAGTGTGGAGGTGTGAGCTCAGGCCAGCTCGGAGTTTAATTAAGGATGGCAGCTGGCATAGCAGGTCAGATGGCTCTGTGCTCTGCACTCCATTCATATGACAAGTTGCTAGTTGCATTTTGTTTTTCTCCAGATATTCCTGTTGCTCTGTTCCCTTCCTTAATACTGCCCACACATTGTTCTGTGTGCTGTTGGAGGGGAATCACCTTATTTCCAAGTACAGAGAGTCCAGGCAGGGAGCATGCTCTAGAAGGAGAGAAACTAAACAGTAAGGAAACTATGTAAACTGCTAGCCAGTATGGTACTCCAATTTGAGATGCTTCTTCCCCATACACACCATCCTCCTGTTTAAACGTACCCATTCCCACCAGTAAGGAATCATGACCACCTGGAGATTTTCAATACCTGGAGGGAAAGGACAGATCTAATAACAGCATGCCTAGTGTCCATGTTATCTATTGGTGGTCCTCCCTCAGCATGGATGATGGCAGAGACAGGAACGCTCCTGTCTCTTTTCCAAGAAAACCAGACATAAGAAGGAAAGAAAGCTGGCTGAGAATCACACGATCTCATCTAAAGGAAGGATCTCATCTCTTCTAAGGACAGGATGTCTAGCACTTGGAGCTATGAAGGGTTCTGTCTTAAAGAGAATGGAAGAAACAGGTTAGTTGTAAAAGTGGGCATGAATGTTTGGTGAATAAGTTCTCCAAAAAGCAGCCTTCAACATACCAACCGCCACTGCAAATATTCCTGAATGGAAAATCTCCAAATCACATGCTCTAGTTAAGTAGAGGAGGAGGAAACAACCAAACCCTGGCTTTTATGCTTCCTATTCTGGGGACATGAAATCCAGGTAGCCTAAGAGTGATAGAAAAATCTCTGTAAAATCTCCTGAGATGGCATCGTATTCTGGGAGACTAAGGTTGGATAATGTATGTTGATGGCATAAGGTCTTTAGGGAAATGCTTTATCATATAATTGAATGCTACTTGTAATGATGTGCTCCAAAAACACTTTCTGGACATGAAGTTCTGCCCTTCATCACCAGCTGTGTGCTTGTCCAAGTCCCATACAAATGAGTTAATTACCTGCTTTGGGAACAGACTTTAAAAACAAAAGTGAAAAACATATAAAATAAAGACTATAATCCTCCTTGTGTTATAGTCTCTTCTTGGTTAATTATTTTAATAAAAAAATTGGGCAAATTTCTGTAATGCGAGAATTCTAAGAAGACTAGATTTTTAGGGCTCCTGACCATAGGGACCTTGAATAGAAAAGTATTCAAGTAGGAAAGTACCCACTCAAATCCTTAGTAGAAAAGTACATAGTAGACAAGTACTTGGAAATGTAAGTCACCCATAGGCAGTAGCCTTTGGTATAGGATTACCCTTTCCTGGCTTAGGGGTCTTAAAATGTCAATAAAGGAAAACTGTAGGCAGGTCCAGCAGGTCCATCATCTTATTTTTGAGAACATTGAGGTTGGGAAGGGATGACGAATAAACAAACACTTGGAAATTAAAAGAAACTTAAAGACAGCTAATTCCATTACCTTTACTTTAAAAATGAAAATGTTGAAGTCAGAGAGGTTATCTGAGCCTTAGTAGCAGGCTTGCTTTGGCTTTTAAATTGGAGCTCCATGGAAACAGCTTTACCTGTCTTAAAGTGTTAGGTATGGCTCTTGGTGACTTCTGGCCCTCAGTCCTCATTCCTGTTATTCTCATGGTGTCGATGTCCTGCCAATATCAGGTAGTAAACAAAGGATTGGTGTGCAAGGTGATCATAAGCTCTATTCCCAAGGAAAACGGTGTGTCATGAAACTGGATTGTAAGCTCCTGAAGAGCAATGATTTTGTTTAATGTTTCTTTGTATCTTTTTCAATCTCAAGCACTGCATTTTACATAAATGTAATACTTGAATATGTGCTGATCTAAAGTGTTCTAGTTGTGAAAAAAATCTTTAATAGTTTATTAGTGGCAGGAACAGTATGAGGTTAAGCGCATAAACTTTGGAGACAGACTGCCTGGATTTGAATCTGACTCAGCCAAATATAACACTGGGTCAGGTGACCTAACTTCTCTATTCCTTGGTTTCCTTGGCTATAAACTGGAATATTAATAGTCTCTATCTTAGCAGATAGTTGTGAGGACTAGATGAATTAATATATACAAAGCACTTAGAACATTGCCTGGCATAGAGAAAGTACTCAATGAGTATTAGCTATTACTGACAATATGCAGAGAAGGCTGTCTTTATCTGTTGTTGAGAAATGTTCCCAAACAGGCACAAATTATCATGATGTTAACTGATCACTCTTAGCTTATTCTAATAAATTAGAATGATTGTTATAGGGGTCATCAATTCTTAAAGTTCTGGACGTTTCTTTGCTCAAGCTGTATTTGTATAGCTCTTAACCCCCTCTATTGCCTGTTTTTATACTGTGATATCCTGGTTTTCTTAACAAATAAATGATTCTTTGTTTTGGTCACTATTGTCCAGAGCCACATTCTAGTCTATCCACTGCCCTCTTACAGATTATTGGGTGTGAGATCCCAGTGACTTTCCTCCTTTGGTCCCCCCAGACATGAGTGTAGGTCAGCCTCTCCTGCCTGTCCCTTCTTCAGCAGGTCTATTTGTGTATTCTCTCATATGTATCCCCAAACCCTCCCTCAAATTGGTCCCAATATCTTGGTCACTGTACCCTTGAGACTTGGGGCTTTTCTTCTTCTCATCCTTTAGAATCCAGCTTAAAACACATCTTAACTTGAATAAGGGAAAGCCACCTTTTTGCATTCCTGTTCATCCATCCAACTGTTGTTTTGATTCATAAGCTCTTTGCCCTTGAGATGTTACTGTGTGACTGATCCCTGACTGATATGAGTAGGTATCCTCATTCTGGTTTTATTTCCACAGTATATTCCTCCAGATCTCTGCGTCTGCAATTTTGTGCTGGAACAGTCCCTCTCTGTCAGAGCCCTGCAGGAAATGCTTGCCAACACAGGTGAAAATGGAGGCAAAGGGGTGAGTACCTGAATTATGTCCTAGGTTGGGATTGGGTCACACTACAGCCCAAAAGTATGTTCAACATTTCATCCCTCCAGTTTTGAACTGGAAAATTTTAGGACCCTTGAAATGATCCATATGGAGACAGGAAATCTTTCTCCCTGAATGTAGGTTCCTCTTATTCAGCAACCCTCATTCTGCTTCCTTTGGATTAATCAGTTTCCGCCAGAAAACAGAAGAGACCACCACTAATGCTGCCTGAGCAAGGGCATAGAACACTGAATCTACTCCCCTTTCCTACCCCAGAATTCACTAGGGAATGTGGAGAGGCTGAGAGAGACTTGATATCGAGGATGCCTGTTAGGCAGTTTCTTTTTGGTTGGGAAAATCTCACTGGGGGTTTATGACTTCCCTAATGGAGCATAACCAGGTTACAACAGTTCCAAGAGGATTTCCTATAGAATTCAGAGTCTTTGACATGTGCCCAGAACTTGATGGTTTCACTGATAGTGATCAAACATAGAATTGTACTGAGTTTCTATTGTCAATAAAATGGCCCTTAAGTGTTTAACTAAAAGAATGCTCCATATCTCCCATGTCAGAAGGTCTTTGGGGCAAGACTTTGGCCAGATACTTCAGAATAATTTTTGACTCTTCCCTTCCCTAATGGCCACTTTCATTTATATCCATTTATCATCAAATACTTTAATTCCACTGCCTGAATATCTCAAATTCAACTACTTCTCCCTACCCTCCCCACTCCCCCATACTGCATTAACTGACTACCCTCTACCTTCTGCTTACGGCAGCTGCCTGCTAACTGCTTTGATTCCTTCTGTACTTACCCTCTCTTCCCATTTTTTCACTCAGCAGTCATAATGTTCTTTCCAAAATACAGATCCAATTATTACACTGCCTTGTTTCAAAATCTTGTGTCTTCCCATCACCTTGAGATAAATTCCAAATTTTAAAACAGGGCATAAAGCCCTTAAGGATTTGGTGAGCCCTGCTCACCTTTCCTACGCCATCTCTCATCACATCCACCAAGCACTCAATGTCCCAGCCACACTGAATTCCTTTCACTGCCTCAAACATGCCTCAGTTTGAGTTCCCTTTTGCCTGTGATACTGCCTATCAGCTGTTTCCTCCACATGGAACAGATTTCCTCCTCCTCTCTCTCTTCCCTGATATTAATATAATCCCTACTTATCCTTCAAAGACCCAGTTTAGATATTAGATCAGTAGAGAAATTCCACTGATCCCGCAAGTCTGTTGCTTGGGCAACATTAAGTACTTTTTATATCATAGTTCATATCACTCTGTGCTGTAATTGCAACAGTAGCTGCGGAACAGCTGATTTTCTTTCTCCTTTACTGGAGAGTACACTGCCCGTGGGTGGAAATTGTTTGCAGTTACCTAGTAGCACAATTTATTCTTACTTGACTTGAATGAACTCACACATAATACAGAAGTGTCTCATTTGTGGTAGAAGAGATAATGACCATAGGATCAAGAGAATCAGTGTTTACATTTTGGTCATCTTCCAACTCTCAATGTGATCTGAGGCATGTCTCCTAATCTCTTGGGGCCACAGTGTTCTCACCTATAAAATTAGGATGTTTAATTAGATCTCTAGGATCCTTAGCACCAAATATTTGTGGTTCTTCACTCTTTTGGTTTAGAATAATATGATAATATGCTTTAGTCAGACGCCTGAGACTAACTTTGCGTTGTTCCTTAGAGCATTAACACAGGTGAGATTTTAACATTCACCTCAATCTGGGTTCACTTCCCCTTTCCCTGCATTGACCTCAGCATCTCATGTTTTCTACACACGTTCAAAGATTTCCAGTTTAGTGAAACAATTTTATAGATTGATCACTCTTTTTCCAAGTCTCATCATATACAGAAATCTTTGATGAGGGGAGACCTGGTTGGTTTTAAATATCACCACTTTCAGTGTCAAACAAAATCTGCTAGACCTAGCCGATTTATGGTTCCAGGACAGAAATTTGGAAGACAGAGAGATACTGTGTTAACTGGAGAATTATTTATTGGGTATTCTTGTATCTCGTTTTGTTCAAAAAGTGTATTTCATAGGAGTTCTTTTTCGTTATCATTTAGCTTGAGTGGTTCAGGGAGTCCTAGAGATGAGAAAGTAAATTCAAAAGTTCTGGTTGCCCTTTGTTGCCAAGAACTTAATAGTCTTAAGTTGGTTTGTCTTAAAGAAGAATAAGTAATAATTCATTTGCCAAATAGAATGGGAAGACCAACTTAATAAAATTAAGCCCTTAGTTTTAGAACATTGAATAAGACCTACCTTAAATACCAGGCATGTCATAGCAGAAGTTTATTCAATATAAGTATGTATTTCAGGAGCCATCTATAACTTACAATATTTAGAAACAAATACATTAAATCTTATTGGAAGAATTTACTCTTTTTGAAAACTCGAGTCCAAAATAAATAATCCATGACATTTTTATTAATATTCATTGGACAACAAAAATCACCGTGTCAGGTCAGACTCTAAAATTTCACGTGTCATATTGCCTTTTTGTGCCATTTTACCAAAGATAAGAGAGATCTGATGGTTATTTTCCCATCTTGACACATTTATTACTATTACTATTATTATTATTCACTAGAGATCTAAGTGATAGAGGGAAGGGACTTGAGAAGGGAAATGGAGCACAGATGGTATTCTTTTTAAATCATATTATTTTAGTATTTGTTGGGGGCTTTACAAAATAGATACCTGGGCAGCAGCTGCAGGCACTAGAACCCTCTTGGAACTTTCTCACAATTCTGTCTGGGCTCTCAGCCCTTAGAATGAGAAATACTATTTTTATATATTCTCTTGAGTCTGATTGTTTTGCTTTTCTGAAGTGATTACCGTGCACATTTACTATTAGTACTTAATTTGATTTTAAAAGATAATATTCAGCAGGGAAGAAAAAGAAAAAGAGGAAAAATAAAGAAGGAAGTGAGTTAACATGACAGACCATAATGATTCTCTGGAGAGCCTGGGGATGTTTGAGTGGGATGCTGCTGCTTTTGCATGCCATTCCGTTCTGTTTGGGAATAACTGTTTTCTGCTTTTAAAAAGACATTACTTTCACTAACAATCATGACTGCCACCAAACGGGATGCTTTGAAGAGTGTAATGTTTCCTTTCAGTCATACATTGGCTCCTTGAGTGGTGTTTGCTCACTGCTATGTAGCAACTGGACATTTTAAAAAATGACTTCAGTTGTTTGTTCATTCACTTGATGAGTGTACGGAAGTCTTTTTGCAAGGATTTACAATTCTACAGCAATTTCTATTCCTGACAAAGAAAACAAAGGTGCCCAGCCAAATTTAACAGCAGAGAGGTTTTCTTATTATTGAAATGTTCTTACCTACAGCCCGTGGCATGTGGGAGCCAGCTTTGCATTGAGATGGAGAATAAATGAGGAGGACCTGGGGGCAGAGAAGTTTCGGTGCCTCTCAGAGTCTGCCCTCGCTAAGCTCATCCTTGGATCATTTCACCTCTGATCTAATCCGATCCTAATTTTATTCTGGGGAAAATTACCAAGGGATAGATGCTTGGCACTGTGGCCAATTTTGAAGTAAAATTCCCACATACAAATATTATTTTCACATTTTCGATTGATTGGACCTATAGCATATGAAATATCCAGCAACCTTCAGCAGGACATGGGGCCAAAAGAGATGTCACCATCTCCTTCTAAGCCCCCAATCCCCATCATCCTATAGAGAGGACTTTAAAGTTAGAACAAGCATGAGAAAAGTTCAGTCTTCAGGGTCAGGCAGATATGTTTTCATTCTAGCCTATGCTGGACCACGTGACCTCTGGGGCAAATTATTTCTCCTTTCTGTGCCTTACTTTCCATATCTTCAAAATGCAGGCTACCTCATAGGACTGGGTGAAAATTAAATGAGATCAGTGCCTACAACTGCCTGTGAGCATGGAAATACATATTGGTTCCTCTCTTCATCTTTGGTCCACATTTTCCTATCACACAGATCTTTCAGGAATATTCAGACTGCCTCAGAGGAAGGACAGTCCCATGCTACATGGCCAGGGGCGTGTTAAATGTAGGGCTACTATCTCCAAATGGGTTTTGACATGAACTGGCATAATGCTTATGGAAATGAAAGGCCTTGATTAACACAATTACCAACTGTACTCTTTCTGATAAGATTTTCTGTAAAAGTTTACTTCATCAATGTCAGACCTTTACAACTAAAAAAAGAGCTGAAATATAAATATAAAATGAACTAATGTTATGGTTGCCATGTTAATGTTACACTTTATCCATATCCAAAACACATAAGATCATGTTTAATTTCAGATGCTAAACTATCTGGTATGCTAATACACAACCTTCTCACCTGATTGAGAAATGGGACCTGGAAAGATATTATTTCTGCAAGAACCTTTATCACAGATGTCCTCACTGAGAAGTTCTTTATTTTTTTGTACTATAATACTTATGTGATAGTCCCATTAACTCTAAAAAGGAGCTTCGGGCTCCCTTGATTTGCCCTTGTCATTATGGTGGGGAATATTACACACAGCACAGTTGCTAGAGCAATGCACATGTGTGGTGTGGCACATTTGTCACACGTTACTGCTTCCTGAGGATGACATGCCCATGACTGCTAGCGGTCATTTCCTGGCATCATGTGATCTTGTAAATGACTAGTGAGGCATAAACATACATTATGCCGTATTCATGTAAAGGTCCTTGTAGTACATGTCATGAGATACTTACCTTGCATCCAAGTTCAGGACATTTATTCATCTTCTAAAGTCACAGAAAATTTAGTGACAGGTTGCAACATCATTAAAAATGATCTGCTAAAGACGCATCTACGCTGACACTGCTAAGTGATAAACAAATCAAAATAGATGCTGATGAGGGATTTAGAATCCCCTTGTGTGAAGTCTGCACTCTGGCTATGGCCAGATTTGGAGATGTTGTGCGAACTCATCTAGAATGATAGAAACATTGCCTCTTTCTTCCTGGGTCCCTGCGTTGCCACCAACATTTCCTTATCATAGCAGAGAAGGGGTACCACCACCCTCCCGATTTAGCCTCTCATTGTGAGATTTTTGTCTTCCCTTTATAACTGTCAGAAAAAAGTCAGAATGAGAATTTAATCGGGTATATGTATGGAGAGGGAACAAAACTGTTGAAGGAACTGCGTACATAACTCTAAACCTCATCCCTATTTACATTTTTAAAAAATATTACATTTTTAAAAGAGAGAAATAAATCATTTAATGAGTCAAGTCTAACAATAGGCATTGATTATACTTCAGAATAGTTCATAAGATCTCCTCTGCAGAAAAAGTACAAAGTCACTTATGCTCACATTGTGATGTCCTAGGTCTTGCCCATTTGTGCATTGAGGCCTTATAGCCAGGGTAGCCGGGATGCACCAGAATAACCACACTCAGTGTTAAAAGTCTGAACTTTCTTTGTGCTGGTTAGTAAAAAGCCACTGCCTCAAACTGACCAAGAACCTGCTTGGTGCCCTCACTCAGGGCACCCCACCCCAGTGCCAGTTCTCAGGCTGTTAACCGTGGGGATACTCCCCCTCATAGCACCTAACTGATAAGAGCAGGGCACCACATCATTAAATTCTTAACTAGACTTGACCTTGCTTTTTCTTTGGAAAGGGAGAATTCTAGTTTGGGATGCTACCCTTTCCTTTTTTTAATCTATGGCTGGTCACCCACACCTGCTGCAGAAATAGTATTTTTATATTCACAAAATAACAAATCTATTTGGTAAAATTGCTCTTACATGCAAACGCTTGTTGAAACCTACTCTTTAAAATCTGCCCTGTGTTAGAGTTCACCTTACAGATTTACTCATGGGAAGCAGCCTGTTTTGGTGACAAACTGGTTTAGATTTGGTCCTAACGGTGCCACCACCACCACCTCTGGGCTTCAGTTTCATCATCTCCAAATGACGACATCACTTAGATGCACATGTCCTTTCTCCAGTCTGTGATGGTTGTAATATGTACCAAGTTAAAATGGAAAAGTGTCACCACCTCACTTTCTGGTGTGTCTCATGGGCTGTAGCCCATCATGGATTAGCTCTGTGGAAATGTTAGCCTGTTTATTTTAGCCATTATTCTTGAGACTTTGGCTCCCATATAGTTAAGTAGAATGAATAAATGTTCATTTTTTTTCTGCTTTGGTGTGGACAAAGAGCATTTTCCAAAGTACATCCAAGATGGCAACCCTAAAGTACTAAGTGTTAACTATGTAATTTTAGGGTTTTTTTTTTTTTGAGTCATGATTCTCCTGTAAATTTTCTTATGGAAGAATATGGGACATATCCTGTATATTTGACAGGATTCCTTTCCTCAAACAGCCAGGCATTATTTTGAGAAATTAAATATTATTGTAAATGAGATGTCTCCAAAGTAAGGTTTCAATGTGGTTTTTTTTGCAGACCAAATTATCATTAAACATATGGCTTTCCTCTTCCCCTTTCCTTCCCCCTCCTTACTTTCTTTCTCATGTTATGCTATGATTTTAGGATTTTATGCTGATGTAATAGATTTTAATGTTTCCTTGCTAAGCTGATATTTATGAAGATAAGTGCAAATAACTCATATCTCACTTTTGGACTAGCCTTTTGATGACATGATTTTTAGTTAAAATATGCCATCTGGAAGACCTTACTTCATGGTAAGAAAGCACCTTCTTTGATATAAGAAAAATGTGATTGATTGATTATTTGTAGCATTTCTAAGAAAAAGAAATCCCAAATTGCCTGATGTACTGACCATTTTTCTTAGGTAGATTTTCTTATATAAATGTAATTATGAAAAAATGCTGCAGCCAGCTTAGAACACAGCACATAGCTTGCTTATAGTTTCCTGATGACATCAGCACTATACTGGAAAAAAAAAGAAAAGAACAACAAACTTTATATCTATTGCCACTGGTAACTTCCAGCTAAGATAACAAAATATTTACCAGGTAGGAAATGCACCCCCTTTATTCTCACTGGTTTTTTCTCTGTAGTAAACATCAGTAGATTCCTCAAATAAGTTGAAAGCTTTCAGCAAGACCTACGCACACTGAAATATCCATTTATTGTTTTGTTTTTGATTTTGCTAGCTCAGTGCCCTCTCGGAATGGGTATGTTATTCACTCCTTTAATATACATGTACTTTGCATGGACTACTGACTCCAGCTGTATTTGTAATGAAATGGGCCTTTCACTTGTGAGTGTTCAGGGAAGTTTCCATTCTTTGTGCCTCTGCAATTTAAAAAAAAAAAACAAAACACTACTGCACCTCACACTTCAATCCCGTGGAATTAGAGGTGGCTGCACACTTAGAAACTCGTTGCCAGGCAGCTCATTTTACTGCTGCTGTGCAATTAGGAGAATGACTTGCCTGTGGACTTATTTTTTTCTCGTTCAAGATATTGAAAATTGTTTTTAAAGCCTCTCTTTTTTCCTCCAAATATGGTCTAGATGGCCTGTGGCCATAGGTTTCAACTTGGTAAGATGACAGAAGTGTGCAGCTTTGCCTTCATGCCAGCTTCTCGATGCTTCAGACATCTTCCAGTGCTATTATGCAACTCCAGCTCTGCTATTCCACAAGGCTGGAATTCATAATAAAAATGGAAAAAGCTAGTTCTCTATTTCCCCTTTCTCTTGCAATATCCCCAAAGTGAACCAGCAGAAGAATCGAATGTTAATTTCAATAGTTAAAAATAACCACTAAGGTTAACTAGCTTTTTACATTTCTTCATGTGCTGAGTAGAAGCCTTTTCAAGTGAAGGAACCCACAGAATGAATTTTTAAAGCTCCAGATTTTCTCAAATCCCCCCACTTTCTGAATGTAGTGCTTCAGCTTTAGTGTAAGTGTCTTTTCTTTGGTGAAATTGGCTTATTCTGAAGTTGGCACCTCATGTTTAAGATCAATATGCCTGTCTGATTCTGGTGTTGTTTTGCAAACGTGGTAACATTTAGCTTTGCTAATGTTACACAAACTCTGGAATTCTTTTCATTCTTGCTGTGGACATTGGAATGCTCTGCTAGAATAGTCTTGTCATAATGATTTCGGTTATCTTAGAAAGCTTGAGCTTCGTCCCCATGGCTGGACTATGGGTGTTTTTGTTTTTTGTTGTTGTTGTTGTTGTTGTTGGTTATTTTTCACATTTTAATTCTAAAAAATTTAAACATCTTTATTAAAGTTTCTTAGAGGGGTGAGGAGGGATTGGGGTGTCTAAGCTTTCTCCAGCACATAATATGTAAGTAAATAGTTTATTATTCAGGAGAATGTTTTGATGAGAGCTTTTGCTGAATGTTTTTAGAAGAATAACTATTTACTTGGGTGAGGGCAGAGATAGGTTGTAAAAATAGATTTCAGCTGCATTTTTTGGGAATATGTTTTAATCCTAAATTATAAGATATTTGAATTTAGGGGAAACCTTTTAAGACACTTGCTTACCTTTCAAAAATACAGCACATTTGGAATTTAAGAAATCCTAGGAGAATAGAAACCCTTCCGTTTATTTACTAGACTTTTCCTTTGATCATGTAATTCACTTTTAATAGCTATCAGAATTTAAATTATGTATTTGTAGGGAGAATTGAATGAAGTAGAGCAAACTCCACTTATTTCCATTTCATGAAAGTTTAATAAAAGCACCAATTTGGATATTCTGGTAAAGAAAAATTAACTTGGTGCTAGAGAAACCCTGATCTTAGCTGGTGTAACTTAAGTAGAAACCCTGTGACGAACACCCCAACCCTATGATTACCACCGTCTGGTGTCAGAGTGGAAGGAGGGGAAATGATGAAGTGAAATCAGTGGAAAAGAACAAGAAGCTTTTAGGAGAACCGTGGTGTAAAAGTGACTCCTGCTCTGCACAGGGCTAGAACGGTCACCTGCAAAGCAAGAGGAAAGCGGAGGGCAGAATGCTTCTGCT
Organism: Daubentonia madagascariensis; assembly: GCA_023783475.1. NCBI lineage: Eukaryota > Metazoa > Chordata > Mammalia > Primates > Daubentoniidae > Daubentonia > Daubentonia madagascariensis. Next base: position 952,905 of record JAKFHU010001436.1, on the reverse strand, counting down.
TTCACCTGGCGTTTCCTCCTGCTAATACATGCGGGAGACAGGGAAGGTGCTGAGCCTCCTTTCTGTGTTCCAAGATGTCACTCTGGTATGAGGAAGGAAAGTGCTGGGCTAGGCGGGAGCTGGACATTGTGGCCTTGGCACCGACACTCTCCAGGCCTTGTGTCTCCATCTCCAAAATGTGGGCTCTGAACTAAATTAGTAGTTCCTAAACATCTGTCCCAGGACCAGTGTCTACACATGATAAAGAATTCATAAGTCATCAGGAAAATCGAGTTTTTTAATGCCTTTACTATGTTATCAGTTTTGCTCCTGTTGTCGAAATTGTACTGGTTCTTGAACTTGTTAGCTTGTAAGGCCTGTTCTTGTGTACAGCTCATGGACTCCATGTTCTAAGTAGTTTTGCCCAAACACCAGATACGTGTTTTGATTTAAAAGCTGTTGCTTTAGAAAGTTTTTCTTAGTGAAACCTGGATAGTTGATGCCCTTGTTGGTTATAGTTATTCACATCTTTCTTTGTAGATAACTCTAGGTCTCATCTCTGTTATGGAAGGGAAGTAGTGCTCTATCTGAGTTTTAGGCACCAGTTGTGCCTCCTTTTGTTTTTGTTATTGAGCGAGAAACATGCATTGGCACCAGCACGTTAATAAGAATCGCCTGCTGCCATCTCAGTAAGGACGTGCAGCTGGGGGCTAGATGTTCCAGCCCCCATTTCTCAGCTGCTCATCTGCTTTGATAATGGAGGGTGGAGGGCAGGAGAACTGGGATGTTTCAAAAGAATGAATTGAGAGCTGATCCAGCATCAGTGAGGCCAGCACCATGAAGGTTTCCTCTCAAGAACAGCCTGTGGGAACTTGCTTTAGAAGGCTCTTGGCTAACTCCTCTGAGTCCTGCTATCTGGGTGGGCATGGGGCTGGAGGTGGAAATTCATGGTGGACCCATTCTTGAAAATATCTGTTTTCATGTCCTTGATGAGATATTAGAAAGGTAAGTTGAATCATTACTGGGTTTTTTTTGTTTGTTTGTTTACTATGTACATATTTTTATAGCTTATTTTCTAAAGTTATGACTTGGTTTTAGGAATTTTCAGAATTACTGCTAGAGTACAAAATTCTCGAGATTATTTTAAATGATTTTTATTGATGTAAATTGTTTCAGGGTCCATGTAATAATTTAATACATTCATATAATTTGTAAAGGTAAAATCAGTGAAAATCTCCAGATTTTATGTTTTTGATGAGTACAAATAACTGAATCATAATTGCTGAGGCATCATTAGTCAATCAAGAAGAGAGAGCTATTGTGCTGATTTCTAAAACCTCTCCCTCTGAGCGATGCTAAGGGCCTGGGAGCAGTCTAAACAGCAGGAGCCAGGATTCTCTGACCCTAGGCAGTTGATCTGGGTCACCAGGAAGGAGAATGAGCAGCTGCCATTTCCCAGTTTTTTGTTTCTTCCAGGCAGCCACATGGACTGTGTAGAGCAGGTGAAGCAACAGGGCTGTTCAGATCCTTGATTTATTAGCTATAAGGATTTCAGTCAAAGTCAGTGGGAGAAACAACACGTCTGCAGCATTCCCAGGCTCTCTCAAGAAAACAGTCTCAAGTTACCCTATTATATTGAACTCCAATTCCCTTCTCATAACCTCAGTCTTTTCCTATGGCACAAATCCTTTCTGAACACCTTACTATATCTTTCCCCAAGTGGAGGTACCTAGGCCATTGCTAACACTATTTATTGCATTTGCAATTTTTTATTAGATTTTATTAGATTGAGCTGTTACCAGGGCAACCAGGAATGCTAAGTTCACTGCGCTGAATCCCTGGTTCAAGCAGATACAATTCTAACTGGTTTGTTGTTTTTGGTACTTGCAGGGATTTTTAAAGTTTTTCTAATTTTCTGTGCTTGCAGGAATGCAAAACATTCCTCTGTTCTGCTAGTCCTTCTCCCCATTGGTCTATCCATAAGAACTCAATGTCTTGTACACTTTTTTCTAAATACATTAACTTCATTTTAATGCTTATCAACCTTGGTATTTTTTCTTTTGTGTGTGTAATAGATATCACTGAGCATTTCCCCATATTTTTACTTGTCTTTCTAAACTTATCCCCCTTTATAAAAGGAATTTATTTATGTCTTTTTAAATTTCACTTCTTTTTCCCCTGTGGTACTCTGTTACTAAAACATAATGCTAACAGAAAAAAAAAACAGCTTCTATATTCGTTTTATTTCTTGTACCAAACTATGTTTAAAACAATCAGTTGCTTCAATCCCTTCTTCTGAAGAATGATGCCCCAGTTGCTACATTTTACAAAATGGGCCAAAATAATCAAGAGGCTTCCATATTCCACCTTCCCCCATGTTTCATTCAATAGGGGCTACTTTAATTTATACAAAACACAGGTGTATATACCCCAAAATGATCCTGTTTGTAACATACATACACATGTTTATCCCTCTGAACCGGAAGACTTCCATATCTATAATATCTACTCTAAATGTGCTCACTTGATCTAGGAAAAGAGTCTTAGGCCAAATCCAATTTTTCCTTACAAATCCTAGTGGGTTCTAAAGAAAGGGGGTTGCTGAGTCAGATAAATATGCTATCCCTACTGTTTCCAAACCCCCCTGAAGTGAGGTCCAGCTGGCTTCAGACCATGAATTTTGTAACCCATGAGAACTTGCACAGCATTCTGTCCCAGATGGAGCTCCTATGATTTTTTTCAGACTGGCTTTAAGAAATATATGATCAACATGGTAGTTCACCAATAAGGAACAACCTGGGTCCCCATGTTCACAAAATAGGTAGCAAAAGCCAAACACATTACCCAGTGTTCTCCTGCCTTCTAAATAGCCTTTCTAATAGGACTATCATAATTTGAACTAAGAGTCACTGCTGTAGCACTATATTGGAAGCTCCCATGGGCAGTACAGTGACCATTTCACATAATGTGTCACCCATTCCTGCTTTAGTATCGTCTTAGATTAACATCTCTTTTAAAATACCCACCATGTTCCAAAATACACTTGTCATTCTCTCTTGGATGCTGAGATCCTCCTTGCTTGGTCCGAGGGAGCTTGAGGTACCTTTTCAGCATTACCACTGATATCTTTGAGAGCACCCCTGCTTCCCTGCAGCAACAAGGTGGCCCAGGCCCGTCTTAATTTTTCTATCACAAAATGTGAAATTGGACAACTCTTTATCCCAAGTTCGCTTTCACAGAGAATAATATTAAAAACCAAACTCTGGCATTAGGAATGTATATTTCGTTGCCCCCACCATGACCAGGCTCAAGACAAACTCAACTGGCCTGAGATTGGAGGAGATAGTATGATACCAGAAGAGAGGTTACTTAATTCACCTTAGTGGCAAAGTGAGACCCGAAACTTGTTTTTATGAGGAGCATGAATTTAAAGTTCACAGTGGTAATTCTAATATAGTTCTAGCCTCCCTTATTTTTTCTGCCTTACTTAAACATGAGAGCTTATTCAGTTATTTTTTTCTCTTTGAGATAACAGAGTTCCTGTGGTCCATAGCTCTGTTGTACTGTGTTTGTTCTTTCTCCATTCATTTGTTTAGAAAGCATTTATGGATCACCTACTGTGCGTCTTTTCCATCATCTGGTTTCACGGCACAGTTTTCTAGGGTGTCAAGGAAGATCTTCATCCTTGATTCTTCAAGCTGCTGAAACAGCCGCAGATGCATATTGGTTACCGGACAGTGGTACAGTTGCCAGTGATTTGTGTAGTCTGTTCTGGATCAAGTCTGTCTGTCCCTCTGGCTCTCCCTCTCACTGTGGACCATCACAAACTGCTTCTGTAAGATAATATATTTGCTTCTTCAGGTTTCTAAAGATCATTCCTAGTCAACAGTGATCTCTACCAGTGGAAAGAGCATGGATCAGCAGCAATGTTCTTTTCAGCACCAAGTCATCTCATTACATTAATGGTAACCACCAACCCTTCTGAGAACTGAATGACTTATATTTTGTCTCCATCCATTGAAGGAGGCAAACATCAACACAACTGAGATTTAGTTTTATTAATTTTGTGGAATTTTTTTTCAAACTGTGAACTGTGCTTGGTGTTTTTGAGCCAGCTTCTTCTCCTCTTCCTCCTCCCCCTCCTCCCACAGGAGCTCTGCAGGTGCTACTTTTAATATACCTTCTTCCCTTGCCACAAAGCCTCCAAAGTGTCTTGCAGCTCAGGGGAAGTCAGGTTGTACTGTCAGCCCCAGTAGGTTATCCTCCCGATGTGTGATAAATTTGCTTCCCGCACAGTGGGAAGAAAATACATCAGATGGTGTTCACTCTACTCGGGTCCCAGCTTCCATTCACAGATCAGCAGAGGAGACTTTTTTATTTAAACTTTTATTTTTCCATTTGACAGAAGAGCTAGTGGATGGGAGGAACACTTGGATCTAAGCCAGGCCTCTGAAAGGGGGCTTTGGAAAACAGCCATGTGAATAGATAGCACTGTCCAAGTTTTAGACACCTCAAAACAACTCTGAGACATACTAACCCTGCAGATACAAAGAGAAAAGTAGAATGTTGTAAATAAGAGTGCAGAATGCTGCAGTGCACCCTTAAGGGCTGTGGATCTGCAAGGCACAGAAACCAGAATGGGAATATAAAATCAGAGGTGACTAATTCAAGAGGGAGTGACCAAGTACTAAGAGCAGAAATAGTGCAAGTCCCTTTCCTCCCAACCTGATTTGTTCTTTGCTATTAACTCCACCTCTTCACAGGCCCTGTAGAGTCCAGACAGGTGAAAAGAGAGGTCCAGATTGTGTGTGTGGTAGTTTAGTAGGGGTCCAGCTGACCTTCGATGTTGTGAAGAGGGGTGGATCCAGGGGTAAGCATGGTTGGCCTGGAACCCTTCCTCTGTTAAGCTTGGGTTATCTGGAGTCCTACATAGATTTTGTAGTATGGATTTGTGTCTTTCTATGTATCACATATGTGATAGCAGAGCTGAGAGAGAGGCATAGAGAGTCAAACATTAGTCCTAAAGCTATCAAGGACAAGGGGAAGCAATCATGTTTGTTCTTTGCTTCCTTGGGGTTCTGGAGAAATAGTAAAGGGAAAATCAATCACTGTTGCAAAAGGATGGTTCTGAGAAAGAGAAGTACTTGCTAACTGTGAGCATCATACTGATTACTTGGATGAAGGGTTCAGCGTGGCTAGGGAAATTCCAAAGGGGTGGCTGTAAAGCCTAGCCATGCATCAGAATTACATATGGGAGCTCGGGCCCCACCTTGGGCCCACCAAATCAGAATCTTATGAAAATGGCCCAGTTTTTATGGGTCTTTTTCTTGTTTTGTGTTCATTTGTAAAGCTCCACTAGTTATTCTGGTGTGTAGCTGGGACTGAGGGCCACTTCTCTAGAATGAACACATGAGAGGTTCAGAAGAATGATGTCATTACCCTCAGAAGAGCATATGGTCTATGCACAGGTATGAAGTATCAGGAGCACCTGTTCTCCTACCTATCCACAGGCCTACACATATACAGGAGCCTTGAGGATTGGCATCTCCACCCAAGGTCACTTCATATACGTCAAGGAAAAACCAAGCTGTTTGTTTTGCTTGGGAATATAAAGCTGACCCAAGGCTCATTATGTGGATATAGAGAGAACAGGATGAATCAGCCTTCATCCAGCGAGATCATAGCTGAACCAGTACAACAAGGATAGAGGGATGAAGAAAGTAGAGGTTGGTTGATACAGGACATCCGGAAGGAAAAAAAATTAGGTTTAAGGAGTACAAGAAAGAAGGAGAAGGATCAGATAACAAAATACAATCAATTTGACCTGCTTTATAGCCCATGTGGGTAGAGATGTTTACGCACAGTAGTACTCAACAGGGGTTTTATGATTAAAAAAACTTACTCCTATTTTGTTATATGTAAATCCCCAGGATAAACATTGATTTTTTTTAAAATAGAGAAATAGTAGATAAGAGACGGTGTTCAATTTTTCGTGTCAAGGTAACCTAACCTTTTAAATGTTAGTCTCTTTGTAGGAAATATTCATCATATGTTACGTTTGGTGAAAGGAAGTGACTGGGTAGAGGTCTTGGTCCTGACTTTATGTGGCCCGTGGTCCACCATGTCATCAGAGGCCAGATGCATGATGAGGAGTATGGATGGTTCAAATAAGAACCAGAGTAGTGACTGGACAACAGATTTGGCTGACAGGGTCCTTGTATGTAAAGAATGAACTTGGCAATGTCAGATCCTTAGAAATCTGTCTTTTAGCTCTGGAAGAAATGGGGGAAAATTAATTCAGAGGAAAAATAATTGCCTCACCTCTTTGCAAAGTATACTTGTCATCAATCTAAATGTCATTAATACCCTGACAACTATATCCCATCGATTTGTCCTTTTAAAAGACACCATGACAAACATTTGTGAGGGCTGCCATTTCGGCTTTCTGGCTCCCATGTGGCATCTGTGTTCAAAGGAAAGCACAGATGTATCCAGGATGGCCCTGTGCCAAATTTGGAGGCATCCCAGCAGCCACCTTTTACCCCTTAATGGAGAATGCTCATCCTGCTGTTTGAGAAGCAGTGGTTTGTAAAATCCCAGGCCTAGTGGGAGCTCCAAAGAGTTATTTAACTTGTTCCCCAATCATTGTGGATTGGGACAAAAAGGTGGGAAAATGGTTGCACAACTCTACGTAGATTCTTATAGGTCAATAGCTCTTATTTTTAAAAGATTGGAAAGCAGGAGAGTCCTCAGTAGTCTTCAGTCTGCACCATGCAGGGGCTCTGCCTTCCCCTGGCTTTAAGGGCCCACAGGAAAGAATCAACTCTGGGTTACCACAGCTCCTCCTTGAAGTCTGCAACCCATCTGAGCCATCTCTCAGACTTTACTTACCCCGTGGGCCAATTTTTTGCAAAACAAGAGGCAGGTAGGTATGTTCCTGGAAAAGACTACTTCATTGCTGTGCAGACTTTTACTGCAAATGATGCTCATGACCTAGAATTTACAGCTTCTCAAATTAGGCTCTGGCCTTTCATGCTTTTGTCCTAAAATACTTCCATGTGACTGTGAAATTAATGACATGAACAAAAAGGAGATTGCACAACTTTCTCATCCAGGAAAAATAGTTCTAGGCACTTCTGAGAGAGGACTGTCTGGATTCAATAAATTATAAACCATGGGAATAGTAAATCTGACATTCCACGGTGGGTAGTGGGGTATGGATTGTTTGGTTTTTGCCTATGTTTTCCTTGCTTAGTGGCAAAGTTTATATACTAAAAAAATAAAGCATAGGACAAAAGCTTGTCTGTGCACTGCTTTTAGGGCAGTCTTCTCTTCCGTCCTATGATATGAGGAGACGGAGAGAAGGCAGCACTGTGGGTGTGGGAGGTAGGGCTCCCCAGGGTCCAGGTCACTCTACAGTAGCAGATGGAACAGTGACTGCCAAAGGTCCTCCTGCCACCAGATGCAGCCAACTTTTTTTGGTGGGGGGACGAGGGGTGTCATTTTGTGCCTTATAGCCTCTGATATTTGGGCTTGTCTTTTCAGTTAGGCAACTGCTGAATTACTAAGACTGCCGTGATCACTGAATTTGGGGAAGTGGAGCTATCAGATGTTGTACTTTCCTTCTCTTTTCTGAATTTCATTAAAATGCTATTTCATGATTTCAGTTTTCAATAATATCCCAACATGCCCATGAAAGACACCAAGGGTATAGCCTTCTTTCAAATGCATTTATCTTAAGGGCCTGCACTGTCCTGGTTGAGTTGCCCCAGACTCACTCAAAAGTTTTCTTAGCGGGGACACCTCTTCAGGAAGCTTTCTGTAATCAGTGGCTTAGTCACCTTTGACTGTTGGTTCTAGATTCATATTAACTATCCCATTATGAGTAGAAAATCAAGGTGTCAAATTAAAAGAATGATACCTTATTCTTGTGTAGTAATTTTATACCCCAAGGTTGGGAGCCATGGGAAGTAGGCAGCATCTCTGTTCAGTCCAGGAAAAGCAGGATTTGGCAGTTACCCACGTGAGAAGTGGAGTATCTGATCCAAAAAAGGTGGTGAAAAAGCAGGTTAAGTGTCCCGCATTGGTCTCTTCAGGATTTCACACCTAATTTCAGGGAATTAGGATGGCTGCAGTATAGTCATTCCCTGGCTCTGACTCCTAATCACAAGTCATACTAATCTGTGCATATTCCTCTCCCACCCCTGGACTAAATTTTCTAATTTCCAATGTACTACAACAGAGTCCTTCTTTATCTATCATTAAAGAGGAAAAATTGTCCCTGTTACCAGGTGTTTACAATCCAAGACCTGTTCGGAAAATGCCCCATCAATTCCTTTGGTGTCATTTGAGCTGGAGAGGCATTGTCCAGAGCTATCTGTCCACTCCTTCTAGAAAAGTGGGTTGCTTGTTGGGGTCTTCAGAATTTGGCCAGAAGGGAGTGATCTGCTGAGCAGTAGGGGAAGGTGGACCTGGAATCTCATAGCTGGGTGAGGGAGCCTTGGGAAGCATGGAAGAGTGTAGAACCAAGTCCCCAAAAATAAGAATGGGATCCAGAATGAAAACTCCACAAGGGGCAGTCAGAGGAGCCAGTGGGGTTGAGACCCAAGCAGGAGTGAATCCCGGTGGCAAGAGAGATTTCCTGTGGGGTCTGGCACTGAGCCTGAGGGAGCTATAAGGAGCGGCTCAGGTGTCTTGGATAAAGGCTGCCTCTCTGGGGTCTCCATGTGACACCAGGGTGGAGCTAGACACTGGAGCCATTGCCCAAAGCAGGCATGCTAGATATGTGTCCTGGTCTGCTATTCAGGGGGGTGAGGTCATTTACTGAGGATCCTGGCAAGTTAATCACACCCATGAGCAACTGAAGGCTTGAGGAATAGACAAAGTCCTTTCATCGTGCTCCATCTCATTAGACACACATAACGTGGCGGTGTCCCCCCACATACGTACGCTTTTTGTTGAGATGATAATGTAATAGTGTTAAAGAGAAGTTTAGAAGAGGAAAAGTCCAATGGTTCTGCAACCAACCAAATGGGTATTTCATTTTTATAGGTTTCCTTAGCATTATTGCATATATATAAAAATAATTGAAGGCATTTCGTATTCTACTTTTTTCACAGTGGCTTATCATAAACATTTTTCTGTATTTCCACATAGCCTCTGTCATCATCACCTTAATAGTTGCAGGATAGAACATCCTGAAGAATCCCCATGATTTACTAGGTAATTTTTTGGGGGCACAGAGTATTTAGGTTCTTTCCAAGTTTTTTTCTTTTGTTGCACCCATTATAATGCTCTTATTCCAGCTGTGTGCAGACTTTTTTTGATTCTCTTGAATTGTTCCCATAAGTAGAATTGCCACAGCAAGGGTTACGGGCTTCTTTACAGCCCTTTTTATATATTACCGTATTGCTTTGCAAAAGGGTTGTACTCGTGCCATCTTGCACAGGATCTTATCAGCTAAATTGCAATTCTGACAGCATTGAGTTTTTTCCCCACTTTTGCAAATTTTGTAGATGTAAAATGATTTATCAAAGTTGCTTTAAGTGTCATTTCTTTTATTACTAGAAGAAATAGAATATTTTCCATATGTTTTAATTTTCTTGATATGCATCATTTATTCATATCCTTTGCCTACTTCTTGAGGTTTGTTTTTTCCCTACATTTCAATGAGATCTTAACTCTTTTGCCATAGTGATACAAAGTCTTTCTGTAGTCTATTAAATGTTGGTGTTTCCATTGTTCTGAAGTTCAGTAATTTTGGTATAATCATATCTATCTTTTATTTCCTCTGAGCATATCTCTTGCTTCAAAGCATGGATAAGTATTAAATTTGTAAAGGATGTAGACTACTTATTCTATTACATGCTAGTTCTAGAATTTAATTTTAAAATGAAATATTTAACACTATTATCCATCCAGAATCTTTCTGTGTTTCCTGTGGATCTTACCGAATGCTTTTCTGATTTGCTAGTCACATATCACAGAGATATGTGCTTAATAATGCTGCCTTACTCCTGTTGTGCTGAAAATCTGCTTTATCATATGCTACATTTTCATATAGTCAGATCTGTTTATGAACTGCCTATATTATGCTACCATCTTCTTTTTGAACCAGGACCAGAGCAAATTAATTAATTTTGCTTTGTAGCATTTACTAAAATATGGGTCCTTTTCAGGATAAAATTTCCTTACTGTTTATATTTCAAGATTAATTTTATAGCAGTTTTGTTGAATTCCAAAGTATCCTATTGGAATTTTAATGAAAATTACATTAAATCTATAAGTTAAATTTAGGAGACTTAGCATGTACAAATATTAGTATTCTCATTCTGTAACAAAGTACACCTTTGCATTTCATCAAATCAAACTTTATTTTACACAATAAAGTTTTGTGTTGTCATTTTGAAGGTTCCACTCACCTAATTTCTAAAAATTTAATATTTTGTAGCAATCATGAGTAAAATCTTTCATTATGTTTTCTAACTGAATATACTGAGTTACTTGTTTTTGTTTATTTCTACTTTTACATATTGTTTTTTACTTATAAGCCATCGTTATTATTTAGTTGTCATTTGTATCAAAAGAACTGCAAACCTTCTGAGCCATGTAAAGAGCCTCCAGTCTGTTCAGGAAATGTTGTTCTGTGACCTTCTAGAAAGACCCCTTTCTTTCTTTGATAGCCTGAAAGAGTAGAACAGAATTGAGGTGTGAAAAGAAGAGAAAATTAAAACACACACATCCACATCTAGAAAATGACTTCATACCCCACAAGGCCTCCCAGAAACATGGCCCCTGAAGCTTGGTGGACTATATTAGATTTAGCCAGGAGCCTTCCTGGGGCTTTGAAATATTTCTTAGATCCCAGAACCCCCAAAGTGGAATTTAGGGTCCCAGATCATAAAAGAAGATGGCTTAGAGACCTAACAGTCTTGAAACATTTATGTGTGGCTGGACAGAAGCACAGTCCCCTCCCCTTCTTAGTTGCTATATCTGGTTTATCTTACTAGGAGGCTGTGTCCTCTGGGAACTACCAAAAGAAATGTCAGTGATGAAAATTAATCTTGAAATTATAGGCAGGATGATTGAATTAATGATCTAGTAGAACGGCTTTCCTCTGGACATGGCCTCAGAACATTTCACCAGCTTTTTCCTGACCCAACCCCATCCCATGAGGTAGAACTAAATATTCTTCTTCTGCCAATGGTAACAGCTAAGGTCACTCATAGCAGGGACAGGACTGCTATCCTGATAAAGTCTCATAGTCTTGAAGTCTGGACCCCCCTCAGGAACAGATCTTCTACATAGCATATCACATCTTTCCTGGAATGTTATTCTAGAATTAGTATCCAATAGTGAAAATAGTAGACTCAAGTTCAAACCCACATTCACTGCTTATAAGCCAACCATGGGATTGTTTCTTAAATTCTCTATGCCTCTTTTTTCCTATCTGTAAACTGGAGACAAAAGGACCACCTCCTCCAATTATTTATTCATTCACTCAGGAAATATTTAATGTGTGCCTCCTATGTGCCAGGCACTGATAAAAATGACACTGATGAGGCAGAGGACACAACATACTCATGGAGCTTATATTCTGGGGGGAGAGAAGGTAGATATATCTCAAAAATAATAAATACCATGAGAGATAAAAAATGTGATAGAGTAAGGTTGATTGTTCTTTTGGAAGGTTTCTCTAATGAGATGGCTGAGCACTGAAATGCATAAAGGGTAGAAATTAACCATAAGAAATTGGAGGAGGAGATTTCCAGGCAGAGGGAAGCACATGTGCAAAGGCCCTGTGGCAGGAGCATGCTTATCTAAAAAATAGAGGAAGGCCAGTATGCTGGAGCAGAGGGAGGCATGGGGAGCATGCTGCTGGTAGGTGAAGTTACAGAGGTGTGAGGCAGCCGGGTCAGCGTATAGCAGGAATTGGCAGATTACAGCCAGCAGGCCAAATCCAGCCTGCAGCTTGTTTGTGTACAACCTTTAAGAATGGTTTTTAAATTTTGGTAAGGATGTTTAAATTTTTTTAAAAAAAGGACTATATGACAGTGATCGTATGTGGCCTGCATAGCCTGAAATATTTGCTATCTGGCCTTTTACAGAGAAAATTTGCCAACTCCTAATGCAGGGCCTTAGTGGCCACAGTGAGGACTTTGCACTTGTGTTCTAAGTGTGATAGGAAGCTAGTGGGGGATGTGAGCAAGAAAGTCATGTGATGTGACCTGCAGTTTTTAAAGGATGTCTCTGCCGCTGTGCTAGCTCAGACTGTGGAGGGAGAGAGGGACGGAGCGGGGAGCAGTTAGGAGTCACTGACGATGCAGGGGTGGGGAACCTGCGGCCTTCTGATTTCAAAATTGTTCTTTTTGTAAGCAATCAAGGAGGCAAAAAAAGCTTCATCTTTCTCTGCTGCACCCCTTTTAATAAATGGATTTGTTCTGTAAAATTTGGATTCAGTCAAAAGGCCGCACTTAAGGACCTAGAAAGCCACATGTGGTGCCCCCCACAGCAATGGGTGGACTAGATGGGCAACAGCAGGGTGCTGAGGAGGGAAATAGAACATTCTGAAGGTGGCACTGAAAGGTGCTTTGGGTTGACTGTGGGATGTAAGAAGGAGTGAAGAATGGCCCCAAGATTTCTGGTTTGCTTACCCCTCCTACTGCTTCATGAAACGGAATGAGAAGGGTCTTTTCTGCCCCAAGGGCTTCATTCACCCCTCTGTGTCTTCCAGCATTTTGCAACCAGGGTTCCCTTCTTAAGGTCCAGCTTTGATTGTGACACTCTCCTTTCAGAAACCTACTCCAGCGCCCCGTTGGCTGTGGAACAAAGTCCACCCAGTTCCAGCCCTCTGTAATCTGACCGCCCTTCGCCTGCGTCCTAATGTGTTCCGAGCTGTTCCGTTCACACACCCCAACACTGACCAGCAGCTGGTGTGCGAGTCCCCACGTGCTACGTGCGCTTCATTCTTTCCCCTTCAGGCCTTCAACCCAGTGTGTTCCTCTTGCTCGCCGTCGAGCCATGTCAGCAGTCCCACCGGAATGTTGTGGTCCACCTTTTTAATAAAGCTATCTGTGACATGCTCTTTACCCTCCTAGTCTGTGCCAGCACTCTGTCTTCACCTCTTTAATGGGCATGCTGTTTCCATTTGTAGCATGATTTTTATACACGAATCTTACCTTCCCTACCAAACTACAGAAAGACAGTATAGCTGTAGTTAAGTGTCCTCGTTGTCATTAAATCCTGACTCTGAACTTGGAACCTGTATGAGTTTGAGCAAGTTACTTAATTTCTTTAAGCCTCAGTTTGTAAAACTGTAAAATGGGTTTGATTACCATAGTCATTTTGCAGTGCTAAGAAGATAAAATGATTCATGTATAACACTTGGCACAGCTCTGTGCCTGCCGTATGGTCAGAGCTCATTAAGTCCCAGCTATATCAGTTCACCTCCAGAGGCAGCTGAGGAAGTATCTTCCTGTCCTATTCTTACTGGCACTTTGTACCTGGATTTTGCACAGAGTAATCAAATGAGCATACTATAAAAAGTAGAGCCAAATGATCTCAGGTTCTTACATTAACCCTGAGTTCAAATACCACCACCACCACATCAGCTATGAGACATAAGTCAATATATTTACCCCCTTTGAGCATCATATTCTTTGCATACAAAATGAGGGAAATCATTCCTACCTTGAAAAGTTGCTGAGAATGAGCTCTGGTGGTACATAAAGCACTTGATGCATGGTGTGCACCCAGGGGTGACAATCACCATGATGCTAATTTTCAAAGGTTCTGCAGGAAAAGCTGCTCTGCACTGAGACTTGATTGTTCTCTTAAAGCAGTGGTTCTCAAAACATGGGCCCTGGACCAGCAGCATCAGTGTGACCTGGAACTTGTTAGAACGGCAGATTCTCAGACCACACTGCAGGCCAGCAGAAGCAGACAGTGTGGAGTGGAGTCTGGGCAATTCTGACGTACACCAGCCTCAGAAGGGAGGATTTGGGAGGTGAGGGCCTGGGGTTCTGCACAGTGACTTCCTATTCAGTCCCAGGTGGTACTTAAGTCCTTCTGCTTTTCTGTTGGCACATCAGTAAGGGACGTGAGAGTCCAGAGATGTTTCCAGTAGTGCCAGAGAAGAAGAGCACAAGCTGTTCCGTGACACTTTTTGGGGTCAGCAACTCTTGACTCTTTACTAGTTATAATTACAGAGTTGGTAGGAGCAAAGAAGAATTGGAGGAAGGTGTGACCCATGGCTAACATTAGGAGATATAATTTAGTCAATAGTTCATTGTGAGACATAGGACTGGCTTGGGAGTATACACCCACAATGTAAGCCATTGGGAGCTGTCAATTAACTTGTAATAATACAAGCGGGTAGGACTGACTTTGGTTAGATTGACAAGATGTAAAAATTATTTAGTATGTCTCATTTTAACGTAAGCTGTTGACACATTTGTAAATACAGAAACTAAGGTTAGTGCAAATTATTTCAAGAAATTTGGAAATATTTTGAAGAGCATTGTAATTCCTGCATAGTATCAAAGCCTGGAAAACACTTAAATATCTCTATAGCTGTGGAAAAAAGCACAGTCGCGTTTATATTTAGTTACCAGCTATTTTTGAACATGATACCACTTTTATCTTTTTTCTTTTCTTTAGGCTTGTTGTATGACACAAAAAAACCATCTCTTTGACAGAGTGATTCTGTTAATCCAAGTAGAGTCGAAGTAACATTACTCGAGGCCCTCACCTCCACACCACCTGACCTGCCCTTCCTCCACACCTTGAGCCAGCCCTTGGGCTGCTGGTCTGTAGCTCTGAATAAAACAGCCTGTATAGAAGGAAAATGCTAGAATTTCTCTTCATAACTAATTTTTACCTCAAGCTTTAGATTCTCTTTTTATGCATGTTTGGGGAGGGGAGGGCCGATGCGCAAATATTTTCTCCTAAAAGGAGTGTGTGATCAAAAAACGTTGACTGTCTCTGAGAAGAGGTTAGCATCATGAGGAGAGACTTAGGTAAGCGGTTGGAAATGTTGATGCCAAAAAATTCTAGAATGTTCTGTAGATGTTCCATGCTACCTACTCACCTCTGACTAGAATAAATTGTAGTTCTTTCCTATATCATGTCCTCTTCAGTTCAGTGTAGTAATATGTGAATCAGATGAAGGGAAGAAATAAGAAACAGACACCAGCAGCATTATGTTGGGCCTTGTCCTCCTCTCATGCCTGCCTGTCCCACTGTTTGGGTAGCCCCTGGGCAAATGGCCAGAGAGCTGCCTGGGGAGGCAGAAAAGATCCTAGATCGTCTTTTGACTGAAGGATCTATTTCTGCATAACTGTTGTTCTTTTAAAGTCCCGGATTTCCGAGCTATCTCTCCTTGGTGAGATCTATGTATACAGGACCTGGCTAAGGGAGTGGGCAGAAGGCACACGTGCCTTGAAGGGAAAGATTGCACGGCACAGAATGTGATCGTATGTCTGCCCACCGCATTGCGTTTCTGTCGCTAGGCTGTAGCTACATCACATTTGTTTCTCTCTCTCTGAATGCTTCTGAGAAGTTTCAAAGGAAGGTAAGCAGTACCTGTCTCACTTTCATGCTTGTCTGGTAGAACAGCTCCGGGTTTCTGCTGATCCTAGGCAGGACCATTTTTGAGAAGAGGTTTCGCCCCACACACCGTCTCCCAGGGATGTTGCATGGCTGTGATCACGAGTCTCCTTTGGCGCATAGGCCGGCCATTTGCTTCTAGAATGAATTCCTTGGGAGCTTTGCAATGGGTCTTTTCCTGGTAGTCTGTCCCCCAGAATTCTTGCGCTGCTTTGCTGTCAGAGAAGCCAGAGCTGGCAGGTGCTGACATTTTTCCTTTTCATTCCCACAGGCAGCACAAGGGGGTGGCCACAGGACCCTGCTGTATGGACATGCAATTCTCTTGAGGCACTCTTTCAGCGGAATGGTAAGCACAGCTGAGGTCCACTTTCACCGTTCAAGGAGGAGGGAAAAATGAAGGGGGTTTCAGGGGCGGGGAGTACAAGAAACCAGCAATTCCAAGGAAGCAATTGGAATATAACTAATTATAGCCCATTATCATCTTAGCGTTTCCTTCATATCACCTACCTCAATTTGCAATTATGTATTTGTGTTTGCTTAATGTCTGACGCCCTGCCTCCAACTCCATGAGGAAGAGAACCCTGTCTTTTTTATTTTATTTCACTAAACCTAACCCTGCCAAGTTTAGTGCCTTGACATACTAGATTCTCGATAACTATTTGTGGGATGGATGAATGATGAAGTGACCCATGAAGCACCTGGTCTCTTTAGTATACCAGGAGAACCAGGATAGAAGAAAAACGAACCAAATGGGATGTTTGTGACATTTCTTCTCTTTATGTACCTAAAAGAAATTGAATGATACCCAATGCCTTCAGTTCTGAAAGAATTTGAAGGTGTTATGTTAATCCAGAGGTAGGAGAAAGATAGGGGCAAGGTAGACACAGGAAGCTGATCTGCTATTACTAATCAGGGATC
Organism: Daubentonia madagascariensis; assembly: GCA_023783475.1. Taxonomy (NCBI): domain Eukaryota; kingdom Metazoa; phylum Chordata; class Mammalia; order Primates; family Daubentoniidae; genus Daubentonia; species Daubentonia madagascariensis. The sequence continues at coordinate 936,402 of JAKFHU010001436.1, read as the reverse complement.
TAGAACCAGAATTAACCAGAATGGTGATAACCCAATGTAACTTGAAAAAATTTGCATGTTTTAAATAAATATAATTTGTAAACTATAGATATTACAGACTTTTTGCAGTAAGTATTAAGAATAATATTATGATCTTAATCAAAAATAATATGTGCCAACTCCAATAATGTTTATTCTCAGTTCCTAATCTCTCAGTGTAAGGAAGATTTGTCTTCTTTCTCTAGCCCTAGTGGAAAACTGATACATTAATTCAAGACTTTATTTTCATACATTTCCACCTGGAGTATGATACAAATTTCATCTCAAAGCTTGAACTATCAAATTGGCAGCAGGAGCAACAGCTGCCTCTTATATAATTTATTTATTGCAGTTTTTTTTTTTTTCCTGAGCACTGGTGAGAAGTTGACCTTTTCAGCCTGAACATTCATCTGTTGGAGTCCTTCATGGCAAAAGACAGAGGACAAAAATGACCAAATGGAAGTATATCTGAGTAGGAGATGGGGACATTTTTAAGAGTAGGGAAACTGTACCCTGACATTCTCTGGAATTGAGAAGTGGTAATTTATCTTTCAGAATCTTGTTTTTATCCATAGGACAAATAAAACCCTAATACTTCTCTTTACCTACCTAAAGAGAATAAACAGAACTTCAGGGCTTTTAAACTCAGACTGACATCCTGGTAGAAATATGAAGACTTACATTACATTATTTTTAGTTAAATTTACCCTTCCTAAAAAAAAAAAATTCTACTCATAGTTAACATAAACTCTATTCTGGCTAGTTCCTTGTAAGAATAACTCTGGGAATAAAGAATATGAGATGTGACTTTGTATAATGCAATGATTTGCCATCTTCCTTTTGCAGAAAACTAGAAGTACAGCTCGGAAAGCACATCCCAAGGGCTCACCTGCCTCCCAGTATAATTCTAAGATGTGTGGCTGTGCCCATCAGTGAAGGAGACAGGGAACAGGCTGTGGGGTTCTTTACTTTAATAAGTTATTTTAAAAATCATTCTTAAGTTTTAGCTGCACATGTGTTTTTATAATCCGAAAAAAAATAAACATTATTTTGAGAAGTTTTCAAGCTCATAGAAAAATTGAAAAACAGAAAATAAATAGAAGTGGTGGAATCTTCCAAGTCCTCTCCCACCCCTCTTCTAAAGTTAACTTCTGTTATTTTGGTGTAATTCCTTTTAGTCTGGTTGCTAGGCATTTACATTTTTGTGTACATGTTAACTATATAAATGTACTATTTTATATATTACTTTTTAGTTCAATGTATTATAAACAATGCTCCATGCTAGTATACAATCTACTCTTAATAACATAATATTCCATAAAATACAAGTACCAAAGTTTATCTAGCCTTTCCATTATTGCTGGTCATTTATGTTCCATTTATATTGTTCCTAATTTTAAAGTTCCTCAAAGTATCTTTGATATTTCAAATTCATTTTGAAAACATATAGTCCTATAGTTAAATCACTGGGTCATCAGAAAGAATATCTTTGATGTTTTAAATGTATTGTAAAAGTATTTTCTTAAAGCATTGTACCAATTAACTTTCCAGTGAGTAAGATAAATGAGCCCTTTTTGGAGTAGCTCATTGTTGAAATTAACTGGAAGCTAACTAGTGGTGAGATACCAAGACCCAGTGGGAGAGTGTGACTGTACTAGCATCTGCTCTTCTTTTGCAGTATCTAACATGTTTGACTACATCAAGATCCCAGACAGATAAACTTGCCTTTGATGTAGGTCTACGGGAACATGCTACAGGTAAGTCAACATTCCCAGACCTCCTACCCAGTGGGGTCTTGGGCTAAGGGCTTTTGAGAAGGACCCTGAATGTGTTACTCATTTGGGATTCCAAACTAACCTAGTCAAGAAATAGATCTGAAAAAATTTGGGGAATAATGAACTAGAGAAAGAATCTGTGATGGGAACACTGGAACTAAAAAAGAAGGAGAATGTAATGCTTTAACCACAGCTGGCCAGAATCTCAAAGAAAAACTATTTTTTAGTATTTGGTACTGAAAGTAAGTAGACAAGTCATTCCTGATAAACAATGATACTAAATAACTGCTAAAAAAAAATAAAGGTAGGCATAATAAGGGCTTAAGAAATGAAATATAGTGTCTAGATCAAAGGAGTAGTCTCATTTTATTCTGCAATGAACAAGCTATTTCTAAAGTAGTGTTTCCCAAACATTAGTGAATGACATCCACCATCATGATTTTGCCATTCCCTTTGATATTGTTTACTTTGTTTTTCTTTAAATTTACTTACTTTTGTACTTAGAATTTTACAGACAAAACTCATATCATTGCTAAAAGTAGAAAACTGGTATTGCTTTCCATAAAAGAAACCCATGCCATTAAATAACTGAGATGTTGACAAATATTAGAAAAGTGGTAATGATATACTAGTTCCAAACTTAAAATTTTTTCTCTGATAGAATCAGAAGGCTTAAAAGAGTAGTAAAAAGAAAATAAATTTTTTACTATTTAATTCAATGTCATTGAATTGCATTCTACCACCAATGGTATGCATCATATCTTTTGGGAACCACTAGATTTTTGTGGTTTTTTTTTTTTTGAGTGCATTCAAAAATATATTCAAGAGGTGCGTCCTGAAGAAGGTGCTGCCCAGGATGATGCAGGTTCTCACTGGAAACCATGAATGAAGACAGAGGACTAAGATAACTATCTACAGAGTTATAGTATCAAAGAAGGTGCTGACTTCTTGCGGGTTATTCCAAAGACCAATAGAGCAGTGGGTAGAAGTTGAAAGGAGGCACATTTCACCTCAGTGGAGAAAACCACTGAGGTAACATCTGCAATTAACCAGCAGAGGAACAGCTGGCTCTGAGATATACAGGGTGCTCCCTGAGGCTGGAAATATTCACAGACAATCTCACCATCTGCCAAGGGCGTTACATGTGGAATTTCTGCTCCATTTAGAGGTTGGACCTAGGTATCAATCAGGATTCTTTGTTACAAACAACAGAAATTGATTCAGGTTAACCCAAGCCGACTAAGAATTTACCGGAAAGATATTGAGTAGAACTTGCGCTAAAGTTGTAGCCTCAGCCTTGGAACTTGGGCAGGAACAAAGAGACCAGGGAAGAGAAAACATCCTAGGGCACGCTGTAGAAAGAGTCTAATTAACATTTAGTCTATAATATCATGACATTTTCCCTTTAATAGGGAGAGGATTCCAATGTTGGGGAGCCAAGGAAGGACAAAAGTTTGTTATTCTGAAATTGGGTCAGTTCATAAAGGAAGGATCCAAATTGTCTGATTTCTAGATGATCTAGGAAAAAAATTGAGTCCAAACTATGTGTGCCTGCTGTCTCTGCATTTTGTACAATGGTGTCCTAACAGCGCCTGGGAGAGAACCTTTTTCTCTCTTCCTCCTGTTCTCATTTTCATACCAAGCACAAAAGTGGGCCTGCCTCTGCCCATTATGGGTTTTTTCTGAAAATAAGATTATATTTGAATTTGATTAGAGGTGTCTTTGTTTTCATCTAAAGTGTTATCCTTAAAATATAATTTCCTGTAATGTATTGTCAACCTTTGCTGAAAATTACAAGATGAGTGAAGTGCCACACTCTGAATATAAGTTGGCCTCTAAACATAAACCAGCTGTCAGTCTTGGAGCACATAATCAGAAAAGTCATATATAGTCATTCTATTTATATCAGTAAAATGACTTTATACTTTTTGAGAGTTGGGAAGAAATTGAGAAATACCACTTTCCAGTCAAGTGTTCAGGGAATTTATTTAATTATTGGGGCCTCCAATAAAAAGTAAGGGTTAATAACAGCAGAGAATATTACTCATATTACTCTTTTCAGCACTTTTTTCTAAATTCCTAAAATCAGACTTGATGTGAATTCTGCTGACACACCAGGCAAACACATGAGCCAGCCCAAGTTCAAGTTGGCTGATCAGAAGTTGACTGTCATGAAAACCTAGAGCCTAAAATAATGTACTTTTACTTCACCTCCCTCACCCCAACCATTTCATATTCTCCTTGAAGAAGGCTAGTTGTGAGGGACGAGGAGAATGCACATGCAGCTCAGATAAGGTTCAGTATTACCTGGGATAAGTCTTCTCACTGCAGGATGAGATTCACATGGAATCCAACAGAGTAGCATCCTGTTTCCCATCTGCATAATTCTATGAATGCACTTTTGGCTCAGAAACCTCTTCAGAGTTGTAAACAAGTAAACTGCTCAGTAGTTGAGTTGAATCTATAAGAGAATATCAGGAGAACATTTCTTGAACAATTCTAGAATTCCACCCCCGACACACTCAATAATAAATTCTTAGACTTAACAGAGAAATCATGATCATTTTACCCTTGATTTGGGTGACTCTATTCTATTCTATTCTCTTCTTAAAGTTTTTTCTATTGTTTTTAGGCTTTAGACATAGCTTTAAAATTTGGACTGAGGAGGAAAGAAAGATTTAAAACACCTACACTTAAAGCACTGTTATGTCTTTTAGGGCCATAGACTGATCCATCCCATTGATTCAGGAAGAGGGTCTGTCCTGGGCTGCAGAGCACAGGAGACAGCAGGAAAACAACATAATCTTCCTCTGTGTGCCTCTTCAGGGCCCCCTTCATCCTGGACACCCTCCCGTGGCCCACAGAGTACCTAAAAGACACATTATTTTCCCCTTCAAATGTACAAGTCATCCTCTTTTGTCATGTAATTTTAAATTTAATTGAAGTAATACCCATACATAGTTTAAAGAGAAAAATAGTGCTCCTAAGCTTATTAAAAACATCAGCCTTCCACCTTCCCTGTTCTGGATTCCTGCCTCTCTGAGGCATGTACCTTCAGCTCTTTTAGTATCACTTACCACTTGTTTATGGATAATATGCACACATTGCTATTTTGTTATTCTTTCAAGATGAGTATTATCTGTGGAAGTCCTGATACAAATTGAGCTCTCGTACTCCACTTTATGTCTTCTCTTCTCATACAATATATTTACATCTATTTTTATTTAACCATCAAATCAATATTAACTACTTACATTGCTATAACTACAACTTTTATTTGTACATGAGGTTCATATTATACTCTGACCAGGTAATTTATTGTATTACTTTAGAGTTTTCTGGTAGTTAATAATTGTCTTATTTGTTTACTTAATTTCCTGTGATTCAATCATTTGTTCATTTCCACAAGTTCTATAGAACTGAAAATTTCCCCTGATTAGATTTGGTCACATTATCTGTTTTATCACTTTTATCTTCTTGGAAACATCCACCATCATCCAGGGAATTCCCTTTGCCTCTTTCCTAGATTCAATGTTTCTTGGATCTCATTTTTTTTGTTTTTGGTTTTGGTTTTTTGTAGCCTTCTTGGATTACCACCTTGCTTTGGTGGAACACATTATCTAGTAGCTTTTACAGAAACAATGTATGAGAGGTAAATTATTGTCTGAAAGTTTCCTAATTCTAGCTTCACAAGTAATTCATAGTTTAGTGTAATTCTACATCAGAAATATTTTTTTTTCTTAGCTTCCTAAAGGCTTTCTTCTAGCTTATGATCTGGCTGTTGAGAAGTCTACATTCTGATTCCAGATCCTTTGTGTGTGACCTGTTTTTATTTTTCAAAAGCTACTGAGAGCATCTCTTTTGCCCTGGTGTCTAAAATTCCACAGTGGTGTGTCATGGCATGGATCCTTTTTTGTTCTGAAGTCTCACAGGAATGGACCTTAGTGTGGGTCTTCGTTCTCCAGTGTGCTAGGGACTCTGTAAGAAATGCTCATTTTTCAGCTTTGGGAAAGTTTTAATATTATTTCTTTGTTGATTTCCTCCCCTTTTTTCCCCTCTAGTATTGCTTTCTGGAATTCCTCTAGATTGGCTTTCTAATTCTCTTCATTCCCATTTCTAATCTGTTTTTCTTCATTCTTCCTTCTGGAAGATTTTTTTCAGCTTTATCCTACAACCCTCTTATTTCTTTCCCTATTTTTTAGAATCAAGGAGTATTTTTTCTTTTTCTCTGAAGGAATCCTTCATGGATACTTTTATAGCTGTTTCATGAATGTTAACTTTTTCTTATCTCTGAGATTATTAATTATAAGATTTTTTTTAAAGTTTTCTTTTGTTCTTTATACTTTTTCTCCAAGTCTCTTTTTTTCCCGTTTTGCTTTGTTCCTGTTATTCACGTTAGAGACTTTCCTCAGAGTCGGGTGATCCTTGGTCTTCGCTCATGTTCAGATAAAGGCAGGAAAAGCTGACTAGAAGCTGGCTGTGGCTTGTCATTTGTTAAGTTTCACTTTTAGGTAATCTGGCACAGACTTGGGCATTTCACTGTTGGCCCTGAACCACACTATCTTTTATCTTGGATAGTTTGGCTTCCCTAAAAAGTAATCCTCAAATTTGGGGAGGGAGGATGGTTTGGCTAGCATTCTGGAAGCTGAGGGGGTGACAGCAAAGGGAAAGGAGCTTGGGTTTTACTAATCAGGATGTAAACTTTTAGTTATTCACCAATCTTCCTATTTTCAACCTATCTTCTGCTGCCTTCACAAGTAGCTGTTGACTCCAATTCCAGAGACATTCTGGGGAGAATCTATAGCAGAAATGGGCTTTTTTATTAGTGGTTTCTTCTCCTCCATTTTCTTACTCAAGGACTTGGGTTTTAACTTTTTCTTGGCTTAAAGTATCCATCTGCTTTCCTTTTTCCAAAATACTGAGTTCTCTTCTTTGCTATCAATTTTTCACCTATTGTCTGAGTCCTTGCATATTTAAGCCTTTTAAACATCCCTTTACTGATATTTTGTTATAATTTCATGGGAGGTGGGGCAAAGATAAAGTAGACCAATGAAGTCAATTCTTAAAAATTTGGAAGATACTATAAAGAAAACATTTTTCTATAGCATTAAAAATGCCTAAAGGTTTCTAAAGTTTCTGGCCTCTAATACTCTTTCCCAAACACTGTCTGTCACCAGGGAAAATGAAAATGATAAAGTCAAGAGCAGATGTGGGGCTATCTGGAATGGTTATAAGATACATAGAAATTGAGGTCTGGAGTATGCCTGTGTGTGTACATGTGTGTGCATGTGTATGTGTGAGGGGTTGTCATCAGCAGGAAGGAGGACAAGGGACAGGATGAGGGACACTGGCTTCTATGAAGCAATGACTAACTCAAGGAGCCTTTGTGTAGGAGAAGCCTGTTGGTGGACTATACATCCTGCTTCCAAACAGAGGTCTGAGGGAGAGAAAGTTCGAATTGGCGATGACCTCATCCTCGTCAGTGTGTCCTCTGAAAGATACCTTGTAAGTACCTCCTATCACAAGAGTCCTTCATTTTCAGAATTTTTTTCCTTTAGGAATAGATGGCCAAGGAGAACTAAGCTACAACAGGCTGGGTAGAATAAGATGCTTTCACACGGTATACGGTTGACCCTTGAATGACGTGGGGGTTAGGGGTTCCAACACAGTCAAAAATCCACGTGTAACTTTTGACTCCCCCAAAACTTAATTACTAATAGCTGCTGTTGACTGGAAGGCTTTCCAATAATATAAACAGTCTATTAACACATATTTTGTATGACATATGTATTACATACTGTATTATTACAATGAAGTAAGCTAGAGAAAATAAAACATTATTAAGAAAATCAGAGGGAAGAGAAAATATTAACATATTTACTATTTATGAAGTGGAAGTGGATAATTATAAAGGTCTTCCTTCATCCTCCTCCTCTTCATGTTAAGTAGGTTGAGGAGGAGGAGGAAAAGGTGGGGTTGGTCTTGCTGTCTCAGGGGTGGCAGAGGTGGAAGAAAATCCACATGTAAGTGGACCCACACAGTTCAAACCCTTATTGTTCAAGGGTCAGCTGGACTTGAGAAGTGATTAAGTTCTCTCCCCTGCCACATGGTCATGGTGCCTAGGATTTAACAGTTAGTTATTCTTTGTTATGGTCCTGTGTCCAGCAAACTATGCCAAAATGTCCCAGGTGGTATTTGCACATTAGCTCCCATTATTCTGAATTTATCACATTGTTTAGCTCTTGTCCAGTGAAGAACAAGCCAGAAAGAATGTAATACAGGGAAATAAGCTTATGCTGGAGAAAGGAAGAGAATTTAAAATGTTTCTGCATGTGGGATGTTGCAGAGGTTCGAAGATGCAGGTGAGGTTCTGCAGCTGGGGATGGGTAATAGGCAAGTACCACTGAATCAAGCCCTTGGCTGGGGACGGGGATGCCTGCAGACCAGAGAAATGTCAGAGGAGCTGTTCTTAGAGCCAACCCTGTGGGCAGATTTTACTTTGCCTAGGCCAAATGCTGGGTAATTTTTTTCCATTTGTGAGTTCCCTTATCCTACAAATAATAGACATTTTATGACTTGGTGGTTGAATCAGATCCAGCTGAGGGGATGAAGTCAACACTTGTCTTCCATCTCTGTAGCTGAAAACTTCCTCGTCCCAGAATAAAGTGTCCCACTTTGAAGCTGCTTCTAGATCTGGTAGAGAAATCTCCCACAGGCTATGTAGAAAGAGCTAGATGACAGTACACTGTTTAATTTAATCCTTGAAATTCTAGGTGAGCTGCTTCTGTCAGGACTGGACTGGTGATTTAAAGGATGTCTCATTTCTGTTTCTGCTGCAGCATCTCTCCATATCAAATGGTAACATACAAGTGGATGCCTCCTTTATGCAAACACTCTGGAATGTACATCCTACATGCTCAGGAAGTAGCATCGAAGAAGGTGTGCTTTTTTATATGCATTCAGCCCAGAGCCTGCCAGTTTCTCTTGTGGTGTATATATTGACATTTTCTGCTACTTCTCAGCTTCCACTTGAATGTCTGGTACACAGGTAGCATGATTTCAGCTCAGTTGAATTTATTTCGCTGAATTCAGTGTGAATTACTTTCTTTCCTGACTTCTGGTTACAGGAGCATCCCCGACATAATTTTTTAATCCTTTGGAGCCCACTACATTATTATTTTTGCACTATATGCATTCAGGACTTGGATACGCAACTTCCCTCGCTCACTGAGTTTTCATTTTTATTTATGGTTACTAGGTGTATGTGTACAGATCTCAGCAACTTTAGTTTTAGGTGTGATTATTTGCCAAGAAGGTGACATTGTTTATCTTTCTCCCTATGCGTCTCTCCACATGGGGGAAGGACTTCCTCAATAATAAAAGTGTATTTTGCCATTTGTTTTTACTTGTATTTATAGAAAGCCATTTAAAAATAAGTGAAATTTTATCAGTATTTTATTTTTCCTTCAGAAGTAAGATCGTCAAACTTTGAACACATTTTATTTCTTGGAACCAAACAAAGTCAATGCATCTTTCAAGTTACATATTAAGTGTGTTGGTCTTACCTCACTCATAGGTAATACCACAGCTGAGCAGAATAATCAAATGTCAATGACCTATGGGTTATTGCATTACCTTTATAGCACTTTATAGCGAGATCAGAATTTTTAAAAATACTTACGTCACACACTTCAACCCTTTTGAAGTCTAGTAGTTTCAAGCTGGAATGCCCTTCTGTGATATTATGTTTGTAAAAAGAGGGAAAACTGAGAGCTGTCAAGGTGATACCCCAGTTTCAGAAGGCATCAGGCTGAGCCGAATAATCAGGAAAGGACACATTCTTAACTCTTCTGGCAGCAAGTGGAAGGCTTTAAAAGGTAGGATGTGTTTAGCCCTCCCCTTTATGCCAAAATTAAACCCCCCACCCCCGTCTATTGTCAGTCATTCCCTTTCTATCAGGAATCAAGAAATTCTGGGTTTAAATCTTTCCCAAGAAAGTTTTGACTCAATCTTCTCCATGTTAAATTTTTTGTTTTCAGTATAGGAATAAAATGATTTCCTGATCCCACAGGGCTTCTGGAAATTAATTAAGAAATGTTTGCATATCATGTCAAAAAAGTCCTCATAAAAGTGTTGAGTGCCCTTATTGTAATATAGTCTGGATAGCTCATCACTGAGTCATCTGCTCTGTAGAAAATACCCTTTCAGCATCCACTGGTGAGAAACCCACTTCAGCCCTTAGCAACATAAGTGATCCCCATCATGGTACTTCTTTCCTGACTATGGCCCCGATATATTTCAATTAAGAAAAGTTGTGATGCACTAGCACTTGGTAGTTTTCTCTGTGGGAGTAGGATATTGACTGAAGGAGCCTGAGAACTGTAAAGGATCGACTCCAGGTGGGGCATGGCCTCGCAATCATGAGATGATAGTTTAATCAAGAGCTTGGTCATGGAGGGTTTTAATTTTCTAAATAAATTGGCTATTAAGAATTCCCCTGCAGTATATTATGAATAATTTTAATGAAAAAAAGATAGGAAAATTGGAAGAAGACTTCTGAATATTTGAGGGAAATTTAAGAAAAACTTGCCTGCGTGAAAAAAACAAACTAAAGGAATATCAAACTGTCATTGTGCAAGATGCATTGATAAGATCCATTTCTCCTCTGGCATGACTTCTCATTCTTACAGTTTTAATCCAGCACCCAAAATAATTTAAGACAGCCCCTAAAGTTATCTAATTATGTGATTTAAAAAAAAATCTGATACATTTAGTATATTAGGTTCGTATGTCTCCTGAGAACAGACTAGCCTGGAGAATTTTTTTACTACAGAGGAATAACAAATCCCATTTCTTTGTGAAAGGTAAAGTTCAGACTGGAGCCCCTCTCCTGCTATTATGTTCTTTGAATTAAGGCGAATTTATTTGAAGACTAATGGGTCATCATGTCCTTGAAGTTAATTGTTTCCTTTCCATCTCTGAACTCCATGACGATTGAGTATTCCTTTCCTTGTTCTGAAAGCTAAGTGCTTGTTGATAAAAGCATCTACACTTGTTCACTCAGGAATGCTGGAGAGTAACTCTGCTTTCTCCTTTGTGCTGTAGGAGTAGCATCCAGATTTGATCTGTTTTTTAAATGCATTCAAAAGCTAGCTTCTCCTTAGGCAGTTCTTAAGAACAGTTTGCTACCCCAAGCCCAGCACCTTTCTTTCCCATGACTGCGATTTGATTTGGATTTTGCCACAAAGTATACACAAGATTGTAGGAACTTATCCAGGAATTTGGTATTGTATGCATTTACATCCTAAGCAATTGGAAAATCCTTATCTTCCTAACAGTAGTAACTTATTACAATTTTCCTTTTGGTTTTTAATGATATTGATGGAACCACTATTTTCACCTTTTTGATATTGGACTTGCTCGTCTCTGAAACCCTATTTAACTTTCAACATTAGAATTGTTTTGATTTTCTTGTCTTTTCTGCCTGATGCCTGAATTCATGGAATCTCTAGTTTCCCAAATGCATATCACTTGGTGTTTTCTATAAGTGGCTCAAACCTGCATGAATTTGCCCTTTTTAAACATGCTGTTCTCTTTAATAAACCTGACATCAGTTCATGGTAGAATATATTACAATTCTCTTGTAGGATACCTACTTGGTGGACATGTAGTACGTCTCTTCCATGGTCATGATGAGTGTTTGACGATACCATCTACAGACCAGAATGATTCCCAGCATAGGTAAGTCAGTAGCTTCATTCTTGTCCTAGCTGTCTCCTGTCTCAGGTGACTCAGACTAAAGAGTTTGCATTTATATTTGGCCACATATGAATTCTGTACATGCTGATCAATTGACAAACCTTCCTCCAGCTATGGATTCCAGTTTGTTAAACAGGAATGGCAGTACAGGGGAGCTTGCTCACAGGAAGAGCTATGTAGACGTGCTGCTGCTTAGGCAAGCAATTCTGTCGTGCTTCCCAATCCCTTCATATGACTTGGTTGCTCTGGAATCTAAGGAGTTTCTGGTAGCATTAATTGTAGACAGAAACACCCATTTCGTTCATGGAAATCAGGCTAATCATTCTCGTGAGTCTGTGTCTTACACATATAATTCACCAGGCTCTTCAAAGGCAGATCATCTCTATTCTCCTCATTTCATGTACTGAGTAAATAAGGTGGAGTTTGTTGATTTGGTTTTGCTTATTACCAGATAGCACTGGAGAAACCAAATGTCGATATCCAACAAGAGGTAGATTTAGCAGGAGGTGGTACCAAGGGCAGCACTGGGAGGGTGATGCTTTCTTTGGTCCTGTATTTGACCCTTGATGAATGCTTTTCAAAAATTCAAAACCATGAGATGGAAAATATCAATCCAAGTCTCAAATTCATACTACAGAGTCCTTTAGTAGTCAATGATCAAAGGAACGGAGCACAAAAAGCTTGGCCCTATAACTATAGAAAGCTGATATTAAAAAATCAAACCTCAGGTCCAAATTAGACTGAATTTGGGACAGCAGTGAGTCTGATCTGCTGATAATGCTTCCTTTCCTTTTGTGTAATGCCTACAGGAACTTTGTCCACTACATTTATTTTGCTTTGTTAGAAATATGGGCTCACAAGTCTTCCCAACTTAGAGATTGTGTAGGTCCGTCTCCTGCCAAAGGTCACACACTGGCTGATTTCAGATAGAAGCTTGGAAGCCAGAGCTGCTGACTCTCCATCAGGGCTCGTTCCTTATGTGATGTACTGAAAGACCCCCAGAAACAATGTGCTTGACTGTATTATTACATGTCTTATAAATCATCCATTGGCAATAGGTATTTCTTATAATTCTGAGTCTCTTCCTACTTCCTTCATCCTCCAAATACCCCTTCATGGGAACCAGATATGACCCAAAACAGTGTGTAGGACACATAAAGCACAGACCTATATTAAGAGCCCTGGTTAATTCATTCACTGCCTCCCTGGAGCTGATCCAGTGGTTAACAGTTGTCTCTGAGTAGAAAAGTTAGGTTGACCTGATTTCCTTTAGAATTAAGGATTCCCTACCCTGTCATGTGATCCTACTCAGTGGCAGTTTTCTTTTTCTTTCTTTTGTTTTTTTTAATACAGTGAAACCATGCAATAGCCCATGTATTGTCTCTTTTATTCTGCATCAAGGGGAAGGTTTGCAGGTAGATAAAGAACTGAAGTTTTGTGAGTCTTACAGGATTATCTACATCTAAGATGGAATATACAAGGACTTCACTAGTTCATTCTTCCCATTCCTGTTCTATTTTTAAGGGTAGGAATTTGGAAAAAGTGAAGTATTTGCCATGTGCAGCCCCCCAACATGCCTGTCATTAAAATTAGAGCCAAATTAGAAATAGCAGGGCAGAAACTATGCTACTTGGAGAGGCTTGTCATTTAGTGGGTATTCCTGTCAAGTTATTCAGCAAAATCCTGCTTAAAAGGCAAGTGTGGGCAAGTTTGTGGAAGGGGGTGATGGGGACAGTGAAGTAGATGGAGAGAAGTTCTCAAAATGGGCACACTGAAGCAGACATGCACCCCATCACTTAAAGAACAGTGAAGGTGGCCTTCCCTTGGCTGAAGAATTCCATAGGTGCTAATTCATGTTTTGGGAAAAAAGAAATTCACTGATAAAAATAAGAAGGTATATCCCTTTCAAGAGAGCATGAAGGGGTTGAGACTGGGGCAAGTGAGCAGCTATTCAGCACACTAGAACCTGAATTTTTGTATCAACTGGTCTCTCAGTCAAAGCAGGATACATTGGTGTTGATTGATGCATAGGTGAAGTGAGTGATAAGCCTCATCACTGCCTTCTGTTGTCAGGTAAATCCTTAGAATTGGCCAGGATGGCGAGAAACACCAAAGTCTTGGGGTGAACCTGAGGAAATAGGAAATAAAGATCATGCTAAGAGATCCCAGAAGCCACTAAGGCATGCAAGTGTTGCATTGTATTGGCCTTGACTCTCCAGAAGAAGTCATTTTAATTCCCTCTAAAGGCTGGGAACAGCCAGGCTAGGCAGAGGGACTGACTGTCCCAGAGTGGAAACCCAAGATCAACAGTCTAACATTCTGAGCTCTGATCCTTGCCTCTGGCTTGTCAAACACCCCTGGGATAAGTCACTTAACCTACTGAAGCTAAGGCTAAGCTGTCAGCCAAGCTTTCAAAAGCAACTCAGCTTGCCACCCACTCCTCTCCTTGGAATTTTTTTAGAGAATGAGAACAAGTTGTTTTAACCTCAGTAACCTTATGAAATTAAGTGGAGCAGGCCGCCCAAAGGTGCCAGGTGGGAAGAACAAACTGTCAGGAATCCTTCAGATGTCAGGGATAGAGAGTCCTCTGGTGCCAGCTCCAGTGTGTTTCACCTGTGCCCTCAGGTGAGTCACTTCATCCTCTCCACCTGAGTGATCCTTCCAGCCCTTGCTGAAGGAGGAGAAGCACCAGTAATAATCTGAGCAAATCTTCCTGGCTAGGAGGTCAGTGTGATACCATTTCTATTCTAGGCCTGGTACAGAGACACCTGGGCTGTCAGAACTCTATGTAGGATTTTTTTGCTAATATTTATCATCTCCTTATAACACGTACATTTGAGAAAGGTTTAGAAATGTCCTCTATAGTCTCACCTTCCAGAAGTAACCACTGCTAATGTAATGTTTCATAATATTTCTGTACCATTAATGTGTTTTTCTATGCATGTTTATAAATATTTGAACAAAATTTGGATAAATCTACAATACATAGTAGTTTGTACATCCATGAACATCATTGTGCACATTGATTACTTTAAAAAAAAGACATTAAATTCTCACAACCATTTTGTGATGTACATGTCCTTAGTAGACCTATTTTATAGATGAGGAAGCTGAGGCACAGCAAGTTGAAGGAGTTTGCCCATGGTCACACAGCTAACAGATTCAAACTCAGATCTGTCTGACTTCCAAGCTCATATTTTGAACCAACTCATAATTATACTAGTTCTCCAGAGAAAAAAAATAAGTACACATAACACATTTCCTCTTTATCTCTGTAGAGTACCTATTGTCTTCAAAACCTAGATCAAGATGTTTCTGGGGCTTGAGCATTTCAATCATGATATATGCAAATCCTCTATGGTTGGAGGTAGGATTTTAAATTAGTGAATATAAATGCAGTTAAATGATCAGTCTTGATCAATGGTCACAAGATTCTCAAAGTGGCCAGATTCAATATACCAGGTAATCTGAGGACCACTGTTCTTGAGACATTCTCCTAAACCATAATAGTTTGTTTAATTCTACATAACCTGTGATCTAGGTAGATTAGTCCCCGTTGTATAGATTAAAAAACTGCAATTTTGCTAATCACTAGAAAAAACATCAGACAAATCCAAATTGAGGGACATTTTACAAAATATCTGAGCAGTACTCCTTAAAACTGTTAAAATTATGAAAAACAAGAAAAGACTGAGAAACTGTAACAGATCAGAGGAAACAGAGGAGACATGAGCTAAATGCAGTGTGGTATCTTGGATTGGATCCTGGAACAGGAAAAACTTTAAGTGAAAAACTAAGATGAAACCCGAATAAAGTCTTGATTTAGCTGGTAATGACATACCAATGTTTCTCAGTTTTGACAAATGTGCCATGGTAACATAAGATGATAACATGAGGGGAAACTGAGGGAAACTATACAGGAGCTTTCTGGACTATCCTTGCAACTTTTTTATAAACTTAAAATTTTTCCAAAACAAAAATTTTATTTAAAAACACAATTAAAACTGATTTTGAACTCAGAAAAGGAGGCAACAGTGCAGTCATAAAATCACAAACACTCCAATAACTGAACATAAAGCTTTGTTCTAAGTATCCTTGAACAATGAAAATGAGTTAACACTGTATTGAATATGTATATTAAAAGTACAGGTACATTTTTTAAAAGATCTACTGCTACCTCAAGGATCTTACTCTGAAAGAATTGGAGCCTTCTGTGTCACGGCGTCTAACTGGGCTATTTTGACTCCTGATACAGAAACGGAGATGTTCTTGTCCCTGCCTTTTCATCATACACCTGAGATCCATGAGTGTCTATGATAGGGATATGGTGAGCCGCTCCCTCCCCTTCAGCAGCTTTTATCCCTCCTGAGAGAGTGAGACTGGAAAACTCTACCACCCTTTGACTCTTGCTTTGCATTCTGCTGACTAGAGAGAGCTTAGACAAGCAGCAGGGGCTGAGCAGCCTCTGCAGGGAGCTGTTCTTCACTGGAGCTGATCCATGTCATGCACGTAGGAGCTGATCTCCAACTCTGTTCACAGGAGAATATTCTATGAAGCTGGGGGAGCTGGGACAAGAGCCAGGTCTCTGTGGAGAGTGGAACCCCTTCGGATAAGGTAATGGAGGGTCTGGGGGGGAGTGTTCTTTTCAAAATTACTTTTTTTCCCCCAGTACAGTCCATCCTCTTAAACATTTCATCTGTTCCCCATCACCTGACAAACTCTCAAAGGCTTTGGTCCAAAGTTAAGTTCTGAAATGTCTGTGACTTTGTTTTTTAAAGAATAAAACACACACACACACACACACACACACAGGATTTCCAAGATTGCTGTTTTGACTCTGAGGCTAGGCAGCTCTGCTGCCCTTGCAGTGGCTGAGTCATAAAAGGTAAGCTTAGACATGGCTGCGGAGAGCCATCAAAGTTGTCCTATTTGTTTTCTTAAACAGACTCTCTGGAACCCAGACAAGTCTTCTCTCTCCTGTCAGTAGTTTTGTTGGTGCCAGTGGAAAGTTAGCTTTAAGTGACAGAGACAAACAGGCAGTCGTGATGGCATGGGATAAAGAAGATTAAAACTTCTCTGGAAATGTAGCTGTTCGAAGAAGACGGTACTTATGAGGACTTTCCAGAGACAGTATTGTACCTGGGTAGAAGGAAGCAGGTGACTTTCCAGCCACAAGCTTGAGTAACCACAAGCTTGAGTAACCACAAACTGTTGAAAGGGGATCCAGTTATCACAGGGCCTTTATTTGGCTGAGAGGGCTCACAAGTTAGGCTAGAGCTGAACAGCTTGCAATGAGAGAGGGAGCTTAAGCGTCAACCCCTGGTTTTCCTTTTCTGCCTTTCCCTCCAGCTTCCTGCTCAGTCTCTCCCTGAATACATGGTCAAAGTAAAAGTCTCTTTCATGAGGGGTGTATGCCCCAAGGGGGGTCCTCAAGATGATCCACTTGAGATCAGAAGAAAATATTAGCCCTTCTCTCACATCACACACACACACTCACACACACACTCTCACACACATTCACATGTTTTACTGAGAAACTGGAGACTGCTGTTTTAAAGAATGTTGGTTTTAAGGAGTACCCACTTGTTAACTGTCTGGAAGCATTTGTATTCTCTTTCCAGCCCTGTTAAAAATCTAACAGTAATACACTATTCTCAGGA
Source organism: Daubentonia madagascariensis (assembly GCA_023783475.1). Classification (NCBI taxonomy): domain Eukaryota; kingdom Metazoa; phylum Chordata; class Mammalia; order Primates; family Daubentoniidae; genus Daubentonia; species Daubentonia madagascariensis. Next base: position 919,190 of record JAKFHU010001436.1, on the reverse strand, counting down.
TATTAGGCCTGGCCTTCTTGCTTAATGGGCTTTTTAAAAAGTCAAAATACAATAGGTGTGTGGTATGTCTGTGTAGTTCTAGTTAAAGTTTGTACGTTTTCCAGAGACCTACACGTGAAGAATTTAAGCCTTTTATCGATGTAATTTGGATTCATTGGTGCTCCAGAAAATTAAATAAAGTGGAAAGAGATTTTAAAGTTTGACACATTTTATTCTAACTTAAAAGATCAATTATGAGTTACAGATTATTCGTTGGATAATTTCTCCCCTAACACCGTAACTTTTGTTGAGTGCTAATCTTTTATGAAAGGCCGTGAAAAGGTCGGCATTCAACATGGGATCTCCCTTTTCTCAACCCACTCATCCTGCTTTTCTTCTGTTCCATAGAATTTATCTCCTTCTAATATAATGCAGTGTTTACTTACTCATTACGCTTGTTTGTTGTCTGCCTCTCTCTGGCAAGCGTGAGCTGCGCAGGTACTTTTTACTATTTCTTGAAGATAGGGCTCTGTGGTCGTAAAATATTTGAGTTCAGATGGCACATTTGGAAAGGCTTTGCTTTCACAGGAACAAGTTTTCATTAAAAGACAAGCGTCCCATCCGGTTGGGGGTTATTTGCATCAAGACACTTTGGTGGAGCAAAGGGAAAAATGGGAAGCTTGGGACTTTCAGTTATATTAAACCATTGACCTGTCCTCAATGTTATGTTCCTTGTTGGTGTTCTTGAGAGGGGCCAAGAGACAGCACTGGGTTATAGGCAGACATGAAATCCTGGAGCAAGCCAGAAGGTGGGTGCATTGTCCCCTAAGGATGACCACTAGAAGGGTTGTAAATCTGCTAGCATGTGTAAGAAAGCCCAAGATAAATATTGAAAAGAACTTATTTTTGTATAAATGCAATCTTCCGTCTGTTTCATTTGCCCAGCTGGAGTGGCAGTAACATCAGATGGGGCCAGGCTTTCCGACTCCGGCATCTCACCACAGGCCATTACCTGGCCTTGACAGAGGACCAAGGCCTTATACTGCAAGACCGGGGAAAGTCAGACACCAAGTCCACAGCCTTCTCTTTCCGGCCATCAAAGGTAAGGTGTGGTAAAGTGGACTTTGACCCTGTTCTAAAAGTGAAAGCTCTGAAACCTCCAGGTAGAACTATAACTGAAAAAGAAAGTAGGCTGGAATGAAGTCTGAAATTAGACCTAAGGTAAACACTTTCAGCATATCAGCCCAAAATAAGAAGAAAGATTAATCGAATTGCTTTGTGTCCTATGGAAGTGTACCTATTTATTTGTTTATTTATTTATTGTTAATTTCAGAGTATTATGGGGGTACAAACGCTTTGGTTACATAAATTGCCTTTGCACTGCCCGACAGCGTGCCCATCCCCCAGACAGTGCGTACCACATCCATTAGGTGTGGATTTACCCATCCCCACCTGCCCAACACCCTATGAATGTTACTTCCCGTATGTGCACATTAGTGTTGATCGATTAGTACCAATTTAATGGTGAGTACATGTGGTGTTTGTTTTTCCATTCTTATGGTACTTCACTTAGAAGAATGGGCTCCAGCTCCATCTAGAGTAACACAATAGGTAGTTCATCATTTTTTTTAATGGCTGAGTAGTACTCCGTGGTATATATATATACCACATTTTATTAATCCACTCATGTATTGATGGGAACTTGGGTTGTTTCCACATCTTTGCAGTTGTGAATTGTGCTGCTATGAACATTCGAGTGCAGGAAGTACCTTTTTAAACATTTATTCTAGCTTTCTCCTGTGGCAAACAACCATACACTTTGTAGAAAATGAATTCGCTGGAGAATACAGACACTAAAGAAAACCTGTGAGAGCTCAGTGAGGTACACCAGCTAATTCATCAAGGTAGCATGAAAGCTTAACTAGAAATTCAAATTCATGGGTAACTTGGTTTGGTTTAGTAGGGCTAGACACAGAATTGGCTATGTGTTCTTTGCACCTTGGTGTGCTATGCCATCTCCTTCTTCTTAAATGTAGCCTTTACCTGTAAGTGGATCTGCCTTCCCTTTCTTGACTGAGCTTCCTGGTTTCACTTGGGGAGTGTAATGAAGTTTTTGTGACAGCTTCTCACATTACTAGCAAAAAAAAAAAAAGACAAAACAAAACTCTCTTCTTTTATCTGTTGAATTGAGTTCATAGAGGAATGTGTACCTTGGATGAAAGGTGAAGTCTTGAGTAGGAGAAGAGTGGAAAGCCCTAGAAAACACAAGGATCACAGGAATGGACATTGTTGCTCAGAAGCTAATGGAAAATATTGTCATTGTTTAATACATTCTAAGTTATTTTTAATAACTTCTAAGTTATAATCTTCACTCCTATAAAACAATGGTAACATGGAGACTTGCGTTTCAGAGCTACGTTTGTTTAAATCCAAAGATGCAGAGGAGACATAAGTCTGGACGTGCGATCATCTTGCGGTATTTGTATTATATGAAGTTAGGAGTACCTTCCCCATCCTTTTCCTTGGCTATCTCTACTCCTCAGATTTTTAGCTTTCTCCAGTCCATCCCCAACCTTCACTAAGAATGGATCCTATGGTAGTGAGGTCGACCCCAAGTGAATAGCTTTGCCATTTGATGTGTATATAGACAACTATTTTTTTCAAACCTCCATCTTTAATGTTCAGCCAGGTTTTGACTCTGCATAACTCAGAGCTGGGTCTAGTTGGATGGTCAGAATTGTATGCTGAGATAACTTCTGATGGACAGGTAGATGGTCTGCCACTTTATGATTATTCTGGAAAGATAAGCCAAGCATAAGAAGGGCTCTGCACAGACATCTGCACAGTTATCAGGAAGTCTGCGCTCCTGAGAGGAAAGCTCAGCATGTCCTCTGGGAGCTTCATCTCTAGTTTCATCCTTTTTTGTTCTTTTCCAGAAATAGATCTTGATTTGTGTTCTCAACACGATTTCAGTAAAGGGTTGTTGATGATTCTGTTCGTGTAGGACTAAGTAAATTTTAGATGGGGTATCTCTGCTTCCTAATGCAGCTGAAGAAAACAGTCTTTCAGCACTGCCCTTCCTTGAAGCAGGGGCTCAGAGTTCTTTCCCCCTCTCATTTTATGGTTCTGTGGTCTTTTTTAGGCAGAGAAACTCTTTGGCATGGTTTTTTCTCCCTTAAATTGCCCTACATCAGAATTAGGCTTTTTTCACACCTATATTTCAAATATTAAAATATGTGAGCTTCCTGCCTGTATCTTTCTAAACCACCCTCAAATGCCATCTTCCATATGCTTCTCTTCCAATGGTGTATTGGCTCCTTGATTTCATTTTTTTTTCTGAGCATATCTCCTTCATGTTATCATTTTTTTCAGATTCCCAGCACAAGGGGAATATCTATTTAGTAAACATTTTGGCCTCCAGGAAGTGGTTTAGAGGTGTGCAACTTGCTAAAAGAATCAGTGAAACAAAGCAAGAGAAGAGTCGTAAGAACAAACAGAGGCAGGGTCACATTCTTCCCTGAGAGACAACTGGGACATGGTGTGGGGGGTGAGAGCAGGTGGAGGCAGGGGAGGGAGGTGGAACATGACAAATGACTCACCGTGGCTAGTGACCAAGCAAGTGTCTTTCTAAGAATGCCAGCCTGGCCCTTTTCTTACCTGAGCACTCTGTCTCCTTTCTCCTTGGCCCACTCAGGATGTGCTGCTCCAGGACAGGACAATGACCTCGAGGTCTTTACCATTTCAGAAAAAGGCTTCTCTGACAGCAAAGGAATCAGGCGGCCTTCCAGGCAGCTGGCAGGATCCTGTTCCAAGGGGACTCTTCCATCGCATCTTTCCTGGCTCAGCCTCTGGTGCATGGCTCAGCACTGTGCCGTGGTCTCCAGGGAAAGCAAGAAAAGCTCAGAGCACCACAGAGGGCTTGTAACACTCCTTCCACTTGGCACCACTTCTGGCCTCTGAATACATTTTATCGTCAGAGGGCCCATTGCTTATCTCCCCAAGTCCTTCCATTTCTATGTACAGGGAGGCAAGCAGCGTATGGCTGGAAAGTCATCATCGTATCATGGGGGCCGCCAGCATAGCAGGGCTGGATGTAAAAGTCACCCATGAGTCACATTGTCCTTGGCAGTGTGGGCACATTTTACTGGAGTCACTATGTTAGAGAATTTAAATAACTCTCAGTGCAGTAGTAGTCAGCCCAGCTACTGTCATTTCAATTTGAAAGAAACTGAAATTAAAATGGCATAGGCTCCCATGACAGGCCAAGATATGGCTGTGTTCCCACGGGAAATCAGGGCTTCCTTGGGACATTGTGTGGGCAGGGCATTTAGCATCGTAGACTGTGAAGCTACGCACACAGGGAGCACACAGCTGCCATACACAATCCCAGTAGCTGTAGGAGAACAACACTGGAGATGCCTTGATTTCCCTGGGCCTCCAGATGCCTCCTTAGTAAACATATTCTGACCTTGCTGGGTGCAGGCTCTCTTCCTTAAATACACTCTTTATTGTGCTTTCCCTCCCTGGGAAATAGTGATGTCCCCCAACAGAAAGAGTTTTGGAACTCTATTTTTCCACAGCATGAAGGTATTGAGTCATCCGGCTAGCCCTCGCCTGCTGCAGGTGTTCTGTGAGAGAGTAGACAGCAGACAGTGGCCTAAGACCGTGTTTCAGGATGATGGGGGGCGCAGGAGTTGGAAGCACTCAGCGAGAAGGCTGAGAGAGAAGGAGGCAGTAAGCTGTGTCCTATGTGATGGGGGCCATTGGGCAGGGTGGGGAGCAGGGTGTGCCTCTGGTCCTCTCTGCATGTAGGGGGAGTAGGAAAACAGAATAAGAGACTCCTGGGAGGAGCATTGCTTGGGCTTCAGTCACGTGTTTTGGGAGGACACTGGGTTTGCTGAGCTATGAGTCATTTGGTAATGATGGGCTTCCCACCCAGTATTATCTGTCAGGTTGCATTAGCCTGTGACAGCTATGACTACTAAATCGGGGGCTGTAGAGCAGCTGCAGGTGTGTGTTAACATTCTGAACAGGCTGCCTTTAGGAGGGAGATGGCAGGTGCCCCCGTGGGTCTTGCATGTGCATGAGAAGACGGGGGTGTGGTTGACCCTTGCTGAAAGGTGACCAAGTGCAGAACCAGCTGCAGCAATTAGCCAGGGCCTGGCTCGGGTGGAATCACACTGAGGTCTTTGAGCAAGCTATGAGGAAAATGTAGATTAATGTACAGAATGTGATCTCAATTAAGGTCCCCCTCCCTCTACTTCAGCAGGATGATCCAAGTCAAACTGGAGGTCTGGGATGTATTTTTGCCTTGAAAATGCAGCATCACAACCCTATCCCTCTAATCTGAGGGACATGGTATGCTATGAGACATGGCATGGCTTCAGTGTTGCCTAGATCTGGCCTTGACTCCTATCTGCTCTCTCTGAGACCTGGAACACAATTCTTAATCTATGTGCTCCCCCTTTGGAGTCTGATGCTTTCAGGTCTGACCCTGCCTGCCCTTCCACATGTCTCTTGACACTTGCTTGGTTGCCTTGAGCTCCAGCATACTAAATATGTATTGGTCTTTGAACATGTTATTTTTTTTCTCACCACCAAGCCTGTGCCTAGATCTCTCTTGCCCCTGCACACGCCACCACTAAAGAGCTCCTTCTACTTCCAGGCAAGTGTCAAGTGCCCCCATGAGAGGACAACTCGCTCCTGGTTTTGTTACAGCCATCACTCCTCGACCAGGAGCCCCTGGATGACAAGGACCATAAATTAATAAGCATGAATTCGGATGTACTCCATTCCAGATATCACCCTAGACATTAATGCCACAGCTTACATCTCAGCCCTCTTTTGCCTTATATCCCAGCATATCACACCGTGTGCAGCATATAGGAAGTTTGGAAATTGCTTGCCGAAGGGATACGTAAATGTTGTCATACAGTGAATTCAGAGTGAAGTCCTTTTCATTTTAACCTCCATCTTTTTCATAGACATGTCCTTGCCATTGTTGTGTAATCATTTTGCTATCATAATCCCTTCCCTGTATACACATCCAATGACAGAGATTCATTTTACTTTGAACACCTAAGTCAAATTTCCGTGAACTTGATTTCACATCATTTTTCCGTGGTCTTGACATTGCAAGGCCATTCCCCAAGGATTGTCAGATAATGTGATTTAATATTTACTCTGACATGGCAATACTGTCTATTTAGATGTCATGTCTCAATGTCAGTTTACAGCACTGAATTCCTTTCAGAGAAGGGTGAATTAATAATGTTAAAGTAGGTCTTGTTACATGTAGCCATTTATTTTATAGCTACTTTAAAAGCTTTAAAAAGCCACTTTAGTTGACTGTACCACAAGTCTTGAATGACTGAGATAGAATCTCAAATTTTGCCTATTTCACTATGTAAGGGCATAGAGCTATCATTGTCCCCAATTAGAGGACATTTTTCCTTAATGTATAAAATCATTAAATTCATTTTGGTAAACATTTATGAAATATTTGCTGTGTGCTAAGCATGGTATTCTTGGCCAAGCGTGACTTTCCTATCTGCCTTTCACATGCCCTTTAACCTCGGAGCCTCAGCAACCCTAAACAAGGTGGCAAGGGGGCTCGTGGTAGGTCAGTCTGTGAAACACTGGTGCTGAAGTGTCTGTTTCCTCACCTAGTTATAGGTTGGGGAAAGGGAGGGTATAGCGCAAAGGAGGGAAGTAGAGAGGAAAACACATGAATATCAAGATTCAAACATCTAAAGAAAACACCACTTACTATAGCTTCGTTTTAAATAAAATCTACAGAGGATTTCAAAGATTTAAATTGATGTCCTTTCCCTGGTCTTTATTGTTCAAAGTGAACCAAATAGAGGGGCAGTCAAGGAGTACCATGGGGTTTGAAGAGAAAGAAACCTGGGCTCGAACCCAGGCTCTGCCATGTGCTATTCAACCTTTTTATAAAAATAGGGATAAAGAAATGTCTTGAAGAATTGTTGCGAGGATTAAATGAGACCAGGAAGATGACCTGAGAAGCTGTTTCCTTATCCATAAAATAAAATGTGAAAGGTGCTGCCTACCTCAAGGGGATGGTACAGGGATTAAATGGGAAATATGGAGAAAAGAACCCAGCACAGTGACTTCTGCTCAAGAAATGTGGCTTCCCTGATGAGGCAGGTGAATCTGCTCCACCAGCACTCTGTAAACAGTGGAAGGTCTTCCTTGTCTTCCCACCCAGCAGAGGCTTTGCAGCCAGCCTTGGGGCCAGCCAGGCTCCTAGCAGTGTCTTACAGTGTGTGTGATTTTTTTTTTTTAAGGCAATACTAAGACTTCAAATTCTAGATGAGAAATTCAGAAAGCAACTATACTGGTGTAGAAATGAATCCAAATGTAATTCCTCAGGTTTCTCCAGAGACACCTAGGAAAGAGTGGGCTAACCGGGGCTTTCTTGAGGGCTCATCCCAGCATTCATGCATGGGCCCATTTCCCCTTAGCTCCTTTCCCTCTGAAACATTTTTGGGTGCTTACAGCCTAAGTTGTTTTCTGTGCTCACAGGTGGTTTAATTGCATTAAATGACAACAAATTTCACTCTAAATTAATAAGCATGAATTCGGATGTACTCCATTCCAGATATCACCCTTGACATTAATGCCACAACTTACAACACAGCCATCTCTGGCCGTATTTCTTTTTCAGTCCATCATTCACATGGAGGCTGGAATGGTTATTCTAAGAGGCAACCCTCGTGTCTCAGTGGCTTTTTATCACCTACGCTAGCTTTTCCCAAGAGGTATTCTAAATGACAATTCTATAGGGGAAAATAAGCAAAATGCTGCATTAAGCAGAGTTCAGTAGGTTCTTTTGGTTTTTATTTTTTTGGTTGCTGATGATGTTTGCTTTTTGCCATAGGACTAATAAGAGCTAATGTTATTGTAATATTCCCCTTGACTCTTAGAAGAAGATACGATATTTGTCCGAAGTCATCTTTTCCCATAGGAAGTCTGTTAACATTGTGAGTTTGAGAAACACAAATCTATAGGATAGAATTCAGAGTCCTTAATTTTTGTTCAAGTCCCATTCTCCTTGCCACGCTGTGCCCATCTTACTAGAATGCCTTTCCCTCCAAATTCCCCTTCGCTCCTTTCTCCCCAGGCTGAGCTCACATCAGGTATAAATCTTGTACAAAACCACTCCTAACTCCCCCAGCAGAATTACTCTTTTTTCCAAACTCCACTTGTGCTTTGGATGTAGACTATATCACCTTGTTGTGATTATTGATTTGTATGTATAACTCTTAAAGTTTGTATGAACCCAAAGCCATTTTTAGTAAAGTAATAGTATACATTTTCAACTTTTTTTTATAATAGCCTTTAAATAGCTAAAACATGGATACAATTAATCACTTAACTGTGCTAATGGTAATAATAATCATTCAAATAATTCTGTTCAAATGACAAATGGGCTTTGGAATTATACCTGCTTTTGAATTCTGACCTATTACTTACTAGCTGCGAGGCTTTAAGCAAGTTGTTCATCCTGCAAGCTTCAGTTTTTTGATCTATAAAGTAGGATAATAAAAACATTAGGGCCATTAAAAGGTTTAGAGAAAATGTTTGTAAAGTATTGTGTGTAATACCTGTCAGGTCCTTGGTAAATTCACTTGATGTTGTCATTGTGAAGCACTAAGCATTATACCTGGTTCAGACTAGGCACTGGGCAACTGCTAGTTCTAGTGTTCCCATCTTTGTCCTTCTAGAAATCTTAAACCAATCTGGAAGCAGCAACGTGATCATCTAAGCCAAATACTAACATGACAATTATGATGTGGTCACCAGCATTTCCTTAATAAGCTGTCGGTGGAGGCAGACAGCTTCAACACACGTCAGGCAAGAAACCTATTCCTTCTTGGGATCAGCTCATCATCTAACATAAGCAAGGTTGATGCAGATAAACAGAGATACAAATTGAATGCCTGCAGGATGATAAAACAAAAACAAATTATTTGAAACCCATTTTAAGCAGAGTACCATGTGGAATACAAAGAAAAATTCCAGTTTTGCACTTCTAGAGTTTTCAATCTGGCAGAGGGCAGCTAGTGTACCAGCAATGATTTCATACATGTTTTAAAATGTACATTTTATTTTTATTCACATATCACAAATGGTTGGCATTGAAAGATAGTTTGTTACATTTCCCCAGAGTAAGGGGTACGCCATACATCGCAGGGCTACATGGAGAAACACCAGGATCAGTCAGGAGGCAGAGGGAATGAGGAAAAAACATGGACAAGAGCCTTTTTGTGGCTTCCATGGAAAGCAATGGGTTAGTCAGGATAAGCAGGTTTAGTGTTGGCTAGTTTGAATATTTTCAGTAGGCTCTGGAACTTAGAGTTGCTACCAGTTGTCTGATAGTGGACCTGGGTGATTAGGGCAGGGGAATGGTAGCCTGGAGGGTAAGGAGGTGGTTAGCTTATGGGCTCTGCGTTGGTTTCCATATGAAAGATGTGCTTTCAGGGTGAGTACTTTACTATTTTTAGGAATTGACTAGCCCTGGGAAGGGCAGTCCCTGCAGGGTCAGCAAGGCTGTGAGAGCAGAGAAGATGCACAGGTGTCCTCCAGCTTTGGATGTAGAGAAAACTTGATGGGATGAGATGTGCTGTGTTCTTTTATCTGATTGTCAGCCAGGTGCTGCCATGTGAGGAGACAGAGGCTCAGGAAACAGTTTATTATACTCACAGGTCCTAGCAACGGGAGGTATGGTGGCCACATAGGACCACGTGGTAAAGCACCAGCATTGGGCAGGAACTAAGAGAAGGCCTAGGCTACTGCCTTTATTGGGGTTTCTTTCCATGGTTAAGGCAAGACAGGGCTGGATAAACAGCTTAGGACTCCCTAGTTTGAATGATTTCAGTGGGCTTTAAGCTATAGAGGAGGTACCTGGTCCCTGGCCTTGAGATGATTAAAGCAGAGGACTATTGATTGCTTCCTGGGGTATGGACTTCACAGTGGAGACCTGGCTCTGGATTGGTTAGTTTGCATATCAAAGGCATGCAGCTGAGCCATTTGCTATCTGAGAATGGGCCAGCCCCAGGAAGGGCAGTCTCTCCCCAGCCAGAAAGGTTTTTAAGATGTCAAAACACCACAACATACAGAAAATGTAAAAAATGTAAATAATATGTATGTAAAGATGCAGAGATGAGGTAGGGGAATTCCAGGCAGAACAAGTAATGCCAGTAAAGGCCTAGAGAAAGGGAGCATTTGGTATATCAAGATAAGTGCTCATAGTCCAATTTGGTTAAAGCATATGGTATATAAGAACTTTAGAAATGAGAATTGAGTTCTACAGGAACTTGGGAGTTAGTGAAAAGGAGTGATTGAATTAGCCCTATTCTTTAGGAAAATTCCATTTCTAGCAGTAGGTGACTGCATCTAGGGCCATATTCAAGTAAAATCAGAAAAGCACGTTAGTTCATGCTCCAGTCAAAAGGAAATCACTAAATCTGCTGTCAACCAGATCAAGCTTCTCTATCATTGACCACTTTCATTTCCTTACTGATTTGTCATTGTTGTTTAGGGTTGGGTTGTTTGTGCTGTTGATTTTGTCTCTTAGTTCTTGTTGTTGCTGCTGCTGTTCTTTTAAATTAGAAGTGGCCACTGCAGTGACTACCATAGAATTTTGGAAGATGGGACTGTTTTGTAGAGGCAGCAACCGAGACACTTCATTCTATAGCAATGATCTATTTATTTCAGTGACTCTAGAAAAACAGGTCCTAGTAGTTTTCTTTTCACAAAGCCATGTTTAAATAAATGAAAAGTGAGAAAATGAATGAAGTAATCATACTCATTGATAGTTTGATGTCCACGGAAAAGAAGCCAAACTCTAAAATAATTAAAAGAGGTTTATTCTGAGCCAAATTTGAGGACTGTGACCCGTAGCCACGCCCAAGAAGCCTTGAGCAAGTGGACTCGCTGTGGTTGGGTTACAGTTTTATACATTTTAGGGAGACAGGGATTACAGGGAAAGTCATAAATAAATGCATGGAAGGCACATATTGGTTTGGCCCAAAAAGGTGTGCCATCTCAAAGCGGGGGCTTACAGGTCATAGGTGGGTTTAGGGATTAAGGCAGGACAACTCGAAGCGGGGGCTTACACATTATAGGTGGATTTTGGGATTCTTTAGTTGACAATTGGCTGAAAGAGTTAGGCTTTGTCCAAAGACTAGGAATCAGTGGAAAGGAGTACTTGAGTTAAGATAAGGGTCTTCTGTCTTTCATGTGATGCTATACTGGAATCAGGTGGGGAAGTAAACCTCATCATAAAAACCTGTTTACTGAGATTTTATCATTTGTAGGTGTGACTCACCAGCCCCCTTAGAAAGGAATTTGGGCAAAGAAAAAGATGAGAGTTTAGTCTTCATCGAGAATATGTATTATTTTAACCAGGAGCTAATAGAGATCGACATAATTATTCATATTTAACCATTGCAGTGTGTATTATTTTTATTTCACTGCATTAGCTGTGGTTAGAGAACAGGCTAGAGATGAAAATTTTGGCATCTTTTAAGTCCTGTTACTGGTTGGAGTGTCTAAAGAGCTGCAAATATTTCTGAGATGAAAATCAAGTGTCCATAGTTTTGTAGAATAAATGTCTTCTTGACCAATTGCCTATAAAGTAAATCCTAACATATCAAATTCTATTTTTCCACTAGCTTATGTTATAAAATTAGAACTACGTTTCTCTGGAAATGTTTATTTTGAGAAATAAGTAATATTTAAAAATCCACCTAATGTTTCAACACACATGTTTGAAATAAAAAAGAATTTTCTTATGAAGTATTAATACTGCTCAAAGTGATCCTTTAAGTATATGCAAAATAACTAATTTTGCTTTTATGAAGGTTTGAAGAAAAATAAGAACTGAAATGACAAATACGTGTCAAAGAAAAAAATTACTGAGCTTATATGTATTTATTCCTTCAATATACGTTCATTAAGTAACTGATAGGTGCTAAATTCTCTGTATTAGGAATCCAAAATAAATTGAAATTTGATCTGTGCCCTTGATTCTTTCGTAGCCTGACAAAAAGAAGGTGTCATATAAACAAACACATTTCTATTATGATGTGTTAAGTGCTCAATGGGAGAATGAGATCGTGCTGGGGAAATGCAACAGGAGAGACCAACTCTGCTTTCGCAGAGAAGGTGACATCTCAGCAGGGTTTTGAAGAGTGAGTAGGAGTTTAGAATAGTGGGGAAGAGCACAGACTGTGGAACTGGACTTCCTGGCTTAAATCCTGGCATTACTTCTTGAGTGATCTTGGGCAAATTACTTCCTTCATTTTCTCATCTGTAGAACTAGGACAATATTTGTAGCCACATCAGAGGCTATTATGAACAGTTAATACATGTAAAGAACTTAGCTCACTGTTGATCATGGTAAGGGCTCAAACGTGTGCTGCTATTGTTCCATCATTAAGAATGAGAGGAATGTCGCAAGCAGAGGGAACAGCACGCTACATTTTTTATTCTGTAAAAAGTTCAAAACGCTGCCTGGTTAATGGCTTTTACAAATGAGCAATTTAACGCAAGATGTAGAAAAGAAATGAAAGTCGAGCAGAGCGATTCAGAACAGAGCCACAGGGACTCTGATTGATGAGGACAAGAAAAGCCACCATGCGTCAGGGGTCTACTTCATGACACGCTCTTGTGACAGGCACTTCAGGTTGTCACTGAGTTGTTATCTGATGCACAGGAAGTCCCTTTTCCATACTGGAGAAGAGGCAGTGAAATAGTGAAAATTGAGGAATGAAACCCCTTGACTGCAATACACAACTCAGGAGGCCCTAAGAAACTACCATGCAAATTACTACATTAATTTAAGGCACAGTAGCGCCCCCTACCTACTCATAGTCTCCTTTCTCTGCAAATTTTTGTAAAAGATATTTATGTGATGTTAATAGCTATGTTTAAAGCCCTTGAGTTAGGGAGGTTATGTAGGATAACCATTAAAATTATGGAAGATATCACTTGCTGAAAATAAGTTAATTGGCCAGTAAAGGGTTACTTATTAAGGTTTCTAAATCAGAATGAAGAAAGTAGAAAATACAGTGGAGAATTATATAAAATCAGAACAGAAGAGAGAACCTATCAGCTGCCTCCTTTTCCCACGGATTTCAATAATCACTGAAGCAGCCGAAACTTGAGAGCCGTTGACTTTACAAATTCACAGCAGGTAGGGGAAGCGAGCCTTTCTGGAATCCTGGCTTGGACAGGCACATCATGATTATTTTGGTAATAGGTTCCCTGGCTTACAAATTCTGCAGAGGTGATTTGTTTTATGTATTGAGTTTGTATTTAATCAGACATGCCTGTGTTTGTTTCTTTGTGTGTGTGTGAATTAGGAAATCAAGGAGAAATTGGATTCCAGTCACAAGCGAGGTATAGAAGGCATGGGCGTTCCAGAGATCAAGTATGGAGATTCCATCTGCTTTGTCCAGCATGTAGCCAGTGGTCTGTGGGTGACCTACAAAGCACAAGATGCCAAAACACCCCGGCTGGGACCTCTGAAAAGAAAGGTGAGACGTCAGAAGGCCTGTCTACAATTGTTTTACACTGAGTTGGGAGCAACTAGGCAATAGAAGTGAATCTGAGAATCAGGTGGACATGATTATGTTTTATTTCTTACTATTCTGAAGAGTTATTCTGTGACAGATTATACACAGTTCCTCTAATACATCAGCCTAATTTGGTTACTCTGGCCCTATATGCAATGGGAAAAAAAAACCAGTTGAATAGGTAGCAAACATGTATTGAGTTTGTATTTTATCACACATGCCTGTGTTTGCCTCCTCCTCCTGTGAGGAGGAGGTGGCATTTTTTTAATGCACTCTAAAACCTGATCTAAATGACTTTTGGTGGTTTGCTGTCTTGGGATTATCCACATCATTGCTCCCCTCATTTAAATGGATAATTGAGTTATCATGCAGTTTTCAAAATATAGAGACTAAATAGAATCTCTACAGAGAAAATGCAGATTGCATAATAACAAGCCCACAGGAAAGAAGAGATGTGGAATGATGGCAGAAAGAAGAGCTGTTGGGGAGTGATGCTGTATCCACAGAGAATGTGTTCAGATGTTAGTGGTGTGTTACAGACTGCTACCGTGGGAAACTAGCTTGAATACATGCAGCATCTTTGTACCAGAAAATAAATTGCCGTAGTAGCAGTTGTTTTGATAGGAACCAGAGAATGGATGCCAAGGGTGTGATGCTTTTTTTCTTGAAAAACACTTACAAAATACCGGTTTGGATAGTCAAGGGGTCCCAGAATAATGTTCTAGGAGGCAACATACACTGTACTTAAGGTATATCAGCCTAGTATGGTAATGATGAAAAGTTTTCCAGAGTACTGGTTATTTTAAGAAAGGATATTGGAAACAAATATAAGGTGATATCTTAGTTTTGTGTAAAGCTAAACATACTAGGAAAATACCTAGAAAAGGGAAAATGAAATGATCAAAAGAGGGTAGAAAATAGAATAAGAGGTCACATAGACTAGCTTGTGTGAGCCCATCCCTTCCTCTGGAAACAACTACTAAGGCTGGATAAAATACAAACAAAAAACAAAACAACAACAACAAAAAAAATCAAACAAACCATTTGAAGATATCAACAACCAGGCCACCCAGGACATGGGTGCTAAAGATCACACATAGAATGTAAGAGCGCTAAGGTGAGCCTGTCTTCATCTCCATTTTTCCCTTCAGCACATTTGCTGACTTGCGGAACTGGGGAAGGGGGTCTTGTGTTAGCTCCACTGTGCTGGAGAGACAGAATAGACATAGGGTCAGCCAGCGTTTCTGGGACTTCAGAGGCCAAGAGTACAGAATGGGGGGAACTGTAGAAACATGAGCCTGAAATTCTGCATGCAGTTTCCCCTGGGATCCTAAGCTGACCATAGATGGAATGTGAAGCCAAGATAGCAAACAGAAAGCTGCAACTATGACAGAGAAGAGCAAAGCAGCAATGTTGACAGCATGACAGTACTAGGCAGACATAAGTTGGGGCTCAGGGGTTCACGGTCCCCCTAGAAGATACGATAGGTTTTCGGTTGAATCCCAGAAGGGCTGCACCTCAGGAGTGAGGGCTACACCCTGGGAATAAGGGCAAATTGAAATTAAATGCCAAAAACCCATCCTCTACCAGCCTACCAGAAGAAAATGAAATCTTCTATAGAGTACAGTAATATCATGTAGAGTCTCTACAGTTTTTCAAACCTACTAAGGCAATGATAACATTTAAAGGAAGTGGAATTTGTGGATCTTGGCTGTGACCCTGGGTGGGAAGGGGCACACTCCAAGGGCTCTGTCAATGTGGACAGATCCCAGTTTGCACTGTTGATTTATTGTGCCTGTCCCTGCCTTCCTTTTCCAGGACCATAGCCCATAGGTCCATTTAACTGTTAGAATATGCATGTGAATTCGGGAGGTGCTTTCAAAAACTCTCTCTAAATGGTGTTGAAATGCTCAGCCCTTGACAGGGCTGCACCTCTTCATTTCATAAGGAGCAGGTTGAGTTCTGTCTCTGAAAATACAAAGAATATCCAAATCTGTGTTAAGCATTTTATGAAATGAACAGAACAGTAATCTAGAAAAACCAATGGAGAACAAACACAATGAAAATCCTGATGAATACCCACTGCAAAGGAAACACCCTCCTTCCCTTCCCCATTGTGGGCTGCTGTTCTCTGTTCTTGGATGTGGGATTCCTGTGAGAGAAAAAAGACATTAGGAACTGGGCTGCTCAGATTAGTAGGGTTTGTAATAACAACAACATTTTAACAGCTGCATGTCCACCCAGTTCTCATTACTTTCTTGTTTGGCTGGCCAGTTGGAATATGTTATCTGAACAAGCAAAACCTATGGATTTTGGTCTTTAGGGACCGGAAATCTGGGACTGAGACTAAAGTATAGTGGCAATGTATTGCTAAATCTAAATGCAACATTGTTAACCAGTTGCTGGGAAGATCTGACAAAGTAATGTTTTATAACAGTGAATCCAACGATAAGGCCATCCTTTGCTAAGCTTTACACCGCAGTATATAGATGGGATGCAAAGTCTTTTTTCAAAAATGAACATAAATTTTTACAAGCCTGTATTTTACTTCCTATGTCAATTCATTCTGTCAGGAAATGCCCTCAAAAGGATAAAAAATAAGAAAGAGATTTTCCACATGGAAAGGAAAATAAGTTATTTCTTTATGCTCAAATTGAGAACCAAAAATCTTTATTCTAAAGGTATTTTTTTTGGAGCCACATGTTTCATTTACATTAAAATGACTTCTAAGGACCTACAAATTATTCACTTATTCCCATCAAGAGGAAACCAGGCCAGCGAACTGTGAATCAGGATTTGGCCCTGACTTGAACCAGGGTCAAGCCATCTCACTTAACATAGTCATGTACTTGACCTTTTTAAAGGAAAAAGCTACTGACCTCCACACCAAAAGCTGCTAGCCCTACCCCAAGATTGTATCGTGATATCCTTAGTGATCAATGAGTATGCTTAGCTTCCAGATAACTAATCTAAGATCAGTACTATACTGTCCCTTACAACAAACACTCATTGAGCACCTATTATATTCTAGGAACCATACCAAATGATTTACCTGTAAATCATCTAATCCTCCAAACAACTCTCTAAAATAAGTCTATTTGCAGATGGTGAAAGCCAAAGCAAAGAGGGGTTAAGTAACTTGCCCAAGGTCACACAGCTGATAAGTGGCATAGCAGGACCAGAACAAAAGTCTGCTAATACAGAGCCCCTGCTTTCAAGTCCCCTCTCTGGCCTCCATGAGAAGCAAGCTACCACCTCGAGTTGTGTCCTCAGTCCTTCCACTAACTGACCAGTGTATCTGTCCTTCAGTAGAGAAACCCAAGCCTGATCCCAGTAGAGAGTTTTGCTGTAAATTATCTGTCTTCTTCCTCAATTTATCTCTGGAGGAAAAGGCTCTGAACAAAGTGACTTTTCCCATCTCCAAGGGTAAGGTTCCGTGTTCATTTTAAGAAAAAAATCTATTATAAAGTATGTTTTCACCCTTTGAAATTGGCCATCTAGGCCCAAGGAATTTATTGTGACTCATACCATGGTGGCACATAAAATTTCATTTTCATCTAAGCACCGTGTCTCAGGAATGGTTCATCTGTCAGTAATAGGGCATCTGGGTGAATAACTTTGTTAATGTCCCATTTTCAAAATGGACCCAAGGGAGCTTGGTTGGAGAAAGGAATAAGAGGGATGAGGGAAATACTGCAGGAAATGTTGACTGCCCAGCTGTGGAGTAGTGCGTAACCTGGCCCTGCTGTTCTTTGCCCCGTGGGTAGGTCATACTCCATCAGGAAGGCCACATGGATGATGGGTTAACACTGCAGAGATGCCAGCGTGAGGAGTCCCAGGCTGCTCGGATCATCCGGAACACGGCAGCTTTGTTCAGCCAGTTTGTCAGGTATGTTAGCTCCTTCCCTTTCTCTACCTGGCAGTTTTTACTCTATGGCCTTTTAACCCCACTCACTCAGCTCCTTTTGATACTATGAGTATTTTCAGGAAATAGTTAAACACCAGCAAAGAGTTTTGCCAGAGAGAGCTTGGGACTGAAACTTAGTTCCTACATAGGTGACCTCCTACTAGCTTCACTCTTTGCCCAACAAATGCCCAAGCTCCATTGGTTATTCAGGTTGGTGTGATGAATACTCAAGATCTTTGCACAAAAATATAGTGAAAAGAGCTGGAGCGCTTAGATTCCTTTTGTATTAGTGTGTAAAGAGAGAAGGAGTGAGGAGAAACTGATCCATATCCTGTGTGCTATTTGGAAAAGGTTTCTATATCATTCAGAATTGTTGCTATGGTTTGGATCAAAGTGGATTTGCATTGGAAGCCTTGAGTTACCCAACTACGGCTGGGAATTAAATGGGAAAAGTAGCAGAACTGCCTGCTTGGATTGTAATCCCTCCAGCCTAAATAATGCTGCCAAAACAGAACTCTATGGATTGTTTTCACCAATTACCATGAAAAATAGATTCTATTGTAAGCCATGCAGTGTTCCAAGCCATTCTTCCCTTGTAGGAAATTATCTCTAAAGCCAAGAGGGTATCAATTGCATGTGTGAATTTGCATGAAATGAGAACTTTTTTATATCTTTACTTTTCTTGCTGTTGAAAGACTGCAATCCAAGGAATGTGTATTAGGATATAGGCAAGGCTTCTCTTGCAGTTCAGAATAAACTTTTACTTCTCTTTTAAGTAATAAGGTAGAGTAGACAGGTGGCTTAGGAAAAATAGGACAGCCCAGGTACCGGGGCTCAGGGCCCTTCTACCTTTCTGCTCTAGCATCTCCTACACATTCTTAAAGTATGTCTCTGGACCAGAACATCAGCATATTTGCAAACTTATTAAAATGCAGATTCTCAGGTTTTACCAGACCTACTGAATCAGATACTCTTGGGAGTAAGATCCATCAAAACATATTGTATAGGCCCTCCAGGTGATGCTGATACATGCTAATGTTTAAAAGCCGCTGCCCTGAAATAGAGATCTTAACCTTGCCATGTTAGATTCATCTAGGGAGCTTTTAACCCCCAAATTTCAAGGCTATATCTCAAACCAATTGCATCAGAATCTCTGGAGGTGGGATCCAAATGCCAGTATTTTATTAAAGCTCTCTAAGTGATTCTAACATTCAGCCACAATTGAGAACTGCTGGCCTGGTATGTTTTCTTCAAATACCTTACTAACACCATGTCGGAGGACTGTCCTGCAAAAGGGGGAAACTGAGGGAGCCTAAGAAATATATCTCTGGCTAGCTGGCTATGTATCTAGTAGAACTCAAAGGTTCTGTTACTAAAATTGGAGAAAGGAGAGTGGATAGTAGAGGTATTCCTGCCACACGATGAAACTGAGACTTGCAAGTCAACAATGTCTTGTCTGCTTTCGGCTCTGCCACTGGTTTCCTATGACCTTTGAGCAAAATTTTTCCTTCCTCCTTTCTATTTCTCATTACTTCCAGGACCTGCTTCTCTTCTTCAAAGAAAGGCTATAAGAATGATTGTTTTGGTATAGGCAAAAAAAGATTGCTGCACGCGAACATGAGTTTTTCATGTTTCTTGGTGCTTGACTAGCACCAAGATCATCACCCTCTAGATGGGTGGGTTTATTTATCTGGTCCCCAATTGTCTCGATTTCTACCCTTAAATCTGTTGTAAAAGTCAGCCCCCTACTTCACACGTATATAAAAGTTAATTCAAAGTGGATCAGAGACCTTGGTGTGAGACCTAAAACTATAAAACACATAGTCCTAAATTTTCATGACCTTGGGTTACACAGTGGTATCTTAAATATGATACTAAAAGCAAAAGCAACAAAAGAAAAAAAATGAATTGGACTTCCTCAAAATTTAAAGTGATTTACTGCAAAGGACTCTATCAAATGAATGAAAAGGCAACCCACATAATGAAAAAAAACTGCAACTCATGTATCTGATAAGGGACTTATATTTAGAGTAAAGAATTCTTACAACTCAACAATGAAAAAGACAAATAAAACATTAAAAATGGGCAAAAGATCTGAATAGACATTTCTCCAAAGAAAATATACAAATAGCCAATGAGTACATGAAAAGATGCTCAGCATCATTAGCCATCAGGAAAATGTCAACCAGAACCATAATGAGATACCACTTTACACCCACTAGGATGACTATAATCAAAATGATTGTTAATAACAAATGTGGGAGAGGGTGTGGAGAAATGGAACCCTCATACACTGCTGGTGGGAATGTAAAATGTTGTGGCCACTTTGGAAGACAGTCTGGATGTTCATCAAAAGGTTAAACATAGAGGTAAACATATGACCCATCAATTTTACTCCTAGATATGTGCACAGGAGAAGTGAAAACACATGTTCACACAAAAACTTATACACAGATGTTTATAGCAGCATTATTCATAATAGCCCCAAAGTAGAAATGATCCAAATGTCCATCAGCTAATAAATGGATAAATAAAATGTGCTATATCAATAAAATGGATGCTATTTAGCCATTAGAAGGAATCAAGTACTGATATATACTGCAATATAAATGAACCTTTAAAACATGCTGATTGAAAGAAGCAAGTCACAAAAGACCACATAGTGTATGATTTCATTTATATGAAATGTCCAGAATAGGCAAATCTATACAGACAGAAAGTAAATTAGTGATTAGCTAGGGCTGGGGTATCTGAGGGGGAAAGGGAGAGTGACTGCTAATGTGTATGGGGCTTTATGGAGGGCTGATGAAATAAAGTTCTAAAGTGGATTGTGGTGATGGTTGCACAACTCTGTGAATATACTAAACCAGTAAACCATTTAATTGTACCCTTTAAATAGGTGGTGCTATGTTATGTGAATTATATTTCAATAAAGTTGTTATTTAAAAAGTCAGTGGGAGTTACATGCCTGACATTGGGAAGATTATTTTTAAACAGCTTTATTGAGGTAGAATTTACATATCATAAAATTCATCCTTGTAAGTATACAATTCAGTGAGTTTTAATATATTTACAGAGATGTACAACCATCACCACAATTCAGTTTTAGAACATTTCCATCACCCCAAAAATATCTCTTTATGCCCGTGGCAGTTTATTCTAGTTGCCACCCGCAGCCCTAGGCAACCACTAATCTGCTTTTTGTCTCAACTTAATTCATTAACTTGATAAATTAAATCATAAAATATATCGTCTTTTGAATCTAGCCTTTTCACTTAGCATTTTATTTTTGAAGTTTATTCATGTTGTGCCATCCCTTTTATATTGCTGAAGAGTATTGGCATGTGTGTGTGTATGTGGAGAGAGAGAGGCAGATCGATACATAGATCTAAAGGCACAGTCATCACATTATGTTTATTCATTCAGCAATTTAACAGTTGGTTGTTTCCTGCTTTGGTTATTATGAAGTAATTCTTCTATGGATTTTAGAGTAAAAGCTTTCAGATATGTTTTTATTTCTCTTGGGTAAATAGGAGTGGAATTGCAGAGTCATATGTAAACTTGTGTAACTTTTGAATATATTTTTATTGTGGTAAAATATACATCACATAAGTGTTATTGTTTTACCCATTTTTAAGTTCAGTGGCATCACCACTATCCATCTGCAGAATTTTTTATTGTCCCAAACCAAAACACTGTACTTATTAAACGGTAACTCCCCATTCTCCTCTCCCCGCAGCCCCTGGTAACTTCTATTCCACTTTCTGTCTCTATGAATTTAACTATTCTAAGTACCTCATCCAAGTGGAAACATACAATGTTTGTCCTTTTGTGTTTGGTCTGGCTTGTTTCACTTAGCAGAATGTCTTCAAGGTTTTCCCATGCTGTAGTGTGTATCAGAACTTCATTCCTTTTTAAGTTTGGATAATATTCCATTGTATGCAAATACCACATTTTGTTTGCTCATCACCCATCAGTGCACATTTGGGCATGTTTAATTTTTTAAACTGAAAAACTGTTTCCCAAAGTGGACATGCCATTTTCAAGTCCACTCCAGAAATGTATGAAATTCCAATTTTTCCACATCTTTGCCATTGTTTTTATTGCCATGTTTTTATTGTTGCCATTCTAGTGTATATGAAGTGGTATGTCATAGTGGTTTTAATTTGTATTCCCAGAATGGAATAATAATATTGAACATATTTTCATGTACTTATTAGCCATTTATATATCTTCTTTGGTAATAGGTAATTAAGTTTTTTGCCTTTTTAAAATTGGGTCATTTGTCTTCAAATTGAGATTTGAGAGTTGTTTTTATCTTCTGGTTACAAGTTCTTTACCAAAGTTATGATATGAAAATATTTTCTCCTAGTCTACGGCCTTTCTTCTCATTTTTAATGGTATTTTTTGAAGCACAAAAGTTTTTAATTTTGATTAAGCCCAATTTAACGTATGTGCTCATGGGTTGTGCTTTTAATGTCATATCTAAGAACTCTTTACCTAACCCAGAGTCACCAGGATTTTTCCTCCAATTTTTTTCCTAAAAGTTTTAGAATTTTAGCTCATACATTTAGGTCTGTGATCCATTTTGAGTCCATTTTTGAGCATGATATATGGTAAGGGTTTACATTCATCTTTTTGCATGTGGATCATATGGATATCAGATTGTCCCTGCACAATTTGCTGGAAAGATTACTTTTCCTCATAAAATTGCCTTGTCACCTTTATCAAAAGTCAAGTGACCATAAATGTGGAAATTTATTTTTGGGCTCTTAATTCTATTTCATTGATCTGTATGTCTGTCATTATTCCAAAACACTGTTTTGATTAGTGTAGCTTTATAGTAAGTATTGAAATCATGTAGAGTGAGTCATCCAATTTTGTACTTTTTTTCAAAATTATTGTGTTTCTGGGTTCTTTGCACTCCTGTGTAAATTTTAGAGTGAATTTTTCCATTTCAAAAAGAAATCCTGCTAGAATTTTGAAAGGTATGGCATTGAATGTAGAGATCAGTTTTAGAGGACTATCATCTTAGTAATATTAAATCTTCCAATCCACAAATGTAGAATGTCTCTCCATTTGTTTATTCTTCTTTAATTCCTTTCAGTAAAATACTGTAGTTTTTAGTACATAAATCTTGTAATTTTGTGAAATTTATTCCTATGTATTTGATTCTTTTTGGTGCTACTACAAATGGAATTATTTTCTTAATTTCATTTCAGATTATATATCACTGGTATATAGAAATACTGGTGTATAGAAATTGGGTTTTTAAAATATTGATCTCGTACCCTGTGACCTAATCAAAAGTGTTTATTAGTTCTGGTGGGCTTTTGTGTGTGTGTGTGTGTGTGTGTGTGTGTGGATTCTTTATAATTTTCTACGTACAGGATTATGTTATCTGTGAATAAAGAGAGCTTTATTTTTTCCTTTCCAATAGAGATGCCCTCTATTTCTTTTTCTTGTATGATTGCACTGGATAGAACATCTGCTACAGTATGCAATAAAAGCAATGTGAAGACACATCCTTGTCTCGTTCCTAATCTTGGAGGGAAAACATTCAGGTTTTCACTGTTACAGTAATATTGACTGTAGGGTTTTTATAGATGCTCTTTATCAGATTGAGAAAGTTCCCTTCTATTCCTAGTTTGTTGAGAGTTTTTATCTTGAATGAGCATTAGATTTTGTCAAATGCTTTTTCTTTGTCTATTGATATGATCATATAATTTTGTTCTTCACTAATACGGTTTATTACATTAACAGATTGGGAATGGGATATTGACGTTTCCAATTATTATTGTTGAAGTGTCATCTTCTATCTCACGTCTGTCAGTTTTTGCTTCACATATTTTGGTCTCTGTTGTTGGGCACTTATATGTTTATGATAGGTATAATATCTTTCTGATAAATTTACTCTTTTGTAATTATAAACTCTCTTCCTTTTTTCTCTATGAATATTTTTAGTCTATTTTTTAGAGCTACTCCAGATATCTTACATGTAGATCTTATGGTTTCTGTTTTCATGGTATATCTTCTTCAATTTTTGTACTTTAAACCTGTTTATGTCTTTGAATCTGAAGTGTGTCTCTTATAGACAGCATATTTGGATTTTTTTTAAAGTCTAGTCTGCTAATCTCTCCCTTTCATTGGTATGCTTAATCTATTTATATTTAACATAATTATCCAGATAGTTGAATTTATGTCTGCCAATTTGTTATGTGTTTTTTATCTCATGTCCTTTTGTTCCTGTGTTTACTGCCTTCCTTTGTGTTAGATATTTTCTAGTGTACCATCTTAATTACTTTGTTGAGTTTTTAAAATAATTTTTTAAGTTATTTTCTTAGTGGTTGCTCTAGGGAACTCAATACATACTTAACTTGAAATAATCTACTTCAAATTAATAATAACATAACAAATAAAGCAACTGTGCTTTAATATTGTTCTATTCTCTCCCTCCTCCTTTGTGATAATATTGCCGTGTATATTACATCTTCATATATTATGAGCTCAACAATACAGTTTTATAATTATTGTTTCATGCAATTGTTTTTGAATCAACTGCAAGAAAAGAGAAAATATATATTTATATTGTTTTTTATATTTACCTACATAATTACCTTTACCAGTACACTTTATTTCTTTGTATGGATTCTAGTTACTGTTTGCTATCATTTTCTTTCAGCCTAAAAGACTTTTTTTTAGTATTTCTTATAAGGCAAGCCTGCAACCATTTGCTGATGGACCTGAGTGTGGGCTGGATAACACATTCAAGTTTCAGGCAGTTTATAGTTCTGTCCTGGATTTTACTTTCTGTTTGCATGGGGCCTCACCTTCAGCAAGACGTGGATAGCTAGGGCCTTCTCCAGTCCTTCCTGAGAACATGTGTGGCCTTGCAGCTTACCCCACCCTGTTAGAGCCTCTTTGCCATGAAGCAGGGGAGGAGATGGAAACATCCACAGGCTGAAACACCATAGACTCTCACTGTTCTTACCAAGGCTGATCAATTTTTAAAATATAAATACTACTTGATTTTTTGGTATGCCTTTGGTCATTTCCAGAGTCCTAAAATGGTTGTTTTTTATTATTTTGTCCAGTTTTATCATTGTTTTGTATGAGAGGATTTACTGAGTTCCTCACTCAGCTATTCTAGAAGTCCTACCCTCAGTGGAGAAATTTGGTTCTTCCAGCTACAGGATGTTTAAGAAAAAAGGAGGACTAATGAAAAAAACAAAAAAATCAGTGCAGAAGGGGTGTGGACTGCAAAAGTCATAGTACTTGGATTTTGCAAGCGCTAGGAAGTGAAGGAGGAAAAAGTATTTTGGAAGCAGATTCTCCTCTCCCATCTCTTTAGAGAAACCAACAGTGCATGCTTTGTACACATGGAAACCAGAAGGAGGGGTGGCCTTCTGCGAGAGCAAATTATGTTAAAGGAATAGGGAGTGAACACAACAAGAACAATGAAGAAGGGAAGGTTAAAATTTCTTCATGCTGCCTCATCATCCTCTGTAGCGTTGCTGGGAACTGTCCATTAGGACAAATGAACAATGCAATGGATTAAACAGTCTCAGAAATCCTGCTGAGAAAAAGATACTGTCCACTGCCCTCTGAGTTTAACAATATACAGCATATAAATAATTATGTTATGGTCCTGGTATGGTAAATATTCAGAATCACCTGGGATCTCACTTGAATTTAACAAAAGAATTCATTGGCAAAAGTCCAAGAATGTAATGGGACAGGGGCTGCAGGCAACTGAAGAAGGCTGGGGGACATAGGTGCCAATTGTAGTTATTTCTGAATTGAGACACCATCTTGTCCCTGTTCATTTGGCTTTATTGTGAGGTTCTAAAGTAGAATGTGAACACCGTGACCACTGTTCAGAGGTCATGTCTATTTTCACCACTGTCCCCAGAGCCAAGCATGTGATATGTGCCCTTTTTTGAAGGAATAATAGATCTGCCTTAGTGTAATGGCAGACTATTATATTGATGTTTCTTCAAGGGGCAAGATGAAGTGATCTAGCCATGAGAATCCACAAAACAAAAAAATTAGACCTAAGCAAGGCTGGCAATCAGAGAACATACCCTTCCTATTTTCCAGGTGTAAAATTGAAGCACAAGAGGCTTAGAGGCAGTCCAAATATCATATGGTTATTGGCAGTGGCAAGACTAAAACCTTGGATTTTCAGCTCCCTGTATAGTACATATGCTGCTCCAGCAAGCTACAAAAATGCCTATAAACCTTTTCTTTTCATCTTTTCCTATCACATAAAGAATTATTCTTAACCACCCTCAGTGTCTCTGGTAAAACCAAAATGTTTTTTAAAAAAAAATGCAAGACCTGGAACTGGACCAAAATATTGAGGAAAATGTATTCATTCCTTCACTGAATTTAGAAGTGGAAAGTCATATAAGATTGAGTTTTATATTCCCAAACCTTCATCTCATGTCCTGATGGCATTCTCTTCCCCACTATTTTTTTGCCCAATAATATCCCAGGTAGTCATTTGCAAACACTTGCTGAGAACCTGCCATGGGCCAAGCACTGCCAGGAGTTTAGTACACGCTGAGAAGTACCTCCCTGCCTGTAATAAGCTCATAGTCCACTGGTATTCTGCCTCCATTGCATACACTTGGCATTTTTTGGTACAGAATTAGGATTATTATCCACCTTACCGCCTGCATGTTTTCAGAGCTTGTTGAGTCTGTTTTGGACCTGGTTGACATTCTTTTCTTAGCATGAGTCCAGATTAATATATAACAGTCATTGACTAAACAAATATACTGTAAATGCATGGGAGAACTCATTGGAAATCGACTACCAAGAAGCAGCGCTGATGTTTCTTATATAATCAGCCAATTCTCGATCACTCGGGGCCTAACAAAGCAATTCCACAGCGAATGGGTCCATTTCCCCTTCTTCTTCTTACCCTTTGCCCTCTGAGAGGCTCACACATGTAACCTCAAAGGGGGGGAAATGAAGGCTCATTTTGATATCTGTGGTGGCTTGTAGTCTCTCTGTGTTGAAAGGATTTAATTACAAAAATTTTGGAAAAATAAAACCAAAAGAGACAGGTACATACGAGATAGGAGGAGCACAACAGGGAGAGAGAGAGATGGTAGTCCCAGTGCCATGAGCTTGGGGCGACACAGAGAAACAAAGAGGGGCAGGCATCACAGCGGAGAGGGAGGATATTGAGAGATGGGGAGAGGCTGGGAAGGAGAGGAGGGAACAGGGAGAAGGCGGCCAGAGGAAGGACACACGGGTACAGAGAGCAAAGGAGACATCAACAGATGGGGTGAGGGAAAGCAGGTGTGAGCGTGGAAACGTGAAGACATGCAGAGATACCAGAAGACACACAGAGAGAGACAGAGTAGGGTATGGGGAGAGACCCAGTGATGGAAATCCTTCCAGCCTTATGTTTAACCAATTCCAAAAGAAGGGTTGATAGTTTAAAAGAACTGTGGGTTAATAAATTTGTTATTTTCAAAGGTTTTTTTTATTTAAAGAAAAAAATTGTGGCAGACAAATCGGGGTAAATAGAAGGGAAGCATCTGCTGTAGATGGAAAAGTCACTGTCTTCATCACAGTTGAAATTCCCTCTTTAGATTACAGAAAAATCATTAGACATTTAGCGAAGACTTATGTGATGCTAGGTGCTGAAATATCACAGCAGTTTTAACAGGGTGAGTTATAAGTTGCTTGAAAATAAATGGGTTAAAAGGAGTAATTTCCTTTTGTTTATGAAATAGATTTACTATCAAAACCGAATATTCTCTTCTATTGCTCCGTTACCTGGCAAACTTAATGTTCTGTAGCTGTTGGTGCAGCGACTACCCCCAGTAAGCAGCTCACGGTGCGGTGTGGGGCCATTAGGAGCAGGACCCAGTGGGTGCTTGTCAGGGCCCTGCTGGTGCCTGAGCCATATCAATCTCGTGGTTTTTAGTGGAAACAATCGCACAGCCGCCCCCATCACCCTGCCTATAGAAGAGGTCCTACAGACCCTACAGGACTTGATTGCCTACTTCCAGCCCCCAGAGGAGGAGATGCGGCATGAAGACAAGCAGAACAAGCTCCGCTCGCTCAAAAACAGACAGAATCTTTTCAAGGAAGAGGTAAGTCAAAACAAAAAGTTGAGATTCTCTTTGTGACCAGAGCTAAAATAACTCTATGGCTGCAGTTTAGCTTTGTCTCTATGCATGTGCATGTTTACGAAAGAGCCGGAGAACAAGAAAGAGATTCAGAAGGGGGGAAGAAAAGGATTTATTGGATGCAGAGCCTCCCCATCAGCCGATTCTGGTTATACTAACAATGGTGGCACATTCAAACCAGATTATATTTTAAAGCTTCCATGCCACATATGTATCCAAAATCCATTTTCAATAAATTTCAGCTGTTAGAGCATGGCATTGGCTGTGATTCATAAATTTTGGGAAATGTCAGAATTACCTATGAAACCTGTTTGACAAAGACCAATGCCTAGATTCTTCCACAACAGGAATACCTGAGAAGCTGGTTTGAAAGATACAAGTGATGATAGGTCTTGTCAGAACTTGAGCATCTGAATCACTGGAGGTAGAGCCTGAACTGGGGGACAGTGAGAGCCAGGCTCTCGTTCTGGCTCCATTCCTGACTTTGTATGACCTTAGACAAGTCACAAGCCTTCTCCAAACTTGGACATGATAATCTGGTGCTAACAGGCCATGGTTATACTTCTGCATCCACCATGCCTGGGGACAGAGCTTGACTCTTTGGCATTTCCAAAGTTAGTGGAGTGGAATGTGGAAGCATCCGTGCTCTGTCTTCTGATCTAAGTGGACTTCAACCCTGGAGGCACCCTGTATGCCTTGTAAGCTACTGAAACTGCATTTACCATCTCCCTCCTACTCTTTAAGAACAACTAGGCACAAAAGTTTTTAATAGGTGGCATAGTATTATAAATTAGCTGAAAAAGACTCATCACTAATGATCAGGGAAATGCAAATTAAAACCACTGAGATACCACCTTACCCTTATCAGAATGGTGATTATTAAAAAATCAAAAAACAATAGATGTTGGTGTGGATAAGATAAAGGAGGAATGCTTTATGCACGGTTGATAGAACTGTAAATTAGTACAACCTCTATGGAAAACAGTATGGAGATTCCTCAAAGAACTGTAAGTAGAACTGCCATTCGATCCAGTCATCTCACTACTGAGTATCTACCCAAAGGGGAAAAAAAAAAAGTCATCATATCAAAAAGACACCTGTACCCAAATGTTTATCACAGTACAATTCACAATTGCAAAGGTATGGAATCAGCCTAAGTGCCCGTGAGTTGATGAGTGGATAAAGAAAAATGTGGTATATATATTCCATGGAGTATACTCAGCCATAAAAAGGAATAAAATAATGTCACTTGCAGCAACTTGGATGGAAATGGAGAACATTATCCTCAGTGAATTATTTCAGGAATGGAAAAACAAACACCACATGTTCTCACTAATAAGTGGGAGCTAAACAATGGTTATATATGGTCATAAAGTGGTGTAAAGTACACTGGAAACTCAGAAGCAGGGAGGGGTGAGGGGTGAGGGATAAAAACTTACCTATGGGGTACAGTGTACACTATTCTGGTGCCCAGCACACTAAAAGCCCTGACTCCAGCATTATTCAATTCATCCATGTAACAAGTGTACTTGTACCCCCAAATACTTAGAAATAAAAATTTAAAACAATTTTTAATAAGTAAAATAAAAAGAAAAGCTGAAAAAGTAGTTGAAAATCCTTTTTCGGTCTTATCGTCTCTCAGTTCCACATTTTGGAGGGGGGGAGGAAGCAAGCATAATTGTCTTGTACATCTGAATGGAATTTCTTGCACTTATTTGAGGTTTAAGGGAAAAACAGGTACTGTATCCAGAGCTGTTTCTGGGTGAGTCAGAATCACTTCACACCCAGACGGAAAGCGGGTTTTTGTGAGACTCATTCAAGCTCCCTCTTCCTCAACATGTCCTTGGATTGAGTTAGACACATGGGGGCAAACCCGTCAGAAGAGACAGCTGACTCATTCCCCAAATAGATGCTATTTAGGTCTCTGAGGCATAAAAATGCATATTTTGTTTTTAGGAAGAAAAAAACAAAACCCCAACTGGCACCACGAAGGTCTATTTGCATATTAGCATTGTCAGCTTTAAAAGGTGAATGGCAGGGGAGGGACAGAGCAGAAGGGATTGTTTTCTTAATCGGGAATGTTTACTCTTTCCTCAACTCTCCTTCTCAGGGAATGTTGGCCCTTGTCTTAAATTGCATCGATCGATTAAATATCTACAATAGCGTAGCACACTTTGCGGGGATTGCAAGGGAAGAGAGTGGCATGGCCTGGAAAGAAATTCTGAACCTCCTCTACAAATTGCTGGGTAAGTGCACCTACAGCGCCCTCCCCCTGGGAAGATTTCCAAGGGATTGCCACATGAGAACCCAGACTGTCAGCTAGCCTCGTTCCTTAGAAGCCTTTTATTAACCATTTGATTTTAACCCAGCTGTTCATTCTGTTAACTAGTAGCTTATTGTGTTTTCCAAACTTAAAGCAAGAAGTCAGCAGCAAGTGGAAGCAGAATGGGGGTCAGTTTTGCAAAACTGCCTGTGAAACCCTTGATGGTGACACTCGCTGAACCTTAATTCCTTATCTTTAAATGAGGAAACAAGATTAGAACACATTTATGATGTCTTCCAGTTTTAAACTTCTGCAAAGATATCACCTGCACTTTGAAAATTGTTATTCTCTTAAATTCTGTGTCTCTTAAATTCCACTTGTCCACTTGTCAGTCAGTTATGATTTCTGCTGATTTGGCTGTTATTTAGTTTATTTTGGTGGGAAGAAAAAGGCAAGTAAGAATGTTCCAGAATCCAGAATCCAGCCTTTCTTCTCACAATGCTGAGCTTGTGGTAATATTCTGGTACCTGCTATAACAGGTTCATCCCACAGGCCTGGGCTGCCAGCCTGTGGGAGGGAGACAGCAAGCAGACAGTAGCAGCCTGTGCAAGAAGGTGGCCACCAGGAGATGCTCAGACACCATGACAAGGCAGTAGTTTAGAGCTTTGCTCTGAAGTGTATGTTCCACTGAGAGGAAGACTGTAGAAAGTTCACCAGGCCAGAGGGCAGCCCAGAGAAATCAGTCTGGACCTGTTCTCCTTGTGAGGAGGTCAGACTAGTGGGATTGCCACTGGGCTGTGTGACCCTGTAAAGTCTCTTCAAACTCTAGTATATTGTAGTGACACAGCTGAAACCCAGTAGTTATTAATACAACAATAATAGCTAACATTTATGGAGCTCTGTGTGCCAAGCAGTGGAATATCTCTTTTGATCCTGCAAGCAACACTTTGAGGCATAGGTACTCTTCTGTCCCCATTTTGCTGATGAAGAAACCGAGGCACAGAGAAGCTCATAACCTCAGGTTACACATCTAGTAAGTGATGAAGCTATGGCTTAACTCCCAGCAGTCTGACTCCAGGACTTGTGCTTAACCCTCTTGCTGCAGCTGACCTGAAAAGCAGGTTAGTAGCGCAGATGGAATTCTGCCCTCCACTGACTGCAGAGATGGAAAGCAGAGGCCCTGGAGAAGGCCTTTCCTTGTCCTAAATTTATGATATATCAGCCTCGGTAAAATCCCAATCCCTGAAAACCAACTACATGAAGGGCGGGCTACTTGGGGGTGAATCAGTTTACATGGACTTGTTCCAGATTTGCATCCACTGTCTTTGCCCTGTGGAGGGAGGGTTACTTGGTCTGGATTGGTAAAACTCTAATGAAAGCCTATTCTTTCCCCCTCTTTGCAATGTCATCTGCCAGTGGTTTCCAAGTATGAATAGGCATCAGAATCAGCTGAAGGGCTGGTTAAAACACAAATGCTGGCCCCCAATCCCATAATTTCTAATTCAGTAGATCTGGGCTGAGGCTTGAAATTTGCATATATAACAAGTTCTCAGGTATGCTGGAGTCCCTGATCCGGGCACTAGGAGAACCACTGTCATAGAGTGATACGTTTTAGATAATTTATAGTTACATGTTGTTATTGTTTATTAGTGTAACCAACCTTTCTAGCTGTGTTCACAGGGACACCTTCCTTTAGTACTGAAGAATAACAAATCTCTAGCTAGATTTAAGAAAACATTACAAGAAGTTGAGTTCTTAAGTCAGTAACCAAGCAGATTTTAAATTCTTATGTATCACTGTCTGAAGTAATTGTATGAAGTTATGTGTTCATTGCCTCTATCCCCTACTTGATTAAGGCAGGGAATCGCCCTTTTCTGCCCCATTGCTCTATTCCTAGCAACTGGACGGGGGCCTGGTACATAGCAGACTCTCTGGAAATACTTGTTGAGTGAATGAGTGAGTGAAGTAGATTTTTACTCTTCTAAACATAGAAACAGAATCATATCAAAGGGCTGGGCGGGATAAGATTGTCATTCAGTTCCTTTTAATTGCTAAGCAGGTGAAGTATTCAACAGCTTTCCAAGTTCTTATACCCATCATTATGCCTTTTAACCTACCTGATCAAATGTCTCCTTGTTTGCAGCTGCTCTCATTCGTGGAAACAGAAACAACTGTGCTCAATTCTCCAACAACCTTGATTGGCTCATCAGTAAATTGGACAGACTAGAATCTTCCTCAGGTAAGAATTGACAGGAAACTATTAGTAGAGAAAATGAAGGATTTTTCTTTCTTTCTGTAAAAAAAGAAAACGAAGTTGAATCTTTTCCACTGGATTGCAAGCAAATCTCAAATAATTTAAAAAAAAAAAAAAAAGAATGAAAGTCGTCAGGCTTCCTGGCACCCATACAACTTTATCTAGTAACTCTACCTCAGACTTCAACATTTCTTCCTTTTTTGTTTAATTTTTTACTTTATGCCTTCATCTTCACTCCCTAGGTCCTTTAATCACCCCTACCCCGACCCTTCATCCAGTGATCCTGGTCTCCTTCTAACTCCCACTGTACTCTTATTCTCTGGGTTTTTAAACCCTCTTTCCACATTGTCCTATTTTGGTTAGAAGCAGAATTAAAGGGTGACTGGAATAAGAGGGAAAATGATTATCCTCACTCCCCCCCCAGCAAATCTCCCTTCACATCCGTAGCCCTTCATGAGGACTCACAGAGAATTTAAGCCAGGAGTATGGTCATCATTGGTAAGTGACCACACCTCAAGGCTTGGGGGTTTGCTTCCTCCAAGATGAGTGAACATGGCAGGTGTAGGCCCCTCTCGAGGAATCTGAAGGGTTTGATGCTTTTCTCATAGTCCAGAGGTGACAGGTACTTTAACACACTGGCCAAGGGAGATTCCCCTAGCACCATCCACCTACACACATGTCTTCCTAAGCCTCTTTTCTTCAGTTCCTCCTCTCATGGGCTAGATTACATTTCAGGATAGTTTATGAAAACCTTGATAAAAAACAGAATCAAGAGGAATTTTCCTAATAAAACCAATGAAGCTATTGGCTAACTACTTCCTTTGAATTTTCATCATGATGTTACCCTTGTGCTTAACATAGAAAACTATCCAGTGTGCCAAGAAAAAAGGGACAAAGCCAAATATACTTTATTTTGTGATCTTATAGTCTGTTTGATACCCTAGTGCACCTAAAATAAAAATAATTTCTGGGGTAGTTTCTAGAAAAATTTTTATTTGGGAGAAACTCAGAATATTTTCTAAACTACTTAAGTGACCTTTGGAATTTATAGTAAACTGGACATCTCCTTTTATATCTACTTTTAAATGAAGTGTTGTTTGATCAAATTAAAAATTTCATTTTACAGCTGCTTCTCTATATTTTGACATACTGGGATTGTGTCTTTGTCCAGGAAAAAGAAGATGGGGTTAGTGCTGAATTGAACTCACCTCTCAATTACAGATGATTGGCCCCCAGGGGCTCCTGTAGTCTATCAGAGATAAATGCATCTTTCTTCTGGCTGGCAATATTTAATAGACTCAAAGAACTAATTATATTCTGTCCCCTCAGAATGGTTGTTCACTCTCAGGTTTCTAAATTATGGTCTTCTGCAGGCTATTTAATGTCCAAATGATTTTTGTGGCATTCATGTAGGTATCTTGGAAGTTTTGCACTGCATCTTGATTGAAAGCCCAGAAGCCTTAAATCTGATAGCAGAGGGCCACATCAAGTCCATCATCTCCCTGTTGGATAAGCACGGGCGGAATCACAAGGTGAGTTTGTAAAGAAGAACCCAAACAATGATTGACTTTGCCTGGCTTTTCCCTCTCCAGCACTTCATAACCATTGTGCGTTACTGAGAGTGTGTTGACTATTCTCTTTCTTGACTTTGATAACAACCCTGGGAAACTGGGGAAAGACCTTCCTTGCCTCCAAGCACATTCCAAGCCAGACAGACACACTGGATCTTGGATGGTCTCTCTGGGTTTCCACCAGCTTCCCCAAGCCCCATTCATACTCATTAGCTCTTAGCACCAGCTCACTGTGGGGCACCCGGGTAGGCCCTGTACAAGGCCAGCTGCACAGGACTGGCTCCCACCCTGTGGTCTGGGAGCTGAGTAGTGAAATAGCTAATGCCAAGCTGTGCCCAGAAGATATGCAGAAATCAGATCAAAAATAGTGTCAAAAGTCTTGGCAACATGGTTTATTATTAAAACCAGATTTACCTTGAGTCAAACCAAATGAAGTAAATGATTCTCTGCATTAGTGAGCAAGAAAACTGAAGCCGTCGGTCCCTTCCTTCAATATAAAACAACTGTATGACTTTGAGTCTTGGTTGTTTCATCTGTAAAATGGAGACAATGCTGCCCCACTAAGGAATGCTATGTCCGTTTTTTGAGAACTCCTAAAGTTCTAACACCTCTATTTTATGAAATTATATCTCTAAGATGCAATGATCTATGGGGAAAGTCTGTTAAAATATAGTGAGTTTTATCCTGATGCTTCAACATCTGTACCATACTTGGGGGGTGGGGCTGGTACTGTGCTGACTGACTAGTGAGCAGGTGAGATACTTGAAGGCTGAGAGGGTGTATTTCAGGGCTGATGGCATGATTAGACAACTGGGACCACAGCTATGCTTCTGCATAGTGGAGAGAATGCCCCTTGATAACTGATCCTCTCTGCTCACCATCATTTGAGGGGACTGCATATTTGAGAAGTGTCTCAATGAGTCCAGGAGAATGAGCCTCAACTACATCATGTGCATCATCCTCAGGAAGCAGAAAAGCCATGTTCCTCAGCATGTGAGAAATTCTTTGGCAAAGAACAGAAAGAAAGATGTGGGGTTTGTAATTGCTTTCCCAAATGTGGTAAATCAAAAGCAGGCAAGAGGCTTCAGCTTCAGTCCAGCTGCTCCATGTTCCAACATGTTCCTTCCTGTCTGCAAAGGGCAATAAGGATAATTGATAAGCATCCAAGTAACACATGAGCCATGAGCTACAAGCAGATGTCAGAGGAGCTCTTTGATGGGAAAGCTGCTCTCGTTTCATTACCCCACAGGCTTCCTTATGATGACACCATGTAATGCACTTAATAACCAGCTTTGGTATGGCTTCTTTCTGCCAAAAGCCACAAAGCATTTAATGGATGTCACTTGTTGGCAAGTTGGTTACTATTCTGCCCATTCCACAGAAAATTGAGGCCTAGTTAGCCGAAGTACTTTACTAGAAATCAATCCCTGATCTGATATGTTCTCCAAGTGTACTGGCAGAGTAGTCATTAATTTTTCTAGAGCCAAGGCACTGTTAGAGAAATTATGGCAGTTGTTGTGAAAGTTGAAGCAATGTGATGTTGGTACATAAGAGTCTCCTCAAGGATGTCCCCTTTTTATCTTTTGATAGATTTTTGGGTGAAGGCTGCTTTGCCATGAATTCAGATCCACCCTTAGAGATTATTCAGCTGGATAGCTTTAATCTCCAAAGAGAAACCCAGGCTCAAATCATCACCAACATGTCTGTGGTAGTTTCACAAAGAACGTGCTGAGTGCAGGCCAGGCTTCCACTGCAACGCTTTGCTTGGAGAATGCCAAGGAAATGTCCTCTCCAGGATGCTCTGTTTCCTCCAGTGCTAGGTTCTGAAGAGTCTCTGACCCATTCTTTTAGTTTTCTAGGAAGACAGTGGCACAAAGTGTACAAAATTTTAGAGCCACAGCAACAAAAATAATGATGATGATGAAAACTGACATTTATTTTGCTCTTAACAAATGCTAGGAACTGCTGTCAGTGTTCACGGGCATCTTCTTTAGTGCTCGTTGTAACCCTAGGAAGTAGCATTATTAGTATTCCTACTTGACAAAGGCAGAAAGAAAGCCAGGACATGGACTCTGACATGTTAAGCCATTTTCCAGGGGCCACACAGCTAATTAATGACAAACTAGAACCAAAAGATTAATATTCTTTCCAGTGTTTCTCAAGCTGCAATCTGTGAACATGTTCTTCAGAATCTAGATGTTCTGTGAGAATGTTTAATTTTGTGTTTTAATTTTTATAATTATGAAGGTGCTCTTCAGGGCCGTCACATTTTTCCTTTTATGAAAGGGTTTTACATCTCGTGGGTGTGAGAAACCCCTTTCTGTATCACGATACCTCGAATCACATGCTTATAATTGAGATTATAGGAGATGATGGTGATTATTTGACCTTCACTTCATCTCTGAAGTATTTAAGCTGTTAGCTCTATCCCCTGCATGTAAACCATCACCACTCATCTAAGCATGGTCACGTTTGAAGTCAAAAAGTTATAGGGAATGAACAGTCTTTGGCGTGAAAAGGACAGGAGTCGGGTGCAGTGCCCACTTCCCAGTGAGTGACTCTGCTCTTGTGTATCCTTCAGCACCTCCTCACTTCCCACTATTCCAGTACTCATCGGAATTCCTATCTGGTCAATTAAAAAAATAAATAATTATTTATCTGCCCTTCAAAACTTAGTACCAGTGCCACTCCCTCCCTGAAGCTTTTTCTGATTCCAGTTGGAATTGGTCTCCTCTCCTCTACCCATATGAGTCATTCTTTGTTATAATGATTGTTCCAACCTGCCTTTCATTATAGTTATTTTTACATGTATGTTTCTCTTACCAACCGTAAGTTCCTTCATGGTGGGAACCATCTTTGTAATCCACATAACGCCAAGCCCATACGTTATACATGGCAGGCATTTATACATGTTTGTTGAAGACTGAATAAATAAAAGGAATGAATGAGTAGAGCCAGAATCCTTTCCTGTCTCACCATGAATTGATGGAAGCTTACATGTACGTCCAGGCCTCATTTCATCCAGCAGATTCCTTACCAATGGTAAGAAACACCATGTTAGTAGCACTGATTTTATTGTTTGGTAAAAAGAATAATTGCTGAGAATTATGACAGTCACCCTATAATTTTTCCATGGAATGACCTTCTATTAATAAAAATAAAATATGCCCTTTCTCCTTGGCTCTTGTAGCTACCTTACTTTAAAGCTGCTCAAGGTTGTCACAGATAAATATTTTTTATTATCTTCTTTGTTTCACAGTGATTTGGGGCCACCGTTGAGAAAAATCTATGGTAAAATAGTAATATCATTGGTTCCCAGAAAGTATAAATCAAAATCAAAGGTTTAGTGTGGGTCAAGAAAGGATAGAATGCAAGTGAGCAAACCATGAACTCCCACACAGTTGCTACAAAAGCTTGATAAAATCTGAGTTTCCAGGCAGCCAAGGCAATATAGAAGCATTCCCAACCACTCAGTTCTCATCCACAGGAAGAATAAAATCTGTTCCTCAGGGGCTGCAAAGCATTCATTTCTCAAATATAGGACTTGATATAAAAATCACAGAATATAGTTAGCATTTTTTTTAACAAGACTGCTTTTACAGATGAAAGCTGATGACAAAATGCAACAGCCAAACAATGTTTCCATGGATATATAATGTGTATTTCTTATCTTCACAATGGAATTCCCACATAAACCTGTGTTTGGGATGGAGTGGTGGAGATAAAAGCAAAATGAGAGGCTCTTGAATGAAATGTGGTATCAGTGATGAAAATGATTACAACCAGAAGCAAATGAACTCCACCAAATGGGCCATTGACTAGGGAGGCCTAACTCCTGTGACAAACAACCCCATGTTCTCAGTGGCTTAGCACAGTGAAGATTTATTTTTGCTGATGTCACAGTCCAAGGCCAGTGAGTAGGAGGGCTCCATTCTGTGTGGTCATTCAGAGACACAAGTTCCTTTCATCTGGTGGCTTCACATCCCCTGAGGGCGTCACAGGCTGTAATATGCTTATGAATCTCCTGGGATCATGTTATGACAAAGGCTCTGATTCAGTAAGTCTGGGGGGGTCTGAGCATCTAAATTTCTAGCAAGTTCCTAGGTGATGCCAATGCTGCTGGCCCAGGGATCACACCTGGGGTAAGGGGACCCTTTGGCTTTGGAATCCTTCGTCGGATCTCTACATCCAGCTGGCGAGAGAGGGAGAGAGAGAGGGAGAGAGCACACCACTTCCTGTTGGCCAGAGCTCAGTCACATGACCCCACGTACCTACAAGGAAGGCTGGGAAATGCAGCCTCTGTGTGTGCTCAGGGGAAGGATACTGGGCCAGCCAAGTGTTCCAGAGGCCGCTGAGATGCTCTGTCATCGGAAGTTACAGATGACCATTAGGCGCAATGTGTGCACCCATGGTGGATTGGCCCTGTCTACACTCCCTTCTCTTTTAAAAAAACCCATTCCAACTTTTTTAGAATGGGAAGTTTGCCCCCCTTCCCCAGTTTCACCTGGAGAAATGCCTTCTAAAACAAAGCCTAAACAATGTCAACTGAGATTCTTTAAGAGGCATCATTTATTTATAGGTGAGGCATTGTTCTGTTAGGCTGTGTGCTTTTTATGGGGCCTTTTTTCTGTTGGCTGTTCCTATGGTATGTGGATTAAGCTCTGCTTTCCCTCTGGTTGTGACAGCCAGGCTCCTGCAGCCATCACTCCACAGCAAAACAGATAAAAATGTGTGATAGGCCGGATGAAAAGTATTTAATTTCCTGGCCATCTATGGCTCTTTTCTTAGAGTGAGAAATTATCCTCTGGATTTCAAGTTTCTGCAGTTGACATCTTTTACAGAGTGGTAATGGTAAGAGTCCCCCATAAAACTGCCTTTGGGATTCTTTTCTGCTTGTCCCATAAATGTGCTTTGTATTTATCTGGAACAAAATTGACATTCAGGGAGTCAGATAGAAAATTGGTTTGTGAGAATTATGGATACAAATGCTATCAACAACTTGAAGCCATCCAACCCCACTAAGCATTGAGTCTTTGGTGGCCACTTTGAAAGACTGGAAATGAGGCTGCCATGTGTGGCTTCTATTTGTCGACTGCTGTTTGCACATTCCTCCCTGTGAGGGAGAAGGGAGGAGCAGGGCCTGGTCTGGCACAGTTTGCTCTGCCACGGTGGAAACAAAAAATCTGAATGAAAGAGGATGCGGTGCAACGCGAGGGCGGAGGAGAGAAGAAGCCAGTGTGCAGGAGGCAACCAAGGACTGTTCCCATTTCCAAAGTGACTGGGTGACGGGTCTCTTAGATTCATGGGTCACCTGGGCTTTTGCAGGTTTGCTGTCCTGCTAGATGGGAGGAGGAGAGTAGGTGAAATATTTTGAAGACTGATTTTTAGGAACTTAAGAGTATCTTAATGAGTTCTGATGATAACACAGCAAGAGACCCAAGAACAGGAATCTGCCCTGCCATTGCCCCACCCACACAAGGTTCCCAAGCCTGCTACATGCAAGGGCCTTAGCCAAATGGGAATCTAAATGCCTTTTCATTAAGAGCCACCATAATGAGCACCTACTAATCCTCAGTGCTGAGCACCGCAGGCCTGGGTGGGAGCATGAAGCTTCAGTTTGAGGGCTGTGGACGGCCTTCTATCAATCTCCCCTGCATTTACAGGACTCTAAGAGTGAGCAGTGCCTAGATTTTGCACTCTCAGCCTCACTATACCCTAGACCTGGCCCTGGCTGGGATATTAACCTAGATAATCTATCTTCAGAGCTCAGTCTCTTGCCCACTTATAATAGAACAGTGACCACAGGTGGCATGTATAGTTTGGAGAGAAGGAATGCAAGACTTGGGCATAGGGGCTAGAAGGAAGTCCAGCCTCATTTCCCCAAGAGGCAGTAGGCTCTGGCGCGTTACTCACTCCTGCCAGGTAGGGAAGGTGAGGCTTCCATGGCTCTGAGCTGGTTCTCCACCCATAACCTAGCCCTCACCCTTCAGGACTCCTGCTTCTTCCATGTGTCCCGCCCACTCTGCCCTCCTGGTGGCCCTAAAGTTTGATGGGTGTGTCCTGCTGCAGGTTCTAGATGTCCTGTGCTCCCTATGCCTCTGCAACGGGGTTGCAGTGAGAGCCAACCAGAATCTGATCTGTGACAACTTGCTGCCCCGGAGAAACCTGCTCCTGCAAACACGACTGATCAACGATGTGACTAGGTAAGGCCACCACTGACATTCCAAACGCCAAGCATGGTTCTGCCCATCTTGTCTCCAGGCAGGAAAGAGGACTGATCTGACCTCCAAAGTCACCCCCTGCATAGTTTCTGTGGAGATGCAAGTACATAAGACCAGGCAGATGTGCACTTTTTATGACAAGGGTCTTGTACTCCAGCCCCTTTAGCTGAGTTTCTCAAACTCTTCTGTTGAAGTGGCTGAGGATGGAGGGCTGAATAATTTGGCCTGAAGTGGCTTACCATGTTTTATTTTAAACATTAATGCAACTCTTGTAACTTCTTCATAATATATTCATATTTATTTTGATATGCCAACTTTTTTTCCTAAAATCTTTTAATAGAATGGATGTCCCAAGTTGGTACTTTGGTTTCTTGCATCCTCTGACACATGGCCATTTACCTTACTGCTGTCTGTGAGGGTCTAGATGAAGAGCATGGACCCTGCAGGACCCCTAGCCTGCTGGTCTACACGTGTGGTCACATGTGAGCCGTGTGAACTCACCAGGCCTGAATGAGGCAGGCCTAGGTTCTTTAGCCATTTTCTACCTAGGCCTACATGCTAATCCACAAAGTAAGAAAAGAACCTTCCCTCTGAAGTGTAGAGTGGTCCACAGACCTGAGCCATCACATAGACTTGCTTTCTTCTTGGTGCCAGCTTGGTTTTTTCTTGCCTACCCAAAATAGGACACAGCCCCAGCCCAAAAACAGTACATCTCTAAGAGTATGATTCCAAACATAAAAACTCTAAGTGGTTTGTCCCAAGCTATTACACTTTGCTGGATACATTAAAACCTCTTGCCCTTAACAAGGTCACCTAGTAGTGACTTCTTAATGGTTTTGAGAGGCCATTGTTATTAATAATGCTTAAGTAACAAAGCAGCTATTATGAAAGTGAGGGTGCTTAAACCAATTGACCAGAAGATGGAACTCAAATAAGTAATTTCTTTCACTTACAGAAATAAAATAAGGTTTGTAATCATAAAACCCTGTATAAGGTTTTTTGGCATCATTGCCCATGGTTGGCACTCAGTAAATGTAAGTTGCCTTCAATAGAATATTAAAAGAGACATCCTTTATATTTTACAATGGAATTGATGTTGTTCTGACATCTTCCACTAAGAACTTAACCAAGTATTGAAGGCTCTAAGCTCTTTCTACTTTCAAACAATAGGAAAAACATGACATTGTTCTTGCCCTAGGTTTAACTAGGCCAGTGCCTCCTATGGTCTGGTTCAACTTGCTTTCTCAGTGCTTAAGCGTCTATAGATGTTACCTGTCCCATGTTTAATTTCAGTATCCGGCCAAACATCTTCCTGGGAGTTGCTGAGGGCTCAGCCCAGTATAAGAAGTGGTACTTTGAGCTGATTATCGACCAAGTGGACCCCTTCCTAACAGCAGAGCCCACTCATCTGCGTGTGGGCTGGGCCTCTTCCTCAGGCTATGCCCCGTACCCAGGAGGTGGAGAAGGATGGGGAGGCAATGGTGTTGGTGATGACCTGTACTCCTATGGCTTTGATGGACTTCACCTTTGGTCAGGTGAGTACCTTGCCAAAGCTTTGTCCCCTAACCTCTCACTGGAAATGACTGAGACCCAAATTGTACAAGCTGAAATTTTCACTTTCAGTTGAAATGATACAGACTCAACAGTCTCAACTAATTAAATGGTTAGGTGGAAAGAACATCAGATTTAAATGAGACTCATTACTCTGATAGTGCCTAGCCTTATTGTCTAGTGAGGACCACTTAACTTTTCCCAAGCTCAGTGTCTGTATGTGTACTGTCCTTATTGTATGGGAGTGTTAGGATTATAGGAGCAGACAGGGAAGGAAAGACTCAGCATTTACTCACTAGGCAGTGAGCTACATACTTTTTGTACATTTTTCTCTCATTTTACTCTCATTTTATCCTTGCAATGACCCCTTAAGGTAGAAAATGTTGACCTCATGTTACAAATGTGAAAACTGAGGCACAAAAATGGTTAAGTAGTTTATTCAAAGTCACACTGGGAAAGATTGAAGGATCCAGATCTGACTACAAGTCCATAATCTTGTCAACACAACCTGCTGCTTCATGAATACAATTTATAAAATGTCTGGATCAGTGCCTGACACACAATAGGTGTTAAACTCTTGAAAAGAATTCAAGGCTTCCTTTTTTCTAGATAAATATTGATGTTTTTTGCAAGCATGACCATGGTGCATGCTTGTGGAGGAATGGATTATCTTTTGCCTGGGTGAAAAATGCAAGACTAACTCTCACACAGAACAAGAGCCCCACATCTTCTGTCTGTTATCCAAAGTATGTGTTTCCTTCATCTTTTGCAAAACTGCAGTTGGAGATGTTGTGTCCCTTATAGAATTCCCTTACATAAGCATTGTGCTGCATGCCTCTTACATAAGGAACCATGACACACGTTCTTCCTCAAATCCAGTACGAGGGGAAAGTTTGTTTCTATAAGATGAACCTATATATTTTCTTTTGTAGCTGGGAACTACATAACCCATCACATTTTCCTCCTTTCTTTAGCTTTCTGGATAAAACCTAATTGCCTGATGTCAGTGATCAAGTCAGCCCAGGTCCTGATACCATGCTTCTTGCAATTGGTCTTTATTTTCAACTGGTCAATATAGGGATTTTTTGTGCTGTTTGACGTTCAGTTTAAACATTCTAAAACTTTTAGGAATGACGTAAACTTATTTATTTGTTTATTTATTTATCC
Source organism: Daubentonia madagascariensis (assembly GCA_023783475.1). Lineage (NCBI taxonomy): Eukaryota > Metazoa > Chordata > Mammalia > Primates > Daubentoniidae > Daubentonia > Daubentonia madagascariensis. Next base: position 876,522 of record JAKFHU010001436.1, on the reverse strand, counting down.
TGGGTCATTCCCATGGGGGAAGAATGAGAAAGTCTCTGTCCACTTTCTGTGTGTCCTAGAAGACAGCATGGTACAGACAAAAGCAGCAGCAAAATAGCCGAATGATGGGTTAGCATGAAGTGAAAGTCATCTTGTTGTTCACTCATCCTCCCAACTTAAGCTTTTCTAATTCTTCATAGAAGGCGGATCTTCCCTTTGCTCTCAGAGTCTCATCATGGAGCCACTGAGTTTGGCTCTACAGTAGTGGCCTTAGCTCAGGTTATCACCAGATGTCATAAGGTTCTCAGAAAGCTGTCTCTGGGGAAGTGATTTGGGAAGAAAGAATCATTATGCTCACACACACTTGCAGGTCCTGAGTCTGGTAGGATTAAATCTGTGAGGGATCGCTTTTCGGCCTTTTGGCTAAGATTAAGTGTAGATCTGTGAGGGAGCGACCAGGATTGATTTGTGAAAACCCTTTCCACACTGCCTGCTGTTTGCTGCTCATCTCCTGCCATCTCACCACCACATCCCAGGAGTGTTCTCTGGAGCCCAGGCTGTCCCTGAAGAGGGCTCTGTGAGGAGGTTGTCTAAGGAAATATGAAGCACACCTAGACCCTTGGATGATGCAAGTTGGACCCTTGTTTCAAAGATAAACTAATCTTTCTCAAAGGAAAAAGTTTCCTTATTCTTTTCCAGACTTAACAGCACTATCTGGGTGTACATACTATATCCCTGGATCCCTTTGTAGATTTTTTAGGAAGGAATACATCAGTGAGTCAGGAGACAGAGAGCCCATTCATGGTGCATCCATAAAAGACTGCTATCTGTGCATTTTCAGACCTGAAGCATCATCCCAGGAGGGTACACTGCCCCATCTTCCCCCTTATCCCTCCTGTCCTGTCTCCTCTGAAGGCAAGGAAGCTGGATGCTCCGGGCCCACACCAGTCATCACTAGCGATGGCTGTTGTGATTGGAGAAGGGGAAAGAGGGCTGGTGACTCAGATTTTCAAAAGCTGATTGTGGCTCTCTGAACATTACCCACACTTGGTGATATAATGTCATATAGCCGCATTCAAGGGACTTTATCCCTCCGTCTCCAGCATCTGATAAGATGTAGAGAAACCAGTGTCTACAAGACTTACACCTTTCATTCTCACTAAAACCCAAAGCTTACTTGGGTCTTGGCATCATTTTGACTTCTCCAACTAGCACACAGCAATATATATCCTCCAGAAGGCACTGTAGGTAAATAAGTCAGTGTGTGCTCCAGCTGAGAAAATAAGGTTTCTGTTAATGACTCCCACCAGGACAGCAGTGAATTTTGGACTGATAAAAGGGTAATGTCTGATGAAGAAATGAAGTGGAAATGGCACTCCAACTTACTGTAGGAGGGAATGGTGTGTGGTTAGGGAGAGAGATTGAAAAGTGGTCATGACATTTCTCCTTTTCCTTGAGATTTAGGTGCCATGGTCCATTAACCTTAAAGTTATCTGTGTGCATAAATTAATGTTGAACTTGTCTTTAACATACTTATTAAAGTACAATAGATTTTTCTGTAGTTGGAAAGAATTACAGTGCCCCTAACACTTTGTCAATGGAAAGAGTCAAGAAAGAACATTGTGGCTTTGGATTTATGCCTGGGTTTGAATCCTAACTCTGCCACTTAGTGGTTTTTTGGACATTGGACAAGTTACTTAACCTCTCAGAGACTCATTTTCCTCAGATAAAATGAAGATAATATAAGGCTTTTATGAAATTTAAATAAGATAAGGAATATGAAGTCTTCAACACACATTAGACACACAGTAAATATGATTTCCCTTCCCTTATTGTCTATGAAGTCCACCATAGTCTAAAAGACCAAATCCAGAGTTTTGAGTACTTCATTCAAGACTGTGAGAGTAGCCTCATAAGAGCTACCCCAGTAACATCTAAGGGGATAAAGAACCCATGCTAAATGGGAAAAGTTGTTTCAAAGTGACATCCTGGAAGTATGAATGAGTTTTTTCTCTGTGTGTGGGGAGGGGCAGCCTTAATAGGTCCTTTTAGCTGTGGAAGCCTATGAAGCCACTTTCAAGGCATTGGCTATGGAAACATCCCCCTCCTCAACCCTGCCCAACCCTCCCTACAGAATCCTGGGTCAGCTCAGCCACTGTGATTTTGCTTTTGGAGGAATGGCTCTTTTTCGAGTGATGGCGTCACTTTCCCTCTCCTGATCTAGCCTCCATGTGGCCTTCAGGACAGCAGTTGGGAGTGAATTCAGCGTGGAGCAGCATACAGTATGGCGCTGGCTAGGGGGCAGCTTCGTATGAGGAAATCGTACCTCCCCATTCCTTTTAGCACTTTTTCCCTACAGAATTGGAGTAAGCAGAGGAATTCACCTTTCCAAGAGATGAGTGATACAGACATGAACGAATTGAGTAAAGTTGTATTTCCTGATTTGTTAAGACTATGAACTCATCAAGATAATTTAGCTCTGCAGTCACATTTGCACGAGGCAACTTTGCCCGTCTCCCTGCCATGGTGAGTCCCAGGGCATTGGTTTGTCTGTTAAGACACAGCCCCTGTGACTCAGACCTTCCCAACCCCAGTGCCATGTGGAGAAGACATGAGGAGTAGCTGCGAAACAGCAACATTTCTATGTCTTTGGATCCCTCTCATTCCAAATGCCTAAACACCTGTGTTTATATTATAATGCCAAACTCTGCAGTGCCTGCCTATGGAAATGCTGAGCCTCACGTTTCCAGTTGCCTACGTTCCTCATCAGATGAGACTAAAATCCCACAGTAATATATCTTTAGGTTAATTTGAAGATGTGCAGTGTATGATTAAGTGGACTTTTTTTAAAAAGCCTTAAAATGCTGTGTTTGGAATGGCATTTCCAAGCATCCTGGGCCCTTCAGATACGCCTGGGCCTCTAAATCAAGACATTTCTCTTCTTTTTCAGAGGCAAAAAACACCAGCCTCTCTCAGTGGATGGTCTCCCGGGTTACTCAGAGCTCCTAATGTCTTTAAAAAGCAATTGAGGTTGCTCTTAGAAAAACTCTCTGAAATAAGTTTGCTTTTTCATTCTATAGCATCACATTTCTGTTGGTTGTTCAAAAAGGGTCAAATACATTAAACGTATTTGAAAGTGTACATTTTTTAGCACTACCTTTCAATAAAGAATAGATTTTAAATCACTTTTTTGGACTCAGCCCTCAATGCTCTAATGTTCATATTTTTTTCTAATATTACAAAAGATATTATATTCCTGGCAAGATTTCTACTGTTAGCCTAGTAATTAAGGTTTTTGGAGTTATAAAAACAAAAACAATAATCATAGCATTTGCTGTGAGTTACAGTGTATCAGGCAATCTTCTAACCAGTCTATGTGGAATAATTCATTCCAAACTCACAGCAACCCTAAGAGGTAGGCATTGTTATTCCTCTCATTTGACAGATGAGGAAACTTGAGTCTGCAAAGGTAAGTTATGGGTCCAAGGTGACACAGCTAGTAAGGACAGAGCCAGGACTCAAGCCCAGGCAGTTTTGTTCTAGAAATTGCACTTAACCACTATACTATACTGCCTCTTGAGGGGTACACAGGACGTCATTCATTTGTATTATCAAAATCTTAGGAATAATAATGGTACCTTGCAAATAAGTCTCTTTACAGCATCACTGTGTCCATTTTACAGATGGAGAAGCTGAGCCTCTAGTAAAACCACAGGCCCAGGTTTTTGTAGCAGGTTTTGTAGCAGAGTTTGGATTTGAACTCAGTCCTTTGTGATTCCAAGGCCCCTTCCCCTCCCCTGTGTTACCTCATTACAGATCAGTTGGAAGGAGCCGCATCTCATTTAAATGGGGATACCTACTCATTTGGTGCCTCAAAAGCCCCCACAGGGGTGGAGATTGCTTTCTCTAGATGGGAGCAGATTCACAAAACAGAGTGTGCAAAAACAATCCCATGATTCTATCATTTTCCAATTTCAAACTCTTCACACTGCTCACATTTTAAAATGAAATATACTTCATCAGATGACCTTATATGACGTAAATATTACATGAAATGGGCTCTTTTGTTCAAATAGTCTTCCTGTTGCATTGCTCTAAGCACTTCCTAAGTGTATACTTCATATACAGCAATTATCAACAGTTTCTGTTTAGTTTCTAGATAATATTGGTCCCAACTCTATGTTTTTCACTGTATGTACTTTAAAAATAGGCTTAGCTTATGATTTCAATTTGCCAATAAATGATCTTAGCAAAGGTTCTAAAGGAAACCACTTCTTGGATCCCAGTCTCTTAGAACAGGGAAGGTAAAAGGCAGCATCATTCACCACAAGGGCATAATTGCCCTTCCTGGTGGTGGCTTTCAATGGAGAGAGAGACCCGGACAGGAGAAATTCTCCCAGCCATCATCCCTCTGGAAGGAACTTGGCACCTATGATGTATTAAAAGCTAAAGTGCAGAACTCAGCTTGCGATGGCATCAAAGTGCTGCTGTAGATGAAAAGCATCCCCCATGAGAGCTGGTCTCTGTCTTTGGTGGCCAAGGCTCAAGCCAGTGTAGAAGCTAACAGAGAACTCTGACAGGATAGGGAGAGAGGACACTGGCGTCACAATTCAACACTGGCAGCTTTTCCCTAGCTTATATGATCCTGAAAGATAAAGAGCCTTATAATTGTATTTTTATCCAGCAAAATGTCTGAATATTTTTAAAGGTAATTGTCCAATGTAACATCTCATTATTTCCTAGTGTCCCCAAACTCACAGAAATCTGTTAGAATTTGTTCAAATGACTACAGTGATATTTTCCAGAAGTTCAACTGATAAAAATATTTTATGCAGGAAGGATTGTTTTTAATGGGAAAATAAATCTTGAGTGAGACAATTGTAGCAAGCTTTGCTGAGTTTTAATATCACAGATTTCTCTCATCACAGACATGAACAGAAGGAAGAAAAGATCTTGGGACCTGAGATATCTAAACTCCACACAGTGAGCTAGGCGTACTCAGTCTCCTCAAATGGAGAAAATTATCAGCTGCCAAACCTACACACGCTTCAACTTTGGCTCAATTTTGCTTTGTTTTTAAATAATTTTGACTATAGGTCCTACAATGAGGAACTTGTTCCTCTTTCTCAGTGGTGAAGCAAGGTGTTAATATTAAAGTTATGAAAACAGAGACTCAGGCCACCCCAGACTAATTTGCCAGTGTGCTCTGCGTACGTTGTAAACGGTGCGCTCTTGCCGCGTAGGTGGTCTGAGCTCGACACTCCTGCCCAGCTCCACTGCCCCACCACATGTCCCACATCAATCCCTGCCTTCCAGCTGTGCCCAGCTCTAGCCATTCTGCAAAAGTGTCACACAATCCTTTTGTTCTTTCCTCTCACTCTTATCTAATGAGCCTTTCATTCTCCAAGTCCCAACTTGTCCTGTGCTCCCAGGCAGACTTGGTACCTTCCTCTACCTCTCAGAGCCAACGTGTGCACACCTTCATTCTAACATTTTTGTTCTATATTGTAGTAAGAATTTTTTATTTGAATGTCCATTTCCCACCAGACTATGGACTTCTTAAGGGCAGGAGCTGGGCCTTCTGTCTTTGATCCTCAGCCCCAGGCATAGCATCTGGCCCAGAGTAGAACCTCAGTATGAATTATGGAAGGGTGGGGAGGAATGCAATGTGACTTCATCAATCACCCAAAATAATTAGAGGGGGCTACCTGATCTATTTTTTTATTATTAAGGAGAGTATAGTAGTTTCACTATTTTAAAATCTACCTGTGAGTTTAGAATCTATTGCAGGTTGAGTATGCCTTATCCAAAATGCTTGGGACCAGAAGTGTTTTGGATTTCAGATTTTTTCAGATTCGGAAATATTTGTACATACATAATGAGATATCTTGGGGATGGGACCCAAGTCTAAACACGAAACTCATATTTCATATACACCTTATATACCTAGCCTGAATATAATTTTATACAATATTTTTAATAATTTTGTGCATGAAACAAAGTTCTGTGTTTTGACTGTGACCCATCACATGTGGAATTTTCCACTTGTGGCATCATGTCAACACTCAAAAAGTTTTGGATTTTGGAGCATTTTAGATTTTAGATTTTCAGATCAGGGATGCTCAACCTGTACTAGAATAGCAGTAAATACTAAAAACATTAAATAATTCTAAACTGAGATTAGAAATATTATGTAGCAAAGATACATGTACAAAATTTGTAAATAACTCACATATCCATCAGGAGGGGACTTTTAAAAAATTACCTTTTCATAGCATATTATGAAGCTGTTAAAGTCAAGTTTCTAATGAATATAACTTAAAATGTTTTTGATATGATTAGTAGAAAAATCAATCTACAAAACCTACAATATCTTAGTTTGGATAAAAACTCTGTGTGTGACTGGAAGCATGCTTATGGAGTTATATTTTTTCTTTTTTTATACTTTTCTGTATGTATAATGAACATGTATTACTTGTATAATCAAGAAATGGCTGAACGTGGTGGCTCATGCCTATAATCCCAGCACCTTGGGAGGCCCAGGTGGGAAGATCCCTTGGGGCCAGGAGTTGGAGACCAGTCTGGGCAACATAGTGAGACCTCATCTCTATAAAAAAATTTTTTTTAATTAACCAGACATAGCAATGTGTACCTATAGTCCCAGCTACTCAGGCAGCTGAGCCAGGAGGATCACTTGAACCCAGGAGTTCAAGGTTACAGTGAGCTATGATCATGCCACTGCACTCTAGCCTGGGTGACAGAGTGAGACCTCTAAAATAATAAATAAACAAGATATCTTTTTATCTTTTGCCTGAAACCCTATTTTAATATCTAACTTCTGCCCCTTGGTTGCTCTATTCCTAACAGAAATGTAACTCTGGTAGGGGGATGGGTGGAATGGTTATGAGTATTTACTTTTAGAATTTCCAGTATAGGATGATATGAGATAGAAAAGCAGAGAGGTGAATTTCTCAGTACTTTTAAGTCAGGAAATGATAAACCATCTTATGAAAGAGATATGAAGAAAAATTTTTTAATCGCCAATACAGAGTATAACTGACAATGTGTTTCCCTATTTATCTGAAATAATAAAGTTCTTTAAAACAAATAAGCAAACTATGCTACACAGCTTAATGGCTAGATGGCCTTGCCATTCTTCGCTTTGATGGCTTCTGTTTCCAATGCTAGAGTAGCCTTATCTCTTGGAGGAAATAGAAGACAACGAGGGCACCTATAGCTAAACACCCCCATCTCAGAGGACCTATACCTAGCAAAAACAGTCTTTTCGTTACTTCAGACATCAGGCCAGAGTCTGAGCACACATTGATTGAGCAGGTTGAGCTCTTGTTAGTTCTCCTCCTTAGCAGATTGAGAGTATCCTCTGAGCCGCATCTCACGTCAGGCATGGCGTCTGCCTGCTCACCAGTGTAGGAAGTCACTTCTCATTGTTCATCTCACACAGGGAGTGCAAAGTTGCGTTTCAAATGCAATATCCCATCCAGACCTCCTGTGTGCCCATCCCACCTGCCCACTTTTGCACTGGAGGACTCTGAGGCTCACCTCCAGCCTGGTAAGTGCCTCCAGAGTCCCACAGCCTTCTTCCTGTTCCTTTCTCACCAGGTCGGATACCCAGAGCCGTGGCCTCCATCAACCAGCACCTCCTGAAATCAGATGATGTGGTGAGCTGCTGCCTTGACCTCGGAGTGCCCAGTATCTCTTTCCGCATCAACGGGCAGCCTGTGCAGGGGATGTTTGAGAACTTCAACACAGACAGGCTCTTCTTCCCTGTGATGAGCTTTTCAGCGGGTGTCAAGTAAGCGATGGTTGTGATTTCATGGAGAGTAGCTATTACCCCACCTCCCCCCCAACCCCCCAGCTAAGGAGCTAGCAGTCTCCTTCAGGCCTTCAGCACCGTGAGCCAAACTCCTCCAAGACAGTGATGGTGCAAGGACGAGAGCCATCCAGTCATTTGCTCCATCTCTACTTGTTGAACCTCCTGCCAGGGGTTATATTATGTACTCAGATAAATAGTAAGATTAATAAGATAAATCCTATAAAGAAAATCAATAATTATAAAAGTATTACCTGCTCATTATAAGGAACTTGAAATATCTTTATATTATATCTTTATAACTATAACTTGATATAGTTATAAATAATATAATAAAAATCACCTGTGATTCCAATATTTAGCTACAATCTATTAATATTTTGGCATGTTTTTAAGTCTTTTTTCTACAAATATATATGTATTTTTTAATTGTCATCACTGAGCATGAAGTTTTATGTCTTAAGTATTTATCATTCAACAGTAAGTAATGAGCCTTTTCCTGAGTCATTAAGTATCCTCAAAACGATTTTTATGACCATATAATATCCCTTTATTTGGCTGTCTCATAATATAGCCATTATTTTGTTACATTTTCATGCCAGTTTCATTTTTATTGTTATAAACAAAATTACTATGAACATTCTTGAGCATAACTCTTTTTCTGCATTTCTACTTTGTTCCTCCTAGAAGTAGGTCAAAATGTATGAATGCTTTAAAGTTTAAATTTATAAATATGTAGCCAAATTGATTTTCAGGAAGATCATATGAACAGTTCAGAATTCCTTATCAACAACTCCAAAATCTAAGGGGCTCTGAAAACTATAGATTTGTTCATAACTCATTTTGCAGCAAAGTCTAACCTGAACTCATTTTGTGGCAAAACTGTCATCAACAGAAATTAGGCTATTTTTAGTATTTCATTTATTCAACTTCTTGTGGATATTTATGTGTTTAACTGAGGAAATATTAATGTGTTTGATTATGGTGTACTGCCCCTCACCTGGCTGAAGCTTCTACTTAACCTGTGCTAGATGAGTCTTCTTTCTTTTTCAAACTCTAAAGAATTACAAAGTCTGAAGCACATCTCCAAAGATTTCAGATCAAGGATTTGGGCCTATAGTATCATTTAAAGCAACATATGGGAATGTCCATCTGATTGGATCCTCGTTAACTTTTATTGCTATTATTTTTAATCATTGCCAATTTAATAAAACTGTATCTTAGAGTTTTGTTTATTTCTTTGATTACCAATGTGGTAAAGCATTTTTATGCTTATTATTCTTATATATATTTTCAACCCAATAATTTTGCTATTTTTGTGTTCTCAGCCTTTCTGACATTAATTTTATGGACAATTTTTTTATATATTAAGGCTTTTAAACTATTTTCTTATTGGTTTCAAATATTTCTCCCACTTTGTGATTTACCTTTTTATATATAGCCTTTTTCCTGGTTTTTTGGTGTTTTTCCCTTTCACAGAAGTAATGTAAGTCAAAGAAAATACCAAGAACCCATAATAATACCACCCAGAGATAACATATTACCTTTTCATATACATATTTAAATATCTTACATTAAATTGGGCTTGTCCTGAATACCTACAGTGTGTAAAAATAAACTATGCTTGTACTATGCATGCTGCTTTTCGATGTACTGTTGATAACTGTAGGTTCATTGCTGTGCACCACTTTCCTTACACCAGTTGGATGCCATTTTAGCCTTATTATACATTTTAATGTCTATAAGGCAAGATCCCACAGTAACCCTTCTTTCCCAAAATTTTCTTAGCCAATCTCCACCCCTGTGTCTTAAAGAGATCACAGTCCATTGAGCAGGAGACTGGAGTCAACACAGTTAGAATCATACTAGTTAGTGTCCATAGAAGCTGTTGGAAAGGGCCATGGAAGGAGGAGAATTGTGAACAGCAGGAGCTTTTATCTGAGACCACAAAGAAACCATCTCAGGGCTCCAAGTCTAAGTGATGGGATTTTCAGAATGAAACCACTGTAGTAGGCCTCAGCACCTCATGTGGGTTGATAATCCAAGACATCTTCATATACTTTCCAAAGGAGGATGAAAATTTGGTTCTGTTTCAATTAAATAAACTATTCAGGAATAAAAAATTATCTTTTAGAATTGATACTCATCCTTTGGAACTTGAGACATATATGTATATGTGTTTGTATATACACACATGCATATTTACACACATACTCCTGTGCATGGATATAATATATTGAAATTAAGCATTGATATTGTTTGAGATTTTTGCAACAAATGGAGAGCCACTATAACAAAGCTTTACTAGGGTTGAAAATCTGCTCGTCACAAATTTAAACCAGGGAATCTTCAGCTCCAGACACTAGATTCTAAGAGTTTAGAGTCCTTTACTTGTATTTCTCTGTGCTGAGGATATTTCATCCCAGTTGTCTCTTGTTTAATGTGGTCCCACATGTTGCTGTCTTCATTGCTATCCCTAAGGAGCATGTAGAAAACGAGGAGTGTTATTGAAAGACAGAGGCACTGTGAGCACAGAGAAAGTTGATTGGAGCAAAGGCCCTCTGGGGGAGGAAGAGGGAGAGAACCCTTTTGCACTGGGAGGACATAGTTTAAGCCCCGTGGAACTTCTTCCCCATCCCATTCCCCAGGAATAGAATGAGTAGAAATCTAAATACAGTGTAACAGCATTAGAGCCATCCCCCCTTTGATCTACTGCCTTTGCCTTCTCTGGAGAAATGAGGTCACTCTGAGCAGTCAGTTCCCAGGACTGCATTTACCTGGGTGTTCAGTGGCTTTGGTCACCCATCATTAGTGCCCTTTGCATTTTTATTTGTTTAGACCACGTCCCACTCACTGGTGTTTACTTATTTTCAAAGAGAGTACACCTACTTCCCAAGCATCTCATCTGAGAAAACTACTTATGTGAATTCAGATCTTTGGAGAAGGGGTCCTTTCCAGTCTGCAGGCTAATGGACTTGTCCGCATGTTTTGTGCCTAGAGAACAGCACATTTGCTCTCACATGCTGCATAATGATTCTTAATCACTTCCAGTCTCCCTCAGAGCATTGAGATAAGATTTTTGTGTCTGTGATTTTTTGGGGGGCAGGAGGATTTCTTTGGAATCTTCTCTTGATGAAGAACTGCAGCTAGCAGGTAAGGAAATAGGTGACTGAAAGGTATCCACATGTAGAAGACACGTCTAGCATCTTATGTCTAGGTCAACAGATCTCGCAGCCTTCTGAGTGCACAGACGAAAGAGAAGCAAAGTAGCTAGATGAGAAAAATGAGATGACTAGCCATTTATAAGGCAGAACTGCTGTGAGAATTTAAGAAACTGAAAGATCCAGGTGTGTTGACTTGAAGAGTCAACATCTTAGATCTGAGAGCTTTTTGCTTATAGCAGTTGAACGGGTGGGGGGCTTGAAGTCACTCAGGCTTCCTGTCTCTCAGAAAACTCTCAGCTCTGACATGACCTTTCTGCAGGTCTCACAATGTGTTATAATTCAAAGAGAGGTGGTATTACAGGGCCTGCAATGCATCTGGTTCATCACATGATGTTCTTACTCAGGGTCAGCACTGGTCCTGTGTTGGGGAGTAGCCAACTGGTTTCTTTTCACTTTTGAACAAATAAGATTGACATACCAGTGCTTAACTATTATGGACACTGGTCAAGTACAATTTGGTGCTGCAACCCAGCAGTTCTTCTCTGTACCACTTTAGTTCAGTTGTACAAAAAGCTAGAAAGGGAAACCAGGATATTCCAAATTAAAGTGTCTAATTGAAAAGCAATGTGTTTAATAATAAAACGGAAAAGAAATTATTGTTTTACCCAATACTGCAGAACACTTGCCTGGCTTTATAGCATCTCTTCCAGCAAGATGCAAGGTGTTATGCCCATCTAAAGAGAGATTCCTCTTCTCCCATTATAGATGCATTTAGAATTGTTTCTCATATTTCTTTTTAACTTCTGTGTGTCTTTTTAAATTAGATTTCTCATTCACAGATCCATGAGGTCCTAGTCTTGAATTTTTTTAAATAATTATTGTTATGCTTACAAACTATGTTTTTAATAATACCTGGTTAGGATGTCCCTGCCTGCTGTCATCAAAGAGCAAAGCCACATGAACAGCAAAAATCTTTTTCAATTAGATTTACCCACAGTGAAGTCATAGGCAGCATGAGTAATTACTGACAATACCCACAAATCAATATGTCATGCTCTCTCCTCTGTTATGAATGTACCTCCACAGTTTTCTTCTCAATGTGGTTTGTTTACAGATAGTATTATTAGTGCAGTAGTGCTATAGGTCCTCAATGTAGCAGCCTTATTCATTATAGGACAGACTTTGGGATGAGGCATATGTACCTTGGAGCCCACCCAAAGGGGTGAGTTACTTAGATGCCAGGAAGCTCTTATGAAAAGATGGTCTCACCACCACCCCCACAAATGGCATCCTGGCATGAATCACGTAGATAACATTATACAGAAGCCACAGTATATAGTGAAATTTGGGTGGTACTTTTTATTTTACAGGAAATTGATGAGTTAGTCATTACAATTTTATAATTATACACTCCCCATAGATCTATTTAAAAATTTTACATGATTCTTTTGCCAACTCTTTCCAATTTATAAGAACAACCATACCCAAAGACGGCTGGTATTTGTGGTTGCTTTTGTTTTCTGTTGGTATCCACCAGACTTGGCTAAAATTCAGGTAACCAACAGCTTAGCTATTTCCAGCTTGCTGTGGTCAATGCCGTGGAAATCACTGCTGAGATAAACATATTTCTGCGGAGAACATGATGAGTTCTGGCTGAACTGCCCTGGGCCCCATCAAACACTAGCCAAAAAGACATATGAATGTGGGAACGTCCACAACTCACATTGCTCTCCAGGCTTAGTGATACAGACTAAAGATGCAATTATGAATCGTGACTTACGAGTTGAATTCAGGTCAGCAAAAGCTTGCTAATTCTTTCTCCTCTTACAGCTTGTATCCTTTTCTTGTTTGGAACATTATCCCAGCTGTCTGGGAAGAATTCAATAGCAGATAAGAGTAATGAGACATCTAGTAAGACTAAACTGATTTTATATGTGTGCTAGTAAGCTCTGAATAATAATGTTATAGCCCAATGAAAGGAAAACTAGTCACCCTTTCCTGACCACGGCAAAGCTTTGGCATGATTTTTACTGTATGTTTTATTCGTGGGTCAGTCGTTTGAATCTGGGATTTGCTATAGGTATTCCCATCTCTTCTGCAAATTAGCAAGCAAAAATACACACATCTCAAAAGATGAAATTGCAAATGCTGGCAGGGATTTTCAGTATAATTTGGCCTGTGTTTTCAAAATTAGTCAAGTAAATAAAAATTTCCTTTACACATCCTAAAATTTCAATACTCCCAGGCAACTATTACTGAAGCTATTGCTTATTTCTGAGATGAAGGAATCTAAGGACACAGTAGCTTACTGTAAATACTTCGGGAAGAAAAAAATCTTTGAGAGCTGATGGAATATCTGAGATATAGGAAGAACCCCGGAAGATAATACAAGGGCTTTAGTGGAAGAGATTAAATTGATTAATGAAATTGATTTTTAAAATCCATTAATGTAGAGAAAAATCTAAGGATAAAGAACAACTAATTTTAATGAACTCAATTTTTAAATTCTCTTTTTTATTTTAAATTTAACATTTTGGGGGTGCTGGGAGATTCAGTGGAACTCCAGGAACAGGGAAGAAAACACTTGGAGAAGAGAGATTTACATTCTAATTAGACATTTCTCATTTGTAAATGAGGCAAAGGATTTAAAAGATAAACATTATGTGCCAGATGACAGATTTATTGAGAGAAGTAGACAAGGTAGGTGTAGCTTTATTGTTTCTCCTTCTACCCCTGTAAAGCCATGCTCTGGACTTCTCACCCTAGATAAGTTCTCAGCAAGGTCTTTTAGCTTTTATAGCTCCTTTTTGGAACAAGAACAATCTTGTCAGTAGTTTAAAAGTTCCATCTATTGGAATATAAAATTTAGATTTGTATTCAGTTTAAGGTTTGAGCCCTGCCCCAACCTGGGCCTGCAGTATGAGGTCAGCTTCTTCTCGTCATTGGTCTGCCTCCTCCCAGGTTAGCCAGGTCTTATTGCAGACCCCTCTAGCATTGGGCATTGGGGAGAGATGACTTGGAGATAAGCATGTTCTACAGAGTTGGTGCTGTTGTCATGTGACATCAGGCCTTGTGTAGCAATTGCACAATGGCTGCCTCTTTCTCTTCTGGGGCCCTTTAGTTTTCTTGGTGAACGTCAGGCTGGGAGCCTCCTACCACAGTTTTTTTGACACAAGCCTTACCACTTCTGTTGGATTCTCCCCCTGGCTTACTCCAAACCTCGCTCTGCATCCCCCCTCCACCCTCCCCCAGAACCTGGGTTTCCAACCTCTGCTCAGTCATTGGCCTTTCTGGGCAGAGCCCCTTTCAAGATGGCTGACAGCGGGCTCATTCCTGGAGTCTGTATCTGACCCTCCAGGGAGCACATCCTTGGCATCACCCTAAGCGAAAAGGCAACTCTTTCCCATACAGCCCTTTCTCACGCTCTCTGCTTTGTCACCAGGAAATTGTGTCCCTCACTAAACTCCAGGGGATATTTGTCAAGCTTGTGAGTGGCTCCTTACAACCCTCCTCACTGGACTTTGGATGGGGAAGAACACCCCTCCCTTTCTCCCTGTTACTTCTCTCCAGATGACTTCTTCCCTTATCTGTCTGGAAGTGTGTGGTGGGGTAAGGCTGATAGAACTGGCTTTAGAGTTTTTTGCTATATCCTGCATAGTTCACCCAGAACCTCCCTTTAGGATGTGAAAGTATTTGGAATCCTCTGAATTATGCATTTGTAGGTCCTTTGGGACCTCTGCCAAAACTCTAAGACAGAAGGGAGCCCACTTTAATATACTGAAATAATTAAAGTGAGTTTTGGGTATCTTATTTCCTTCTTTCGGTTGTTCCCTCCAAACTTTAGTTTTATTCCTAGTTACTTCCTTTGAACCCATCAAGCTGGATCTCCCAGGGTGAGTTATGAGGGGGACCACCAATATTGGTGGCAGTTTGTTGGATCCCTTCCCACAGACTCTGGGCAGGTTCATGTGCAGTGAGGGAAGGAGACACAGATGGCCGGTGTGCCTGGGATTGGCAGGTGTGCCTGGGATCAGCTCCTGTTCATTCCTGCCCGCTAGGGGAACAGGGGCTCTTATCTGGCAGGACTTCCAAAGCAATAATCCAGGACCTTTACTTCCACCCACTTAAGCACAGTGTGAAGATGTTTGAAGACCAAAGCTTTAGTAAGCACTAAACAGTGATTTATGCCTGTATTAATTTTTCACTTTACAGTTTTTGTGGCCGTTAGAGGAGATGAGGTTAAGATTTATAACCAAATTATCACTTTCCTTTTAATAACTGAACATAAAAACAGAAAGCATTGTTCTCATTAAGTGCTACATGGAACTCCACCTTTCTTGATTTGCTATCTATCTAGCAGATTTTAAAATGTAAGAGAAATTTTGAAACTAAACAACTGGCAAGAGAGCTCATGAATAATGAAGTCCTTATAAAAGACCATTAACTTGTTCTCAGAATCCATATGCTAGTGAATAAGAGAATACACTTGCTGTGCAAGCTCCTAGGCATTCAGCTTCTCACAGGAAAAATGCTCAATGAGAAGAGAGAGGCAAAAAATTTCCCACACTAATTCTTTGCTCAAAAAGATCCAATTTTATCCCATGGCTTTAATATGTCAGTAACACAATCTGTTATGTTGCAATTGAATTGGGAAGTTCTCAACAAATAATTTCAAGGCTTAGTCATTATTTCCTGAAGTTTCATTAAATTAGTAACACTGCAGGCTAATGATTCAATTTTGTTTTAATGTCATTGTTCAAATTCTTAATACACATAGATCATGCCCTATTACATAACACTTAATGCAGGAACATTCACAAGAGACAATTGTGGTTCTAATTCTATATTATTATTGTTTAGTACCTTAAAATGGGGAATTGGGAGGTTTCATATGATTTCTATAATTAATTTTAAAACAGCATTTTATAAAGCAAACAGCTTTGGGGAGAGGGGAACCTTAGCATCTCTCACTTGGAGAGATTTTTATTTACCAGTTCCAAAATGCAGCAGACACTGAGACTCTCTTGCAAGTCTGCCCTACCAGTGTGTTCCAGTTAAAGGAAGTGAGGCCCAATGCTGTGAGAGCTTTGCTAAATCATAACCTTCCTCCATGTACTTCATCCCCCATCCACATATACACCCAATTCATCAGCAACTCCTAACAGTCCTGATTGCAAAACAAAAGTGGGATCTGGCTACTTGGATCACCTTGGTTGTTCCCACTCTCATCTCTCTGACTACTTCCAGTCTCCTCATTGGTCCCCAGACCTATCCACATAGGGCAGCTAGAAGAATCTTGTATTTCCTCACCTTAAAACCTATCAGCAGCTTCCCACTTGGAATAAAATCCCAACTCCTTGCCAGGGCTCACAGACCCTGTCTGATGAAGCCCTACCTCCTCCATGCCTGTGCCTCACCTCCTGCCCCTGGGCTCATGGTGTTCTTACCCACACCACCCTCCTGTCTAATCCACCCAAACTCTTCCCCACCTCAGAGCCTTTTTGTACTTACTCCTCTACCTCTGTGGTCCCCAATGTCCCCACCCCGCCCGCACAGCAGGAGGGAGTGAAGCCCCACCTGCACCCACAATTGCTCCCCATCACTCACATCACTGCCCGAGCCCTGCCCCCCCTCAAATCAGTGGCGCCATCAGACCCTCATAGGAGCAAGAACCCCACTACAGGGGTGCACATGTGAGGGATCCAGGTTGCAGCTTCCCCATGAGAATCCAATGCCTGATGAGCTGAGGTGGAGCCGAGGCGGCGATGCCCCCCACCCCATCCATGGAAAACCTGTCTTCCATGAAACCAGTCCCTGGTGTCAGGAATGTTGGGGACCTCTGCTCTACCTGGAATCTCTTCTTCCAGATCTTGAACTCATTGGCACCTCATTATCCCTCAAGGTTAGCTCACGTGTCTGCTCTTTAGAGAGGCCTTCCTTGACACCATCTCTAGGATCCGTCCCCTTCCCTGAGTTATTTCACATCTTCCTTTTCATTACTTCATCAGATGTCTTCCGATCAGTAATTATGCCTATTTGTCCACTAAAATACCTGCTCTGTGACACCAGGGACGCTGTGTACCTTGTTCATTGCTAAATCCCCAGTGCAAAGGCAAGTGCAAGTTGTACGGGCTCAGTAAACATTTGTTAAATGGGGGGTGGGGAATGAATGTTGTATGCAGACACTATGTGTATATGGATTTGTCTTGTGTGCAATTATTGCTGAACCTGCAGTGCTACATAGCTTGCCATGTTTTAGTTACTTAAAACTGTGGTCATATTTTCTCATCTATTTAATGCAGTTGCAGTTGATTTGTGAAAGCTATATTTCTGATTACAAACCTGAGATCATGTGAAGTATCTTTTGAAATAGTTCACTTTAACCCTTTCCTCCTTGCAGGGGAAACATGGGGGTCTAATCCTAACCCTTACCCAACCTATATATAAGAGGCTGACTTTCAGACAGAATGAATTAAAATATTGAACTTCTTTGTGTTGGTAATCGGTGTCTGCCTGCCATTACTTTGAGCCCCCTAAGGGTTCTTTCCCCTGCCTTGGGAAGTCCCAGTGGACACTGCTGGCATGGGCCTGGGTTTCAGGCCTGGGTGCTATCAGGGGGTTGGCACCCCTGAGAAAGGCCTCTTTGGAAGCAAACACTTTGATGCCCATCCACTCCCATGCAGCCATAGCTGCCGCCTCACAGTCGCCCTCATATGGCTGCTTTGGGGAACTGCAGCCTCTGCAGAGTATCATTTCTGTTAAATAATATCACTGGCCACGTACCATTGGCATTTAATACTGTGGTGGTAATCTTTTTGCCTGAATCTTAAGAATTTCCTATTTTGCCCAGATAGCTATATCGTTTTCTTTAATTGATGTGTGCGTTATCTCCCTCAAATATAAAAAGTCCTGAAGCTCGTGTGCCATAATTTGGATATGATCATTACAGAGAGTTATATCATCATTATTGCTGTTACTCTTTTTAATACTATAGTAATATCTATAGTAATTATTTACCTACTAGAGTAAAGATAAACTTGGTTCTAAAAACCTAGTGATTTATATATAAATAAATTTTTAGGTACTTAGCTGATACGGGTTAGCTGAGGATCATGCCTTTACACTTACCTCTTCACTGCTCTGATACCTACTTTAGGGTGTTTGCTGTGCTGAATCTGAAATCAGGCACTTCCCAACAAAATAATTCTTGGGGGGCAGGGGGGTTGGGGACTGATCTTTAATTTTCACTTATTTGGGCTGGGGTATTTTTTGACCTTTCTATTTCTGCTCTCTTCAAATGACACAGAGTACGTTTCCTGATGGGTGGACGTCATGGAGAATTTAAGTTCCTGCCTCCCTCTGGCTATGCCCCTTGCTATGAAGCCTTGCTTCCAAAAGAGAAAATGAGATTGGAGCCTGTCAAAGAATATAAACGTGATGCTGAAGGCATTAGAGATCTGTTAGGCACCACCCAGTTCCTCTCCCAAGCCTCCTTCATTCCCTGCCCCATAGACACCAGTCAGGTAGGTTCAAATTGCCAGTGAGAGGCAACCCATATAGATGAAGAGATACAGTTAAATCCTTCTTCTATGTTGTCTTTGAACCATTCTTACCATACATTCTATAGCATTGTTGTGGAATGTGAATAACTGTTGTCTTCATGTTTCTACCATATGCATAGCTTCAGTTCTTTAAGGATTTTTCAATCAATGAACATGTTGAGCTCCTCCTACACACGCTGTACTCGGTGAAGGACAGAGAGAAATGTTTCAGGATTCTCTGGGAATTCACAACCAAGATAAGGACATAAGAAGCAAATGTATTATTTTTTTAAATGCCAAATGTAATAAATGCAAAATGGACAGTATACACAAGTAAATGCTAGACACATCCTTTAGGCTAGAATGTTTCTAGAAATCTGTGTAGAGAGGGAAGAATTCAGTCAGAGCCTTTAATAAGCTTAAATGGAAAGGGCATCAAGGGCTAATATAAAAGGAATGGAATAAATAAGGGCCTAGGAGTAGAAACACAAAGTAGGAACAGGTGGCAATGAATGTTCTCATGTGGCTGGATGCTTGGAAGATAAGGAACATGTAGGAGAAGAGTTGAAAATAAAAGTGAAAAAGAAACAGGGAATAGCATGGAGGCCTTTGGAAGTTCTGATAAATGGACGTTTTCTTTTTATTTCCAGGGTCTGTATTTTGAGAGAAACATACTCACATGATATAACAAGGGGCATGCAATAGGTTTCAGCATTTTCTATACACCAGGGCTAGTTGAATCACTATTCTAGTTGTTAGAGAAAACAAACGAAAAGGGACCTTGCCTCTAAGGCACTTGAGGTTAATAGTATGTACTAATATAGCTCTTTCAGCCTGTAGAATGTCTCTACCATGTATTTTCCCAAAATATTCGATGACCCTATTATTCATCTGTGTGTACATGTTCATGAGTTTCCTTCTTACCTCCTGTAGCTAATGATTGTGAATTTCCATAGAATAGAAACTGCAGCACTTCTCTGCTTGCTTCACAGAGCCTAGCACAGCACCGTGAACCTTGGGGGTGTTGATAATATTGATGAGAAACTGGGAAGCGTTTGCAAGATAGAAGTGATCCTAAAAATTGGATAGTCTGCTTTCTATATACTCCAGAAGTTGGGAAGGAAAAACTTTTCTCCTACTGTCCTACATTCTGTAATTGTGGGCCTGCAAATTACATCAGACTGACAAATTAGCAAGAGAAGAAAACAGATATTAATACAGAGTTCACAAAGAAAAGTGACTCAGGGAGGAGGTTAGCATTTGGAGCTCATATACCATCTTAATAGGGAAAGGGAGCAAGGAGATGGGCACTTCTGAGAAAACAAATGACTTTGGGAAAGATAAGTGGGTCCTTGGGAAGGTAGATGGGAGATATGGTTTTGTGACAGTGCCTGTTCAAGTGTGGTGCCAACTTTTCTCTGGTGGTAGGAGTCAATCTTCCCTGGGAAGGAACAGTTGAATTCTTTGGGAAGGTTTTTTTTTCAGGCAGATAAGAGGAGTTCAGACAAAGCCCCTTCCTGTATCAGTTGTTTTTCAAATGTCTTCAGTTCCAAATAATCCTTATGCTACATGGCGTATTTTGGACCCCCTTCATAGGCAAGCTTGAGGGCCAAAGACTGAAGGAGCTTCTCCATGGACACAAGGCTGCTAGTGCCCCAACAGGGAGAGAACAGGAACATGAGCGTGACTCCTGTCTGGGCTTCCTCTCCTTGCTCCATAATCAGAAACGTGTGCATGACTCAGACAAGGCTCCCTAGAAGAAACTGGCCTCAAAAAGAGTTCAAAAGAAGGAGGGAAAGTTTTCATGGAGGAGGAAAGAAGGGTCTGATCCAAGAAAGAGAAGAGTTCTCTAAACATGCAGAATTGAAGATTTGGAAATAAATAGCAGAGACAAATCCACAAGCCAGAAGAACTTTGATGTCTGGACCTCAAGCTAAATTTGGATGGACCCTGGAACTAGGGAAATATTGCTGGGAAATCAAATAATAGGGAAATTCTCATTGGAAAGGTGCAATTTATTCTGGAATGAGACCTTGTAATGTTTTAGAATCTATCATTCTGTGAAATTATTATCAAGTTAAATATAAATTATGCAAGTTAAATATAAGATCCACAGTCAACTCTTCATTCTCCCTGGTCTTAATTAACCAATTAAATCCAAAACAGTTGTAACTTGTTTGCTTATAATTTCCCCATTTTGCTTCTTATCAGAACATCATGCTACTTGTCCCTGTCTGAATTCCATATGCATGGATTCAACCAACCGCAGACAGAAAATATTCAGAAAAAAAATACAAATTAAAAAACAATGCAGTGTAACAACTATTTACGTAGCATTTACATTGGTATTACAAGTAACCTAGAGGTGATTTAAAGTATATGGGAGGATGTGTGTAGTTTACCATTTTATGTGAGACTAGTATCTGTAGATTTTGCTATGGGGGAAGGGTCCTAGAACCAATCCTCTGTGGATACAGAGGGATGACTGTATTAACTTTGACTTTTCAATAATTAGGTTAAAAAAAGTCTTTAATTGAAAGGCAAATAGTGGTTATAACACATATTTTGAATGTCTTATTGCTACTTTTCTCTATGATCTTATGCATTACTGACTTGATATGCTTTTTCTACAAAACAGTACTTTCCCCATGGGCACCCCACACACCCCCCCCCAGGAAAAATTGGGATTTTTTAAAAATAGTGGAAATTTAATAGTGGAAACACCAATAATCATTATAATAGAGCAGGAATTGCGAGGCGTGGGCAGGTGATACAAAAGAAAGAAAGATCTAGCATGCCGTCCTCCTAAAGCAAATGGTGAGTTGTCTGCTCCAGCTGACGGTTGCCACGCAAATGTGTGTGTCCAGAGTTAGCCACCTTCCAAGTGGTCAAGAGAAACTAGAAACCTGGATTTTTGTATGAAATCTCCCATTTCTTAGCGGTTGTCAACTAATAAACATGAAAATAAAAATAATGAAGAAAATAGGAGGGAAAAAGGAAAAGGTTGTGACCTCTATGAAGAGAGAGAAGCCAAACACCAGGAAAACACAGAGAAACTCTCCCTAGAGGTAATCAGGGGAGACTTCCCAAAGGTGGTGATATTTGAACTAAATTCAGAGGGGTAAATATTAAGGGTGTTTTCCAGGTGGTGAGGAAGGGGGGGTGTGTGTGTTATGGTCATGGTAGGAAGTTTTAATAAGGGTAAAGGTTGCATGTGCAAGGGCACAGGACTGTGAAACAATGTGGTCTTTGGGGATAATTTCAAGAAGTTTGAAAAGGATGTGTTTTTGGAGTTTGTGATGACAGAACTAAAGAGGAACACTGTGTTCTTGGTTAATAAATCTAGTCTTCTCTTAGGAGTGTCAAGGAACACTTGGGGGACACTCAGGAAGAGAGGGTTTTGATGTGATTTTTGTCCTTGTAGACTCACCCCTCTGGCTGCAGTGTGGAGGATAGATCGGTGGGCAGTTGGGGAGGCTGATTATGAGTCTCTTGCAAGGGTCCAGGGAGGAGATAATGAGGTTGAGAGGTGGAGAGGAGAGGACCCTTCAGAAAGACACTTAGGAAATAAACATTTCATGATTGATTATTGGGGGGGGTAAGTGCAAAGGGAGAGGGAAGATGCCAAGATGACTTCCAGGCTTG
Organism: Daubentonia madagascariensis; assembly: GCA_023783475.1. Lineage (NCBI taxonomy): Eukaryota > Metazoa > Chordata > Mammalia > Primates > Daubentoniidae > Daubentonia > Daubentonia madagascariensis. Next base: position 854,362 of record JAKFHU010001436.1, on the reverse strand, counting down.
AAGCAATGGTGGGGCCACTCAACAAAAAGAGAAAATAAAAACAAGAAGAGAAAAAGGGTTTGAAGGAAAGATAAGAAATTCAGCTCTGGATAACATATTGAGCTCACTTTAATGGAGAAATCCTGAAGAAGGTTGGAACTGTGGGCCTGAACTCCAAGAGAGACCATGGCTAGAGATGCACTGACCCGGGAGTGGCCATCTACAGGGGCAGGTGCTAAAATCTGCCAAGGAGAGAGCATGGAGCGAGAGGAAACAAGGTGAGGGAGCATCCGCATGTGAAGAGCAGATACCTGCAGAGAAGACTGAGAAGGGGGTTCAGAGAAGCAGCGAGGAGCACAGAGGAAGCCAGAAAGGGAAGCGGAGGGCTGGACGCGCATAGGTTAAGTAGGGTGGGGTCAGAATGGTGTAGCCCTTCCTGGGGGACGTGCCAGTGACTTCAAATGGGGCACCTGACCCTGTCCATTTTATGATGTATTTCAATACAATTGATTCTTTTAATTTTGGCTTTTCACTTGCTCCTTTCCCTTTAGGTTGTTTTGCCACCTCACCTAGAGAAGATCCGAGACAGACTGGCTGAAAACATCCACGAGCTCTGGGGAATGAATAAGATAGAGCTCGGCTGGACTTTTGGCAAGGTATGCGTGTCCGTGGCCAGGCTGGGGCAGAGGGTTGGATGGCCTTGTTGCCTGGAAGGGTTCTTCAAAGGCTTGAATGAGCACGGGAACCTCATGAGCCAAGGCTCACTTCCTGCTTCCTGCCACCTGTCCAGCTTTCGCTGCATTCAATAGTCAGGAGTGCCGAGGACACCAGCTCTTCACAGATAGAACCGTGGGTCCATCTCCCTTCTTACTCCCAAATACTGGTTTGCTTTGTTTGGGAAATATCAGGTGCAGTTGTTCCTCAGTACCTCCTTCAGAACACATACATCTCCCCTTCTTCCCTTCAGAAAAAGTTGTCCTCCCTGCCTGGGTGGTAAAAGTGGCTGATTCATTATTTTGAATCAGAAGTCATTTAATACGGTTTCCAGATGTATCACTAAGATTAATGGACACTCGAAGTTAGGGAATCTCTTTCACTAGAAACGCATTTTTCAAAGGCGATGTAAATTGACTGTGTTCTGTGATTTGTGTAAGGTCATGTCCAAGGGCAAGAAGGATAGGTGAGTTCTGAAGCTTCCTGTGACCCTGACACTCTCAAATGATACGCATTCCAGCTTAGTTACGGAAAAGGTTCCTGCACTCCAACGCTTATGTATTTATATAGTTACCATAAAACATTCTCACCATATAAGAATGGGTTTACCATTGAACTTCTAATGTCAAGCTCAGAGCCTATCATGTAGTACAGTTACTTAACAAATGTTTGTTGAATGAATGAGCAAATTAGTTGATGTCTGGATCTGAGCTGTCCACAAAAACGGGAGCATGGCTACCATATGTAAAATTGTTTCTCTGGGAAAATATGTTCTAAATGCAGACACCTGTCTAGACATAAATCCGCAGAACACAAGCCATTGGCAATTGGGGACTGTATTAGATCATTTGCTAGAGAGAAGATTGTCTGTTTGCCTATCAGCAAGTTTCTGTCTTTGTCTTGCCTGGTGTGGATTGCCTGGGCCATATTTCAAAGTGTGTGCTTTTCTATTTTCCGATGCACTGCAAGCTGTCAAAACTTAAATCACATTCTTTCTTATGTTGTCACCTAGATACGGGATGACAACAAAAGACAACACCCTTGCCTTGTGGAGTTTTCAAAACTCCCCGAAACTGAGAAGAATTATAACTTGCAAATGTCAACAGAAACCTTGAAGTGAGTGTTTAATTGAGTTGAAGTTGGACTAAACAGTGAGTAGATGATTTAATGCATTATAACTAAACTGCAAAGGTATGTCCCTGGCCTGAAAATGTGGCACATTCTGACAAATTGAAGGGGATGGTGATTATTCATGTCACAAGAGGATTTAGCATAGTGAATAACCCATCCACCATTATTATTTAGTGTATACGTTGCTTCAGAAACCATTTGCTGTTTGCTAGGGACAGGAAAAAGGTAGGAAGCAGGAAAAAAAGAAGAGAAACTTAGAATCAAAGGACCAAGTGCCTTTTGCAGTTCACATTAGGTCAAGGAAAAAAGACAAGGCATTTCTAAAAACCAAGAGGAAACATGATTGATTCACTAAAATTCAATTTTAAAACAACTTTAGCTTCTCCATTATCCTACCTATGGGCCTAATTTAGACCCTAACGTTTATAGCCCAAATTGGTATCTCCCATTTTGAATTCTTTGGGGGCTTGCTACCTGTTCTCTTGTCTTTGTATTTCCCTGTTCTCTAGTTGTCAGGGCAGAACACTTTGACATTGTGTTTTTGTTGGTATAACAGTGCTCTGGAAGGTACTTTGTCTCGTAGGTTCACATATGTGAATATCTTCAATTACACTGATGCTTCTTGAGAATACAGCTTTGTACCTCATGAGGTTAAGCGCAGCTCACAGCTGCTTGCAGGTATTATGTAGTAAATACTTGCCAACCTGTGGATTGGATATTAGGATCCTATCTGTTCATGGAATTAGAAGCAGTATACAATTCTTGTGCAAATTTATAAATTGGAAAATGTCTCCAAGAGGGGCAGTTAACAAACTTCTCTTTTGTATTCTTACACTTGCTGTCAGCTCAATCAGGAGCTGGCAAATTATGGCCGATGGGACAATCAGACCAGCTACCCATTTTTGTAAATAAATTTTCATTGTAACAAAGCTGAGCTTGTTGGCTTGTGTGTTGCCTGTGGCTGCCTTTGCTCTGTAGTAGCAGAGTTACAGCTACAACAGAGAGGTATGGCCCACAAAGCCTAAAACACTTACTCTCCGGCCCTTTACGGAGAAAGTTTGCTGACTCCTGATCTAGATGAACAGTCGTTGTCTGTTTCCATCGGCTCAGACATGGATTGGGGTTCTTGCTGTCCTTTACCTTGCAGTTTACCTTAGTCTTCTCCCTCTGTCATATCACAGAACCCTCCTGGCCCTGGGGTGCCACATTGCTCACGTTAATCCAGCTGCTGAGGAGGATCTTAAGAAGGTCAAACTGCCCAAAAAGTAGGTGATTTTTTAATGGTTCAAGGCTTTAATGCTTCAGCCTGAATTTTTAAACTGGGAGTGTGGGAGCCTCCTATAGCAAGGCAGATAACGGCCCACATGCTTCTAGCACCTGCTCAGGATAGCTCCCCAGGTACTTAGAGGGCACTGAAATCCTCAGAGAGAAGCCTGCTGAAAGGGAAATATTTGAGGGTTTTCTCTCTTCTTGCTCCTTCTACCCAGACCTCAGATGGGTGCGTTGTCTTTGATCTATAAGAACAGTAGTTGGCACAAGTGCTTGAAAATGGTTTGCAGCCACAGCAAAGAGTCGCTCCTCTGGCACTGGGCCAGCCTTATAAATCCTTTATGGAATGGGTGTCTCTGCCAAGACTTAATTTGGCCCCCTAGATCAGCCTGTGTCCTACTCTCCCTCTCACCTCCTTCATTCAGACAGGGTCACACGTCCTCCCACATTCAAACATTCGCTCAGTGGCACATCCACTGGCTCCCTCGCTCACTCTCTCTCCTACTAGCCTGGGGTGTGCACACATTCACACACAGGTGTCATCATTACTAAGGAGCCAGGGCAGCGCCAGCTTTAATCAGATGCTCATCTTCTCCTCCTTTCCTCTTAAACTCCCAAGCTCCACTGTCACAGGCAACTTCTGGTGCCCAGAAAAGCACATCTGACAGGCAGCTAGCAGCAGAGGGGCAGACAACTGGGGTCAGTGCGCAACAATCAGTGCATGTAGACTCTACCCAAGGGCAGGCATTCTGAGAAGGTGGGCACGGGACAGTATCTTATGCCTGCCTACAATAGACCCTGCATCTCATGCTGCTCAGAGGCTCCTGGGTAGAATGAGCCCCGATCTGTGAGTCATCACATTTAGGATCTGGCGCTGGTCTGGGCAGTGGCCCTGGGGCCATAGATGCCTCTGAACTCACATTCCCACACGGCTATGATGAGCTGCTCTCCTGAGATTCACTCCACAATGTGCCCCCGTCTTCTCCACTCACACGACGTATCTACCTGGACTCAGACTGAGCTCCTTCACATCTTCACATTATCTGTCAAATCACAAGCACTTGAGGCTGCAGCTTCTGCACTAGACAGCTAACTTCTAAGGTCACTTCAAGCTCACAAATTCTCTGACGTCATGGTTTGGGTTTTTTTTAATTCCAAAAGTAAAAGTTTAGTTTCCTAAGATTGATTATTATATGCCAATTTATAAGAAAACATTTGACTCAAGGTCTTATCCTTGCCGATTTGGTTTTGACTTCTTGTGTTTTTGAAGTGAGATAAAGGAGCTCCTAGTAATGCTAATGCTGCCGTATGCTGAATGTGCCCATTATTTGTAGGGCATATAAGTTTTCTCAGAAATAAGGATGGATTTGCACTGACCATCTACTTTCTCTGATGATTTTCTTTGAAATCTGTTACATACATTGGCAAGAAGGATGGTAGATTAGGGTCTTCATCTATAGACTTGAAATAGAGCTGAGCTATCTGTTCAGCCAGAGTGGAGCCTGTGAGTGTAGCCTCATCTACATAGTATTCTTACCATGTGCACTTGGTCTAAAATCTGGAACGGGGGAATCAGAGAGATCTGTTCAAAATATGTATTTTGCATTTACTTGTAGCTACATGATGTCCAATGGTTATAAGCCAGCCCCTTTGGATTTGTCTGATGTGAAGCTCTTACCTCCTCAAGAAATTTTAGTGGATAAGCTTGCAGAAAACGCACACAATGTTTGGGCAAAAGACCGAATAAAACAAGGATGGACCTATGGCATTCAACAGGTAAGAAGTGCTAGGTCAGGAGTGCTGGAAAAGTTAGAAGATGTGATTATCCCTCCAAATGTCATTTTGCTTTGGCAGGTGTAAGATTGGAGGTGGAGGTTGCCCTAGCACTCTGTCTCTCATGCTGCAGAGTGTTCATTATTTATGGAATCATGGGGCTGGACAGAATTTGTAATGGTCACATTGACACTGACTCCAGGCATAATTCCAATTTTGCAGAAAGGGATAGGCTTTCCCTTTGTTAGTCTTAATTCACTCATGACATGTGTTGCCCTGCTTATGCACCCACAAGCTGTACCTTATCTCGTCTTGTTGCTTGCGTTGTAAAGAGTTGAGCTTTCATGCCACTCTCCAAGGTCAAGGTAAGGCTCTCACAAACCGACGTCATAGATCAGCAGTTTTTCTGGGATGGGCCCACGTATCTACCAATGAGCATGACAAGGAGGGAAAGTGAGCCCAGTGGAGGGGCAAAGCAGCCTGCCCAGAAGCCTATGCCCCCTTACGTCAGTCCATTGGGCCAAGGATTCCTGGGCAGAATTCTTGGCTTGAGCAGGAGGCAGCCTGAGAGCCAGGGCACAGGAAGGAGTTAAGCAGAGTTCAGAGGCAGGGTTCAGCCCCAAACCATCTGGCACACCTCTTTCCTTGAAACACTTCCCTCATCTTAATAATCACCAATGGTAGGGTTAGTATCAGGGAAGTTCAGGGGTGGCTGGGTACACATGCATTAGTTGATACATGAGCCTCCAAACCTGCACACATCAGGACGCCAGGAAGAATACACCTGTGGAAACCATGGGGCGTCGGGGAGTGAGATGGTTCAGAACAGCATGTCGTTCATGTGAGTTTGGGAGACTCATCACTGCAGTTGTCCTTACTGTCTTCTTAGTTCCTCCTAGGGAGCTGAGAGAGACTCTACTATAAATGTGTGCCTTCCACAATGATATGGACCCAGTGTGGCTCTGCCACCTTTTCTGACGTTTCTCTGTGAAGATTTGTTAAGAGGCTGCTGTGAAGAGACTATAACAGCTTAAATCATGGCATGATCTTCCACAGGGGAATGGTTACACAAATTCCCATCTGCCTTGCCTTGGGAATGGAGGTTTCTAAACCAATTTCATAATGCTTCATTTTATTCACAGGCTGGTGTTATTAAAACATGTTTTTTAATGCTAGCTTTGAGCATTAGTAAAATTTTTCCACTTATGCTCATTTAATCCTGAAGAGAAGTGGCAAGTATGTACATTGCTAAATATGAAGGCCCTGGGGAAAGAGCTAGTAGACTGGTAAGAGCCAGCCCGGAAGCCAGGACTGTTGCTAGGAATGCGTGAGTGGAACAAGCCACAGTAAGGTTGAAATGTGTTCTCTCAGCAGCTCTTTTCTCTGGCTTCACATAGGATTTGAAGAACAAAAGAAACCCCCGTCTGGTGCCATATGCATTACTAGATGAGCGTACCAAGAAGTCAAACAGGGACAGCCTGCGTGAAGCTGTTCGTACATTTGTTGGTTACGGGTATAATATTGAGCCATCAGACCAAGAACTAGGTAATGAGTTTAGATTGTTCATTCTGGCCCCAATTTACTAAACAGGGAAATGCTAAATTTAAACGGGTCTAACTTGTACTATTACTATTATTATTGGTATTGGCGCTGAAGAGCACTAAACAAAACATTTTTTTTAATGAAAGTAATGCGACCATGTTTGATATAACACATCATCCCATTGACAGGTGTTTGTGATGGGCATTTCTGTGATCCAGTCCCAGAGGGAAGATGTTATCTTCCAGGGTAGCTGAGCTCTGGGGGACACCTGGTCACAAAACCAAGTCATCTTTTTTTCTCTTATTTTCCACATATGTGAATATCAGCTTACTATCGGATCAGATAATCACATCTCCAGATTAAATTCTAGTGCTGATTAAAATCACCAGCTTATAATTGATGAATATGTCATTGTCATCCCATGCCCCAGGAGGTACTGTAGGCCAAAGGGGCAGTATTATAAGTGGTTAAGGGGATGGCTTTGGAGTCAGACCTGGATTCAAATCTTTAATCCTCATTTTATTGGCTCTGTGACCTTGACTAAGTGATTTTACCTCTCTGAGACTCTGTTTTTTCCATCTATACAATGAAGACAGTATTACTAACCTCATAGGATTGTTGTGAGGGAAAATTGAGCTGTGGTCTCTAAAGGATCTACTACAAAGTAATCACTCAGTAAATGGTAGCTCGTATTATTGTTGTGATAGTGACAGTCTGTTATGCACAGAATGCTGTGTTATGCAGTGGGCAACCTATGGCCGGTCTCGGTTGTCAAATTCCTTTGAGGAATACTACCTAATTAATAAAGGTCTGTGTTCTCTCTTTCCCTCCCACACCCTCTACTCACCTTCCTTCTCTCAATAGCTGACCCAGCTGTGGAGAAAGTCAGCATAGACAAGATCCGATTCTTCCGAGTCGAGCGATCTTATGCAGTGAGATCTGGAAAGTGGTATTTTGAGTTTGAGGTGGTGACCGGAGGAGACATGCGGGTCGGCTGGGCTAGGCCAGGCTGTCGACCTGACATTGAGCTGGGTGCTGATGACCAGGCCTTCGTGTTTGAAGGTAGCAGGGTGAGTCTGTATAGTATCCACACATCCTCAGTCTAAGTTTTCCTTCTCCAAACATTTCCGTGGAAGCTGCAAGTACTGCGTGTCTAGATCTCTGGCTTCAAAGTGAGTGGTCACCACCACAGGCTAATTTAGGCATTGAATGAACATTGCCTAGTGGTTGTTTCTTTGCTCTTTGCTCTGGCAAAGGGGAGGACTGTATGCCCAAGTCCTTTCTCTAATCACCTCCATATCTGCTCTTGACCTGAGCCCATGGACCCCACTCCAGAGGTGACTCAGAACACTGTGCTAGCAGTGTGTTGGGAAATCTTACCAATTTGCCCTAGAGAAAATCCTGCTTGTTGTCATACCTGTGACTAGGAATCAAGAGACTCAGGCCACCTTTTCTGATCAGGCTTGTGTGTCTTGGTTTCATTCATTTGTAACAGAGACCACTCCTCCCTGTGAGTTATCCTTGGTAAAGAGGTGACTGTCCCCATAGAAATCATGTACCACTACTAGTTCAGAGATATTGCTGATATAGTCATTTGTCCAGCTGCAGGGGGCTTCTAGCACCTCCATTTCTCTAAGCCCTGGGGTCTTGTTTCCTAGGGCCAGCGTTGGCATCAAGGGAGTGGGTATTTTGGGCGTACCTGGCAGCCAGGAGATGTGGTTGGATGTATGATTAACCTGGATGATGCTTCGATGATCTTCACACTGAATGGGGAGCTGCTGATCACCAGCAAAGGCTCTGAACTTGCCTTTGCTGACTACGAGATTGAGAACGGTAAACCCCCCACCCTCCCCATCCCAACTCCACGAGGTTGAAAGAAAACTCAGGGAGAGCTGAGTGAGCTCCTCTTCCTCCTTATTTAGGGTACACTGTCCTTTGCATATTTGAAACCCTAATGGTGAAGACTATCCCTTAGACTATCAGTTTTGAAAAACTAGGACAAATAATAGTGATAGTTGGCAGCATAAATATACATTCTGACCTTCCAGATAGATTGACCAAGTAGCTGTCCTCTAATTACCTGCCTTATGCCTTGTCATTTTAAGATTCCCCAGGTTTCCTGGTATTTCAAAGAAAATGTTTATTGTATGATATATGACGGATGTCCTTGGCAAGAGAGAAAAATCAGTGAATTAAAGGATTATCCCTTTATTCTGATTTGAATTGTCAGTCTGCACGTTTGTGTAATTGAACTGGATGCTTTGATGAGAACCACTGAAACACAAAAGTTAGAATTGAATGAAATATAATTTATTTTGAAATTCAAACACACTGTGAAACCCAAGCAGAGTTGCTCTTTTTAATGGCCATGAATAGACCACAATCAGGTTTGTGCTTCCAGCTACACAAAGGAGCAATTGCAGCTATATCATGCACCCAAGATCGTTGGCATACAGGGTCAAGAGCTCTGCACTGCAAGCTGGCAGACTTGTTCCTGACGTGCTGTGTGGCTCCCAGGGAGTCTTGGCTGAGCCTCTCTGGACTTTATTTTCTTCATCTATACTATAGAATAAGAGGATAGATGAAATAAGATCCAATGTTCTTCCCAGATATGAACTTCAATGGCAGAGACTTTCTACCTGCTTTGTGAATACCCTCGTCATGGTGTGGTGCCACTCTCTGCTTCTTCATGGCAGATGAGAAGGATGCTGTTCTAGGTCAGGAGACCTGGGCTCTCACCCTGCCCCTGCCCCTGCCCCTGCCTCCCCATGACATCTTAATTGACTTTATTTAACCTCTTTGGGCCCTCTTTAACCTCATTTTCCCCCTCTGTAGATGATTAGAGCTCCTTGTAGTTCTAACTTTCTGAGACTTTGCAAAAAGAAACAGTTCCTGCCTAGGAAGCTAAAAAGATATAACTGCATAGGCAAGAGAGCACAAATACAGGAAAGTGTGTATACATTATAAATGCTCTTTATTTACGGAGTGTTTTTACCTTTATCAATGACTTTCACACACTTTTTATAGACACCTATCATCTGCAATGTGCATATCCAACTGTACCTTTAAAGAGCTTCAAAAATTTTTCTAAGAATGAACTATTTGGAGAAATAAAATTTGCGAGTCAATATATATTCCTAGAAGGACAGGATGACCACAGTCTGAAGAGGTTTAAAATCAAAGTTTTAAAGAAAGAATCCTGTTTTTGGAGACAAGTGGGAATGATGTTGCCGGCAGAGGAATGGCTCGTGCGCTGGTTCAGAGGCAAAGGAGCAGGAATACTGTAGATGCACATCAGAACAGTGTAGACGGACCACCGCGTATTTCCCAAGCAACCATCACCTGCAGTGTTCTCTTCCTGAGGCAAGGAGGAAAACAAAGAACTTAGAAGAGTCAACCACATCCCCAAGGAAAACAATTCTCTAGGGTAGAAAGATCCCAAAGATCAGGGAACTTTTCCTGGCTCTACTATTGTGTGAGCTGCAGAAAGTTACTCATCTGTTAGTCTTTGGCTCAACTCTAAGGAGGAGATAAGAATCTTGTATGTTGTGCAGACTTACAAGAACTTTGTAATGTCCAAAGCCTTGATCTTCAAAGTGTGGTCTGCTTGTTAGAAATGCAGAATCTCTGCCTTGCCCTAGACCAGAATCAGAAACTGCATCCTGACAAGATGCTCCAGTGATCCATAAGCACATTAGAGTATGAGAAGCAGTAGTCTACAGCATGTACAAATGCAGGTAGGAGCAGTATTAAGGAGCTTGTTTTCTAGTTGTAAAATAAGATGAAAATATGAAAAAGCTAATAATAATGCAAAGTAGTAAATTATAAATGGCAAGTAGCTAATACAGAATGAGGATTCTGTAAGAATGAGACTTGAATTGAATGTTAAATAAAGAATACAAGATGTCCATCTCTAAGGAGAAGGGTATTCCTGTCAGGGGATGTAACTAGAGTAATGCTGCGGCATCAGGAAACTTCAGGAAATGGTGGAACAGTTTGACTGAAAGATTTATATGTGGAATTTATGGATGATGAAGCTGGAAAGATAGATAAGGTGCAGATAAGATAACCTCAAATACTAACACTCAGCCTGGTCATTCAAGAAACTGTTGTCTACTCTGGGCCAAACACCCTTGCGCTTGACCCTCTAGGAAATGGGTGGGGGAAAGGGACTTGTTGAAGGGTTTAAGCAGAGGAATACTATAAAGGAGAAGGATGTTGTAGGATAACCCTACCATTAGAGATCATCTGTGTTGTAATGAAAGACATGCCTCATAGGCCTTTTGTGCACAGGGATGTGATTTGACCTTCAGAATAACAAAGTCTATTATCAGGATGCAGTTTTATAATAGAATTGTACTGTAATATGTTAGCACATTATACTGTAGTATTGTATCACACTTTAATAACACAGAGACAAGATAATTGGAAAGCTCTTCCAGTACCATGATGGCTTGAGAGTTGGCGGAGGGGCAGTTGAAAGGAAGTCAACATGACATTCTTCAATAACAATAGCCCAGAGGCCTGGAATAACCATATAACATCTCCCTGCTCTCTGCATAAAGTTGAAAGAGGCAGAAAATCTTGCCTTGAGTTGTTAGGAAAAGCATCTGTGGAAAATAAAACATTTTCCTAATTGTAGCCCCCCCGTAAAACAAAATGCCTTCTATGCTTGTGTTCTTCTGGTGGCCAGCATGTTAGCCTAGATGCAGGCCATTACCCTATGACAGGGTACACAGTGACAGCTGTGCTGTAGGAAGTCTTTAGCCCTTTAGGGGAGGAATAGGGGCAGACATTACAGTTCATGGCTGTTTTTTCCTCTGAGTTATTTATAAGTTGTCACCTCCATCCTCTTCTGCATCATAGGTGATATGCCCTTATCTGCTTCCTTAAGATTTTTCTAATTTTTGTTCCCTACCCTGCTCCTTGGCCTGGACCATCACAGCTCTCAATGTTGTCGCCTAGAGGTGTCTGAAATCTCAGAAGCCTCCAAGGTGAAACCTTTGCTGTTAACCTTCTCTTTTCCTCCATTTAAAGGAAAGGAAGATAAAGTCCTGAACATTCTGCTATACCTTAGAATGTGTCATCTGGAAGAGGCTTTGGTGCAGTCTCCTGTGCTGCCTCTCTGCCAGACACTCCCCTGAGGGACATCTTGCCTCCCGCTACATCTTTGGTGTCTGCAGGGGCAGCCTCCCAGGCAGTTCCTGCCCATTGGCCTATCGGGGCTTAAGAGATCCCCCAATTCTGTTGGCAGATCTTCAGTAGGCAGAAAATAAAACTTATTTGCAGGAAGCGTAACTGCCATCTGCAGGCACGCACACTGGTACCCAGGGTCCCCTGTCATTCTCTCTCCAGGTGGGTGTGGCTGTGGCTGGGGAGCATGGCCTCTTGCTTCCTGTGTTTTCTGCAAGTCTTGTGACCATCTCAATGTTGTCCCTGAACTCGATCTTTGCAAGGCTTAGCAGGAAAAAAGAAGGAATGGATAAAACAGGTGCTGCTGGGTTGAGACGCTCAGAAACACCCCCAGAATGGTCTGAGCAGTCTTCTAACCACTTTTCTCCAACATCTGTTTTTCTCTTACTCATAGTGATTCTCTTTCATGTCCTTCTTCAGTTTGAAATGGATTGGAAATGGATCTATCATTTGGATTTTCTAGAGATCTGGCTTTTTTCCAAACTCCTAAATTATAAGAAGGTGACCTCCCTGCTGTCTCACTTCCTAATGACAGAATCAGTGTGAGGCCTTGTAATACCAAGTTTATCAGAACCTGGGGTCCTCTACAAAATGTAATGTGTGTGTTCCTGCCTTTTCTTTCCTGGGATGAGAATTCTGTATGCATATTGGCTCAAGACAATGCCATTTGCAAATTTCCTTCCCACACCTCTTCAAAGATGTCACCATAGTTACATCTTTTAGGCCACATGTAAGGAGAAGGTATTCTTTATTTTTCTTTCTTCTTCCCATTTGAGGCTACAGGTCAATTGAGTTGTGTGTAAAGTGCAGATCCTTGTTCATGACAGTCATTGCTCATGGTAATGCTGTGTGACCTTGCTGAATGGGTCCTCTTACCCAGATCAATTCCAGAAGTCATACGGCCACCTGTATAGAGGTGGACCTTTTTCTCTGAGGGGCCTGGAGTGCGTTGTGGTCATGGGTCTCCAGCTGCCTAATCTAGAGGCAAACTGGTCAACTACACAACACTTTGGAAAATTATTTGAAAAGTGGAGGAAGAGTTAGTCACAAAGAGGGTTAGTTTAGATAAGAGTTGGAAAACAGGCATCCTGGCGTCAGTCCCCATTGCTTTCTCTGGACTCCTGCTCAGGAAACTTTGTTCACATGCTGGCTCTGCAGTTTGCCAGGTAACAGACATTGAGCAAGTTATTCAACTTTCTAGGCCTCAGTTTCCTCATCTGTAAAGTGGGCATAATAATGAGATAAATCTGTAGAGCACTAAGCCTGGCATTTAGAAAGTATTTCATAAATATTAGCTGCTGCATTTTATCACATCATTGTTGTTCCCCTTCATCTATCTGTTATGCAGTGTTATAAAATTACAAGGTGTTTAAATGCTTTAAGTAAAGAAGTTTGGAAATGGAGAGATCATTAGCTAGAGCCCCCTGGCCAGTGGAGGGAGCTGATTAAATGTATTCAGTTATCCAGTCTTTTCCCCCAGGAGAAGGTGCTGGTGCCATATGAGAATTCATCTTTCCTCTCTGTCCGTTTTGGGTTTTCTCTTTTCTAACTCAAGCCTGAGACTTAGCTTTTCTGCTGCTGCTTTCCAGAGCTGCCCCAGCTGTGCCCACTTGGCCCCCAGGAGGCCTCCCATTGCTCTTGTGTCCAGGACTTTTGTTTCCCTGCCTTTTCTCATGCAGTGTTCAACTCTGCCCTGGAGAGAGGGCTTCTGCCCCATGGGGACGCCACTTTACTCTGCAGTGAGTGAAGTGCTCTGCCCTGGGGCATAACTGCTGTGTAAATCTGGGGCATCCATCCCCCGTGACTCACACTCCCTCTCTTATACATTGACTGACAGCCGGCCTATGACTCAGAGGGTGCACGATCTCATCCCATTTTGTCACTTACCCTTCTTGTGACCTTGGCCAAGTCCATTGGTTCCTCAGGTCCTCAGTTTGATCCTTAGTAAAGTGCCGTCCCCTCTGCTGATGCTTAGGAATGATGAGGAGCCCAAATTCCTTAGGAAAAAAAGCTTCATTCAAGTATTATCTTTTTCCCCTTACATTGTCAGTAGGTCTGTAACTAGGACATTATTTACATGTCCTGAGACTAAATCCTTGTTGTTGCTGCCTCCCACTTGGACTTTTACACCTGCTGCTCACTTACTCCACTATTCCGTTTCATGGAGAAGAAAGAAGAGAGACTTTAGAGATACTATTTTCTGTTCACATCAAGGTTGGAATGCTTCATGAACTTCATGGCTCCAAGATAAAACTATTAGACTGGTAGTGTTCTGGGTTGAGCTACCCCCCTTAGCAGAATAACCAAAATGCTGCCTTGGGAGTAGGGATAGTTACAGCAAAAACATTCACCCTTTCATATTCCATTCCTTGTCCCCATTTGATAAGCTCCTTGGGATTGGGATAGTTTCTTCTCTTTCCTTCACATCCTGTCACAGCACACAGCAAAGCTCTCTGTCCCATTGGGGATCCAAGAAATTTTGCTGACAGGCAATTCTTATTTCTACACTGTAGTCAGATTTCCAATGGTTCCTTATTTATAAACATCTCAGCTGATAGAAGGGAGATGATTTCATCAATCGTAGTCCCTAGCACAAAAGTGCCAGAAGCATAGCAGAGCTCAGGATGTCACATGAATGGGTGCTTATCTGATTGATCAGTCCATCTACTGTTGTGAGGGCAGGGCTGCTGGTATATTCTCAGTCCTTGGTGGCACTGAGAGGAGGCTCTTTGTACAGACATCACCATCATTCTTCTAGGATTGCGTTAAAGTTCTCTTTAGAACTTAGAACACACATCTGTGTCCTAAATGAGTTCATAGTTTCTGAAGTCAATCAACTAGTTTTTGAGAGATTTGCTTTTCACTTGTGTGACTTATTATTTCCATAGAAGCATCGTGGCTTAGATAACAGTATATAAGCACTCACTCTAGCGACAGTGCAGTTGGAAGTTCACTGAGCTTCTTCAGGACAGCTATTTTGAATTCTTTCTCTGAAAGGTCACATGTCTCTATCACTCCAGGATTGGTCACTGGTACCTTATTTAGTTTGTTTGGTAAGGTCATGTTTTCCAGGATGTTTTTGATGCTTGTGGATGTTCATCAATGTGTGGGTATTGAAGATTCGGTATTTATTTTATTCTTCACAGTCTGGGCTTGTTTGAACCCGTCCTTCTTGAGAAGACTTTCTGGGTATTCAAAGGGAATTTAGTGTTGGGATCTCAGTCTTTGGTCTATGCAGCCATATCAGCCCTGGGGGGTGCCCCAAGCCCAGTAATGTTGCAACTCTTGCAGACTCCCAGTGGTACTACCTCAGTGGGCTTGGGTAAGGTACAGGAGAATTCCTTGGATTGCCAGGTAAAGTCTCTCACTCTCTTCCCTAACTCTCTGTGCTGGGCTGCTGGAGTTGGGGGAGTAGCACTCCCTCATGGCCAACAGTGGCAGGTCACACCTGAAGCCATGTCTGTCTCACCCAAAGCCTATGGTGGCTATTGCCTGGCTACCTCTGATGTTTATTCAAAGCCCAAGGGCTCTTTAGTCAGCAGGTGGTGAATCCTGCCAGGACTGGGTCCTTCCCTTCAGGTAAAAATGTTTATTTCTGAGCCAGGGTCAGTCTAGAAATGCCATCTGACTCAGGGACTTCAAGAGTCTGCTTGGTACTTCATTTTACTGTGGGTGAGCTGGTACCCAAGTTGTTCCCTCAGCACAGCACTGCCGGGGGAGGGGGGATGGTTGGCATAGGCAATGCAAGACTCTTTTCTGCCCTGTGCCAGTGCCTCTTTCCTTGATATAACATTAAAAACAGGTACTGTGATGGCTCACCTGATTTTTGGTTCTTCTGAAGGTGCTTGTTTGTGTGGATAGTTGTTGAATTTGGTGTTCGTGCTAAGGGACAATCCCTGGAGGTTTCTATTTGGCCCTCTTGCTCCGCCCCCTCTGAAGAGTGCATTTTGGACTTTGTGTCTATGAAGAAAAGTTCTTCCTCTTAAATGTAAACGTTCCCAAAATTGGCCTTTAAATTTCCCTTGAAATGAACACTCCTATCGAGGAGTAACACAGTTTTCTTTGAGGGGAGCTCTAACCCCTGCTTTATCCAGAGACCTCAGAAGTATTCCTTCCCTTCCAAGCACTCTCTGCAGCCCCAGCTGTCCTCCAGCCGCCTGCCCGTCACATCCTCCCAAATCCACGATAATTAGTGCTTTCCCTGCTTTGCTGATTTGTTGGTCCACAATTATGATTTATAAATAGCCCACAAGCAAGAACACCAAATGATTTGAACTTTTGTTTTGGTGTATTCTCCATGGTAATTTTTTAATATGATCAGGATACAGGTGCAAGCTTGGGGAGACGATAGCTGTAGGAAGGAAGAGAGGAATTTTCTTTGGCTCCCATTTGAAACTCTCACCTTCCCATTTAGGTGGGGAGGGGGACAGTGGCCTAGGAGGATGGGAATTTTTAAATTGTATTTTGGGAGCAAGCAGAATCATAATGCTAGCATATAAAGCTTCTTAAAGCTAGTGCTAGAATGATACTCTCAAAACGTGAAGGAACTCTCATTTTACTGAGGAAGATGCTGAGGCCCAGAAAAGTTAGGCACTTTGCCCAAGTCATTGTTTTTCATTTTAAATAAATTTTACTGTGTATACTTAAGGTATAGAACATGATGCTATGGGATATGTATAGATAGTAAAAAGGTTACTATAGTGAGGCAAATTAACATATCCATCATCTCACATAGTTATCCATTTTTTTGTTTGGTTTTTTTTGACAAAATCTGCTCACCAAGTCATTCCTTGGGCTTGCTGTGTTGTTTTGGTTTTGGTAGTATTTAAAATTTCCCAGAACCTAAGATCAATTTTAACTAAGTCATAGATAAAGAATTTCACTTTTTCTCTTACTGGTTTTACTTTTCTAGTTGATATTTATTTACATCTTAAGAATACTCTTAGCTGGATGATTGTTTTCCTAAATCATTTTTAACCAAGCTCACTTTTCTTTCCCATCTACCAAGGGCAGTGGTAGTCTCTATGTGGTCTCCTGTTGTTGATTTTATGTGCCAGGAAGAAAGACAAAGGGTTGTGTCCCATGTTTCCTTCTGGGACTCAAAGCCCTTAGGAAACCGAGGGTTGGGCTTCCTCACATCTTCCTGGGACAGTACCTGTGGGCTGAAGCAGGATTCTCTTTAACTCTTCTGCAGGCTTCGTGCCCATTTGCTCTCTAGGGCTGTCTCAGATCGGCCGCATGAATCTCGGGACAGATGCCAGTACCTTCAAGTTTTATACCATGTGTGGCCTCCAAGAGGGCTTTGAGCCTTTTGCTGTCAACATGAACCGAGATGTTGCAATGTGGTTCAGTAAGCGCCTCCCGACCTTTGTCAACGTGCCAAGGGATCACCCACACATAGAGGTAAATGTTACACGTCGTAGGTGGCCCTGGCAGGGCAGGTGAGCCAAGGAACTAAGCTCCCACTAAGTCTCCTGTCAACAGGCAGCTGATTACCTAAGTCCCTGTCCTGGATGCTTACCTACCACCTCCCTACTGGCCCTCAGAGGTGTAGTTGCAGGCACCTTAATCAGGGCAGCTCAGTGGCATCTTGAGAAAGACAATCAACCTTGCAGGTTGATCCCCAGCCTTTGGGTCACTGCATTTTCTCCAGATGTGCCTACACTGGTAATGTCATAGTAATGCAGTGTCCAGAGACCTTAAACATTGCTTTTAAAAAAAAATCCATTATGCATTCATGACTATATGTCCTGAACACATGTTTTTATATGCACATAATTTGATGTCTTTTAGTCCCTGCTTAATTTCTTTGGTTCTGTGTCCAGGATTTTAAGCTGAGGTGTGGTAGTTGATTTTGACACTCCCACCTTCTAGGGGAATAGAGAGGAGCCCAGGATTGTAAGGAGCCTACTCTGGGTTCTGGTTCTCTGTCTGCTTGCCTCTTTCTGGTGGGGGAAGGTGGGAGAGTGTTGATGGAAAGCCAAGCAGAACAGCCCCATGGCAGCACTGGTCAGGGTAGGGTCGGCAGCTTCAGCCTCACTATAAGTTCCTTCACTTACCCTCTAGCCTGAATCCAACCAGCATCAACTCCTAATCCCCCATGTCCCCCTCAGTCTTAAATAGTAGAGACTGTTATTTCTCTGACTCCTCCCTGACCGTTACTTTAGAAAGGTGGCCCATTAACTTTTGGAGGTCGTGAACCCCTTTGACAAACTGATAGAATCCAGAGGCCCTCCATTTAGAAAAATATACAAACCATACACAAATATTTAAGCATTCTCATAGACCCCAGAACAAGAACTATTCTCTAGAGAGCAGAGAGAGGCTTGGTTATAAGAAAATTATTATTATAAGTCTCAGTTTACTGTATCCTCTACAGCTTCCCCTCTCACACACATTTCAAAAATCCAGTTTTGATCTTTCCTCCCCCTGCAACGCTTGTGCCTAGGAACTGCAAATTTCCCCGGTATTTAGAGGAAGCTCCGGGAACCTCAGCCCTCAGGCTGTGACTGTGGCAGAGAAGGGGACTGGGCTGGGTGGTGGAGGGTGCCCTCCTCAGGAGCTGGACATCCTTCCTGAGCTTTGGGCTTTGTGGTGCTTTTTCCCTTAGATGGTCTCCTGCCCCAGTGACAGGCAAAATCTTGGGAAATATTCTCTGCTTTAGCCACTTGCCCCTGACCTAAAAGTTCAGCCTCTGCAGACATTGCACTGCATCTCCCAAATGCCACACCCCCATCTCTGGCCTTTATTCTCCACCCCTGGCCTTGCAAAGAACCCAATGGCCATGTCTTTAAACCTCTAATTTCTCTAGCCAGGAGCAGATCTTTATTTTCTGCAGGACAAGGTCCAAGTAATGACGACACTCATAGTTTGGCTGTCCCCAGTGAAGGCTTACTCTCACGGTTCTCTGAATGCCTTCCATATATGATGCATGTCAATGAGGGAAGACAGGCCAGGGTCGTGGTCAGGCCCTCTGGTGTGTCAGGGTAAGGACTTGTCGTGTTTCCAGGTCGTGAGGGTTGACGGCACCATGGACAGCCCGCCTTGCCTCAAGGTGACCCACAAGACGTTTGGCACACAGAATAGCAACGCTGACATGATCTATTGCCGTCTCAGCATGCCTGTCGAGTGCCACTCCTCCTTCAGCCACAGCCCCTGTCTGGACAGTGAAGCTTTCCAGAAAAGGTGAGGGCAAAGCCTCTGCTTTTCAGAGGTGCTCACTGTGTCTGCTGTAAAGTTGGCTTTCTGCTTGTTTTTTACTCTACTTAGCACAGGAACTCTAGGGATAGGGTTCTCTGTGCTTTCAGTTAGGTAAAGAAATGAGGATGTGTGTGCACACATGTGCGTACAAGTGCGCTGGTGTACAATGCATAATTAAGAATCCAATCACACTAAACAGACTCACATCTAGTGGAAAAGTTTCTGCTGCTTTTGCGCTGAACCCGTAGCTTCCTTGCTGCCCACAACTCCTGTATTTTGGGAGTAAAAGGAATGTGAGTACGTGAGGGGGCGCAATTATTGTTGCTTTTGTGTGAAATTAGAAGTTTCTGGGGGCAGATACTGCATTCTTTGCGTAACAACGGGCATTGTCTGACCCTGCAGCTGTGTAACTCATGAGTAATGTGACGTCTTCCTTCCTGGTAAGGAATATATGCCTTGCTGTCTTTCTTTCCTCTGATGTCTATTTTTAATCATTCATGTATGTCCGCCATCTGGAGCCGTCTTCTTCAGGTTTCCTCTAGAGTTTCACTATCCACCAAGCTTTTAAACAAGCACAGCTGCTTGAGAGAATAGGCTAACCCATTCAGAGGTACCCTAACTGTATTACTGCAAGCTCCCCATACCCCTCTCAGCTCTAACTTAGCATCTGGGCTGAGGATAAGAGTTGGAAGTCATAACCCTGCCTTGTGGTAGCAGCTTACAAATGAACAAGTCCCAAGACTGGTTGCAATCACTGGTGTTTAGGAAATAGCCAGTTTCCTAAACTTGCCTCGATCATTAAAGGTAGATCAATTGCCTGTCAGACTGTGGGATTCTCTATACAGCTGAATAACTAAAACATGGATTATCTTCCCCCCAGGAAACAGATGCAAGAAATGCTCTCTCATACAACAACAGTAAGTAAATGTGCTCAATTATAGTTTTAATTATTTGATTCTTTGTTGTGCCTGGTAATATGCCCCTTACAGCAAAGATCTGTCTAGAGATCCTGTTTAATTGCCAATTACTCTGTCTTTTAATATCCATCTTGATGCTGCCAGAACACGTCTGTGGTATTTCTCTAATGGGAGAAAGAAAAATGGTTATTCAGTGCAAAGCAGAAGCTCTACCTGGAGCTCCTAATTGGGCCTCATTGTATACTCGTTGCCCATTTGTCATCAGGGACCTAACACTGCCTTTCTGGTTGAAATAAGCATCAGTTGAAGGGCTCTCAATTAGATCCTTTTGTTTGCTCTTTTGTGTAAACTTCCATGAGTCAGCTTCCCCATGCTCTGTGTGGTGCCAGGAGTAATGTTGAAGGCAATCAAATGAGGAGAAGGAGCAGGAAGCTGGCACAGAAGATGGAAACTCCTTTTGGTCCCCTTTCCATAGCTAGACAATAGTCAGAAGGCAACACTTCCTAATTTCGTTCTTGCCCTCATTTTTCTTTGGCATCTGGCAAAAAACATGTCTATGGACAAAACGTATGTCAACCCTTCAATAAAGTTATCCTACAATCCTGAGCTCATAGGATAACCATGGTCAGGAGTAAGATTCTTGCTGCAGTGAATCCCATACTTAGTATGTGCAGGACACTGTGCTCGGCACATTGTGTCACCTTCCTATTTAAGCTCCATTTGATTCATTTAAAACTGATTTAATCAGAAGCCCCTTGTGATGGCCAATATTATACACAGAGAGGGCAAATAACTTGTCCGAGGTCACCCAATGAATACCTGGCAGTGCCAAGATTCAAGACCAGGTTTGTCTGGGTGACCCTTTTTTCTTCCATTCAAGAAAATTTGATAGCCTACAAATAACTGCTACTTCATTAACAATAAATATGCTCAGTTTCATAAAGAAAATGATGAGGCAGTCACTTTCCTTCATACCATAGCTATTATCATAACATAGTGATAACCTCGAGAATTGTGTGACCCCTGCCAAGAACTGCTGCACTTCTCAACCCTGCTTGGGGTTGGGCGTGATGGCCACACAGAGTACGTTTGGTCACAACATGGGCTTTTTCTTTTGCAGCTTCTTTCAAGACTTTCCAAAAAAAAAACCCTTGGACCTCCCTGTGGAAGTAGAAAGTAACAGAATGCTCTGACCACCTGACTATCCTCTGTCAGAGAGCGAGGACTGTGTCCAGCTCTCCCCACGGCCCAGGTTGGCCTGGAGCACAAGAAGGGGTTAGGGTTCTGTTTCTGTGCTGTTCGTTCAGAGCAGCTGCTGCTGATTCCATTGCCAGTGTCTTCTGGGCAAAGGGCAGTAGATTAAACACTTGCTTCTCCAGGTACTAAAGCAAAAAAGAAAGGGGAAAATTAGGAAGCCAAACTCTCTATTCAGCCTTCCTTCCAGGTCTAGAGTGTGGTCTACCTCTACAACAGTGTGTGCTTTTTCAAAAGAAGGGCTTGTGCCAGGAGTAATGTTGAAGGCAATCAAATGGGCTAGCGGGGCCCCTGTGTTGTCTCTGCCTCTTGAGCCCCCTCCCCCTCAATGGAGGCCATTGACACCCCCCCCGTGGTCTCTTCACAGCAGTGCTACTATGCTGTCCGCATCTTTGCTGGACAGGACCCCTCCTGTGTCTGGGTCGGATGGGTGACTCCGGATTATCACTTGTACAGTGAAAAGTTTGACCTGAATAAAAACTGCACGGTGACTGTCACCCTGGGTGATGAAAGAGGCCGGGTCCACGAAAGGTAAGGGGGCTCCCTCAAGGCAAGGCTGGCCTTAAGGCTCCTCACTCCCTCCCTTACCTCCACCCCCACCCCCACTCTCAAAGAAGGAAACATCCCAACCTCTCTTAAAAGGGGAAAATGAAGCACAGGCTTGAAATATTTAAGTAAAAGGGGCTGGGGGTGTACTATGACAGTGACAAAAAGTGTTAGTGGAGATAGAAGGTAATTTCCTCATTAATTTTATTTTATTCATGTGTATAAATCATGACCCAGGGATGAGAAATTTAGATAGATACTGGGAGTCTGTGGTCCCTCTCAGAGTTTTTCCCATGATCTCTGGACAAGCCTCAATTTCTGCAATATCAGAACAAGACATAAAAAATCCCTGGGTGCTTGAGAGAAGTTGGTTCAGAAGAAATAAAAAGGTGGACCACATCACACAGCAGCTGATAAACTCAGAACTCCTCATCCCAGGAGTCGGTAATGGCTGAAAACATAAGGAATACAAAAGAGACATGGAAAAATCATGAATAATAACCACTGAGAAGAAATTAGGGATCTTTAGGGAAAACATGTTTTAGGCGCACCCATACCCTCACATTGGTCGACTGGTACTATTGCCAGGGAAGGAATCCTTAGCCAGATGTGCCCAGAGGTGACTCAGGAGACCGGAACTTGTGGTTTCCTTTTATGTTTCCCACCTGCGTGTGGTATAGGAACATTCTTTTCCCTACACAGCCATGTATAGAGATGTAATAAGTTGTTTGCTGAAGCTGGCCTTTACTCTCTACAAAGACAAGACCATCTTGCAAGCAGTGCTCTTTAGAGACTAGTGTCTCAACAAAGGCTAGTGGCCAGAGGTGAGTCAGTTGTTGTGTCATGAGGGACCAGTATAGACAGACGGTTAAGAGCACAGGCTCTGGAAGCAAACAGCCTGGGTTTCCAGGACTTCCTAGAAGTCTGACCTTGGACCTGTCACTTAACTTCCCTGGGCCTTGATCACCTCATCTATGAGATGAGAATAATAGTTCTGATCTCATAGAGTACTGTAAGGATTAAATGAATTAATTCATAGAAAAATGCTTAGGAGAGTGTCTCAACTCAAGCACTCAATAAATATTTGCTATTATTATTGTTGCCTTTTAATGTCTATCACGTTATGAGAGCCGGAACAGATGTCATAAGCAACATTGGGTTTAGATTGGAAAGGAAAATATGCAAAAGCCATTGACCACTCCAGGCTTTGTTCTCCAGCCGTAAGAAAAAAAGGCAGAAATGTCTATCTCATTTGGGTTGTTTTTTAATTTAATTTTATTTTTATTCAAGCCTCTTCCCAGAAGAATCATTTGGGTTTATTGCTCCAGTTTGCTGGTTCTGCCACACCAGACAGACTACTTGATTTATCTGAGCCTCAGTGACCACATTTATTGTGACAATTAACTGACATGTTAGCGCCTAGGATAAGACCCAGTGTATGGTAGGCACTCAGTAATTCTTAGTTCCTTGTCCCACATAATAAGAAATAAATACAAAATCGATTTTCAGATGTTCTAGGGCATTTCAAATTTGTGCCCTTTAAAATATGACCAGAGCCAGTCACTTCACAGTCCCACAGCCTCAATACATTATTAATTGAATTCTGTATTAGTCATCAATGCAGTTAGTACGTTAATCACTAAAACGCAGTACTAACATGGCTGCAATCAAACTTTTATGGTAATCTAACAATGCTGTAACTCTTTGGAAGAGGCAATTTGCACTGGCCCCTGCCTAAGGGTATTCATACTGAGAAGACAGCCCCATGGTTGCCCCAGAGGAGAAGAGAGGAGGTGGATGCACACTTACAAAGGGGATTTCCACTCACAGGGGAAAGTGATAGACTTCTAGAGCCAGAAGGAACCTTGGAGAATCCTAATGGAACCCTTGCCTTTCCAAATGAGAACATAGTCCAGAGAAGTAAAGTGACTTTGAGAGTCTACAGAGGCTATTCCAGGATCTCCCCACCACAAGGTGCTGAACCCACTCTGCCCTGGAGTGGCTTTGTCCTCCACACAGCTGAGACTGCAACAGGAAGCCAAGCTGAGTCACATCAGATTGACCTTAGGATGCTTAAAGGGGATCCTCTTGCATGAGGTATAGAGTCACACTCTCATTTAACTGGAGCAAAATTATGCCATGTTACTTGAAGGGACCAGGCCCCTTAGATGATGTGCACCAGGATGAGCTTAGTAGGAGACAGAATCAGCTGCCTCTTGCCCACAGCCCATTGTGTGGGGCCCTGATAGTTACTTCTGCCACTGTGCATCCTCTCCTCAGCCCACCCAGGATGTGAAATCCTATAGTTAGGGAATCATGCTTTGCAATTATTATAGGCTTTTGGGTTATTATAGTTTGCTTTTAAGTGTAAAGGCCCATAATGGAGTTCTACATTCTGGGGTTTGGTGGACAGATAGCTGAGAAAGACACCTAAGTTGATGGTTAGCCAATAGTGCAGGAGCTAGAACTCCGGGGAGCTGGGGAAGGCAGGGGAGTATAGATTAGGGAGGTGGCAGGGCCTCAGAGACAAATGGTCCCTACTTTGTAAGCCTTCCCAGGCCGGCCATCCTAAGGAATGTGGGCCTGAGTTTTCAAGTGTTTTACCACCTTTTGCCCTGGATGCCAGACTGGGACTCTGAACCCAGATTTTATTTTTGCCTCTTATTCCAAATCTCTATATAAGTTTGCCTGGGCAATCACCCTCTCTGTGCCTCAGTTTCCCATCTCTAAGGTGGGAACACTACCATCCCCGTTATCTGTTTCACAAAGGTGAATTGACATTGAGTCAGGACACAGTTACAGAACACTGTGCTCTTTGGAAGGAGGTAGCCTCCTAGATTGCCACATCCCTACAATGAGTGGCTCGTGCCTGAGTAAATTGGGTTGAAGCTGAATTAATTCATATAAGAAAAAAAAATTATTTGGGGCTGATCAGAAAGCTTCATAAGAAGGTTTCTGGGGCATTTCATTCCTGACTCTTGATCACAAGCTATCCCAGTCCAGATTCTGTGCCTTTTCCTCTCTCTTTCTGGTTCCTAGTGTGAAACGCAGCAACTGCTACATGGTCTGGGGTGGGGACATTGTGGCCAGTTCCCAGAGATCCAGTCGGAGCAATGTGGACCTAGAGATCGGCTGTCTTGTGGATCTAGCGATGGGCATGTTGTCCTTCTCAGCCAATGGGAAAGAACTTGGCACCTGCTACCAGGTAGGGGCAGTGGTGTCCCAGACCTGTTGTTTAGTACTGTGTTCCCTGTTTTTCTCCATATTCAGCATCCCTGCCACACTGTGTTGAGCTGATGAGCCCATGTGGTCCACGGGTCAGTTAGGGCAAAAAATAAACAAAGTGATTTCATTTTTGTACAGAGAAAGAAAGAGGGAGGGATCATATTTTTTGGTTGTTCAGATATGCTGGTCATCTTTTCAGAGGATGAAAGATGGCTTTTCCTTGGTGTTGAGCTGTAAAAGTTTATTCATTTATTTCATAAATGTCTGTCTCTGTGCAGCCTTTATGTTACTTCCTGCACGATATAAGATCCAAGGTTTAAAACGTGAGCAAAAATACTTCTTACTGTAAGAAACTTCTGTACTCAAAATAGAAACCTATAAAAACTGATTAATTTGCCAGGTAGTATTCTTTTTGCAAAAAGATTATTTACATTCCCTATGACTACCTTACAGGATCCTTTAACAATGCATTTATATAAATAATGTGCTTCCTTATTTCATGGACTATGAACTTCCACAGAGCTACTCAGGAAAACCATCAGGTATATACATGTAGGTTTACCTGTCATTAAACACAAGAAGCCTGATCACCTTCATCCTTGATGGCCAGGTGAGCTTGGCCATATTGCATCCTCCTCTTGAAGTTTTGCCATGAATGTTAGCATTCTAAAAAACTTTGAGAAATACTGCAGAAAGAAACCTGTCTAACCAAGAATTTCTCAAATTATTTGACAAAGAAAAGCACTTTTACAACTTTAACAATTAGTGATATTCTGTGAACCTTGAGTTCTACAGGCCATGCTGTGGGAAATGCTAAGTTAAGGAGTTAAATTTCTGTATATAAACCTTCTTGACACTGCAGGGGTAGAATGGAGAGTCATATGTATGTGTAGACAGAGTGTTATATGAGTTTAGAGGAGGAAGAGCTTACTCCCATCCAGAATGGTCAGGAAAATGTTCATTAAGGAGAAATCTTGATTTTCAAGAAAAATGAAAGGATTTTTTCAGGTAGAGAGAAAGGAATGTTCTAGGTTGAATGAATGGCACAAGAAGCATTATGGAGATAGGGAAGCATACGGTGTGTTTGAGGATCAGTGAACAGGATAGCATGGGGCTCTTATGGTTAGTGGTGAGAAATTTATCTGGAATGATAGGGAGGTATGAACAGGAAATGGGGACACATTGAAGGTTTCTGAGCAGGAGAGTGATATTCAGTGTTTAGAACATCCAATAGTCTTCCAGGGTCACCAGCTTAGCTAACTACAGCAGATTAAAAACATCCTGCTACTATGAAAATGGGTAAAACCCCTGACTCGTCAGTCAGCCCCAGGTTCCAGCATCCAGGCTGAAAAGACTTTGTCAGCCAGTTGTCTGGCCTGCAGCTGGAGAGATGGCATCAGGTGTGGAGCAGACAGAGCAGCTGCCTGAAATCTGAAATGTTCATTGACCAAGAACAGCTGGACCAAACACTTCCTGGGGGCTGGGAACAGCCTGCTGGCATAAAGGCAGCTACCCTTCTCTGCAGTGTGTGACGCTCTCTGCCCCCTTCCCCTCCTGGGAGAAAGTGGAGCCATCAACACCATTTGGCAAGCTGGGTCCAGCAGCTGGGGCCCAACCGGCCATTTCCAGACAACGGCATTTGCGAAGCCAGACTTTGAGAGAGAAAGTAAAGTATTATTCTTCTAGTACCTTCCCATGATTCCATCCCCCCCACCCCCCAAGTCCCCTAAGAAATGTTTTATATACATCCTGTCCTTCAGAATCCATTAGCTTTTTCCCATTAACTTTGGAAATGAGTTTAACTGAAAGGTCCTCCCTTAGCTGCAGAGAACTCTAAAGCACCTAATAACTTTTAAGGCTAGTTGGTCTTTGGAAGTCTAAAAAAAAAAAATTGATTAATAAAAAAATAAAAACGGTATTTGCTGCAGCAGTGACTTTCCTGCCTCAGGGAAGGGCCCATGATGTTGAGGAGATGTTACAACCCAGAGGAGGACATCGTGGCAGTTTTATCCCACCTTTCACGGTCGTTCCTGGGTGACATTGGGCTGGTCAGTTGTCTTCTTTGAGCTGGGTGTTGGCACCTACCTCCTGGAGTGCCTCTTTCCACTCCACAGATCCCAGTGACACTGCTTAGCAATCCCAGGCCTGACTCCTGCCCCGAGGCAGGTTGCTGCAAATGGGAGAGTGTCAGGGCTCTGTCCAGGGACCCCGGACCCCCCACCCCCGCCACCCCGGGAGGCTCACACCCAGACACTCCCCTTCTCATTCCAGACCAGACAGTAACAGGTCCAGCCACACGTCGGGTCCCCAGCAGCAGGATCATTGTTACTCTGTAGCTGTGGCCATTTTCATCCTTCAATTGTCTCAAGAAGAGCAGGCCAGCGGTGTTTATGCACTAGCTTTCGATTCAGAAAGGACCATTAACCAAAATAATGAAAGAAGGATTCTCTCAAACAATGTTTCTAGACCTTCCCATTAAATAGCACTATGCACTCTGAACACTTTTTCCTGTCCCACTTAATATAATCAGTGGAGAAATGAGAAATAAAATCTACATTTAAGAGCTACTCCTCGGCGATTGCCACTCCAGCCACACCGCTCCGAGGACAGAGCCAGCTATGAGATTCGGATTTACGAGAGGGGTTAGCTCTCAGTTCAGGCCAGTTCCTATGCCCTGACCTTCACACGTGATTAGAAATAGAATGTCTGTTATTGCAAGGACAAAATAGGTCAGCCAGCGGTCAAAGGTACTTTAAATGCAAAAGGGGAAACGTCAGTGGTGCATCACGACAGCTCTGCCTCTGGGCTCGCTGCTCATTCTGTTAGACTGTAAGTTCCCTGAGGGCAGAGGCCGTCTCTCATGTTCACTGTGGCCTCCCCGGTGCATGGAACAGTGCCTGTCACCTAGTGAGTGCTCACTAAGTATGTGTTGTCAGACTGACTTACTTGGCTGGGAAATCACTTATATTTGTTTTTTATGGTGGCCTAGCACATTACCACAAAATTAGCAGCTTAAAACAACATATATTTATTATCTCACAGTTCTGCCAGCTTTACTGGGTACTCAAGTTCTCGCAAGGACAAAATCAAGGTATCAACTGGGCTGAGCTGGGCTCTTATCTGGAGACTCTGGAACAATCCATTTCTGAGCTCATGCAAGTTGTTGGCAGTATCCAGTTCTTCGAGGCTGTAGGTCTTAGGCTCTGAGGCCCCTGTTTCCTTGCTGGCCACCAGCCAGGACCACTCTCAGCTCGCAGAGGGTACCCACCTTCCTTTTCATGCGGCCCCCTCCATTTCAAAGCCAACGAGGGCACATACAGTTTTTCTTATGCTTCAGATCTCTCTGATTTTCCCTTCTGCCCCCAGCAGGAAAACTGCTTTTAAAGAACTCATGCAATTAGAAAAGGCCCACAAGGTCTCCCTATCTTAAGGTCAACTGGTTAGTAGCCTTACCTATATCTACAGAATACCTTTTGCCATGTAATATAACATATTCACAGGGGTAACATGGGGGTCCCAAGGGTCTTCTAGAATTCTGCTTACCACACCACCAATTGCTGTTTTTATCCCCATGCACACCCTCATGAGCCCACACTTGAGTTTTCTTCTTATTTTAGCGATTGAAGAGAAGTTTCCTTTGTTCGTCATGGTGGAAGTATACTCTACATGATGGAAATAAACCTATCCCGGGGCATCCTAAATGCTTTCAAAGCACCTACTCTCTGCAGGGAGGTCTCAGTTTAGCTGGGAAGGTTATAGTTTGCAGGAGCCAGTCATGAGGGTCCTGAAAACATAACACCCTCTCCAGGCTATAGCTCCCTATTCTGGTGTGATTTTGTTCAGCATAGGAAGCCTTTGGTTGAAAGCATTTCTGTCTCTCAATAGCACAAACTCGTGGGCTTCCTGCTGGTCCAGAGCTCTGCTTCCTTAAGGCTGCAATGACTTGAGGGCTGCAGGTTGTTCTAGATGTCACATACTGGGTATATGAGAAATCCTGTGGCCAGCCCAGGTATAGATCCTGCCTTGTTGCCAAAGTCAGAACATCACATCGGAATTTCCTATTTGTGTCTCCCACTACTGTAAACCCAGGGTCTAGCTCAAAGCAGGCATATAATAGGTACTAAATAATTATTTGTTCAACGTCCTTTACAAAGCTTATTTCAGGCATAGCCGGGCAGTTCTAGCAGTCAACCCCCACGTTTTGGTTTTACTGGCGTTTATCTCTTCACATCATCCATGAGTACTTGAAACATCTGGTTTATACCTGAAATATGAGCCCACTGTCATGTACTGGAATGACCATGTAGTGGGAGAAAGTCTGGGGTTTAACCAGTCTGGGCTGTTTCATCATAAGAAAAATGGTAGCACTGAATCACGAGATCTTCTAAGTCACTTATAGCCATAAAAATGTGTTTTTATAAATCTTATGTCTAAATGCATTGGGGAAGTTCATTTTTTAAGGGAAGCCTATAACAAATACTCTGACAAAAGGAAAACTCCCTGTATTCATTTTCAATTGCCACATAAAAAATTACCACAAATTTAGTGGGTTAAGATAACATGCATTCATTATCCCACAGTTTCTGTGGGTCAGGAGTCAGGGCACAATTTAGCAGGGTCTCACAAGGCTGCAGTCAAGGTGTCAGCCAGGCAGCATTCTTTTCTGGAGCTGAGGATCATCTTCCGAGCTCCCATGGTTGTTGGCAGAATTCAGTTGCTTGCATTTGTAGAACAAATACCCCGTTTTCATGCTGGCTGCAGCCAGGGTTCACCCTCAGTCCCTCCAGCCCCCTACCCCCCAAATCACTTGTCACATGGCCCTCTCACAGGCACAACACAGCAGCTTACATCTCCAAGACCAGCTGGAGAATCTTTCTCTCCCGTCTGCTGAGACGGAGTTTTATATCATATAACCTAATCAAGGGAATGGCAGGCCCTTGACCTTTGCCATATTCTGTTTGCTAAAAGCAAGACACTAGTTCTAGGGGAGGAGATTACACAATGGAGTCACCTTAGGGGTATGTCCAACACACCCACCATCCCCTCATTTGTAGGTGGGGAGAGTTGCAAGAATTTCCTAATGTCTGCATTTGCTTCAAAGCAAAGGACTTCGTTTGGTGGAATTAAAGTCCCACTGTGTGAGTAGACTTCACATCTTCTTCTATGGTCTGCTGGTGACACTCCCTTGGAAACACTATGGTCGTGTGGAACCTAGGGGCTGCCCCAAGTCTGCTCCACCACCAAAGTGAACAAATAGTATGTAGAGCCCCTGATGTTGTAAGTCAATGAATCCATGTGTCTCATCTAAGTAGCAGCTAGAGGACAATCGTTTAATCCCAAACCCTTTAAGGGCTGGAATTTAAGGACTGGAATCGTAAAGCATGAGGAGGGGGTGGAGAGAAGTCCAGAGGACCAGGGAGAAGGAGGGCTGTGAGGAGGAGACAGCCTCTTTATGTTACTCCCGTGAAGTCCCTTTGCCTGTGGAGCAGCAGCTCTCAGCCGAGGCTTTTGCCCTCCGTGGGACATGTGGCCTTGTCGGTTGTCATGACTGAGGTGGGGGTGGAGAGTGTTACTGACGTGTGGTGGGCAGGGGGCGGGGATGCTGCTCGACGTCCTGCAGTGCATGGGACAGCTTCCGCAACCAAGAACCACTCAGCCCAACATGTCAGGAGTGCCAGATTGAGAACCCCTGCCACTGGACCTACCTGGGCTTGCTTGGTCAGTGTTGATTTGCCCTCAGAAATAATCCTGAATCACCACCCCACCCCAGTTGTCATCTCCTGTGGGCAGGCATGGTAAATGACCGGGCTGCCCCGAGCGGGTGTCTCCAGGCTCTGTGAAGAGCAAGCTCGCCACGTTGCTCAGTGACCAACGGCAGATACGGCCTTCGGTGGCCAGTTAGCTCCTCCCCTGTGACCGTCCTGAGCACTGGAGAGGACGACTGGCTACGTGCACCTAAGAGAAAGAGTAGAGGGCATGAGATTGTTGTGCCCCACCTTGAGAGAGTGTTTACCGCAGGGCCACGACAATCTCCACTAATAGGCACCAGGTCTCTGGGAATTCCTGAGCAGTGGAGAGTGACCAGCCAGCGAGCTGTCCCCTTTCAGCTGAGACTAGAAAGGAAGTGTTGACCGAAACACCCAATGGCTTGGCAAGCTGTGAGGTTACAGCCCTGGGCAAACTTCTTGGTTTGTTTTGGTTTCCAGGTGGAGCCCAATACCAAAGTATTCCCAGCAGTCTTCCTGCAGCCTACAAGTACTTCTTTGTTTCAGTTTGAACTTGGAAAGCTGAAGGTATTTATCTGTCATCTAATGGCCATGACAAGAGAGGGCAGCACTGACCATTAGGGGAAAAATTCCCAGGCCTCAGAGACGAGAGAAGCCTTCTGACTTCTCACATGCCCCCACCCACGGGCCCCCACACTTGCCTGTGAAATTCAGATGACAGAACACTCATTCTTATCTTCCCCTTCTCCTGCCCTTTTTGGGTGCTGAAAGAATCAATTAATGCCCATATAACCCATTATTCAAAGTCCTAATTAATGTTGGTAAGGCCCTTAGTGGTCCCCTCAATATGTTTGTCTCTCTTTAATTTATTCTAACCGTATTGGTTACCATGGGCTGGGCACATCACCCAGCCACCAGGAATCTTCATGTCGTGTGTGTGTTTTCTAATCCGATGCCTTCCACCTTGCCCCAGAATGCAATGCCCCTGTCGGCAGCCATATTCAAGAGTGAGGAGAAGAACCCCATCCCGCAGTGTCCGCCTCGCCTGGACGTCCAGACCATCCAGCCCGTGCTCTGGAGCCGCATGCCCAACAGCTTCCTGAAGGTGGAGACCGAGCGGGTGAGCGAGCGCCACGGCTGGGTGGTGCAGTGCCCGGAGCCCCTGCAGATGATGGCGCTCCACATCCCCGAGGAGAACAGGTACCAGCGGCCCACAGAGCAGGGGCAGGCCTGGAAGTAGTGCCGGGCGAGCCCAGCAGGGAGCGGGAGCATTCTCACTGGATCCTGCTCAGCCCGGGGACGGTTGCTGATGTCCCCAGTGCCCCGGTTTCTGTTCTTTCCCTCTCCTGCTTTCACTATTCCGTCAGAAACAGCAGGAAATGCACGACAGCGTGCCTGCCACGGAGCCTTGGAAGTAGCTCCTGGTGCCTGGGATCAGGGAATATTTCCATGCCTTTAATTAAAAACCAAGTGACCCTGAAATATACATTATTTGTGACAAGAATGGGGAGGATAAAGGCACACCTATCTGGACTTAGAGAACCAAGAATTAGGCTCCTGGTCTCCCCTTGTTAAGATAGTCTTGAATTATGGCCTGGGTTCGATCCCAGTGCTGTCATGTTCTGGCTGTGTGGCCTTGGGTAAGTCGCTCGTGCACTCTGACCATCAGTCTCTTCATCTACACAGTGAGAGAAATGTCCACCCAGAGGGTTTCTGGAGAGACAAATGAGACTGTACAGATAAAATCTAGTGTGTACAGTTTCTGTACATAGTAAGAATTAAGAAACTTTTATTGTTGTGATTATTACTATCCCTTGATCTCTTTGACTAAAAACATGAGTAATGAGAAGAGGGTGGAGGTTTGATACCTGCGTAGCTCCCAGTTAGGTGTCCCATCGGATCCCAGCAGTAGCAGGACGGGCTAATGCAGGGAAGGAGCAGAAAAGACCAGAAACCCAGCTAAGGAAGCCAGTTCCAAAAGGTCCTCAGATCCATGATGAGGAGTAAAACAAAATGGACAATCTAAGCAGAGATCAGAGCCCAAGCCCTAGACCCACACAAACAAGGGAGCAACACACAAGCACACCTCTACAGTCAGGGAGGAAAAAGTAAATTGGATTATGCCAACTGATTTCAGGTCGGAAAGTGTTTCCTCTCTGGACAAGAGTGCAGGTGTGTTTGTTTTCAGGGGAGGGGATGCACCACAGACAATGGTCGGTTGGAGCTTACAGAGATGATGTTGATGGGAGACTGATGAAGGCCTTCAGCTATGTCTTCTGAGGGGCTTTTACCTCAGGAAATGGAGGACCCACCTGATCCTATAAATAAGAAGACAAAGTCACCACTGTCATGTACCTGAATGTTTTTCCATTTGAGGGTTTTCTATTTTTCCCTAATAAAGAGGACTTTTGCATTTGGCAAGCCAGTGTCTTTAAGTCTTGCAGGCGTCTGCGAGCCTTGTAGTTAGATGTGGTGATTACCAGGAACTGGGGTATGGACCAGAGCTGAGAGATGATTGATAACTCATAGAAGAAAGTGTGGCAGAGACTCCTCTGTCCTTCTGCCCCCTCTGCCTTCACTGGGCTGGGTGAAAGCGCTGGATTCTGGTGCATTCTTTTCCCCATGGCGTGGTTGATTGCCTGTCCTGTCCTCAGGTGTGTGGATATCCTGGAGCTCTGTGAGCAGGAGGACCTGATGCAGTTCCATTACCACACGCTGAGACTCTACAGTGCCTTGTGTGCCCTGGGAAACAGCCGAGTAGCCTACGCCCTGTGCAGCCACGTGGACCTCTCCCAGCTCTTCTACGCCATTGACAACAAGTACCTCCCTGGCCTCCTTCGATCTGGTTTCTATGACCTCCTCATCAGCATCCACCTGGCCAATGCTAAGGAAAGGAAGCTGATGATGAAGAACGAGTACATTATCCCCATTACCAGCACCACCAGGAATATCCGCCTATACCCAGATGAGTCCAAAAGGCACGGACTGCCCGGGGTAGGCCTGAGAACATGCCTCAAGCCAGAGTTCCGGTTCTCCAGCCCTTGCTTTGTCACGACCAGTGAGGAGCACCAAAGGCAGAGCCCCGATATCCCCTTGGAGATCCTCAAGACGAGGGCGCTGAGCATGCTAACAGAGGCAGTGCAGTGCAGCGGGGCCCACATCCGGGACCCCGTTGGGGGGTCCGTGGAGTTCCAGTTTGTGCCCGTGCTGAAACTCATTGGAACCCTGCTGGTCATGGGAGTGTTTGATGATGATGATGTTCGGCAGATCCTCCTCCTGATCGATCCCTCTGTGTTTGGGGAGCATGGCGGGGAGACCGAGGAGGGAGCAGAAAAGGAGGAAGTGACCCAGGTGGAGGAGAAGGCAGTGGAGGCTGGGGAGAAGGCCAGAAAGGAGGCTCCTGTCAAAGGCTTGTTGCAGACTCGCTTACCAGAGTCCGTCAAAGTGCAGGTAACTCCAGACAGCAAAGACCATACCCTAGGAAAGGGCTGGGAGGGGGAGAGAGTGCAGCCCAGTTTGAGGCTGAGACTGTGGACACTGATCTCTACCTGCTGCTGAAAGAGTACAGCAGAGATGCTCAGAGAGAGGTCGCCTGGGGGATGCTTATTTCTGGCATGGAACATACTCCCTAAGTCTCCCCAAGCCAAAATGAAAATACTAACCCTTGTTGATAAGGCACATGCTTTAGAATTGTTTTTCTGGTACTAGTGATGGGTTTGCCCTGATCTTATCTCTTTCCCTTTGGGATGCAAGTGCTCATTTGTGAGACAGCTGTCTGGAGAGGGGGAGGAGCTTTTGGCTGTGGAATAAAACAAAGGAGCCGGCTCATAAGATCATGGCACCCCTCACCTGCTCCCATCAGATGCTGGGTTTTGACCACCCAGCTGACGTGGACCTGTTTGGATAGCATTCACATAATCACCATCCGAGCTAAAGAAGACAGGCATGCTTTTAGAGGCACCACCTAGAAACTTGCCTAAGCCCTGGGCTTTTCAGATGTAAGTTAGCATCAGCAATATGCTAAGGATAAGAACTTTTGTCTTCTGGGCCCTGAGAAGAGAGAAATGAAAACGAATAGAACACTCTGTCCCAGTGGAGTGATTCTGGCTCAGCCATCCCTGGGTTTCAGTTCCTGCTCCTCGGCTGTTTGCTGGCTATGTGAACTTGCCAGCTAAGTAGCTGATCAGAGGCTTAGCTTTATTATATGTAAAATGTGGATAATAATATAATAAAATATAATAAAAATATTTTTATAAAATACGTTTTATCACAAAATGCATTAAAAGGAAATCTACAGTAGACATTCTCTTGTCTAATGTGATGAAATTGGTAGGTGGCCAGTTAATCAAAATATTGAGTATAGAGGAGAAGCATAACAAATTTTACATTTACACCTCAAACATTTTATTAAAATATGCTAAAATGTGCTATTCTGATGTAAGGCCAAGATCTTTCTTTTAATGTGAGTCCCCTGACTGGTACGTGAAACCCTTTCTTTTGCAAAGATGATACCTGTAACATACCATCTACAATTGCCAGTTTGGGAGTTTTTAAAGTAGACTTTGATTTAGAGGTAATTGGAAAGCAATCTGAGTGTGGAATGCTTCTAGATTTTTGTGCTTTCCCCCAATTTTTTGCAGTTGTTTCACACCCCATTTTATCTTTTTATTTTTAAAAAAAAACCTTGCTTTTTACAAATGTTTCATAGTCATTCAATGTAGTTTTCCTGTATCATTGGTTTATATCATTTTTAATTAAACGGTGTAATTATAATCACAAGTGTGACAGACATATGCTTTGGGTTCTGGTTCACCTGGCAGGAGAAGGTGTGCACACTTGCCAGAGTGTCGTGCCAGGTGGGCGCACTCCATGCACCAGCAGCATCTGTCAACTGTACCCAGACGGACTAGCAGTATCCTGTGATCACATGAGGTAGTTAAGTGGAGGCAGGTTAATAGAACTTCTGCTTTTCAAAAATATCAGGAACACACTGAGGATTAAAGGAGATAAAGCATGTCAAGTGCTTGGTAAAGAGTCTGGCAAAGAGTGCTTGGTGGTTATGGCCATTTTTGTTGTTAGTATAAATTGTAGTAGTGATAAGATTAGTAATAATAACAGTCCAAAGAGCGGATCACAGAAAAACAGTGCAGATCAACAAAAATACAATGAAAGATGGGAAGGGACACGAATATTTCCATTTTTCATCCTCCAGGACTGGGAAGACGTCAGAAAGGGAGGCAGTGCTAACATGCATGATTTGGTGCTGGTGTTTGTACTGAGCTTCCTGGGAAAACATTTTCTTAGACATGCTGTTCTCTTTCTCCACAGGCAGGTTTATTCTGTCTTTAGGAAGCTCACTTTTTGCTTGTTCCGTTGCACTTAATAGCAAAGAGTTAGTCTCTGGATTTAGGCTGACTTGGATGCAAGAAATAGCTGTATGGTTACTGTGTGACACTGGGCAAGTTCTTTTAATTGTCTAAGTCTCAGTGTTAGTGTCTGTAAAATGGGTATGCTAGCAGCCTCACCAAGGTACATGAACTGTTATTATATATGTATACTTCTTTTGCAGATGTGTGAGCTCCTCAGCTATCTCTGTGACTGTGAGCTACAACACCGAGTGGAGGCCATCGTGGCATTTGGTGACATTTATGTCTCCAAGCTGCAGGCAAATCAGAAGTTCCGCTACAATGAGCTCATGCAGGCCCTGAACATGTCTGCAGCCCTGACTGCTAGGAAGACCAGAGAGTTCCGCTCACCCCCACAGGAACAGGTGAGAGTCTCTTCCTGAGCTTCCATCCAATTCCTACAGAAGAACTGGAAACCTACAGAGCAGGGCACACGAAACCTGTATGATATCTGGGGCAGCCTCAAGAGCTGTGGAAGATTAAAAGACCCACTATAACACCAGGAGACAGGCCTAGTCCTATGCTAATGACAGCTGAGGAATATGTGCCAGTTATCTTGGGTGGGAAAATAACCCTTTCCGAACTGCACATGGGGCTTCCTCTCTTCCCCCTCCCCTACCAATACCTCTCTTACTGGGTCAAGCACCAGACCACTGTTAGGATGCGCTTGTCACTCACCAAGGATCCACCATTCAAAAGGATTTCTGCCAACCCTTCCAGAAGTCACTACCTGTCTATCAGAGACCAACAGAATATGGTCAACATGCCCCAACTTATGAGAGTTGGTGCATGATCTTCCTCATCTAATGTGTCTAACCCCCCTGCCCAGTGGCTGCAGCTCTCTCACAAAGCCTTCTCAGCCCATGAAGCCTGAACAAGTCTCAGCAAGCGAGTTGTCTTTTGTGATGTGTCGTGTTCATTCTTTGCAGTACCCCACCTTGTGGTCAGCCTTACCCAGATGGGAAGGCTTCTTTAAGAAGAATCAAAATCCTGGTGAGAAACTTCTAAATGAGGAAGGGACATCTTGTAGAACAATAGTTTCCAGTTCTCCCCACCGCTTAGCAGCTCACTTAGACCCTGCCAGCTAGTTGATCACTGCTTCCCAAGTGTTCAAAAGAGAGGACAGATCTTTCAGTGAAGAAATTAGTTTTTTGTCTCTGAAACTAGATCTTTGGATCTGATATATATTTAACAAGCAGCCTTTCCATAAAGGTTGTCACCATAATTACCACCATTTTATATTAATGGTACAACAACACAACTTTATCCAGTTACTTTCCTAACCTATTTTATAGGATGTAGATATTTATATTGGCTTTAAAATGAACCACATAACTTGGTGTTGAAAACATTTTCTTGAATGGTAATGGCCTTGCTAAAGGCCAGGCAAAGCTCATCATCCCTTCGTTAGATGCAAAATGAGAAAGTCGTTTGGGTTGACTGGAACAGATCATTTGAACCATGCTGAATGCACAAGTGTGCTGTTTTCCCCAAGAATTACTCTTGAAGGCTTTACAAATGTTGTCAAGCTTGCTTTTAGACTGACAGTGGATCTGAATGTTTCTCCTTTCACTGGGCAAATACCAGCTCTTTCATATGTATTTGTGACTATTGGGAAGGCAGAATGATGTGGTGATGAGAAAGTGGCTGTTGGCTTCAGACCTGGGCTCCTATTCTGGCTCACCATTGCTTGCTGTGTGGTCTTGTCTGCGTGACCTCTCTGCGTCTCAGTTTCTTCAGCTGCAAAACATAAATGATGTTTGTATCTTCCTCCCAGGGTTCTTGCAAGGATCCCATGAGATAATTCGCTTAGGTTGCTTAGCACGATGCCTGTCATAGAGTAAGTGTTGTATAAATACTAAGCAAGCTACCATTAGTTTTAGTGTTAGAGGTATTTGCAGTTGCCTCGTGCCATGTTCTGTGACCTTCCATCAGTGACCCAGTAAGTGGAGTTCCCACATGTTCTCTGGCATCTCTTTCACCCAGCCAGGACTGGGTGAGACACTGTCCATGTGGATGTAGCTCTTGGTCCTGGCTCCTGGAAGGACAAGGTTAGCTCCCACCCTTCCCCATATGCCTCCACACCTTCTCTTTTGCTATCCCCAGGGCCTCCCAGCCCCTCCTCCTTCAGTACTCTAAACAATCCTCTGAACAATCATTTCAGACTCATTTCAGAAGTCTGTAACTCAAGAAATTCTTCCCTAATGTATTAGATCAGTGATTTTTGAGCAGGTATCAGAATCACCTGAAGGGCTTAATAAAATACAAACTGCCTTGTCCTACCCCTAGGGTTTCTAATTTAGTAGGTCTAGGGTGAGGCCCAAGTATTTGTACTTTTAGCAAATTTTCAGGTAATGCTGATGCTGCTGAAAGAATTAAATGAAATGAAATAAAATGAAAGAAGGGACACTAACTGCTATGAAATTTGGCTGTCCTAGCTGCCACCCCTCCCGGAGTATTCACTTCTAGAAGGCACCTACCCATAGGGTTCTCAGCATAAGGAAGAATTTAATGTCATCAAAGGATATGGAGGATTTAGATCAGTTTCAGAGGATAGCAATGCAGAATTGCTTGGAAAACAGGATACATGAGAGTTAGAATTTTAAAATGGTAATATTCTTCCACAACCTTTGAAGAGAAAATAGAGATTTTCAGCCCTGTAGCCAGAGAGTATTCAGAGAAATGAAAAAAACATTGGGGGGATATAGCTAAGTATAAAAGAAGGTAGAACTAAGATTAGTCTCACGGCTGTTGGCGAATTAGGCAAGCATGGTCAGCCAGCCTTTCACTTCCAAGAGAAGTTCATTAAAGGACATGACCTGCTCAGAAAATTCAGCTTATTCCAGCTTTCGGTTTTATGCCCTACAGGCAGTTAGGTTCCTACTTCCCGACTATTCCACCAAAGAAAAAGTCTTTTGGTAAAGAAATTAGTTTTCTAACTCTGAAACCAGACCTTCAGATCTTATAATATTTTTATTTAATCAGCAACCTATCATTATATGTTATTGATATAAATACCATAATTTAACATCATGGAACAGCCACAAAAGTGACTTTTCCAACCTGTTTTACGTATGGGTGGTATTTTCTTACAAACAATACCTCTACCTACTTCCAAAAAAAAATGGTTTGGAGTAGAAGCTTTGAGTAAGGTTCTTCCTAACAACATTAAATAAAGTTCATGGTTTAATAAGAGATTGTAGATTTTTCCAACCTAGAAATCCTAAACAGATGGAGTTTGGGTTATCCTGGCTGAGGCAGCAAAATGGACAAGATTATCTCTAGTTATTTCTTCAGTCCTTCCAGATGTTCACTGACCCAAGGCCATGGGCCTGTGGCAAGAATTCGAAGATCCAGGAACCTGGGTGGGAAATGAAAGACAGCTTTAATTTCACTAATCTCTGGTAGCATTTCTTTTCATTTTTAATGTAGGCAGCAAAACAAGTTCCTGACTTTGTCACCAACAGAAATTGTACTGTTTTTTCATATCACATTACAGTGGTTACAGTATCTAGAAATACCGTTTGCATTCATTGCTACTACTTCAAGGTCACCGCGGATATGAGACCTGCCACTATGTTTTTTTATCTAATGAGTTAATAAGGAAGGACATATGTTACTGTACCACAAATTTGTTTTTTATGATTTTGACAACTGTATTCCAATATAATTGTTTCTCTTTGTAGTCCTATATGTTTTATTTTATGTATTTAAAATATTAATCTGAGAAGCAATCCATGGGTTTCACCACAGGGTCAGAGGGGTCCATGACACAAAAACTGTTAAGAATCCCTGAGACAAAACCATGAAAGAAAAGAATGATAGATTGACTGTGAAATACAAACTTATATAACAAAAACAAAACAAAAACCCTGTAGATAAAAACTCACTAAAAACTGGAAAATATATTTGGAGTATATATTACAAAGAGTTAAAAATCTAGGGGTGTACAAAGCACTCGAGGACGAGTTTTTTAAAAGACAATTACCCGACAGAAAAATGGAGGAAGGACATGGATGGGAAATTTATAAAATATGAAATAAAATTGATCTTTCTGTGTGAAAAAACAAAGTTCAACCTCACCAATTAAGTGTAAAGTAATAGTGATATAACATTTTTCACCCATTAAATTGGAAAATATTTAAAAATGTGTTAACTCTCATTACTATAATGAAGATGGCAAAGTAATACACACTCTTGTATAAATTTGATAATAATACAAATTATTGTGAGCTTTCTGGAGGGCATTTTGGCAATTCATATCAAAAACCATTAAAATACGCAAACCTGTTGCTCCAGTCATTTTGCTTCTAGGAGTTTATCCTAAGAAAATGATCAGAGATGCAAACAAGAAATATTTTAAAGGAAATTCAAACCACTTTATAGAAACAACTTAAATATATCATAACAGAATAATTTTACATAAATTATTCATACATATGATGAAACGCAATGTACCTATTAAATATTAGGTTAAGGAAATAAGGAAATGTTCAAGATAAATTAAGTGGAAAACTCTGGTTTTTAAAAAGTGTGCCTGCAATATCCCACGTTATGTGTGTATATACATAAAGTCTGGAATATATTAACTAAGATATTAACAGTGGTTATTTTGGGGCGGTGGGATCACAGTAAATTTTCTTTTTTAGGTATACTCCAAATTTTGTGCAATTAATAAGTTACCTTTAGAATTAGAAAAAAGTGAAAGCTACTTTTAAGTGTTGGCCACTTTTACCAAAAAAAATTAAATTAGTTAAGTAAAACTTGCCAAGGATGTTAGATGTCTGTCTAAAGCAGGATCTGATTTCCCTTGACCAAGTTGAGAACCAACTAGCCATTCTTCTCTTGCCTCTCAAAGATCAACATGCTTCTTAACTTTCAACTGGGAGAGAACTGCCCCTGCCCAGAGGAGATCCGGGAGGAGCTGTACGAATTCCATGAGGACCTTCTCCTTCACTGTGGTGAGCTCCTGAGAAAAAGGCTTTATCCAAGAAAAGTCTGCTCCTGATTCCTTCATTAGAAATCTGTTAGGGGGTTGGGAAGTCATTTTTGTATTTAAAATTACAATACTATTGTTCAAGAAGTAAATGTCCTAACTACTTGTGTCAGAGAAGGTACAGGAAATAACCCTGGCAGAATATATGACTGAAATTCCTTCTGCCTAGAAAAGACTTTTCTGATATATGGAGAGGAAATAGGGTCTCTAGAGAAAGAAGGTAGGTAAGTGATCCTTATATACACCTCACCCAACTTGTTTAAAGTTCAATAGTTGGGACTTGCTGCTCTCAGCTGAGCCAAGATTGTGATCTCCTTTTCTTTTTAGCTATTGGGGGGGGGTGTATAATAACTTCTGCCCTTAAGGATTCTAAGCCAGCAATCCCTACTTTGATATATATCTGCTGGTTTTAAGTAGCTTTCAGCATGTGTGCTGCTTGTACATGGGTAAATTGAGTAATATATGGGTAATTGATGACATTTCATTTGAAATAACTCAATGTTAACTCTTTCTTTCTAGAGACCCTAGAGCCCTTTTGGAGTATAGTTTAGAAAAAGTCATGTTTTGGGATTGAAATTATTTGATATTCTTGTAAACAGGAAATCATTTGTTTTGAAAAACTTCCCAAAAGATATAATATAGGTAAATATTTATGAGAGGCTGCCTATAGTATTTTTAGAAAGTTCCAGGAGAATGGGAAGCAGTTTTTTAAAATTCTAACACATGGTAGTTCCATGTACTGTTTGGGATTTTCACTCTGTTCTGTGGCTTGCTAGGGGTTCCGTTGGAGGAAGAGGAAGAAGAGGAGGAGGACACCTCCTGGACAGGAAAACTTTGTGCCTTGATATGTAAAATCAAAGGCCCACCCAAGCCAGAAAAGGAGCAGCCAACAGAAGAGGAGGAGAGATGCCCTAGTAAGTGACGTTGCCTCTTTGTGATAGTACTCCCAACACTCTGCTCATCTAGGACTTAATTAAGGTAATTGGCTTTCTAACAAATACTATAGGATACCTATGGGCTGCTTAACTTCAAAGGAAGCATCTGGAAATTATGTTATAATTGCTGGTAGTTATTGTTATGTCTTTTGGGCTCTGCCTTTCTTCTGATTGAAGGAAATTTCAGACTCTTCTGGAACCTAAGAGATGGATTGCTAGGTATCTGCTCTTGTCTGTCTGCTTAGAATTGCCTGTAAACAGATTTCTGTTCTTCTTTATTTTATGTTTCCATAATCTTCCTCTTTTAACTGTCATCATTTCTGTCACTTCCATTTGTGGTTCCTTAGCATTGGAAATTGCCCCAGGGAAGAAATAAAATAATAGTAAAAGAGGGTTTATAAAGGAAATACCATGTAGGGGTTTTTTCCAGAGGGAGAGAGTTGGTTTTGGATTTTAGCTATGATTTTGATAATGCAGCATCCTAGAGGACCTTCTATTTTTCAACAATGCCAAGACTTGTCCAGATTCATCTCTCTGATCCTTATGGTATAAATGACTACTACCATTTTGACCCATGTTGATCTTGTTTCATATCATAATTTGTTCTGCAGGGCAGTAGACTGTCTCTAAGCCATTAGCATTTCAAGAGGAAGATTGTCTGAGTGTTACATATAATCAGTCTTCTCCTTGGTACAGATTCAGCAAATTTATCATTTGTCTTAAAAAGGAGAAATTTCTCAGGTTTAATATAGTTGCCTTTTACCTTGTTTCCTGTTCCTGTCTATCTTGGAACACACTTTCAAGTCATAGACTACAGCAATTGACTGTCAAGATAGGGTTGGTTTGTCTGAAAACACTTCTTTGGGCTTCATACATCTTGTTGCTCTTATACTGACCTTTCATCTTTGTCAGAATCTCTCTGATGGGATCGAATCATCACCATTTATCAGCAGAAGTGTTGAAGCCTCTGGCAGAGTATGTGGGGGACCTGGCACTGGCAACCCTTGATCAGTCCTATCAGTCACCATGAAAAGGGTGGGTCTTTGGTGAGAACATGCCAGCAGGATTCTAAAGACAAAAAAAAGTGAGTTCATACTCCCTTTGGGGTTACTGCCAAAGCAGAACTGAAAATAGACTGAGCTGACCCATATGTCTCTTATATTGCCTGCTGAGAATCTATTTTGAAAGTGGATCCTTCTTTCCAACATTCCAACAAAGAGTATGTATGTCATGACTGAGAGTCCTATCAGATGACCATTTCATGAGGTAAATGGAGTCAGTAGATGAAATCAGTTATCTACCTCTGTGAAGTCTCCCTAATACTAAGAATGGTGTTCAGGTGCCAAGAATAGTGATCTTTAGCACTGCTCCCTCCATCCTCAGGCAGGCAGACCACATTCTGTCTGTTTTGGTAGAACATGCACACCTGTGAGGCCAACACAGCATGAGACTCAGTGTCTTTACGCCGTGCTGCTTCCCTTCCACAGTGGAATTATGAGAGGTTCAAGCTTTATGTCTTAAGTGTTCTATCCTGGGATCCCAGAAATAGAGGAAACGGTCAAAGTAGTCAAACATGTCTGGTTATCAGCATATGGTTTCCCTGCTGGATGTTCCAGAGACATGGATTCCCTCACTCAGGGCTGACATTTCAATATAAATTTTTGGGAGTGTTTTCACCACCACCACCACTACCCAAAAATTGTTTTTAACGTGATCAAATGGAGGTAGTGTTTATGAATGCATAGCCACACGCAGTAAAGGGTCAAAATCCTTTAAATTATTGGTAACACTGTCCAATCTGATTTTTCTTACCTTTGCATTTGATAAAATAATAAAAGTTTGGATGATAATAATAACATTCTATTGTGAATTGGCAATTTACCAAACACTTCCACATATGTTAGTTTACTGCTGTTAGGTTTTTTCCACTCCTGTGTTGTATAGTCGAGGGAAATAGGATTCAAAAGAATTAAGGGATATTTGTCATTAATTTATTCTTTTCATCCTTATCTGGTGCCAGAAAAATTTCCAGGTTTTGCCACCAGCCGAAGGTAACTAAAATGAGAAAAGCTGTGACTTGAACTCAGATCTTCTGACTCTTCCACGATACCATGAAGCTTGCCAAAGAACTTATCGGCGTCTGTATCATAAGCCCAAACACACATACATATAGAATGGTCTTTAAAAATCATTATCTTTTTGTCTTGCTTACTACATCTGTGAGGTAACTCTCTACTGTGACTCATTGTTATATGTAGAAAATCTGAACTCGACAGAATTCAAAATTTTAAAATTTCAAGGTTTGCCAAGCCAAAGATCTGGGGAGTTTTCTAGGAAGGTAGTAGTGAGCCCATTCTGCAATTTCTCCTCTATGAGAGGTTGGTGTTGGCCAGATGACCTGCAAGGAAACCATGTTTTTTTCCAGAAAAGAGGGAACAACAATATCCTGAAACTCTGAGAATTCTGCTAGCTGGCTCAATGTTAGAGGAATTTGCCTAAATAAACTCCAAGCCATATTGTAATGAAAGCTATTACAGTATTATCGAAGGATCGTAGGATAACAAAGAAGTAAAAAAATCTAATAGTAACAGCCCACCATACTAAGTCACATTTTTTCTTATATCCCAATCCAGAAAATTCCATAGAAAATCTTTTACCTGTTAATTCTAAACCAGTATTTCTCACACACTGCAGTTTAAGCAGAGATTCCTTGAATGTAAATGTGTAGCC
This sequence comes from Daubentonia madagascariensis, assembly GCA_023783475.1. Taxonomy (NCBI): domain Eukaryota; kingdom Metazoa; phylum Chordata; class Mammalia; order Primates; family Daubentoniidae; genus Daubentonia; species Daubentonia madagascariensis. The sequence continues at coordinate 809,827 of JAKFHU010001436.1, read as the reverse complement.
ACTGAGTTATTCCTCCAGAAGAGGCCAACCAGCTATTTTTGCTAAATTCTAAAATTAACAAAATGAAATCACCTGTAAAATTTTAGAGATAAAATTTGATGCATTCCTCATCTCCATCATTCACTGAATGCTTTCCCCATGAGAAGTTGTTTTCAATCATCTTTCTATGAAGAAATGTCCCAAGGGGTATGACATGCTCTTGAACAATGTGAGGCCAGGGGAAGGAAGCTCCCTGATGGCATCTGGTCTCTATTCTTAGAGGTCTGTGATGACCCATTGCAATTCAGCTTTGGGTGGCATAAATTAAGAATCGGGTTGTGAGTGAGTGTGACTGAGTCCATCTGAAGGAAGTGAACGTCACTCTTTTGTCTTTTGCCCTGTGCTGTTTGCCGTAGAACACTACCTCCCACAGAGCTGAGCTGGCACTCTTGACCTTGAATAGCACCTTCTCTCCCCTGCCACTATTCTTCTGATGAAGACCAGAACTAGAGTTAACCCTGGAGGTGACCTTAACCCATCAAACCCCAAAGCTGCTACTTGTGTCAGCTCGTGCCCAGTCACTGAATGGCACAAGAGCCCTAGACAAAAATTCTCCTCCAGCTAAATGCTGCAGCTTTTTTAGTGCTAAGGAGGAGAAAATGTCTACTATTCACCCCCAAAATAAGTCCTGGGCCTCCAACGCAAATACTCGTGTGCAAAGTAAAATAATTTAGTAGCAGGTGCATCTACAGAGCTCAGGCAATGTTTCTAAACCTCGTCTCTAAAATCTCTCCAAACAGCCTCTTCCTAAGACACACACACACACACACACACACACACACACACACACACACAGGTGGCTCCTCCATGAAGTCTTTCTTTCAACCTCTTCCTTCTTCCCCCTGCCCCAGCCATGTCGTGGACTTCCCGATAGTGTATGCGTGGCTTTCCACCTTCTATGGGCTGTCTTAATGCAGGAAGCATGTTGTCTTGTTTCCACATTCAGCTCAGTGACACAAATCTTTTTGACCTCCAACTGCATGTTAGTCACTTCAGGCTCATCAGGATGAAGAAAAGAGGGACCTTACAGACAAGGGAGGAAAAACGCAGGGACAAGCAACTAAATATCATGAGGTCAGATGTACTATAATAAAAGTGCAGACAAAATGCAGTAGCTGGCCAGAGGAGAGGATCAGGAAAGTGTCCATAAAGAATGTAAATGGGTAGATAAAATAAGAGGGGAAAAGCATTTTTAATGAAAAAAAGCTGCTTCAACAAAGGCACACAGCAGAAAAGTTCAGGCCATATACAAGAGTGGCAACAAGTTGAGATTGGCTGAATTATAAAAGGAATAGAATGGGATATTATGGAAAAAAATAAAGTGGTGTTAAGACATAGAATATATTGTAAAAAAAATCCAATGGTTAAACTATATGCAGTCTTAGAGTGTTACTATTTGTTATACACGTGTATTTTATAATGCTTGGTCTTGCAATTGTCAGGGGGAGGGGTGTTAACATTTACAGGGTACCCACTTTATCCTGAGCATTGCCTGAAGCACTTCTGTAAATATTACCTCATTTAATCTCACGAGAACAATCTGTAGTAGACAATTTTATTCCTATTTTACAATTGAAGAAACTGAAGTAAATAACAGATTAAGTAACTTTCCAAGATCACGGTGGTGGCATAAAAGGTCAAACCGTTGTCAACCTGAGTTCAATTCCCATGCGTATCATTTATGTAATAGCATCCTGCCCCCTGTAGGCAATGGCTATGAAAGGTTCTTGAGGACTAAACCAATCGTTAATTTACTCAACAATGGTGAGGTAGTTATGAGCAAGGGCTCTGGAGTTTCGGCTGCCTAGTTTTAAATTCTTGCTCTGCCACATCATATCTGTGAGACGGAGCATGAGGTAGCTTCTCCATGCCTCAGTTTTCTCATCTATAAATACCTCATTGGGTTGATGTAAGCATTAAATTAGTTACTATCTGAAAAGTGCTTCAGTATGCGCCTGGCACATAGTAAGCACTTTATTTTAACTATTTTTGGCAATTAAAATGTTTGTTAATCACCTACTGTATCTCAGGCACTGTATTAGGCACCAGTCAGACTTTTTTTAGCAAGATAGATTTAATTAATTTTAATTAATGAATTAGTCCTCACAAACCTTTGCTGGCCATTGCCTGCAGTGGGGAGCATGGGAGGCATGGAGGCCCATTAGAATTTCATTGCAGTGCTCCAGGTGAGAAGTACCAAGGACTTGAGTAAGGCTGACATGGTAGATAGGATGATGGCCCCCAAAGATGTTCATGTCCTGATCCCTGGAACCTGTGACTATGTTACAATAAATGGCAAAGGAAAATTTAGACTGCAGATGAAATTAAAGTTGTTAATCAGGAAATCTCTGGGATTATTGGAGTGGACCCTAAGTAATCACAAGGGTCCTTAAAAGTGAGAGAGAGTAACAGAAGAAATCCAGAGAGATGCAACATGAGAAGGGCGTGACTCAAATTTTCTGGAGAAAAGGGCCATGAGCCTAGGAATGTGGGCCACCTCCAGAAGGCAAGGAAAGAGATTCTCCTCTTGAGCGTTCAGGAAGGGACGCACCCGGCCACACCTCGATTTTAGCCCAGATCTGGGTCAGACTTCCGATCTATAGAACCATAAGATGGTAAATTTGTGTTGTTTTGAGCCACTAGGTTTGTGGTCATTTGTCACAGCAGCGATAGAAACTAACATAGGTGGCAACAACAAAAAGCGTTTTCTAGATGTCAGACACGTAATAAAGGTAGGATTGGCATATCTTGGCAACCAATTAGAAATAAGGAAGAGGAAAACGTTAAATAGAGCCTTTATGGATTCATGAGTGTGTGTTAACAGGCAGGGAGGGGACAGAGCCTTACATTTATTTAGCTCCATAAAGGTCACAAGAAGATTTTCCACACTCAGTCTCTCTCACCTGATAGCCCTTCATAGCAAACAAAACAGGTTAGTCCTCGCTTAGTGATGAGGAAATGGAGAATTCAAGGCATTAAGCAACTCGGCTACCTCACTGATGCCAAAGCAGGGATCAGAATTCATAGTCTTGGGCTCCTGGTGCAGTGTAACAGGTATTCTGCAATCTGTTTAATTAATCAGTGTCTGCCCTCTCATTTGGTAGCCTGTGTTTTAGTGATGGAGAAGAGAGTTTGGTTCTCAGGAGAGAGAAAATCTAACATTTATTGAATTACCTACTTTGTGCCAGGTACTGTGCTAGACGCTTCACACTGCCTCATATGATTTTATCTTCACAACAAGCAACCAAGTATAGCGAGCTCCAGGTTTCCATTTTATGCACTAGACAACTAAGCCTGAGAGTAGCAAAATAATTTGGACAAGATCTTGCAACAAGTAAGAAAAAGACCAAGCTTTGCATCATGTTCCATATCCAGGATGGGTGCTCTGCACAGAGCCCAGAGCACAGCCCAGAGCACTGCACAGGGACGATGGGGAAGGGGGCTTTCGGTTGGAAAGAGAGGGAGAGGGAAGCACAGATATTTAGGATCCGTGGCCAGTAGCTTGCCTTATAATCACTTTATTCTCTGCATCGAGCAGACACAGAAGCTAAAATAAAAGCAATTGGATTACTTTCCCGGCTGGGTAAAGACAGAGACCCCCGGTCCCCGGGTCCTTCGCTGTGCCATCTCTGCTCCATCTTCATTCCAGAGGCGTCCCTCCCTAACATAGCAGCAAACATGCTCTGTCCTCTCTGTGCTCTTGTCCGCATCATCATCATCAGTCATTTAATCGACTGGATGTTTTCAGAAAGTGATTATGAGGCTGGTTGACTGATTTGAAAAACAACAGGCTAATTATGTCCATATGATGGATGAGACCCCTTGGGGCTATAGAGAGGCACTGGCAGAATCCGGCTGCACACACTGCAGTGCAGTATCACTGGTGGCTTGCAGGGCTGCCTCTGACAGTTTGTGGGTGTCCAGCAGGTGAGAGAGATGGTCCTGCTTCTATATTTTTCTCTACCCTTACAGGTGTGGAGGTTCTGGCCAAGGCAGAAAACCACTGAGGGAGGGAAATTTAGAAATAAATTTAGCAGAAATATTCACCTACCATGGGACTGCAACACAGCCTGCCCTGAGGGGCAAGCTCAGGGGCTGCCAGACTACTAAGACTGGGGCAGTTTTGTCCCACACTGGTTCACGGCCAGTGTGGATAGAGTCAGGAGGCTCTGTGTCTGGTGCCCCTTCTCGTGGACAGCCCTCACTCCCACGGCTGCCTCAGCAGACCACCTATTTACAGGAACTTAGTTTTGATTATTAAATTGAAGTGTGTCTTTGCCTAAATAAAAAATAAAGTAAGGCTTAGGCTAATAAGGGCCATCACTTTGGGGAAACTCAGTCCCTGCCACATCTGTCTTGTCCATTTGCACATGGTAATTGTGAGGATTGAATGATCATTCAGGTACAGTATTTAACACAGAGTCTGACATGCAGGAAGCTCTTCGTACATGTTGGCTACTATTATTATAATGAGAAGTAGGATGTTCTAGCAAGCAGTTTGAACTTTTATTCCACAGCTGAGGAAGCCAATATGGAAGGAAACAAGTGTACACATCCAAAACTTAAATATAGAGTTGTGATGTGCTCTGCTGCTTGCTGTGGAGCCTGGGGCCAGCCCCGCACCTCCACATGCCTTGGGGGTCTGACAGCCAGTGCCTGTTCATTGTGCCCTGATGACACTAAGTAAAGGGAGTAGTTCTTTCTTGTCACCCAAGAACAATACTCCAGGTCATCTTCACAGGCTTTTCCTTTTCTTGCAAAGAGCCTAATAACTTTATTCTCGGTGACCCCAACAGCATTTTTGTGCTAGAAAAATGAGGCCAAAGTGGTACCTACTGCACAGCCTGGGCCAGAGAGGCACTGGGGAAGCACAGAGAAATTAGCGTAATGGATTCTCCAAAAGTCTCCTTGGAGTCAGTGGATCTAACTTTCTCCCTACCCTTCTTGGCTAATAAGTAGTAGATATTTTGCTACTTTGTAATTCAGACCAGATTTTTGGCCTCGAGGATGCTCTAGGGCACAGAGTACAGAGGGCCTGAGGCCTTCCCCAGTAAATCTTCCCAACTAAATCTAGGTGTTATTGTGCCACGTGACCCCCCACATAGGAACGTGCCTTTCCCCACCAGCAATCAGGACAGTCATCTAAAAGGCCATCATGTTGCCACAGCTCATCTCCTTGATATAAATGATTAGTGGTGTTCAGTGATGCTTTGATAACGGCCACTTACTCACTGTAGTCAGTAACCACTGGAATTTTGAGATTTTGTTTTATTTCTTCAACCTCAGGTTTTCTATTAGGAAACGCAAGCTGCCTTACATTAAAATAGGTCATTAAAATGTGGTGGTAAAATTCTTGGTGCTCATCAATTTAAACTGATGAAGCCATAGGCTTTCATTTGCCATTTTAATAAAATAGTACAACTCTTTTAAGAGCTCAGTGTGTCATATAGAAATAGAATCTTAGAATACTAAGCCACGGGTGACCTGACTTCATAGAACTGGACAGAGACACAGAGAGGTAGAGTGTCTTACCAAAGGTCCCATAGCCAGAATTAGAACAAAGGACTCATGCCCTGCCCGGTACTCTTGTTGCTATACCACACTTATAATCATTTTCTTCAACGTGAATTTTATATTGCTAATTGCATTTTATTGGTGAAGAAATCAAGGCTCTGGGAAAGTGAGTAATCTGCCCAGCTGAGAGTCAGAAAGAGAACTAAAGCTTTATGATTTTCAGGATTTTATTTCTGAAGCTATTTCATGGTTTGTTAGGAGAGCATCGAAACAATACAATATAAATTTAAAGCATTAATAAAGATAACTATTTTTCAGAGTTTTATGAAGCTTTTGAAAGTAAGCAGCTCTAAAATGGTGAAGTAGATGGGTTTAGATTACAGAAGCATTGGTTCAAACCCTGGCCCTGACATTTACTAATTGTGATATCAGTATGTTTCAGTTTCCTTGTGTGTAAAATGAGAACAATAATAATTTCTACCTCATGGGGGAAAAATAAGGATTCAATAAAATAGTGCTCAGTTTAATGATGTCCTGGTACTGAGAAGTTTGTATACCGCTCAGCTTCTGAGGCGAGTTTGCAAAGTGTGGATCATAAGAACTTCATCTCCACATTTATCGTGTCAGATGCTTTCAGCAAACAAGCAACAGAGAGCCCGACTCAGGTAGAGTATCCAACAGGGGAAGTCATTGACTGACATGCCTTTGGGTTTGGAGATGGAGCCAGTCACTGGGCTGCATTGATCGAGTGACCCTGCTCACTGTCCTCACAGTCATCTTGTCCATGTTCCAGCTGTGCACTCAGGCTGGCAAGAAGATGGTGGCTGCAGTTCTGGGCCTCATATCCATGCACTACCATGTCCAAAGGAAAGCAAGAAAGTTTATCCTGCCCTGGTATTACAAGCAAGGACCCTGAGATCACTTTTGATGGAGAACTTGGTCACAAGTTGATTGCAGATATGTGACCCGGAAAATAGGATGTGCTGGTCAACTTAAGTCAACAGGGCCCATTTCTGAAACAAGTCTGGGTCATCTTGCCCTGAGGAACATGGGCTGTAAAGTGGAGAGGTGGAAACCTGGATAAAGTCAGGGTTCTGTTAAGAAGGAAGAAGAGACAAGTGGGTGCTGGGGCTGTGGTAGGTAATACATGTCATGCACAATGGTCATCATCTTCAGCATCTTTAATTTACTGAGTGGTTAGTGTTGAGATGTAGCTGTTTCTAGCCCTTGATGTTCAGAAGAAGAGGAAAGGCCAAAAAAAATCTGTGCTACTGGAACTGGAGACGGTGCTGTCTATGATCTGTGCACATGATCTAATGGGCCACAGGAGATCTCCAGTAGGTACTCGCTGTGTTCAACATTGGCTCTGGCTTGACGGGAGCTCTGGGCCTAATTAAAGCAGACCTCAGTTGTATTGACAGCCCTGCCATATACTCCAGTGGCCTCAACAAAAACAGAAAATTGGATCTCTCTCAGGTCCCTACTTCTATGGATACTTTTGTAGTAGCTTGCTCACCAACACTCTCCAGTCTGATTTGTAGCTTCAGAAATGAGTCAAATGCCCTCAACCCAAGACTTTCTATCAGTTGGAGTATATTAGTTTTCTACTGCTGCTGTAACAAATAATCCAAACTTAGTGTAAAATGTGCTAGTAGGGCTGCAACCTCCTGGAGCCTGTAGGGAAAAATCCATGTCTTGCCTTTCCCAGGTTGTAAGGTCTCCTGCATTCCCCGGCTGGTGAGTGGCCCCCTTCTGTGATGGTGTCATGCCAGCCTCCATTTCTGTCATCATGAGTCCTTCTCACAGACTCTTCTGCTTCCCTTTGTGGAGGAACCCTTGTGACTACATTGAGCCCTGGATAATCCAGGATAATCTCCCCATCTCAAAATTTTTAACTTAATCACATCTGCAAAGTCCCTTTAACATATTCATAGGTTCTGGGGATTAAAACATGGACATCTTTGTGGGGGGCATTATTCAGCCTACTACAGGGAGAATGAAAGCAGAGGTCAAAATATACTTGTTCTTTACACTTGGAAGTGATCTACCACCTGTTCATGCCCCCAGAGCATTTACAGCATTCTGCAAGCTGACTTTTAATCACCTAGAATTTTAAAATAAGTGTACATAATTTAGATGCACATGATTATTTTTCTTTTCCTATTGTAATGTGAACATTATAAATTGCTTTCTAAGTTTAACCTAAGTACAGTGCAATTTTGTTTGCTCACTCTTCTCAGTGTAATTGGAAGACTTTTTCTTCCAAACTGACCCAGACTTAAGAGTGTTCACAAAAATATAACACCGATATAGGTTTAGGATCTGTAAGCTTCAGGGATTTGCTTTGCCAGTGACCAACATCTACTCTTTGATAATAAGTATGTACTTCATTGCATGATAGCCACTTGGATTGTGATCTAAATTTGGAGGAGAAAATAAAAGATTCTTTCCAGACCCCTGCAGCCTAAAAATTTAAACCTGTACCATAAGAGTAAATGGCCTTTCTTTTATGGTAGTTGGCATTGCAAAACTGGTAATTTGACCATTTTAAAAGGAGTCATACCAACTGTGGTAGATGATTCTCTACAGAATTTTCTTGCAAGGGTCACACAAGGTGGGTTTGGGGTTCTGAAGTCAGAGAAGCAGGTTATCAGATGACAAGTGGAGGGGAGCAAACAACACTAAGTGATACGTGGGCTCCAAACTCATGGACTAAAGCTGGCTCTGATTTAAAGACACTCTAGTTCTTTGCTGTTAAGCAGAAAGTCTGACCAGTCCAAAAATCAGGTAGTGAAGTACCTATTTTTCTTTTAAAGTATCCCTCAGGCATCAAGTCTCCCTAAACAATACAGTGCCTTGGAAATATTTCTGTTCTGAGTTAGCCTGAACGATCATTTAAAACGTGGCTTATAGATCATGTATTTGATATCATTGCCTAACTGTGACTACCCCTAATTATACTAATTGCAAAAGTGGAATGAGTTAGAATGTTAATAATAATCTCATAAATGAAGCCATTTATAATTATCAAGAAAGCCATCAGTACAGGACTAGCTTCCCTAAGACATTCTGTTTAAGAAGATTTGCTTTGTTTCTCGTCAGAAAACAGGTGCTTGGTTACATTTCTTTCTTTCTTTCTTTTTCCTTTTTGCAAAGAACACTATAGCTTTTTAAAAATCCCATGAGCTAAGCCATCTAGTACACTTGACAGGGCCCCCTTGAAACTCAGCTAAATCAGTGGATGAAAATCCTAGAGCTGCAACAAGTCTGCTGAAGCATTTTCATTACACGTGGCGGAAGTTCTGAGTGGGATAATATGGCGTGCGTGTGTGTGTGTGTGTGTGTGTGACAGAGAGAGAGAGACAGAGAGAGAGAGAGAGAAAGAGAGAGAAAGAGAGAGAAAGAGAGAAAGACAGGGGCCGTGCATTATGGCAAACAGTAGATTTAAACTCTCCACCTGAACCTTTGCTTCTGGCAGCTGCCCAACTTCAGAGGTCCTGTTTCTTGTGAATGCTAAAGTGTTTTTTAGTTATTAAAGGGCAATATTTCCAAAGATGAACTTGGAAAAGCAACAGAAATAAAATCAGTACTTAATTGTAGCTGTTCTTAATGTACCTATCCCTCTTTGGTTATGAAAGAGATTCAAATAAATCACAAGAAATAGCTCTCTTTGCTGTTGAAAATCCTACCAAAATTGTCAGCATTACCCCATGAATACGAGAAAAAAAAAATATTCAGTACAGAGACTACATGTGTGAATCATCTTTCAAAGGAAAATAACATTCCAAAATAGGCATAACAAAGAGTAATGTCTTTTCCATCAGATCATTTCTGATATCACTTGGAAGGCCTCTCTTAACTACATGATAGCACTCTTCTTCCCTGGTTCATTAGTCTCCATGTAATGGGGACCTATTCTAGAAATATAAAGAACTTCAGGTAAAGAAGCCATTGGAAGAGTAGTAAGAAAGGGAGATCTTACTGTTTCTCTTCTCTAACTTCTTTTGAATGTATATATTACTGTAGATGTTGTACCTTCTTGTGAATTATCTTATTTCCTAATTGTCTTAGACAACACAGTTTTACCCATAATTTTACACTTTTTTTTTCATTAAATGCTTCATGTCTATTATTTAGTTTCCCCAACTAGGCTGCTGTGGATAATAATTTGTCTTGAAATAGTTTCATATAGAGTACTTAACTTAACCTTGAGCACATAACAGGTACCCAGAAAATAGTAACCAATTAAAAAGCTAATTTAAAAGTGGCACAACTGGAGGTAACTCAGCTACTCAGATGAGGACGGGCAGAAACTTGTATATAAGATATGTCCTAAGTCCTAGATGCACGTCAACTCCAGGGCAAAGCCTTCAGTAGCGGACAGCCCTGGTTTCCAGTATTGAGATCAAAGTCATTGGTGAAGGGTCAGCTGATGTTGGAGACAAAGAATTAAGTGCCTGCCTCTGCATGCAGCCTGCGGCCCACCTTTCTCCATGTGCCCCGTTGTGCTGGCTGCAGAGCAGACTAAAGAAGGATACTTAGCCTGGACACAACACATGCTCGGCTCCCTCCTTGCTCTGAAGGGGATTGATCTTAAGCCCAAACCAAGGAAGAGGGATGTATTTGGAAAGCCCTCCAGGCTAGCAGGGAGCCCTTTAGTGATGAATGAATAATGGCTAGAGATCCCTTGACTGCCAGGATTCAATTTTCAAAATAATGATTCTTTCATCCTCACTTTATTTCTCAATGTAAGGTGTCTTACTCTTTTTACACTCACATTTAATCTACCTCCCATTCGGAAACACACATAGAAAGCTTCCTAAGCTGCAGCTTTCTGGGTTCAGGTCTCAGCTACTTGATGAGAATCACACAGCCTAATGGAACAGGGTTCATCTTAGCTGGAGGAAAAGCTTTCCTTCCAATCATGGCCTCACCTCGACATAGGCCCTTTTATATAGATCAGTGGTTCTCAAACTCTTTGGTCTTGGGACCCCTTTACACTCTTGAAAATTACTGAGGACCCCAAAAAGCTTTAGTTTATGTGGGTTATATCTATCAATGTTTGCCAGATTAGAAATTAAAATTAAGACATTTTTTAGATATTTATTTTTAAATTTAAAAGAACAAAAACCTCATTACGTGTTACATAAATGACATACTTTTACGAAAAACAACTAAATTTTTCAAAATCAAAAAAATAGAAAAGTGACATTGTTTTGTGTTTTTATAAAACTCTTTAATGTCTGACTTAATCAAAAGCAGCTGGATTCTCTCTGGTTAAAAAGTATGAAGAAAATTGGCCTTAGACAGACATATAGTTGGAAGGGGAGGAATATTTTCATAGCCTTTTCAGATAATTGTGGATACTATATCAAAATTCTCAAAAGTTAGCTGGCATGTGGAATCTGAAACTGTACTAAAGAAATTTTTGTACTTCATTACATGAAAATTCATATGTCTGTCTTGCATGTTGAGTGGATCTTTTACCTGTGTTTTTTGTAACATTATGCATTGGTCATTGGGAAATTTTTGGTTCACTGAGTTATGTAAAGCTTCCAAATGTTGACACATTCAATTATAAAATATTTTTTAAATCACATTTGTTAATATCGACAGTTTAATCAGAGAAGTCTTTAAGTATTGGAAAGCTGTTAAGCTTTCAGTGGCAGATAAACGTTTTCCAAAATTCTAATTTTCACTTGAAAGCTCAAATTTTATTATTGGCAGCAAATACTGTCATTCGAAGTAAAAGGCTGGCTTCTCTCATTTACAAAAGAAAAAAAAATGTCAGTTATCCAAGTCTGATTAACCATAGTTTGTCATTCTAATTAAAAATGTTTAGTTCACCACTCAGTCACACAAGTGCTTTTGCTCCAGAAAAACCACTGAACTTTGACAGGCAGCAGAAGTGCTTTACTTCTTGTCTTTTTATTTACCAAGATATTCAAAAAGATATAAACTCAAGAGTTTATTGTTAATAAAATTAATAATTTTTACCGCTTCATTCAGGACATTCTTATGTAAAACTGGGTATTTTTCTGGGGATGTGGCCATAAAAAATACAGTTGGATGCTGCTGACTTGACTCGTACTAAGGTACCAGCACTTTTACCCACCATTGCTTTTGTACCATCAGTGCAACTATCAACACAATGAAACAGGCAGATAACATCTTAGAATTTTTATGAAAATATATTTGACCCTGTGAACTCCCTATAGGGTCTTGGGCCCCCGAGGGTCTGCAGATCACACTTCTCTAACTACTCATATAGCTAGCAGTAACAGTTTACCTTTATTAAACCCACAGTATGTGCCATACATGATTATGTGCATTATTTTAATCCTCAGATACACAGATATATGGACAGCCTAACATATTCTAGAAAATATATTCTTTTTAACTTCTCGACCCTGGTACATTCTGGCTGCTGTGCTGCTAGTATATGGGAGCTAATTAAAATCTGAGAAATTTTCAATAGCATTGCTGCTAGGAGGATAAAGTTGCATTTTCTCTGTCCCAAAAGTGTTTAGACATTGAGAAGTTCATTGATTCATCCCAGGTTTGCTTGGTGGGTGCTGAGTCTCTAGCACATTTTCGACCACCAAATATGCTGTGCATTTAGGGCTCTTGAGAATGTCCCTCCCCAACCCCTAGTTTTCCTTCTTCTCATAGTTATTATTTCTATCACTTACTGGACCTTGGCCTCACAATTTGTGACCCTGTCCCACACAAATGGCCCTAAATGCCATGCCTTCCACAGAATTACAACTGCCCTTCAGTAAAACAACAATGATCAGTCTTGTTTTCTCCCTTTCTGGCAGGACCTGGTGGCCACATTATTATTATTATTATTATTATTATTATCATTTTACTGTGCTTTAACTTGGTCACACATGTATATTTATTCATCCCATTCTTTGATACCTACCTTGAAGGCTAGCCTGGAGGAAGAATGGGGTGGAAGGTGTTTCCTGCTCTGTCCTTTCAGGCTAAAGGACAGAGCAGTGAGGTTTTTTGCTGTACATGTTCTAGTCTCTAGGCCACAACTGTTGATTTGGATTTTTGAGTCAGTGTAAGGCCAAGAGCTCACCCAAATCCTGAATTAATCTGAAAGCCAGGTTAAGGGAAAGCTAATATTTACTTGGTTTTATTATGACTCTGTAAAACTCCCTGTTGAAAAGAGGATGGTCCTTGAGCTGATTAATAATTCTACCTGATACAATCATTGCTTTTTGAATGTGGCAGGAACTGTGATGATGTGTATTATCTCTGCAGAGAATTTGGTGATGAGAACTGTAATTCTTTAAAGCAAAGGGATAGGCTTTAGAGGAAATTGCACTTACAGGACTAGGAAAACTTACGTTGGGTCTAAGAGTCCCTGTGTTTTTGTCTTGCTTTCATTCTTACTACAAATATTAACTAGGAGAAATAGGAACTTTTACCTTTACCTTTACTGAGGAAAAGGAGCCCAGCCCAGCCTAGAGATAACTTTTCCCCCCAGAGGGTACCGATATTATCTAACCTAACAGATACTGTCCAGCAATCCCTGCCTAGTGAGATCTCTTAGGAACATCTTTTAACTGTACTTCTCTCTGACTTAGGTATCCTTTTTTAAGTTTTTCAGCTTATGTCTTCCATCTGAACCTAAAACACCCACGGGGCTGACAGACACAGCAGTAAGTTAAATTAATCCTTTACATCTAGGTCTCTTTTAGAGCTTTGGTAGCTGAGTTCTATTTTTATATCGTTGTGATGAGCCAAGACCATATGTAGAGCAGACATCTGCCATATATAGTGATGTAGAGTAGAAATCTCCACTATTAGAGATGGCAGAGGCCACCAAAAGCATCGATCTGAGTTTATTCTCAGTTCTTTCACTGACTGAGTGACCTTCATTGTCCCCTGCATCGTCCCCTTAGCTCTGCCTTTATCACCCAGTCTGAATTGAGGATCTTCGTGCCATCCATACCTTGCAGGACTGTAATATGCAGCGCCAGATTAGGAGGCATCTGTGATTTAAGAGCAACATATCTCGCCTCTGTCATGGCATCTTCTGGAAGTGTGTATGGCATGGAGAGGGGTGAGCAATGCCTTCCCAGCCATTCTAATTGCTCCCCTTCCGCTTTGTCCTCCTGCTCACATCTGCCTCTCCCTCTGATCATCTTCCCACAACAATGCCAATCAGCAGTTTTCAGGGCCATTTAGTACAACCTCAGAAGGTCTCATGGCTGGTTTGAGACCCATTTCAGCGATCTTTACTTTACTTGTGTAGCCAGTGGCACTTCTATATAACCAGTATGAGCCCCAGTAGATTCTTAATTCAAAGACTTAGTGGTTTTTTTCTCTTGATGTTCATGAAAGTAGTCCGTGATACAGTGTCAGCTGACGCCCGCCAAAGATCCACAGCAAAGAAGTCAGTTCAGTGGGTGACGGTCAGATGTCCAACTGCAAAGCCTTTAGACCTGACGCCGTGTCCTCTCAGATCACTTCTCTCCATCTCCTGATGTATTTTTATGTTTATATCATCTAAAGTATCTTTGATAATTCTTGAATCAATGGCTTGGCTTAATCAGTTCATGGCATGTGGTGTCTTTAAAATACCTGTAGATAGTATCTATGGTAGAGACGTTACAGTGCTTAATATTGCTTTACTCCAAAGAAGCACTGGCCAATGTCTTCCTCTCCTGCCTTCACTCACCCAGAATCAGTTGCTCCCTGCTCTATCCCATGGCACTTGCATGTGGCCCCATTATAGTATTTATTGCATTGTATTATAAAATAAAAGTAAGATTTATTTATTATAAAATAAAAGTGTAAAGCACTAGCTTGTAAGCTCTCTGAAGGCAAGGACAGAGTCTTATTAGTCTCTTTCCAGCATTGATTCAAACATCGTTTAATCAAAATGGAATATTTAGTACCTCAATTCATAATTGGGATATTCTTTTCTTGTATGGCTGGCATATTTGTCTTTTTTTTCTTTTGAAGGAAAAGAAAATTTATTTTAATGTCTGTTTACAGACGGGCTGAGGACAAAAAATGGTGTCAGCCCATATTTGTCTTTTGATGATATATTTTACTACTTTGTTTGTCATACCCCACCCTTAAAATAAGAGTTTTTTAACCTCAATCAATCGACAACGTATCTTATATTTTAATGAAGTGGCTGAGATGCCGAGCTCTCCCTGAGCCATGACAGCCACAATACTAGCCCCTCCTTTTGTCCTTTCAGCGACGCTAAAGGAACTCATCTCACAGACGATGATCCGCTGGGCCCAGGAGGACCAGATCCAGGATGCAGAGCTGGTCCGCATGATGTTCAACCTTCTCCGGAGGCAGTATGACAGCATCGGGGAGCTGCTGCAGGCGCTACGGAAGACCTACACCATTAGCCAGGTCTCCGTGAGCGACACCATCAACCTGCTGGCTGCACTGGGCCAGATTCGCTCCCTCCTCAGTGTCAGGATGGGCAAGGAGGAGGAGCTACTCATGATCAACGGGCTGGGGTGAGTCATTTACAGCTTCATGCAACTCCCTCTAGAGAGCTATAAGCTGGAAAACTGATTTAGCTTGATATATGGATGTTCTGGAATCAAATCGTATTAAATCTGTGTGCCCGGATCCTGATTTCACTCCTCATGGGGTTATATCCTTGCCAATTAAGTCACCTTTGTGACCTGAGGGTCCAGACTACCTACTACTCATTATCAAAAGAAGTGTGGAGGCATCTTGTAGAAAAGCAGTTGTTTGGTTTGAATCTTATGAAAATAGCCCCAGGGAGGCCATGTTTCAAAGAGAAAAAGCAAATACTTAGAAATTGAGGAGCACAAAATATTTATGTCAGCTAAAAATGGCACTCCACATATATTCCAGCTGACCTAGTGCCGCCTTATTATCTTGTCAGCCCTTCACTCTGACATTACTTCATCCCCCCATTGTATTTGTGTGTTCTCATCCCTGAATTTTCAGAGCATAGAAATAAGCAAATTCTGAAGTCTCTCTTTGATCCTTATCCTAGAGATATAATGAACAACAAGGTGTTTTACCAGCATCCCAACCTCATGAGAGTCCTTGGCATGCATGAGACGGTAATGGAGGTGATGGTGAATGTATTGGGTACAGAGAAATCTCAGGTAATGCTCTAAGGAGAACTTAGCCAGAACTTGACCACTGGGGCAGGGGCACATGAGGTGGCTTGTTCAGAGCCACATGGCCGGTGTCCATTGCCTCAATTACTCTTCCCAGGGAGTGGGGGGATGTGCACAATACCAGGAAGGAGCCCAGAGATGCTGCTGAATGGAATCTCACTGTGTAAAAGCTCCAGCTGGTGAATCTTGGGGGCTTTTTCTGTTCATTCCACTGGGCCATTCACCTGCTGAGTTTACTTCCTGTATTCCGCAGCCCTGCTCCTTCCAAGATGGATTAGCTTCAGGTTCCACATAGGAGCCTTGTGTGCTTCATGCTGAGTCTGGAGAAGGCTGTTTTAGAGGAGAACAAGATCTTAATAATAACCTAGCAGCATTCCCTCAGGAGTGTTTGTGTTCCCCCTGTTAGCCAGGTTCCTGAGGCAGCCAGGTTTCCTTGCCAGCTCCCTCATAGGAACCTGCAGTCAGGGGACGCTCCTGTTAACAAGGAGAAAGGAGTTGGGATAGGCCACAACTAGGCATTTATTCCAGCTCATCTGGGGTCCTTCTCAGGGTTAGGAGGCTTCTGAAGGCAGTAGATGGGGTATGGTTTCAAATGTTGGAAACTCCAGAGTGCCAGGGTCCTAGGAATGAATGATTTCAACAGTGAATGAATGCAGTTTCAAGAGTGTTGGCAGGTGGGAGTGTGAAGGAAGAACAGAAGCCAAGATCATATTCCTCACTGGCTTCCTTCTGATCTCTTGGAAAAGTAAAATCTCTCCAGAAGATCCCTGAGCAAATGTCTGGATGCCTCAGCAAGCAGGTAGACTGAAGGACACTATTTCTTAGTGCATCCTCTGTGATTCTAAAGGAGGAAACCAAGCAAAGTTAACACTAACACCATTTATTGCACATCATAGGATCAAAAATAAGATGTGGCCCGGCTGGAGATGCCAATTACCTTGTCAAGAAGAGAGGCCAAGCACAATCAACAGTGATATAAGATGGCATCTCTGTGCTAAATTGTATAAATCAAATTATGAGCGCTATGGGAGCCCACAGGAGAGCAATTAGCAAGGACAAAACTAATTGGAGAAGGCTCACAGAGACAGAGGGTGATGCTCTTCAGGCTTCCGTAAGCACAGGGGCCGGTCTTGACCCAGGGGACTCAGGCTTTGATATACTAGCGGGCCTTATTTGTCTGTGATCACCCATCTCCCTTTATGTTATTTCCCATCAGAGCTCTGTCCACTCCCTTCCTAGTTGAAAACAACAATAGTCTGGTGCAGGATCATGCAACCTCATGTGACATCCAAGGATGACTGGGATTCTTGTTTGACATCTGTTTCCTTTGGAGGAAAGAGATTTCAGGAACTACAATTAGCTCTCAGTGTTTTTTGGAAGCCTCTTCTTAGTAGGTGCTCTCTACTCTCTCTCCCTCCACTGAATAAGTCTAGGAAAAAACTAGAAGTATGGAGAAAGTTCATTTTTCAAAGTGTTTTCAGCTTGCAAGACCTCACCTACCCAGGACTCTTTGAGGTCACATTTTTCAGAAAGGCCTCGTGATAGATTCTTGTCCCTGATGTTTCCTAATTCTTCCCGCAGATTGCTTTTCCAAAGATGGTTGCTAGCTGCTGCCGCTTCCTTTGCTATTTCTGTCGAATTAGCCGGCAGAATCAGAAGGCCATGTTTGAGCATCTGAGTTACCTGCTGGAGAACAGCAGTGTTGGCCTAGGTACGTATGTCACGTTATAACTTCTACATTCGAACTTGAAGGTTACATTCCTCCTACTGACCATTTAGGAGATAAAGGGAAAAGCCACATGCATTCCTGCCTGATCTAAAAACAACTGAAATAATGATGCCATGTCTATGTTCTCCAACCTAAGTAGAGATGTTGCTACAACCAGCATTGGTGAGAGATTTGTGTTGGCGTAGTCATACAATTTTACTTCATCTCTCTTGGGACCAGTGGCCCATGGTTTATGAAATACTACCTGGGATTGCAGATATAGTCTGGGGACACAGCTCCTCCCAGCCCACTCAGCTGACCAGGGAGCAATGCTAATGAGACCAACGTCATGGATCCAATCTCCTCCTGGCAGGCTGGCATGCCTGTCCCATTAGCCAACAGCAATTGCTTTCCTTAGCTGCAAGGTAGCCTGGCCAAGAGCAACTGTGGATAAACAGTATAAATCCATCACCAGTACTAGAAAGGCAAGTCAGTGCATATGCCTTACTCACTGTTCTGCATATAAACCAAATAAATTTGTGGAATACACAAATACGTGCACTTGAAATTTGAAATCTCATTTTTTAAATCAAATACAACCTCAAGCTACCAACCTTTTTGTAAAATACCACCTGAAGTTTTTCTTAATTCTAGTCTGACAGCTAAACAAACTAAGAAAATTCAAAAACAACATTGGTGACCAGATGAAACAACATGAGCTAGTGCTATTTGAGGTTATTTTTAAACTCTAGGTGGTGGCCCCAGAAATGTCCCAGTCCTTTGGGCTTATTTGGTCAAGTGACACCTGAGATGGGAGCCCCAAGAAATTTTGTGTCGGAAAAGTTCTGGGAAAGATATGGTCCCAGCTGGTCCTGTGAAATGATTTTCTATTAATCCATATTCACAGTCAGTAATGAGCATGGGGAAGGACAGCAAATAGAAGCTGTTCTTAAATTGGACGGGCTGCCCTGTTGGGGAACAGCAATGTGAACCAGGTTTCGGTGTGTTTGCTGCCCTCTCCTGTCCACTTATGTGCACTGCAACCTCAGCTCAGCTCTGGGTGGTCTCTGTCCCTTTCTGGCTCCTTCTCCCCTCCTTCCTCAGCCTCCCCATCGATGAGGGGATCCACCCCGCTGGATGTGGCCGCTTCCTCTGTAATGGACAACAACGAGTTAGCACTGGGCTTAGAGGAACCAGACCTCGAGAAGGTAACTGACCCTTGGGGAGGTGGTGTGTTGTTCTCTTCTGCTTGAAGTGCAGCCAAGTCTGGGTTTCTAATTATGACCAGAGGATCTCCTGTGGGCAGCAGTAGCCAATTTCATAGACATGAATGTGTGGACATTTTTGTTCTTTGTATGTGGAGGCCCAGCCTCATTGGTCTGCAGGGAACATCACCAGGTTACCTGTGGTTCCTAATAAAGTTCTGTGTCATCTAATTTATAAATCTACATGTGAAGGAAAGAGACATGACAGAAAATTGTATAATCAATGTCCTTTCCATGTACAACTGAGACACCACTGGCTGCTCTCCACTGGGGTTGTGAATGGAGCTCATGGTGGTGGTGATGGTTGGGCTGGTTCACCCATGTCTCTTTCCCATCCCTTTCTTGGCACTGTGTCCTTGGCTGGATGGCTGACAAGACTGATGATGTACTTTCAGAGTGTGGAGAAGAGCAACCTAGTCAGGGGAGAGGGGCTGGGCAAGTCGAAGGTCGTCTGCAGTACGGCAGGTTTGGGAGCACATGGAGAGGGCACCTGCCCCTGACAAGGGCATCAGCACGGCCCCTCGAAAACAGTGATGACCTGACGCTTGAGCAGAAGCTGCTCAGCCACAATGTTGGGAAAGTGTGCCAGGAATGTTCGAGGCTCAGCAGGAGAGCGTGGGGTGCTGGAGAGGTGGAAAGTTGAGTCTGACTGAGGCACAGAGTGCTGGGAGGGTGGTGGAAAATGGGGCAGGAATAGGGAGGAATTGGACTTCATGCGACCATTACTATTAGTTAGAGAAGTGCATACTCCTACAGGATCGCTGTGTGCCAGGCTCCCCATGGATTGACTCACGTGACGTCAGAACAGCCTTTTTACTATTGCCCACCAGCTATGGGCAAGAAAATGGAGGCATAGAGAGATTGGGCAGCATCCTCAGTGTCATGGGGTTAGTCAGTGGCAGAGCCAGGAATCAAGAGCCTTAGGCTCCAGGCTCTGCTGGGACCTGTTATATCACAGGACGTCACTGTAGAGCCAAGCACAGTGCAAACCACTGAAGGCCGTCAGGTAGGCAAGCAGCACAATACGATTTGTATTTTAGAAAATACATCCCGGTTTCAGTACGAAGAACTGACTGGGACAGAAACAAGACTTGAGGCAAGGAGAAAAGTCTCTGCAGTAATCCAAGCACACGATGCTGCTGGCTTCAACTAACATTGGAGTGGTGGAGTGTTTGAATCCAAGGGACCTCATATAAGAGGACAGATGGTAGCCGTTAATCAGACACTGGGTCGGCCTGCTTTTTCTTCTAAGGAGTATAGGAGATAGAGCAGATTTGAGGAGGCAGGTGATGAGTTTGCTTTAGGTTGTATCAAGTTTGAGGAGCTCTAAATCTCCCCGATAGCAATGTCAAGTGAGGAGTTGACTGCACAGCACTGAGTCTCAGGAGAGCTCTCCAAGCTGCTCATGGGGTGTGTGGAGGATGACCGAAGCGCTGGGGTGGATGACCTGACCCCAGAGGCCAGCCTGGAGCAAGAAGAGAAGTGTGACCAGGCCAGAGCCCTGAGGACCACCAGTGTCAAAGGGAGTCATTGAGGAAAAGGCACCAACAAAAACATGAGGAGCAGCAGCCAGAGGGATGGGAAATCCCAGAAAATGCATATGAGTGGTGGAGAGGAAACATTATAAAAATATATATATATGTATGTATGTTTTTTTATTCCTTCCAAATAGTGAATGTGAAGAGGCTCACAGAAAACTGGCTGAGGGTAGCAAGAGGGGAAGTATTTCCACAGTGGGTGGCCTTCGTCTGGCTGAGGCAGCCACACAGGCAGCGTAGACATCGTCACCACTCACGAAGATGTTGCTGCTTCAGGCCTTAGCAGGAAATCTTTGGCCAAGCTGTAGAGCCATGTCTGATCTATTAAGATGAAATGATAGTTGCCCACCAAAATTTAGTGAAGTTTTTGAGTTAGTAAATTCTGTTTCAAATGCATTGACTAGTAATTGCCGAGGGCCTGCTATGAACCAGACAGACAAAATGCCTGTACTTATGTGTTAATTGTGTGATACAGTCCCCTTTGTCGAACCCCCAATCCTCTTTTTAGCTTTACATATTTTTTAAAATGTATAAAACTTTAATAGGAAGTGGAATAGAAATTACAAAATACTACGTGCCTATGTTTATGCAGCATATTTTTTATAGTAGGAGGGTATATTAGTTTCCTGGGGTTGCGATAACGAAGTATCCAGATTAGGTGGCTTAAACATCAGACATTTATTTTCTCAGAGTTCTGGAGGCTAGAAGTCCAAGAGCAAGGTGTCAGCAGATTTGATTTCTTCTGAGGCCTCTCTTCCTGGTTTGTAGATAGCCACCTGATTGCTGTGTCCTCACGTGGTCTTTTCTCTGTGTGCGCACATCCCTGATATCTCTCTGAGTGTCCAGGTTTCTTCTTACCATAAGGACATCACCCTAACAGCCTCATTTTAACTTAACCACTGCCTTAAAAGCATTGTCTCCAAATACAGTAACGTCCCAAGATACTGGGCATATAACATTTGGAGGGGGGGACACAATTCAGCCCATAGCAGACAGGTTTGTCTTTGAGTTGGTCATTTTATTTTGTTCTTTAGGATCTTTTGCAATATCAAAGAGATGGTTTTAAAATGATAATATTTGGGAGGGGGGCAAAAAATGTAGGTAAAATCATTTTTATTATTTTGACAAATTCAATAAATATTTCTGTTAGACCTCATTAGGTCCCTAATAAATCTTTAAATTAAAAGTAGAAGTCAGGGAAAGACTCTATTTACTGAGCTTGTCAAATATGATAGTTATCAAACAACCTGATACCATAATGGAGAAACCCTGCTTTTTCAAATTCTATTAAGAGAACTCCCAGTCTAATGTAACTTATGGTTAACTTGCATAGGCTCTCCTGGCTGCAAGAGGAATAAGTGAAAATGACCAGAAGGAAATTTTAGAAGTTGCTCCTCTGGGCCCCTTAGGCCTGTGTTGAAGGGACATTACCTCTCCCACCCTCTACATACACACATCAAGACTCAAACACCATGCCACCCGTCGGTACTGTGCATGCTAGCTGTTCCATAAATGCTGTGTCTATTCATGGTCTCTGCTTCTAGTGGGACAGACCTCAGTCAAACATCTAAATGGCAATAAATAGCTCAGTGTCTTAGGTGGTAAGATGATAACCTACGCCTGTGTACAAAGCAGCTAAAGGGTCTTCTACAACAAGGTAATGTCACAAGGTTTTGAACTCAGTACCCCATTCTCAGCCTGGTGCTGCTTGACAAAGACACCAAGCCTCCCTTGGAAGATGTCAGATGTGCTGAGTTCCGGCGAGCAAGCTGGGAGGGGGGAAATGGCACTTAGGGAAATCTGTAAAGGGGCATGAGGTTTGCCGGCCCCGTTTCAAGGGGCTGGGGTGACTCAGCACAGTGCCACAGACTTTATGTAGACCCATGTCGGGAAATTACCCAAGTTTGGTTTGCAGGAGAGAACAGCAAAGTACTGATAAATGCCAGAGTTCCTCTCTTCTATTGATCACAACAGAAATTAGGTCTATTAGGATTGAACAACAGCCTCAACACACACATACACACACACACACATGAATTATTTTAGTGGCCAGTGAAATGCCCTGCACCTGTAGCCCTGAAATCTCTGCCTAAATCTCACCCCTGTTGATGCTTCCCTGACATTTTTACAAAATCAAATCTGAGCTCCAAGCAGAATAGTATCCTTACTAGTTTAAAAAAGAAAAAAGTGTGATGATAGATTCTTACTGAGTTTTGCCCTGGATTTATTATGCTTGCAAAATAACTTAAGAGTATTTGACATCAGCAAATATGTGATTCACTTAACATTTATTGAGCACCTACTAGGTGCCAAGCCCTGGGTATTAAAAAATGAAAAAACAAAACAAAACCAAAACACTGATCACTGACTTTGAGGATTTTGCAGCACAGTGGATTCTCCTCTTCTTCCTGTACACATAAAATATCAAAGGCAAAACTAGAATAGCAGCTGCATTTTAAACAAAGGTCTATTTGCCAGGCTTTTTGCCTGAAACCTGCTTCAAAGTAGGGCAGAATCTAAAATCTTCTACAAGATCCCAGTGCTGAGATCTTGTGCTAAGTGTCTGGTAACCTGGAAGCAAAGAGAACACTACCAATCCAAGTCCTTAAACAGTCACAGCCTCTTTTCTGGCCATCCTAACCTTAACATCTTGGCTTTTGACGCTGGACAGCTGTTGTTGATGCAGAGTTTGAGAAGGAACCCCTGATTACTCAAGGGCCCATGCAGAGTCGATCAGGAGTTGAATGTTTTGGCCTCGCAATATCACAGCCAAATGAACACGGATAGCGCACAGTGAGCCCTTTCCTCTCCCCACCGTTCTCTCCCCAGATGTACCCTACTTAGGCTTATTTTTAAATGACAACTCCCTCTTACCAGAGGTGGAAAAACGCAGGAACTGACAGCACATGGTGTGTTCCTACATAACAATGATAATCAGTCTTGTTAATTACTTCGAAACAAAAATGGATTGGAGGTTCTGGTTACAAATCTACTGAATTGTTTACTTCAAAAGTCTTGGGTTCTTTCTAGTTTCTAGGGAAATAAAAGTCATTCAGTTCCCAGAATTTCACAAGTCTCACAACTGTCTTGTAAAAAACTCGAGCATTTCTTGTTTTGTTTTGTTTTTAATATATATGTATGACTTAATTTTTTTCATTTTTTTTATTGTGGTAAAATACATATCATATAAAATTTACCATCTTAATTTTTAAGTGTGTGGTTCAGTGGTATTAAATACATTCATAATGTTGTGCAACCATCACTACCATCCATCTCTGTAAGTCCTTTTATCTTCTAAAACTGAGACTCTGTACCCATTTAATAATAACTTCCCCCTTCTCCCTAGCCCCTGGCAACCACCATTCCACTTTCTGTCTCTATGGTTTTTACTGCTCTACCTACCTCGTATGAGTGGAATCATACAGTATTTGTCTTTTTATAACTGGCTTATTTCATTAACATACATCCTGAAGGTTGATCATGTTATAGCATATTGTCAGAATTTCCTTTTTTTTTTAAGCCAAATATTCCATCGTATGTATTTGCCACATTTTGCTTATCCATCTGTTGATGGACACTCGGGTTGCTTGCATATTTCAGCTGTTGTGAATAAAGCTGCTATGAATACAGGTACGCAATATCTCTTTGAGACCCTGCTTTTAATCCTTTTGGGTATATACCCAGAAGTGGAATTGTTAGATCATATGGTAGCTCTATGTTTAATTTTTTGAGGAACCTCCATACTGTTTCCCGCAGTGGATGTACCATTTTACATTTCCACCGGCCATGCACAAGGGTTCCAACTTCTCCACATCCTCACCAACATTTGTTATTTTCTGGGGTTTTTTAATAGCAGCCATCCTAATGGGTATGAGTAGACACTTACTTTTGTACTGTTCTTGGCAGGTGGTGACCTACTTGGCAGGCTGTGGCCTGCAGAGCTGCCCCATGCTTCTGGCCAAAGGATACCCCGATGTCGGCTGGAACCCCATTGAAGGGGAACGCTACCTGTCCTTCCTGAGGTTTGCCGTCTTCGTGAACAGTGAGTCCCATGTTTTCCATCCCTTTCACACCCAGGATGGCATAATCGTGGATACATACGAGAAAAAGGGGATCCTTTCCGTAGCTTCTTATCTAAAAATATAATAGATTCTGTAGGTGCCTGGCGGCTGGCAGAAGAAATCTCAGGGAGAATCAGGCCATACAAGGATCAAGAATAGAGTCCAGCGAACAGAGCACTGAGCTCCAGTCCCAGATCCAGCAAAAACTCACTGCAAGGGGATGGACTTGTCACCCCTTTGTACCTCTTCTCCTGTCAGTAAAAGATGGGCCTTATTAATATCATCATTAATACCTCACCCATTTCACAGAGCTAAATGCACTATGCCTCCAGATCCTTAGACTATTGTATGAATGAACAGATGGATGGATGAGTGAATGAATAAAATCAAGAACTGAATAGCAGTAACAGGCAACTAAACTCCCAGGAGAAAAAAATTACCATAGCAACCCTAAATATTCTTCTTCTTAATGCAAGTCAGATCCCATTTATAGTGAATTTCAACTCTACCAAAATTCTTTAGTTGCACCAGAATAATGTAGTGAATATTGTGTGAAATAAGTGGGTTTAACTTTCCTGAAGATGTACCTTGTCTCCCAATGCTAATTCATTTATATTTACATTGTGGCTACAATCCCTCTCCCTTATCTCAGTCTGGGGTTCCAGGCTAACAAATCCAACTGGGCTGATTAAGTGATCGCAAAGAGGGATTGCAGCTAATATGCATTCGTGCCTAAGTTCTGAGTATGAGGATATATCTCAAAATATGTCGACATGATATGATCAGAATATTCCCACGTGCTTGTCTCATTGTCTCCCTCCACCCCCATTTCACCTACTTACCTTTCTTTACCATACAACAGACTATTCTTAATATTTGGATGATTTCTCTTCTCCTGGGTTTTTTCATGTCCTGACTAGATTGCATACCTTGAGATGTCTATGTTTTGTTCCCCTGGGACCCACCCAGCCAGATTCCTAATCGATTCCTTTCTGCTTCTCTTTGTGTATCTGTCACTGCATCCTCCTCTCTGTTTATCACCAGCTTTCTAAACTCCGTTTTCTTCCCTCCAGGCCAGTGTCAGAGTATCCTCTAATAGTCTGGTCCACTTGCTATCCAAATGAGCACATGTCCAGAATTAATGCAGAGATACTATAGTAGTAAAGATAACTTTTTTGTGTGAAGTGGATTTTAGGAATTTATACAGCTCACCAAATTATGTGAGTAAGACTGTATGACAGACAAACCAGATCAAGAAAGACCAATTTATTCATCTTGGTCACCTTCACAGTCAAGATCAAGAGTTTATGAGTCATTCAGTGGGACTATCTACCTGGGTCATGAAGGTAAAGGAATCCACTGGCTATGTTTCTCTCTAGATTGCCCAAATTCTAACACTTGCTTTTGCTGGTTGGCTACACCATAGTGAGCTAAACTCTAGACCAATTGTTTGGTCCACTTCCTTTGCTTTCAGGTTGTTTTATGTCTTTTTAACATATTTTCTATACTACAATTTTATAATACAAAAGCTCTAGCAAGTTGGGCCATTAGTAGGAAGATATGTGGCTTTTAATTTAATGTTTATTGTGTCTCTGTAATATAAAGGCCATGTTTGGTTTTGGCAAAGGACGTCAGTTTTTGCTTTCAAAGAATTTACAGTCTTTTAAGAAGAATAGACATAGAGATCACTGTAATGAAAGTAAGTGGAGTAAGGCAGGGAGAAAGCACTGGAGGGCTTAAAGAGGGGAAACTCATATTCTATTGAGAAGATCAGAAAAGGTTCATGGACGAGGTGATGTTAGAGATGAGCTTTGAAGGGTCAAGTTTCCAAATACAGAGATCCAGTGAAGGAGCAGCATGAGCGTATCCTGAAGTCTAAAGCATGTTGTGTTCAGGAAGCCCAGTGCTATAGTTTGAATGTGTCCCCCAAAAAGCATATATTGGAAACTTAATCCCAACGTGACAGTTTTGAGAGGGGGAACCTAATGGGTGGTGTTTAGGTCATGCGGGCTCCACCCTCATGAATGGATTAATGGTGACTGTCAAAGGTCCTGAGGCTGCAAGTTCAATCTCTTGCTCTCTTACCTAGTCTGTGGCATTCTGTTATAGTAGCACAAAACAGACTAAGACACCCAGTGATCTGTCAGTCCAGAGGATGGATACATTGATGGCAGTGGTAAGAGATGAGGTTTAAAAGGTAGGTAGGTGGCTATAATGGGGAGACCCTAAATAGCAAGCTGAATAGTTTAGTATTGATTCAGTGTGTAAAGAACTGGGAAACCTTTTTAAAAGACAAAGTGATGGGTACCATTGGTGGGTTCTGTGCTCAGGTTGGAATAGTGAGTTTCTGAGTTATAATGGTGTTGGCAGGAATGCACTGGAGGAGATACATTTGAAAGAAATTACAGAGATAGAATTTACATAACTGGATGATGATGATGATGATGGTGGTGGTGGCTGAGCCTGGATATGTTGAGAGAAAAGGAACAGAGGTCACATTGAAGCTTGGAGATTTGAGGGTAGGGAGAAAAAATAAGGATGTCAGAAGGAGAAAACGGTTTGAGATGGAAAATAGTAAGCTTAGTTTGGGCCTGATTATATTGATTTTGCCATGTGTAATACCCAAACAGAGATGCTCCTAATTGGGTTTATAGGATAGAGATCAATCAGTCAACAAATTGGAACTGAGTAGATGTGCAGACCGTCTGTAGCTGAAATGGTTGAAAGTAGATTGTCACAGATAAGAGCATAAAAAAGAAATATGGAAAGTATGAAAAAGTTAGAATATTTCTAAATACCCACAGGAGGAGGACGAGTGGTTCAGTCAAGACAGAGTGATATGGAAGACGTTGGGCTGGAGAATGGAGTATCTCGGGTTTGAATTTGGCTCTATCACTTACTATTTGTGTGAATTTAGGCAAGTTAATAAAACTTTCCAAGCCTCAGTGCTTTTTTTTTAAAATATCCTAACCTCAGAGATAATAATATGT
This sequence comes from Daubentonia madagascariensis, assembly GCA_023783475.1. NCBI lineage: Eukaryota > Metazoa > Chordata > Mammalia > Primates > Daubentoniidae > Daubentonia > Daubentonia madagascariensis. The sequence goes on along the minus strand of JAKFHU010001436.1, from coordinate 782,567 downwards.
ACCTCACAGAGTTGTTGGGAGGCTTAAATTAAATAATTCACAGAAAACAGATTAGCACAGTGCCAGAGACACAAAAGCCTGTAGTCGTGTCAGTTGCCACTGTTGTTCATGATCCTTATGACAGCGTTAGGGCATTGAAATGGGAAGACTCTAATAAATAGATTCTTTGGGATCTCAAAGCCTCTTATAAGTTTTTCTGTCTAAAATGTGATTTAAAAGGGCTTTCTGGCCACTTTTGTGGCCTCTGCTCAACAATGAAAGATAAAGGTGATATGGGGGATCACGGTAGATGATGAGGGTGTTCATGGTGGGTGATGGTGACTGATATTTGGGGTTCTGATAGTGGGTGGTGAATGGTGATCATAGTGATGGTGGAATACGATGGTGGGTAGTGGCCATAGTGGGTTGTGGAGGTGATCAAGGTGGGTGGTGGTTAGTGATAGCACAAGTTAGTGATGGTGATAGTGGGTGGTGGTTATAACGGGTTATAAGGGTGACTGTGGTGGGGTGATGGGGATGGTGACAGTGAGTGGTGTGAGGAGGATGGTGGTGAGGATGATAACAACTAACACTTATTGAGCATTTGCCATGTGCCAGGCAGTGTTCAAAGCACTTTTTACGTGTATTAACTTATTTAAATTACACAACAATCCAATGAGATAGTATCTTAGTCTGTTCAGGCTGCTATAACAAAAGACCATAGAGTAGGTAGCTTATAAACAATAGAAATTTATTTCTCACAGTTCTGAAGGCTGGGAAGTCCAAGATCAAGGTGCCGGCAAATTCAGTGTCCGGCAAGGTTTCCTGGTTCATACATGGGGCCTTCTTGCCTGTGTACTCACATGGTGGAAGGAACAAGGCAGTTCTCAGGGGCCTCTTCTATAAGGGCACAGATACCATGCATGAGAGCTCTGCCCTTATAACTTAATTACCTCCCAAAGGCCCCACCTCCTAATACCATCACCTTGGTAGTTAGGATTTCAACATATGAATTTTGGGGGAACTCAAACATTCAGACCATAGTGAGTAGGTAGAGTTATGTTCATCATTTTATAGGTGAAGATCCTGAAGCTTAGAAATATTAAATACCTTGCCCAGAGTCTCATTGGTAGTAGAAGGTAAGGGTAGAATTTGAGCCAAAGCAATTTGACCCCAGAGACCAAACTTTACACAAACCATTATGCAGTATTGCCTTTCTATCACTGTCTCCCTAATGGACAAGAAGAAGCAACATTTTATCCTTTGAGCCTATCAAAAATTGTGGCATTATTTACTGTTTGGTGCTAATGTTTTTTAAAAAAACATTTTAAAAAACCAAATCAAAAGCTTTTGCTATCAAAATAATAGAATTGGAAAATTGCTTCTAACATTATTTTACTTATATTTCTTAATGTTTGCATTCAATCCTCTTAACCAAGATTTATCTTTAAAAGAACTTCCTAAAGCATGCAATTTGCTCCACTTTGTTTTTATTAGCTTTCTGAGAAGCCTTGGATTGTGTTTAACTCTGGGAGTAATGAAGTCAAGAAGCTTCTACTTACCAGGCAGTTGCAAACTCTGTAGCCAGGCTAAACACAGGTGTCTGTAATTAATCCTTCCTAACAAAGATTCTGAGGAGGAAAAGATTTCCTACCAATTCACAAGAATAAAGGAAAAATTATTCTGTGCTTTCTTGGAGCCCTTGGAGTATTTCAGTGATATCTTCCCCAGGCTACAAACTTAGTTGTGAGGAACACAATATCTCCTATCTTTGCTGAATCTGCTTCCCTAGGCAGATTTATCATCAGTGGCCATAACTTGGGCATCTATCATGTGACATGTGGATAGTATATGAGGGGCCATGAGAAGTGACAAGACATGCTCTAGAAGTTCTTCCCTGAAGTCACTTGTAACTCAAAGCAGGAAACAGAGCAAACCCAAGTAGAATTCTCAGAAACATGCATGGAGTAATTACTGAAAACTCTATAATCAAGCACACCTACCTACATAATGACACATGTGATTGTTGGCATGCCAAGAATGACTTTATTAGAATATAGTAGAGTTAGTCTAGTAATGCATAAGGAAGAAGACAAGTGTTGAATAACATCTTGAAGAAAGAAATGAACATTGTTTAACTAAGTACTGTAAGGAGAACATACTTATGGGCCCTTGAACTGGGAGACATACATCTTTTAGGGTTGAGAGTACAAAGTGGCATCTTAGCTTTGAAAGACATATAAGGTATAGATGCTCAAGAATCATTTGGTTTATTTCTGTCCTTATGTTCATGTTTTAAGAGTCACAAAGGATGTATTAACCATTCCTCAGTATTATTGGTACTAAAGACTATGGTTGGTTAAGACCAAAATGTGTAAGACATTGTTTTTGTTCTCAAATTTATGATATAGTTGGAAATATTCAGCAAACTTTTGAAAAATTAACCAACAGCAAAAGACTTAAATAATATTTTAAGACAAATATGAACAGCATCACAATGTTATACTTAGGAGACACTTCAGGTTTTGATGATAAGAGGAGAAGATACAATAATGTACATTTGAGATTTGGCTAGGCAGGTTTGGGTATTAATGTCTATGCTATACCTTTAGCAATTATAAAGTGTCTTAGTCCATTTATGCTGCTATAAGAAAATACCTGAGACTGGGTAATTTATAAAGAACAGAAATTTATTTTTCGCAGTTCTGAAGGCTGGGAAGTCTAAGAACAAGGTGCCAGATGATTGAGGTCTGGTAAGGGCTGCTTTCTGCTTCCAAGATGGCACCTTGTTGCTGCATCCTCTGGAGGGGAGGAACGTTGTGACCTCATCTGGTGGAATTGACAGAAGGGCAAGAGAGTGCTCTCTTCAATGTTGAATCCTTTTAGAAGCATGCTAATCCCATTCATGAGGGCAGAGCACTCATAACCTAATCACCTCCCAAAGGCCTCACTTCTTAATACTGTTGCATTAGGGATTAAGTTTCAACATGAATTTTGGAGGGGGCACCTTCATTTAAATGGAGGTCATTGTCTTATACCTGGACCGCTGCAGTTGCATAGGAATTTAATTCCCTGCTTCTCTTCTCGCCCCTGTGTCAGTCTGCCTCTGCTACATAACAAATAACTTCATGATCTCAGTGGCATAGAATAATAAGCATTTATTTCTTATACATCCTCAAGATGGTTTGGAAGTTCCTCTGCAAGTCTGTGGCTGGCCCGGTTCCACTTGTCTCATTCTGGGTCCAGGCTTTACTGTCTTGTTCACTACTTGCCTACTATTCCTAGGTCAGTTACTAGCATGTAGTGTGGGCTCAATGAATGGTTGAATTAATGAGTAAATGGGCAAACAGTTCCTGGTTTTCTCTCTGTGCTGTCACAGTAGTTTACAGACACATCCCTAGCTGCTGCCTCCCCAGTCGGGAAGGCACTAAGAAGAAGATGACATGTCCTCACCATTTGCAATGACTTGGTTCATACAAGTTGCCTGGTACCATATCAAAGTTGGCATTTACCAAAAAAAAAAACCAAAGGTATTGGGTCCTGGCTATTGCCCCTGTCTTGTGATTCTCTAAATTAACCAAATGAGGCTATCAATAGACTCATTCATTCTGGGACCCTGGGACTTGATTGAGGCTATGGGTTTTTTTTCCTTAGGCCTCACTGAAATATGAGGAAGTGGACAACTCAGGCTCTTGTAAACAGAGGTTGATAATTGGTCTGGTTATGTAATGATGGATAATCACTTCAGTGTTCTATCGAGTCATTTCAAGCCTCTATCTTGAGTCTCAATGAAGTCTATTCATTTATTCAAGAAATATTTTTGAATGCCTATTATATGTCAGATGTTAACAAGACCCTTGAGCACAGTGGGTTAGATAATTCAGACATAAGGCCCTGTTCTTATGGAATATGCAGTCTTATGAGAAAAGCAGGCACAAAGGAAGAGTACAGAGTGTTTGAGAGGACCAGGTCCTCTGGGACTCCCATGTTTAAGCTATTCCTGAAGGATGAAGTGGAGTTTACCTAGGGAAAGGATTTGCAGCAAGGGAATGGGAAGAAAGAGAGTATTCCCGGCAAAAGAACTTTAAAACAGGAACTGTAGTTAGAACACAGAGAGTAAAAAAATAATGGGCCAAAGATTAAATCATTGCATTTCTACTAATTGTCCCTGTGGTGAGCATGACTGCTTTACCAGGGTAAAATGAGGAGAGTCGTTTCCATTTTCATCCAACTACTTAGGAATGTTAAAAGGAAGGTAGTACTATGAACACAGTGTTGAAAGCCTTTGAAGAAAGGCACTGTGAACATTTGTGCTGTCATTAAGCTCATTATTTGTTTTGGAACTCAAGCAAAAACATTGTTGTAAGCTCTTGGGCAAAACTAGTTTACTTCAGATCTCCCTCCCCCTTGAAAAATGCCCTCAAGGTCAATACTCAGTTTCACCACAGTTGATTTGGTTGGCAGTCAAGCTTGCTGAGCTACAGGTAATTAGGAAGAGAATGTTCTCTTTCTTCTAATCATGCTGTCCCCTCTGCTTTGTGAAGCCTTTGGAAATTTTTCTCCTTGCTCCTCTGTCTAATTAGCAGCAATGGCTGCACTTCAGGTCCTTCCTCGTGCGGGGCATGTGCTGTATTCCCACAGATGTCTACAATTCAGTAATCAAGGGATGGCTTCCTGGGTCAGTTGTAGTAGCCAACCTAATTAGCTTAGTTTTGAAGGCCTGAGACAGATAAAATAAGGCTAATTGGGCAAATTAATTTCTATAGCAAACTCAATATAGAACTCACAGTCTGACTTTTCAACTTCTACTGCACATTGCGGTACCATATCCCATCAAATTCCCAAGATGTGCTAATTGCTATGGGAAGAGCTAAGTTGAATCCTGCATGCTGGTAAAAACTGTGGCTGACTCACAAGCCTTTCTACCGGATAACTAAAAGAATCAGAGTCCAGTATCTAAAAATTAACAGAGATCTTTCCTCCATTTTTGACACTTAAAATTTCAATGTTTTAGCTTTATTATTCATGTAATGAAAAATTACAACTGAGAGAGCAGATTTATGTGCTACTTGATAAGTACTGAAGACCAAAAACTTTTGAAAGTAGTAAACTGTGAGTTACTTCTATGACTCAGAGTATCTGCATTTAAATATGTTGATTCTCCTGATGTTTTATTTTCAGTATCCTTCCTGTGAGTATCAGGAATAATGCTAGGTTCAACTAATAGGAAAGCATGGGCATAGCACTCAGCAGCACTTCATCTGAGCTCTTCTACAAACTGATCAGTGTCACTCGACCTCCCCTTGGTTTCTCTCTTTCGAAAATATGTTGAATCTATCCACCATCTCATTCTTGTGATTGTTTTACATTTCTAGCATCTCCCAAGACTTTTCTTCACATAGATTCTGGTTTAATAAAAACTCATTCTTTTTTGATATGGTATATTGGATGAAACTTGAAGAAAACTTCTGTACAAAATTTTTAGATTCGTCTTGAAGGATTGAGCTATAAAACAGTGAATGCATGCTGATGAGCTGTTTAAATTCAGTTCAATGAAAATTTTTCTGGATTGAGTTACACAGCTCTAAGATGTATAGTGGTACATGTTACCATCTTGAATTTTACCTGCAGTACGGAAGGTTGAGTGATAAACAGAGCGTCAGCAAGCCAAGCTCTAGGACAAGACTACAGCTGTGGTCTATGGTAGGCTCTCAAGAGCTGCGAGACATGCCAGATGTGTTCAGGTATGAGTCTGTGTGTGAGATGAGCATGAAGTAATTTCCAGCATTGGGCAGCAACCTCAGCCCCTCTGTTCCTCTGGTCATGATGAGAGAAATCTCTGCACACGGGTTGAACTAATAGACTCACTCTGAAACTAGACAGGCCATGAGTGTCTCAACGGGGAAAATGAGACCCAGTGAGATTGTGCAGTGTGCATACTCACACAGTGATTGGCTAAAGACCCAGAAAGAGAAGCCAGGTTTTCTGGGTTCCCATTCAACTGCTTTACTCACAACACTTCTAAGTTGATTCACAGAAGTTTTCATTAAGCAGAACTTAAACTGCTGGGATGGTTTTAAAATATGTCTATAAATTCTTTGATGTTCCTGCCTCCAAAAGATGGAGCCTAATTCTTCTCTCTTTAAGTATGAGCTGGACTTACTTATGAATCACTTCTAGTGAATAGGATGTGGCAGAGTGACAACATGTGATCAGGTTGCTAAAGACATTAAGGCTTCTGCCTTACTCTCTTTTTGGATCATTTGCTGTGTGGGAAGCCAGCTGCCATGTCATGAGAACACTCAAGCAGCCCTATGGTGACCCAGGGTGAGGAACTGAGGCCTCCTCCCAATAGCCAGCCCTGTGAATGAGCTGGAAGCTGATGCTTCAGTCCCAGTCAAGCCTTCAGCAGACTACAGCCCTGGCTAACATTTTAACTGCAACTTCATTGGCGATCTCAAGCCAGGACCTAGCTTAGTCACTCCCAAATTCCTGATGTACAAGAACTATGAGATAATAAATATTTATTGTTTTAGCCTGCTAAGATTTGAGGCAATTTTTTACGTAAGAATAAATAATATAACAGCTTACCACATTGCATCCTCTATTATACAGCCCAATCCTCCAAGAAATACTTTATGATTTTGTAGAAGAGTTTTTTCTTCAGGATTCATCTAATATACAACATCAAAAAAGTCTTGTCTTTGAGACTTGGCTCAGGGATAAATTCTCAGACACAAATTAGGATCTCACCTGAGACAGAAGGTATGTTTTATGAAGTTGTTTGAACAAGCTGTAAAACTGCTTTTGAATGTAAGTACTGGCTCTGAGAAGCAATGGCTATCCCTCCCTAAGTGTTCCAGTTCCACTGTTTTATCACCTCTTCAGTAAATGAGACCCTGTCTTAGTTGTTCATGCAAAGAGAAGTAACCATCAGAATACAATTTTCCAACCTCTACCATCCCACAGAGCTGTTTTAGGAATAACCAAGAAAACTTTACCCAGTAGATTCTTCATCTGGATAAATGATTTCAGAAATGCCCTGAAGTCCATCCATATAAAACTGGTTGTTTTAGGGTATGTATTAAACCCTAGGAGAGTACTAAGTCAGGAGCTAGCATGTCATCTCCCCAAATGTTCACTGAAGCACACCAGCTTGAATTACCATCTTACCTCCTTTCAAGGAAGAAAGCAAATTGGCATCCCCTCCCAGAGTTAATAAAGATGTGAAGTTCTTTTGTTCTCTAAGTTACTTATGAATGAATCAGTATTCCACAGCAGACTCAGTATTGTATTAATTGCCCTCTGAGGTCCTAAATATAGTGAAATAATCTCAACAGTACAAAATCCTGAGCTGAAGAGTGAAATTCTGTTCTATAATGGCTAACTTAATACTTCAAATAAACAGATCCTGACCTACTTTATCAAAGCTTACCTTTTTCTCCATAGGTATTAGCTCCTAATCTTAAGAGTAGGTGACAAGCTGAATGAAATACTGTTCCCCCAGCCTTATCAACTAGAAATAAATGCTGGGGCTGTCCTTTCCAATGAGAAAGAAACAATGCCTCTCTCCCTCAGGTGAAAGTGTGGAAGAAAATGCAAGCGTCGTGGTCAAGCTGCTTATCAGACGCCCAGAGTGCTTCGGCCCAGCCCTGCGGGGTGAGGGAGGAAACGGCCTCTTGGCAGCCATGCAGGGTGCCATTAAGATCTCTGAGAACCCAGCGCTGGACCTCCCTTCTCAGGGATACAAGAGGGAAGTGTAAGTCAATGGAATTGCCCCCTGGCGTGGAGATGGGTGGTAAACTCCCGAATATTGTCAGTACATGGATGAAGAAAGAGGTGATAGAGAAAGCACAGGTTCTTAGCAGTTGTAGTTAAAACACTTAAAATCACTCCATCAAGCACATTGTTGTCTTGACTCTTCCAGTAAGCCTAGTGATCAGTTTCACCTTCACCCTCTTGCATTTTCTCTACTCCGCTCAGCCCAACTGGCAAATCACAACGGCAGGAAACTCTTGGCCTCCCTACAGCATCACCACAGGAGTAAGCTGAAAGGCCTGGGCCAGGGTTATAGTCCTTATCTAACTCCAGCATGTTTCCTTCCTCTTCTGAAAGTATGCGGACTAATCAGGAAAGCATTTTGATTTCTTAGGGGGGAAAAAAAGAAGAAAAGTCACAGCATTAATAATCTTGGTATTTGAAGGTTAAGGATATAGTTGGTGAATTATCTGACTGCCTTGTTACTTTCCCATCATTATGTCTTGTGCTCATTTCTCTTTCCTCATCACAGCCTCTAGATTAGACCTTAGAATCTAAAGACTGGGTATAACCCAGCAGAGGTAGCTCTCCAGGCAGTTGGCTTTTTTCTTTGTCATCAGTTTTGGTAGGTGACCTGCGAGAGCTGGAAAGAACCCAAAACATAGGCCGTCCCAACTTTTCTCATGTAACATGAGAAAACACTGAGGCCAAGGCCATATAGCTTGTTAGCAACAGAGCCAGGATGTGGACTTAGCCCTCCTTACTCCTTGCCTGGTGTGCTCTCCGTGTGTATTTCCTCTACAGAGAGGAAAGGGGACGAATGGCCGGTGGGAGGTATGGTCTGCATGATCAGCCCATATCAGTACTCACGCCTTAGAGTTCCTGGAATCCTAGGAATGTCATGGGCAAATATCTGAGTCCTTTGAGCTTAATGAATAAAACCACCTCATCGACTTCTGAAGGGAGAAGGGGTTCCAAGGGAATGGATATATGATGCCCAAAAAGAGCAGTGTTTCCATATCAAGCAGCCCATGTCCAATAACATGGCAGCACCTGCCAGGCTTCCTCATACTCCCCTATGTTGGTTCTCTCCGCAGCACGGAGGACGATGAAGAGGAAGAAGAAATCGTGCACATGGGCAATGCAATTATGTCATTTTATTCGGCTCTTATAGATCTTCTGGGCCGCTGTGCTCCTGAAACACACGTAAGTGATAGAGTTCCCAGAGAGTAACTTTTGGAGAAGCCTGTGCCACAAACACTGTAGATTTCCTGGATATAATTTCTTCCTCCATCTCTGGAATTTGCTAAATTCCTTTCTCTAGGTAACATCAAAAGTGATTTCCATCTCCTGACTCTTCAGTTTGCTAAGGAAGGGCTCCTGGGCAGTTCTTTGTGTTGTATGATTTCTCTGTGGTGCTGGTTGAGCATATCGTCTGCACATTTTGTTTCAAAAGCCTCCAAAAATCATTTCTGTGTGCCTCAATTTGGCCAAAGTGCGACCAACTTGATTCTCGATGGCGGCCATCGGGACACTCCACATGGAAAATCCCCTTTTCCTGATGACCATGGCATCAGGCCCCAAGAAGGCAGTGTCTTCCCAGGGCTCACGCCTGGCTGTTCCCCAGAGGCGGAGCTTTGTGGATATACGCAAGAGGATAGTTCTATTTAGTGAGCCATCTTCTCAGACTTCCAATTTTGAACTAAAAAGTATTTTCTTTCATTTTCCTGTTTCACCTCTGCTGAGAGCCGAGAGATTTGGCCTTATTTCCTATAAGGCATAACATCATAAGTAAGAGAGGAAATAATTGCTTTTCATATAAAAAGAAACTCTAAATCTCAATAAGGAGTCTGATTTGAATACTTGGGATTCCAGTTACTACTGTAATAAACTGGCCTTACCACATAGGCCTGTCTTTCTATTTCTGTGCCTTTAAACAAATACAGGAAACCTGAAGGGGAGCCAAGGAAACACTAGGGTTTTCTACAGTCCTGGAGCACGGGGAGAGTCAGGGACCACAGTGTGTTCATACCCTGGTTCCCTTGATCACCTCTCCTCACTTCAAAAAGCATGTTACATGGTTTGCTTATTCTCAGGAAGGTAGCATGGGAGAGCTAAGCCCCCAGAGCCCCATCTGGGATGCCTTATTCTTCCTTCCTTACTGCCTCTGTGCTCCAACACCTTTCACACACACACGTACACACACACCCCTTCTCAGAACCCCTCCCGTGGGCCCCTGCTCTGTCTGTGGTGAGGGGATGGGGGAGATGCTGTCATCTCAGCAGGCTCCCCACTACCCATGGGCATGGGAGGTGGCGCCAGGGTGGGTGCACAGGCATTCTCCTTTCCCTGTGCCACCAAGCGTCACATCCCAGCATGCCTGCCATCCAGCCCACCTGAGGGGTAGGTCTGACCCTGAGCTGTGACCATTCAGTTCCTGGCTTAGGGCCTGCTGTGTCCCCTTCAGAGGCTGCATGTGCAGAGGATGTGCAGGTACACCAGTGTATGTGCTGGTTGGTGCATTGTTGTCCACGTGAGTCAGGTTATTCACCCCAGGATAACTCCAGTGAGATCCTCAAGTTCTCTCTGACATTCTCTATACCCTTTTTGCCCACCCCACCCAGCGCTAGCATTAATCAAACTCTTAGGAAATTGAAATTCATAAGCCATTTCTACATTTAACAGAATTCTAGAGTCTGGCATTATGTGGCCACGTTGTCAACACTTCTGGCCACTGAGCACTTCCTGTAGTGCAGTCACACTGAGTAGCCACCAATAATAGACTAAGCATTTACTGCAGAGACTTGATACCATAACTGCATGGCCATTTTAATCACACCGAAGGACTCAAGTGACCACCTTAATCCGAGTTATTCCCTTGGTAGCATCTCTTCCAGAAAATCAAGAGATTGCTCCCCTCTTTCCCTCTGGCCACTAGTGTCTATAGCAATTAGGCAGACATAGAAATGCCTGCCCTTAAAGGGAACCATTTTACTGCCAAAGGTTTGGGGAGGTAGGGGTGGAGCAGGGTGTGGGAACTTCATTTCTCTGATCTTGTCCTCCAATGCTTACCTTACAGCTCATCCAGACAGGAAAAGGGGAAGCCATCCGCATCCGGTCCATTCTGCGCTCTCTGGTCCCCACCGAGGACCTGGTTGGGATTATCAGCATCCCCTTGAAACTGCCCTCCCTGAACAAAGGTGAGAGAGTGGCTGCAGGCTGGATCTGCCAGGCCCCCAGCAGCCTGCCTGCTCAGGGGCAGACTCTGCCGCCCAGCGCAGCAGCCCCCACCCTTGACTTACAGGGCAGGCTGCACAGGGAAAGTGTCTTGCTCTTTTTCCCGTAATGAGTTTTCTACTCCAGGCTCCAGCAGGATGCTTTCTTTTCTGTTCCCCTGTGTCCAGAAGACCGTAGCCTACATCCCATAGGTACAGACAGACCTCCCCATCCTCCGAACACTCCACCCCTCTGCAGGAGGTTGATGGAATGGGACAAGTGAAACCTCTCACCCTGGCCTCCCTTCCCCTTTCCCTGTGTGTCTCCCAGATTGCATGGGCAGCTAGGGCAACAGACAGATGTGGCCCGGCACAGGCTCTCTTCTGCCATGGTCCTGCACGCCTTGCAGCTGAGGATCATAAAGAGTCTTTCCCCCAATGCTACATGTGACACTGGACATTGATCAGTGTTACCTTTGTGAAACTTTTACTGTCCCAAAATTATTCTGCTTCTCCAAGTCACTCCAGCCGCTATCCAGGCAGATGGAGGAATTGGAAAGAGAGCATGGTTCTCATTGTCACCATGTTTCCCAAATTGATGTTCCACAGAACGTTCTTGTAGGAGATATTAATAGGTGTAACATGTTAATAACAGTTTTGAGGTCAAATAAGGTTTGGGAAGCGCTCTGGATTGTATCACATTTTAATAGCTTCCTGAAGCACAGTAAGTTGATAACATCTCTGAGGAAACTTACGATAAAGAAAATAAATGTGGAACTCAGTGCTTCCCACTCAGTGTTTTTTGAGCACAAAACACTTACTAATATCCCACAAAAGTAACATTCCTCTGAACACCTCGCGTGTGTGAGAGATGAAGTCAACTTTGGCCGTTCAGGTCAGGCTCCCCCCAGTGTGCAGGGCAGGAGGGGCCGCAGCTTCCGACCTCAGAGGTCCTTCTCTCCAGCTGCCCCAGAGCCCTGCACTGATTCCTGGGCAGGATGAGCACTTAATCTTTGCACTTCTCAGTGTGACTTATGAAGTCCCCCACCTTTTCAGAACAGTATTTAAATATGCTGTGAGTATAGCTTGTTCATTTGGGGGCTCTCTTTCTTAGTTTTCAGAATTAACAAAACAGGAAGAGGAAGATTGGTTTTTATCCTCGTTCAAAATCCTGTCTTTATTCTCCAAATCAAGCAGTTTTTATTTTCTTCATGGTATTCCCCACTTCATCTTTGAACCTCTTTATGAAGATAAGATTCAAATTCTTTAAAGACCTGGTCTAAGTTTCACCTAAATCAGATCATAGTTTCCAAATACTGAAAGAATACTTTCTTGAATTTGTTGCTATTTATGACATAATGGCACAGACGTGACATATTAAACTTAATCTGCCTTCATTAACGTTTTCTCCCTCACTTCCTTATGTCTTCAATCAACAAAGCAATAAATCGAGCCCTGATTCCTAGCACTTGTCCATTTCTGTGGTGTAAATACTCTAACTGTGAACAGTTTCAAGCTACCAATGTCCTGACCACAGAGTTGGGAAGAGAATGTGCATGGCGCACCATTATATTGTATTTCCAATATGCAAATGCAACTGATAAACATAACCTCAAGAGTATAGTTTATAGTAAAATAGAAGGTGATGAGTTCTAGTATTTATTATCTCTTTAAATATAATTTAATTGTAAATTCCAATTTTTAATAATGGACACGTTTAACAACTGGCTCACAAAATTCCTGGAATTTTAACAATTGGCTTTTTCAACCCAGTGTAAGCTGGCTTTAGCACAACACTGTACAGGTTGAGTATCCCTTATCTAAAATGCTCAGGACTAGAAGTGTTTCAGATTTTGTTGGATTTTGGAATGTTTTCTTTATATTTACTGATTGAGCATCCCAAATTGCAAAATCCAAAATACTCCAGTGAGTATTTCTATGGAGCATCTTGTTGGCATTCAAGGAGTTTCAGATTTTGGAGCATGTCAGATTTCAGATTTTCAGATTTGGGATGCTCAACCTGTATTATTTCCAAAATTTCTGTTACTTATAAGAAGAACAAGACATAGAAGACAAGCTCTGTGTTCCCTTTTGAGACTGTGGAGGTAGAAAAAGGGAAATAACACTTTCTGTGTGTCTTTCAGATGGGTCAGTCAGCGAGCCAGATATGGCAGCCAACTTCTGCCCTGACCACAAGGCACCCATGGTGCTTTTCTTGGACCGAGTTTATGGCATTAAGGATCAAACTTTTCTGCTCCACTTACTAGAGGTTGGATTTTTACCTGACTTGAGAGCCTCTGCCTCTCTAGATACAGTAAGTTGCAAAAATTTTTTTAAAAATTATTTTTCCCATCATTATAAAATTAGTAGCATTGGACTTAGAAACAAATATTTTCTGTCCACTCACTGATTACATTTTAGTAGCCTGCTTTGAAGGGTGAGAAAACGGAAGCACCATGAAATGGAAGATCTTAATTTATTGGGCCAGAGACCTAGACGTAGGTGAATTTGACCTCAGGTATTCAATCCAGCTCCCTCAATTGCTGAGTTTCTCCACCTTGGCAGTATTTGTTGTGGGGAGGCTATCCTGTGCATTGTAGAATGTTTAGCAGTATCCTTGGCCTGTACCCAATCCACCCCCAACACTCACCAAAACCAATTTCAGATATCACCAAATGTCCCCTGGGGGACAAGGTCACCCTCGGGTGAGAACCGTGGCTCTATTGTTTATGACAAAGGCCTGCTGGCAGCACTATAGTTTGGAAATACTCTTCCCACTCTCACTCCTTAGTTTCATGTCCTGACCATAAGGAAGGATAGGTCTGAAGCCAGGGGCATGACAACGGCAAGTACAAGAGGACAAGGGCAAATACAAGTGTGGAAATCAAAGGTGAGATAAAGCAGTTCAGTATCAGCATTGAGACAGGAGGCCCCAGGAGGTGAAGAGCTTAGATGCCAGATGCCACAATTCAGGACTCAGCAGAGAAACAGTGTACCAGGATTCCTGGGTGCAAGGAGAAAAGACAAACTAGATCAGCATAAGTCTGCAAAACATCTTGCCAGTTTAGGGGTGTCTTTAGAGTTAGTTATAAGGTTTCTCAAAGGCTCCACCTGGTGTCCAAGAGAGGTAAAAGTCTGAGTTCTCTGATGGGTAGTCAGCGGCCAGTACCTTAACTAGGATGGATTCCGTCTGAATGGATCACCCAGCAATGCACAGAAATAGGAGCCCCAGCCTGAATGGGAGCTCCAGCCTTATCTGTGCTATGGAGACGAGAAATGGTATATCCGTGATAGTGTTAGGGGCATACAATCCTTTTTAATAATTAAAAAAATGCTTCCACCACTACTTTTGTTTTGAACTTTTCTATAAATTCCTTGATTTAAAAAATAATAATTTTCTTAACTCATGAGACCTCCCCAGGGTTCCTGATCAAAGCATTTAATTTTCTATAGATCAAATAAATGGCAAATGCTATTCTAGCATCTGGTGTTCAATCACATGCTTGTCCAAACACCATCGACAACAAAAAGATTTTATATTCAGTTCCTCAGCACACAGATATTCGTGCATTCTCTTTTGAAAACTTTTAAGCCACAGGAATCAAAGCTCTGTCCTTCCTGATTTTGACAACTTTGTCTATTAAAGTGATAAATGTGAAAGATTAGCTATTTCTTTCAGCATGATTACTGAAGTTTCTAAAAGACAAACTTTTGATAATTTATAGGAACACCTAGAAATTGTATTGTTCAAAGAAAACCATTTTTCAAATCATAAGTTATAGAAAATGTGTTACAAATATAATGGCTGTGATAATCACAGGAAATAATGATAATATTTCATTTCTGTGGATCTCAAAGTTTCTTTTGAAGTTCTGCAGTTTTCAAAGATGATAGTTAACATGCTTTGGCTATATTTAGTGTCACTAAATGGGTCTTTCTTGTATTCAGCCTGTCCATCTAAATGAACAGAAGAGAACACTGTGAGCAAGAATTACACTAGAGTTTTATAGAAGGTCCCAGGTTTCTGTTCCTTTTACACTTTTTCCCATACAGAGTTGGGTTCCCTTTAATGAGTTCTTCCCTCGTGTCGTTTATCAGATTGTGAATTGTGCACAATGTTCATAAATTAACTGATAGAGGTCAGAGCTCTACTTTCTCTTTGTAAAGCGTACATATACTGGCAAATTTGAGAGATTGCTTGGCCTATAACCATTTGCTAATCTTAAAATCATAAGAGGACAATGTGTGACTCCCCAGAAGGTGAGAAAAGAGAGCTAAAGCAAGAATAATAATGCAGTAGCCTAGCAGTTGGACTTAGCAAACATCAAGGATGTTGGGGTAGGCTGGCTATCAGCTGATTTTAATAAGAATTCACAATTCTTTGAGGGGAACAGAAGTTTATAGAATCATTTGGGATGAATTAGAGCCAGCTAGCCTTTGTTCTTTGTTTTCTTCTGTTTTTTATTTTTTCTTTTAATCTGATTTTTTTCCATTAAAATGCAAAAGGAAAATAGATCTGTTGACAAGGTATAAAGTTGTTCACTCCATTGCTGGGAAACATGGGCATGAGTGAGCTACCCCAACCTGCTCCATGGGAGCTCAGGGCGCAGGGCAAGCTTTGCTCCATTCCCCAGTGAGATTAACCTGTGTCCCAATCCACTTTTCCTAGGTTTCCCTAAGCACCACAGAGGCTGCACTTGCACTAAATAGGTATATATGTTCTGCTGTGCTCCCGCTCCTTACAAGATGCGCCCCTCTCTTTGCTGGAACAGAACATTGTACCTCTCTGATTGATTCTACGCTGCAGACAATATACAGGCTTTCCAAGGGACGTTCCCTCACCAAAGCACAGAGGGACACTATAGAAGAATGTTTGCTTGCCATTTGCAAGTAAGTATCTTTCCCATGTTTTTACTTCTGTGTATGTATCCAGGTCAACTGCATTTAATTGTGTAATCTAAAAACTGGTGAAACAGTCTAAGGAAGCTTCCAGGCCTTCACCAGACACCAGCTCTCTTCCCAACATCTCCCCTTGGGATGCACTTGGTCTTCCTGTTCACCATAGGCTCTTCCTTGAAGTTCATCTTTTGCTTTGGGAAGGGGAGAAAGGGCACAGCTCAGTCTTTAGCCCGTAGGGTTGATAGACCAGGAGACTGTCTTTTGGCCCTGAAGTGTTCAGATTAAAGAATAGTTGTTTCATTCTCAAGGTAGAGCCAGAAGCAGATTTTCTTCTGCCCTCTAAATGAGTGGACCTTACACAAAGGCCAGACTCTAAGAGTGTGAAAAAAGTGACCTTACCTCCAGGCCTCTCAAAACCTTGGGCAAAATAAAGAAAGAATCTCCAGTCCCAGTGGGGAATTAAAGGCAGTAGTTTTTACCACTGCAGATGGACATCAGAGCCAACCAAGGACAAAAGATAAAGATACTACAAGAGCCTTGGGTCCTCAGGGATCTATGTCAAGTCTGGTAAAGTCAAAGGAAGAAGGCTCTTTTAATAGCAGGTCTCAGCACAGACCAGGACTATGATCTGCTATTTTAAGCCAGTGGTTTTCCTTCTCAGCTGCATGTTAGAATTACCTGGTAAGTTACTGAATAAATATCCCAGTGCCCAGGCCACACCCCAGCCCAAAAAATCAAAACCTTTAGGAATGGGACCCAAGATTCTAGCTTTTGAATTTCCCCAGATGATTCCAATATGCAGCCAAAACTGCAAATCACTGCTGTGGGTGGTCCTGGAAAGGGCCTTCAGGGGCCAGCTGGGTGTGGTCCTGATTCTTGCTGAATGAGTTTTTTCCTGATCACACAAGAGGTGACTATGCATTTGGGGGGCTGCCTAGAAAAAAACAACATTTCAGTCCCTTTACAACATCACACTACAAGGCAATCTCAACAATGAGATACCACTACACACACATTAGAATGACCAAAATCCAGAACACTGACATCACCAAATGCTGGCAAGGATGGGGAGCAACAGGAACTCTTATTCATTGCTGGTGAGGAATGCAAACTGTCACAGCCACTTTGGGAGATAGTTTGGCAGTTTCTTACAAAACTAAACAGACTCTTACCACATGATCCAGCAATCATGCACCTTGGTATTTATCCAAATGAGTTGAAAACTTATGTCCACCTAAAAACCTGCACACACATGTTTATAGCAGCTTTATACATAATTACCAAAACTTGGAAGCAACCAAGATGTCTTTGAGTAGGTGAATGGATAAATAAACTGTAGTATATCCAGATCACGGAATATTATTCAGTGCTAAAAAGAAATGAACTATCAAGCCACAAAAAGACATGGAGAAATCTTAAATACATATTACTAACTGAAAGGAGGCAATTTGAAAAGGCTAACTACTGTATGAGTCCAACTATATGATATTCTGAAAAAGGCAAAACTAAGGAAACATTGAAAAGTCCAATGGTGCCAGGGGTTTGGGGAGGGAGGGATAAATAGGCAGAACACAGAGGATTTTTGGGGCAGTGAAAATACTATAATGATGGATATATGTCATTAAATACTTGTCCAAACCCGTAGAATGTGCAGCACTGAGAGTGAAACCTGATGTAAATTATGGACTTTGGGTGATAATGACGTGCCAATGTAAGTTTATCAGTTGTCACAAGTGTAGCACCCTGGTGGGGGATATTGATAATGGGGGAGGCTGTGTACATGTGGAGACAGAGAATATGTGGAACTCTCTGTACCCTCTGCTCAGTTTTGCTTTGAACCCAAAACTGCTCTGAAAAATAGTCTGTTTAAAAAAAAAAGTTTAAAAAATGTTTTTTAAAAGGGTGATCTCATGCTTACATTTCTAATATAACAATGGTCCCTACGTTTGTTATCACCCAACCAGGTTCGTTGCCTGCTGCCCAAGAGGAAGCCAATACGCTGAGACAGCAGGTGTTACATAAAGAAAGGGTTTAATTCCATATAGCGCTAAGCAGGGAAATTGGAGGAATTTCTCAAATCCACCTTCCCAAGAATTTGGAAGACAAGGTTTTTAAAGACAATTTGGCAGGCAAAGGATAGGCAGTTGGGTCTGCTAATTGGCTGGGTTCAGGGCAGAATCATAGGGGTGTAGAAATTTTCTTCTTTGCTAACCAGGTTGTTGGGTGGGGGTCACAAGACCAGTTGAGTCAGTTCCTCAGTATGGGCCACTGGTCTGGGTGGGTCAGCCATTCCACTGGAGTGTGGGACCTAGAAAATATCTCAGAAACTACCCCTAGGTTTCAAAAAGGTGATGTTATCTACGGAGAAAGCTAAGAATCTTTGTGACCATCAGCTATGTGATTCCAGAGTAATAATTACAGAGAAGCAAACAAGGGCACAGTGACTAATTATTATCATTATATTTTAGCTGGGCCTGTGCCTTCGCAGAGTTTTTGGGTCCTTACCCCAGTTCTAACCTTGCACCCCTTTCTTAATTTGTGAAGGACGTTTTCACACTTACAATGCTTTATTAAAATTAACCATATCTGCTGTCATTGTATCTTCTAAGGCCTACAGGTTTCAACTGCTTTAGGGGACAAGCTGTGTCGTTGCACAATACTATATTTTGGGAGTGGGTAGCCGAGGTTGGAGGGTGGGAAAGGGGCCTCCATCCAGGCCCCAAAAAGGGTTTTCTCTCTGTGATCACCCTCAAAACCAGACCCTATACTATGACACTACTTCATTCATCCGAATATTAGTATAACTGGCAGGGAATTAAGCTAATTAGAATGTTTTTGTTCTTTCAAGAAAGACAAAGTTTGGCGGACACGCTGATAGACCTTTAGGAATTCATAAAGTACATAGATTTTGCACTTTGCCACTTTAAAAGGAAGAGTAATAGCCCCACTACTTGTTTATATTGGCCTCTACTTTTCTTCTCAATGGTAGCAAAGGGAATAAATAATGAGTTTACACAAAAAGAAATCCTTCCTATCAGCCTGAGTCTGTAATTGGCTGGTAACTGCATCAATTAGCAACTGCACATCTTGTTCTGCCTTTTGCCAGATCTGAACTCAGTGTATATCTTAGGAACCACATCAAACAAGGATCCCTGCCTCCCAACATAAGCTATTTCCTAGTAACAGAGTCATGGTGGTGAGACTGACCTGAGCTGCAAATATTTTTAAAGAAATCAGACTTTGAGGAAATTAGAATTTTACATCGAACCAAAAATACAGCTCACAGCCCTATTACTGTACTTTTAGGGCCTTGCACAGAGTTCTAGATATAGCAGACAAACTGATACATAAATATATTTTTTTCATCCTTTGTTTTTAATAAGTCAGGAATTAGTAGAGTTACAGATTTGTCGCACTCTGATTGTATTCAAATGTGTCAGTCTTAGGTGATAATTGCCAATTAGCTGAACAATAATGTGAAACAGTAAGTAGTTTTACCTTATAATTACTAGATTCAGAGATAAGTCTACTTACTGGATATTTTGACTAGCTCTTTTCACCCCAGGGCTTTTAATCACAAGGCCACTTTTAGAAAAAGTTGTGAAATGCCAAGGATTTCCTCCCTGGCATTCCAACATTTAACATCAGAGTTATTAGCTTTGCCTCCATAGCTCCTTAGGCATCTGTGGAAGGAATTCAGGAGTTCTTTAGCTGAACTTGTATACCAAGTTGTGTTTATGTGTGTACTTTTTCTCTGGAGGGAGTCCACAGGTTCCACTAGGTTTTAAAAAGGTTTGGCAACCTAAAAATCAATGTTGCCTGTCTCTCCTTTCTCTATCTCAAAATTTGCTTGCACCAAATACCAAGGCCATGAATGTAGTAATTTGGTAAATTATTCTTTAGGAACTATATTTGCCTTTTAAAAGAGTTGTTTGAAGAACAAAGCCTTACCCTAAAGAAATTATTCCAATAGTGAGAATTTCATGGACCAGATGGTAAGCCAGAGGGCTTTAAAGTTCCCTTCAAATCACACCAGTAGGTGGCCTCATAGTCCACCTGTGCAGCTGGTCAACTCCAGTTTCTCTCTGCAGAGTTCAGGGGACCTGAGGTCCTTAGATGACTATAAAATTAACTGCACCTCCTTTCTTTGCACGTAGTCAGTGAATGTATTTTGAGTATGCATAGATCCTAGAACATTTTGTCATATGGTGATTAGAATTTAACCTTAAGTACCCCAATTCATTAGCACATGTCCCACTTTCTGAATTTTAGCTATATTTGGTTTTTAAAGTATTTTATCATCTACTCTTGTTTATCCAAGGCCTTGTATATTAGGAGCTAATTGTTTTGAGGTTTAGCTCTAATATATGCTTGATATTGAGTGTGTCTTTCGTTCTTTCTTCCTTCCTTTATTAATTTCTTTGTTATTCTATTTTTCTGTTTTTCTTATTCCATCCTACAGTCACTTGAGGCCTTCCATGTTACAGCAACTCCTGCGACGTCTTGTTTTTGATGTGCCACAACTCAATGAATACTGCAAAATGCCTCTCAAGGTAAACATCACTATTATTACAAAAATACAGTCCATGGCACAGGAAACTTGCCTTGTGATACATGATGTCTTTACAATTTGGAGAACAAAATACACACTAAATGGGTTTTACTCCCTTAAGCTGATAGTTAGCCAACAAGATACAACCCACAAAATCAAACCCCTTCTTGAATGTCCAGGTTGGAGAGAGGAGATTTGCAAGAATCATTAACTGCTCCAATTTTCTTTAATTTCTTTCTGCTGACTACTTATTTAACAGAGGTTAGTAAGGGAACTTAGATGTGGTGCTTTCCTGCCCTAATTAGGTTTTCAGAATATGTTCAATCTCAAAAAGCTTTGAAGGCCCTATGGTTTTTCATTTGAAAGGACTAAAATGTTCACTTTCTATTCCATACTGTTTTGTGCTTTTTTTTTTCTTTGTAACAGATCCTCTTTTTGTTTTTCTACTTTTATTTCTCTTTATTAATTGAAAGGCCAGACCTCTTTTTAATTGTTGTCTTATTCCTTATTTTCTCATATATTTATTTTATCACTAGCACTGAAAGCATCTGGGCCTGGTGGGAGGGTGCCAGAATCAGCCACCCACCCAAGAGAACAATGTTTTTATCTTTTATCTCTGAGACACCTGCCATATTTGCATATTTAAAGTGTCAGCAATGGCTAGACATATATAATAATTCTACCTAGTGATTTTAACAGAACCTTCCCTTCTTTTCAGAAATAGCCCAAGCAAGGATTTCAAGAAGCATTTTACTGGGGTAATCAGAATTCCCAGAAGCTTTTAGTTCAATCCCCTCTCTCCATGCCAGGCAGAAAACAGTTTGTATGTTCTCAGAGATTCCACATTCCTGCAAGGCCTAATTCTCTCTAACCCTAACAGTCCCAGCTTTAATCTCATAAACACTTCAACTGATAACCACAGCTTAACTTGGCATTGCTTCCTCTGTAGTCCTTTGCTGTCAGCTGGATGGTGGCTTTGAAGAGGCATTATTGACACCACTCAATAAGCTTGCTTTTACCCCGCACTCACATCAGTGGGATCTTTCTTAGAGGATGTGGAGCTCACCTGCTGGGATGGGAACGTTACCAGTGCACTTCTGCCCTCTGCTGGCCAGATGTGAAACTGCTGTAACATCATGGGGCTATCAGAGGGCTGGAGAGAGGCCAGGCAGCCATAGGTAGTAATCAACGTAAAGAAAATCTTCAGACCCACAACTCACTGCCCAACATCCCCTCCCCATATCAGCATCCCCCAGGATCTTCCAGAATTATGAGTAAAGGTCTCAGACGAAATTCTTCCCACCCCTGACTGCCTAGAACAGCAGCACATAGTAACTACTTTCAGAAGGTGGCATTTCCTCATTTAAAGTAGAAATGCTTCCTCTCCATTTGCTAGTAGCTGCTAGGGGCACGTTAGGAGGCACAAGAATTAATCAGGCAGATTCCGCTCAGGCTAGAGCTCATTAGGCATGAGGGGAGACTGTTCCCAGTGGTATGTGAAGGGCCTCTTTGTAGACAGCCCAACTGTTTCATATGTTGGTTTCATTCTCATGACCTCTGCTTACTATTTTATTCTCCCCTGCATGTTTTTGATGCCTGTGGATTTTTCTCTACCCCACCCCACTGGTGCAATCCTGTTCTGAACCTCCCAGCTTCTGACAAATCACTATGAACAGTGCTGGAAGTATTACTGTCTGCCTTCAGGATGGGGGAGCTATGGCCTAGCAGTGGAAGAAGAACTACACCTAACGGAGAAGCTCTTCTGGGGGATTTTTGACTCCCTCTCCCATAAGGTAATGGCACTGTTTCTTGCACAACCTACGAATAATAACTATCATCTATTTAGCTTTACCATGTACCAGGAACTGTGCTTAGCACTTCACAAGTGTATTGCATTAATCCTTATCCACTTCTCTGCAACGGAAGCTGTCACGGTCCTCGTGTTACAGGTGAAGAAAAGTCTCAGAGCAGTTGAATGACTTGCCAGACTCACAAAGCCAGTCCATGGGAGAGCAACTGCCAAAGTAAATGACAAGAGTATTTTCTGGTTTTGGTCTTGATGACTGACCCCCCATTTTCTCCCCCAACTTGGTGTGGCTCCTGTTAGCTGACCTTCACTAAGCTCAAGCCAAGAGGAAAAGCCCTGACATCTGCTCTGATGTTGGTACCTGGGATTTCCAGAAGACTGAAACCATTCTGGGGGAGGTTCTTCATAGCCACTCATTTGAAGAGACCGAGTGAGAACTCAGGGCCTCTGAATCCCAAGCCTTGCTGAACAGTCTGATCAAAATTGAGCTCTGACTCGCAGACTTCGCTCCACTTCCCTTAACCCAATTTACTTAGATTTGTGAGGTCCCTGGCTTTAAAGGCAGAAAACGAGTAAGCCTGGTTTTCTTAGAGAAGTCTGGAACATGTATATAGCTTGTTCACCTGCACTTAAATTTTTTTGTGCCTGTGCCTTTCTTTGCCCCTGAATTTTTTTTTGGTCTAGAAAATGCAGATCAAAAGCTGTTCCCAAACCCACGCTAATTGACTAAAATTCCTCCCTGGCTGGGGTCAAGAAAGAATGATCTAATAATATTAAGCAGTCTGCTAATGATATCAACGTGTGACCCACATCAGCTACTATGGAGCTTGGCAAAACTTCCTATGTCCTCTCTAGTCATAGGTTGGGTCAGTTTCTATGACCATCCTTGGCAGATGAGTTTATAGACTTTTCTAGCCTAGCAAGAACCACTTTAATGCTTAGATAGTCTTGAAGTTAACTATTTGGGAGATACTAATTTAAACCTTGGTTTAAGATTTTTCAACTTAAAGCAAATGGTGACTTGAGGGCTTTACAGATTGTTATTTCATCCTCCAAGGATACCTCAGTTTCCACCAGAAAGTATTAAAGTACATTGCCTATTTTGGTTAATATGGACAAATATATGCATTTTATTTTTCTTTTCAGCTGATAGGTGAACGGTTCTACCTGATGGCATGGTTCTGGTTTCTTACTAACATGGTCTTGGTTTTCACTCACAGAAATATGACCCAGATCTTTTCCGAATGGCCCTGCCTTGTCTCAGTGCTATAGCTGGGGCCTTGCCACCAGATTATTTAGATACCAGAATCACAGCCACATTGGAGAAACAGATCTCGGTGGATGCAGATGGCAACTTTGACCCCAAACCTATCAACACCGCGAAGTGAGTGCAGAATCTTCTCTAAGCTGGTCCTATTATTTTGTCTAGTAGCTAATGTTTTCTTTCAGAAGGTAGCAAGAAATTTAAGCTTCCTCTCTTTCTCTCCTGCCAACACTGTTCATCAATTCCCTTGACACTATAAGTCACATCAGGCACAAGGTTTAATTCATACATATCTGGTTGTATACCATATTATTCTGGGCTTTTTGTGGGGAGGGAAGGGTTGGTTTATTTATTATAAGAGATGGATACTTCCATAAATAAATGTCGCCTGAGGCATTCAGAGAACCACCCTGACAAATTATGCAATTAATTTATTAATGAGTTTTTTGACAAAATCTTTGCTCTTTGTGAATTAGGCCTGTACAGTTCTAATAGCATCGTACATCAAAACAGTGCCATAAATAACACTCAGCTGAGCGAGGTCTCAGGTATGATGGCAGAACAGCATGGGGTCCTTATTTTAGAGGCTGGACCTGCTCTTTGCCATCCCGAAGAATGCTGAAACTTTGGAGTAACCCTACAATTATACCTTTTAATTTCTCCCCATGAGTCTCTAGAATTCCTCACTGGTGTTGATTAGGTCATGGAGGTGTATTTACCCTTTGAGCAGAATATTGCTCAGTTTTGGTTTGTAGTTGTTCTGCCCCAGTTATGAATATGTGTCATAGGGTATACACTCATCTCCAGGTGAATCCAGGTGCAAATGAAGAGCTCCAAAACTGCTTCATAATGAGCAGGGAAAGTAAAACTGATTCTATATGAGCCCCTTGGACTTGTGTTTGGTGGCAGTAGTTCTCAAATGAGAGCCTGAACCCCTCCCAGGGGGCTGTCGGCTGTGTTAATATATAAAATTCATCTTTAGGATAGTTAAGCACACATTCTGTTTGACAGAACCTTGCACTGCAAGGATGGTGGGAGACAGAATTGAACTTGCTGTAAGGGAGAGGTAAGGAGCATGGCAAATCATCAAGCTGGGGCCAAAGAAAAGGCAGGCACTGACTTTGGAGAACTCGGCCTATGAAAACTTCAGCTAAGTGTGCTGAAGGATGACAAAGTAAATGATATAATAATTTGGATGCTTTTATAAACGTTATGAAATGACATTATATTCCGGCAATTGTGTGCTAATGATGAGTGGTTCTATGTTATTTTGAGAGTTCTGATTTCTTTAGGTATACCTCTGACATCAGTAAGGTTCTTTAAGTAATGTGAGAAATGGGGACTAACTCTGGCTAACTTAAGGTTAAGAGTACCTTATTGCAAGGATATGGCGTCACTATCAAAACCTAGTGAAAGGCTAACTGGTCCTTAGCAAGGACAGGCCCCAGGGAAGGACTGGCATCAAGGCACAGTGACCAAATGGACAATCTTCAGGGACCCTCATCGGGTGAATCACCTTGAAGAGCTTGCTGCCCTTGTCTCTCCCAACTCAAGATTCCAGCTCCAAGGAGAAAGAGTCTGATTTGCCTAGTCATAGGCCCATCCTTGGTGACAGTCCACGTAACATGGCGTGCAACACAGGAAGATGATGCAATGCAAAGGGAAATAGAGGTGCTGATCCCAACAGAAGGTTGAGAGCTGCTAGGCAAACAGAAATGACAGGTGTCTACTGTATTTCCAAAATTCTAGTATTTAACCATGGGCCACTGGATCCAAAAAGGTAGACAACCACTATTTTATAACATATGGTCTTCTGGCCACCCATTTCTGCCATTCCCAGGCTGAAGCTGTAGGGTGATAGGCCAGTTCCTTTGGTTAAAGGTATTCTCGCTGCCTAACCTGGACAGGTCTCACCCAGGAGCCAAGAGAACCCAGAGCAGATGCCAGAGGCTACCTGTGCAGCAGAGGCTTCTGCAGAGGCGGCCCGTGGTTAGGCTTTGGTGTGTGTCCATGACCTGACCCTGTCTGTGCCATTCCTGCTCAGTAAAGTCACTATGTCTGGAGTGTAGCTTCAGCTTTGGGGTTAGCTGGTTGATCAAATCCAACTTCTGACCATTAGTTCTGATTGTCTTCTACTGTGTCTGGCTAAAGTGCTTGGGGAGACTGTAATATTTTTTTCCTTGTATCACAGTTTTTCCTTGCCTGAAAAATTGGAATACATCGTCACCAAGTATGCTGAGCATTCACATGATAAATGGGCCTGTGACAAGGTAGGGATTATCATCCAACTGACAATTGTCAGGGAGAAAAAAGCGCCCAAGAACATTAAAGGGTCCAATTCTGGAAATCTGCCTGATTTGTCTAAGTGACAGACTCACCATGCCAAGAGCATTTATTTCTGAGCAGCAATTTCCCAGAGTTGGTGGAGGTCAGAGAAATAGGCAGTGGCAGCTGCTGGTGCTGCTTTTGTGTTTTTTAAGAAACGATTAATTCTGAAAGTATTAACTTCTTTCTTAACATCACACTTGCTGGAGTTTGTGCCCGAGCATGTGCTTGTGTATGTTTGACATAAATGCTTAACAGGGGTGGGGAGGATTTTTTTTTTCTTTGAACGCAGTGTTGGAAAAGGAAAAATAAGGAAAGCCTTATGCTTGCATTTTTCTAGGAAGTTGAATTTTATTCTAGAGAGGATACACAATCATCTTCCTACGGTAGGCAGTGGTAGAACCTCCAGACACCCCTTTATTAATAAGCCTGTCCATCTGGTGTTTAAAATTCCTCACCACATGAGGTCAGGCTGCTCAGTAAGTTTAATTGCTGTGTCAGCCCTTTAATACTGGCAAGCAAAGTAGAAAGACTATGCCAAAGACATCCAGGATTCCTGTGGGCCAGCCAGTTAAGGACTGGGGCCATTACTCAGCTACAGCTATGGTGTGTAACAGTGGACCCGTCTCCACAGCAAAGCCACCGAAAACCACCTCTACGCAGTGCGCCCTCAGATAGGGGATGCCTGGAACCACCGGCTCAGGCTATGTGTTGATCTGGGCTCAGCTATTCCCCTCTCCTGAGTCCCTATTAGGGATTGATGATAACAACAGTCCTTGTAACTGTAGAATGGGCTAATACCTCATAATTCTAGAGCAGGAGTTGGCAAACCTTTTCTGTAAAGGGCCAGATAACAAACATTTGAGGCTTTTGGGCCAGTCTTCACTGCAGCAACTTACCTCTGCTGTTGTAGTACAAGAGTAGCCATAGACAAAACATAAACAAAAGAGGGTGCCCATGTTCCAATAAAATTTTATTAATAAAAAAACAGGTAGTCAGCTAGATTTGGCCCAAGGGCCATAGTTTGCTGACCCTTACTCTAGAGCATCTGTGTTTTCTAAGAACTCTTTACATATGGTCGTTTGGCCAGCTCATGAATTAGGGAGAAGAGACACCTCCATGAATCCATAGCAATAGCCAATCCATCACTAAACCATGTGGATCTTACTTCCCGAGTCTCTCTTGAACCTGTAGAGTCCTCTCTAGCCCCATGCCATGAGTCCAGTCCAAGCTGCCATCGTCTTTCACCCAGGTAATTGGGACAAGCTCCTTATGGGTCTCCCCACATGCATTTGCTCTGGTCTGTTCTTCACACTGCAAGCAAGTGAGAGTTTCAATGTGCAAATTTGGTTATATTCTCCCACTGCTCCTCCTACTAAGCCCCTTCTCCTTTTTAAAATCTTTTAACAGCTTCTAACTATTCTGAATAGAAAGATCAATATTTAGGATTCTAAATGTGGCCCAGTACCTAATATGACCTCTGCTGCCATCTCTAGCTTCCTCTCTTCCCCAACCCCTGCCCTCCAGCCACCCTCTCTGTCTCACCCACACACACTGCATGTGCCTGAAACTCTCTTATGTCTGAGCCAGATACCCACCTGCACTCACACGTGTGCACACAGCATTCACCAACTCATCCTGCAAATATCAATGTAGGTGTGATTCCTGGGATGGCGCTTTTCCAGATTTCTCAGCCATAGCACCATGTTCTTTTCCTTTAAAGTACTTTCACAGCATTTTTATATATTTATATTTAGGACAGATATACATTTATACATTTATTCTGGTTATCAATTATTGTTTACTAGTGTGGTTATTTTATTAACATCTCTTTCTGCCACTAGACTGTAAGCTTCATGAGGGCAAAGGTACATGTTTGCTCACCATTGCCAGGGGGCACTGATTATCTAACAAGAAAAAGAGTATTTTCCCTGCCCTCAAAACCCTCATAGTCTTGGGAGAAACAAAATAAACCGGCCATTGTGGGTCAGGTTATTCAGTGTTGTCATGGGCGTGGGCACAGTGTTCGAACACACAGGAGTCCCAAATCCAGTGCTGGGATTCCAGGAAAGCCTCCTAGCACTGGTGACATCCACAGCATGTGCTAATGGATGACCAGGGGTGGTCATCACAGGCAGGCGAGTGCACTGCAGGCCTCGGGAGCAGCAGGGGTGGACCCTGGGGGAGCCGGAGAGAGTTTAGTGGCTTCAGGGAACTATGGTTCAGGATAGCTAGGACATGGAGGAGGGTGGGGGCAAAAGAGGAGTCTGGAGAGGTCAACAGGATCATCTTGCTAGGTTTAGAGGTCACGTGAAAGCGTTTGTGTTTTACCAGGATGGCAGCTGGCAGTCAGAAAATTCTGAACCAGTTGAGTGCCCTGATCAGGGTGATGTTTGAATACCACCTGACAGTAGTGTAGAAAATGAGTCCATGGAGAAGAGGCATGGCTGGAGGCAGGGAGCCTGCGTAGGAAGCTCTTGCAGCCATCGCAGTGAGTACTGGTGCTGCCTTGAGCTAATATACTGACAGGGAAGCAAGAGAGAGACAGACAAGTGATGTGCAGGGTGCAGAGCAGTGGTGTTCAGGAGGAATCCCACATTGCTGGCTTGGAAAGTAAGTGTAAACTGGGGCCATTCACTGAGATCCAGGGAACCTGAGAGAAGGAGACGTTCAGAGAAGTAAACTGCTGGGTTCTGTTTCAGATGTGTTAAGAGGTACCTGTGGAACATCCGAGCAAAGCTTAAGTGGGTTTGGAAATTAGGAGAGACCTCTGGGCCGGAAGTACTGATTTGGTATTGGTCACTTACCAGTGGTCCTAGATTAGACCACCCAGGGAGTGAGAAAGGACAGAAACTTGGGAAATACACACATTTAACAAACGGACAGAAGCAGAGATTGAGAAAGAGCAGCCAGGAGTCTTTGGGCTGCAAGGTTGTGGGAATCAGGGTCTCTCTTTACTCTCTGTGTCCACCTGTGCCTGGGACAGCATCTGGCACATACCACAGAAGGCTTTCTCCCAATATTGGTCAAGTGACTTTTAAAGTTCCTAAACTTCTATCACCCTAAGAAGCATGTATCACTGCAATTTTGCTCTCGGGTTGGCGAGCAAGGGGTGGGAGCCAGGCAGCCCCTCTGTGTGGGGCAGTAGGTCCAGCCCTTTAAGCCTTACCTTCTGCTCTTCCTGTGAGTGTGACCACTGACCTGAGAAGCATTGTTCCCAGGGCCTTTTGAAATATCTTTCTGTTTTAAGTGGGCCTGAAACACAAGCGAGAAAATGGAGAGGACAGCAGTTAAAACAAGAAGGAATAAAGGAGCAGAGTTCAAGATTCAGGGGGCAGAGAGCCTGCAGCCTGAGAGGATCAATTAGACATTTCCAAGAGGAATTTCCAAGCTCTGTCACTATCCATTATTCCATTTGTTTAATGAAAATAGAAGCAGGGATTTGGGTCACATATCAGGGCTGTGTGAGTGCCAAGGATATCTGAACTGAAAACATTCCTACAGACTCAGAGTGGATGGAAGTATGGAATTTCCCTGGATGAAAACGTGAAGACCCACCCACTGATAAGGCCTTTCAAGACTTTAACGGAGAAGGTAAGAACCAGGCATCTGGTGACACTGACACGCTGTTTCCTCCCTTGGTAATTGTAGAAGACGCTCAGAGGAGTTCAGAGCACATTTACTCCCAAGTTCCTTGGAGACTTTCTAGGACTCATGACCTTGCCAGTGGGCAACAGCCCCGGGACCACATTCTGTTCTTTGTCTCTGAGAGCCCACTGGTGAAAGAAGCATCATTCAGCACTTACAGGCTGGGCCAAAATGCATTTGTAGTTCTCTTGCAACTGAACTACGAAGGGGTTTTGTTAGATTGTTATAGGCGCAGGGAGAGAAAGGACAGTGAATTGCTGGAGAAAATTCAGACAGGAACGATTTCCAGTACACGGAAGATACAGGGAGTAGAGAAGAGAATCCCCCAGGAAATGTGAACAAGGCTCTTGCTTTTTTTTTTTAATTAATAAATTTGGTTTAACTCAACTCTGAATCCTTACATTGTGGTGTTCTTGTAAACTCTAGGCCTGGCATCACATGTAAAGGATGGTGTGTGTCTTTGTATGCATGTTGACCACCTGTGAAATTGTGCATAGATCAAAAGAGAATTCTAAGAAATTCTGTTTCCCAAGCTTTAAGGAGAGCTTTGTGCAGATTCATTTTGACAGTATCCCATCTTCAACAGCTATTAGAACATGAAGAGTCACTCCCCTGTTCTTGTTCTACTTTATCCACAAAATGTAGATAATGTCATTAATAACGTCTGGCACATTTCCTCTGAGGGCAGGAGACCACAGGGTCTTATACTTAAAAACATCAGAAAGACTGATTGCATGTTTCAGGTGAGATGTTGCAAAGGGTCTTTTGACCTAGTGAAAGAAAGCTAGAGCTAACTAGCACCCCTGTCCACTGTGGGATCCCCCTTCCACGGGGAGGAGGACTAGTCAGAATGCTGGGTGTGTTCTGCAAAGTTCTTCTGCTCCAATTCTCTTCTAGGAGAAGGAAATTTATCGCTGGCCTGCCAGAGAGTCACTGAAAACCATGCTGGCGGTGGGCTGGACTGTGGAGAGGACCAAAGAGGGGGAAGCTTTGGTTCAACAGCGGGAAAATGAGAAGCTTCGAAGCGTGTCCCAGGCCAGCCAGGTACAACACCACACCCAGAGGCTGATGCAGAATCTCCCTGGGGCATCATAGGTGGGGCCACCTGAGAGGAACCCTGGGGATTTTTCAGGACACATCTTTGACAGCTAAAGGTGGGGATGCTGATAAGAATGAGGAAAAGAATGACAAACCCAGTGACTCTGCCTTTGCATTCCTAGGGCAACAGCTACAGCCCTGCTCCTCTTGACCTCTCAAACGTTGTACTCTCCAGAGAGCTCCAGGTCAGTGTTGACACTTTCAGAACAGCATGACTTGCTCTCTAAAACTCCTCCAGTGCAGGACATATTACAGGAGTTAAAGGGAAAAAAAGGAAAAAAATGCCTAGAACAGATCACTACTAAAATATCAAAACTACGGAGGGAGACGTGCAGAGGCCACAGGGAAAGTCCCAGTAGAATTAACCAGTCACCCAAAAAGCAGCAGCTTTGCTCTTGTTCCGAGAACATAACGGCGATGACTAGTTAAAGGAAGAACAAACAGCACAGTACAGTCATCCCTCTGTATCCACAGGGGATTGGTTCTAGGACCTCCTGCAGATACCAAAATCTGGGGATGCTCAAGTCCCTGATATAAAATGGCACAGTATTTGCGTATAACCTACGCACGTTCTCTAGAGATTAAATCATCTCTGGATTACTTATAATTCCTAATACAATGTAAATACTGTGTAAATAATTGTTATATTATGTTGTTTAGGGAATAATGACAAGAAAAATAAGTCTATACGTGTTCAGTACAGATGCAATTTTTTTAAAATATTTTCAGTCCACAGTTGGTTGACTCCATGGATGCAGAACCCATGGATAAGGAGGGCCTCCTGTGCTGTATCAAAACACAATACATAAAACAGCTAGGAGAAAATCTGTGAAACTTGTCCCTTGGGTGGAGATGCTTGCCTGGTCCTTGTAAGTCCCCCAAACCAAAAGGGCAGCCTGCATATCCCATAGTGAATTCGCTGGAGTTCCCCGTAATGGTGCAGACAAGCAATTGTTGCAGGATATAGGGACGTAAAACCAAGAGGACGGAGGAAACCAAGCTTCTTCCTCCCGTTGCTACCCCTCTGCACATGTTGGCAGCTGTGGCCCATCCCAGCCCAGGGCACTCACCCCTCTGAGAGTCCATCAGATCATCCTTAGAGACCTTGGAGAAAGTTTCTTTCCAAGGTAACCCCTTCATTCTAAGTCACTGTTTTATGAGCCTTACAAAGACCAATTCTATTTGAGAAATCTTTATAGCAGTTTCCTCCAAGATGTGATTTTTTTTAGTTTAAACCAAAGACTTTCAGGAGTTGTAGACTTTTACATGCCCCTCACTCCTAACTCCCTGGCTCAGGTCAGGAGTGTGATACTGAACTCCTGTGACAGATCGTGAGTGCCATCGTGCAGTTTTAACTGGAAATGGGTGTTTCTCGTGCATGCATCCAACTGCCAGGATAATAAGTTACAAGGGAAGGACAGAATTAGAAATTGTTTTCTGTGTGTATGGGAAGGTATAAAACTAATGAGGTGCATAAGCACAGTCTGATGAATGACGGGAGGCCCTCCGTGGTGTGCTGTTAGCATTCAGTGGTGCGCTGTTCCGGAGACTGCCTGAAATAGCCTGGCACGTATGAAGCCGTTTTTCTCGCTTGCTTTCTCGCTGACTTGTGTCTCCTTGGTGGCACGCAGGGAATGGTGGAGGTCGTGGCTGAGAACTATCACAATATCTGGGCCAAGAAGAAGAAGCTGGAACTGGAAAGCAAAGGTGAGCCTGGTTCACAGCATCCCCTGGAGAAGCTGAGCTGGGAGTGGGTATATTCTCCCAGAAGTGCAAAGGAAGAACCACTTATGTTGTCCTCTCTTGCCTTACTGATCCCAGGTGGTGGCAGTCACCCTCTTCTGGTGCCATATGACACCTTGACTGCCAAGGAAAAATTCAGAGACCGAGAGAAGGCACAGGACCTGTTTAAATTCCTCCAAGTGAATGGTGTTATAGTTTCTAGGTAAGTCATCTTCCATGTGATGTTAGTGAGGCAGGGGTGTGGGTATGGTCTCTGACTCTCCAGGTATTAATCACCTGCCTATAAAACCCATCAAAGTAAGGATAGCAGTTGAGTCTTTTGAAATAAGAACACTTTTTTAAATTTTGGAGCATGAAGCCTTCCTTTCTGACATAAACGGGAATGGTAGGTGTCAATTTTTAAAGATCAGTTACAGCAAAGAATTATGACAAATTATACTAACATATCTTAAACATTTAATTTTAACCTAAAACATATAAACATGCATTCATTCACAAATCTTGTGCTAGAGGCCAACGCCCTTTCTTTGTTCTACTGATTGGAGTTATACATGACATCCATAAAACATCCTCAAAGCTTTGAAATTTGGGCTTCTTTAAAGAACAATGAGAATATGGAGCGTGTGAAAACAATATAAATGCAGTATTCTAGATGTTTTTACAATTTCCTTCCCTATCTTTTCCAGTTGTCCCACTCATACCTAATTCAAAAACTATATATTTAGAAGCTTGCAATTGCAGGTCTTTGCAAAATATGCAACTTAGTTTTCTTAGCACAAACGGATCTCTTCATATCCTTATATTGTTGTTTTATATAACATTTTATTAAATTACATAATACCAGTAGAAAGCATAACTGACATAAACAGTGTTTGAACAAAGGGAATTGGTTCTTGTGAAGAGGCACTTCCACTGGAGAGACTGAATGCATTGTGATTTCCTAAGATGTTTTATCTCAAACTTATATAAGTCAAAATTATCTAGATGAATGTTTTATGTGGGATAGTCTTGGCTGCTTAAGTCTTAAAGGTAGAATCTGTTTTCTCCCTGGTCAAATGCCAGTGGTGGGCTGTGCTGTGTAGGCTCATGCTTGCTTGGGTCCTTTGTAGAATGCAAAAACAAGCTAGTGTTCCTATTCTGCTACAGGCATTCCTCCTAAAAGAAATGTTTGCTGAGCAAGCTGCTGGGTTTTTTTTTTTTCTTTTAGTTTCCTACAGAATTTTTGCCATTGAATGGCAAAAATAAAAATAAATAAAAATCTATACAAATATTTCTATTGTATCTCATATGAAAAAATAACAAGACTTATTTGCCGTCTCGTTGAACAGGAAAGGTCAGACAGCAGGAGACAGCCTCCGGGGAAGCATTCGAGAAAGACTCCCATAGTCATTTCAATCCTGTTCTTAACACCAAGATGAATGTGTAGTGTGATTTGCTGATAAATAACTTGCTCATAGAAATGAAAAATTCTCTTTTACAATAACTAAAAAGGAAGTCAAGGAAATAGGAGAATCGAGGAGAAAAATAATTGAATTCAGCGAACATGTCCTGAGTAGTAATTTACCATGTGCAGGACCCTGTGGTAGGCACTTGGATGTGCAGATGATCGGGTGAAGTCCCTGCACCAAGGAGAACTCCTAGCTTCCCCCTACCCCTGCCTCAGCCCTGCTCTGTCTTCAGCTTCCCCATTACTCAATGGCAACCCGTTGTTACAGTTGCTCAAGTCAAAAACCTCGACTCTTCTTTTTCTCCCAACACACATCCAATCCTTCACGAAGTCCTGGTGGTTCTACCTTTAAAATATACCCAGAATCTGGCCACTTCTCACCCCCTTCATGCTATCACTATCCTTACTGAGATAGCTTCCTACCCGGGCTCCCTGTTTCCACGCTCGCCCCCCTGCCCATGGTCAATTAAATCTTATCATGTCACCCCTCTATTCAGAATTTCCAGTAGCTTCACATCTCATTCAGAGCAAAAGCAAAATTCTTGTGCCTTACAAAGCACGTGTGGGGCCATATCTAGTCCTAAATTCACAGACTTGCAGGACCCTAAATGATTCGCTTCACTTCCCACCCCACACCCTTCTGACCACACTTCTGTTCAATCCACACTGGCCTCTCTGCCGTATTCCTTCAACTCAGCGTGCATGCTCCTGCCCCAGGATCTTTGCACTACCTGCTCCTGTGCCTACAAAGATCTTTCCCCAGAAGTCTATATGGCTCACCTCCTTGAAGCCTTTACTCCAATGTTAGTCTCCTGGTAAGACTAACCCTGACTACCCTATTTAACGCTAAAGTCTGTAAACCCTCGCTCCTCCACTCCTGGGCCTTTTCATTCTGCCTTGATTTTTCTTTTTTTCATGAAATTTATTAAATTCTAGCATTCCATCTAATTTAGATTTTGTTTGTGTTTGTTTACTATAGCTAGTATGTACATTCCTTCCATAAGAGCAGGGATTTTTGTTTTCTCCTCTGACTTATCCCCAGCTCAATACTTGTTGTATAAAGGTCTTTCTGAAAAATCTTTTTGGAAATTATTGTAGAACAGATATTACATGCTTACACAGGCAGGCTCCAAGTGCAAGGGGATGTCAGTCAAATAGTGAGTCATGTTACTAAACCAGAGTAACCATTAACATTTGGAAATTAAATTCAACACTGGTAGGATTGATGATGCACCCAAGTCACATGGTTATCTCTGTTACTTCCTGGGGTTTACCCATTTCCAACCTAGAGGTATGAAGGACATGGAGATGGATGCCTCCTCCATGGAAAAGAGATTTGCCTATAAGTTCTTGAAGAAGATCTTGAAATACGTTGATTCTGCTCAAGAGTTTATCGCCCATTTGGGTAAGTATCGTTGTGAAATATCACAAAAGAATTTGATATTTCTTTATCAAGGAAGGATCCTTTCACACTATAACTGTTCAAGATTCATTTAGACATATGATTTTGGGGGGAAAAGAGTGGCTGAGATTTCCTCCCACTTTAAAAAAAATCAATTTAGTCCTTAGCTTCCCTACTGGATTGAATTGAAACTTTTGTCATTTTTTTCATATAACACATAGTATTTTAACTTTCCCATTGTTTTGCTTTGTGACTATAAACGTACGACTCAACCTCTCTGAAGCTGCTTTCTCATTGCTAAAGTAGAGAAAAGGGTAGTGAAACTACTTAGAGAATTTGATATAAGAAATAACTAATCAGCACAATTGTAAAGTACTTTGTAAAGTATAAGAGATTTTGTGAAATCTAATAGCCTTTTCATGGCCTTTAGAAAAGCTGCTCTGTTTCTAAAATGCTATGATTGGGGTTTTTTTGTTGTTTTTTGACTCTGGCCAAATTTGTATCACCTGTGTCACTGCAGAAGCCATTGTCAGCAGTGGGAAAACTGAAAAGTCTCCCCATGACCAGGAGATCAAATTCTTTGCCAAAGTAAGTGACTTTCTGCACTTAATCAAAGTGCTTTCTTCTTAGGATCTCTACTATTTAGGGTACAGGGTAACCTGATCCAATAAAGATATCTAAAACTCTGGTAGCTCCAGTGAGGTGGATGCACATTTCTCTGTGTGGAACAGTCCCGACGTAGGTGGGTCACCCGAGGAGGTAGGCAGCCTGCTCAGCCCCACACTATCCCCCAGGGACCCAGGTTCTTCCTCCCTTGTTGCTCCACCATCTCCAGAGCTGGGGTCCGTGTCAGGGTGGTCCAGGCAGGCTCACCTGCACCACATCTGTGGGAAAGGGGAAAAGGAGAAGAAGAGAAGGGAGGCTGCTGCTTTTTAAAACCTCTATCCCAGTGCCTAGAACTTAGTCATTTCATTATAGCTTCATCTAGCTATGAGGGAGACTGGTAATGCATTCTCTAGCTGGGTGGCCCTCTACCCAGCTAAAACACAGGGGGTTCTATTGTGAAAAAGAAGGGGAAAATGAATGTGGGTGCCAGTGAGCAGTCCCTTGCATGCAGCCCTACTCAGAGGACTAAAGGCACAGGAGGCATTGAGTAGCCTTGCTCTGAGAAGCAGAGACAGAACACTTGAGGCTGGCGATGCCAGGCCATGCCTCGAGTGTACCTGTTGGATGCGATGCTCAAGAAGCCACTTCTGAGTGCAGGTGTCCCACAGGGCTCCCCTGCAAATGCTGACTCAGGGCTGCATGCACATTTTTTGGGGCTCTTACTTGATGGCCCTCTCCTTTCACATATCCCCAAGGCCTCTGGTTTGAGACACAGAAGAAGAAAATGTGATGGAAACTAGGTAGAATTTCCTGAAAATTCTAGGGCCAGTAACACAGGCTTTTTGCTCACTGAAAATAAACTTTTTAAAATGAACCAAAGGAAGGGCTTTGGCTAGCTTTCCAGAAGTTTATTTATGGTGGGTTTTCCAGGTCCTCCTCCCACTGGTTGACCAATACTTCACCAATCACCGCCTCTACTTCCTATCATCCCCTCTGAAGCCCCTTAGCAGCAGCGGCTATGCTTCCCATAAGGAGAAAGAAATGGTGGCCAGGTGAGTCTACAAGAGAAAAAGAAGGTCATGCTGCTGATATGATTTATTTAAAACACCAGGTTCCTGGGGACTAAATGGTGAGTCTTTTGGAGAAATGAAGCATGGCCTGATGATTGGTAGCTCGGGGGTTTTGGTTGTCATCTCGGTTTTGAAAGAAATTATATTCATACCTGTCTGTATTATTTTTAGCAACTAAGGGAAGGGCACTGTTTGGGAGTGTCAGTGGGGCTTGGGAAAGATTTGTATACTCAAGTCAATATCTATCCTGAAACAACATTTAGAACAGGGTGAAGATCATCCTGAAGCTTGGGAAAAGCAAACACACAATGCTGAGAATAAACAGTGGATACTGATTTCAATCCTGTTCTTACCA
This sequence comes from Daubentonia madagascariensis, assembly GCA_023783475.1. Lineage (NCBI taxonomy): Eukaryota > Metazoa > Chordata > Mammalia > Primates > Daubentoniidae > Daubentonia > Daubentonia madagascariensis. Next base: position 745,399 of record JAKFHU010001436.1, on the reverse strand, counting down.
GCCTTTACAAACTTAAAATTTTTAAAAAGAATCAGGTCTTACAAGTTCTAGTGTGGATGATCTGAAATTTAAAATCTAGAACAACATAATTCAATTTAAATTCCTAATAGGGAAATATTTTTTCATCAAAAGCACCAGCCTCCCTACTCATTCCACTAGGCATGACGTGTAGATACCTTAACAGAGATGAGAACAGAGGGATGCTTCCTGATCAGGCTACGTGATGATTCCACCATGCCTTGGGTTCTCTCTGTATTTGATTAATAAGGCACAAGGAATGGGTTGGACTTCTGAATAGCAAAGAGTTAAGAACTCTAATGGTAGTAGGCTATCAACTCTTTCTCTAGCATCTATTGACAGTGAACAGTATACATTATACTTAATAAAGGGCCAGCCATTAAATATCACCATCTTTGAGAAGATATTCAACTTTAGGATTCAGCTAACATTTATTAAACAGTTAGCATGGCTAAGCACTGAGCTCAATTTTTCGTATGTAAGAATCATTGCCCATTTGTCTAAGCATCATTGTGAAACACCACAATGTTTCTGATTCTAAGAACTGCCTTGTATTATTGATCTCCATTTTGCAGATGAAGAAACTGAGGTTCAGTCAGATTCACTCCAGTGCCCAAAGTGACCCAGGTCATGAGTGAATGAAAGCCCAGGCCCCTCTATCCACATCAAATGCTGTTTATTCTATACTGTAATTGCTTCTCTCACTTCAGGCAGGAAAAGCCCCATGCTGTCAAAATGCGATACCCTCAGAAGCAGGTACTGACCAAAGATCACCTAAACATTTTCAGGATGTACCGGCGTATTTTGTTAGAAGCTAGGGGAATGATGGGCAAAGTGAGATATTCAGATAATCCAACAGAGGGCAGATGTGCCTGTTTTCTTCATCTATTTTTCTGACATTATTAATTCATGGAAATGTAACATTTGTTCAACCAGGCACCATTTGTTGCAGCGGGAATACAACCTAGAGCTGATCAGCCTTGCAAATATCTTTCAAACCCATCAGTGTGCTTGCTGCCCTCCCACAGAAGCAGTTTGTGTTTGCTCTGTGTTCACGTTGCCAGACTCCTCTTATTTGCCTCCTTCGCTGTTGCTCCCCCTCTTCTGCATCTGATGCTGCTCACCCATGGGTCCCACGCTCTCCTTGGGGTCCCTTTAATTTATTGCCTTTGCATTCTGAGATGGAGGAGAGGCACCAGGGGACTCTAGGCTAAGGACAATACTTTCACTTAAACCATGGGCCCCACAGGGGACCAGCAGGAGCCTTTGGAAATTTCAGGTCCTGACCCTGAAATGCCTGAGAAAGCACTTCTGACAGTGAGGAAAGCCATGTTAGCATTAGGATAAAATAACCCAACTACGTCCTTTTGGTAGAAAAACATTATTTTGTTTTTATACAGAACATGTGTCCACTTAGAAGCATTTTTACCAGAAATTTTTAAGTATTTCCACCCCTGGTTCTGAAAACTAAGAGAGTCATATAATTGATCACTTTCTGTTTGTAATGAGAACTTAAGGGGCTTCACCAAGATGACCAGCTAATTGTAGGCAAAGCCATAGAGCCCATGTTCCTCAGGGCTGTCTCCCTTCCCAAACTCCCTGAGTTTGCATCATATACACATCTCTGAAGAAACAAACACCATGAGAACAGAAAAAGAAGAAGCAGTTGATACTTAATTTCGCCCTAGCTGGCTGCCAAATTTCTGTTAACTTGTTATGAGTTCTGTTAAGACCAGGGGCTTCCAACTTATTTCCACTGCAAAAACAAATAACCAGTCATGGGGGACTTTGGTTGTGTTTTTTCAGTAGACAACCCAGAAAGACCCAGCATTCATTGAAAACCATTTAAAGGTGAGCAAGTTTCCATCCCCTCCGACACTCAAGATGTATTCCTTCTCCATTTGAGTTGTCCTGTAGAGCTGCAGTCCCCAACCCCCGGCCTACAGACTCATACCGGTCCATGGCCTGTTAGGAACCGGGCCACACAGCAGGAAGTGAGTGGCAGGTGAGCGAGCACGGAAGCTTCATCTGTATTTACAGCTGCTCCCCATCACTTACATCACCACCTGAGCTCCGCCTCCTGTCAGATCAGCAGCGGCATTAGATTCTCATAGGAGGAGCACGAACCCTACCATAAACTGCACATGGGAGGCATCTAGGTTGTACACTCCTTATGATAATGATCTGAGGTGGAGCTGAGGCGGTGATGCTAGTACCGGGAAGCGGCTGCAAATGCAGATTATCATTAGCAGAGAGGTTTGACTGCACAGAGACCATAATAAATAAGTTCCTTGCAGACTCATATCAAAACCCTATCAGTGAGTGGCAAGTGACAAACTGCATCTGGCGGCAGGCTTTATAGTGGCAAGTGAGCATCTTACTTCAATTGTACACTGCATCTGGTGGCAGGCTTTAAGTCAGAATCCAACACTTATTTTAGTCTTCGTGTGGCCCGCCCATTATTTTATTTACCACTGCTGTCTGTGCCTCTTTCTCACACTGCACACTTGTCTTGGTCACAGTTTTGGTAAGCCCACAAGCTAACCCTAGCAAAAATGAGTAAAAAACTTCTTTGAAAAGGGGCAAAGACCCAAGGATGAGACAGCAGAAGACTCTAAGATTGCCAACAAAATGAAAGCTGTATTTAAAAGAAAATACCAAGAGTCCTATTTAAATTACAGGTTCATTGCAACAGGTGATTCACATTCTCCAAGCCCACTTTGTATAATATGTGGCAACTGGCTATCCAACAAAACCATGAAAACTTCAAAACTGCTTCACCACGTGTGACCAAGCACCCTGCATTAAAAGACAAGCCTTTGGAGTTTTTCAAAAGAAAAACACGTGAACACAAAGAACAGAAGCAATTATTGAAGGCCACCACTTCGTCCAACGTTTCTGCACTGAGAGCTTCATTCGTAGCGGCTAACTGCATTGCTAAAGCTAAGAAGCTCTTTACTATTGGTGAAGAGTTGATCCTGCCTGCTGCTAAGGAGATTTGCTGTGAACTTTTAGGAGAGGCTGCAGTTCAAAAGGTGGCACGTGTTCCTCTTTCAGCTAGCACCATAACTAGATGAATTGATGGAATAGCAGGGGATATTGAGGCACAATGTTAGAGAGGATTAGTGAGCCACTGTGGTACACAATCCAGGTTGACAACTCTACCGATGTTGACAAGGCAACAATGATTGTTTTTGTGCGATAAATTTTTCAAGAGGATGTGCATGAGGATATGTTATGTTTTGTTGCCAACCAACACTATAGCTGCAGAACTATTCAAGTCTTTGAATGTTACATATCAGGAAAACTGAATTGGTCATTTTGTGTTAGTATATGCACGGACAGAGCAGCTGCCATGACTGGACTGCTTTCTGGTTTCACTACTCAGGTCAAAGAAGTCGCTTCTGAATGTGAGTCTACGCACTGTGTCATCCATAGAGAAATGCTGGCTAGCCAAAAAGTGTCACCTGAACTAAACAACGTTTTGCAGGATGTGATTAAAATTATCAACCACATTAAAGTACATGCCCTTAATTCACGTCTGTTCGTGTAGCTCTGTGATGAGATGAACACAGCACACACGCCTTCTCTTATACACAGAAGTGAGATGGCTTTCTAAAGGTAGATCACTGGCCAGAGTTTCTGAGTTGTGAGAGCCACTCCAGAGATTTCTTTCAGAAAAACAGTCACCACTGGCAGCACATTTCAGTGACACAGAATGGGTTGCAAAACTTGCTTGTGTGACATATTCAACCTGCTCAATGAGCTCAACCTGTCACTTCAGGGGAGAACAACAGCTGCGTTCAAGTCGGCAGATAAAGTGGCTGCATTCAAAGCCAAACTGGAATTATGGGGGCGACACATGAACATTGGGATTTTGCCATGTTTCAAACACTAGCAGAGATTTTGAAAGAGAAGAGCCAGGGCCGCCTTTCTCCCAGCTGGTGCATGATCACCTATCTCAGCTTTCAAAAGAGTTTGAGCATTACCTCCCAACCACAGAAGACCCCTGAACTGGGAAGGAATGGATCCACGACCCATTGGTGAATAAGCCAGGTGAATCGACTCTGTCTGTGCTAGAGGAGGATCAACTGCTTGAAATCGCAAATGACGGTGGCCTTAAAAATATGTTTGAGACAATTTCAAATCTCCATACGTTCTGGATTAAAGTCAAAGCAAAATATCCTGAGATTGCCATAGAAGCACTGAAATGCCTTCTTCCATTTCCGACATCCTATCTTTGTGAAGCAAGGTTTTCTGCAGTGACAGGAAACAAAATGAGATTACAGAGTAGACTGGACATAAGCAACACACTTCGAGTGTCACTGTCTCCCATCACCCCCAGATGGGACCATCTAGTTGTAGGAAAACAAGCTTAGGGCTCCCACTGATTCTGCATTATAGTGAGTTGTATAATTATTTCAGTATATCTTACAACATAATAATAATAGAAATAAAGTGCACAATAAATGTAATGCGCTTGAATCATCCTGAAACCATCCCCCCACCCCTGATCCATGGGAAAATTGTCTTCCATGAAACAGTCCCTGGTGCCAAAAAGGTTGGGTACTGCTGCTGTAGGGGACTTCTGCTCTGAGTGGGACAAGGAACCCCATGGCCTGCAGAGGTGGTTTTTATTCTGTTTTCCCTCTTTCTGTTCTGTTCTCTGAAGGGATTGCAAAGTTCTTCTCTATGCAAGCCAATGTCAAATAATGTCAGCATTCTGAGGAATCTCTTCCCAAGAGCATCAGTAGCATAGGTCACATGGTGGCCATTGTGTCCCCACGGGGGCTCCAGCAGCAGCATATTCAGGAACATGGGTGGGGCTCTTTCTAGCTGCACAAGGTCCTTACTAGCACTGTGGAAAGTCAAACAATGAGGTACAGATGGACCTTCAAGGGGTTCCATGGTGGAAAACATGGGTGAGAGCAGGGAGAAGGGTCAAAAAACACAAAAGCATCACACGTGGGCTTTCCTGATTTCCAAGGATCCAGCTAGGGCAGCAACCCAGTCAGGCCTGGAGACTAATGGGAAATGACAGAGAATATACATTTCTTAAAATATTGTTTGGTTAACACAATCTCGCCTTGTGCCAGAACCATTAACATTTTTCCAACCCCAACTTCGTGCCCACATCCCAACTAAAGCTTCACACCCCCAGTTGAAGGCTACAAAATGGTTTGCAATCCATTGCAACATTGGAAAAATGCTTCCTTTCAGAATCCTCCTTTATACCTGAATGCCATACACATGAGCATTTCAACACATGCTTCTCCATAGCAAGGGAGAATTGCACCGGGTCACTGAAAAACACTTTACTAGTCGCAGAAAGATTGTTTTCAGTAGGGGTGAAGCTGCCTGTGAGGTGCCTTTCACGATTCTCCACCAAGACAGTGTGAACCACACATTCTCCTGAGCGTGGCCTGGAGGGTTCTGTGAAAGGAACAAGGTGCATCTTCCTAGAGTGCCAATCTATGTTCTCTGTTTTACAGCATGGGGGACAGGCGGGGGTACAAATCATTAGTCCTTGAATCTCTGTGACTTTCTGAATTGCATTCTTTTCTGCTTCAGCCTGTTCTGCAAACTTGCTGCTCTTGTTAGACACAGGATTTCCCTATTTGGTAAGTGAAGAAAAGTGTTGCTAAAGTGTGCACTCCTCCCTGTAATTAAACTGAACTTGTATTTTGCCTTTATTTGTGGTTCCCTCAGACAACCTGAACCTTGGGACTAAGGTGTCACCTAAATTTGCCATAGAAAATTGGTCTGAAGCATGATAAATGACCTCTCTACCCCTTTAACTGCACAGATTTTCCACACCAATGAATGTTTTAAGCTCTGCCTCTGACATCCATCATGAAGCCGAGGCTGTGTCAGGCTAGAGATTAATGCATTGTCCCTGAACATGGGCCTGGGACTTTGTGTGTTGGTGGTTAATTATGCTGGGCTCTGGTTTGTGCATGTGGAGAAGATTGCATTTCAAAGACAGGCTAAGTGGTTTGGGGAGTCACAGGTGATATTTTTTTATTCTAGGGAGTGATTCTTCTACAATGGTGAGCTGTCTTCACATCTTAGCTCAGACACTTGACACAAGGTAAGTCTGCCCAGTTTTTTCCAATAGTTTCTCCTGGCTCCCTTGCTGACCCTCTCATCTCACTAATTATTATACTGAAGAGAAGACGAGATGGGGCAAGGATGAGTCTGGCCCTAGAAGTTAGCACTCTGTTAGCACATGATGCTGCTGTCATGACATAGACTGAATGCTCAGGGATAAGCATTTGATCAATTCTTGTCTCCTCTTACTGAGAAGTTCATCTTTCAGAAGACAGAATATATACTGTGGCAGAGTGCCACTTTGTACCTAATTCTCCACAAAAAAGTAAGTGCTGCCAGATGGGTGGTGAGACCACAGGCACCCTGGGGGAGATGAATGAGGGTGCACTGAAGTCAAAGTGGCCAAGGCAGTAAATGCAGGGAGATCTGGTTTCAAAAGGATCAGAGACAAAGATAGATTTGAGCCCATGGCCTGCGGCTCTAGGAGGAAATCTTAAAAATAATATGTAAGTTCTGGTAACATTAACATAAATGATGAGATTACAAAAGAGAGATGTTTTATAGTAAAAAGAACTGACAAGGAGCTTTCTTTAACACCTTCATTAAGAAGGCTCTTGTCAAAGTTGGGAGGTAGACACACCTCCCACTACCTGATGCAGAAGAAAAGCACCAACCTAAAAGAGTGGCCCAAAGATGAAAATCTACGATGAGCTGAGAATGGCTACAAAAAGAAAAGGTTAAGGACCATTAAAAGGAATTTTAGGGTTTTTGAGAGAAATAAACATGTTGTGGAAATATTAGGATAGCACAAAGTTTGCAGGATCAGACCCAGGCATCCCAGGCTATGGAAATCACTTGCAATTGGGATGAGGAATCTTCACTCCAAGAAACATGTAGAAAGCCTTGGGCGAGAGTCTAGTTTTTTAAAAAAATGCAGGTCAGTATATTTAGTAATCATTTGTGACAAAACCTGTGACTAGAAAGTTAGGAAGTGAATACTTACAGGATCGGAGCGAGCCTCGCTGACTTGTATTTCCTCGTTTTTATTGTCCTTATGTGTTGGATGATTATCAGGAAAATACTGTAGATAAAAAGCGTCTATCCTGGAGGCAAGTCTGTCATCATATTCTGCATAAGATACAGAAATAGGGAAAATTATAGATGACTTGTAGGTTTTATTCCAATTCTAAGTTTTATAAAACAATATAGTTTTGAGGGAAAGCTTCAAATGCCCATAGCTAATCTCCATTCCCACAGGGCCCATTTCAATGTTGTTTTTCCAGTGGTCTGATTAAGCTGTCTGTTTTAAAAGGGTTAGCTGTCCCTTTTCTCTCCCCTCGTCCAACTTAGGACATTCCTGCAAACTAACAGAAAGCTAAGCTGCAGTTAACTTATTTCCTTGCTCTTTCTCTGTCTTTATAAGAGGTCCTACATCAGAATGGTTCATGTCTCTAGCTAGTCCTTATAAAAGTTGCCTATTCCACAGTGAGCTGTAAGAAAAGCTCACCTCCCTGTCCTTTTAATTAGCTATTTACAGAAAACCAGCCAGCTACAGCTTTTAGCAGGTAGCAGGTCACCAATATCAGTTTCATTCTAAATTGTTCCCTACATTTACTGAACAATTGAGTAATAAATCTCTCAAACTGAGTACTCTGTCCAGTCGCTGGCCTCTTTGAGATTATGTAATCCAGGTTCCTTCCTGGATGTTAACTGTTCTCTCCATTTCTCCCAACACAGTGTCATCAGGTGACTGGAGTGTCAAATGTCTGCCCAGGTTGCACTGCAAGTCACCAGTCTCAAGAATGGGGTTGGCCAAAAGTTCAGATTACGCCTCTGGTTTTTGTTTGCCTGCAGGACTGTTATGAAGTCGGGCTCAGAGCTGGTGAAGGCTGGGTTACGCGCATTCTTTGAAAATGCCGCGGAAGACTTGGAGAAGACTTCGGAAAACCTGAAGCTCGGGAAGTTTACCCATTCCAGAACGCAGATTAAAGGTGTTTCACAGAATATTAACTATACCACGGTGGCTCTGCTCCCCATCCTGACGTCCATCTTTGAGCACGTCGCTCAGCATCAGTTTGGGGTGGATCTGCTCTGTGAGTCATCCTGCTGTTTATTGTGGATTTATAGGCACGTGGCCACGGGTAGAGGTGTGGGACCCATTCACTTATGCTGACCTTGAGGACAGAGTAGAGAAAGAATTATTACATATTCTTTTCTTCTTAGATTAAAAAAAAAATGAAGTGGTAGGCTCTCGGAGGGGAAGAAATTCCCTAATTTGAGTATATGACATTTAATCTTTTCCCACTTTTATTCTGGACCATAATTTCCCACCCGCTGGTCTAGCTCTTAGCTATTATGCTCTCACTTAATTGGAAAAGATTATCTGAGTAATACAGTAGGAGATACAGGTTTGCTCCCAAGGTTTTTCAGATATCATTTTTCTTGGTAAGAAGCCTTAATTTATTTATCGGATATCAGGAGCAAAGGAAAGATGCTAACATTTCATTATCCAAGTCTTCAGAAGAAGACCAAAGCTGGTCAGTTTTATTTTAATTTGCATTTAGCACCATGTCCAGCCCCTCACTGTACATATTTGCCACCAAGCTTCAGTTTCACACTTTAAATGTCTGCACATGATTTAATTTAACCAGTTGTTGACAGCTAAGGCTGTGTCTTTTGTATCCCTGAACAACTGAAAATCAGTTATTTCTGTTGGGTAGGGATTGGGGTAATATCCAAACTCAGTATTTTGTGTCATAGAAACAACGCAGTTCCTTGGTTGAAAAATAAAACATGAAATTAGTTCTGATTGTGTTAAAGTAGTCCCAGCCTTGGTATGTTCCAGACATGGCTAGGGACATGTAGCCTGCAGATTGAGTTTACAAGTTCCTAAGCAAAACATGCCCTTCCCTTAGGAAACATGATAAAATCATGATACGATTAAATTACCTTTTGAAAAACACCCAGGAGAGAACTTGGGATAGGCAGACATAAGGAATTTTACTCTATCTCTGAAGAAGATCAGGCTGTTGGACATATCTTTTCAGGAAATTAGCAAAAGGTTCATTCGAGCTTCAGGTTTTCAGCATTCTTCCTTCAAAGGAAGGAAATACTGCACTGGATAAAATTTAACTAAAATGTCTTCCTCTCTTGGGAGGAAAAAAATCCATTATGGAAGGACCCATTCGTCAAATGATTCCTTTCCCTGAGAAGCAATGTGATCCTTGTCATAAGCCCCACAAAGTAACCAGGATGGCTGGATGGAGGATATTTGTCTCTCTGTGTTTTCTCTCCCCATTCAACAACTAGCAAACTAGCCTCTGTTGCTAGTTAAGAAAGATGGAGAGATTTTTTTGCTCTTGACTGATGCCTATACGCTTTTTCTCTTCATGGACCCTTTCCGTGTGCAGGATTGATGCATGGCAATGACATCTCTTCTTTGTTTCAGTGAGCGACGTGCAGATTTCATGCTACCACATACTCTGCAGCCTCTACTCCCTTGGTACGGGAAAGAACATCTATGTTGAAAGGTAATTAGTGAACAAAAGGGATTAACACATTTAGGCTCAGAAAAACGTTACTTACAGTTCTTTAAACACTAAACACTTAATAACATCTTTTCAATCTAGTAAAACCAAAAATGCTCGCTGACACGGAATGGTGGTTTTGAGCCTCGGTTATGATATGTTTATGGCAATATAAAGAAGTGCAGCGAGGCTGTTAGGATTTGTGACTTCTGTGGAGGTAGCTGGTAAATGTGTGTGGCTGGAGGAGCAATATAGCCAAGTTAAATCAAGTGCTCGTAACCAAAAAATGTTGAAGATATGTCTATTTCTTCAGAATCACAGCTTCCAGAGTTCCTGCGGTTAAAGCTTGCTGAGACACTCAGGGGACATGAGGCAGTTGCTTTAGTGTTTAATGAGTTTCTACGTGATACAACCCTGGACCTTTACCAGTCTCAGCTGTCAGATTAAGTAGCATTTTAAACAAGTGCACACTGTGGTAGCAGAAATGCTAGTCAATAATCTGAACAAGTTTATTTGCAGAGATACTTGGGTTCTAGCTTTGCCTCTCTGATCTGCCTGTCGCAGTGGAGGCCTTTGGCGACCCTTTGCCTTTCAGCATCAAAGTCATGTGTTGTCGTTCTGTTTAATCCATGAGGAAGATTGGAAGGATAAACAGTATTAACAAAACTCTGGGCTTAATCTTAACCTTGGAAGACTTTCTTTTTCTTTTTTGCCTTTTCAAACAAGCAAACTGGAAAGAATTTAATCTGTGTTTAAAATTCTTAAACTAAACATCTCTTGGTATCTACTTTCCATGTGCTACCTCTACTTATTATGTTTTTTTAATCAAACCGACCAACAATAAACCCTTGTTTCATGTCAAAACTTATATATATTCAAATTGCAATTTCTCAATAAAGCCAAAAAAAAAAAAAAGACTTTGGGCCCTTTAAGAACTAAGAACTATTGACTTGGAATCATGTGCTAGAGACCAACAAATGTTGAAGAAATGCCTTTTTCTTCATAATCACAGCTTCCAAATAGTTTCCAGAGTTCGAGAAATTAGTTGAAGAACTAATGACTAAATTTGTTTTGATTATGATTTTAAGTCCTTATAATTGTCTGGTTTTCCTTATTGTTTTACATAAAATGTGCGTAGTTTTGTCCTTTAGGAATAGGAACTGGGCAGACGAAAGTTTTAACCATATTTTACACCAAATCAACAGGAAAATCAATAACTTTTTTTCAATTAATACTGCGTTTCACTTAGGGAGAGTGTTTTTAATTCATTTCTCTCATTGAGCATTAGTAAATATTTCCTCAGTATCTTTTCGTATTCTCTGGTTGTATGTGTATGTATACGTCCACCCATATGTGTGTGTGTTTCTTTGTACAATTTTGAGTAAAGTTTATGCATTCCTCTCACGAAAAAAAAAAAAAAGGTCATCTCTGAAGTGTCAGACCAGAAAAAGACTGCTCTTCATATAACTTTTTATCCCTTATTCATGTATTCATTCTGCGGCATTGTGATATTGTGTTTGTGTGATATTGTGCTTGTGTATTGTATACTCCGTATGGGTAGAAATCAAGGCTTGCAGAAGCCCCTCGGTTAGGGCTGCCCCTGCTTTTTTTCTGTACTTTTTTTCTGAATAGTTTTTCCCGAGCTGTGTTCCTCGGGTATTTCCTGGTTGTTAGGTACATTGCTAGTTCTCGAGAATGGGGGGGAAGACACAGCGGGCAGCTTCACGTCTGAGAAGCCGGCTGAGAGCTAACTCTCACTCCATCAGCAGCGTCTTTAGCCCTAGCAATGCACCAGTGCTCCGCCTCTGGCGTGCTCCGCCTCTGGCGTCCTCCGCCAGCAAAAATCAGCAGCTGGCCCAGGTGACAGGTTGGTGAAGCTCTCAGTGAACCCTATAGTCATAGGTCTTTTGCTTAGTGATCTCATGTGTGCCTATCCTCTACTTACAGAACTCTGGTTGGCGACTATAAAACAGGTTGCTTCTCACTCTTCCACCCCACTTCACCTTCAGTGGTCTCTCTGGGCCAGGAGACCAGGTCGCAGGAGCGGCGGAAGCGTGCATACTCTGCCTGCTCTGTTCCCATCTGCCGCTCCGCAATGCAGAACCTGGCCCCACATACGCCTTACTCATCAGGTCTCTCATCGTACATTCACACCTTTAATGCTCACTGTTTCAAGCAACACCTTGCTTTTTGGCCCTCTTAAAACTCCCGTAGTTACTTCCAGAGATTTCTGTGCTGTCTTCTAGGTCTGGAAAGTATGTTTCCATTTCAGTATCCCCACTTGACTTGGTCCATACTTCATGGTTTGAAGTTATCACACGTTTTCTGATTTCAGCAAAGATCCAGATTTCTTCCCAATTTTTTTCCTCTTGTGAGTTCTAGGGAGAAAAGTGCAATAAACTTACCATTTCTCTACTACCTTTTGCTGAAGTTTCCTTGACTAATGAATATCTATAGGAATGTAAAGGAAATGCTAAATATTTGGTTTCCAGCTATACCTGGAGTGTGCTTTGTGGATAGAAAAGATTCCAGACACCTTGGTGATAGGGTTGACTCTGATGGGAAAAGTCACTGAAACAGGGTAGAGACATTTCTTTGGGAATATTTTCTCATTGAGACAACACTGAGAATGTCATTGACAAGTGGAGTTTTCAGATACAAAAATTCAGAGAAGGGTAATGGCTTTGTGCATTTACCCATGCAGAATACGTGCTTTCTATAACATGGAGATGCTTTGATTAATTGAAAGAGCATTTGATGGGGATCAGTCAAGAAAACAAAGCTTGGAACTTGATAACATTAAACACTGAATCTCAGTTTTATTTCACATGAAAACTGCATTTTCCACTTCACACTTTAGAGATATCCATTCCTTCCATCCTGCTTGGCTCCCTTTGACCAAGTGTTTCTGGTCAGACATTGCATATGTTCCCTGAACCTCTAAGGTCACAGTACTGCTATCAATACCTGTGTCCTGCCCCTGCCCGCACTGTGCTTTCTGCCTCTCTGCTACATGTAATTTCCTCTTTTTAGTGTCCTCTGGAATATTCATGAAGGAACTTTCAAAATTGCAAAGCACCATTTATGTGCAAGGCGTTATTATTACTATGATGACTTCATCTTTGCCTATATTCCTGACAACAGACATTGAAGAGGCAAAATCCAGATCCATGTAAATAAAATTGAGAGATTGACAAGAAAAGCCTGCTACTTGTCGAATTAGGAAGTAACAAAAACCAAAATACAAATTGAATGCTCTTCAGTCTGTCACCACTGACCAAGTACCTACTATGTGAAAAATACTCTACTAGGTAGTAAGAACTGAAACCAAGAAAAATATTTTAAAAAAGAGAGTTTTCATATCCAGTGATAAACTCTTCCAACAGACCTTTTGGTTACTATGGAGCTGTTTGGTCCACACCCACACTGCCCCCTGGGGGGTGCTAATGATCAGAGGAGCTTTAAAACAGCAGGCCTTTGCCTAGCTCAATCCCTGCTTGGGCCTGGGGGCCAAGGTCGTTGGTGCTGATATTTCACAGCTAGAGCATTAATTGGCAGATTTCTGGGTTTCACTTTTACAGAACTTTTAACAGCTAGGCCAAGAGAGCTATTGTTTATTTCTCTCAGCAGAGCAGGTAATTAGCATCACTGTGTGCTCCAGACTAGAAATGCCCTGTTGGGGTGCTTGTTGAGACTCAGGTGAGTCAGGAGGACAGGGCCATGTCCCCCCTACTCGGTGCAGCACTGGAGAACTGAGACTCATCAACTGTCTTTAGCCCCAAAGATTGCCTTTGTATCTGACTAACTTTCCAGAAATCTACTTTTGTGAGATCATGATTTTAATTTCAGTGAAAGAAAAAGAAGAAGAGTGGATCAGTTTGGCACCAAGGCAGTTCGGGACCATCTGTTTCCTGGGTTCATCTCCCTGTGCCAGCTAAAATGTCCTATCAGATTTGAGATCTTATCCCTTGTCATCCCTGATTTTCACCCACATTTTCTTTGTCAATGCTCTCCCTGTGGTATTTCTTTCCCCTTCACAATTTATCTCCTTCTTCCTCCTTCTCAAAATGCAAGACTGAAGAGAGAAAACACCGTATTTCTCTTCATTGGCCACTGTGGTTGGTAAAAACGGTGAAACTGTTAACTGAAAAAAAACAAGAAACAGGCTCTTTTGGACCCTCATATTTGATAAATAGAGGCGCTCGCTCTCCTGGTTTGTCACTGAGGGTACTAGCCACTCAGGTCTGAAGTTAAAATGATGCTGTTCTTCTCATGCCTGTCCACCATCCTGAGCTTAGCAGAGAGGGGAAGTGATGGGGAAGAACAGGTGTGGGGGGGGAGACAGGCCAGGCCAGGGCCTCCCTCAGAAGCACCATGAAAGCTTCCCACAGAGTGACCAGGTCTCAGCAGTCTCCACGGTCTCAGTCCCTTGTCTTCCACCACTGACACCTCCAGCAGGACCCAGGGCAGCATGAATACATGGGTCACAGTAGGATTTGTTTGTCCAAGGGCTTCTGCTCTGCCTCTGGAGCAGTCCTGGCTGGGGAGATTTTAACAGTCAAACCTTCATCAAAAGGACAAGGCTAAGAAGTGACTGCCTGACTGAGGACCTGTCAATCCACTGTAGCTGGTTGGGGGAGGACTTTGAAGTTATCCGTTCAAATACTTCATGGCCAAAGAAGCTGTCAACTAGTTCCCTAAAAGCCAAGCCTGAGAAGACGATAAGCAATAAAACCATATATATTAATTTTTCCTTAAAGTAATTTAAAAGATCAGTTTTTCATAAGTTTGATAACTTGAATGAAGACTGGGTGGGTTTTCCAAGGAATACACAGCTTTCTGCCAATTCACCCACCCTCTCCCTCTTTCCTCTCTCTAGTTCAGCAGATTCAGCTTGCATCTCAAGCAGAGCAGTTCTGCATACCCCCAGCTAGCCCCCTGCATGTTCTGATGCTATCCTAAATAGTCTTGTGCAGTCATTTTTTCAAGATCAGTTGAGATCACATTTTTAATCTAACTCAAATATAACGATTTCTCTATGTTATAACAAAGTTGTGGGTTGATTCTAATCCTTATTAGCCCATAAAGATGTGTCGTTTGATCACATTGCTGATTCAGGGTTCTGTATAGAACACAGCGCTGCATATTTGCTCCGCATTGAGTAAGAAAGGACTTCTACCTCCTGAAGGACGGAGGCTGAGACTATCTTGCTCACTCCTCCGTAAAAAAAGGTCCTCCCTAACTCCCCCCCATTGTAAATGCTTGTTATTCACTTTCAGAGAATCTATGCTTTTGACATTCTGGCTTCTTGGTGCTGCTGGAATTGGATATTGTCACAGAGAGGGGTCATTAACACAAAGTCTTGGGAACAGGTCTTGGTGGGGAGCTGAAGGGAACCCTTGAGAGATGCTTTTCTGCTTCCACAGAATCGCAGTTGTGGAGCAAGCGTTGGCTCTCGGCTCCGAGTGCACTTTCTCTAGCTGGCGGTTGGCTCCGTTATGATCCTGTAACATCCCCTGAGGGGCAGCTCAGCACCCTCAACTACCGGGGATCTGCTTGTGGGCTTCACATACACGGTGTCAGTGCTCAGCTTGAGTTGATCAGCCACAGAGAAAGGCGAAATGAGGCATGAGATGGAATCGAACTCTGCGGGCCCCACCCGATTCTTGACTATAGACCTGTTGTCTGCATTTTCCACTCATTATCTTTGTGTCCTGATCTAACAAAGGATCCACATTACTGGTTTATTTGAAAAAAAAGTGTTCTCCATATCACATGTGTAACTGACCAGACAGGTGTGTAGTCTCTCTGTGATTGGATTTGGGGAGTGGCTGAGAGAAGAAGATGATGTGTGGGAGGCACGTGGCTCTGGTCCCTCATTCATCAGAAAGCAACAGATGTCCGTCCCCACACAGGGCCCTTCCAGCTAGTACTGTCACTTTATTGTCTCACTAGCAGCAGACAGGATACAATCCCAAAGCTAAGCCCAGATCTGTGAGGGAGAAATGCTGTTTCAGTCCTAGCTCTGCTTTAAGAAACCAGTTGCTGGTTCTTATCCCTTATATTCACAGACTTGGTTACCCTGCAAGCAAGCGCAAGTCCTCTCAGTTGGAGAACTTAGAATCGGAACTAGAAATCCTAAGCATTTTGTTTTTGTTTGTTTGCTTGTTTCACAGGAAGACTTAAAAGCCAGACCTTAATACATGGTGGACACGCAAATATTTGCAGAAGGGTAGAAGAAGAGTAATAGGTGTTAGAGGTCTGTCCTCTAAATCAGCAGTATGCTTTAGGGCCTATTGTTTCTGTTGCAAGCGGGTCTTTTATCTTGTGTCTTGGTGCTTTGGCTTGTTATCTACTGTTCCAACTAGTGGATGTAGGCTCCATCCATAGCAGAGAATAGACACAGAGAAATTACACAGAAGATTTCAAAGCATTTTGAGAACAAGGAGGCTGAATCTCAATCTGGATACCAGAACTTGCTCTCGGACACGCTGGGAGAGAGGGGCAAAGCTACACAGTGTATTATATCACCTTAGCCTGTTAAGAGCTAGGTTCCAAGTAGTGAGACCATTGTAAACCATTGGTTAGTATCCGGAGAAAGATGAGGGGACGGAGAAGTGCATGCAACCTTGCTGAGCCCAGGGATGTCCAGTGGATTAATTTATGGGGAAGTGACCTGAGACATCCTGGGTAAGGGGCGTGGCCTGCAATGCATGGGGCCAGCATGTGGGTGACACCACTTCTAAATGGCTTCTTTGTTTCCAGGCAACGTCCTGCCCTTGGAGAATGTCTGGCCTCACTGGCAGCTGCCATACCAGTGGCATTCCTGGAGCCCACCCTTAACCGCTATAATCCGCTCTCAGTCTTCAACACCAAAACCTCCAGGGAGAGGTCTAGTAAGTATCTTCCCACAGAGGTCATCAACCCATTTCATGTGCTGAGAGGAGAGCAGCCAGGAAGGCCACATGGCAGGGAGCAGCAGCCCTGCAGCACTGTAGTTTTACATGGTCTGAAGGGGCCAGGAGGTCAGAGTTAGGAACTAGGTTTGTCTCCATCTTATTGGAGAAATGTGCACAGGCAAGAGTTTGCAATCATTAGGTTTTGGTTTTCTCTTCTATAAAATGGGAAAACAGGGTAGTTGATTTCTAAATCCCTTCCATCCTAAGACCTGAAGTTCTCTTGTCTGCCCTGGG
The DNA here is from genome assembly GCA_023783475.1 of Daubentonia madagascariensis. Classification (NCBI taxonomy): domain Eukaryota; kingdom Metazoa; phylum Chordata; class Mammalia; order Primates; family Daubentoniidae; genus Daubentonia; species Daubentonia madagascariensis. The sequence continues at coordinate 728,610 of JAKFHU010001436.1, read as the reverse complement.
TCTCAATTCCTCTTTTGCACCTTGGGATGTGACTATATTTTTAGGGTCCCTCTCTAGAATGGCATCAGAAGAGGCACATTCACACTAATAATCTAATTAAACTTTTCAAGTCCATGGAGAGGCTGTGTTTCTAAGGGTGCTGACTACATATTCTCCGTGTTCATTGAAGATAAGACATAGAAAAGCTCCAGAGGGGATTGAAATTATACAAGAAGGAGAATCCTTCACTAAGTTCTATAACAGGAGTTGCCAACTATGGCCACAGGGTAAATCTGGCCTTGCCTATTTTTGTAAATAAAGGTTTATTGGAACACAACCACACCTACTTGTTTACATGTTGTCTGTGGCTGCTTTAGCACTGCAATGGCAGAGTTGAGCAGAGGCAGCAAAGACTGGCCTGTGATGCCTAAAATATTTACTATCTGGCCCTTTACAGAAAAAGCTTTCTACCCTTTATTCTATAATAACCTAGAACTACAATCCAAAGCAGGTTGTAACCCTGCTTCTAGGTGTTGGAGGGAAGGTCCTGACGTCTGGATGGTGACGCTGACTGAAGACAATAGACTAGAGCAGAGGAACTTCGCGTAGAAGCCTTGAGTCAAGCTTGGACTCTAACTAGAAATAACCATAATGATTTGATGTATTCTGAAGCAAAAATTACCAAAGTGTGGGCCTAATCAATATGAAGAACAAGAAAAAAGCCATAGTAAATGATTTTAAACCAGAACCCTTCCTATTCAGAACCAGTATTTTTTTAAATATTGATATCCAGTACCAGTAGATGGCTGGACATGATAGCAATTCCATTTAGTTTGAGCCCCTTTTCTCAAACTTCATGAGATCCTAGGGGAGAAGTGTTCTGAAAGAGAGAGGGCTCATGCCGCACTTTTCTTGGCCACTGCTGTTCTTTTCATCTAAGAATGCATAGTGCTAAGCCTTGGCGGCTTTATTGCCACTTGCTTCTTGTTAGTTCAGATAAGGGGAGTGCATTGCCCCCAGAAATGATCACCAGGCCAACTTAGATAAGGCTGCTAATAAATTCTTTACTGATCTAGAATACAGTGGAGACTAGTGTTCTCAGAGTTAGTCAAGAGAGAAACATTGCCAAGATGCCTCAACTTTCCAAAGTCCCATATGAAATCTGTAAGTTAAGCTTTCCCCAACTTCTTTGGCCTCATCTCACCCTTGCTCACTTAGAGACTAGCAAAAAATGTATTTCCAACCTTGTTTCTTTCTGCCCACTCCTGGTTCCAAATGAGTCACAGCTTGCTGCGAAAGTGGGAGCTGAGCAACAGAGCAGACGTTAACGAAGTTGAGAAGTCAGGCAAATGCCAGCCCAAGTGTTGCTTCCCAGGTCCAAAGGGACACAGGGCCATCATGACAGTCCTGGATATTTATACATTTATTCTACTCCAACTGTGACTTGAGAAATAGTGTCTCTCTGTCTCTGTATCAGCACTGTGTAGAGCTGCACCTTGGAAAAGAGAAACCACCTCTGCTCTTCAGATGCTAGAGGCACAGTGGCAGGGCAAAATGAGGATATGGCAAAGACAGAGCAACACCTAGATTAGCTTTGGGAGGGAAGGGAATGACTTCCTTCCATTGTTCTCCTTCCCAAGTGCTATTTGAAAAATGTTCCTCCTCATTTTATATATCTTTGTATCGATTTAATATGACATAGTCATGAATTTAAAAAGTATCCATCATTGCATACTCCAAAGGAAGAAAAGAGACAAAGTTATAATTAGAGATGACACAGTCCTTTAGCCGTTAGTGACACACTATGGGACTCTGTGTCCAAGTGCCCTGAGCCCATGTTTTTCATCACTGGATTAATCAGTGACGAGTGAATGCTGACCATGTGTGTGGCTCTTGAAAAGTAGTGTGTGCACGATTATTCTGCACACGTGTTCTGGGATAACGAGGCTTATCTGGAGCCAGACAATGACTGATGGCTTAATGGGCTGTAAGAAGGTAGACTTCATTCATTATAAAGTGGGTGGCCTGAGGGATAAAGGAAGGGGGGGAATGTATAAGGTGACAAATGATGTGAGCCTGTGGTTAAAAATACAATATGAACTCATTTATCAAGGCTTCAGTCAACTGGGCATCTCCATTAATCAACACTTGGTGCTTTGCCAGCAGAGTTACTCATATTAGTATTTTTGATGCCCTATATGATCCTGGAGCATTTTCTTACTTATCCAAAAGTTATTAAGATATGCCTAGAAAAAGTTTAATACTGTCATGTACCAGTTATTCAAAATTAGATAAAGCCTTAGTTATGTGTGGCAGTGGTCTATTAATCAGAATGTAGTATTGATCAAAACATCCTATCACCAGCCAGTTTTCTTTCCTTTCATACCTTATTGGAATAATCAACTGAATGGAAAAGAGGCCCAATTCCAATGCATGCCATCTGCCTGTATTGCAAAGAGGTGATGCTCTTTGATGCTGTCTTCCCGAGGGAAGAACTGCTAGGTGAAGAAAATAGGACTTCAGAATTTAACCCAGTGGTACTTAGGCTCTAACATGCATCAGAACCACTTGGGAGGCTTGTTAAGGATTTCTGAGCCCTACCCCTAGAGTTTCTAATTCAATAGGTCTAGAGTGGGGCCTGAGAATTTGAATTTTTAGCCAGTTTCCAGGTGATGCCGATGCTACTGGTGGGAGGACCCCACTTTGAGAACCATTGATCTAGACGATGGAAGGACTGTGATTCTAATGATTCCCCCTAGTCTTGTGTCTGATTCTAAAATGACCCAGGCTGAGGCTGTTTTTTAGGTCGCTAACTCAGCAGAGTTCATTCTGTGGGTTTATTATGCAGCATTTGAAGTACAAAACACCCTCCAAACTGCAAATGTTTGTTCCACCCAAGGACCAACTACATATAAATAACTTTTAAAGGTCATTATAATGACTCCAGAGCAGCAACCTTAAGCAACTCAGTTTTTCTTAATCAGGGAAAAAAGTATCCATGATAACGTATTTCAGTATACACACCTGAGCCTTCTCGCTTATAATCTTATGGCAAATAATTATACGCTTCAGTTGCATCTGTGGCAGTTGGCATTGTTCTGTGTGTAGAACCTCAAGGTAGAAAGTTTGACTTCCCTGTCTTTCCCTATTTACTCTGAGAGTGTATGTGTGAAATTACTTTGTTTGTGAGGGTCTCCCCAGGCTCCCATGACTGTTGTTTCTCTGCAAATGACCGACACTGGCAATGGACCATATCTGACCCATATCATTTCCTTCTACTGTAAATCATAGGATTTCAGGGTTCTTTGTCCTTCATGCTATTAGTCCTTTTAAATCATCTGGATTTTAAAAGACATTGGTCTGCTCCTGACTTCCAAGGAAGAGAGATCTTTAGCCTTCTACTCACCGAAGGCTATCGTGATCGCAACAAAAAGTCATCACTAGGGAAAGGGTGGTAGGACTTCACTGGGCCTGTTCCATAGCACAGACACTGCTCTGGGTCCATTACTTTGCAACTGCACATTCCATCCCAGTAGAACCACTTGTCTCAGCTGCAGATTCACTCTTTCCAAGATAGCCAGAATTATTCTGTCTCTCTGCTCCAGGCAGTACAACCATGGGAGACATCAAAACAGTCCCTTTCAATTGGCCAGTATTCCTAAAGGCCAAGGAATTTGGTTTGGCCTCTTTTATTTATTAATCCTTCAATTCCTATGGATCTAAAATCCATAGAGAAGAAAGACTTAAGCCAGCAATGACTCCAATGGCAAAGGGGGGCCTGCAGGCATAACCCAATTCACTAAACATAAAATTTTATTTGAACTCTTCTGCTTTATCTTTGGAAATTTATGAGAACTTTGTATTTTACTCCTAATGTCAAAAATAATTTTCTCAAATCTTCCAGTGAAACTGATGTTCCAGGAAAACTCTCTACATTTTTCCTGTGGCTTCCTGGATGGCCTAGTTCCTTTGGTGTCTGATGCTTTCCCCAGTTTGAGAAGTTGGTCTGAGGATGAAGTATGCATATGATCTGCTTCATGGGCCCAGACAGGTTCTGTAGGGAGCAGTTAGCTCAACGGATGTGTATGCAGAGCTTTGGGCTTGTGGTTCTTATTCAGAATTATCTCATGGCCCTCCACTCAGAGCCCTTGTTACCTTTTCACCTGTCAGGAACCTCGGGGTGCTTCTGGTCTTTCCTGTCTTGCAGGAAAGAATATCCTCTATCTTAAGGGGAGCGCTGGCTGCTTCTGTTTTCAATTCTTGTATCTGACAACCCTCCCTGGTTTAATGTTGAACCCTGTCTGTTGCCACTTCATCCTGTCTGTCCTTGTCCCGTGAAGTGACCTCAATCATTCAGAATGAGGAAAAGGTAGGCCTAACTCACTACTCCTTGTAAATAAGCTTTCAGAAACAAAAAAGTTTAAGTGATTTACAGGAAGTCAATCATTAAGTCACCTCAGGTCATCTATCCATAATTTCTATTGTGAAGCCAGAAATCAATGCGTGTGTAATTATTTTTTTCTCCCCAGATTTTGGCTGGATGGAAAGTGTTGTCTCTGGTCCAGTTGAAGGAATATTTGATAAGAGGATTTTCTTTTCCCTTTTCTAAGCAGTACAGATGTGATCCAGGTGTTTGAACCATGACTTGGCAACTAAATGCTGATCGGTTGCTTTTCTCCTCTGATTATTGCCTTTCCTGCAGTGGCCACACTAAAGCCTAGGCAGGCAGGCCAAAAGGGAGAAGCTAAGAGACTGGCTTTATCACAAAGAAGTCTTACGAACTGTCCCTCAGCCGTGTCCTGTTGTGCTCCTTTAGCCATATGTTTTAATGTTTTAACCTCAGTATGACATCTAGGAAGATAACACAGCCTCTGGAAGCTGCAGTCTGTACACGGGCAGCTGGATGACAAAAGCTACTCTGCATCCATGCTTGCTCCTGTGAGGCTCTGGAAATTTATATCTAAAGGGTGGAGCAGAGGGAGAGAAGCTTGCACCCATTGTGCTTTTGAATTACTGTCCTTTTATTCTTCCTGTACCCTCTTGATCAGTTCTGGGGATGCCGGACACGGTGGAAGAGATGTGTCCTGACATCCCCCAGCTGGAAGACCTGATGAAGGAAATCAACAACCTGGCCGAGTCAGGGGCCCGGTACATGGAGATGCCACACGTCATTGAGGTGGTCTTGCCCATGATCTGCAACTACCTGTCCTACTGGTGGGAGCGGGGGCCCGAGAATCTGCCCCCCAGCACAGGGCCCTGCTGCACCAAGGTCACATCTGAACAACTCAGTCTCATCCTGGGTGACATTCTAAAGATCATCAACAACAACCTGGGCATTGAGGAAGCCTCCTGGATGAAGCGCATTGCAGGTACCAAGGCCTCTCCCCCGTCCCCCCCGGCCAGGGACCAAGAGAGCTGGGTTCTCTTTTTGTCTCTATTATTGATTCCGTGATGGTGTTGAGCAAGCTCTATTCTATATTTAAACCTCCCCACCCCCACCCCAGTGGAAAAAGAATTGAGGTATTCTCTAGAAAACTTCCTGGAGCAGATGCTCCTGCCCTACTCCCATGCTAATCCAGGCCCCTCAAATCTCTAGGAAGCCCTTCTTAATAAACTCCACTAGAGTCCAATGAGCATTGCTTTATTTGTTTTTGGTACTTAAGAATCTCATTTGCTCTTACAGTAATAATTGTCCATAATTTTCTTGGTAAGTAATCCTGTGTGTTTTCCACACGTATAAAGCGCACGCTCATCTGGGCTGCACTGTAAGTTAGTTTCTTAATGCCACTCTGTATTTATATTTCACTTCATGCTTTCTAAAACACTTTCTAATGTGGGCTCATGGCAGCAGCACTTCGTTTTTGCTTTTTTCTTTCTTTTGTATCACTCTAAAATTCCTTGCATGCAGTAGGCTCTTAATGTTTTTAGCCAATTTTCTGTTCTTGAAGCAACCTCAAAAAAAAGATAGGCTTGGAAAATGAATAACTGTGGTTTTCACAAGCAGGAAACCACAAATATTTAATGTCAAACTAGAGTCCAAGGAGGTAGAAGCTAAGACAAAGTTATTGCTTTTGATGGACCTACAATTTAGATAGTAGAGTCCACTGGTAACAGCTTCACCCATGTAATCTCCTGGACCATGAAATGCAATGGCTAGGCTAAAGGCAGCTATTAACCCAACACCAGGTATTTACTTTCCTGAATAAATGAATATATATCATTCTGCAAGACCAAGGAAGAAAAGTTCCTGCCCCCTTCCTATCTCAGAAATGAAATGAGATCAAAATTATAAATATCTTGGGTGCTGATGGCTGCTGGATGACATAGGCATCTGTGGATGTATGAGTAAATAGAGTTGGTATTCCTCTCTTACCCATGAGGCAATTTTTTGATGAGCTCTAATTTGTAAATCTGAATTAAGGGAAGGAAGGAGATCAAAAAATCTGCTCCCTTACCTCCCTAGAGGTCCAGAGAATAAAAATGTCACAGCGTGAAGGACACTGATGGAAATTGAACTTGGGATTGTTATTCCACAGGTGAACCCCAGATCCCATTCAGTCAGGCCACTTAATTCCTGGTGACTAAACAAAGTCGATTTTAAATAGTAACCCCAAATCACCCACATCAAGTATAGCCATTCTAATTGTATATTCAAAGCAGACCTCAATGAAAGCTAACAAGTCACAACTTCTTGGTGAATGCATCTCATCAGAGAGCTCCCTTGATCTTCTCTTTCTAAAACTGTCTTTTTTTATAAAAGTAAAAAAAAATAAGGGAAAGTGAGATTAAAAAGAAAAATTGCTGGGATGTAGGCATTCCAATTGAATTGCCCTGAGCTAAAGAAACTTTGAAATACACACTTCAATGTACATTGTCAATGGTTCATGACTCTTACTCATTTTATTTCACTTATTTTTTTTCTTACGATTACTCTGATTTTGGTCTTTAAAAAAGATGTGCTATACCATTGGTCTACTTCATAATAGGATAATCAATATCTAATAAATAGGATATTAGAAATAAAGTAAGACGTGTAGGATTTTATCATTCTCTTTACAAAGACCAAAATTGTAGCCCCACTGATTGCTTATTGCTGCTTTTCAACTTCTAGTGATCACCCCAGCCTCTTTCAGTTCATTTATAGCTGATATGAGTGTTATCTGCCTCCGTCAGGGCCCAGAGAAGCTTCCAGGAAATAGCTTGACAGTTCTCAAGTGTTGAGGGCTGAAACAGTGGTTGGGTCAATGTGCTTTTAGTAACAGACTTTTCTACAGAATAACCAGAAAGCATATACTGAGTGCCTACCCTTGGCTCAGCACAGTACTGGTTATCATGAATGAAATACTCCCTCTGGGGGGTTTAAAATCTAGCTAGTGAGCCAAAACCGACATGAATGCACTATAAAATGATCCGAGATAGCCTGTGATGAAGAGCTAAGAGGTGTGGCCTGGGCCGTGCATGAGGAGTTCAGGGATGGCAGGGGCTCCCTGTGGCCTGGAGGAGCAGAGGGGAATAGGGACCTTCTCCTATAGTGGCCCTGGTCTCCCAAGCCCCAAGGCAGCTTTGTGAGAGGGAAGTACCAAGGGGACAATCGGGGAGGGGAACAAGGGGCAGGTGCCATCCCGAGTTGACGGGTTTCCACAGCCTCACCTTTCAGGGTCACTTCTTTCATTTTCGTCAATTGTCATGATATGGAAACGAGAGGGAGGCCCTTTGTTTGCACACACAGTGTACGCCCAGCCGATCATCAGCAAAGCCAGGCCTGACCTGCTGAGAAGCCACTTCATCCCGACTCTGGAGAAGCTGAAGAAAAAGGCTGTCAAGACTGTGCAGGAGGAGGAGCAGCTGAAAGCCGATGGCAGAGGGGACACCCAGGAGGCAGAGCTCCTCATCCTGGATGAGTTCGCGGTCCTCTGCAGAGATCTCTACGCCTTCTACCCCATATTGATCCGCTATGTGGACAACAGCAGGTGTGGGGGAGATTCTGGGGGCCCATCTACCCCTCTCTAGGGCTAACTTGGGCAACAGAATAGGATGGAAAGATGGTGTTGGTTTGTGTTAATGGTGAGGTGAAGGGAGGTGATAGCTGCTGCCACCTGTTCCCTTCCTACCACCAATAACCCCTGCTGTCAGGCCTCTGGGCAGTGCTTTCCTTGACCAGTGATTCTGTGTGGTGTGTGGCCACCCCCTCCATCCTTACACGCTACCACAGGGCAGAGGGAGTTGGTCAAATAAGGGGAGGAGTGACTCACATCTGCCCCTCTGCTGTTCACTCACACATCCGTTCAACCAATACTGCTTGACTGTGTGTTGGGCACTGTTCTAGGCCTTGGGCGATAGGAGAGAACAGAAAAGACAATGCTCTCTGGCCTAGGGAGCTTTTGTTCTGGGGGTAGGGAAGCATAGACAATAAACAACACATATAAGTACATTATACAGAGCATGGTGAGGGGAATTAAGAGTGCCAGGATGGGGTGGAGTCACAGTTTTTTTAAATAGGATGTTACTGAGAAAGCAACATTTTGAGCAAAGACCTGAAGGAAGTGATGTTGGGAAACATGAAGGTCTGGGGCAAGGGTGTTTCAGGAAGAGGAAATGTCTGGTGCAAGCTCTGAAGAAGGAGTGTGTTTGGGATGTTCAAGGATCCCAAGGAGGCCAGTGTAGCTGGAGCAGAGTGAGGCAGCGGGGAGCAGAAGGGGACGTTGGAGAGGCAGCATGGGGCCAAGGGTGCAGGCCTTGGACACCACTGTGAGGACTCTGGCTTTTACCCTGAGTGAGATAAGAAGCCAGGGGAGATTTTGAGCAAATCCATGATGTGATCTCATTCACTCTTTGAGCACCAAATCGAGGGCGGGAGGTTGCAAATAAGGAAGTGAGAAAACCAGTGGGAGGCTCCCAATGATCCAGACTAGAGTTGATGGTGATCCATAGAGACAGAAAGCAGATTAGCCTGCCAGGGGCTGGAGGGAGGGAGTGATGAGGAGGGACTGCTTAATGGGATTGGGGTTTCCTTTTTTGGGTGAGGAAAATGTTCTGGAACTAGATAGTGATAGTACTTGCCCAACATTGTGATTGTACTAAACATCACTCATGGCAAATTTTGTTATATGCACTTTACCACAATTAAAAATAAAAAAAGTTGATGGTGGCCAAAGCCAGGGTGGTGGCAGTGAGGGTTGACAGAAGTTATCTGATTCTGGGTCTGTTTTGAAAGTAGAGCCCTTGGAATTTCCAGCTTGTAGAAGAGAGAAAAAAGGAAGGTTAAAAATGACTCCAGGAGTTTTGCATGAAGAATGGACTTTCCATCAATTGAGTTGAGGAAGACTGTGGGTAAAGTAGACTTTTTTTGAGGGGAAGATCAGGACGTCACTTTCAGACTTATTAAATTTAGTTGCCTATTCAATATAAAAATGAAAGTGTTGAGTGGGCAGTTGAATATGAGAGTCCGGAGTTTAGGGGGGAGAGGTCTGGTGTAGACATATGAATCTTGGAGTCATCGACACATTAATAATGTAGTCTTTAAGGACTATGAGCCTGAATGAGATGAGGGAGCGAGGGAAGAGTTCCAACGACTGGGCCCTTGTGCTCCCCAACACGAAGAGGTCAGGCAGAGGAAAAGGAACCACAAATGGGACTAAGAGAGAGCAACCAGTGAGACAGGCGGAAAACCAATAGAATGTGGTGTCCTGGGTACCAACTTTACAAAGGGTTTCCAGGAGGAAAGAATGACCAGCTATTTCAGATGCCGCTGGTAAATAAGATGAGAACTGAGACCAGGCCATTAGATTAAGCAGCCTGGAAGTTATTGGTGACCTTGACAAGAGAAGTTTCAGTGGAGCATTGGAGATGAAAGCCCCTTTGGAGTGGGTTAGAAGACAGCGGAAGAAAAGGACTTGGAGACAGCAACTTGTTCAAGTTTTACTGTAAACAGGAACAGAGAAATAGGGCACTAGCTAGAGGCAGAAGTATGGCCGAGAGAGGAGTTTTTAAGATGTGAGACTTATCACTTGTTTCATTGCTGATGGGAATGATCCAGAAGAGGGGAATATGATCATGTAAGAGAGAGAATCTCTAAAGCAATGTCCTCAAGCAGGACATTAGTTTTAGGGTAGTTTTAGGTGGTTCATCCGCAGCAACAGGCAGGAGGTCAGAGACCATGGGTGCTCATGCTGGTAGGTACTTGTATCTACACACACATACTTGCATCCAGACATAGATAGATAGATGGGGGTCTGCAGGAGTCTTTTTCTGTTTGCTTCCATTTTCTCAATAGGAAGTAGGAAGGAAGACCATCAGCTGAGAGAAGGTGTTGGAGGTTTGAGGAATAAACAGAAGTTATGAGGTGGTTTCCAGGAAGAATGGAGGAGTAGATGGAGCAGGGAAGTGCGGGCTGCTCACCGGGCAGTATTAAGAGCATTAAGAGCCCCACTTGAGAGCTGTGGTTGTGAATTCAAAGTGAGACTTACCAGAAGGTTGTCTTTTCCTCCAGCCAAATTCAGCTGCCAGGTATAGGCCCAGAGTAGGAAGAGAGTTGGGTTTTTCCAGGGTTGGGGTTTTGCAAAGTAAGTATGACAAAAATGGGTTAAAGAGTTGAGGGTATATGTAAGAGGGTAATCTTAAAGATTTACCATGGAATTTCAGCTGGATCATGAGGAGGGCAGTGAGGATCTAGAAGACTAACACCCGTGAACAGACAAAGGATCAAAGGATTGTTGGTCCCAATGGGGTCAAAGGATTGTTGGAGACTGGGCACCAGATAGGAGGTAGTGGTCAGAGAGTGAGATGAATGGATTTAAGATTATGGGATTGGGGGAGGTTACAGTTATTGGTAATGACCATGAGATTGGATACTGAGGTGGGTGGAGGGCAAGATCTTTAGAGACAAGAACAATGAACTGAAAGGCCATGGTGCTGGGAAGATCATAAACATATATACTGAAATGAAGAACGAAGACTTGTGGCATCTTAGGGAGAATATCAGTGAGAGAGGAGCTTGAAGCATGGATAAATGAAGGGGAATGACTGGGATTGGTGGACAACTTGGTATAGTCTGATGAGATGAGAGGCTTTGGGAGACACCTCATGGTGCATGCCTCTGTCCTAACATTTGAGCATCATTTGGAGGAGAGATAGGAAAGAGCACAATGGATGAGCTTACCCAAAGCTACTGCTCCCTTCTCTCAAGACCTCCTTCCTAAGTTCAGTCATTTAGGATGGTTGCCCCAAATCCCCATTCTCTCCCCATCCCTCACCTTCAGCCCGTCACACTGATTCCACGTGCCCACCCTTTTCTCCCATTGGTCACTCCCCGGGGTAATGGTCCTGTGCTCTGCTGGTCAGGCTGTGTAGCCCAGCTCACCATCATCCCTCCTGTTCTACAGAACTTCAAGGGTTGGAAGGCTTTAATGTCATAATTAGGCAAGTTAGTTCATGTAATGACAGAAATTTTCTATGTAATTCACTCTTTCCCCAAGCCCAATATGTTCAGTTGGTGCATGAAATTTAATTGAGCTATAATAAATAATTAAACAATTATTTGAGAAATGTGAAGACTTGTGGAATTGTAAGTCTGTAAAATCATAAAGGGTATTGATAGGGTGAACACAGACACTTTCACTGAATCTTAGGGTATGACATTAAAGACCCTTACCCTATTCATGGTTTTTTTTTTCTATAACCAAATATGTGTCATTTTCCCACACCAGTTCTCCAGTTCTCTGACACCAATTGGGTATCCAACAATCCAAATTAAATTCTGACACTACCCACAGTTAGGTTAGGTCCCATAGTTCAGGGGCTCAGTTCCATAAGACTATTCCCACTTCAGACACCTGTCACAAATGCAATGCCCAGGCTACCCATGCACACCACAAATTTGGGGATCCCTGTGACACCTTCTTAGGTTTGATAATTCACTAAAACAACTCATAGAATTCAGGAAAGCACTTTGCTTACAATTATCAGTTTATTAGAGTAGACACAACTCAAGAACATCCAAACGGAAGAGACACATAGAGAAATATACAGTTGTGCCCTCCCACCCACCCAGCACATCAATGTGTTTACCAACCTGGAAGCTCCCCAACTCTCATTGTTCAAGAGTTTTTGTGTAAGTTTCATTACATAGGCAGGAATGATAAATCATTGGCCCGTGGTAATTGAGACTGAACTCAATCCCCAGGACCTCTCTCCTCCCCAGAGGTGGGGGGTGAGGCTGAAAATGCCACCCCTCTAAGTATGTGCTTGGTCTTTCTGGTGACCAGCCCCATACTGAAGCTATCTAGCCCTGCCCCTCAAGGGTCATCTCATTAGCATAAACCCAGGTGTGGTCAAAGGGACTCCTTTCAAATAACAAAAGACATTCCTATTACTCAGGAAATTCCATAAGTTTTAGGAGCTCTGTGCCAGGAAGCAGGGGCAAAAACCAAATATATATTTTTATTATACCATACCCTCTTAAAGTCTAAAGCCCTAAAATATATATTTGGAAATGTTTAATTTTAAGATACCCACTATAGATATTGAAGGGATGCAGGAATATTGGGGGGAATATTTGTTAACTTTTTGAGTGGAATCCCATTCTGCCATGGGCAGGAAATAGGTCTGGATATACTCATTTTAGCATTTATTTATAAGGTGAATTGTACTTATTATTTTAAATAACTTATTTAAAATTACTTATATTTAGCATTTCAAAGTAAACACATCCATAATATCTCTCTCTGTATACACACACACACACACACACACACACACACAGGAAATTATACTTACTTTCACAAAAGAAACCCTGCTTTGAGGGTCATCATTTTAGTTATTTTCAATATCGTAATTATGTTAGCAGTTTAGAGAAGGAATTTGTCAGAGTTTGAAGCGAAAACAAAAATAAAAGTAGAGTAAGGTTGCTCCTGGAATAGCTCTTTAATTGCATTTGTCGCTATTGATGATCAAGACTCAAGACAGAGTATGTTCTACTTACACAGGTTTTGACAGTTGCTAAAAATGGCAATGTCAGAGAGTCTTTGAGATCATCATTAATTCATTCATGCCCACTTTTCAATCTGTTCTTCCCTGAGCATTACGGTCATATGAGCCTTGCATAGAAATACATCCTTCCAATGTGAGTGCCTTTACCTTCTTCGGATCCTTTTTTTAATCCAAAAGAATTAGCTGCCTTTGAATTATGGAATTGTGGTGTTGGCAGGGATAGTTGAGGTCACCTCATCTTACCTCCAAGTGGATGAGTAAATACCCGCTCCTTTTTCCTAGCAGAGGATTTCCTGCCCCTGTTTGCCCACCACGATCGTCTGGGACGTGGAGGGCAGAAGAGGACAGGAAGAGCACTGTTGTACATGCCGTTCCATTCTGGTTTCAGACAGCCCAAACCTGCTTAGCCCGAGCTGTAACTCTTACCCATCGGCTCTAATTTTGCTGTCAGGAACCACACAAAATTAATCTCTCTTGTGGCAGCTCTCTAAATATTGAAGAGAGCCATCTTGTGCTCCCCTCCTCCCTGCTGTCCTTGTCATAATAAACCTTTGTACTTGCTTCAGCCCTGTCACAGCAGTGTTTAAAGTTTCTTTGGTGTCTGGAAAACTCCTGTAAAGAGAAGCGTCTGTTGGTCGGTGTTCGACCTGCAGCTGACCCAGAATGAGCAAGGACTCCAGGTGTGGTGTGCTCGGAGCAAGGCACACCAGCTCTCTGTCTTCTCGTGCCAGGACATATAAGTTAAGACACATTAACCAAGTCTCTCTACAAGATACAGTGGCTTCTTAGCCTCCTTTCTGGCAATGAGGAACATTTGGAACATAGAAATGAACTTTAAGTAGTGTGATTTTTGGTGAAAACCCATCCCTCAAACTATTGAAGGAAATCAGAGTAAATCCTGTGTAGTGACTGGCTTGGCCTAGGTCCTCTACAGGAGGCTTTGGAACAAAGCTGGAAAAAGCTCTTACCTCCAACTCAGGCAACACAGGAGCATGGCATCACTTTCTTTCAGAACCTGATAACTTATCTTTTTGAAAATGGAAGTCTTAATTCTCCTTACTCTTGCCATCACCGAAGATTCTGTTCTTACGCTTCTTGTTTTCTCTGTTAATATGCTCAGCTCTTTCATCCAATTGGGTTTATTCTACCATCACCTTCACATGGCAGATTCTCAGATCATTACCACTAAACCCAACCTTCTTCCCTGCTCTACAGCCTGGCATTTTCCAACTGCCTTTTGGCAGCAAGCAGTGCAGATGATAAAAGAGACCCACAGATCAGCTAAATATCTCCAAAAGTGCCTAACTATTGACAAAGATGGTGAATCCTATGGAAGACAGAAGACTGGGAGCAAGCATCACTTGGGGGCAGAGGGAGTATAACCAATAGGAAAGTAGGATCAGGATCTTCTGTTCTCCAAATACCTTCCCCCTCTGGCTTGAGGGAGAGTGCAGAGAGTTTGTGTGCCTGGGGGAAAACACTTAATGAGATGTTTTTCTTCACACTCACCGCTCTGAACTTGAAGAAAGAACCTCACTAGAGCTAAAGAGTAAAGATTTGCCTCTTAGAAGAAGGGTGGCCAAAGCAAAATTCATTCAGCTGAAACTGCTTCCCACACAAAGGCAGAGAGATCAAAATCCTCTTCTTTCTTCCACCAGGAAATGTTACTTAAGATTTTGTTCCCGGTGCTCTTGCTGCTCGCACTCCCTGTGGCTGTGCCTTTCCTTGGCAGGATAGGATATGACCCTCACCTTTTGCCACTCAAGGCATAGTACAAACCTACAAAGCTCACTGAAGCCAAAACACTAAGAAATGAACAGCTGGCGGTTGTGATAAAACTCAACACTTGACCCTGCACTCCAGAAGGCACTCCTGAAAAGCAATATGAAAGAAATCAAAAAGCATTACCACCCTCCAGCCTCCAGTCTGAATTGCATTTGGCTGCTAGTAATGGACAACTGACTACAGTGGCTTAAACAAATGAGAAGTTTAATCTCACACACAAAAGAGGTCTAAAGACAGCCAGTCTAGGGCCAGTATGGTTGTTCCTCGTTAGAGACCCTCACTCCCTTGTCTTTACATCCTTAACATTGGCTTCCATCTTCAAAGTTACTTTATGTTATACTATGCCAGAGTTCCAGCCATCATATTTTTATTCCAAACAGGAAGTAGGAAATCAATAGGGGAAAGGCAAAAAGTCACCTTTAGCTATCTGATCCCTTTTTAGAAAGCTTTTCCAGGAGGCCTATCCAACTTCTTCTCTCATCTTATTGATCAGAACTTAGTTACACGGCTGTAGCTCAAGGGAGGCTGGGTAATGTGATCTTTAGCAGGGCACAAGGCCACCCTACAAAATGGGGTTTTGTTACTATGGAGGAAGAAGAGAATGAGTATTGGGTAGACAACCAGTAGTGTCTACTACATAAAGGAGAAGCTAGTTGAATTGGAAAACAAGAGAGATCAGGTAAGACTGGAATCCAGGGCAGTGAAGAATTCCAGAGATAAGAAAAGGATCCAGAAGTGGTCTTGGCCTGATGAGTCTGCCAGGCACTCTCACGAATGGGCAGGAGGTGCAGGCTGTCCAGGGCAATTCAGTCTGCAGTCCCAGGGCTTAGGGAACTGGCTTTTGATAGCTGTTACCCTGCATGGGCCAAGAGGCATCAGGTTTTTCAGACCGTTTGTGAGAGCCGAATTTTTCTTTAACCTAAGAAAGATGATAGACAATTTAATTTCTGTGTCACTGTGATATTGTGATATAATAAATTTATATTTGATTTTCATCCTGGGTTCCAAATTTCCTAAGGGATGGAGTGAGAGGAATGTCTTTTGTTATTCATAATAAGCCCCTTTCAACCATACCTGAGTTTATTCTCATGAGATGACTCTTGGAGGATAGGGACTTGTTGCCAGAGGGACCAACTATGTGATTAGAAGGTTGAGACTTTCAACCCTACCCCTATTCCTCCACACGCCCCACTACCCCCACCCAACCTTGGAGGATGGGAGAAGGGCTGGATATTGAGTTTAATAACCAGTGGCCAGTGATTTAACCAATCCTGCCAATATGATGGAGCCTCCATAAAAACCCTAAGCTATGGGGTTTGGAGACTTCCTTGTTTATGGAGCACATGGAGGTACTGGGAGGGTGGCATGCCCAGAGATGGCATGGAAGCTCCATGCCTCTTCCCCCATACATTGCCCTCTTCCATTGCATCTCTTACATTTGGCTGTTCCTGAATTGTATCCTTTATAATAAACTGGTAGTACTAAGTAAAGTATTTTCCTGAGTTATGTGAGCTGTTTTGGCAAATTATTGAACCCAAGGAGGGGTTCAGTTATAGCCAGTTGTTCAGAAGTACAAGTCACAATCTGGGACTTGTGACTGGTGTCTAAAGTGGAAGGCAGTCTTTTGGGACTGAGCCCTTAACCTGTGGGGTCAGTATTAACTCCAGATAGTTAGTGTCATAATTGAGTTGTACGACATCCAGTTGGTGTCTAGGGAGTTGGAAAATTGTTTAATGTGAGAGAAAACCCCACACATTTGGTATCAGAGGTGTTGAGTAGAAGAACAGTGTTTTACTTTTTAGTTGCTCTATGCAGATATTTGAAAATGGCAACTCACCCAGCCCTTTTGAACTGTAATTTAATTCCAGTATGTAAGATACTTAGGGGCAAGACAACTTGTAGAAAATGACTAAACTCTGCTGCAATTTAGCCTTCTTTCTGCTCTGCAATTTCTTAACATAGCCTGATTTTCTTTTAAAAAAAAATAAGTAATGCCTATTTATAGGGAATTTTCAAACCACTTTAGAAGGCATAGGAGATAACTGGTCTCTGCTCATATACTTCAAATCACAGTGAAAAACATATTGTCTTAAAAATTTCATTCATAAAACTGGCTTTGTAATAAAAAGGGGGGGGCATGAACTGTTTAGAGTGCTCAGAATTTCAGCGGCTTGACAATGACAAGTGTCAAGGACAAGATTAGATGTCTTAGTGATCAAGACTTTCCTAGTTTTGCTGGCCTTACGTATTAAAGGAGGCCTGTCCCAAAACTTAGAGCTTAACCTTGCTCGACTCATCAGTTTAAAGAAGAAACAAAACCTACCTTTGACAATTTTGAAATGTTGATTTCTGACAACTTTTTGCTAAGATAATTCTCAAATCCTTTGGTGAAAATGGAAACAATTATTGTAGGTCCTTCAAAAAATCTACCCCAATTACATACCTTTATCTAAGCATGTAAGGAGTATATTGATATTTAGATTCCTTGATTATTGCCTTCATATGAGAATGCCATTTTATCTGGATAAGTATATGTAGCTAATGTTGGAATAACGTTTAGGGTGTGAACATTTTAATCCTTACTGAATTTCAAATATCTATTCATTTACTTTTTGATCCAGATCTAACTGGCTCAAAAGCCCTGATGCCGATTCTGACCAGCTCTTCCGCATGGTGGCAGAGGTCTTCATCCTGTGGTGTAAATCACATGTAAGGACACATTTGGGCCCTGGATGTAGGACAGTTGTGAAGGGTACAAACTTTGGAAAACTTCATTGTAATGTTTGCTTTTTTAATTTCCCCTCACTTAGAACTTCAAGAGGGAAGAGCAAAATTTTGTGATTCAGAATGAAATTAACAATTTGGCATTTTTGACTGGAGACAGCAAAAGCAAGATGTCAAAAGTAAGTCCATAGAAATCAATTCCAAAGACTCTTCAACCTTGACCTCAGCCATGACTTGGATCCATTTTGTATTTTGTGGGGATTAACACTGTACTGCAGTTAGGTCAAACTATATAACCAACAGTCTCTGCTGTTGTTTCTTTGAGAATGAGCCAGAAGAAACTGCTCTCAAATAAGCATGATCATCACATTTTATGAATAAATAGTTGCTTGTATGTCAAAAAGTTTAAGTTTCAAGACTTGCCAAAGGCATTTGAGAGGTCTCCAAGATAGAAGCTGCTGTTTGTGGCTTTAAAATAGAATACTTCCGGTGGAGTGAAGCTACAGAAATATACACACCTAGAGTCACCTTTTGATTAGCTAGGAAGAAATTATCTTGCTTTGAAGATTTCAATTGCATATACGCTTACATTATGCTTGTTTTCCTCCTATCTGGAATATCCAATACCTGTTTTATTTCAGCTGTGTTGACCTCTTAATGCCTTCAGTTTATTTTTCCTGACAGTTGCACTCAGAAAGTCAAACATTTGTCCTTCTCTATGCAGGAAATGTTTGAAAGAGAGCATACCAGACATCTGTCTGAAAAAAGAGTAACCTATAGAAAGGAGCATAGCAGGAATATAGGGGGTGGAAATTGGCCTCCCACCTCCTCCTAAGTTAGCTCTGCACACTGAGGCTTCTTTGTTTTAATTGAAGAGACTTCTCAGACACACCTGTTCAGGTGTATATTCAAAAGCAAAGCCTACTTAAGTGAGATTTTTGTTTTGTTACCAGCTGTTATGGCTTATCCTTGAATCTGTTCCCCTAAGAAATGTGCCTCAATGAGGGTTGATTGTATATGTCAAGTATAAGTGACATGTCATACCTGAGATGTGCATCTCTCTCATTGCTGGTACAGTGCTGCCTTTGAGGAACACGAAGGTGGAGTGTGCATGGGGACCCCTCAGAAATGAAAGATGAGAATCATGGGTTTGTAGTGAAGCCCTTGGGCATCTTTCAAATAACCATTTGGGATGGAGGACTCATGTATGTAAGCCGCAAACAACAGGCTGATATGACACCAAAAATGAAAACTTCAGCACCTGGAGCTCCAGCAAGCGTAGCTAGCTCTGGTCAGCTGCAATCACTCTTAATTTCCTGACCCTTTCATCTTTTAGCTAAGTTGACACTAATACTTCTTCCAACGTCTAAAATTTGACCTTTAGACTTTACAATACACTTTAAGTGTACGCTAGAATATACTTTTAGCATACATTGCTTAATAAAGTTTGACAAAATTATGCATATACAAAGCAGAGGGATCACATTCAAGAGGAATATTTGCTGCAAAGGAACCTTACGGTCGATCCTTTTGTGTTTTAGATAATTTTACACGATTTTCCGAAATTCATTTTGTATTTTCCATTTGGTAAACACATTTGCTGCTCATGCGAGATACACAAGGTAGGATTTTTCAGATCCACCTCCCGGGACATCTGGCTTAAGTTGCCTCTGCCAGGTCTTCTTTTTAATTATTTTTATTTTTTTAGAGACAGGGTCTTGCTCTGTCACCTGGAATGGAGTGCAGTGGTGTCATCATAACTCACTGTAACCCCAAACTCCTGGGCTGAAGTGATCCTCCTGCCTCAGCCTCCCAAGCAGCTGGGACTACAGGCGTGTGCCACCACACCTGGCTAATTTTAAATCTTTTTTAGAGATGGGGTTTTGCTATGTTGCCCAGGCTGGTCTCAATCTCCTGGCTGCAAGCAATCCTCCCACCTGGGCCTCTCAAAGTGCTGGGATCACAGGCATAAGCTACCACACCCAGCTGTGTATGGTCTTCTTACCGCTGTCACAGGCTCTTCTTTGACCCCATCTACCTACAGAAAGTCAATAAATCCCAAGCAGGTTCCATACTCTCTTCAACTTGGGGTAGACCCACTGGCTCAAGGCTGAACCAGTTAGCATCCATTGGGATTATCAGGGGATGGCTGCAAAGCAGTGGAAATGACTCTGATACAAGGATTTGGACCCTGGATGAGCAGAAATGGCAAAGATACCTCAACCCTCTGGTGACAAATGAATGCTCAGGGTCCTTCGGTTTACATGCACAAAGACATGAGGCTACAGAAAATGCCATTTCAAAACCCACCTACTAACAAACTAACCTGACATGTTGTTCATTCACATGACTGAATGAAGGAAAAGGGGATATTTGTCTTGTCAGAGATGGTCATGTGCAGAATCTGGGCCTCTTCCCTGTTGGTAAGGTTAGTCTGCAGGAGCAAACTCTTTTGTTTCTTTTCCATTGACATTGTACACCAATTCTTCCTGAGCCACAGGAAATAGGGTCAAAATTACAATGTAATGGATGAGAGGACACTCCCTAAATGTGAAGTAATATTTGCCATGCACCTCAGGATAACAAATATTCGTATTATTCCTCTTGCCTCAGTTGAGACCCAGAGTGTCGTAGTAAACAGACTGGCAACTGAAAGGAAGCTAAGTGCTACCCCTGGCCCAGCTGTTAACTATAGCTACAGCCTTGTGTCATTCACTTTAACTCCTTAGGCCCCAATTTACCAATCTGTAGAATGGGGTTGAGCTTACTACCTGACTTCTCCCAGCTCTACTAAGATGTTCTGGTTAAAAGTCAGCTCTAGTGGCATCTCTCGAATAGAATAATATTTGATAAATGTAGTGCATTATTTCAGGCAAAGAGATACCATGCCTCCAATAAACAGCAACTCATAGCCATTTCTGGTATTTTTTGGATGTAGAACTATGTATTGAGGGGCCAGGGAGGGGGTATTCTTTCTTAACAGTTGAATCCCTCTTGCCTTTGCCACCCCTCAATTAGATATTCTCTCTACCACCTGATCTGAATGGTCACCTGTGCTTGCTTTTATCTCCACTCTTAATTGAATTCTGGTGTTGTATAAATGAAATTGGCCTCAGTGCATAATGGCAGGCTTTGTGGAGGTGTGTGTGTGCGCGAATGCTGCATGCCACACACACTGCATATGCCATCGCGAATGGAAAGAAAGGGGAGAAAATATACAGTGAGCCACCCTGCTCATGCTGGATTAATTGAGGATCAGTTCAAAGATGTTATTTTTCTGGCAGGTAACGCAGATATTTTTTTGAAGAGCTCATTGTATATTTTGTTTATATAACACCAGTTTGCAAATATGTGTTAAGCTAAATATAACTAAGCTGAGCAAGTGTTTCTTTGTTTTGTTTTGTTTTTAAACTTGTTTTGTTTTCTGGAAAAACGGCAGCAGCTTCCTCGGAGGGGAATGGTAAGTTAGAACATGTTTAGCCCAAGAAGCGCCAGTTCCTTTACCAAGGTTATAAACAACATGATAAAAAGAGCTGCGGTGCGGGAAATATTAGAGTGCCTCATGGCTCAAAGCCACTGCGCCGCAGGGAGTGTGATTTCAGGGGCTTGAAAACGGACAGGAAATATTCTAGACGATATCTTTGAGATTTTCAAGGGTATTCGGAGTTGTGTGTGTGAGTTTTCTTCTTGCTCTAAGCTCCCCTCTCATCAATTCACTCTGCTCCCTCCTTCCTCCCTCCTCCCACCCCTTTCCTCTTTTATTTTTATTCCCTTTGTTCTTGCACTTCTGCCTTGTGCCCACGGGTGTGTGCATGTGCTGTGCTGTCTCTCTCTCTGTCACTCACTCACTCTCCCTCGCAGCCTCCCTCCACCCTTCCCCCCCACCCTTCCCCCCCCACGGCCCTCCTTGTCCCCATCTCTCCCCCTCTCCCTTCCCCTCCCTCCCCCACCTCATTCTCAGACTGCCGGACATTCTCCTTTTCTTTCCTATCTAATGTTGGGTTGACCTGTCTTCACTCCACTTACCCTGCCAGTGGGGATGAGAACTTCCCAGCAGAGGCTTGCCTTTGCTCAGAAGCCTGATACAAACTCTCCCTGTGCCCTCTCCAGGGGGTGTGTCCTCTTCAAGCTCCCTTACCCCTTAAAAGTCTGTGTTTTTTCCTTAAGTTCTACACATAAAATAATCCATTTAATTTTAAACTACTGGTGAGACTTTATGATCTAAGGGTGGAGAAATGAAATGATTTTGAAGGTGTAGGAATTGGTAAATTTCTATTTAGAAAATAAAAAGTTTCAACCAACTTTTTTAAAAATGCATTTCCAGCATTAGGGAATTGTAATGAGTTAACTGATCTTAGCAATATGTGAACAAAGGAATAAAATTAGCATATAGGAGCCTTTGACCTAGGGTTTGTTTAAAGGTCACAGCACAGGAAGGGAGATGCTTCATCCTTGGGGTTGTGGGGTGATCCTGAGTCTCACCTTGGATATATCCAGAGTACTTTTTTTTTTTTAAAGCAAACCTTTTAGCAGAAGCAGAAGCATTGCCCCTTAGCTCGGTTCTCCCCTCTCTCTTTGTAGCCACAGATCCGCTGGGGTTGACAATGTTGTGGGTAGAAGAAAGAAAGAAAATTGAGGTCTTTGGTTATGGAACAGATTGTCTGTGGCCCACCCAGGGGGAAGGAGGGAGGTGGAAGGGCTAAGGACTTTAGATCTAGAGAGTTCATGTGGGTGGCCAGATCTGAAGCCTACGCTGGGTTGGATCTGAGTGCTGCACACTCCAGAAGGCTGGTCTCTGAGTTGACCCTCCCCCCATGGCGGTGGATTGCTTGGGCTGGATGTAAGTCCTTTGACCAAATTAACCTCCATCCTAACCTCCCCTCACTATTCATGCCATGCTCAACTGGCTTCCAGCACTGTTGAGTTTCTGTTGTGTTGGCTGAGAAACTGGGGCTAAGAAGCTATGACTAACATTTTGTACCTTATGCCTTGGACCCTTGCTTTTATACTGACTGACTCTTTTCCTTGTTTCTTTTCTTTTGTCTTTCCACACAGGCCATGCAAGTAAAGGTACAGGTCAAATGCATGACGTGTCTTTTCTGTCCTAGTATTAGAGGTGCCAGGCTCTGGCCCCCTCTGCACAGTGATCACCATGGGGGTGGTACAGAATGGATTTTCCTACCTGAAGGTCCCCGGGCCTGCTTCAGGGAAGACACCTGCCTGTCAAAGAGTGAATGTAGGCCTACCCACCCTTGGAATGGGGAAGCCGGGGAAGCCAGCCAAGCCTCGCCCTAACCGAGGTCTCCTTGCTATCTCTGCTCCCTTCCCCAGCTGCCCTCTCGGCAGCCACCACACTAACAGATGTGGGATGACTGACTGGGCTAGATAACCTGAGGGACTCACTCCCTATGGTGCCACCCGGGGTCAGAGTCCTATTTTCTGTTAGTGGTCTCAGCCCTTTCACACGATACATGTTCTGCCTCTTGCACAAGGTTTTGAAGTCAGCAGATAACCACGAGTTTTTGCATAAAATGTGCATATGGTGGAATAAACCCTGGGACAATTTTCCAGTTACCCCTACAGGTTATTACATAGAAATTTTTCTCTTTTTGTTCATTAATATGTATCTGCTGCCTTTGTCCCAAGCCCTCTACCCTTAGGTATGTGGTGGAGAAAGGGAGATACACAGGAAGCAGGTCACATGCAGCTCCTAGTTAAAGAAGGAAAATGGAGCTCAGGCAGGATAGACTTGTGTCTGGATGTTGGCTCAGGTGCTCACTTGCTGTGTGACCTTGGAAAAATTACTTAACCTCCCTGAGCATGCTGTTCTCATTTACAAAATTGACTTATTAATATTCCAGGGTTGTTGGCAGGATTATAAATATTTTATATAAGTAGCAGGCACTTTAGAGTCACATCATATGTGCAGCATTTATTAGAACAACATGAGATTGGCCAAATCAAATAGAGGGTGAGCAGGAAATAATTTAAATTGTGTAATCAAATCCACATAGTTATGTTTTTCAGCATATTTACTTGATTGTATACTCTGTTTTGCCATTTACATTCTCTTATGTATAGATGATACCACATAGTTTATATAAACATACCAGGTTCCACCTTTTATGGCTGATGGGAAGTATTTCCAAGGGTCTAGACTATAAATAAGTTTTTCTCTAAGACACAATCTTCGGAATTCTACATCTGATAGTAGAATGTGTAAGGGACCTAGCAAGCACTCAATAAACGCCAGAACTCCAAGCCTTTGTGTGAACCAGCTTTCACTTTCTGCTGTATTCTGGAACACAAGAGGCCTCCTTCTCTTAGCCTCCTTTCTTTCTCCCGTTTATATTTCTTACTGCCCCTCCCACTACTGTCCTGGGGGCTGACTGGTGTTTTAGAGCACTGGACACAGGCGCCCCTGCAACCAGTAGAATTGTCTGGCAGTGTTTGGCCAGACTGGGTTTTGCTGGCCAGGGGCTTTGCTGTGGTTTCTGTGATGGCACCACCTGAAGGTACAGCTGCCGCAGTGTGGTGAAAGAATTCCTTTCAAGAGTGTCCATTAATAATTATCAACCTCTTTCACATTTTGAAAGTAATTTAAAGAGATTAGTCTCAAGGCAGTGTTAATTCTGGCCCTCCTCTTTTCTTCAGAAAGCCCATCTCTCATAGAGTGAATTCAGCTCCAGCCCAGGAGGCCCAGATCTTACCTGCCACTTCCAGCGAGGCACCCGGCCTTCCCTTGCTCCCAGAGCCCTGTGTCTATGTGTCATTGTAAACCACAGTGCTGCCACCTCATGCTGCAAACACTCCACAGCACCTCACAAAGCAAAGCATCCCTCTCCCTTAGGGTCTTTGACTTGCTTCCACCCACCCAGCTCTCCCTACTTCTAGCAAGTGCCTGCTCAGCTGAGGCAGAGTCCAGCAAGCTGGGCCCCACGTGGTCAATTTTGCTCCTTTGCAGCTTGTATCATGAAACTCGAGTCACTGCAGTGCCTGGTTTCCTTGAACCCGCCTGGGCCCACCGCGTGCTGTGGAGGCTGAGGGTGCTCAGTGGGGTGCCTGGGGCTGTCATAGCACCATGGCCCGGCGTGTTGTATTCCTCAATGAATGAACCCTCTCTGAAAAGGATAAGAGGTGTAAGGCAAAGATGGGTGCAAACTCCCATGGACTTGGAGAGTTTCTTTCTCTCACATCATCAGTTTTTCTCCTAACCTTCGCCCAGAAAGATCCCAAAGCAGTCCTAATTTAGGGTTTTCCTTTTCCTATGAGAACTTGCATTGCCTTGTGGTAGGGATGTGCTCCAAAACACCAGCTTCAGCCTGGGAAACATAGAGCAATTGTTCTGTGGTGGATGCTCTTACACATTTTTACTGATTCCCCAGCATCAGGAATGTCAGTTCTTTTCTGGGGTCATTTTGTCAGTTATTAAATCGTTCTTTTCGCGAAACACCAGTTTGTTTGTTCATTCGGTCCAGAAGTGAGTGAGCAAAGACCGTAGGCGTCCGTGATGTGTGTTTAGTCACGTGGTTCTGTGTGCATGTACAGGAGGAGAAGGCTCAGGGTTATAGCTGCTCTTTTATGGCCACCTGGTTTGTCTTTGTTTAACGTGCTCTCTTTTTACTGTCCTTTGAAATGTAGTAAGGCCCAACCTGTACTGACAGGGCCACAAGGAGGCAGGTGGCCTCTGAGGTGAGGTAGTTCCTTTCAGAGAGTCACTGAGCCCCTCTCTGTTTATTTCAACATCATCTCCTAGTCTGGAGGACAGGACCAGGAACGGAAGAAGACAAAGCGAAGGGGAGACTTGTATTCCATCCAGACCTCCCTCATCGTGGCTGCTCTCAAGAAAATGCTGCCCATTGGTTTGAATATGTGCACTCCAGGCGATCAGGAGTTGATCTCCCTAGCAAAATCACGATATGGCTGTGTAAGCTGCCCATCTGCTTGTGCCGGGCGTGTAAGGCAGGTGTTGGTAGTGATAGGTGCGCAGCCCCTAACGGGTTAGTCCTCCTTCCCCGGGGAGCAGGGGTGGGGGGCAGATGAACAGAAACCAAGGTGTACAAAGGCCACTGCCCTCATTTTTAAAGCTGGTTTGGGAGTCATTGTTTCCCCTTTAGGACAAGTCTCTGTAGCGTTTTTTCTTTTGTTCTTCTAATAAAGAGCCCAGCAAAACTGTGCATTAACTGTCCAGACATCCCCACATCCCCCCACTTTACAGTTCTGTGGTGATCTCTAGGAATAAAATTTGACATCTCTTTCCACAGAGGGACACAGATGAAGAGGTCAAGGAACATCTGCGGAATAACTTGCACTTGCAGGAAAAGGTGATGCCTCAGGAAGACAACGAGAACTCACACAGGCTTTCCTTCTGGCTGCAGGGTTCCATTCTCTCACGTCGTTTACTCATGTTTTTTAAATGTTCTAAAAACACTTTTGGAGTGTTTGTATTTAATTGGTAGGACTAGCTCTGTGTCCTTTCATTTTTTTTTTAATCTTAAGAAAAAAAATTTTAACTGGTACATAAACTGCCCTTAATTTTTGTTTTTTGCCCTTCATTTTTGTTTTTTCCTTTGCTATTACAAAGAGGATGCAAAGAGCCATCCAACAAAACATGCCTTCCCACTTCCCATTATGTGAATGCCAAGCCATAGCAGGGGGGATTTAGATCAGGTCTCGAATTTACTGACTGTAAATCTTGTTAAACAGAGAAATGGACACCTGGGGGAAGCTTTAGCACCTCCTTCTCTAGAGAGATTTTGAAACAAAATAATTTTGTGTCCTAGTTGGTATAATAAAAAAAATAGAGATATAATTTTGATATTAAAGCTTATTTGAGATTTTTCCAGGCCTGTGAATCTGAACAACTCTTCCCTCAGATACATTATGCCCTAAGATGGAGACCTAAGCCAACACAAGACCTTTCCACCCCAAACATACAGGAATGGTGGATGAAATATACTAGGAAAAAAGGCGATGAAAAGAAATCCCAAGTGCCAGAAGAAAGATAACACTCTAAATCAGAGCAATGAGGAGAAGCTAGGCTGTTGGTAGAACTCAGAGTTCTCCAGGCCAAATGGGTATCTTGGGGACTGGGGTTTTTAATAATCTTAAAGAAAGAGGAAGCGTGGGATCTAATTACCCATGATGTGCATAAATACAGAGTGAGAAACTTACATAAAATTAGCCTTGAACCAGTGAAATGCATGAATATTCTGCAGAGACAACCATTAAACCACTTGGAAAGTCTCTACCTTCTAAAATATGGGCTGTGCTGGCCATAAATACAGCTCCTCCTGAAGACAAGCTCATATTTAAAAAAAAAAAAAATTACAAAGCACATAAGGAAACCTACCACTGTTAGAGAGTCAGCATATGAATCAAAGAGAAGAATTCAAGCATAAGGAGCTGTAGAAAGGATTTGAATAAATATAATTAAAACAGATAAAGGAAGCAATAGAATCCATAAAGCAATAATTGGATATTATTTTTTAAAAAGGAGAGGGAGGATGGGTTTAAAAAAAAAGACCTCATTGTGATTATAAAAATTAAAAGTCATTAAAATTAAAAACTAATAAATGGATTAAAAAATGGGCTAGACATAACTGAAAAGAGAATTTATAAATTAGAAGTTTGCTTTAAGGAAATGATCCAAAATGTAGCACAGAGAGAGAAAGGGATGGAAGATGTGACTGGAGAGTTAAGAGACATGGAAACTAGAATGAGAAGTTCCTACATAACATCTACAGTGTTGCAGAATGTGATAATAGAGAAAATGAGAAAGGCAATAACAGAAGAGAGTCTTGATTACTATGGAACCACAGTAGGAGTAAAAGGCTTTTTCAGTATGAACTAGAGGAAATTGCTCATCTCACAGGTTTGCTTCACCTTTCAGTCTGATGACCCAGCTGTAAAATGGCAACTGAATCTCTACAAGGATGTTCTGAAGAGTGAAGAACCTTCTAATCCAGAAAAGACAGTAGAGCGTGTGCAAAGAATTTCAGCAGCTGTCTTCCACCTGGAGCAGGTAAGAAGCATCTGCCCTGAGGAGTGAGGAAGCCAGACTACCCTGGAGAAGACAGACCCCCTCTCCACACTCAGCTTTCAGTTCCAAGTGTCCTTGTAAAACTGAGAAAATAAGGAGCGTGGATAATCCCAGATCACCCCCATGTGTCATCTTGGTGCCTTGTGATACCCCTCATTTGATTGAGACCCTTCAATTCTTTCCCCTTCCAGTGTTTTATAAATTCTTGCAATTAGCTCAAATGACCCATTTAAGTCCCCTAGCATTTGTAAAGCTGCTATTAGGCAATAAATGGCTAAAAGCAGTTGGGAGAAGGAAGAAAGCCTAAGACCTTAACAAACTGAATCATCTACCACTGGGTACATTTTGCTAACTATGGTTGAGAAGACAAAATTCTTCCAAGGTTAAGAAGTCTGGGCTACAGATGACTATCTTCTGCCACCAGAAGATCAGCCATAGTGTGTACCTACCCATGTGAATTCTTCTCAGGTGGAGCAGCCTTTGAGGTCCAAGAAGGCTGTCTGGCACAAACTGTTGTCAAAGCAACGGAAACGGGCAGTGGTGGCCTGTTTCAGGATGGCCCCTCTCTACAACCTGCCCAGGTAAGTATTCTGTCATTTTTTTCTGGCACTTGAGCCAGTGATGGGAACTGAGGTGTCCTCCCAGAGCTGTGCTCTCTTCTGGCCCTTACACTCTTGATCCAAGGAATAGAAATTGGAGTCCTTGTCCTATGGAGCTACAGCAGTCTACATAGTATAAGGCCTGCTAAGGCCATCAAGGTAAGCATAAAAACTGAAACCAGGTGAGATTCCCTAGCACCCATGTCTTTTCAGCTCACCATTTTGCACTGTAAAGTCAGCCAAGTAGGCGTATGGAGACTCTCTACTTTTGCTGAGGTGGAATTCTCTGTGAGGATGTAAAGGCTTCTGAAACAAGGAAACTGTTTTCTAAAACATTTTACCCCAAATTCCATCAGCAAGTCAAACAGTATGTCTCTGCTCAGGCATGTGACACAAAAATTACCATTTCCTCAGCAGGAACGGAAAGGTAACTTGAGAATCTTTTAGCATGGAACGTAGAAAGACTAGAGATGACCCAAGAGGCCTGTTGGGGGCATGATACCTTTAACTGGGTGTTTCAGCTTATACTTTGAAGTAAAAGATATTTGAAGGTTTTTCTGAAAAGTTGGTGACACATCCAGTGTCAACACAGGGAAGGGTGTCAGTGACAGACCGGACCAGTGATGATATCTGAGACTGACTCAGAGTCTTTGGTGACTTGGCAACATTCCCATCCTCAGACCAATCACAGAGCTGCCACGGTCGGGCCTATGATCAATAAACAAAGCTGGCAATTGAGTGTCAGCCTCAGCTTTGTCAACTTTCAAAACAATAGGAGCATTCTCACCTGCTCAGGAAAAGAAAACTGACTTGGACAAGTGTATGCTGAATCCCATGTAAATAAATGTGTTTCTTTGGAATGTGAGATGAAGGACCACTCCTATACTTGACATTTGGCTTGCATCAGATTGTGGATCTTGGTCATCATTTGTCCAGAGTGTCCTATAACCTCATCCTGAGCCAACTGGCCACCTGGGCTTTCCTCATTAGGGTCCTTGAAGATGGTTGAGAATCATGGCCTCTGAAACACACACCTGCTCCAACAGATCTCTCTCGAGAAAACAGATTACTGTCTTTGAAAGGGAAGGAGGCACGACTACATCAAGTAGGATTCATGAATAAAAAGCTAAAAATTTAAGCAGTGATGGGCATGAAGGCTGCTAAAGTGCTGACAGAAAAGTGGAATTCATAGCTCAGTAGAAAAAGCAAAAGAGCATAGGATTTTTGTTTGTTTTCTGGAAGTGGTGGAACAACAGGAAGTGTTTGCTTCCCCCTCTGGTTGAGATTTCTACCTGCTCCTGTGCTAACTTGGCCTCCGGAAGAGCTCAGCTCTAAGCACATGTCTCCAGGGCCAGAACAGCTAGGCAGAAATTATGTCTCTCAAAAACAAGCATTTTTTCTAAATCCACTGAAAATGTTAGTACCATCCTTACATATTTAGGCGCTCCTTCAGCAGTTCCACCTCTCTGTGGGTAAGAGTAAGTCAGGAATTCACTATGTCCTTGATGGAACGTGGCCATCCCGAGCCCGGTGGTTTCAGAGCAGTTGTCCTGGGTGCTCTCTCTAGCGTGGG
Organism: Daubentonia madagascariensis; assembly: GCA_023783475.1. Lineage (NCBI taxonomy): Eukaryota > Metazoa > Chordata > Mammalia > Primates > Daubentoniidae > Daubentonia > Daubentonia madagascariensis. Next base: position 698,921 of record JAKFHU010001436.1, on the reverse strand, counting down.
GGAGTGTAAGTAGATTTCATAACAACAACTAAGAAGCTGATGATGGAGACAACTTCTCTTCTCCACTTTGTGATGATCTAAACTGCATGGAATCTTCCAAACTAAAGGGCTAATGGGATTTATTTTGTTATGTGGAAACTGTTTCTCTTATATTAGCTTTTAAAAGAAAACCTGTATGCTTTTCTCCAGACACAAAATTAACAATTTCTTCCTGAGCACCTTTCAACTGGTTTGGCTGGAAAAGGTTAATGAAAAAACTCAGTATGACAGGCTTATACCCATTTTAATGGTAATGTAACTTGTGGAGAGACCTGCCCATTCTCTGCACACTCCTCCTTTCTTGACCATGATTTAACATTACCATAAAAAAACACAAATTTGTACAATTTTTAGAAGGAACTCTGATTGGTCAGGTTTTGAAGAAAGATGGCAGGGACTGTCTTCTACCAAAAACCATGACCAGGTCTTGATGACTCTGGTAATGACCTTTGTCTTCCTGTCCTCCCCTGTTCACCACTCTCCACGCATTTGGTAAACATTGAGCTGCTATACGGTGGCTGATATTCCCAGAAGGCAATCCTGGCTTATAGGGAGTAGTTCATGCCAGTTATTCAGTGTTCCCAGATACCAGGGGCATAGCTAGAATCCACCAGGCATACAGAGAATATGCTAATGACATAACGTGCCCCAGCCTTGCCTTGCTAAAGAAAAGCTGGAGCACCTTGCTGGTGTGGTTACTTGGAGAACAAAATGAAGCCACACTTTGGTATTTTCAGTATATCTGAGACTAAATCACTCACATCATCATGATTTAGATTAGATTACCTGGGCAGGTTCTCAGCCTAAAGGAATAACTAAACTGCCCTAATGAAGCAAACACTTCAGGACTGTTGCTTGGCCTAATGATATATTTCTCATTAGAGGGGAAATATGATGAAGACCCTGTGAGACCAGAGTAGGGTGACAGTTACCGCCATGTCTTGCACTAATCATTGTTATTTTCAGAAGGTTCTCCGATGTTCAGGAACCGCCATGGCAGAAGGTTCTGGTTTCTTTGAAATGAATGCCTATTGTGTGCTACTGGCCACCCTGACCAATCAGAAGATAAGAATTGTACAAAAGTCTGTCCCGCTTACTAACCCTTAACTGCCAAACTAAAAGAACGTGTTCCACGGTTCCCCCTTGACCTCACTCTCACCCCTTCCGCTCAGGCACCGCTCTATTAACCTCTTCCTCCATGGCTATCAGAGATTTTGGATAGAAACAGAGGAATATTCCTTTGAAGAGAAACTAGTTCAGGATTTGGCTGTAAGTACTGACTCAACTGGGAGCAGATATGGGTGTGAATGAATTTGATTTTCGTATTCATGTGTGTGCCTGTAACAGTTAAACATTCACAAAGAATCAAGTGTATAAATTTGAAAAAGGAACTAACTGTGTAAATTCTCAGGGGAGGTTCTGCTAATGGTCGTAAGAGCCCGAGGATGAATTTTCACTTGAAGGTGCTAATACTATTCTCATCCTCATCATCGTCACTGTTAACCACTAATATTCCCTAAGATGCAGTCGTGTTATGGGGAGTTCATGCTAAGTTAAGTTTTGAGCACCATTGGTCGCAGGAGGTCACCCCAGCCAAAGCCCCACATTCCTCATCAGTAGCTCTGCTTTGGGGAAGATGCATCTAAATACCCTTCCTGCATCTCATATTTCTGTCTTTGGCCCTTCAGGACGTTTGGCATGCCCCGTCTCTAACAGACCTCATCCTCTAAAACCACTTAAAGTGACCCACAAGGGGAAACAAGGTTATTGCAGAGGCATCACAGAGCCTCTTCCTGGTTCAGAGATAAAATAAACCCTCCTCTCCTTTGGCCAGCCCGTGGCTCTTTTTCTCCTTCTTTCTTCTCCAGTTTCTTTGTCCCCGTCACTGACTGTCTCCTTTAGTCTTGCCCTGTGTTTCCCACGTTCGCTCTTTTCCACATCTTTCTCTTTCTACCTTTCCCTGTCACCCTCTGTTTCTTTTCATCTTTCTCCCTTTTTTCTTGTAAGGCTTTTCCCCTGATTTTTCTTCCCTTTGTCTTTATGTCCTTCACTCTCCCCGTCAGTGAGAAAGACACTCCCTTGGTTTTCCTGGTTTCTTGCTTAGTGTGATGCACACGTCTCGGCCTCTACTTCTGAGCCATTCACACAACCTGTGTGGCTCTCACTGGTCTACTGCCCCCTGCCGCCTCTGCTGCTGCTAGAAAACTCACTTTCGCCTCAGGCATCAGCTTCTATCTCCTGTCTGTAAAAGGAGATGGAGAAAAGATGTGATAGGAGAAGTGCAAGGTAGCAACTCCAGGATGGCAGCTCTCGGTGGCAACCAGAACTTTAGAATCAGAGTGAGGTTCAGAGAGAGACATGTTTTGCTGGGTGGAATCTAGAATAGTATTAGAGCCAGTCATTCTTGCCCCACTGCCATCTCCAGCCCAGCTCTCCAAGAGAAATCCCAGATGTTGGCCAGAGAGACCCAGTCTCTCGGGTGACTCTGCAGGGTTTCCCTCCTGAACTCGGGTGCCCAGAGCTTGCATGAGAGTTCTGCTGATTGAGGTCTGTAGCTCTTCCCTGTGGTCAGCCTTTTGCTTTTTCTTTTGTTTTAAGCTAAAATTGGAATGTTCATTTGATTGGCTGGAAAAAATATATATGTACATCCCAAACCTTGCTTCCTTAGGGCTTCTATCCTGAAATAAATACGTGACGTGGTGGTTTCTTTTTGTGCTTTTAGTCTGATGCACTCTGTGCCTTGCGCTTTGCCTTCTCTTTGTTCGCATGCAGTTGTGTGGCATGTGATGAAATTCGCGCCTAACACCTGTCTGTGTTGGTTTGTTGTAGAAATCTCCCAAGGTGGAAGAGGAGGAAGAGGAAGAGACGGAAAAGCAACCTGACCCACTTCATCAGATCATTCTCCATTTTAGCCGCAATGCTCTCACAGAGAGGAGGTCAGCACCACCAGACCACCACGACACCAGGGATGGTTGTGTCCACCCAAACCTTCCTCTTGCAGATGGCAGAGGGTGGAAAAGGGAAGCAAGATTGGAGCAGCCCTCCTTGCTGCCCTATTCTTGGTCATCAAGACACGTCTAGGGAAACTACATCAGCCACAGCCATCATCATACTAGACGCTGAGCTGCAGATTAGACAGCCTGAAACTGTACCCTTCATCCCTGAATTCCATGTCAAGCCAATGCTGATTCAGATTCTCAGAGTGGTTTCTAAGAATCAGAGTGGGGGAGGAGATTTCTTAATTAATTCACTAGTACATATAACTTGATATTTATATGACTATTAGTCTTTTCTGTGAGGTCTAAAGAGTAGCCTGCTAAATATGTCCTCCATTCTTTCCAGCAAATTGGAAGACGACCCTTTGTACACCTCCTATTGCAGCATGATGGCCAAGGTACGCCTGGGTTTTCTGCCATGGTTTCTGTCTTCCCTTAGACCTCTTCAGGCACATGGAAACTGTCATGTTGGACAGCAGGCCTGGAACTTGGTCATGACATCAGTTCCAGGCATTGCATAGTTCATGTGCCATAAGGATGATATTAGTAAACCATCCACTATCCTCCTAAGGAAACCTTGAGGCTCTGCAGAAATAGTGGGTGCTGGTGGCTAGGTTCACATGACAGTTCTAAAGCCAGCTAACCAGGGCATAAGCATACAGACTTCCTTTGTGTTTTCAGTCAATGTTCAGAACATGACAAACAGTTCAAACATATCTGCAGGTGAAGGAAACAGGGTTAGAAACTAGAGGGAGCTCCTGGTGTTCTGGAAGAGGCAGAGTGACCAGAGATGTCCTATGTCACCTAGAAAGATGGTAACCTCTGGAAAGCTGAGTGGATAAGGGAACTGCTCCTCAAATGGGAAGCTTTCATGTCAGGCAGAAATGTTGAGGTATAGGAGCACCTGTTCCTTTATTTAGCTGTACAACAAGGCCACAGTGGGAAGGGGCACAGCAGGATTCACATCCCAGGTGTCCCCAAACTTATTGCCATGTCCCTGTGGCTGTACCTAGAATGTGGCAGCTGCCTGCATTCCTGTCTCCCATTTACACCAGAACTTTACTAAAGGGGAAGAGTTCAGGTCTGTGGTTAAACCAGATAGATCCCCATTGATGGTGTGATCTCAGTGTTCTCGTTTCTGAACCCCTTGGTAACTGCAAAGATATTTAGAATAGAATATTGCCCTGTCATGGTCAAAATGTTCCTGGTTTTACACAGTGCTGAGGTCCCAAGGTGCCTGTGAATTATGTCCTATCCCCTACCCTTGCAAAGTAGAACAGAATTGTGTTTATTAGACTCACCTTTAATTTGGTTGTCTGTATTCTCCTTTCTCTGCTCCATGAAATCCAGAGTTGTCAAAGCGGTGAGGATGAAGAGGAAGAGGAAGACAAGGAAAAAACTTTTGAAGTAAGTTTTCATGAAGATTAAAAACAGGACCACCCTCCAAGGCCAATAGGCCAGGCCTTCAGAGGTGGGTGCTGACATTAGCGTGTGTGGCTCCCTGACCAGGGGAGATCTGAGTTGGCAAATCTGCCTTGATAAAGCACACTCATTAGCTGTGGTTCTGTTGTCTATCTGCCCAGCAAAAGGTAGCAGGCAGTATGCCAGTCAGCAAGCCACCTTACTAGGTTTGTTCTTATGGGAAATTCTACTCGATTAGTGTAGTAATAGGGGCTATAGAAGGACAAATTCAAACATCCAAAATGAAAAAAATCAGAAAAATGAAAAATCAGAGCAATGGAGACACTGGAATGGTTTTTGCACTATTATTCTGTAAATGCAAATTTATAGAGATTTTTATTTCAAGGCAGTGCAGGACCCTGAGAGTCCCAAGATTAAACTATATTAGGTTACTTGTACTCTTTTATAAACAAAGTACACAACAGAACACAGCAGAAGTAAATGAATATAATTACAGTCTAGAGAGGTTTGGCATTCCAGTAACACATGTCTGGTAAAAAGAGTTTCACTGTGGTCTGAGCATTCTAGATAAGCAGGCATTTCCTACCTTCAGGCAGATACTCAAGTTGACCCCTTAGCAGATTTCCCTGTGGGACAGAACATTGAAAACAAACACATTTTAATGTTGGGTTGCATCCTATAATTATAGTATCCAAAAGGAATGGGCTATGTAATGGGCTGACAGTTTTGGAAAGCTGGGGAGTGTCCGGAAATAGATTTCAGGGGTCTGCTTTATTCAAAATGATGTGTGCTGCCTTCCTTAGGCAACTAAAGATTCTCTCTCACCTCACCATGGTGAACTCCCTGGTAGGGGATGGGGAATAGATCTTTTCCTGTGTTTTTTTTTTTTCAAGGAGAAAGAGATGGAGAAACAGAAAACCCTCTATCAGCAAGCTCGGCTGCATGAGCGTGGCACCGCTGAGATGGTCCTTCAGATGATAAGTGCCAGCAAAGGTGACTTGCCTAGTTTCTGGATGGGCCTGTGTAACTTGCACAGAGATATCATGCTGTGACACAGAGGCATTATTAAAGAGCCCTGATAAAGCCCAGTAGGTGTGATTTACCATCTGTCTCCTTGGTGATTGAATCGAATCTTCACCCTGGCAGGTGAGATGAGCCCCATGGTGGTTGAGACTCTGAAGCTGGGGATTGCCATTCTGAACGGAGGCAACACTGGTGTGCAACAGGTAATGTGCAGGTTCCTGGGGTATTGCTACTTGACAACTGTCACACTTCAGGGAAGAGGCGTTGACTGCTACAGAGGGGGGCCACCCAAAATCACTGAACTGGGTTTGTCTTTAGTGGCCAATTATAAAAGAGTACCTGGAAACACAGATAAAACCAGGGATGAAAGTCACAGGCAAGTGTGTACTAAAGAGGTTTACCCAGGATTAAAGACAAAAACAGTTCTTTCATCAGTGGATGATTTTCTACATAAATATACCCTAGAAGAAGTTTCCTAAGCCTTAGAATTTTCTTTTAGTCCTTTCACTTATTAGCTGCCTTACTGTGAGCCAGGAGCCGCATCAGTTAAGTGAGATTGATAACACCACACACCTGTTGTTCATTCATTCATTCATCCATTCATTTATTCATTCATTCATTGAACACCTGCTGATTGCTGACCACACCAGGCTCTGCTGTAGGAGTTGAGGGTATAGCAGTGAACAATACAAATAAAAATCTCTGCCGACATGCAGCTTACATTCTAGTGAGCATTAAATGCGATAACATGCAGCAGCATAGAGCTGAATACCTGGCACATGGTATTCATTCAGCAATCTGACTTGGAACTGGCTGCAGAAGACAGGAGTGCACTGCTATCTCCTGGGCACTCCCAGCTCTGGCTAAAAGCATCTGTGTGCACAAGAAAGAGAAATTTCAAACAGACCTTCTGCATTTGTGAGGGTTCTATCCCAGGGCCTTTGAGAGTCTCCAAATTCATAACTACCATTATTGCATGTGATTTTTCCCAGGCTTTAATTCATCCCAGACAAATTTCTCATTAAGAACTATCATTTTTAGGTCACCCTCATTTTCTCCTCTCTTCCACCACCAGCTATCAATTGACTTTCTTGCAGAGCTTTTTTATTTATTAATTTTTTTTAGCAAACAAAATTTTTATTATGTCAGACAAAATCCCTGCCCTCCCAGTAACAAAGAACTAAGGAAATGAAGTCTCAGTGTGAAAGAAATACTGAGTTCTCAACTAGGCTCATTACCGCCTAAACTCCTTGCAATCCTGTTTGCCAAACTCATAGCATGAGCTATTCAGATTACACCTCAGTAATATTACACATTACTACATCATGGTCTTGGTGCTTATTCCCAAATAGGAGAGACTTTAGACAGTAAATCCATGAATGTTAATTCTGCCCTAGAATAAACACCAGTGGACCTTTATAAAATAAACATGGTCCACCCCAAGAGATTCTGATTCCGTAGGTAGAGGGTCTGGCTCAGTGTGCCTGTGCAGCTTGGGATTTGCCATTTCTCCATCAGGATTAGGAGGGTCAGCACTTGTGGCATAGTTTTCATTGCTTTTCCCTTTATAATGTGTCTCTCTCACAGAAAATGCTAGATTACCTCAAGGAAAAAAAGGATGCTGGATTCTTTCAAAGCCTTTCTGGTCTTATGCAATCTTGCAGGTAAATATGAGAAAACCATGTAGCATTTTCTAAACTCTTCCCTATGCAAGGAAAGGGGGAGTTGAGTAGGGGGAGCACAAAATAAACTGGCCTACCATGGAATTATCGAGAAAGGAGTCAACTGCTTTAGAAAGCTAAGACAGTAAGTATTGCTCCTCCAGCCTTCAGGTTTGCATTCAAATAGCATTCAGAGGGGAAAATGAAATCTCCATTAGCCACAAACACACACTTCCCCACTGTTGGTGGTGGTGTTTCTAATCACCCTTCCTTACCTCCTTTTTTGTTATGTTGTTTTCCTAGGAGGCTCAGTGTGCACATTGAGCGTCTCCTCAAATATATATACCCATAAAAGTCAAACCAGAGAAGAATGGAAAAAAGTGGGAATACCTCACTATGACTGAAGGCTATGTTTTAATTAGACCCATTCAGCACTTTTTAAATCTTTATCCTTAACAATTCTTTGAACTTGAGTGGGCGTTTAGGGGTGGGGGGTACATACTTTGACATATCCTTTTTGACAGGGGTGCATCCTGGCATGGGAACATTTTGACATAGCCTAAAAAACAAAGCTTTAAACTTTCAGTTTATATTACCAAGCTGTGTAAGCTGCCACTCATGGTGGAACCTTCTGACAAATAAACAATATATAATCAAGAGTCGTAAGGTCACCACACTTGCTTATTTCAGAAATGAACCAGCAGTCTTTCTAAGGAAAAGTTTAGCTTATTCTCTAAAATTCATGTGTGTTTTTAATAGTCTGCAACTCATGCTAAAAGAAATCAAATTTTTCATTATCTAGCTCATTTGCTTCCAATTAGTATGCTTTAAAATGTAATATTATGTTTTTCATTTGAAAATTTGGAAGAAGGACATCTTTTCCTTTGGTAGACTTCATAATTTTGCTAACCTTATTTGATTGGGTAAGTGTTGTACCCTGGGGCAGAAGGGAGCATATTTGAGCTGCAATACAGTCTCTTGCTCTCAGCTGTATATATGTTTTTCTACCTATAGTCTATTCACTTATTATCTCTCCCAGGAAAAGAAAATGCAATATTGCCAGACCTGAATCATGGAGGGTAAAATAGTACATGTGAACTCAGAGATGGCAAAAATCAAGGCAATTCAGTTCCATGTTGCTCATGAAATTATCCATTAAATTTCTAAGAGTTCTCTCAGTATTCTGTAATACTTAATACTGATAAACTCATTTACAATGATGACTTGGAGAGACAAGTGATTTACACTTAGATGCCAACTGAGTTTGAACAGAAGTTTTAGGATATCTTAATGGTTTTTGATGATTATAAAAATAAAACATATTTGTAAAATATTTAAGCAGTAGAGAGATTAAAATATTCAAAATGGGTGATTAGGGATGGAGCAAGGATCAGAAATGTATATTGCATAGATTCATAATCAAAACTGCTACTTAAAAGCAACTATGTCCAAATATACTTTTCCCTGTTATCCTCCCCGATAGCAAAACCAAAGTAGAAGGATAGTTTTGTGTTGTTGAGTGGGGCCTTTTTCCAGCAGAATCTGGGAAAGCAACAAAGATGGCAATAGCAATTTCACTGTTTTCTGTTTAAAATTTACCTAAATTTCAGAATGTATATGACTCCCTAAAAAGGGTGAAGGGATGCTGAATTTTTCCCCAATGTCTTTCCAGCCTGACAGTCATTTTCTTTGCCCAAGGGTAAAAGAAAGGCTGGGCTTTGCAGATTTGTAATAGACTTGGCCGGTGCTTCCCTAAGAGCTATATTCTTGTGAGACTTTGTGTTCTGTATTCTGTGAAACCTTTCAGATTGGGGAAAGAGTGAGACTCTGTTAGTAAAATAGAATGAGCCCTACTTAGAAATAACATGATCATATAGTGTTCTTGTTGTCAAGCTTTGTGGTTGTGCTAGGGCTTCCTGGCTAAGTAAAATTCGGCAGTGGCTATGACTGGGAAGGTTGGAGGAAGTAGGGACAAAAATGAGACCAACTTGTCCCAAGTTCAGAAACACTGAGGGACACCATTGCCTGTGGAAAAGCTTAATCTTGGCCGCTATTGGCTCCCGAACGATGCAGGAATTGTCAAAGGGTATGGCCCCTCCAAATCTGGAAGTCTGTGGCTCTGTCCATCAGTATTCCTCCTGAGCACTTGAAACCACAATTCCATGTGACTCTTGGAGGAAGTAGGTAAAGGTGAAAGGCAAACCTTAATTAGAGCAGTTTAAGATAAACTTTTCCTTGAGAAATCTTAGAAACAGATCATTCTTTCTTTATTGGGGGAGCCTTTTCTAAATCTTCATCTGTAGGAAGGGACTCAAACTGGACAAACAATGATAGTGACCACAAGTGTTTATGACCTCTCCCATACGTGATGAGGTCTGTGAGCTATCGGCATTCTTAGACAACACTGCTTGGCACAAAACCAAGGAACCACTAGCCTTTCAACCACACTGTAACACGTTAGTCCATTTATATACAGGGACAGGATAATTCTTAGTCAATAGATACATTGACGTTAGATAGCTGCCTTCCCAGTGTGCACAGCCCTGAACCTTGTTTCCTTTTGTCTATTAAAAGTGTCCTTGATTTGAATGCGTTTGAGAGGCAGAATAAAGCTGAAGGCCTGGGGATGGTGACTGAAGAAGGAACGCGTGAGTAGCTTATGAATGTGAAGGCCATTCTCTTCCTGATTAAAATCTTAATTTAACTATTTCTGGTCAGAGTCCTTGCTTACTGCTTCTTAATTTGCAAGGACTTGATCCAGTTCAACAAAATGTTTTCATCAGTAGCTTTGATAAAGCCAGCATCCAGGCTGGATGTATTCATAGAGCCAGTTTTAACTAAAGACATTTTATCATGGTGTTTATGGTTTTCTTACTTTGTATTCTTCTATTTTTCTCTTATCACCAGTCATTGTTCGTGAGCGTGGTAAGTTTGAGTTTCTGGCCTGAGTTCCTACCATGTGTGCGAATCCTAAGAGATCTCATTTAATTGCCTCAGCACAGACACATTTTAGGCTTGGTGGCTGCATGTCGAGTTTAACTCAGCAGTTTGATGCTTAATTAAAGAAGTGTCCTCCATCTGTAAAGCATGAGTTATGGACTGTGGACCATTTACTGCCACTACCCCAGTTGTTCCCATTACAAATGCATTTCTTGGGCATTGTGCTCTGCAGCCTGAGCTCAGTTTAATCAAGTTTATCACCATTCATCCAAAGTTCCTTTTCCAAACCATTCTGACACAACTCCTTTATCATGTTTGCAGTTGTTTACCTTACAGGGTATTCTTTGTTGAGAAGCCAAACAAATGCTCATCAACATTTTGTGTTTTCAAGGTGAAAAAGTACTCCAGAATGACGAGTTCACGTGTGATCTCTTTAGATTCCTGCAGTTACTTTGTGAGGGACATAACAGTGGTGAGTGGAACAGATTGATCTGTCAGGGGAAAATGACATTTTCAGGTGCAGAATTATAATTCAGTTCAGTATGCCCTGTTTGATACCACCAGTTGCTAACTCAAGACATCAGTTAATCCGTTCCTCAATAACAAACTCTATGTAAAACAACCTTTAACTTCATAGCTAATGTTATTTAGTGCCACCAAGGCTAAGCTGCTTTCAGAATCTTCAGCCCTTTTCATCTAGCACCTTAGGGATCATTCAGTCCAGTTTCTGATGTAAGCAGGTTGGGAGGACTCAGAGCAGAGCTCTGACCTGCGGGATCTGCCAGGACCCAAACATGGTCTTATAAGACTTTTCACATAGTGTGTCTCTTCTGAGCTCAGCTGAGAGGGCATGCCCGGCTCCCTCAGCATGACAGGGATGGGCTCTGACCCAGCACTGGTACTCTCAGACTTTCAGAACTTCCTGCGGACTCAAATGGGCAACACCACCACCGTGAACATCATCATCAGCACTGTGGACTACCTTCTGCGTCTGCAGGTGAGTGGGGAGGGCCTCAGACGATGGCACCTCTCACCTGTACTTCCAAAAGCTAGAGACAATCACACAAGGGCAGGGAAGGCCCAGGACACAGTCAAGCCCTAATCAGGAAGGCAGTATAATATATGTCCACACACTCATGGGAAGTCAAATGCCTAACAAATATGTTTGAAGACTAAGGTGGTTAAATACCAACTCATCTGTTATAAAATGTCGGTGTGCTTTAATTTTGCCAGTGAAAACATAGCTACAGTGCCAAGAGCTATACAACAACCTGTAAACAAGGAGAGCAGATTTCACTAGGAAAAAGAGTTACACAAGGTGGTGGGAATAAGATGAGTTTACAAGTTCTTGGTGTTGAGAAGTCACTTGGTTTAACTGTTTAAAGGAAGTCCAAATTATATTGAGAAAGTCTACACAAACATAAAAAAAAAAGATGTTTTTTCTCTTTGCTGATTCCTCATCCTGATTCTCCCGCTTACTAATTTACAACCTGGAGCGATCTATTTAACCTCCCTGTGCTCCGGTTTTCTCATCGATAAAATGAGTAGGGCGCGTCTCTTAGAGTGGTAGTAAAGACTGAGAGGTTTAATACAGGCACACCTCATTTTACTGAGCTTTGTTTTGCTTTATTGCACCCCACAGATATTGTGTTTTTTTGTTTGTTTGTTTGTTTGTTTTTTACAAATTGAAGGTTTATGGCAACCTTGTGTCAAGTCTGTCAGTGCCATTTTTCCAACAGCATGTTCTCACTTTGTGTCTCTGTATCACATTTTGGTAATTCTCACGATGTTTTTCAAACTTTTTCATAACTATTATATCTGTTATCATGATCTGTTATGGTGAACTTTGATGTTGCTATTGTAATTGTTTTTGTGCTCCATGAACTGTGCCCATATAAGATTATGGACTTAACTTAATCCATAAATATTGTGTGTGTTCTGACTGCTCAACCGACTGGCCATTCCTCAGTCTTTCTCCCTCTCCTTGGGCCTCCCTATTCCCTGAAACACAATAATATAGAAATTAGGCCAATTAATAAACCTACAAGTTATTGAAGTGGTTTCTAAGTATTAAGGTGAAAGAAAAAATCGCATGTCTCTCACTTTAAATCAAAAGCTAGAAATGATTAAGCTTAGCAAGGAAGGCATGTCGAAAGCCAAGATAGTCCAAAAGCCAGACCTCTTGCACTAAACAATTAGTCAAGTTGTGAATGCAAAGGAAAAGTTCTTGAGGAAACTGAAAGTGCTACTCCAGCGAACATATGAATGATAAGAAAGTGAAACAGCCTTATTACTGATATGGAGAAAGCTTTAGTGGTCTGAATAGATCTAACCAGTCACAACATTCCCTTAAGCCAAAGCCTAATCCCGAGCAAGGCCCTAAGTGAGGAAGCTGCAGAAGAGAAGTTGGAAGCTGGCAGAGGTTAGTTCATGAGGCTTAAGGAAAGAAGGCATCTCCATAAAACAAAAGTACAAGGTGAAGCAGCAGGTTATCCAGAAGATTTAGCTGAGATCATTGATGGAGGTGGCTCCACTAAACAACAGATTTTCCTTGTAGATGAAAACATCCTTTTATAGGAAGAAGATACCATCTAGGACTTTCATAGCTAGGGAGGAGAAGTCAAAGCCTGACTTCAAATCTTCAAAGGACAGGCTGACTGTCTTGTTAAGGACTAATGAAGCTGATGACTTTAAGTTGAAGCCAATGATCATTTACTTTTCTGAAAATCCCAGGGCTCTTAAGAATTATGCTAAATCTACTCTGCCTGTGCTCTATAAATGGAACAACAAATGCTGGATGACTGCACTCTGTTTATAGCCTGGTTTACTGAATATTTTAAGTCCATTGTTGAGAACTACTTCTCAGAAAAAAAGATTCCTTTCAAAATATTATTGCTCATTGACAGTGCACCTAGTCACCCAAGAGCCCTGAGGGAGATGTACAAGGAGATTAATGTTGTTTTCGTGCCTGCTAACACAACATCTATTCTGCAGCCCATGGATTTTGGGGTAATTTTGACTTTCAAGTCTCATTATTTAAGAAATACATTTCATAAGGCTTTAGCTGCCATAGACAGTGATTTCTCTAATGGATCTGGACAAAGTAAATTGAAAACTTTCTAGAATTCTAGATGCCAGTAAGAACATTTGTGATTCAGGGTGGGAGGTCAAAACATCAACATTAACAGGAGTTTGTAAGAAGTTGATTCCAACCCTCATGGATGACTTTGAGGGGTTCAAGACTTCAGTGGAGGAAAGAACTGCAGATGTGGTGAAAGTAAGAACTAGAGTTAGAAGTGGGGCCTGAAGATGTGACTGAATTGCTGCAATCTCATAATAAAACTTGAATAGATGAAGAGTTGCTTCTTACAGATGAACAAAGAAAGTGGTTTCTTGAGATGGAATCTACTCCCGGTGAAGATGCTGTGTGTTTTGTTGAAATGACAACAAAAGATTTACAAGATTCTATAAACTTAGTTGATAAAGCAGCAGCTGGGTTTGAGAGGATTGACTCCAATTTTGAAAGAAGTTTTATTGTGGGTAAAATGCTATCAAACAGCATCGCACGCTATAAAGAAATATTTCATGAAAGAAAGAATCAATTGACGCGGCAAATTTTATTGTTGTCTTATTTGAAGAAATTGCCACAGCCACTCCACCTTTCAGCAACCACCACCCTGACCAGTCAGCAGCCATCAACATCGAGGCAAGACCCTCCACCAGCAGAAAGATTACAGCTCGCTAAAGGCTCAGATGATTGTTAGCATTTTTTAGCAATAGAGTATATTTTAGTTAAGGTATGTACATTATTTTCTTTAGACATAATGCTATTGCACACTTAATAGACTACAGTATGGTGTAAACATAACTTTTATATGCACTAGGAATCCAAAATTTTTGTGTGACTTGCTTTATTGTGACATTCACTTTATTGCAGTGGTCTGGAATCGAACCTGCAATGTCTCCGAGGTATACCTGTATATGTAATGTGCTTAGAACAATGTCTGGCATTTACAATGTTACCTGTTATGTTGCTGCTGTTGTTATGATTATTGGATAATAATCATTGGTACTTTTAATGTACATTTTTTCACTCTGAATAAATTGTCCTATATCATAGTCTCCCAGCCCCAGCTGAAGGCTGTCCTCTCGCCTATCCATTCCTTCCTGTGGGGAGAGATTTGTGCTTGAAAGATGCTAGGAGCAGATATCTCTGTACTTCTTCACAGACTCCCTGGCTCCTGTCATAGCATAGAGGTCATAGAGATGTAGTATTCTCTTATACTCTTTTTAAACACCAAGTTTAGCTGCATTGACTGAAGTCTGAGAAATACTAAGCTCTACTTGTTTGTTTTTAGGAATCAATCAGTGACTTCTACTGGTATTATTCAGGGAAGGACATCATTGATGAATCTGGTCAGCACAATTTTTCCAAAGCTCTGGCAGTCACCAAGCAGATTTTCAATTCTCTTACAGAATACATCCAGGTACGTGCTACAAGTGCATGCTTGAAAACAAAGAGAACATTTTTGACATGCCTATATTCTATGTTCCCTACAGAATATTTGTATGGACTGTGCATCCAGCCATAACGCTGACAATATTTCTTGTCTATAAATAGGAACCAATAGTACCTACACTCAACGTGAAGCTATAGTTTATGGTCCCCCACTAGACCTGTTCATAGTGTTGTCACACTTTATTTGCATTTATCTAGTTACATTTTGCTTTCCCTCCTAGACTGAAAACTTTTAGTAGACAGAAAATTTCTTATTCAACTGAAAATTCTTCATGTCTAGAACAATGTCTGGCACATCATAGGTGTTTGGTAAGCATGGAGAGTAGAGTAGAGAAATGATTAATAGAACCAAGGAATAAAAAAATAAATGTTATCTTGAGTATAGATTGAAAACAGAATTCATGTGATTCTACTAATTTGTCAGAAATTAACTCTATGGAAAAAGTAACTTCAGAAGCTCATAAACTATGTACAGTGGCAGTCAAATCTACAA
Organism: Daubentonia madagascariensis; assembly: GCA_023783475.1. Classification (NCBI taxonomy): domain Eukaryota; kingdom Metazoa; phylum Chordata; class Mammalia; order Primates; family Daubentoniidae; genus Daubentonia; species Daubentonia madagascariensis. The sequence continues at coordinate 683,828 of JAKFHU010001436.1, read as the reverse complement.
GTGAATTTCAGGTTGGATGCCTAGGCCCTGCCACAGTCTTTCTCTGTTCACAGCATTCTCTATTCATTGCCCATGGTGGGGGTCTAGCTACTGTGAAAAGGAGTAGAGGATGTATTCAGGCATAATTTGCAATAAAATTAGTAGCCATAGCATAGCCCTCTGTGATATAAGATTTTTTTATAACTAGTAGTAACACTTCATCTTCAGATTACCATAACCAGGAGACTCATGAATGAAGCTCTCATTCATTTATTCATTAATTTATGTAAACACTTAGCATGTGCTCTGCTAAGCTATACTTATGAAAAGCAGTATAACATAATGCCTTTACCCTTAAAGAGCTTACAATGCAATTGAGAAAATACATACACATGAGAAAAATGATTTGATACAACATGATCTTACCTGATTTCAAATAATCATACATGCTATGCTTAAAAATCACGTATGTATGAGTTCAAAGGAAAGCAAGGTCCTTAAGGAGCCAAAGGGCTCCGAGTCTTCACAGGGACATGTGGGCTGTGCATAGATACAGAGAAGGAAGCATGTTCTGGGTCAGTCATTTGGAAAAGTTACAGAGATAGGATTGTGTGTGGTTTCGTAAGGAATAATGTCAGCAATTACGTCAGTCTTGCTGAAACAGAAGAGAAAGACAAGGAAATAAATGGGAAATATTTTACCCCCTTTCCCATGCACCTTCATTTCTTACCCAGAGAACATTCTGTATTCCAAGAGTCTGAGAGGTTTTAGTGGCTTTTTTTTTTTTTACAGGTAATATGACTAAGCTGAAATTTGCTCTTTGAAAAACATTAATTTCTCATCTAATAAAGATTCTTATGATGAGCCAATTGACTATACTCAGATTGTATTTGCTCATTAAAATAAACACAAAGCTAAGACTATCAACTTGAAAAGGAGGATTTTAAGGGAGAGATGGATCCTTGTCACTCCCACACTGTAAGGACACAGAGAAATCTAGGAACAGGTGACTGCTCTGAGGTTTCACAGAATGCGATATACCTAAGGAGATCATTGAACATATTTGGCAAGCATCTGGTCTGATCTCTGCAAAACCAGTCCTAATCTTCAGAATTTCCCATGGAGCACTTAGCCTAGGAATAAAGGAGACGCTCATTTTTGGTGAATGTGAGTTTCTTTCAACAACCAGTTTTGTTCCAAAAAGAATCGAGTGGTTTCTAGGAATCAGACACTGAATGTACATAAACAGTGACTTCTAAACAAAGTTATGTGATTTGGGATGCAGGCAATATTTCTTCTGCTCACCTCTTTCTTGGGAATCCCACCAAGAGTTTTCTAGATCTAAGGGTAATATCTGTGTGCCTTTTAGAACTTTCTAATTGAAGAATGATTTGGAGATTGCTTAAAGGGTAGAAAAAAATAGACTATCAAGAAAAGAGGGTAAGAAGTGGTGGTTCAATAATGATCTTCAAAAATAGGAAGGTTATTAGCATGCAAAATGCAAACTGGTGAGTCATCTCTCTATGTTTGGCTTTCAGAAAAGATAGAGATGGTATTATGTCTGAAGGTTAGGTTAATGATAAGAAAATCCTAGAAGTGATTGAACACTAGGATTAGAACACAGATTTTTTTTTAACTTGATCAGATAGCTATGTTATAGCATTTACGTGCGGCTTTGACTGAAAACAACAGGTAGACTGTGGCCTGTTTTTCAAACTGTGCTCCATGGCACCCTTGAGTTCCTCAGAAGGCCAAAGGATGGGTGAGTTTGGGCAGAGTGCCCTTCAGCCCTGTTTCAACCACAGCATTTAGCTATTTTAAATACTGTTTTTCAATGTAAGGTTTTATTTGAGGAACTTATTCTGCGGCTGAAAGAAAGTCTCTGAAAATCACTGGACTATGAAATCCCTAGTGGTTTTTCCTAGATGTGGTATTTTATGGTCAGGAAAAAAAAAAAAGCAATATTCTGGGAAAATATTGAGCTATGAAATATGTGACTTTTGCAAAGTGCTACCTGCCCATATAAGTAGGTATCAAATGCCCTTACTAGGGCAGGTTTCAGAGCAATTTGTGATGTTGAAGTAAAGTAAGAATATCCTCCTCTCCATAGGGCCCTTGTGTCGGGAACCAGCAGAGCCTGGCTCACAGCAGGCTGTGGGACGCAGTGGTCGGCTTCCTCCATGTGTTTGCTAACATGCAGATGAAGCTCTCTCAGGTACTGTGGCCAGTTCCGTGCATGCATTACCCTCTTGGTATTCCCACTGTGGATGTGGCTGCTTGATCAAAGGCTGGAAAAGCCGTGCACATTAGGTCTCGTTTTTGAACTGAGGGCCAAAATGGGAGACAGGAATGAATGCCCTCAGGGGGTCCCAGGCAGGCTTTTGCATGAATGCAGCTTCCTTCCTTGTGCCCCACCAACCTACCCTTTGTATTATTGCCCCAACATTTGCTTTCTATGGTGCTAATCCTTTCTGCTTCCTTGTCATCGTTTTGTCGACCTATAAACACTACCTATCATCCCTGTGTGATCTGTCCAATGTTGCATGTCCCTGTAATCCACATACCCCTTCTCTCTCATCTCTGCATCTCCTCCCTCACTGTCTCTGTCTCTCCTCCTCACTCCCCATCTCTCTGGCAAGATGAATCAGAACCGCTCAGAGCATTTAATTATGAACAAACAAATGTAGCATAGGTGGTAGTTTATCACCTTTCTCCATGGCAACATGTGAGGGAGACCTTCAGGATGTGATTCAGGCTGATTAGAGTAACATTTGCACCTTTAATTTAAATAATGTGTAAAACCTTCAAGCCTGTCACATCTGCCTCCTCTCTTCTGGAATGTGCTATTTAACCCTTTCATTTTTCCCCTTTTGACTCTGGCCTTATGGGAGGAGAGAGCTCATGGGAGGGCTGCTAATTTGACGGTCATTCATCCACTCCTCTGTCAGCTGGGGCAGTGTTGTGCAGAGGCTCTGGAGACAAGAGTCTTGGTCCTGCCACCTCCCCACCAGTGACTTTCAGAAAGTCTCTTCCCTTTGCTGGTTTCTGGTTTCATCATCTATAAAATATTCGGAGTTAAAACAGATGATCTCTGAGGTCTCTTCCCAACTGTAATATTCTACACTTCTATGCTATTTCGTATATAGCTATGACATACACCATAGGTGGGGGGAAATTCCTCTGCCAATTGAAGGGCTAGGCAAAGAGCTATGGTTTGTTTGGAGAAAGTCTGTAAAAGAAAAGCGACCCAGAATACATTTTTTAATTTCACCCTCAGATTGCCCACCTCAGATCTTCAAGGATCATTTCCTGTTGTGTAGGGTATAAAGCACAGAGCTAACTTAGTAATGCCCTTTCTGCGTTGCTGAAATTAAAACCAAACAGACTAGTGTCAAAACCATCCAGAGGAATAGCTTCAATTATATACTATTTTAAGGGACCAGTGGCACCCAGATCACCACCAACTAGAATCAAGAGAATCTAAATTAATCCAGAAAGAAAGGAGAACCCACTTGGTGATTATAACCTTGATACCTTAACTGGATTGCAACAGTATTCCCATAAAGCTCCCTGGTAATTCTCTAGTATAGAAAATGACAACAGAAACTACTAGAAATAGCTAAAGGTTCTTTGGTGGATTGGGTTGTTCAGTAGTTTTGGACAACAATTGGTATATCTGCCACATTGTACTAATAAAAGGAAAAATGTAAAGGACTCCTTTATTGGAGGAGTCCTGCTACAGTGAGTCTCCCGATGCTGCAAACAGTGGATGATAAGATGTCCTCATTCACAATGAGAAGGGAGCTCGCTCCCGATATCTATGCAGCCTTCACCTAACCTTTCCAGAGCAGGCTCTTCTTGCTCACTGCCCTGTACTCTGCTGAGGGATCAGATAGCTCAGGGGTATCTCCTGTTTCTGTTCTAGGATTCCAGTCAGATCGAGCTGCTGAAGGAACTCTTGGATCTCCTTCAGGACATGGTGGTGATGCTTCTGTCCCTCCTGGAAGGTTGGGCTGTTTGGTATAATTAGGCATTCACACAATTGTAATTGGTCTGAGCACTAACCTTACTAATCATGCAGATTATCCTTCTGATTGGTCACTGATACCATGTGATACTGGTCAGAAAGCCAAATTTTCCAAAACAAAAAAATGAGTGAGGGGCACTTGGTCTGATGGATGAAGCCTAAAATCAACTCATTTTATATCAATAGGAAAGCCAGAATGAACTGGGGAAAACCTCCAAGCTTTGCTGTTCCCTATCCTCTCCTTCTCCCCATTGCTTTTCAACACATCTGGCTGCTGGTGTGTATGCCAGCCATCTAGTTGGGCACCCTCCTAGGTCTAAGGGGATGAGAGGGACACCATGTATCCCTATGTGTCCCCAACAATCTGATAATGAAACCACTTCCCAGGCCCCAGGCCTGATAAAAGGCAGTGGTGTGGCCGTCTCCTTCCCTCTGTTTCTTTCCCCCTTGGCTCCTAGTGGTGTAGTCTTTATGGCTTGCTGCTCCCTCCTACCCATCTCCAGATCATCATGGTCAGAAAAGACCTAACTAATTTGGCACATAAATCTTCTAAAAATAGCTACGTGACAAGTTACATGATGGCTTGGGTTTATTTATATATCTATATGTCTTTTTGAACCTGCCTCACAGGGAATGTGGTAAATGGAACTATTGGCAAGCAGATGGTTGACACACTGGTAGAATCATCTACCAATGTAGAAATGATCTTGAAATTCTTTGACATGTTCTTGAAACTTAAAGACTTAACCAGCTCAGACACCTTCAAAGAATATGACCCAGATGGTAAAGGTATTATCTCCAAAAAAGAATTCCAGAAGGCCATGGAAGGGCAAAAACAGTACACACAGTCAGAGATTGACTTTCTCCTTTCATGTGCAGAAGCTGATGAGAATGACATGTTTAATTACATTGATTTTGTAGACCGGTTCCATGAGCCGGCCAAGGACATAGGGTTTAATGTGGCGGTGTTGTTGACAAATCTTTCTGAACATATGCCAAATGACTCTCGCCTGAAGTGTCTGCTGGACCCAGCAGAAAGCGTGCTGAATTACTTCGAACCGTACCTAGGAAGGATCGAGATCATGGGTGGGGCCAAGAAAATCGAGCGCGTTTATTTTGAGATCAGTGAATCTAGTCGGACTCAGTGGGAGAAGCCCCAAGTGAAGGAATCTAAGCGACAGTTCATTTTTGATGTTGTCAATGAAGGTGGGGAGCAGGAAAAGATGGAGCTGTTTGTGAACTTCTGTGAAGACACGATCTTCGAGATGCAGTTAGCATCTCAGATCTCTGAATCCGACTCCGCTGACAGGCTGGAGGAGGAGGAAGAGGAAGACTCTTCTTACACGTTAGAAATTGAAGGTGAAGAGGAGGAAGACCAGTGTTTTGAGTCTGTCTCGGCATTTGCCATGGCCTGTGCCTCAGTGAAGAGAAATGTCACCAGCTTTCTGAAGAAGGCAACTCTGAAGAACCTCAGGAAGCAATACAGGAATGTGAAAAAGATGTCCGCAAAGGAGCTGGTGAAGGTGTTCTTCTCTTTTTTCTGGATGTTGTTCATGGGGCTCTTCCAGCTGTTCTTCAGCATATTGGGAGGGATCTTTCAGATCCTGTGGAGCACAGTGTTTGGAGGGGGCCTAGTAGAAGGGGCAAAGAACATCAGAGTGACCAAGATCCTGGGTGACATGCCTGACCCAACCCAATTTGGTATCCATGAGGATGCTATGGAGGCAGAGAAGGCAGAAGTGACTGAGCCGGGTATCGCAGCGGAACTGGTGCACTTCGTAAAGGGTGAGAAGGGAGATGCAGATGTGATGTCAGACCTCTTTGGACTGCACCCAAAGAAAGAAGGTAGCTTAAAGCATGGGCCCGAAGTGGGTTTGGGTGACCTCTCTGAAATTATTGGCAAGGATGACCCACCCACGTTAGAGAGTACTGTACGGAAGAAAAGGAAAGCACAAGTAAGCATACTTTGTTTCTATCATCTTTCTTTATCCCCAGAAAAAGACTTGCCACCACATCTTGCAATCAGTATTGACATCATTTGCCCAGGAGCCAACATTGTATTAGACACTGGCTCTGCTATGATTACCCTGATCTGATCATTCCTACTCTGACTTGCCTGGGGAAATCAAGACATAGATGGTTATCTCAGTTTCAAGTCATTGGGTACTCTTCCAATTTACATTGTAGAGTTCAAACATGATGGTCTGTGACCCTCACTTTGCTTCCAACTTTTATTAAAAGGTTAGTTCTCGTGGCACACAGATTCATTCAGTGAACTGAAAGTGTGGAAAACCAAGTATAACGTAAGAGGAGACCTATCTTGTGAGATAGCACTTCTACAGTGTCCTAAAAAGGTCCAGATGATATCATATGATTTGGCAGAGCCTCCCAACTAGTTTGATCACACTCAAGACGTTTTTATCTTGTGATGCACCACTCTTCAATTAGTACTTCAAGTGAGTCCTAGATTAAGTGAACAAAATAGCAGTAAAAGCAATAATTTAAAGCCCCTTGGCCACAGAAGAATCACAGGCCTCGTTACAATATTATTTATCATCTTTCCTTCCCTAATGTAGCCCCGGGGCCTAGGATAGAGTTTGATACATAATAGGGACTCATTCAGGACTGCTATATGCCAGACTGTGTTCTAGGAAATAAGAATATGTTGGTTAAAAAGAGAGAAAACATTTTTGCTTTCATAGAGCTTAACTTCTAGTAGGAGAAGACAAAAAATAAATAAGATAATTATCATTTGTGCTGCGTGTTAGAATAAATGAACATGCTAATATGTTACAGACTGAACATAGGCCCACTAGATACAGGGTGGGTCAAAGAGGCTTCTGAAAAGGTGTCATCTGAGCCAAGTCCTGAAGCATGGCAGGCATGTGAAAAGCTGGGGCAGTCATACTCCAGGCAGAGGATATGGCCAGTGCAAAGTCCCTGGTGCACAGACAGATTTGGAATGTTCCAGGAAAGGAAAGGAGGTCTGTGTGGTTGAGCACAGGAAACAACAAGTCAAGTGGTACAAGATGAGGATAGAGAGAAAGGCCAGGATCGTGCAGGACTCGTAGACCTTAGCAAGGAGCTTGAATTTTATTCTAAGTGCAGTGGCCATCAGGGATTGGAGCAGTGGCAAGATGACTGAAGACAAGGCAGGAAGCCAGCCCGGTGGAAGCAGGTCCTGAACTGGACTTGGTTTCATCTGTGTCCCATCTGTCTCTGACCCCATGGAGCAGTAGGACCACTGTCCTGGGGCTCTCACGGTGTCATAGCACAAGTTTCCTCTTTGTGTTGAATAAATAATAGGAGGGAAGTTGAGTTTCCAAACTTGAAACCTTTGTCTTGGCATCTCTCCGGAGTCACTGGATATATAATAGGGCACTTACATTCAGTGATCCTGGGAGAAGCCATTGGAATTTGTGACCAAGAAGAAAATGGCCAACGCTAGGGCTCATCTTCATGAACTCACTTCTTTGAGGAAACCTTGACTGATTGTTATTTTTGTCTAGGCAGCAGAGATGAAAGCAGCACATGAAGTGGAAGGAAAAGTAGAATCTGAGAAGGCAGAGTAAGTTTTTAGTAGCATCAACTACTCTAATTGCTATGATAGATAGTTCTCGAGAGCATCTACTATTATATTGCTTTTCTATTAATGCAAAAATGTATATATTCTGCAAGCCCTGGGTTTATTTCTTTTTACCCCAGCTATATAATAAACACATTCTATTAATCTTGTCAACTTCATAATCACAATAGTAGATTGGATTCACTGTCTGGCCAAACCAATGATCAAACACCTTTGCAACTTCATATAATATTGATGATGATGATGTCTAATATTTATTGAATACCTATTACATGTCAGGCCTGTGTTAAGCTCTTTTATACAATATATTATTAAGTCTTGCCATAAGCTTAGAAGAGTAGGTACTATTGCTAACACCTAAGAAGGTTTAGAAAACAAAAGACAACTTTTCCGAAGGGGAAGAAAATTTTGTTAAGCCTAATTTCAGAGAAAGAGTAGAGACTTGTATCTAACTGATGTAGCCTGTGACCATGGCTCATTGAAGTGGTCACCACTCATTAAATATAAATTTGATGTCGGGCCACTGTGGGTTGATAGTGACCCGAGGTTTCCACACTTGAGGAGTGATTCCACCTCCTGCCCTTCTCAACCCAGACTGCTCTTTAATTTAGCCTCCTTTTCTGGGCCAGACCTACCTCTGTCGCCCCTGCTAAGTGGGTTTCCCCTTCCTGCAGCATGGAAGATGGAGAAAAAGAGGACAAAGCCAAAGAGGAGGAGCAAGCCGAGTCCCCGTGGGCAGAGGTGACAAAAAGGAGGAAGCGACGGCACGGTCAGAAGGTTGAGAAGCCGGGAGCCTTCATGGCCAATTTCTTTAAAGGGCTGGAAATCTATCAGACCAAGCTACTGGTAAGCACTCCAGCCTTGTGCTATTCCTGGCGCAGGCTTCCACCTGGGCAGACCTCAGAGAGGGGCACGGACTTGTTTCATCATTTAGTTAGTTGTGCTTCCTCCCTTTTCTCATTCCTATTCCCTTCTCCCCATTTATCTGCCTGCTCCTTTTGTGTCAGAGGGAAATCAAAAGGGAGTAACCTGGAAAGAGCCACAGCCCTCCAGCAGCTCTGCCCAGCAGCCAGACGTCCTCTCTGACCTGTTTTTCATCCAGGATAGCGGGAACGCCTCTTCCTGGCTGGTTCTTTACATGTGTTATGCGGGGACTCAGCTGACCCTGGTCCAAAAGTCCAGAAGTAGTTTGATCGTGTGGGATCCAGAAAGAATTTTCCTGTGTTAGGTTGGGCTCCCACACTAGTCCTCCAAAGCTTTATTATTCTACATGTAATCAAACCTCAGTACAGCTTATAATATTCTTTCTCTGATTATAGATGATTTCTATATTTCTGATTTCTTCTTTCACTGAGGTACCATGGCTTGTGGACAGGACCACACCTTCCCTGGCACCATTAGTGAGGGCCCCTCCACAGAGAGATTGAAAACTTTCCCCATGCAGCTACCATTCCAGCCTTCAAGTGCTGATTTTTCCAGGGAAGATGGCAGTGAGCGTGGAAATGTTGCCCCTGAGAAGAGAGAGGAAGAGGCTCCTGGGGCTGTAACTTCCAAAGGGATGAGGACTCTAGGCCATAGTCTGGCTACATCCAGGGTGGGAGCTGCAGGAGTCTTTTGTGGGCCTAGATCACTCATAATTTCCTAATAGACTACTGCCTACATGGAATCATCATGAAAACACATACACATAGCACCTTCAAGGCAGTGCTTGAGTCCTCTGCTGCTGGCATGTTTAGGCATTTGGTTCCCTAAGGGATAAGCCAGAGCAGGGTTCTTTTGACCACCATTCTAAGCAATTTTTAAAAAATCAACATTTCTGCTTCCACTCAAATAAGTCATGCCTGTGTTAAAAAGACCAGGAGTGCACTACAAGAGTGGTCTAGTCCTGTATGCACTTATACCAGAATAGATGTTCTGTGTGAGAGAGGGATGTTTGCTTTTCCTTCCAAAGCTCTTCTACTTTTGTCTGTCCTTTTCTTTTCAGCATTACCTGGCCAGGAATTTCTACAACCTGAGGTTCCTTGCTCTGTTTGTAGCCTTCGCTATCAACTTCATCCTGCTTTTTTATAAGGTGATACTTCATTCAGGGGTTATTTGCTAAGTATGCTATATACTATGTACACTATATACAGAAAAAAACATAACAGGAGTTATACTGTTAATTATATCAAAAAGTATAATAGCTGAGGAAATGTCTAAGACATTGGATTCTAAAAAAGATGCAATCTTCAGCAATGAGAAGGATGGCAAGAGCGCAATTTAGGGGACTTTTTCAATAGTTCAGGCTTATTTCAGTCATTACTTCATTCAGTCTTCAAATATTTGTTGAAATCTATGTGCTAGACCCTATAGTAGGAACCAAAAGGTATTTCAAAATGAATAATAAATACAGTTCTTTCCTTGAGGAATAAGGTAACTGAGAGCCATTGTAGCTGTCCCATACTTTAGAACCAATATGAAGGAATAATTATTAGGAGCTGGGAAGAGAGGGTCCACTCAAGATAAATGAAGATTTTGAACGTTGGCAAGTGGGCCTTGCATGCTGTAGGCATGTAATAATTGGTAGTGGAATGAATTAATGAATGGTCCTGGATTCTTGGCATAGTCTTTATTTAACTGGCTTTCCTATCTCTTGCCTCTCTCCCTTTTTATTTAAAACCACAAATCCAATTTTTATAAAACTTGTTTTATCCACATCGACTTTCTGCTTGACACTCTAATGGCTTTCTGTTGCCCATGGGGGGCAAAGAAATGGAAGTAGTAGCCAGGTGTGGCAAAGCCTGGTTTTAAACATACTGAGGTTGAGACAGCCATTCCGGTCGAGGGAGCCAAGCAGGCAGTTGGAGCGACAGGACAAAAGCCTCAAAGGTGTAGATTTGAGAGTCGTCTGTATAAGAATGGCAGTCGAAGCCATGAAAGTAAATGGCATCTCAGAAAGAATAGAAGATATCGCGCGCGCGCGGTGTGTGTGTGTGTGTGTGTGTGTGTGTGTAAGAGAGAATGCATGTGTGTGCTTATGTGTGTTTGTGTCTTAGCCTCTCCCAAGCTGTAGCATTTCAGAGATTCCCTCCTGTGACATAGGGATTATAGCATATGTAGTAAAAGTTCCCTAATTTTAGTTATTTGCTTTTTTTCCCAAGATATAGCTTTTGTCTCTCCTTAAAAATTTGATTGCAATTATTAGAGATACTGGGAGATTCTTAGTAATAAATCACCTAAAAACCTCATTCATTCAGCAAGTAATGTTCAGACACTACTCTTTGCACAGCATATACTAACAATATAGAATATGCAGGGAAAGCCCAGGGGCGGAGGCTCTTTCTGATGTTTATAAGTGAGTCTGTCTTTGGGCCAGGTCACTGAAGAACCTTTAGAAGAAGAGACAGAGGATGTTGTGAACCTGTGGAATTCATTTAATGATGAAGAAGAGGAGGAAGCAATGGTGTTCTTTGTTCTGCAGGAGGGCACTGGGTACATGGCACCCACGCTGCGGGCCCTGGCCGTTGTCCACACAGTCATCTCTCTGGTCTGTGTGGTGGGCTACTACTGCCTCAAGGTGAGCTGTTTGTCTGTCTGTCTCTAATCTGACTCCTCGAGGCAGAACTGTCAGTTCTGAGCCCAGCCAACCCTTTGCTCTAATACTTTGCTGATAGAATAAGGTCCACAGAGCAGCAGCAGTCAGCTGACAGCTGCTTAGAACTGCAGAATCTCAGGCCCCACCCCAGGTCTTTTAAATCAGAATCTACAGCTTAACATGGTCCCCAGGTGATTGGTATGAACATTCAAGTTTGAGAAGCCTTGCTCTAAAGCATCCCATTGTAAGCACCTCTTGTCGAAATTTCACAAAATTAGAGTCATTAGGCTAAGTTACACGGAGAGCTATTTGTGAAAGGTTCTTCTGATCTTTAAATTGATGCTGACGTTTTTATAAAAATACTTTTTCATTACATTGGAACCATTTGAGATCTCAGAAGAAAACTTACTGATGTGTTACTGTTTCAGTTATCTATTGCTGCATAACAAACCACTCTAAAACTTAGTGGTTTAAGACAACTATTTTCTCTCTCTGATTCTGTGGGCTGACTGGGCACATTTGAGCAGCTCCCCTGCCCCCTATGAAGGGGCTGCATTGCAGTCAGCTGGGTGCTCAGCTGGGCTAGAATGGCCAAGATGGCACATTCCCATGCCTGGCACCTTGGTAGGGGACAGCTGGAAGGCTGGCTCAGCTGGGGTAGCTGGGCCTGACTTTCTGAGATCTCCCTCTTCATGTTGCCTCTCCACAAGATCTCTCCAGTAGGGCAGCTGGACTTCTTGCATGATGGCTTGGGGTTTCTAAAAAGAGCACAAAAGTGGAAGGTGCTAGCCCTTCTTAAGTCCAAGGCCCATAACTGGCACAGTGTCGTTTCAACCACTATCTGTTGGTTAAAGCAGGTCACATGCCAGCCCAGATGCATTGTTGCATGAAGGGAGGGAGGTATCCAAGGGCATGAATACTAGGGAGCATGGCTCATTGGGGCCATCTTTGGACACTACTACCATGTGTCAGTCTTCAATCATTCAATTTTTGGTGTTCTAAGTCCAGTTCTAGTTCTACTATATCACAATTTTATTTTCCTCACTGCTTTTCTCATTACTTTTTTCTCATTACATTTTTTTCTGCCGTCTCTTGCATAGGAAGTCTCCTTGGCTGTACACCAAGCTATCTTCTTCCAGGGAAAAGTCCAGGAAATATATTTCTGTCCTTGTAGTCCTTTCTTCCCCCAGTGAATTATAGTACTGTATAGGAAGTACAGCTACCCTGCTGGAGAGATCGTGTGCCCTGGACCACACTAAGGACTCTATCGTAACAGTGAAAGTGTGGATTCAGGAGCCAGGCTGCCTGAGTTGGACTCACAGCTCTGCCACTTAACCTCCCTGGTCCTCTGTCTCTTCATCTGTAAAAATTAGTATTATGATAATACTAATAATATAGCAAATAGAGTTTATGGGGGGATTAAATGGATTAATATTGCAAATGTACTCAGAAGATTGGACATAGTAAACCCTAGAGCGTGTTAGTACTGTTCCTTAGTTCGAGGTCCTAAAGCTCAGCTTGTTGGATGGGATGCAGATGTACTGTGGACCTAGAGAAAACAAAAAAGAAACACTATCTAAGGAAGAAAAATGTGGAAGTTCTACTTATAAGTGTATACAAATTCCTAGAAGATTGAAGGGAAATGCTTTGAGTCCCAGAGATCAGCACTGCTCTAAAACTTGATATTATTATTCTTCAGAGTCATTTCAAAACACAGCAGAGTAGCTGTGATCTTGCCTCCCCTCCTGCCACACCCACTAACTGACAGCAGTCATTGCTTCCTCGCAGTGAGCAATGCCTGTTATGAGCCTTTCCACCTTCCTATCATTAGGCTTTTATTTCCTTGATGTTGTTTCATTGTTTTAAAGAAAAAAAAATAGCAAGAGGTCACTCTTTACAAATTAGTATCTGTGTTTTGTCCTTTTGTTTTGGAAATAAAGCAGCAGCATGGGGTATGTGCACATCATGAGTTTTGAGGTAGAGTTTGGAGGCCAAGGTCTCAAGGATGTTTCCAAGTAACCAGGGGCATCTAAGCCCTGACTCGGAATCGAATTAAGCTTTCCTGGCTAGAGAAGCTCTGGCTATTCTGACTTGTCATTTTGTGGGATTTCAGCAGTATCCTCTGACCTCATTCATTCTGTCCCGTGTTTGAAGTGTGTGTATGCTTAGTGATGGTTGGGGCAGGTGGATTATTTTCCTGTCTCTCTCTGTATTCCCTTTGGTGGTAGGTCTTTATAGCATGACACCACATCTAGTCTAAAATTAAAGCTACCATTATAAGAGAATAAGGAGTGATAGTAGGAATCAAATAAGTGTGCTACTGCCTGGCAGGAGCTCTTTACTGAAAGAATATCAGGAAGAAAACTTCAGTAGTGCAAGACTGTGTACAGAGTCTACTGAATCCCCTCATTCTAACTAGCAACCTGCATTTCATTAACTAAACTTCAAAGCCATGAGGTGAATATGACCCTGGACATTGAGGACGGTTGGAACATTTCATCATATTCCTGAGGCAGGCCAATCTATTCCAGAATAGTTTATTGTTCTTTCTAAGTCTTGGTGCAACTCCAGCCTAGGAGTCTTAGGAGATCTAACTCATTTGGCCCTGGGACTCAGCACTTCTCACTAGGCCTCCTCACTAGGATTGGTCAAGGAGTCTAGTTTGTATTAATATCAGCTATTTAACTGAAAGCTTAAAGGGTGGCCCATATCAGATCAGCCTTTGGAGAGGCAGGTATATTAGCCAAAGGAGTGAGAAGGGATTTATTTGGCTTTGATCCCACAACTGGGCACTCTAAGAATCCCACTATAAGGAGATTGTTGCTCTGAAGTTGGAAGGTTACTTTGCAACAAATGCTTGGAAGCAGGTGCTTTAATCACAAAGCCTTCTCTGAGTAAGCACTGTCTTCCCACTCTAGGTCCCTTTGGTGGTATTCAAAAGGGAAAAAGAAATTGCCAGGAAGCTGGAGTTTGATGGCCTGTATATTACAGAACAGCCATCTGAAGATGACATCAAGGGGCAGTGGGACCGCTTGGTGATCAACACACCGTAAGTGTCCCTCCATCCTGAACCTGAAAAGCAAATGGAGTCTGTACTGCAGATAGATCAATAACTCTTTCTTCACCAGTCTTGGGAACTGGTTAATACAAACTCTCCTTTGGTTTCTGGGACTTTTCTCCCTTGCCTTTTCAATAAAGTAGCTTATTGCCCCTAAAAACACTTGTCTATATCTCTATGAGTTTAATGGGGGACAGAGAATATCATCAGGAGGTACTGAGCATATTTGATTAAGACCATACTGTCCAGTACAATGTTGCTTAAACTAGTTTTCCATGTTTGCGTCACCTAGAGGGTTTCTAGGGCATAAGTGGCCCAGGAGTCTGGAGACCAAGCTGATCAGCTTCTCCAGAGCCCCCCATGGCACAGTAGCAAACTTCTTTCCTGATATTCATTAGTGATTAGTGATGGTAATTCTTACTTAGTCAGTGACTAATGATATTAGTAATATTCATTCTCCTGTTTTAATTTAGAGTTTTTCCACTTAGGTATTTGTCCCTAAATATATTGCTTCATTCTGACTATTTTGAACTTTATTTAAATGGAATTATACTATATACATTATACTGTCACTTGAATCTTTTGTTTAGCATTATTTCTGGGAACTTACCTATATTGATGTGTGTAGCTATAGTTTGTTCATTTTCAAAGCTGTAGCATTTGCATAACAGCAAGTGTATTATGTATTTATCCATTTTCCTGACAGTGGATATTTCACCTGTTTTCAGTTTCTGGCTATTACAGGCAGTGCTACAATGAACATTCTTATACCTGAGCACAAGTCAAAGAGTTTCTCTAAAGAATAGACCCAGGACAGGAATTTGCTGAGTAGGAGGATATGTACAATGTTTGTTCCAATTTACATCCCAAACAGTACTATATGAGAGCTTCTACTTCTCTACCTCTTTGCCAGCACTTGTTATAGGCAGATAATTTTGCTAATCTGGTAGGTGTATAATGGCACCTCATTGTACATTTCCCTCATTACTGAAGGGGTTGAGCATCTTGTATTCTTTTTCCTGAACCTTCATATATAGATGTATTCTTTATTTATACATTTCCCTTCTGAAGGGTCTGTTCTCTATGCCACACTTTAAGGAATATGACCAAGTAAAAAATATGTTTTCTACCTTCAAGGAACTTACGTACCTAGTCAGGGAACAAGAAATTCAGAATGCTCACACCAAGGTAAGATCATGTCTGTGAAAGGGTCTCGCCCATAGCCTGTGGTCCTTGGCCTTCAGCATCACTTGAGGAATCATCTACTTAAGGCAAAATATGACCAAGGCTGGGTTGTATTATACAGACCATTTGTATAAAGGATTTACGAGAAAGGAGATATCAGTGTGGTAGAGGAAGCAAGGCTTGATTTTTATCTGTTTTGTTTATTTTAGATTCTAAATGCAATACATGAAAAAAAAATCAAGTAGCAGAGAAATGCACAAAGAACAAAGTCAAAATAATTGTTATTTTCATCCCCCAGAGATAAAATTAGCAGTTTACTCTGTAACACCAGCATTTGTTTTTGTTTTTAAGCGGCATCTAGATGTTTAAGACAAAGAAACTGCTTTAACAAACCAAAATAATAATAATAATAACACATATTTTCAAAAGTCTACTGCCCTGTTGGAGGAGAGGTGGCATTTGCTCAGGGCAGGTCCCCACTTCCTTATCACCAACCATGATGGTCTCTGTAGAGTAGGGAACTATTGCGTTCCAGAGTCAAAAAGAGTGACTCAAAGGAAAACAAAAGCAAGAATGCATGTACCAAGGGCCAGAGGATCCTTAGCTGCCATCTGGCCTTACAAGGAACATTCCTAGGAAAGATTCAATAATCCTGAATAGAGGCAACATATTTTAAACAGTTTTTGCTAACATACCTGAAGATGACAGGTCTTTCTTGATTTTAACAATAAGAAACTATTTGCAGTGCAGCTGGTACAAGCAGAAGAAAGAAGATCTCTCTGGGGAGGTGAGGGATGGTATGGAACAAGGAACTGCTTCCAAAGGAGAGAGGGATCTAACTTCCTGGGGAAAGGAGGCCACTGGAGTTACGTGGGAATAGAAAATATAGCAGAAGAGCACTCAGGTTAAAAGAAAATCCTATATAAATTAGCTAAACGTGATTCCCAGACTGGAAACTTCATAAAGTTAGGGACCTTGTCTACACTTTCTACCACATCCCGCATCCCCAGCACCCACCCCAGTTACTGACATGGTGACTCCTTGAATGCATGGGTTTTCTACGGCATTTTCTTTCTGGTTATACTGGGATCAAGGAAAGGATCAAGAAACATATATCTATTTCTATCTAGTCTGCCATCACAATTCCTGGCTTTTAAACCATAATTTTGAGATAGAAAATGAAGAGTGGTTTTCCGAGTATTTCAGAAGTCAATACAAAGTAGTGAAACCATAAATCAGTAGACCTGTGATGACTTTGAACTTCAATTAAGTCTTGAATTCTTTAGTGAGCAGGACAGAAACCAAAAAGATCACAGATCCAGACACTCAAAATAGAAATTTCTTGATGTACTTGCCTTGATGTTAAGAATTAAAAACCTGGGCTGGGCATGGTGGCCCATGCCTGTAATCCCAGCACTTCAGGAAGCTGAGGTGAGAGGATTACTTGAGGCCAGGAGTTCGAGGTTTCAGTGAACTATGATTGGGCCACTGCACTCTAGCCTGCGCAACAGAGCAAAACCCTGTCTCAACAACAACAACAACAACAAAGAATTAAGAACCTCTCTTTTTCATTTTGTTTTACAGGTCTTTTCCTAACAACTATTGGGACAAGTTTGTAAAGAGAAAGGTATGCCTTGCCAGTGGGGCTGAGTTCCATGATCACAAAGAAATGTGTACTTTTTTTTTAAGTTCACCATATACAAACATGAGTAAATATGATGTTACTTCTGTGATGGTGTCTTAAGAAGAGTAAGTCACAGAAGAGGTTGTATGTGAACATGTGTAGGTTTTTGGCATCATTCCTATACTCACCTGTCTTAAACAGCTTAACACAATCCTTGTAGTTTTCTGTGCACTCAGTTTTTCTCCCCTCCAAAAGGATATCAGCTTGAAGAGCAGTTTTCATGTAATTGTCTATCACTTCTATTTTCTCTGGGGGTTATTTTTTTCTGTTGCATTTTTTTTGGTTTATATAATTTTATTTTCCCATAGGTAAAGGAATATTTGCTCATTATGAAATATTTAGAAAATACAAAAGTAGAAAGAAAATCCTCCTGTAAATCACCCATAACTCCACCAAAGTAAAAGAATTATTAAATAACCTTTCCTTTAGTCTTTTTACTATACACATTTACACATGTATAGAAAACTGGGAGCTAACAGTTATTGAATGCTACGATGCATCTAGTACTTTGCCAGAGGTTCAAATATATTATTTCATTTACTTCTCATCATATCCTGTTGCATTTTGAATCATGTCTTAACAAGAGCCCAGAGGGTAGCAAAGCTCTGAAGACCGCAGAGCTAGAGGAGACGTGGCTGGTGGCGTGTGACCTGGGCTCACCCTGTCATTCTCTGCTCTAGGTGATCAACAAGTATGGAGATCTCTACGGAGCAGAGCGCATTGCTGAACTCCTGGGTTTGGACAAAAATGCCCTTGACTTTAGCCCCATAGAAGAGACCAAAGCAGAGGCTGCTTCTCTGGTGTCATGGTACAGAGCTCAAGAGTTAAAATCCCAAGTGGCTAAAATAGATGCTTTGTTTTTCCATTGGTCTTCAGTGTGCTCAAGGGAAAAATCACAACCATGTCTTTGTTCTCTCAGGCACTGGTCCAGCTTAGGTGTTTCTCCTAGGTTCTAACATATTGGGAGAGCACTGCTTTAAAAATTTGAAGACCAGTTTTTATGCCCAATAGATCTGAAAAAGAAAGACTAATTAAAATTTCAGGATGTGTGATTCAACCATTCTCTGTCTCATGGGGAACGCATACAACTTGATAAAGCTCAGAGCCATATTTAGGTCATTAAACCTGAGAGAAAAAACTTAATTTTTCCCCTGATTAAACACTTAACATTTATAAGTTTTAAAATTATTTGTTCTTCTTTAGGCTAAGTTCCATTGACATGAAGTACCATATCTGGAAGCTGGGGGTTGTTTTTACCGACAACGTAAGTATTGCACCTGGAAAAACAAGATTCAGGGATGTTATTAGATCCACAGGGAAACAAGCTATGGAGGATGCCCAGAAAGATTCAGGGGTTGCTTTTCAAAGACCCAGAGCTTTATACGTGCTGTGGGAGCACTTCTCTCTTGTAGAAAGGTGTAAGGTGGGTGGAGCTTCACGTGGCAATTCCTGAGCCAGCTCACAGCACCTCAGCACATAAATCCCCACTATCCTCACTTTGTCCCCAAAGAAGAGAAAAAACGGTTTGATGAGCACATCATGAGGCAAAAATGCCTAAAAAGCTGCTAAATTTCTTCCAATTCCACAGTCCTTTCTCTACCTTGCCTGGTATACAACCATGTCAGTCCTGGGCCACTACAACAACTTCTTCTTTGCTGCTCATCTGTTGGATATTGCCATGGGCTTCAAGACGCTGAGAACTATTCTGTCATCTGTAACTCACAATGGCAAACAGGTATTGGTCTATACTGATGCAGAACAGAATGGACCTACATATGAATGGAAAAAAATAAACAACAACAGGTAGTAGGTTAGGTATGACAGGAAGGAATGTGTCACAGTGTACAATGTACTTTTCTTGGCCAAACACTTGAACTAATAGTGACTATTTTTGCAAAATTGTAGCCAATTAAAAATATAACTGCAGCCATCATGTAAGAGGTGTACGACCTTGATTCAGAGACCCTTAACATGTAGATGAACCAGGGGAGGGAGGGAGGTGATGAGCATATCAGAATAACCTTGGAGACCTTCTTTAGGTCTACTCTTTCCTCCATGGATCTGATACACTCCCAGGCTTAGCAAGTAGACATACCGTATATAGTTAGAAAATTCTCCAGGTACTTCTGATATGTGCCTCCAATTAAGAACCAATGATTTAAGATATATATTTTTATATATGTATATTTATTATATAGTATATACATATTACATATTTTACGTACATACACATATATAATGTGTAATATGTGTATACTATTATAACAAATATATAGCTAATATTTGTGCATATTATATGTATATATAATAGCTAATATTTATACATATTATATAGTTAATATTATGGTTAATCGGGTAATTGACTCTGACAATATATAGAAGACTGGATATTGACAAGACTGGATATATAGCGATGGCTATAGCCATATTAAAATCCTCCAATGGCTTTTCCTTGTCTACAGATTCAAACTGCTTAGCATTTCATTCCTCACTAAATACAGTTCTATGTATGAGATATGTTCTCTCACATCTCTTAACCTTTGTATCGAGAGGGAGAAAAGAGAAAAGAAGGAAGTTAAAATGTGCCATGCTTGTGGCATGTCCCAGGTACTGTGTAAGGCAGATGTTATGCTCACTTTACAGATAAGAGAACTGAGGCTCAGAGAGGCTAAGTGTCTCACCGAAGCCCACACAGCTTCTAAGTGGCAGAGCTTAGATTCAAGCCCTTTTCTTCCTTGGTGCAAAGTCCAGGTTCTTTCTCTTTTTTCTAAACCAACTGCTTTCGGTGAGGTCTGCTATCCAAGGTTTGAGTAACTACTCCTCCCTCAAGAGGTCACTAAATACATCTCTCTGGTACTCACCTTAGCATTCAAGCCCACTCCCTCTTGGGTAGCTCTTTGAAGGCAAAGATATTATCTTGTTGATCTTCATACCTAGTCCCTGGTGTAGGCCAGATGTGCAGGTCCTGTGTATTCCTTATTCGTGCTGCTGAGCCCTTACCTACGAAGCCTGGAGGTAGGCATGCCCCGGGACCCCACAAAGGACCTGGGCAGATTTCTTGGTAGTAAAAAAATGTTACTTGGCTCAACCATCATAATTCTCCTAGTAACTTCAAACTTGCCACAATTATCCAGTTCATGGTTATTTATGAAATAGTGTAATGTAGGGACACCCACCAGTCCAAAGAACCTTTGGTTTTTTGTAGAGGCAGCATTAGAACAGAAGCTGCATTAAGAAGTCTCAGGAAACTGCTAACTCTGTCTAAAAAAAAAAAAAAAAAAGAGTTATATCCCTCCTCAGAGCACCTTCACTATTCAATACTTCAGTACCTTTGTATTTTACATATGCCCAATCCAGTACCCTATGCATCAGTTTGCATGGGCTGCCGTAACAAAATACCACAGACTGGGGAGCTTAGACAATGGAGGTTTATTTTCTCACAGTTCTGGAGGAGGGAAGTCTGGTATAAGGTGCTGACAGGGCTGGTTTCCTCCAAGGCCTCTCTCCTTGGCTTGCGGTTGGCCGTGCTCTTGGTGCTTCTTCACATGATCGTCCCTGTGTGTGTGCATGGGTCTGGGGTCTGTCTCTGTCTCTATCCTAATCTCCATATAAGGACACCAGTGAGATTGGATTCGGGCCCACCCTAGCAGCCTCATTTTACTTAATCACCTCTTTAAAGGTCTCCAAAGGCGTCCCATTCTGAGGCACTGGTGGTTAGGGCTTCTGTGCATGAATTTGAGAGGACACAATTCAGCCCATGACACCCCCTCATTATTCTTTACCCCAGTAAGCCTGTCCCTCCTCTGCGGTCCCGTCTTCCTCTGCCTGCAGCATGGCAGCCTGCACCGCCAGCCCTCGCCTTCCCCTCTCTCCTTGCAGGCCTCCTACTCCTCCTTGTTTCTTTGTGTCCCCCATGAACCTTTCAAAGGTAGAGAAGATCCCACCTCCTTTTCCTTTTCTGTCCTCGTTCCCAGTTGGTTCTGACTGTCGGTCTCCTGGCTGTGGTGGTTTATCTCTACACCGTGGTGGCTTTCAACTTCTTCCGCAAGTTCTACAACAAGAGTGAAGACGACGATGAGCCGGATATGAAGTGTGATGACATGATGACGGTGAGGGCCCGCCTCGGGCTGCCCGGTCCTCCCCCTCAAAGGAAGGAGGACAGTGTGGGGGTGGGATGGAGAACTAAGTGAGATCTGTAGGGTTGCAGAGCATAGTAGGGATTAGAGTCAAATACAGGTGTCTCATTCGAGAGGGAGAAGTGTCCTGGGAAGACGGAAGTGACGGAAGTAGGTTTCATCACCACACGTCTGCGCCTAGTGGAAAGAGAAGCGCCCCACAGAGTGGGTCATCATTCACCTAAACTTGTCCTGGGGTAGAGATGACATATTGTTATGAATGGACCTGTATCTAAATTTCATGGAAGTCGAACTTTGTCGTCTCTGAGAACTGGGAGCAAAGTCCCGTGGATTGGGTTCAGGTACCTGATTTATTTCAGCAAGCCAGTGGGGGTTCTTTCAGAACAGCACCATGGGCTAAAGAACGTGACAGCAGCAGGACCAGGTCAGAGGGGTCCCTGTGAGCCCAGACCCTTGTGGAAAAGAAAGGCACAGCTCAGGTGAGCCAACACAGCTTCATACCATCTCTAAAGTTTATATTGACTGGGTTTCAGAAAAAAAACATGGGTCTCAGGGACAGGTGACAGCACACTGCCCCAGTGTGTGATCAATTCTCTATAAAACAGGTAACACTTCTTGGCTAAAAACTCTCCTTGTGCTTCTTGGGCCGAGCACCCTCATGAGATGGCAGCTAGTCACTAGAGCACCAGTGTGACCAGTACCCATCTTCAGGCTGCCCTTGGCTTTTGAGTTACCAGTTGTGGGACAGACTGTCCTTTCCCATGAATCTAACTCATCCACTCAGGTGGAGAGACAGCGGGTACCCTGCTCAGTGAGCACTGCAGTGCCTAGTGCCCACAATGGATCACACGTGCACAAAAGGAGAGAAAAAGTCTATTGTCTAAGATGCTGCTGAAATCATGCCCTACCAGGTGTATGGGGGATGCAGGAGAAGAGGGGCCTTTCCCAGAGTTTACAGCACAGCCTGAAGGCCAGGTTAACACTTCTTAAATAAGAGAAAACTGGTATCTGGCATATGTCATACTCATCAGGGCTTAAAGATCTTTCAACGTACACACCTTAAATGAGTACCATTGTATGTATCAAATAGATCAAAACTGTTTTTTTAAAATGGGCCAAAAATACCTTTAAAAATCCTAAGTGTAACAACAATCTTTCCATCTTTGTAGACACCAAACTGACCAGTGGGTGTAGGGGATAGCAGGTAGCAAGAATACTGATACCACTGAAGAATTCAGGGCTGCCATCCTCTGATCTAATCGCGTGAATGATCTGACCATCTTGCTGAAAACTAACAAAACTCTGTGACTTTTACCTGAATTGCCATTATTTTTCTTCTCTAGTGTTACCTCTTCCACATGTACGTTGGCGTGAGAGCAGGAGGGGGCATTGGTGATGAAATTGAAGACCCTGCTGGTGATCCCTATGAGATGTATCGCATCGTCTTCGACATTACCTTTTTCTTCTTTGTCATCGTCATCTTGCTGGCCATCATTCAAGGTATGGTTGCCAATTACATTAAGTACGAACAGGGTTTAAGCCACTTCTTTTTGTTTTCCTGCACCTATGACTTGTTTATGAAGAAGATTGTGAATTCATTTACTTGTTATTAATAATTTAGCAAGTATTTATTGAGCATCTACTATATGTGAGGCTTTGGCTATTTATAAAGCCAAAGACACACCCAGGCACTATTGTGAGAACCTTGACAATCCACCCAGAGGACCCCTTTCCTTCTCTTTTCCTACTCAGAATTATTTCCTCATCTCTTCTGCTCCCGATACCTCCTGTGGCTAGTGAGGTGGGCAAGGAGCAGAGGAACTGTGAGAGTAGAACATGTTTTTTCTTCTTGTGCGGGTGGTGGGGGGAAGAAGGGGTATTGGTATTTTAGTCAATAGCTTGTCAGGAATTGGAGAACGATGATGATGAATTTAGTTTGAGTCATGCTGGGCTAAGGTACCTGTAAGACATGCAGGTGTTGAGGGCTGAGAAGCAAAGACACTGAGGAGGAGCGCTCGTGTCCGAGGGCTAGGAGAAGAGGAAGAGGCATCCCGAAGCTGAAGACACGTGGCTAAGCAAAGCAGGAGGGCAGCGAGGGAGCAGTGGAAAGGAAGGATTTCAAGGAGGAGCATGTAGCTAACACCATCAAATAGCGGAAGGGTGGAGTTAAGAGGAACAATGAGAACCCGTCAGCCAGGATGCAGCATTTGTAAACATGAGCATTTTTTTTTCTTAATTTTGCTTTAGTGGAATAGTGCAGCTTGATAATTCACTTTTTTGACAAAACAAAGTGACCTCTGCCACGCCATCATTCCTCTACCTCCAATCACCACACAGATTATTTAAGGTGCTTTGTCTGTCTTTGTATTTAAAATTCCAGGTCTTATTATCGATGCTTTCGGAGAGCTGAGAGACCAGCAGGAACAAGTACGAGAAGACATGGAGGTAACGTTCTTCTTACTACTAATTCCAACTCTATTTTATAGCCCCACAGCAAATGGATTTTTTAAACAATAGGTTCTGCTATTACTTAGGGCTAGTCTTAGACCAAACTACAGTTTGTCTTCCGTGTGTTCCAGCTCTGGGCATCTCCGCCCACACCCTCCCCGCCCTCCCCGCCCTCCCCGCCCCTGCCCGACCTCCCTGCTGCGCCTCCACTGCCCGTGCCTGGAGCGGGGGTAGCAGTGTCCTCAGCTGACCAGGCGCCGAGTGTGCGGCACGCCAGAGTGAACCGCTAACAGCCAAAGGCATTAGAGAGAGATTCTCCATTGTCCCTCCGTTCCCCTAGAGACCGTGACCCTTTTCCCTCCTGCCTGTACTGTCATGCCTACTAATGCCTTTTCTGCCTTGGTTACATTTTTTAGACTAAATGTTTCATCTGTGGGATTGGCAATGACTACTTTGACACGACCCCTCATGGTTTTGAAACACATACGTTACAAGAGCACAACTTAGCAAACTACTTGTGAGTATTCTTGGTTAATAGAAGTGATGGGAATTGTAGGGTAAAAAAAAGTTATGTCATATAGTTCAGTCTCTGCTGATGCCATTTCTTCCTTTTTCTCTGAAAAAGTAGAAGCGATCAGAAAAGCACTCCCAGGAGTCCCCATGAGCCCGTGTCGTGTCTGTATACTCTGACCTCCGCATGTTTCCACAGCCCTGCGTTGCAGGCTGTCCTGCTCCTAGCAAAGGCCAGCCCCGCGACCTGGGCTTGGATCCCATCCCTCCTCAAGGACACACCTCCAGCAATTTCTCTTTCTCTACTGCACTTTTCCTATCACCATATAAACATGTTGTTTTTTTTCCAATCCTGAAGGAAGGAAAGTCTCTGGCCCCATTTTTACTTCCAGCTATTGCTCTACTTCTTTTCCCCCTTCCACAAAACTTGAGAACTGTCCGTGCTCACTGTCTCCAGTTTTTCCCTTCCCATTCCCCTGTGAACCCCTTCCTGGCCAGGCCTGCCTTCCCACCATGTCACATGATTTGGTCTTGTCGAGGGGGCCAGTGACCTGCATGGTGCTAAATTCTGTGGTCAGTTTTCAGGCCTCACCATGTCTGCCCTTTCCCATTAATACAGACGCCCCATGAGGATGGGATGTTTGGGGGTATGTCTGTTTTCACACTGCTTTATCCCAGCACCTAAAGCAATGTCTGGCACCCAATAGGCAAATAATAAATGAATATTTCACTTTTTCTAAGGTAAAGCATTCACTCAAGAACAAGTAACTTGAGCCTACTAAGTACCAGCGACGTCCTATAAAATTTATAACTTACAGAATTTATAGAGTATATTGATTATATTACCTGACAATTCAGATTCTGTAACTGAATCTTCAAGGAAAAAAAAGGCTGGGCTCTGCTCCCTGGCCTAGCTCTTCCCCCACCTCTCTACATTTTATCGCTTAGAAAGTCCTCATCTTTCTTTAGGATGGGCCAGGCCCAGCCTTTGGGGAAGGTGTTATTGCCAAAGAGAAGTGGCCAAGATAAGTCTTTTTGCTAGAAGATGAGTTTAAGACAAAACGACAAGTTTTTAAAAAGTAACTTTAGTATGCCCTTCCTCATGTCATGAGTACTTATCATTGTTCAGTCTCATTAAGGGAGTTTCCATCTTAATGGAGGTGAATATGCATTCCTTAGTAGAGGAATGCCATCCTCCATAAGGTGGGCACGTGGCCATATGTCAATACCAGTGGGTTATGGACCAGTGGAAAGATGTTACCCTGGTTGGAACCACTTCTACACCTTCCCATGGCACTCTGTACTATAATGGTCTCTTTTTCTGCCTCTATCCCCTTCTAGCACTGAGCTTGAAGGGAAAGATCACAACTTATTCATGTCTGGGCCTCCCACCTAAAATGGTGCTTTGTTAAGCAAATGTGCTGGGAAAGGAATAATGTCTTAAGCATGTCAAACATGATAAAGATATTGGCCCTGCCTTCTTTCTTAGTTTTACTAAAGGAGAAGGGGAAAGGCAACTAACATATTTATAGAGCCACTGCTGCGAGCCAGGACCTGAAGCTACAGATATAGTACCACCCTTAGAGAACTCAAGATCTGGGGTTCAGCCTCCCTCCACCCTTAGAAGGTTATTTCTACTTTCTCTTCCTTACCACCAGCCTCATAATCCTTTTCATGAAGGGCACAAGTTTCATTTGGAAACTGTCTCTGAGATCATACAATGTGAGCTGAGAGTTCAGCTGCAGCCCCCTGGGATACTTATGTGTCACAGACAGACAAACCTGAGACACGTATTATGGTTACAGCAAGTGAAAGTACACTGGCATTTCCCAGCTATCTATAATAAAAACAAAACTATACTTCTGGAAGAACCAGAGCAACTCAATGAGATGAAATATTTTCTACCTTTTTCGTGACAGATATCCTTGAGACATACATGTAATTTCAATTCTACATTTTTATGAGATGATAAATTGGCCTATTAAAAATTATATGGTAAGAGTTTAGGCTACTGTTGTTTTATTGTTTAGGATTTTCTTAACAGTAAAACAGTGGCCAGAACACTACCTTATCTTAGCTCAAGGTTTAGGAATAGTAAAAAGGATCTCTCCTCACAGGCTAATTTTGAGGTTGACGTGTATTGTCCTTAAGCCCCACTTCCCTGATTCTTTAAGGCATTGTAGACAGCATGATGCCAAACATTTTGAACCCTGATTCCAGTTTACCTGAGTAAGTGAACTTAGGTTTCTTGACCAAAATATCTATCTTTTCCTCATTTATTTTACCTTTTTTCCTTGTTCCAGGTTCTTTCTGATGTATTTGATTAACAAAGATGAAACAGAACACACGGGTCAGGTGAGAAATAAAATGCCTTTAATTAAGAATCACACACCTGCGTTGGATCGCCCCTTTTCCAAGTCTTGAGACTTAGCAGAGCATAGGCTATCTGAAATAGACAGACGACCCCATTAGTCTCTTGCATGCATTTTGTGACTTAATAAGCAGCCAGAATTCTGTGGCTACCTCAGTCTATTCCAAAAGTCCCCATGGTCATCCCTCCTAACAAACACTGACATTTCCTAAACCCTTATGGTTCCTGCTTCAGACTAGAATAGCTGGAGGTGGGGGGAACATTATAGAGAAAAAGACAATGAGAAACGGAGTGGGTGGCTGTAACAAAGAGCGGGAACAGCCGAGTAAAACGGAATGAGAGACAGCCTAAGAAAGATAATGGCCTTGTGTGTGGGTGACAACGGGAAGGTGGAGGTGTGGGTGTGAGAGGATGCGTGAAAGGACGTGTCAAGAGATTCTGTGACTACGTGTGAAAAAGAAATGGAGAGGTAGCGAACAAGAGAGGGGAACGTGGGTTAGCAGATATTCAAACATCACTGGATTTGTAGGAAAACTTTACAGCTAAAACACTCAAAGGGAGAGGCAGCTGCTTTCCAGAGCTGCCTTTAGTTCTCCAGGCATCTGCCTAAGCTAATAGCACTAAATGTTCCATCATCGTTGTGCTTTCTCCTGCCTTCCACCAATTACAAGTGACACGCAGTCAGCCTACTGCTAGATCTTTAAGTATTTTTAGTGGCAAACACAGAGTTGTTTTCAGTTTTGTGGGGGGAGGGGTAGAGGAGGGGGACTTTTTTCCTCCTCCCCTGCCAGCACTGTCAGGGGGATGTGGCTTCTTGCTCCCAGAGCGGCCTGGGCTGGAACAGAGCAAGGAATAATGTGCTGGTTTGGCTGCCTCAGTCTTCCTAAATGAAGCCATACAGAGCAAAAGCAAACTGGCTTCTAGCTTAGTGTGGTTTAGAAATAATAAGTACCCTTTGTTCATGTTATTTCAGGAATCTTATGTCTGGAAGATGTACCAAGAAAGGTGCTGGGATTTCTTCCCAGCTGGCGACTGCTTTCGTAAACAATATGAAGATCAGCTTGGATAGATCTGAGTAAAAGAAGCGCCACAATTCTGGACAGTCATCTTCCAGTGAAATAAAATCTTTTTTTATGGTTCTGCGACATATTGGAAATCTGACATTTTCTACATGTCTCCCTTACAAGAAAATGTGCTATTTTGAAATTGATTTGGCTTTTTGTGCCTAATGGACATACACTGTGGGAGATAACCTGTCGTCAAAATGCTTAAAAAGGTTAAAAAAAAAAAGATGGCAAAGAATGAAGGAAGCTCTCGTTGAATGCCTTCAAGTTTTTCAGTAACTAGTTTGTCGGGGTGGGAGCATTGAGGAACAGCCTAGAGAAGTATGAAGTCTTGAATGCATAATAGCTAAAGTTTTAAACACTTGAATGTTATAGGACAGTATCCAACTAGTTAGTGACTCATGGTCTGAACTACAAAAAATCATTTCAACTGCAGTCTAATTTCCCATGGTACTTGCTAGTGACTGTATCCAGAAGCAGCTTGAAAAGCTTTAAGCAGTTAAAGAAATAGAAAAAAAAAAACCCAACACTTTGTCGACACTGAAATATCGATTAAGTGCCTTAAAAAAATCTCTTTAGATATAGCTATGCAAGTTTTTTATGTTTGTGTTCCAGAAGGACAGTTCCATGAATTAATTAGTTGTGTTGATCTTCTGTCTTACTTTATGAAACTGCACTTGAAGGTTATTCATTTTTTTTAGTAACAGCTTGTCAACTGCTGTTATTAGAAGTACTGTACTGGAAATTCAGAAAAATCTCAATCTTATGCCAAAATTGAGTAATGCTTTATGGTCCCCTGTAAGTAGTGGAGCTGCTGTGTTTAGGTGAATCTCCTCAAATAAAATGAAGTGCCCATTGCAATAAAGTAATACACACCGATCCATGGTTTGACCTCTTGGAATGTACCACTCTGTGACCGCTGGGGAAAGGGACATAAGACCCCACAGCTGCACAAGGAAGAGAAAAATCCATAGAGCAGTGTTTGTTTATTTTGGCCAAATGCATGCCTCACTGGCATCGATTCTCTTCAGCAGCAGCAGCACCTGCTATGCTGTAAACATTACCAGGAAAGAGGCTAGAAACAAGAGCCATACATCCCCTGCCCTTAAGGAAAATAAATGCAACAAGCCTCTTCAATGTCTTATCTCTCTCAGATGTTGTCAAGCACAGAGGTGGGCATTTACTGCTGTAAGCGTAATGGGACACACGGGCTTGGGGCGTGCTTGTAAACTAGGTGTTCCCGAAGGAAAGCCTTATGCCCACCCTTACTTAGAAGGCAACCAAAATTTGCTTCAGGCACTTTTTTTTTTCTTTCAAGAAATCATGCTGTCCAACCAGTCTTCGAGCTCTTCCTCGGTAACATTTTTTGATGTACTTGGTTGCTCAGGTTCCACGTTCTTTTCTTCAGTCACAGATGGTTTTGCAGGAACTGGGGAAATAAAAGCAATGTTAACAACCTTGTGTTAGTCCCTAGGGTTTGCTCCAGGATATAATTCAGCCCTAATTATTACTTTCCTTACAACAAGGGGAAACATCATTATTGTTACTCCCTAAAATGATACAGTAATATCTAAACAAGTTAATAAATGGAAAGTAGAGATTTGCTCTTCTATTTATTCTGAAGTTACAGTGCACTAGTTTTCTGTTTTTTTGTTTTAAAGACCAACAGCTCAGTTTTCTTTTCACTGTTGTAGCAATCCTGGAAAATCATTAAAGGCTCTTGAATACAGGACTCGCCTTGGGCCTCACCACATCATATGGGCCATCATCTCACAGAACATGCACAAATTAGAAAGTGTTCTTCTTTTGTAGGAAAAAAAATCAAAATAGCAAGAAAGAAGGATGAAAAGTTGGCCTGTTCAGTCGATTAAAAGGTCTGCCACTGAAAAGCTGAGAGCTACAGGTATCCTAATGCCTTTAGATAGCAGAAGTTCAATTTGCAGCCCCAGGATTATACTGCAATCAGGCAGGTAGCAGCTCTGGAAGCTCGGTATACAGAGTGAGAGGAATGTTGTCAGAAAGGTCAGCTTAGGGGGAAGCAGAGATGTGAGCAAGGAAATAGATGTCAGTGGACAACACTGGATCGATGTCAGACACCAACAGGGATGTGTACAGATGTGATACAGGTGGGCTGTTCTCACAGAAACACCAGAATCAAGATGATGGGTGGGGAATAAAATGAAAGCCATACCTTTTTCCTCTTGGGCTACTTCCCCATCTTTTTCAGATTTCAGGTCCTGAGAGGTCTGATCTGGTAAGATGTTATCCCCCTCTTTTACGGGCACATCTAAATTAAGCAACAGATCTAGTTCTTCTTCCAGGTGATCTGCCGCTGACTGCACCGGGGGAGCAGGTTTCTGAGAACACCCTGAAGGACCCAGTCTCAGGCTATCTTTGCCCAGGGACTCGGGGCAGCCAGCAGTGGCAGATTTCAGCTCAGAGATGGGCCCCCTTCCTCCATGCCCCAAGGGCCCCTTTAGCTGCATCCCTAGTCCCTTGCCGTCATCACTTCTCTTTGGTTTCACTTGAGGAAGCTCCAAAGGAACTGTGGCCTGAAAGAGAAGTATAATTAAGTTAAAAATGTGAGTCTTGCCATATTTGCCTAAGTAGAAACAAAACACAGGAAGCTAAAGAAGGTGTCAAACTTTATGGGGTAGGAAACTCAATTCAGACAGTTCATTCACAAAGTGTCTCTGGTTCAGGCCCTGGCCCAGAGCCCCTCTGGGTTGATCTGGGGTAAATGTGGGAACCCTCAGTGAAAACACCACAGCACTGTGCTGCCTGCTCTCCCCACCTTGGCCATAAGCTAACTAGCTTGGAGTTGGAATTAAAAGGTCCATATCTTCCTAGCGTTTGGCTGAAAACTGACAGTACCATAGGCCTTTCTGAATTCCTACTCAAATCTGTAACGAGACATGAATATCTGCAACATTCTGAGCCTTGACCTGGATGCTGACTCCATGGTTATAAATACTTATGTGTGCACTTTGCTGTACCTATGTTGCATTTTAATACAAGTTTAAAAATTTTCCAGGTGACTGTAACGTAAGGTTACAATCTAAAGCTGAGAATTACTGCTGTCAGGGGAAGGCTCCCTGGACCAGCATGGCCTCACAGTGGGCCGGTTCAGAATGAGGCGCAACCTCTAATGGGGGTCCTGACCCCTCATTTTTACATAAATAAGCATCCTGGACATTTAAGGTAGTATGGCTTTATACATAAACTGGAATAAACATCCAGCATTGTCACTTATGCAGGGTAAAGCTGGGACATGGTCCTCTAGATTCATTTAATTGGTCTGGAGTGGGTGTCTGGCATTGTTTTTAACTTCCCAGGTGATTCCTAATGTGCAAACAGGGTTGAGAATAACTGCTGTACAGCAAGGTGGAGGGTGGCAGCAGATTTTAAAAACAATTTAGCCAATAATTCAAAGGTACTGCAATTATCTTATACCTTTACTCTAATGCCTGCCACTAACATAACATCCTTCACTTTCAAATGCTCACACACCACTTCCTCGCTCTCCTGAGTCCTGGAGCCTTTATCTCAGCGTTCCCTGGTGTGTTCTGCTAAGCACTCCTCATCGTGTGGATCAAACCAAGCACTTCAGAACTTTGGACATCACTGGACACCCAGCAGGAAAAGACAGCAGCACTCTCCCAAACACCCTGAAAAATGTCTAAAGAACCCCCGGGGTGATCCCCCATCAGAGGCAAATGCAATCCTTTCTAGTTCTCTGCCGTGTCCCTACCTGTCCTCTAGCCCTGAACTCTGCCTACTGCCCTGAATTTTAGGCTCATAAGTGCAATGGAAACAGCAACTGGGTGGGTAACCAATTCATTGCTATGCTCAAGCTTAGCATCACATTCAGCCACAGAAGGAAGCTTATCATTTTAGTTGCTGGGGCCCATTTTTTTTTCTTTTTTAATTCAATAAAGCCACAATTAAATTTTGAAGTTCTTCCTGGTATAGTCCTTGGGTCTCCTCCTCTCTTAGTTCGTCAATTGCCACCTCATCCTGGTAACTCCCGAATTTATATTTCTAGCCTTAACTCTGAACTACAGATTTCTACACATCCAATTGATGCAGATTTCCATTTGGATAGCTCAGAGGCACAAACTCATCATGTTCAAACCTTCACCCCCTTCCTTATACTCTCTACCCCTGAGTTGCACAAGCTGGAAAACCTTGAATTCTTCCTTGACTGCTCTCTCTCCATTTTCAATATATTCCCAACTCCTGTTAATTTTACCTTTGAAATACTTCTTGGTAAAGTCCGCTTCTCTGACATCTCCATGTCACTACCCTAGTCCCAGCTACAGTGCTACTCACCTGGACGCTATGCTAGTCTCATAACGTTCCTCCCCTCATCTGTTCTGCTTGTGCGTGTAGACTTACCCACACACACACACTCCAATCCCACAGTCCGCTCTCCATCACCATCATCACTTCTGTTAATGCAGATCTGATTGGGTACCTCTCCTTTAAATGCCAGCTCAAATGTTCTTCTACTTTAGACCTCAGCTTATCTGTCACTTCTTCAGGAAAGCTGTTCCTAACTACACCACAGAGGAACCTGCTCTACTCTCATAACACACTGTACTGCACTACACTGTAATCAACTTACTGCCATATGTACATATTTGTATGACTATGTGACTGATTTGATTAATATCCATCTCTCCCAATGGCAATAAACTCCAGGAAGGCAGGAACCATGTCTGTCTACTTACCACTGTGTTCCTAGTGCCTAACACAGTGTGGCATATAAATATTTTGAGTAAAATAACAGCCAGACTTTATATTTTTACATTTCATTCAATTCCACTACATTTGATCTTTTAAAATGTTTCGAATATAAAATTGAAAAGAATAACTTTAAAAAATTATTGCATTCTCCTTTAAACTTTACAAAAGGCTACCTTGATGTAAAACCCTCAGCTTTATGAAAAGCCAAGTCTGAGACATCCTACAGAGGGAGGTTTTTCCCTCTTTTTCTTCTCCTGCCCTAATCCTGCCTGAAAGAAGCCTTCAGGGGTTTTACCTGAACCAACTCAGCAGCAACGTTGAGTCGTAGTGACAGAGGCAGTTCTTGAAGGGCTCGAACCAATGACTCACTATCCACGTAAAGTGCTGAATTCTATATATATATGTATAAAAAAAAGAAAGTATCAGATGATGATTAAGTATGACCTTTTGCAAATAAAACAGCAGAAAATGAAAGAAAGTAACTGTAAATAAATTATCCACTGGAGTTACTTTGGGCTGGGTGTGAGTCAGATCATAAATCACACTTGATGTGCTGTAGTTTCTATCAGCTCCACATTAAGATCAACAAAACCAGAACTACCTTCTTGAGCCACAGCTCACACTTTTGGAAAGCATCAGGGCAGTGATCACCCTCAGGGCAAGGTTGTTCAGTAACCTGCAAACTGGGAGGCTTTTGCAATTACCGGCAAGCCAAAAGAAAAATAAGCTTTTAATGAAGTCTAACTGGATACCCCCCTAAATTCAGACTGCTGGCCTTAGGGAGAAGAGGAAAGGGCTGTTTAGACAGTGAAATTGGGCTGACAGGTATCTAACAAATGCTTCTCTTTGAAGCAGAAAGAGAATGGAAACTCAGCCTCTAGCCAGATGCACTCTGTGTGAGGCCCGCACTAAAAGCTTCCTTTTACTCTTTTCTCATTCACAGAAGCAAAGTCAGGTCAACGACTGACCTCACAAATTGACACTATGTGAGAAAACATTCCAGGTAAGCCCATGGTCCCTAACAACTGCTTCTAGCTGTCCCCGCCACCTACGGGAAGCAAAAAACTAAAAGGTGGTCACATACAGAGGCAAATACCACTGGCCACCTAGTCTGCCAAGGACTGTCACAGGTCCAGCTAGGACCATTATCCTAAAACCACTGACTTCAAGTTGAAGAAAATCCAGTGGTCATCTAGTTTAACCTCTACTCCAATGCAGAAATGTCTCAAGTAGATGGGTTTATAATGACTAGAGTCACAGACACATTCATGGTGGGCTCAAGCAGAGCCCTGCCACTAAATCCAGACCCACTCTAACCACTAAGCCACACAATAGTGGTACATGGGGGTTGAAAGGAAGGGTCTGGCTTTCCAACTGGCCTGCTGAAGTTGTCCTGAGATAGCTAGCTCTTAGATTAGCAATGCTGGCAGCATCAAATATGACCCCTTGCCCCGGAAAAAGGGATTTTATATCTTAAAAATATAGTGTATTTAAGGAACAGGATGGAAGCTAGCAAAGCCCTGATAAGAATGTGGAAAATTCACTACGTGTTCAGGCCATTCCTTAGTCCTGAACACAGCACATTAAGTGCTATGATCAAGACCAGCATGGCCAAGTCTTTGTTCTCATGTTTGGGAAAACCCTCCCAACCCACTAGGAATGGTGATCCTGAATGCTTCACTCACAGGGAGTCCTGTGGCCAAGAACCTCCCATCAAATGCCACCCTGTAAGAAGACTTTCTTTTTTTGGTCACCAGTTTGTCTGATTAAGGGCTAAAGCTGATGGCCTTATAGTTAGCTGAAGTGAACTGCTTATAAAACTAAAGTGTAAATTTTAAAAATAGGTTTAATCGGAATAATAACCATGATTTAGCTTCTTTCCAGATATTTTAAAACAATTGGTGGGTTATTTTTGCCTGGGAAGCCCAGCTCCCACAACCACCTCGCCAACCTGATGGTCACTGGCAGTTGGAGCAGGCCACCTGGCCTTTAAACGCCTGGCCACTGATAGAAGTGGGCAACACCCACTGAGGATGGCATGACGGAGAGGTACAGGGAGCAGGGGGATGCCCTGATGCCTTCTTTCCTGTATCCCCTGAGGCTTGGAGAGGGAAGTTAGCATTGTTAGAACAAAGTCCCTCTACCCAACTTCTCTGCTGCCAGTGTGCACAGGACCCTGTCTGGGTGATGAGAATCTGTAGTCCTGAAAGTTCCTCTCTGGCGAGGAATCTTATCGGATTCTGTGTCTCAGTCTCCATGTAAAGGCACACTCTGGTGAGAAAAGAATCTGTTATAAACTCTGCTTTGCAGCTTAAAAAAAAAAAGCCTTTAATCAGACCATTACCCACTCCTCAGAATCTGTAGCACTCACTGTCTACATGCATTTGGGGCTCAGGAACTGTGTGTACACTGCATGGCGGAATTGCCCACACTGGGCAGCACTTTGGAGTAAGCTGGGCAGCTTTTTAAGACACAGATTCTCAAGCTTCACTCACAGAACTAGACTCTCTGGACAACGGGGTCTGAGAGTCTATGCCTTCAAAAGCCAAGCCCTCAGGAACCACTGCATATCACCCAGCAGTTGCTCAAGGAAGGTCTACTGAATCAATCAGTCGCTATGTCAACAGAAATTAAAAATAGAATAAAGAAAGCTTCAGGCCATTTAAAAAATAATAGATCTATTTTTTCACCCAAAGAAGTTCTCTTCCCACCCATTCCTTCCTTACACGGTCCCCACACTGTCCAAAGAAAAGATCTGAAAATCCCACTCATGGATCTAAGAGACCAATGCCCCGTGGTAAAGTAGGCCAACACTGCTAAAGCAGAGCACCCTGACTCCCCAGCTGTGTCTCCTTCACCCACCCACACGCCAGCCACAGAGCAACAAATGCAAGTCAGAGCTGTGGTGCTGGGTCCCTCTCCTGCCAGGGTTCCTTTTGAGGATTTCCTCTCTCTCTATACTGTCTTCTGTCACTGGTCATACTGGGGACACAGGAGGGCATGAGGAACAACATATAGATATACACACCCCAATTCCTGGCCTTTTTCTCTCTCAAGTACGCAAGAAGAAAGAAAATTTATGAGTATTGACAATAAAATGTTAAAAAAAAAAAAAGAAAAGAAAAGAAAGAAAATTTACTGAGGAGTTAAGTGAGACAGGAAATAGTTTCGATGGGGAAATGATAAATTCAGTTTTAGACGTGTCCTACCAATACCTCAAACTCAGAGTGTTCAAAATCAAACTTAGCTTCTTTTGACTCTTCTTCTGTTCCATTAACAGCACCACCGCCCACCCGGTGACTCAAGCTGGAAAGCTAAGCACCATAGCACATCTTCCTTGTGCTTGTGTCTCATATCTGGTCAGTGGCCACAGTCCTCCACTGCAAACTTACCTACCCACAGCCCCTCTTCCACCGTCACTGCCTACGCCAGGTCAGGCTCTCACCCTCTCCTGTGTGCGCAACATAACACCCTCCTAGCTGGTTTCACTGCCTCCAGCCTCTCAGCCCATCTCTTCAATCCCTCGCTCCTTCCCAACATTGCTCAGGTCAAATCTAACCATTTCCATGTTCTTGCTAAACAAAACTTTGTTAACAAATAACATTAGTAATAACAGCTCATTCTGAGTGTTTCATATGTGTCAGGAACTGCACTAAAGGGCTTTACATTTATTATCTAATTTAATTCCACATTACATTTTATTATTAGCTCCATTTTATAAATAAGAAAACAGAGAAGGAAAGAAGTTTTCCCAAGTCACGGAACTAGGATTCACATTCAGGTCTGTGTCTCCCAGGGCGGGGGAACCTGTGACCTTAAGGCCACATGTGGCCTTCTAGGTCCTTAAGTGTGGCCTTTTGACTGAATCTAAATTTTACAGAACAAATCCTCTTATTAAAAGGGGTGCAGCAGAGAAAGATGAAGCTTTTCTTGCCTCCTTTGGTGCTTGAAAAAGAACAATCTTGAAATCAGAAGGCCGCAGGTTCCCCGCTCCTGGAAAAAGATCACACTGTAGGTACTAACTAGCCCAGACCTACCACTGACGCCTCCTACCCTGGAACTACTACACTCTGGCCAGACCCTTCTCCGAGCACAACCTGGTTTTTCTGATCGCATCACTCTCGTGTTTCCCCAGACAGGACCTGCCAGAATCACACTTGTCCACCAAGGCCCATTCAAATGATCTTCCCCCTGGTACCGTTCTTAATCACTCCCAGCCCAAAGTAGCTGTCCTCCACAGTATTATGCTAACTCATTTATCACACAATTACTTTATGTGGCATCCTTTTTCTCTTATTATATAAGTACCTGTCTAATAAAATATCCGGTAAAAAAACAAGTGCTCCCTGTTTTGATGAATTAAGAAGCTTAGAATTATTCAAGATATTTGTAATATTCTCTGATAGCCAATATGGTTCAAAAGGAGTTGAAATGCAATTGTGTGGCTTTCAATGTATTCCTCAATAATCTCAGTTCGTCTGTTTTCAACTTGTCCTACAATTCTAAATAGTACCTCAGGGATATACCCAAACAGACTCAAGCAAAGACAAGCTTTTTTTTTTTTGAGACAGAAAAAAGTCTCCCAGGCTAGAGTACAATGGCACAGTCATAGCTCACTGCAATCTGA
This sequence comes from Daubentonia madagascariensis, assembly GCA_023783475.1. Lineage (NCBI taxonomy): Eukaryota > Metazoa > Chordata > Mammalia > Primates > Daubentoniidae > Daubentonia > Daubentonia madagascariensis. Next base: position 646,830 of record JAKFHU010001436.1, on the reverse strand, counting down.
AACTCCTGGGCTCAAGCAATTTTCCTGCCTCAGCTTCTGAGTAGCTGGGACTAGAGGCATGCACCACCACGCCTGGCTAATTTTTCTATCTTTTGGAGAGATAGGGGTCTCACTATGTTGCTCAGGCTGGTCTCGAACTCCTGACCTCAAGTGATCCTCCCACCTTGGCCTCCCAAGAAGTGCTAGGATTACAGGCGCAAGCCATCATGCCTGGCCAACATTTTTTATTCTCAACTTTTTCTATATTATATATAACATACTCTTTGTAAAGTGCCAGACAGTCATTTTACAAGTGACTCCTCTCCCCATGATCTGTATGAGTCAATGTCCATCCCAAACAACTGAGTGTAAAACCAGCTCAGAGATCAAATGAGCCACCTACAGCATGTTTGCTGATCTGGTAGCAGAACAGAGAGGAGTATGCCTCACCTCTGGGCTTCCGGCCCACTGTTTCAGGCACCTCTCTGAAGCTGTGGGCAGACTGTCTAATCATTTTATCAGATGGTATGCTCTAGCCCTGTAGCTGGGGAGCATGTGACAAGCCACCACTAATTCTCTGTACATTTTGAAAAGGGGGAGAATATCTGTCATCTCTTATATGGAAAGAATCGGTGAAATCTTTCCTGGAAAATAATCAGAACTCCTTGGGAAGAAAATATGGCATAAACACAAAGCAAATAAAGCATTTGGGGTTCATGGATTCGCTGAAAGACTTCTGTAATATTTGTCCCTATTTTATACCTTTGTTCTAATTGTAGGAGAAGAGTTATTTAAAGCTATAAGGTTAAGGGTTTTCTCACCTAACACCAAAAACAGCAAGGGAGAAAAAACTAATTTTCAACTCTAAGGGAATCATCACAGAGTGGCAAAAGGAGGAAAGCCAAACGGCAAAGTAATCCACTTTGTCAAAATCATGACTATCAAGTCTCTACCTCATGACCCAGTCCACAGGTAGAAAGGTGAACTCTGGCTTCAAGGAACTGTATAATTTCAGCCCTCTGAAAATATTCTGAACAATTTAGGTAAGTGGGAATAGACTGCATATGAATGACTACTCTTTTCCACATGAAGACTCTATCTCAACAATAATGTAAAAAGGTGTCGGCCTTCAGCCTTGAGAGGAGCCAGTCCACATTACAGACAAACTTTTATCTTACCTGCTTTGGACTTGTAGCTTCACCATCCCATTCTTTCTCCTCAACAAACCGAAACTGTGAGAAGGAGTCCCCTAGGAATAGAAAAAAATACATATGTTTATGCAAAAACCAAAGGAAAACCCTTAGTTCTCTACATTTATTTTCTGGAGCAAAACTGTCATTTCTGAAGAGCTAACATTCTTGAATTGGGTGATACCATATTGCAAGGCCCTGGACTGCACACCTTTACCCAGAGATCTGTGCGTTGCGGGCACTCAAGAACTTGTTGGCAACTGCATTCACTGTTCCATTCAATTCTCAGTGAGCCACCAGCCTACATGCTTCTTGAGGGACAACTAAACAGTTCAGGCCTGCAGACATGGCCATTTACTCATATTTGGCATATTTTCATCTCATCTGCTTAGTGTATGCAAGGAAACTGGTATTTATAGTTTTGGTAGTAGGCAAGGCAAAAAAGGAAGGGGAAGAATGGAACCGAAGGAAAGCACCGCTAGACGAATCCCCAACACAACAGACTTAAAATGTCTTTGAGAAGAGGTTACCAACCTCTCCTATCACTTCCAAAATCACCGCGTCAGAATGTCAAGTGCAAGATAAAACTCAAAGAATGTGCATTAGATCATAGCGTAAATCATGGTGTACCATTCTGAGCTCTTGGAATAAGGGAATATGAACACGTGAGATCAACATAAACAGGCATCAAAGATGATCCTGTGCAGCAAGCTTTGTCACAGGCTTACTTTGTCAATATGTACATATTGCCTAGCTTTCAGGATCCTCCAAAATTTGGTCCCACTTCACTAACTCACATTTACTTTCTATTTCTTCCAACTTTCTGCTCCAAAGTCAGTCTCTTTTCACATTCCATATGTACTTTATATTCCATCCTATCTTCATCCTTTTTTTAATTCCTTCCCCTTTTCTAGAGACCCACACACCTCTACCCATGGTTTGAATATTTGTCTCTTCCAAAACTCATGTTGAAATTTAATCTTCAATGTGGCAGTATTGAGAGGTGGGGCCCTTAAAAGGTGAATTAACAGATTAATGGGTTATCACAGCAGTGGGACTGGTGGCTTTACAAGAAGAGGAAGACCTGAGTCGGCACACTCAGCCCCCTCGCCATGTGATGCCCTGCATGCCTTGGGATCCTTTAGAGTCCCCCCCAGCAAGAAGACCCTCAGCAGCTGCAGCCCCTCGACCTTGGACTTCTCAGCTTCCATAATTGTAAGAAATAAACTCCTTTTCTCTATAAATTACCCATTTTCAGGTATTCTGTTATAAGCAACAGAAAATGGACTAAAACACCATTCATATTCTATTTCTATTTCCAGACTCAAGTACAGGCTCACTTCTTCCTTCTCTGATACCTTGCAGGTGATCTAAATATAGAATTTATTCTTTACTTCTAAATTAACAGAGGGGGGAGAAATAAGTAAAGAACTCAAAAATAAAGAGAGGGACAAAGATAAAATTATACCTATCTCCAACTCGTGTATTTCCAAAATTCTAAAACACATGGATCACAACATTAACATTGGACAAGATCAAATGCAAGGCAAAAGGACCAAGAAGAAGGGGTAAATTCACTACTCTTAATCATTGGCAAATCAATGTGATCCCTCAAAAATCACAATATAAAGGCTCTGAAAAATATAAGAAGATCTTATATGTATATGTGGATATATATACATGTATGTGTGCATGTATGTATTGTGATTATGTGTATGTGCACTTACTTTATAAATATCCAGGCACCATTAATTTTTAAAAGGACTACAAGGCCACAAAAAACTCAATAAATTCTAAAACGTAGCAGCCGTACAAACTATATTCATTGGTGATAATGTAAGTAAACAGCAATTAATCAAAAAGGAAAAATAACCAAAAAAATTTAGAAATTTTAAAATTCCCTACCACGTGACTTTTTGATCAGAAGAAAACAGAATTCAAACTGTAGAACCGGAATATAGAAAAGAGTAATAAATTAATACAAATCAACCCACAAGATATGAGTAAACTTGTTCTCAGAGAAAAAGTTAAGGTCTTAAATACATTCATTATTAAATAAAGAAGAAAAAGAAATAGTTGCTTTATAAAGTTAGGGAAAAAAGTGTAACACAGAGAAGCTAGTGAAAAGAACCAATAGAATTTTTTTTAAATAAAGAAATAAACACACCAATCTTCTTATCTAAATAACTGAAAGCTAAGATTATGCTTAAAAATATAAACTAATACCACTATTGTCCAATATTTTTTAAAGGACAGCCAGTGCAATTAGAAGCAAGAATGAATTAAGAAGTGTCAGCACTGGAAAGAAGGAAACAATAACATGATAATTGGAAGAAAATATACTTGTGTGCCTGGAAAGTCCAAAGGAATGAGTGAGAAAGGATTCAGAAAGGTGGCCTAGTTACTAAATTTACATTGAATAATAAATAGTTCTCTTATATATAAACAAAATCCAGTTAGAAAACAAAATGGAAGAAAATGTCCTATTCATGATAACAATAGCACACACAAAATTCCTAAGAATGAACCAGGAATAAACATTTATTAAAAGAAATTATTTTTGAAATAAAACTTACCAAAGGAGATGGAAAACTCAATAGTATGAAGATACCAATTTTACCTAATTAAATCTACAAATTCAACATTTAATTCAAATCCCAAAAGGCTTTAACTTATCTAAATTATTAAAATTCACTTAAAAAATTTGTGGAACTATGTTTTTTTTAAAGGGTGAAGAAGTTCTTATTGATTATAAAAATGCATCCAAAAGCCTCAATAAATAAAATGTATAGCCACTAGTGAAAAAAAAATAGATCACTGGAACATTAAAGAATCTAGAAATAGACCCTATCATAAGAGTAGCACATAATATCTGTGGAGAAATAGATTATTTAATAGTGTAAAAGCAACTGGCCAGCCATGTGGAAAATTAGGCTAGATCCCTATATCTCATTTCTCATACTCAAAAACATATTCTGGATGGGCCAAAGATTTAGATATTAAGAAAAAAGGGAAATCACAACACTATTACAAGAAAGCAGAGCTGAATTTTTTTTATTATGTTAAAGATGGCATATTTTTAACTACTGCAAGAAATTTAACACATAAAAATGAAAGTCCTTTGTATGACAAAAAATGATAATTCAAAAGATGACACACTGAGAAGAAACATTTGTAGCACATACAATAGGTAAAGAGTTAATATTTCTAAGATACAAAGAGCTTCTGCCAATCAATCAGAATAAAGCAACCCAATAGAAAAACAGGAAAAGGGGAGAATATAAGAAATATGATGGCTTATATGTATATATGAAATAAATAATACATGTAAGAATTAAAAATCAATCTGGTAGGTTTTTTTAAATTGGCCAAATAGCCGAATGCCTTATTCAATGTTATTTTTGGCTTTTCTGAACTTCTATATGATAAATGATCATATGACTTCATAGATTCCCATCATATATAACCAGCACGAGATTCAGCAATGCAAATAAGGCATGCTATATATATTTATTTTTAATATCTGAATATTCACGTTCAAATAAAAGTAAGATTCTCACAATGACTCACTAGTTTGTTGTACACCAATCTTCTTGCGGAGAACTAGAAGAACCAGGCCTCCCCCACCCTGCCTCAAAATCTATCTCAAGACATCAGACAGCTACCACCAGGGCAGTGAGGACTTGAAGGACAAAGTTCCCAGAGAGAAGAGAAGCACACAAGGAGGTTAAGCTAACATTCAGGACTGCTTTTCCCCTTGAGGCATTTGTCAATTTTCAAAAAGTGGTGTTGAAAGGCTGAAAAACTGAACATAAAGTAACAACTCAGGAAGTTCTAAAGCTGAAAAAAGCTCTACTAATCTTCCAGCATTGGGTAGACAAAAACTGGAGTTCAGGGCCCATGAATGAGGAAGAGTGTTGGAAGATTAAGGCTTTCAGGTGGGACCTCTGATGGTTGCATCTTAGAAGAAGAGGTGAAATAGGAATTGCACAGCCCTCACAAATTCTGAGGCTCAGCTGTCAATCAGCTCAATCTCTGATTCTGCCTACAAGCAAAAGTAAATCCTTTCTGGAGAAAAATGACACTATAAATAGCCTAAAATGATCTCCACAATTTTTTTATATACAATGTCTAAAAACCACTAAAAACCATGAGGCATACCAAAAGATGAGACCAAAATAATAGAAAACCAAGAGAAAGGAAAAAAGAAACAAAAGACAATAGAAAAAAATCCACAGAGATTAAGATATTAGAGTCATCAGACATGGATTTTGTTATTTTGCCATGTCAAAATTTCAAGAATAGGAAAAACTATAAAATCATAAACAATGACATACACAAAGTCTTTTTTGATCCACACAAAATAAAATATGCACATAAAGAAGATAAAAAAATGTCAGAGAAAAATGAGATATCTAAATAAAACATGTTGTGTTCTCAGTAATAAAACTTCAAAACAATAAAATTTAAAGATTTCTTTTTTAAAAATTCTCATAAATAAAACATATCAGGGCTAATTTTATATAATAAGTTTGGTAAAATGACTACTATATAATACCAACCTCTCTAATTCTCTCATTGAAGATGAAAGAGTGTTCAAACTTGTTGAAACTATGAATCCTAGAACCAAAAGTCCTTCTGGAAAACATGTTACCAAAATTCTTCTTTCTGAATTATATTGTAACATGCACAAAAAGAATGGTGGTATTACCAAACTTGCTACTTTTATATCCTATATGTCAGACACTTGGGCTTGCACTAACAACCAGAGACCTACTTTAAGTAAGACATCATAGTGTGTTCACAGAGCATTCAATTCTGCTCAAGCTTTATTTGCTTTCCAGAAGACTTCCTAGTCTCTCACACTAACAACGTGGTGAATCTGACCAAAGAGTATAGAACAGAAAACCAGTAAAGAACAGTGACAGCCTACTGTTGTTGACAATGGAACAAACATGGTGAAACGTGAGCGTCTTAGGAGTCATAAGCACTCATCAGCTGTGTGTTCAGAAAGTAATGACAGCACAGTGAAATGGACAGAACTAGAGAGCACAAAGGGAGTATAGCACTTTCTTCGCTGTTCTTCAACTAAAGACTAATTTCATGACTTATAAGAGATTGTAGAACTGCCTTGCTGTGTACTTACACAATGTCATTAAACGAGATGGAAGAGCAGCTATGCTGTTATGCAGCCTGCTTAAACAACAACAAAAATCCCTTAATATTCTACTTGCTGATAAGAATACCAAAATAGCAGGCCTACTACTAAATCCAATGATTACTTATTACGAAGGTCATTTACTCACCAGAATCTGCTTAAGCGAGGGAGGGGGAGGTAGCAAAACTGATGTACATTGAGAGTTCGTATTTTCCTTACATGATAAAAAGTCTCATATCATTCTATTCCAGCAACAACACTGAAGTTGGAACACACACAATGAAAGCTGAGATACAGGAGATGTTGTGAAAATTTTGTTATATTTTGAAAGTCAACTATACTGTTCTATTGCCACATTTCTACAGCCAAAATCAATGAGAGACTTTTAAATCAAATAATTGTGTGAAGCAAAAATTTTAGAAAATTAGAAATAACAAACATAAGAGCAGCAATCTTAAGTGTGCTTCTGAAAATAGTCAAAAAGAATGTTTTAAGCAGTGCACAATGCTTCAATATTTGGGATTGCTAGAAACACATGAACATCTAACCAATCTCCAAAGGTAGGGGTTGATGAGCTGATAAAGTCTTTACCTAGTCAGTTACTATTTGAGAAGACAACAAGCTTAATTGCTGAAAGACAACATTACCAACACCAGTACTCTATGCTGACAAAACTAGCCAAGCCGTATCTTGCTCCTCTACCCACCTCACTTAAAAGCTGCTAATAGTATCTATGTGGTATTACAAATGTGCAATATAATGTATATTGACTACAGGAATAATCTAACAGCTGACAGTGAGAAATCAACATGCCTGTTTATTATCTAAATCTGGCTACTAAAAACTTTTATAATAAAATTTTAATAAGTTTTTTGAAATTTCAGATATTTTTCTTGTATCTCAGAAGTCCATTTTACAACAGTAATACTTAGGTTAATACTTCAGCCAAATATCCTTTAACACTTGACCATTTGGCCAAAATGTGTTTTGGTAAACCATAATAGTATTCAGTTAGTGACATTCTATAAGACCATTTTAAAAACTAGGTAGGACCCTAAGTACTTACACAGAAAGATCCCCATGATCTCAATTGTTACATTAAAAAGGCAAATTTTAGTACAATATAAGATATATAGAGATAAGATATATAAATATATATACGTATCACAAAAATACAAATTTATGCACAGAAATGAGTCAAGACAATTATATACCTATTTTAAAAATGATTATCTCTCAGAAAGTGAGATTGAAGGAGACTTTTCCTTTCTGCATAATACATTTTCCAGCTGAATTTTCCGTTGTAAATAACAAGCACATGTTACTATTAGAACCTAACCAGACAGAAGTAAGGCAATATTGAAAAAAGCTAGATTTTCTTGAGGGCAAGGACCTTCTCTGAATGCATTTAAGAGAAAATATTCATGGATCTCAAAAGTTGGAACCACAGATGTCATTCTTTCTAACCCTCACTTTATAGAACTATGAAGAACCTTCACTCTAGAGAAGCTCAACGTTCTGACCCAGGGCCACACAGCCAGTTTGTGGCCAGACACCAAGACCCCTCAGATCACAGCTAACATTACTATACTAATAAATTAGTTACTTATTAAATAATAAAGCTCTTTCCACTACTTCCACTAGGCTTCTTGGCTGTTTCTGAGTTCCCCAGAACAAAAACGAATGCTCAATAAACATTTCATATTTGGTATACTAATATTTGATATGTTGACAATGTTTGAAGATATGAAAGGCCAGACTAAGAAATAAAGAATTCCTCATTTTACAAAATCACTGCAGAAGTTTCCTTAAATTATGCCTCTAGTACTTTTAAAAATGAGAGTCTTTATCACGATCACCTTTTATTTATTTATCCCACAGCCCTTAGAATGTGCCCTCAACCAGGACACCAAGTCTCTCAGAAATCATAAATGAACTTTATAGGCTGACAAAGGCTGACAAGACCACAATCTTCATAGAGACAGAATATGCCCAATAGTCACCACAATGGCTGCCATAGGAAATGAAAAGTCCCCTTTCACTTCTCTGAAGCTCTCTATTCTTAATTATGAAGGAGGGCATATTTGGAAGGTCAAGGTGGATCCTAAGCCCACAGGCTGGCACAGATTAATCCACAGCTCAGCCTACAGGACATACAAATTCCTCACCATCCCCAATTTCTAGCTTCCACGGATGAGTCTTTTTAGATGCAGACACCCTTCACTTCAATATTTACCCTAAAACTAACAACAACTAATGCTTTGTCTTTGTGAAGAAGACTATACAAGCCACCACAGTGATTATTTTAAAAGTTAGGTTGAGCTAAAAGAAGAAGAGAGGTAATAAAAATCTCTCCTCCTGCTCAACAGTGACTTATATATTAGCTTTCTCACCAGGTGTGGGGCCCAAAAAGCCCCTGAGCATCAAACATCCACATTGAGCATTACATAATAGGATATGCCTATCTTCCCAAAGCCCCTAAAAAGCTGCTTCCCCACCTGCATGGACTATGTTGAAAGAAAAGCCAAATACACTCACATACTATAAAAGGGTTCTAGTCTTTATGAGAACAGGATGATGCTGACATTCTGGAATTTAGAATCTAGCTGTTTTCCCCAAAATAGCTGGTGAATATTCTGTGTTATCCCAATACTACTGTAGACAATTCAGTAAAAATTCTCAGATCAATCATTTTCAGAACAAAGCCAACATGAAACCCTGGCACTGAACTCCAGGATGAGAGTTAATGATTCAACAAGGCTGAATAAATAAGAGAATATAAAGATCAATCTTCGGATGGACAATGAAGTCATAAGATCTTAGAAGTGACCTGTAGTAGTATAGTGTGTCAGGATTAAGTCTGGGAAATCACGGCTTAAACAAGATAAAGGTTATATCTCTGTCAACTAAATTAAGTCAGACGAAGGCAGTCAAGGCTGGTATAGTGACCCAGGCTCCTCCCATTGCCCTGCCAAGCCTGGGGAGGCCCCATCTTTCTGTTAATGCTTCCCAGAAACTACAACAGAGCATTAACACTCATTTCTCTTTTGGCCAGAACGGTATCATATAGTTCTATCAAGCCACAAAGTATGTAGATAATAATTTTTTTTCAAGTGGTCTTGTGCCCAGATAAGAATCAGGGGTTCTATTACCAAGGAGGAAGAGGGAGAACGAACATGGGATGGGGAAGCAAATATTCTCTGCAACAAGTTATAAGAAGGTCCTACTCCACAGGCGGTTGGTTAACAAGGGTCAGCTTCTAGGTTAGGGACCACGCTCACTAAAACATGAGTCGTCTCCCAATTATCTCAATAAAATACTTGTAACATCCAAACTTCTAAAACTGGAATTAAATTTGAGAGAATATGCCTTTCAGCATTTTTTTCAATTCTGATATGGGGTAAGGATGGAGTAAAATTCTAGTTACCAGCATAATGTAAGACTTTTTTTATCAAAATAAATATTATTTACTAACTTTCTAGGGGAAAATGAGAATGACTTTAGGAGTAATGATTCATCTATTTATTAATTTGTTCAATTTTTTCATACATTTTTAGCACAACTATGTGCCAAACACTACTGAGCGCTAATAATATATATATAGAAGACACATTCCTTGCTCTCCTTGTTCTCAGACCCTGAGTTGAACAAGACAAGACTACGTGAAACAACAACAAAAAAAGAAATTTAAAGGAAATTTGAATTCCTTCCTCAAAGCATGAGAAAGGGTTGCATTCTCTCCTGTTATGATGTTACACACACACAAACACACTCTGATATGCTCATGGCACTAATTTACTTTGAAAAGATTTAGTCTACCTAGAAGCTTATTTGTATTTCATTTATAACTTACCTGACACACAAAATGTTGACTTTGTTGGTTAACTCAGTTGGTGAAAACTGCCATACAAATAAATTGCCCACCAATCCCACCAGCAGCATTCACTTCCAGAAGGAGCAGATGAGAAAGAAGAGCTGTATCAATAACTTTTCCACATACTAGCAGTAAAAAATAACCCCTTCATGACTGCAAGAAAAACTTAAAGTCAAGACCTATATGAAGAAAAATATAAAACTATACAGAAGGATTCTTGTTTATTCATTTAACAAAAATTTACTAAGAGCCAGACACTGTATTAAGTGCTGAAAGTATATAATTAAATAGGTTAGTGTCAAACCTTAACAAGTTCATAAGAGGTGATGCCTGACTTGAAGGATGACAAAGAGCTGGCCAGGCAAAAAGCAAGGAAATGGTAACTAACGGCAGAGCTAAAATCAGAAGGGAGAACATGCAGGTACTGTGGAGATCTGCGAGTAGTTTGATGTCACTAGAGCATAAAATTTGAGGAAGGGAGTATTGAAAGATAAGGACAAAGGTATAAATGGAAAAAGTAACATTCCTGGAAGAAACTTTACAATTGTAAAGATGTCAATATTAATAGTTACGTTCAATGTAATTCTAATCAAATTATTGATATTAATAGTTTACACTCAATATAATTAATATTAATATTTATACTCAATGTAATTATTGTTATATTGTCTATAGAAAATACTTTTGGAATTCTTTTTTGCTATTTTGACATAACTCTGGTGAGATGTACTTCTTACAGATATTCAAAAAAAGATTTTTAATTTATGTGTACTTGAAAATACACCTTTTAAAAAATAACATCAAAAATCTATTAACAAAGCCATAAAAATGGGCGCCTTTTCACTACTGCACTACAAAAATTTTATTTATATTTATTAACTTATTTATTTATTTATTTTTAGAGGCAGGGTCTCACTATGTTGCCAAGGCTAGACTCCTGGGCTCAAGGGATCATCCTGCCCCAGCTGCCCAAGTAGCTGGGACTACAGGCATATGCCACTACGTCCGGCTCACAAAGACTTTAAATGACATATAAATTAAATTCAAAAACTCTAACACCACATTATTCAAATAATGATGGCCTTTTAATCTAAGTCAATATAAAAAAACCTTTCCCACGAATGCCAAGATCATTTCTGCTAGCATCCAGCAGATTTCTGGCTTTTATTGCTCTTCCCACTGTTGACTTGTGAAGTCTGTTTTGTTGTATAATTTGTTTCTGTGCACACTATGAGCTTAGCTGAAAACTCAAATAATATTAGGCTAATTATGAAGTTCATATTGTCCCTTGAATTTGTCTCACATACCAATGTAAATCTTAAATTATCTATTTCTCTGCCTCTTCTCTGTCCTATTCAATCCAATGGGTGTGAAATATGTGTCTGCCTTGAAAAAAAATCAGCACCCAGCTTGCCTTCTCACCCCATTAGATTTTTTATTTTTACTTTTGAAAAACACTATTCTACTGAGCAGTGATTTAAATGGGCAAATGATATGCAGAGTAATTTGTTTTAAAAGTTCTTTGTTTAGCCTTCCCATCAAAAATTAGAGCAAAGAATGTACAAAGTGTGGTTTTTAATCTCCTTTAGGTCATATCCTTTGAGACTAATGAAGCAGCTATAGCTTCTTGTCACAGCACACATGTATAGAAAATCTGGCATACAGTTTGAGGGGGGTTACAAAGCTCAGTTGTGAAAACGATGTGCAAATAAATGTGCTTTCCACCAATGGGGTGGGGGCACGGCAAAGTGTATACAAACCGACCCAACGTTCTGCAATACCAAACTTCATGTCAAAGCAATTTGCCACAAGATGTCAAGGCAAGTTCCTTCATGGTGTGCCAAGCTGATCGTACTCTGATGATGTTCGTGTCACTGAGAGTGTCTAGGTTTTTGTTTCTTGATGCTGAGAGGTATTTTTTTCTTCCCCAAGGGTAAAGGGGTAATACACATTATTTGTTCAGTAGTTTGAAGTATGCAGTGATCTGATCATTGTGGGGGCTCCACGCCACCTTGCTCCACACAAAGCTAAGATAATTTCTGCATTTTACACACACCTTCACTAAAGCATTGTAACTCTCAGTTAGAGCCTAGTCCTTATCACATATTCTTGGGACTAGTACAGTACCTGGCACATAGTAGGCAAGTAGTAAATATGTATTTTATGTATGAATAATAAGTAAATCTATGCATGCCAGAATAAATGAGCAAATGAATGAATGTACAAATCTAAGAATAAATCAACAAATAAACATAAGTAGTCTATGTGCCACAAAGGGAATGGGGGACAGAGAAATAAAAAGAAAACATATTATTTTCATGAAACTTGCCAATAATATAGGCCAGAAATATAAAATACAGAATTATGTTTGCAATCAGAACTTTCTGGTAAACCTCAAATAATAACAAGTGGGAAGGAGGGAAGATGGCAGAGATCTTCAATTAGAATTTCTCTTAAACTACTCTGAAAAATGGAGAAAGATGAAAAGAAACTAAGGATGGATCTCAAAATGTAAATATTCTAACAATTACCACTATCCAAGACAAGTGAGTAATGCAAACTTATGAGCTGGTGAGCTATGAACATTAGCATTAAAAAAGGAAAAGTCCTAAACTATTTACTAAAAAATATGGCTTTAAAAAATTCTCCTTGTTATTATAATAAGCAAGTTTTAGAAATTCATCCCCAGGGAAATTTTAATATATAGGAAGAGACTGATACAAACACCAGCTATGCTTATATTACAAAGTAGTATTTTCCTGAGATTCTCTGTTTTTGAACTATTGTTTGCAATGCATAATGATCTAATATAAATTGTTTAGAAACACGGTTTTGTTCTTTTTGCACTTTATCTTTCCTGAATAACGAGTTGTCCTCACCACTACTAGAAAAATGAAATCTACCTGAAATGTCCTGGAGTTATTGATAGGCACAGCAGGAAGGGACATACACTTCCCACATTCCTTGCTGTGTTTGTGCAGCACCTCGGATCAGCTACTTCTGGCTCAGACCAAATGTGCAACAAAGCAAAGCAGCAGCTAAAAGAGCGTACGGTCACAGTGTTCCACCAATAATACCAAATTCTTTTTCAAGCCTTCTCAAACACAAAAGAATGGGAAGAAGAACAACCCTGATGCCAAGAAATTTAAATAGCTCTTAAGCAGCTCCTAAAACAGAGAACTGGGAAGAAGCTACTGAACCCTGCCAAATCTCCAAAAGGAAACCACCTTGGACAGTGTGGTTACAGAACATTAAGGCACTGACAGGCCTTTATCAGGCTCTTACTCTTCTTTTCCTGTAAGAGAAAATTGAAACCACTGGCAGGTAATACTATAAACCTAACTAAAAGTTTAACAAACTGAAAGAACACACATAGTTGGGGTGATAAGGTTTTTCTCTCTTAAAAAAAAAAAAAATCACATTTATAGATTTGCGTATGTTGAACCATCCCTGCATCTCGGGAATAAAGCCCACCTGATCGTGATGGATTATTTTTTTGATGTACATTTGAATTCGGTTTGCAAGGATTTTGTTGAGAATTTTTGCATCTATGTTCATAAGGGATATTGGTCTGTAGTTTTCTTTTTTTGTTGTGTCCTTTCCTGGCTTTGGTATCAAGGTGATATTGGCTTCGTAGAATGAGTTTGGGAGGATTCCATCCTTCTGGATATTTTCAAATAATTTCTGCGGTATAGGCACCAGTTCTTCTTTGTAGGCTTGGTAGAATTCAGGTGTGAACCCATCTGGTCCAGGACTTTTTTTTGTGGGTAGATTTTTTATTACTGCTTCAATTTCGGTGCTTGATGTTGGTCTGTTTAGAAATTCTGTTTCTTCCTGGTTGAGCCTAGGGAGGTAGTATGTTTCTAAGAATTTGTCCATTTCCTCCACGTTTTTGTGTTTGTGGGCATAGAGATTTTTGTAGTATTCGAAGATGATGTTTTGTATTTCCATGGTATCAGTTGTGACTTCTCCTTTTTCATTTCTAATTGAGCTTATTAGAGTCCTTTCCTTTCTGCTTCTGGTCAACCTGGCAAGTGGCCTGTCTATTTTGTAAGATTATATGATCCTTTCAATAGATGCAGAAAAGGCTTTTGACAAAATCCAGCATCCTTTTATGATAAGAACTCTTAAAAATATAGGCATAGATGGCTCATTCCTAGAAACTATTAAAGCCATATACGATAAACCCACAGCCAATGTCATACTGAATGGGGAAAAATTGAAGGCATTCCCGCTTAAAACTGGCACCAGACAAGGGTGCCCACTATCTCCACTTCTTTTCAACATAGTGCTGGAAGTCCTGGCCACAGCAATTAGACAAGACAGAGGAATCAGGGGCGTCCAGATAGGGGCAGAAGAGGTCAAACTTTCACTATTCACAGACGATATGATATTATACATAGAAAACCCCAAAGATTCAACCAAGAGATTACTGGAATTGATAAATGAATTCAGCAAAGTCTCAGGATACAAAATTAATACACACAAATCCATAGCCTTCATATATGCTAATAACAATCAAGCCAAGAAACAAATTAAAGATGCAATACCTTTCACAATAGCAGCAAAGAAAATTGAATATTTAGGAACATATCTAACTAAGGAGGTCAAAGACCTATATAGAGAGAATTATGAAACATTGAGAAAAGAAATTGCAGAGGATGTAAATAGATGGAAAGCCCTACCATGCTCTTGGATAGGCAGAGTCAACATAGTAAAAATGGCTTTGCTACCTAAATTAATTTACAGAATCAATGCAATCCCTATCAAAATACCAACATCATTTTTTGCTGATCTAGAAAAAATAATTCTACACTTCGTGTGGAACCAGAGAAGACCCCGTCTAGCCAAAGCAATCTTAAGCAAAAAGAACAAATTGGGAGGCATCTATCTACCAGACTTCAAACTATACTACAAGGCTATAGTAACCAAAACTGCATGGTATTGGCACAAGAACAGAGACGTAGACCAATGGAACAGGACTAAGAACCCAAATATAAAACCAACCTCATACAGTCACCTGATCTTTGACTTTCCAGTCAAAGATCTTTGGATCTTTTCGTTCCAGAAAAACGAACACTGGGGAAAAGATTCCCTATTCAACAAATGGTGCTGGGAAAACAGGATGGCCATACGTAGAAGACTGAAACTGGACTCACACCTCTCACCTCTCACAAAAATCAACTCACAATGGATAACAGATCTAAACCTAAGACATGAAACCATAAGAATTCTCGAAGAAAACGTTGGAAAAACTCTTATGGACATTGGCCTAGGCGAAGAATTTATGAAGAAGACCCCCCAAGCAATCACAGCAGCAACAAAAATAAATACATGGGACCTGATCAAATTGAAAAGCTTTTGCACAGCCAAGGAAACTATCACTAGAATGAACAGACAACCTACAGAATGGGAGAAAATATTTGCATGCTACACCTCTGATAAAGGGCTGATAACCAGAATCTATACGGAACTTAGGAAAATCAACAAGAAAAAATCAAACAACCCTATTAAAAAATGGGCAAAGGACATGAACAGAAACTTTTCCAAAGAAGACAGAATAATGGCCAGCAAACATATAAAAAAGTGCTCAACTTCTCTAATCATCAGGGAAATGCAAATCAAAACCACAATGAGATATCACTTAACTCCAGTGAGATTGGCTCATATCAAAAAATCCCCAAACAACAAATGTTGGCGGGGATGTGGACAGATAGGAACACTCATACGCTGCTGGTGGGACTGCAAATTAGTACAACCTCTATGGAAAAGAATATGGAGATACCTCAAAGAATTAAAAGTAGAATTACCATTTGACCCAGCAATCCCACTACTGGGTATTTATCCAAAGGAAAAAAAGACATTTTATGATAAAGACATCTGCTCTTGAATGTTCATAGCAGCACAATTCACAATTGCAAAGATGTGGAAACAACCCAGGTGCCCATCAATACACGAGTGGATCAATAAAATGTGGTATATGTATACCATGGAGTATTACTCAGCAATAAGGAACAACAGTGAATTAACACATCTGGTATTATCCTGGTTGGAGCTAGAACCCATTCTTTGAAGCGAAGTGTCGCAGGATTGGAAAAACAAGCACCACTGGTACTCACCATCAAACTGGTACTAACTGATGAACACTTACATCACACAGGCAATAACATTCATCAGGGGGCGGGCAGGCGGGAGGGGGGTGGAAGGGATGGGAAAAACTCTCACTGAATGGATGCAGGGAGCACAGTTTGGGGGATGACCACGATTGTGGCTCTGACACGGGCAGAACAGGGGCAATGTGTATGGCCAAAGTGTTGTACCCTCATGATATTCTGAAATTAAAAAAACAAAAAAAAATTAAAAAAAAATCTCCAAATCTGTCAAATGCACATTCTTCCCATAGCTGATTCTTCAAGACTCATATTTCAACATAAAACTAGGGTTTGGGCATTTTTTATTCTTGATATATATTTCTAAAACTAGAATTCTGGGGTCCAAGGATAAAATATACTTTGATACTATTTTGTATTTTACTATATTGATCTACTAAAAGATAAATCCAATTGGCAATTCCACTCACAATGTGTTCATCCACTTCTACACAAATGTGTATTAGGCACCTACTATGTGCCACACCAGAAGCTAGAGATACAGAATGTTCATAAAGTCCCTGCTCTCATGGAATTTATATTCTACTACTTAAATGTCTACTAAAGAGAAAGAGACATTTAAATAAATTCACCCACTTCCTGAAAGCCCTATCAATAACTTTTGTATTTATGTTCACGATTGTAATAAGAAGTATAAGGCTGCTTATTATTAAGCACATTAAGAAGTATAAGCCTTCTTCCTTATTAAAAAATATAATGCTGTTTTAATTTATATTTATTTAATTGCTTATAAAGCTCTCCATTTTTCTACATAATTTTTTTCCTAACTTGTATATCCTTAGATGCCAATTGCTATGTGTAATCTGTCTGATTAAAAGAGGATATCTGGAAATTAAACTTTGGGCCTCCTTTTGGATGCCCTGATTCTACAGCATAGTGAGATCCCAGAATGTTCTTTTATTGAAAGCATTTTCTTTCTTTAACTTTCCCCCAGCGCTCAGTGTCCCAACTGTCTCACACCCATCCTCAGGTTTCTGGGTTCTGCCTCTGGTGAGCATCCTCATTGAATTCAAACTAACTTAACTCTTACTCTCTAGTATGTCAATATTTTTAATCAGACTTGGGTTCTAATAGATTTTCCATCTTTGAAGCTCAACCTACTGATGATCTCACTGTTGTTCTGCTTTGGTTCCTATTTTCTGCCCCACAGACACTTTTTGAACTTAGATACTGTTTTCAATTCATATTGATGATTCCCTGGTATCAGTCACCACTATTTCTTAACTAAATTATTGCAGCTGTATTCTAACTGGTTTACCTACTTCCAATACAGTGTAGCAGGTCCCCACCAACTCCGCCAGATAAACACAATTCGTTACCTATACTATATTCAAAATGATCTTTTAAAAATGCAAATCTGATCCTGCCAGTCCCTTATTTAAACCTCTCTTCAATTGCCCTCCACTGATCTTAGATAAAGTATAACTACTTCCATTTCCAGCCAAGATGGAGTACCAGGGACCAAATTTATCTTCCCACCTTAAACAACTAAAAAACTAGACAAAAGAAAAAAAATAATGGATTCCAAGATGCCAGACACGAGATGACTAAGGATTGTCCCAGCTCGCTGCCCAAAGAGAGTTTTCATGCCGTGGTGCAAGCATGGGGGAACTAGGCAGAGTCCAGCAGACTCCCACAGTTGAGAAGACAGAACTCAGAATCCAGGGAGATCATGGTAGCTACAGCCTGCAGGAGAGAACACCAGAGAGGAGGGTGTTTCACAGAGAGACAATCTGCAGATGTAGAGAGCGTTCCCCTCAGGTATCCAGCAGACTACTGATCACTGTGTAAGTGTGAAGAATTACCCAAGGCCAAGAAAAGAACCACCCAATAGCACTACAGGAAACAGTATCTGGTTCTTAAACAGGGCCAGGAATAGTTTACACCAGTCAGACTAGAAAACCTCATAATTCATGAGGCATTGGGTAGAGGATTCAAAAGGGTCTTGCTGCAGTAGCAGAGAATAATTAACTCTACACTAGACATTGCTCTGGCCTCACCCAATGAATATTAAAAGCAAGACCTAAAAAGATCAAGTTGTTTCAAAGTAACTTAACTGTATCCCAGGACAAAACTACATAATATTTATAGGCATACAAAATTATGATGTACCCAACAAGGTAAAACACAATTTCTGACATGCAATAAAAAATTACCTAGCATGCACAGAAGCAGGAAAATAATGACCTCTAATGAGGAGAATGATCAATCACC
Organism: Daubentonia madagascariensis; assembly: GCA_023783475.1. NCBI lineage: Eukaryota > Metazoa > Chordata > Mammalia > Primates > Daubentoniidae > Daubentonia > Daubentonia madagascariensis. Next base: position 628,245 of record JAKFHU010001436.1, on the reverse strand, counting down.
AAAACCATGCCAGAACTGACACCAATATGAAAATTAGCAGGAAGGGACATTATGGCTTGTTAATATGGCTTACATCACCCAGTACAATCTGGCCCCCACTTACTTCCCCTGGCCTCAATTCTCCCCTTTATACTCTATACTTCAACTCTACTGAATTTATTTTGGTTCTTCAAAAATGCCATGTTCTTTCTTGCATTCATATTAACTATTTCCCCTGGCTATAATGCTTGTTCATCCAGTGGTGTCCAAGGAAACTGTCTTGGGGATTGGGGTCCTCATTTGATGTGTTTAACAATATCCATGGTGTAAGTATGCCCACCATGACCAACTTCAACCTATCAATGGTTTAACCATGAGCTTACAAAGTTCCTGAATTTTTAACAATCAACTGTTGTGAGTTGGTACAAGCCTGTATCTGCCCCTCTCCTCACCTGCTTGGAGTCTGGTCATTCATCCTTGGGTCTCAGGTTAAACATCAGCTCCTCTGGGAAGCCTTCCATGATCCTTCAAATCTAAGTTAAATGTTCCTCCTCTATGCTCCCATGATACATTGTACTTATACCATCATAGCACCTATGATATTCTATTGGTATTACCTGTCTGATCCATAAACCCCAAGAGGGTAGATATTGTGCCACCCTACCCAATCTATCTGCAGAGCATCAGCACAATAGCTAGCAAAAATGACACTCAAAAATTAGCTGAATAAGCAATAAAAAGGAACAAACTACTGATAAGTATAACAACATCAGTGATTCTCTAATGCACTATGCAATGTGAAAGCAGCCAGACACAAAAGGCTACATACTATATGATTGCATTTATATGACATTCTGAAAATGACAAAACCCACAAATCCGTGTTTGTCAGGAAAGGACTGTGAAGGCACATAAGGGAACTTTCTGGGTTGATGAAAATGTTCTATGTGTTGATGGTGGTGGTGATGGTGGCAGACTTGATGGTAGACTGTATACATTTGTAAAAACTGTATACCTCAAAAGGGTGAATTTTACTCAACATAAATTATGCCTCAATAAACATAAATTTATTTTTTAAACAATAGCTGAATGAATCAGTCAACGCCAAGGAGATAACGATGAGTAAAATACAGCACAAACTCTTAACCAATTTACAACATAATGGCAGGGGAGGAGTAGAGACTAGATAAATATACTGTATTAGTTTCCCAATAAAGAGCCACAAACTGAGTGGCTTAAAACAACAGAAATTTATTCTCACAGTTCTGGATGCTAGAAGTCTGAGTTCAAGGTGTTGGTAGGGTCATGCTCTCTCTGAAGGCTCTAGGGAAGACTCCTTCCTTGCACTGTCCTAGCATCTGGTACTGCCAGCAATCCTTGACATCCCATGGTTTGTAGCTATATCACTTCAAACTCTGCTTCTATGGTCACACAGCCTTCTTCCCTCTGCATGCAAATATTCCTCTTCTTTTAAAAGGACACCAATCACTGGATTAGGGCCCACCCTAATCCTGTGTGACCTTACCTTAACTTGATATTTGTAAAGACAGTATTTCCAAATAACGTCACATTCACAAGGACTAAGGGCTAGGACTTGAAGATATCTTTGGGGAGGGCAAAATTCAACCCATAACACACACGAAATAGCTATGAAACAAGGCAAAAATATGACAAATACCAAAAGATATATAAAGTACTGTGGTTCAGAAGCCCTAGGAGGATTAATAGAGGACTTCATGGTGTTTGGAAAATAGTATTTGAAATGGTCCTGAAGAGAAGAGTATAATTTGGGCCAAGAGATATAAAGAAGAAGAGTAAGACATTCCAAGTAAAGGGGAAATGTTATGCTATAAGACAGAGACAGGAAAGGGTAATGCTAACCAGGAAGGAATCCAGTGTAATAAAAGCATCAGCTCTAAGTGTGATACACTGGAAAGGTTAAGTGAGGATCAGGTAGCAGGTGATCAAATGCCTAAATAAGGAGTGTGTACTTAATTTAGTAGACTTTCAGGGACCACTGAGGGGTAAAAACAGCCCCCTTTTCTCACCCCTATCTCTACGACACAGTGAAAAGGTTCATGGAACATGACAGGGCACTTTCAAATGTAGTTTGCTGGACTGTTCACATCACCCAGGTAGCAATTACTGATGTTCAAACTGAATTTTCCCTATTGATCCAGCTACCATACAGTATTAGAACTAGAAACAGCTGGAGGGACCTCAAAGAGTTTGCTACTGTGTTTAATCTATTTGGTTCATCTGCTGAAACAGTTTCCTCTTGAAAATGCAACATCGATTCAAAAGTGTTTGTATTTACTTGCTTCACTGAAAGACTTTTCTATTGTTAACTTGCCAACTTAGCATACAAAATTTAGTAAGATTACTCTCTTGCAGACAAACTATTCTCTTAGGTAATTCCTCTCTCTAAAGGTGTGTCCCAGAGGTCATATCAACTCATTCTTTTACATTAAAAGCTGAAGATCCTCAAATCATAGTTTGGTTATTTTTCACACCTAAGTAGAAAGTCATGTGCAAATAGTACACAGACTAGAGAATATAGATGACAGCAATTTAGCTGAAATTCACAGCGAGAATGCCAAGGTCACAATTACTGCACGCATTCTTGTCCTACCATCTACATTTGTATTTAAGAACCACTTTTTTTTTTTTTCCTTTTCTTCTCTCTAAGCCCTTTTCTAGGACTCTGCAATTATAATTGTTCTCTTGGAAATGAGTCCTTGAAACCCTTTGGGATCTAGAAGGCCACCTCTCCCACAATACCACATTACATCTAAATGTTCTCAACTGTCTGAGATTACAGCCTTCTATTTAGTGTGGAGAAGTAGATAAAGTTTTGGAAAACAAAGAATTTTTAAATACAAAGAATCTGATTGTATAACCAAATAGGTCAAGTAAAATGTCAGTTTGGTACTGTAGTTCTTTTCAACCACACAGTAATTACCTTAAGTTCTAAAATTTGACATTTACCCATAGGTGGCAAGTTTAAATCAAATTACATTTCTAAGTTTTAATTGTTCAATTTCATAAATGGCAATACTCAGATAACTATTAATCACTGGTGAATGGTTTATCATCTTTCTCTTGGTAATAACCATGAGACACCTCTCCTACCTTTCCCTCATAGATTGTCTGTGTTGGGGCTATAAAGAAGGAATTGGTACAATACGTAAGTTTGAGGACTACCCCTCCAACTACATTTCAAAAGTAAATACAAATAACTTAAGGGTAAACCACTGACTTGTATTTTTTGGTGCCTTTCCTGTCCCAATTAATTGAGAGCCTTGTTTCCCAAATTTTTCCACTTCACTCTGTTGGTTTTTTTAATAACAGCTATATTGAGATATAATTCACTTGCCATACAATTCACCCACTAAAACTGTACATTTCAAAGTTTTTAGTACATTCACAGAGTTGTGCAGCCATGACCACAATTTTGGAATATTCTCATTATTCTAAGAGGAAATCTGTACCTGTAAGCAGTCATTCCCCATGTCCTCCCTACCCTCCAGGCTCTAGACAACGACTAATCTATTTTTTGTCTCTGTGGATTTGCCCATTCTGGAGATTTCACATAAATGGAGTCATAAAATGTGGTCTTTTGCAACTGGCTTCTTTCACTTAGCATAATGTCTTCAAGGTTCATCCAAGTTGTAATGTATATCTGTACTTCACTTCTTTTTATTTTCAATGGACAATATATTGCATGGTGCCTTAGTCCATTTCAGCTGCTATAACAAAATGTCATACACTGGGTAGCTTATAAACAACAGAAACTTGTGTGTCATAGTTCTGGAGGCAGGAAAGTCCAAGATCAAGGTATCAGCAGATTCAGTGTTGGCTGAGGGCCAATTTCCTGATTCACAGAAGTACCTTCTTGCTGTGTCCTCACATGGTGGAAGGAACACACAAGCTTCTTTGGGCCTCTTTTATAAGGTCCCTAATCCCATTATGAAGGCTCCAGTTTCATGACTTAATCACCTCCCAAAAGGCCCCACCCAAGAACATCACCTTGGAGGTTAGGAGTTCAACATATGAAATTTGGGAGGAACACAAACATTCAGACCACAGCATACGGATATATCATATTTCAATTATCCATTCATCAGTTAATTTAGCTTTACTTTCTTTGAACCCAAATTATGCTTGCTCATATGGTTTTATTTTTAATAAGTTTTATTATGTATATGTGAGGTTTATAACATGATGTTTTGAGATACATATAGATAGTAAACATTACTATACTGAAGAAGATGAACATATCTGTCATCTCACATAACTTGGTGTGTGTGACAAGAGCAGCTAAAATCTACTTATTTAACAAAAATCTCTCATACAACACAATTTTCTTAACTATAGTCCTCATGTTGTACTAATGCACATTAGAATTACTAATGTACTAATGATCTCTAGACTTGTTCATCCTATGTATTTGCTACTTTGCATTCTTTGACCTACATCTCCCCACTTGGCCCCCACTCCCACCCTCCTGGTATCGCTATATATTTGACCTTTTTTAAACTTTTAAATTTTTATTTTTTTGGATTCTACATATAGGTGAGATCAATATTTTTCTTTTTGTGTCTCATTTATTTCACTTAGCACAATGCCTTCCAGGTCTGTCCATATTGTGGCAAATGGCAGGATCTCTTTTTTTAAGGCCGGGTAGTATTTCATGGTGTGTGTGTATATATGTATATATGTATATACATGTGTGTGTGTAACGCACACACTTTCTTTATCCGTTGGCCCACTGACAGACACTTAGGTTGTTTCCACATCTTGGCTATTATGAATAGTGCTGCACTGAGCATGGGAGTGCAGATATCTTTATGAGATGGTGACTTCACTTTCTTTGGGTACATACTCAAAGGAGGGATTTGCTGGATCATACAGTAGTTCTATTTTTGATTTCTTTAGGAACTTCATACTATTTCTAAAATGGTTGTACCAATCGACGTTTCCATCAACAGTGTACTAGGGTTCCCTTTTCTCCACACCTCACCAACATTTCTCTCTTTCTTTTTGATAACAGCCATCCTAATGAGCGTGAGGAGGTATCTCACAGTGGTTTTAATCTGCATTTCCCTAATGATTCGTGCTGTTGAGCACATTTTCACGTATCTGCTGGCCATTTTTATGTCTTCTTTGGAGAAATGTCTGTCCAGGTCCTTTGCCCTTTTAAAAATCAGCTTATTTGTTTTTCTGCCATTGAGTTTTAAGAGTTCGTTATAAATTTTGGATATTAACCCCTTATCAGATATGTGGTTTGCAAATATTTTTTCCCAGTCCATAGGTTGCCTTTTCATTTTGTTGATTGGTCCTTTGCTATGCAAAAGCTTTTTAGTTTGATGTACTCCCATTTACTTATTTTTGCTGTTGTAGCCTGAGCTTTTGGTGTGATGTCCGAAAAAACATTGCCAAGGCCAATGTCACGGGGCTTTCCCCCTATATTCTCTTCTAGGAGTTTTATGGTTTTAATTCACATTTCAGGTCTTACATTTAGGTCCTTCATCCATTTTGAGTTGATTTTTGTATATGATGTAACATAGGGTCCAATTTCATTCTTGTCCATGTGGAAATCCAGTTTTCCCAGCACCATTTATTGAAGAGACTTATCCTTTCCCCATTGTGTCCTCTTGGTGCCTTTGTCAAAAATTACTTGACCGTATGTTTGGATTTATTTCTGGGCTCTCTGTTGTGTTCCATTGGTCTATGTTTCTGTTTTTATGCCAATGCCATACTGTTTTGATTACTGTACTATTGTGATATAATTTTAAATCAGGAAGTATGGTGCCTTCCACTTGGTTTTTCTTTCTTAGCAGAAATAGTTTTGGCTATTTGGGATTTTTTTAATAGCTCCATATGAATTTTAGGATTGTTTTTTCTATTTCTATGAAAAATGTCATTGAAATTTTGACAGGGATTGTGTTAAATATGTATATTGCTTTGGGTAGTATTGACATTTTAGCAATATTAGTTCTTCCAATCCATGAACAGGGATATTTTCCATGTATTTGTGTCTTCAATTTCTTTTATCAATGTTTTATAATTTTCAGTGTACAAATTTTTCAACTCCTTGGATAAATTCATTCCTAAGTGTTTTATTTTTGTTGATGATATCATCCAAGTGGGATTTATCCCTGGCATGCAAGGCTGGATTAACATACACAAAACAATCAATGTGACCTATCACATTAACAGAATTAAAGATAAGACCCATATGATCCTCCCAATTGATGCAGACAAAGCATTTGACAAAGTTCAGCACTCCTTCTTGATAAAAACTCTTAACAGTTTAGGTATAGAAGGAAAGTTCCTCTGCATAATAAAGTCCATTTATGAAAACCCTGCAGCTAACATCACAATCCATGGGGAACAACTGAAAGCTTTTCCACTAAGATCTAGTACAGGGCAGGGATGCCCACTCTCACCACTTATATTCAATACAGTACTAGAAATACTAGCAAGAGTAATTAGATATGAAATAAAAGGCATCCAAATCAGAAAGGAGAAGTACAATTATCTCAATTTGCAGATGATATGATCCTATATGCAGAAAACCCCAAAGATTCTACATACACAAAAAAAAAACCTGTTAGAATAAGTGAATTCAGTAGTTATAGGATACAAAATCAACACACAAAAATTAGTAGCACTTCTATACACGAATAACAACCTAGCTAAAAAAGACATCAAGAAAACAATCCCATTTTCAATCTTGTCAAAAAAAATACTTAGCAATAAATTTTATAGTTTAAACTAATTAATTTCTGCCTTGATCTTATGTGTTTATCTTTAGCACTCTCTCCTACAGTTTGGTGATCAATTTTCCCCCACCCTCCACAATTGCTAAAGCAGCTGTCATCTACAGGAGCCAGTTATCATTCTTTTGGCCACCAGGATCTGGATGCCCTTCCTAATTCTTGGAGTCTCTCACCTTATGAAACAGAGCCCTCCTCCTCCTCCTATCAAAGCAGAAAATGCCAGATACTTCTTTTCCAGACTCTCTTGCTCCAAGACATGTGCACATAAATGAGACCATGCTGATCATAAACACTCATCCCTAGTATTTGAATCAAAAACTAGTGACGAGAATAAGGGACCTTGCAGAATCCATCCTTAGTGTTTGGTGGTGGCAGCTACAAACAATTTCTAAAAGGACAGGGGCAACAGCAGTGTCTACTGTCCAGTGTCAGTAATACTGATATGGATGATACAAGTTGCAGTGTCCCTGTGTATAGTAGCAGCAGATCCTCACTCAGTCAGCTCTGCAATATAATTTGAGGCTCTATACTGGTTCTCTAGTTTCTGAACATGGTTCTCAGACCCTCCCGGAGAGGCTGTGAGCTGCCCAACATACTTTTAATAAATTCCTTCTCTGCTTACATTTGCCTAGGTCAGTTTCTGTTGCTTGCCACTAAAATCCTGATTGATAACATTGTCTTGCTCTACTTAGACTAATTTTACATGTTTTTGGCATTCTATAATCTCATTAACTCTAAGTTTCCTCAAAGCACGATGTAATCCCAAGTAAGGAGACGTGTTCAAGGAAATATGTATATAATATTAACACTTCACACTGTATAGATTTGCACTGATTTTAAAAAGAATTAACAGCATGGCATATAAAAGAACATGCTTGTACACGTATATGAATACATATTGTGTAATGTGTATATACAGTCACACATCACTTAGCGACAAGGATGCATTCTGAGAAACGTGTCGTTAGGTGACTTTGTCACTGTGCAAACATCAGAGTGCACTAACACAAACCTAAATGGTATAGCCTACTACACACCTAGGCTATACAGTGTAGCCTATGACTCCTAGGCTACAAACCTATACAGTATGTTACCGTACTGAATACTGTAGGCAATTGTAACATGATGGCAAGGATTTGTGCATCTAAACATGTCTAAATATAGAAAAGGTACAGTCAAAATATGGTATTATAATCTATGGGACTTATGGGATCACTGCCATATATGCAGTCCACCATTGACTGAAACATCATTATACGGCATATGACTGTGTGTACATATATATTAATGTATATTTGTGGCTATCTCTGTGTCTGATGCCCTTTAAAATGAAGTTTGGTTATATTCAGCTATATGAAAAATCTATTAAAACAATTATTATTGTTTCTAAACAAATTAGGTGTCATATTAAAAAAAAACATGAACTTTCGGGTCAGAAAGAACTGAGTCCGAACTGCTGTTCACAGCTTACTTGCTGTGAAACCTTGGGGAAGTTTCTTAAATTCTCTGGGCTCAATTTTCTCATTGCAAAAATGAGGATAATAACACTCATTCCACAGACTTATATCTAGGGTGAGAGATAATAGACATAAAATACCTAGCCCAGCATCTGACATGTATCAGATGCTCAATAAGCTTTTATAGTCAGTCCTAACCTCACAATCTGCCCATCCCTTAATGCCAAATCCACACTAAACTCCTCCAGAGATATTTTTCTTCAAAAGTACAGAAAAGGAAGGTAAAATCCACTCTCAGGCCCACTCAATCCAATCCAATGCACTGATACCAGTGAAATAACATCCTCCTTTATGTTTAGTGTGCTAGTTACATACTACCTTCCCTAAATTTCTAGTATACTGTCTTTCTTATATTTCTAGATTTTCTCAGCACTTCCTATGCATGGACTGCTGTCCATATATTCATGGAGGCACATATTAAGTTGTCATATTCAATTTTATTAATACCATTGCCCTAAAAAAAAGGTGAAGCTTAAAGCTACTCAATTTCCTAAGAATAGGTCTGAGTTTCTCTTGACTCATTGATCAAAACTGGAGTCAACGATCTAGAAAGTTAAAAAATTAAAAAAAATTTAAAAGTGGAGTCAAATGTGTGCACATGTGCTTCGGTATATGTGAGATGGGCTGAATGAGGGAGGGGCAGTGAAGGCAAACACTTCAGAGGAAATGAAACATGCACCAAAATAGGTAGAAGCCCTCTGTATTGACGCACTACAAAAAATAGTAGAGATATTTGAGGGGCTTTAGAGATTATGTGATTCAACTACCTTGTTTTACAGATATAAAAAATGAGACCCATCCTTTTTTAAGACCGAATAATATTCCATTGCATGTATATGCCACATGTTGTCTATCCATTTATCCACCCATGGACATCTAGGTTGCTTCCACTTTTCGGCTATTGTGAATAATGCTGCTATGAAGTTGGGTGTACAAATAATCTATTCAAGTTTTTTGGGTATACACCAAGAAGTGGAATTGCTGAACTGTATGGTAATTTTATTTTTAATTTTTTTTAAACTTGAAGACTTATTTTTTTTTTTAAAGAGACATGGTCTCACTATGTTGCCCAGGCTGTACTCAAACTCCAGGGCTCAAGCAATCCTCCCACCTCAGCATCCCAAGTAGCTGGGACTATAGGTACATGCTGTCGCACGTGACTGAAACTTGAAGACATTATGCTAAGTGAAATAAGCCAGTCATGGAAAGATAAATATTGTATGATTCTACTTATATGAGTCACCTAGAGTAGTCAGATTCATAGTCAGAAAGTAGAATGGTGGGTGCCAGGGGCTAGGGGGAGGGGAGAATGGGGAGTTATCATTTAATGGATAAGGAGTTTCAGTTCTGGAAGATAAAAAAAGTTCTGGAGATGGATGATAGTGATGGCTGCACAACAGTGTGACTGTACCTAATACCACTGAATTGTATACTTAAAAATCATTAAAATGGTAAATTTTATGTTAAGTATATTTTATCACAATTTTAAAAATGTATTCATCTATTTTTAAAAATTGGAGGGAGGAGGCCAAATTAGTTAACTGACTTTCCAATGGCAAATAACTAGTGCTAGAGCAGGGATTCAGACCAAGTGCTAATTCATGGTCCACAGCTTATTCTACCAAACCACGAATGAAAAATAATTATGGACTTGGAATGCTTCCCCACATAGGCATCTGGACTCCATCTGCTCCAGTATGACAGTCTTCCAAATATCACCAGGACATGCCCTGGCTCACCAACTCCAGTTCTTTGCTGACACCCACTAGGTGCCAAGTTAACTGGGCTTCTCACTACAGCTGACTTCGAAGAGTTTGTCCCGTTTCTGCCCCACTCAGACATTGCCATGTCTCAAGGGCAGCAAGCTGATGCTAGCTATCATAATGTCGTGCTCTGGAAACTTCAAGGGGTATCTCAGAGGAAAGCCTAGGAAATCAAGGTCAGTTGTTTTACTTCCAAACAGGATTATGCTTTTTAAATGAGACATTGTTTCTCAAGGGACATTGCCAACCCTCTGTTCCATGTTTTTCACACATTAAAAAAATTTTTTTTTGCTAAGTCAGCTCATCAAGAAGGAAAGAAACGCAGCCTTGCTTTAAAGCCAGACTGTTGCAAGGTCCCCCTAATTTATCACAGAGTCTCCTTGGAAGCATGAATTTCATGCGGTGATCTGCCTTTCGTTCCCCTGCCTCTCCATGCTAACAGCTGTAGACAAGTTACATACAATTCGGCAGTACATAAGAATCAAACAGAAAGCAAAGGTTGTTTCTCTAGAGTGCTAATAATCCTTGAAAACAATAAAGCCCTAGAAACACCCTTGGCTGCACAGTCCTAACCCACAAAATTCCCAGCACCAAAATAAACTATGTGGAGCAAAGATTTAAACATCAAAAATAAAGTTAAAAATGCTGGAAGAAAACATGGGTAAATTTTATTATCTTTTATAATCTTGGGGTGAGGAAGACCCTTATAAACACGATACAAAACACATATAACTACATAGAAATGTAAAGCATCTGTATTGCTAAAAACAATGAAAGTCAAAAGACAAATAACAACACTGGAGAAATATCTGCATCATAACAGATAAGAGACATTCTTCTTCATTTTCAATATACACTTTATAAACAATTTTTAAAAATTTTTATTGTGGTAAGATATACATAAAATATACCTTTTAATGATTAAGTGTACAGTTCAGCGACGTTAAATACATTCATATTGTTGTGAAACCACCACCACCATCTACCTCCGGAACTCTCTCATCGTCCCAAACTTAAACTCCTTACCCATTAAACAATAACTCCCTCTTCTCCCTCACCCCAGCTCCTGGCAACCATCATTCTACTTTCTGTCTCTACGAATCTGACTATTCTAGGCAATTCATATAAGTAGAATCATACAGTATTTATCTTTTTTTGTGACTGACTCATTTCACTCAGCAAGGTTCATCCGTGTTGTAGCATGTATCAGAATTTCCGTTCTTTTTAAGGCTGAATAATATTTCACTGTACCATATTTTATTTATCCACTTATCCACTGATGGGCATTTAGGTTGTTTCCACCTTTTTGCTATTATGTACAAGTCAATATTTTTAAAAGGCAATTAATCCAGTTAATGGACAAACTACAGGAGGTCTAGGCTTGGTGCATGCAGAAGTCCACTGCACAGGAAAAGACAAAACAGCAAAGACAGTAGCAATCACGCGGGTCTAGAGTGACAAAACCGGAGATGTGAAGCCTGGCCAGTTTCTCTCACATGATTTTTGCAGAATTCTGAAGCTGCTGAGAGACTAACTAAAGTGTCTCTGTACATTTTTATTATTCCCTGCAGCAGCCCTCCACCACGCTGACCTGCCTGCCTGGGCTACCCCTCAAATTATCTCCCCAAGCCCTAGTTGCTTTTTGTTTTGTTTTGGTGCTCAAGTTTGTTAGTGCTCTGGTTACAAAGCTGAATAAATTCTGAGTGGCCGGCTCCTACCCCTATTTTTCCCTTAAGCCCTGTTATTTCAGTCTGTGATTTTGCAGAACCCCAGGTTCGCAGGAAGGTATATAGCAAAAACACCTTTACTTCCACACCCGAGAACAAAGATGACATTTTGTGCCTACTACCTTAGAGAGAGAAGAAAGCTAAGTAATAGGCTAGCAATTCAGAGAAAAAGACAAAAGTAAAACATGCAGGGAAAAAACAAAAAAATATAAGAGCTCTCATGTGAACAAACCATTTGCCCATTCACAATTATAGAGTGATTCTATACTCTATGTATGCACTAACAATGGTGTGGATAAATACTCATATGTTACTAGTTCAAGGTTTGAAAGAGAAAGCAGGAATCTTCTTTCAGTTAACAATAATGCTTGCTGTAAGGAACAAAAATGTCATAACACAAAGGTGAAGGCTTCTTAATTGCAGGCACTGTCAGCACACTGATCTTTGGAATTAGCAATTCAGCTTCAGAAGTAAAAGAATTTGGTTAGATGCTAAAGGTGTCAGCTCCATTCCTACCCCCACACCAAGCTACCAGTTAAAACCACCTAAGTATTTCATTTTGTAAATGTTTAAAATCAAAATAATTTTGGAATGACTAAAATTATTGTAATCTATCAGACATATAAAATTATAAACACCACAACTTTGCATTTATCTAGGACTATTTTAAAAGCATTAAAAACATTTGCGTAGCAAGCAAGGTGGTGCCTGTTAAAAATGAGTCTCTTTTAGGGGTCCCCTTGGTACCTGTATAAGGTGCACACTTCTTTTGTTTCTCTGAAATCTGTCAATGGAGAGCTAGAGGAAGTGTGAAAAAAACAGACAAGGGGGGAAGCTGTGAGGTATCTGTGAACTTTACCGGACAACTAATAAGATGTCTGTTTAGAAATCACTAACAGGAAAGAAAAAAAGAGAAACAAAAATAATGCAAAGCAAATACATTTACTATATACCCAATATCTGCAAGGCATCATGCCTGGTGCTGTAAGAACACAGGCCACAAAGGCAAAATGGATGGAAGAAATTGGGACCTGAAGATAGCTGTGCTGCTATTCATTGTGTATTTAATATACCACAGCTAAAGTGATGCTATACAAGTCTTCCACTCTCACAGAGCACTAGCAGGAATTTCTGCCCTAGGATTTTAAAAAGTGACAAGGAGAGGGAATATGCCTCATAAAATGTCCAACTTACCCAAGGGGGCCTTATTCATTATGCCAGAAGGAGATCTGTATAATGGAACACACCGGCTGAGGGTAGAATAATAGAACATTCTGCAGATGGGCTAAGGGATACTCCTGTAAGGACAGAAGACCTGAAAAGAAATCGGAGTTTCCTGAAGTCCAGCTGATAGTAATGGTAGCTCTTAACCAGGAGTTAAGAGACAGACTAGTTCTACTACCACTGCTGACTAGTCATCACTTCAACTCTCCATTCAACCATTTCTCCATATATAAAATGGGACAAATCATATCTTAGGAGATACCATGATTATAAATATTCTCTATTAAAGTGCTTGGAGCTCTTTGGAAGAAAAGCAACTTTAAATAATGAATAATTGTGACTCAAAATTGAGTTGAGGGAGAAGCTAAAACAGTGAGAATACTTCTAAAAACTAAACTGCACTGAAGCCAATCCATTAAAATATTCTCTCAAACATATTCATAAAAGCTGAATAAATGTTCCTTATTCCTGTCAGGACAACCTCCAGCACTGCCACCTTTTCTCATCACTTCCAGTATCAAAACCACCTCAGTGCCAATGCCATATTAGCAGTCAAGCCAAATACATTGTTGCGACTTGCTCCACTGACCAGATATCACCATGAAAGCAGCAGATAAAAGCTAGTGCTAGGTACCTCTTGAGGAATATGGGTGGGAGATATCCGCAGCATGCACAACAAAATCAAGAGCATCACTAGCTATTCTCACCTATGTTTAGCTTTGTGTTCCCTTTTGCTTTTTGATGAATACATTTAAATGATAAAATACTTTACAGAGCCTTTTCACATGGCACTATATATCTTTCTTTCAAAATAACTTAGAAATAATGCAACACCTGGAAAAGAGGTATACATCTTATTCAAAACAGTAAGACCAAATTGGGGAATAACTCTTTGTTAAAAGCATAAACTACATTTGAACTGGAAGGCACTTCCAGGGCAAGGGTATTTAAATAAGGATTTCTGAGCCATGAACTGAGACTGTTAAAAAGCTAAATACAATGGTTAATAACACAGAGCTCCGAAAATAAAAGCATATATTATGTAAGCATTAAAAAAATCACTGTGAGGACATTAGTTGAGATGGGAGTCTGCCAACCTCCTCATTTTCTGGCAACTTAATAAATTTCTCTTTCCTTCTCCTCAAACGACTTGTTCTCATTCTTCTGATGTGGCCTCAGGGAAAGTGCTGAAATTTTGGTAACAGAATTTGGCATCCCTGGGTGGGCCCATCGGTGCCCTGGTGGAATGGCACCCCATGACTGCTGGAAAAGGCAGGGAGCAGCCCTGGGTCAAAGCCGTGGGTCTTCGCAGATAGGAGCAACTTCTTTTCGAGGTGAGAGAGCAAGGAATGGTCCCAGCAGCTGCCAGAGCCTATTTTAGCTCTGGGGAATTCCCATCTCTGTCTCCCCAAAGCAGACACAGCTCCCCACAACCTGAACTGAGTTAAGCAGCAGGAAATGGATTTAGGAAGTGTCCAGATGCTAGGCCATTTGTTGGGTAAGTTCCCCAGTGTGCACACTGAGACCCCGAATCCACTCATTTGTGGAGGGTTTTGAACCTTCTAGCCCCACAGCAGGGCATCTGTTTGGGGACCTATCAGGGCATTTGTTTTGAGGTGTCTTTTGGGGGTGGAAGTCATAAGGTTGAGTGGAACTAGAGAACCTGAGTTGATTTTCAAGCTCATATGTGGTTCCCGAGAACGGTGGGACTAGGCCACCATTTGGGGAAGGTTTCCCAGGGAATGGGGGGACTAGGCCCCCATTTGGGGAGGGTTTTAAACATTCCAGCCCTGTGGCAGGGCATTTTTTGGAGGCTCAGGGAATGGGGGGATTAGGCCACACATTTGGGGAGGGTTTTGAACCTTCCAGCTGTTTGGGATAGCATTTATCCCCTTTGGATTCCCATTTATGAACCTTCCAGTCCTGTAGTAGGGCATTTGAGGCACTGTTTGAGTTACCATTTGGGATGGCATTTGTCCCCTTTGGATGCCCATTTGTTTGACATGCCCTAGCATTTTTGTGTTGAGAATCCCCTGTATTGTCTGTCTGTTATTTGTGAGTTTTGTTGCAACATAAGGAAGCTCCATCTCTCATTTGATTGACAGGCCATGACATTTTAGATTGTTTGTGTTGGGAGTTCACTATATCGTTTGTGTTTGCTATAGATTATTGTCTTCAGTGTGAGGAAAAGTGGTGGTTCGTACCGCTTGTATGAAGTGTGAGGAAAAGTGATTGATGGTCCTTGGTTTATTCTGAGCTGTTGGTTCTTTTGTGGTGGTTGGTACTGCTTGTACGGAGTGTGAGGAAAAATGGTGGTTGATGGTCCTTAGTTTATTCCCAGGAATTTGTTGTTTGGATCCTAATTTTGATTTGGAGGCACATTCTAAAGGGTCTTCTCCATTGCCTCTTCGTCCCAAAATTAATCTCAATTTGGCCTTTCTGTGCTTTTGTGAAAGGGGAAACCAAACTGTCTCATTTACAGACAAATGAGAGCCTGAGTTACACATAAGAGGGTGGGAACAACTCAGTTCCACCCACAGTCAGCATGCTCTCATCCACTACACTAAACCCTAGACCACAGAAGAATGGGAAACAAATCCTTCAAAAAAGGAAAGACAAGGAGAATGACCCCCTTGGGCACCCCAGCTGGTTTATGGCACCCCTACTTGCAAGCACTTGTATAAATGGGAAGATTCAAAGGTATGCCAGGTTTTCTAGGATGGCCGATTCTTGTCCACAAGTTTTTACTGAAGGGCAAATTATATCAAGGAAAATACAGAGCTCAAATGGTCAACCTGCCACTATAGAGTTAAAATGTCGAGTCTCAAGCTCTCTGCTTGAGATAAACTCATTGTTTATAGTATAAAACATGATCTATATTTGTATGATTTTTGATAAATGAGGTCCTCCCACCCCCACCAAAACCCCCACAGCCAACCAGGGCAAGGCACCAGGCAGGGCTACAGCCTGGGGGTGGACCCAGCAGGAGGGAGGACTGGTGCACTAGCCCCACTGCCAAGCAACGCACAGCAAGGGGGAAGGAACACCTGCCACTGCCACCATCTTGGCACCATGGGAGGGGCCAGGGAGGGTGCCACCTGAACTAACTCTTCAGTCCCACATCCAGTAAATTATGACTCGGAGTTCAGAATGGTCTCTCCCAGCAGCAAATTCAATTTGGGCCGAAGAGAACCCATAGCCAGGGTGGGCAATTTGTGGCAATATCAGATAGGGGGGCTTGAATGTGCAAGAACAGCTGAAGGGTCCTTTGAGACAGTCAAAAGGAATGGGTGAAAAAGCCATCCCAGACTGACTTTTTGTAAAGAAGGAGGACCTAGAAAGGAACATTGCCCCAAGTTGTAAAGGGTGGGAGGAAGCCCCCAGGAAAACAAAGTTTTTTTTGTTTTAAGTCCAGGACTCAGACAGCAAAGGAGGGGGCCCAGAGCCCCCTGCCTCCAAATATCCCCACAGGATCCCTGAGCAAAATTGACAATGGGGATTCGATTGGCACTAGCTGCTGCATGGACAGAAGCAGTCCAGGGTGCCCCTTCACCCGGCCACCACCCCAATCCCCAGCACCAGCCGTGCCTGGTCCTCTGTGAGCCAGGTAGGGGGTGGCAGTGAGGCAGCCATAGACAAGCGGCAGCTGAGAAACTCGTCACAGCGGGCCCAAGAGGCAGACCTGGGCAAGCAGCAGGAGCACTGGGGGTTGTTCCAGAAGCGGCAGAAGCTCATCTCCAGGGGGACTGAAGGGCGACTGCCAAGCTCCTGCTGGGTGAATACCAGGGCCTAGTGAAGTATACAGGAGACTGTCATTGTGCTTTGAAGTTCAGGCCTCAGCAAGCCTGCACATCATTCAGTCCACAGAAAGAGGCCAAACAGAGAATGACATGCTGGTGATGGACTTCATGGACAGACAGCTACAGAGACAGCTCAGCAGCTCATCCTTCTACAGCGAGGATGTCAGCAGGCACCCCATTGTCAACAGGACCCAGCAGTACACTCTGTGGAGCCCTGGGTATTTCACAAGCATGATAATGGACCCTCCTTTGTAGCAGAGGTAACTCAACAAGTAAGCAAAGCCCTACACCTAGAATGGAAATTACATACATCCTGGAATTGATACAAGAAACCCATCTAAAGTGAGATAGGGTGTTGCCACTTGCCCTCCTCTAGATAAGGGTAGCCCTTTAGAAGCAGGCAAGTTAAGCCCCTAAAAAAAATAGTTTATGAGAGACTCTTACCCTGAGGTAAGTATGGTAATATAACCATAAGTAAAAGAGAATAGAGTAGAACAATATGTCAAATGAGTGGGTCAGGTGTTAATCACTATATATGAGTTTGCCTCTTTCAGGTCCCTGCCCCAGTTGGGAGCAGAGAAGTGGAAAGGACCCTGTGAAGTACCTCTAATAACTCACACCTCATTAAAATTTTCAGAAGGGAAACCTTGGGTCCATCACACCAAAGTAAAGAGGTGTAGCCCCCAGTGGAGGGCCAGCCTTAGGCGATTTAAAGTATCTGTTTGAGAAAAAGGAAAAAAAAATGAATATGTTGATATTTTCTCTAATCTTTTTGTGTTCTGTCTATAGGATAGAGGGACAACTCCTCAGAGAGGATTTCCTGGGACTATCACCTCTTCTGTTCATCTGTCTTACTGCTGGGTGTGTTATCCTAAACCTTGTTTGGTCTGAATTTGCAGAAGCCAGTCTCTCAGATCACCTATAGGGTACAACTAATAGCTCAGCACTCAGAGGTCCCATGTTTCTTACCCAGCCCTGTATCAGACATTGTGTGCAATGTGACAGTCCATTTCACCTTGTCAATCCTTATGGTCGTAGTTATTGCTTATACCCTTTTTCACCTGATAATCTGTACCTTCCATCTAAAACATCACCACAATTCAGCAGGAAGTAGCTTGACAACTATGTCACCCCTCCTCCCATAGATATGGAAGGGTAAAAGTTGACAGTGGGGAATATGTAACAGAGAAAATGGCCTGAAAAAGGGTAAAAATGTTTTCTGTCTCTTCAAAACTCCCTTACCCCTTTTGAGAACTAAAACTGACATCCCTGCCTTAGGCCAGTGGTTGGGACAGGGGAGTGTCCTTTGTTCTTTGTGCCACAGGAGATGGCTCGAGGGAATTGCCCTGGCAGAGGTCACAAGATTGTCTTAGCCAAAGATGGGACTATGGAGTTAATCAGAACCTTTAAAAGCTCTGTACTTCTGCTCAGATGCAAGATGTTGGTACTTTGAGACAGGAGTCTGCCAACCTCCTCATTTCCTGGCAAATTAATAAACTTCTCTTTCCTTCTCCTCAAAAAAATAAATAAATAAAAAATAAAAATCTTTGTGTATTTGCCTTACTGGCAATTTAAAAAAAAACATAAAAATCTAATTTGTTATAAATTACACAGGAAATTGGAATAGCAAGGAGAATCACCTTAGCAAATTTCCTATTACTTAGAGGCTGACAACTAGCTACTGACTTACATAGTTCCTTTGCTTCTTATATATGTAAAGAGAGGTGTTACCTCAATGTACACAGTTCCATGTCTTACATTCAAACAAAGGCTGAAACTGAATGTTAGGCTTTTAAACTGATTGATTTTAAAGGGAGTAGAAATATACACACAGGTCCACATGATATTAATTCTCAAACAGTCAATATTAAAATTGTTCTGTTAATGAGGAAGATAATAGAAACAACCAAAACATCATTACTTTGGGAGTATGGAACACGTTACAGAACATAAGGGGCTTTGAGCAGATTTACATTGCTAATTACGTCTGGCTTCATCTAATATTAAAATTACCTTGCAGTGTTCCCTAAGCGTCATCGTGAGGGTGACTAGCATCATACTGAGTGGCAAGTGCAGTGAGACTGGGATGAGATCTAATGCTGGTAGCTCTCATAAATATTACCTTAAGTTATTAAAGCTCATACATTTCCTGTAAAACTGAATATCAGCCCATGAGTTGTAATAAAATGGCCATGAATAAAATTAGTCTTAGTATATGGAATGTTTGTCCCATAAAATCAGGAAAAAGGCAAGAATGCCCTCTCCCTAACGCTTCCAGTCATTATCCGAGAACATAAAAGTAGACTCGAACCAAGGAAAAGATAATCCCTTGTTCTTGGGTAAGGACATCTCAACATCACCAAAGGATACCAAATGGAAACTCAGACCTACAGAAGTCAATGAAGACCACTGGAAATCATAAAATATGTGGGTAGATATAAAAGACAATTGTTCTTCCCTTCTCTCATAATTTCCTTAAAAGACAACTGATCATTTAAGCAAAAATAACAGCATTGTAAGGTGAGGTTCTCGGCATATGGAGAAGTTGATGGTGGGAAAAAGGGGGCAGGGGGCAGGGGCATGGAATTATATGGGCACAAGGCGAAAAAGATTAATAAATTTGACTAGACAAAAAGAAAAACTTTTGCACAAGCAAAGTCAAAGACAAACTGGGAAAAAATATTAGCAGCATATAACAGAGATAAGGGGTTAATGTTTCTAACAGCCAAAGAGCTATTAAATGGAGAAAGAATAAAAACAAAAATCCTACAGAAAAATTAGCAAAAACATGCAAAGACAATTTACAAAAACATACAAAAATGGCCCTTAAAATATGAAAAGATGTTCAATAAGAGAAACCCACAATAAGAGAAACGCAAATTTGATCCATAATGAGATACCATTTTCCAGCCATCACATTGGCAAAAATTGAAAAGCTTGATAACAAATTTTGTTGGCAAGGTTATGGGGAGGCAGGCACTGTTATTCACTGCTGATGGCAACGCAAAATGGGATAACCTCTATAGAGGAAAACTGGCAATATCTAGTACAACGATATATGCATTTTCCCTTTGATCCAGTCATCCTACTTCTAGGAATATACTCTGAAGAAAGCCCTCCAACAATGTGAAATATAAGTGCACATGGTTATTCATTGTAGTACTATTTATAATTGGAGAAGACTGAAAGCAATCTAATGTTTGCAAACAGGAGATTAGCTGAATAAACTATGGTATATACACACAACAAAGAACTAGGCAGTTATTTAAAAAAGCAAAGATCTCTAGAACTGATGTAAGATTATTTCTAGGAGATAGAGTAGAAGGTAAAATAAGTGAAGCACAAAAAGAACACATATGGTAATGACATCTTTTAAAAAAATAACTTTATTGAGATATAATTCATATATCTTATAGCTCACCCATTTAAAGTGCACAATTCAATGGCTTTTTGTATATTTAAAGTTGTGCAACCATTACCACAATTTTAGAACATTTTCACCATTCCAGAAAGAAATCCTGTACCCATTAGCAGTTCTTTCTGTCTCTATAGATTTGATTATTCTGGACATTTCAATAGTATGTGAGAAGGAAGGGGAAAATAAGAAGGCACATACACTCTAATCTTCACAAATGAAACATAAAGGATGAACCAGAAAGCAGGGGTATGTTCTGAATTGTGGGGGAGAACAGCAAATAAATCCTAGACTCATTGTAGCAGATTTGTTTTTTGTAATGGAAAACGGGAGAAGCAGTTTGGAAACTAAACTAGATGAATTACAGGATTGGGCACATAAGTGAATGCAGTGGTATAGCTGAGTGCCAGGGTTCTCATTATGAAAGAAGGGACATACAAACATGGAACAGGAGAAGGCAAGAAAGAACCCTGTAAGGGTGGAAAGAAACTGGCAGTACTGGTGTGAACTCAAGATTTTTTTTTTTAATGTATATGTAGAAACACATTATGTGTGTGTATGTGTATCAGTATATGTACATACATAAACACATACATGTATTCCTTAGCTCTGACTACCTAGCAAAGGCACTTCAGGTGCAATGCACACACCTAGCGCCCATATTTTGGTCTTTAAAACCATTTGCACTGAAAGGAACGAGGGCTCCTGAGAGAAAAGGCTGATTTCAGGGTTGGGACAGGGCAGGTATAAGATGAGTATGGAGCATCGTGAATGCCAGAAATAAGGAAGTATCCAAAAAAAAAATGATAGGGGCATGTCATAAGTATCCAGCAGCCAGCCAAAAGGGACTTGCAACTGGCCAAATCTGGGACAATTTGAAATGTACTGTAAGTATAAAATACACACCAGATTTCGAAGATTTAGTACCATAATTTTTCTATTGATTACATGTGGAAATAATATTTTGGATATATTCAGTTACATAAAATATATTAGTCACAGCAATTTCACTTTTTTCTTCCTACTTTCTATAATGTGGCTACTAGAAATTTTTAAATTACACACAGGGCACTTATTATTGAACAATGCTGCTACAGATTGAAAGATTTTTAAACCATCAACTTTTTAAAAAAATGAGCTAAAACGTGTCTAGAGCTACATTTGGGTGATAAAACAATTTTTTAAAACACAGGAAGTAATGACTATAAAGTCAGGATAGTGGTTACTAGTGGCGGATGTAGCCTAAGGAGGACTCCTCGGGTGCAAAGTTTTATTTCTTGACCCAGGTGGTCATTACAAGGATGTTTGCCTTCATTAAGCTATAAATTTGTGTGGTTTTCTGTACCTATGGCTTTATTTTATAATAAAATTATTCAATAAAAACAGAAATAAGTTGTTTTATTTCATACTTTTTAATATAAAAGCACATTTTTACATGTATCTAAGAAAAGAAAAGCAAACACTATTGCCAGGACTGGAAAAGATTTATATTTACAACATTTAAAAACTGCTTGAAGCTTCTTTTTAATGACCAGAAAATTTAAGCTCATTTAGCTCCTACTATGCACTTTTAAAATCAAACTGATGATATACATCTAGCAAGCCTTTTCTAAATCTTGTTTATTAAATAATTTAGATGAACATTGCTATAATTTGTCAAAGAAAAACAGCATTTTATAAAATTTAATGAAGCATGTTATGTCTTCCCTGTCTTAAATTACAGCCCTTTTATAATTAAACTCTTCTAAATTATATGGTTTTGAACGACTAAACAGAATTTCCTCAATGTGAAGAAAATTAATCTACCTTTTTAAATGGAGGTTAATGCTGTTGGCTTCTCATCAAACATAAAATAGCCCATGCCTCTGCTTTTGTGTTTTTTTAGAAAAAGATCCATACTAATATCTTGCTGACATAAACTTTCTTAGCAAAAGAAGAAAATAAATTCCAGACTCTACTCCAAACTTTAATAACATTTAAAAACATGAGGTAATGGTAACGTTATATAGCAAAGGGAAATACAATAAGGTAATTTCACCCTAGAAGGGCAAAACTGATATTTCTCAAACAGGTAGTCATGCAACTTTGGTGTGTATCAGAATCATCTGAGGAGCTTATTAAAAAAAGAGAGGCCCAGATCCTACCCAAAAAAGCAACTAAATTGGAATCTACAGGAGTGAAGTCAACAGCTATAATTTTATCTCCAAATCTCAGTGGAGTATCAAGTCCCCTTAGACAGAAAACACAAAGAGTATAGGAACTGACTACATGAATTCTTTGCCCTACTTGGCAAAGACCTCAGAAATTTATGGCTCAGAATAAGACCACGGAAGGAAAAGAAGCGCAAGCTAAAGGCATTTGCTGTGTGGGTTGCTACTTCCAAATATGTGAGATTCAATATGCACACATTCTTTAACTGATAAAGAATTTTATTGAGCACATTCTAGGTGTTTAGTCTCATTCCCTAAACTATTACAAAGTACAAATAAGAACAATTCTAACCAACCTTAAAGGAGCTTCCCATCTAACACAATTTGATTCATAACGAATGTAGGCAAGCATCACTTCCACAGAATACAAATAAACTTCTATACTCTAGTCTCTGATTACAATCTCCTGTCTCATCTGCACTCGAATGTTTATGGCAGCACAATTCACAATTGCAAAGATGTGGAAACAACCCAAGTGCCCATCAATACATGAGTGAATTAATAAAATGTGGTATATGTATACCGTGGAGTATTACTCAGCCACAAAAAACAATGGTGAACTATCACCTCTAGTATTATCCTGGATGGAACTGGAGCCCCATCCTCCTAAGTGAAGTATCACAAGAATGGAAAAACAAGCACCACATATACTTACCATCAAATTGGTACTAATTGATCAACACTTACATGCACATATGAAAGTAACATTCATGGGGTGTCAGGCAGGTGGGAGGGAGGTGGAGGGGATGGGTATATTCACACCTAATGGATGCGGTGTGCACTGTCTGGGGGAGGGGCATTCTTGTAGCTCTGACTCAGGTGGTACAAAGGCAATATATGTAACCTAAATGTTTGTACCCCCATAATATTTTGAAATAAAATAAATTTTTTAAAAATCCCCTGTCTCCTTGGCATTTTCCCAATATACCTGCCCTTTAAGACCCCTTCTTAGCCTCTTATTCCTTCCCTACCCATCCCCTACCCCAGAACTAACCAACCACGTAGGCCTATGCTCACTAGTACCCCTTGTTATTTTACTCTACAGTGGCTTGGCAAAACCCTAACCCTGGATTCATAATGTATCTATTTCCATATGAAACAGAGCACTAGAGTCAACTATGTGATGGAGATTTGTAATAATATTTTTTAAATTGTGGTAAAAAACACATAACATAAAATTTGCCATCTTAGACATTTCTAAGAGTATACAGTCCTGTAGCATTAAGCACATTCATGTTGTTTTGCAACCAATCTCCAAAGCTTCCTTATCTTGCAAAACTGAAACTCTATACCCATTAAACTCATTTTCCCTTCTCCCCAATCCCTGGCAACCACCATTCTACTTTCCGTTTCTATGAATTTAACTTCTCTAGATACTTCGTATTAGTGGAATTATACACTTTTTGTCTTTTTCAGACTAGCTTATTCTACTTGGTCCTACTACCTTTCGTTACTACTTTATGGTATTCCTTTTTATAGCAGCCTCATTCCTAAACCTGACTTACATCTGAGCCCTAGCACTCCCTTTTACCTTCCTCCTACAAGGATGTGCTCCTTCTTTGATTATAAAAGTAATCCACGTTCAAAGCAAAATACTTGAAAAACAAAATGAAAAAAGGTGCTTGTTCCTGAATTCCTACTCCCTAAAGACAATCGCTATTAACATTAGTGATGTCGTAGTCTTCATGAAGTCCTTATAGTCATTATTTTCCATGTCTCTGTTTCTGCAGGGGGAAAAAAAAACTTTTTAACAAGCTAATACCAAAACATACATACCAGATTTTTCTTTTCTACTTTTATCAATCACACTATTGATCTTTGGTCTTCTCCCTTTCCTACTCCCCTCATGTTTTACATCTACTCCTTCAACAGCCATTAACTGGTTGCCTTTAGACTTGTGTCTCTTAAGTCATATTCCACATATTCCACCAGAGAGAGTTTTCCTAATTTACAAATCTCATTGTCACTGCCCTGCTTCAAACCCTGGAATGACCATTATGTAGAAAATAAAGTCTAAGAGCTTTAGGATACCACAGTTCCCTGTCTACATTATCATCCTGACCCCCACACCACTACCTACCTAGCACTTTACCCCCCTTCCCACTGCTGCCCACCAATACACCGGGACCTGTCTCTCCCCCATGCCTTGGCTCTTGCTGTTCCTTCTCCCTGTAATGATGGTCACCTATTCTTCATTTAACTCCTACACATTTTAAAGTTAACCATCATCTCCCTTCATCATCTCCCTCCAAGAGTTCCTTTTACCCACCCCAGGCTGAATTAATGCCCCTCTTCTAATCACAGCCTAGGCATTCCTCTGCCTCTGCACTTACCACACGGTTTCCTAATCACTCATTCATATGTCTTACCACTAGCCTGTGCTCTTTTAGGGCAAGGGCCATATCAGATTCATCTTTGGATCTCTGAAAGAGTGGCAAGTATATAAAAGATGCTCAAATGTTTGATGATTAATTTTCTAAATATACTTCCTCACTTTTCAATTTTCAATAGCTAAATTTACGTGTGTTCTTGGGCTATGCTGAAGCCATAACAGCCAACAAACGCGGCCACCCACGGATCTAATCCAGGTGGCTCTCAAGAACTGTGCAAGCTGACAGTCACTGCCACCTATGGGCGTGGGCAGAACTGCGCCCAAGCCAGCGCGCAGCCAACAAATTCTGCCTGCAGATTGGAGTCGCAGCCCCCAAGCCAGCGTGGGCCGTCAATTGCTGCTGCCCAAGGGTGTGGGTGGGGATGTGCTCAAGCCCGCGCTGCCGCCAGCGGATCTGAGCGGGGCAGCTTCTAAGCCAGCGCAAGCAAACAACCACCACCACCTGCAGGCGTGGGCCAGACTGTGCTTAAGCCAGCGCAGGCTGACAAGCATGGCTGACAAGCATTGCTGCCCGCAGATCTGAGTGGAGCAGCTCTCAAGTCAACTCAGGCTCACAATTGCAGCTGCTGAAAGAACTAAGTGGGGCATTCACTCACTCTGCAATGCGGGAAAAGCCAGTGACAACCACAGAGGAACGATGAGGCAGGAGATGCAGGAGAGCAGCAGTGTTAAACGTTCACAGTGCATCCACCCATCTTGTGCTGGATCAGTCCTCCAGAGTAGGACACAAGTGCACCATCCAGGGACTTCTCCTTCTTTGCAGGAAGTAGGAGAGTTCCCAGCAGAAGAAAGGAGGTGCACTGCAAGTGTATCTGTGTCTTGAGCTGAGAGAAGAGATTTCAGATGAGAAGGAACCAGAATATGAACTCTGGCAATATAAAAAACAAGCAGTTTTTATAAACTTGGATCAGAGGACCCAAGGATCACAAAGGATCATAAGAGGTCTCCAGCAACAGACCCCAACCTAAAGGAAACTGTTGAAATATCAGAGATGGAATTCAGAATATGGACGGCAAACAAAATGAATGGGATTGAAGAGAAAGTTGAAAACCAACACAAAGAAGCCAAAAATATGTTCCAGGACATGAATGAAAAAAGACGAAGAACTTGCTAAAGAGATAGACAACATAAGACAGGATATAACAGAACTTAAAGAAATTAGTCATTTACAGAATTTCAAAATACAGGAGAAAGCTTCAACAACAGGCTAGATCAACAGAAAGAAGCATTTCAGAGCTTGAAGACAAGGCTTCCAAACTAACCCCGTCAGTCAAAGATGCAGAAAAAAGAATAAAGAAGAATAAACAATCACTCAGAGAAGTATGGGACTATGCAAAGCAGGCCAATATAAGAATTACAGGTATCCCTGACAGAGAAGAAGAAAAAGCAAAACACATGGAAAACCTGTTTGAAGGAATTATTGAGGAAAACTTCCCTGGTATTGCCAGAGATTCAGATATCCAGATACAAGATGGTCATTGAACACCAGGAAGATTCATAGCAAATAGGACATCTCCAAGACACATAGTCATCAACCTGGCCAAACTCAAAATGTAGGAGAAAATTTTACAAGCTGCAAGATGAAAGCAACAACCAAACTATAAAAGAAAACCCATCAGAGTAACAGCAGACTTCTCAGCAGAGACCTTACAAGCCTAAAGGGATTGGGACCCATTTTAAGTCTTCTTAAACAGAACAACTTCCAACCAAGAATTTTGTATCCTGCAAAACTAAGTTTCATAAATTAAGGAGAAATAAAGTTTTTCCCAGACAAGCAAACACTAAGGGAATTTGTCACAACCAGACCTGGCCTTCAGGAAATACTCAGAACAGCATAATACCTGGATCAGCATAATAGATACCCACCAGTATAAAAACACTGAAAAGTTAAAGCTCACAGCTCTAATAAAACAATAGCACAAGAGGGAAAACAAAACAAGGTATCATCCAACATGATGAACAGAACAGTATCCCACATATCAATCCTAACACTGAACGTGAATAGCCCAAATGCCCCACTTAAAAGACAAAGACTGGCTGAATGGATTAAAAAAACACAGCCCAAGGATATGTTTTCTCCAAGAAAAACATCTAATTCACAAGGACTTGCACAAACTCAAGGTAAAGTGATGGAAAAAAATATTCCACACAAATGGAAACCAAAAGTGAGCAGGTGTAGCCATTCTCTTATCAGATAAAACAGACTTTAAATCAACAATGGTTAAAAAAAAAAAAAAGACAAAGATGGTCATTATATAATAGTAAAGGGAACAATTCAACAAGAAGACATAACCATCCTAAATATATATGCACCTAACACAGAAGCTCCCAGATTCATAAAGCAAATTCTACTAGATCTAAGCAAAGGAATAAACAGTAGCATTGTAATTGCCAGGGACTTCAACACTGACAGAACTGGACAGGTCATCAAGGCAGAAAATCAATAAAGAAACACTGGACTTAAATGGGACTCTAGAACAAATGGACCTAACAGACATTTACAGAACATTCTGCCCAAAAACTACTGAATGTACATTCTTCTCATCAGCACATGGGACATTTTCCAAGATGATCATATCTTAGGCCACAAAATAAGTCTCAGCAAATTCAAAAAAACTGAAATTATACCATGTATCTTCTCAGATTACAGTGGAATAAAACTAGAAATCATTTCCAAGAGAAACACTCAAATCTTCACAAAATCATGGAAATTAAACAACCTGCTGATGAACAATCCTTGAGTCAATGATGAAGTTAAAATGGAAATGAATAAAGATTCCTCGAACTGAATGACAAAGGAGACACAAGCTTTCAAAATCTATAGGATACAGCAAAAGCAGTCCTAAGGTGAAAGTTCAAGTCCTAAGGTGTAGCCTTAAATGCCTACATCAAAAAGACAGAAAGATCACAAATTAACAACTAATGCCACATCTCAAAGAATAGAAAAAGAAGAGCAAAACAAACCCAAAGCCAGCATAAGAAAATAAATAACAAAGGTCAGAGCAGAACTAAATCAAATCAAAATTAAAAAACAAAACAAAAACAAAGGATCAATGAAACAAAAAGTTGGTTCTTTGGCAAGATAAATAAAATAGACCACTAGCCAGATTAACCAGAAATAGGAGAGAAAGGATGCAAATAAGCTCAAACAGAAATGACAAAGGAGACATTACAACTGATAGCACAGGAATATAAAATATCATCCGTGAATACTATGAAAACCTCTATGCACACAAACTGGAAAACATACAGGAAATGGATAAATTCCTGGAAACACACAACTTTCCAAGCCTGGATCAGGAAGAAATAGAAATCCTCAACAGACTAACAATAAACAGCAAGATTAAAGTAATAATTTAAAAAAATCTATCAACAACCAAAAAAAGCCCCAGACCAGATGGATTTACAGCCAAATTCTACCAGACCTACCAAGAACTATTACCTATCCTACAGAAACTATTCCATAACATCAAGAAGGAAGGAATCCTCCCTAACTCATTCTACAAAGCCAGTATCACGCTGATACCAAAGCCAGGAAAGGACACAACAAAAAACCAAAACTACAATTCATATCCCTTATGAACATAGATGGAAAAATCCTCAACAAAATACTAGGAAACCAAATTTACCAGCACAACAAAGATAATTCACCATGATCAAGTGGGTTTCATCCCAGGGATGCAAGGATGGTTTAACATATGCAAATCAATAAATGTGATTCACCACATAAACACAAGCAAATACAAAGACCATATGATCATCTCAATAGATGCAGAAAAAGCATTCAATAAAATCCAGCACCCCTTCGTGATAAAAACCCTCAACAAACTAGGCATAGAAGGAACATATCTCAAAATTATAAAAGCAGTATATGATTAAACCCACAGACAACATCGTACTGAATGGGGAAAAGTTGAAAGCATTCCCCCTAAGAACTGAAACAAGAGAAGGGTGCCCACTATCAATACTTCTATTCAACATAGTATTGGAAGTCCTAGCCAGAGCAATCAGGGAAAAGAAAGAAATAATGGGCATCCAAATGGGGAAAGAGGAGGTCAAACTATCGTTATTTACTGATGATATGATCTTGTATCTAGAAAACAATCTAATCCTCTGTGTTATCACAGAGACCTCTTCTTACATCTTATTTCATGAAACGTGTTTTTCTGCTTTACTTCTGACACTTTAAGGTTTCTCCTTTCTTTCTTATGTGACCAAAGCCTTAGGAAACTCACAATTCCCTGTACAGAGTTCAATCTAAGTTTTATCAGGAATGAATGAATGTTGAATTTACATCTGCTTTACAGATATTTTATTCAGTATCTTATATATATGAGTAACTCCTATATACGTACATACATACAAGTATCTCATGTATTTGTACATATACAAGTATCTTATATTCGTATATATACACAAGTGTCTCATATTTTTGTGTGTACATACATACTCATGTATATATATACACGAGTATCTCATATATACATATATATGTACACTTAATAAATATCAATTTAAAATAAATCATGCTTTCTGAGTTAACCTGATTAAGAACACATATTTTAAGGATGAAAATTTTATACTATAATTAGAAAGTTTTCACAGGAGTAAGGCAAACTACATTAAAATGGGATAAGCTAAAAAAAGAGATAAGCTTGGTAATTACCATGCTTTTGTTCCATTTCAATGAAACAACCTTATTAGGTAGAAAAAAGAATTAGCAATGTGAGATTTAGTGATACATTGTTTTACCAATTGAAAAAATGAGTAATTGGGAATTTATTCTATCCTTGAAACATAATTTTAATAATTATATGTAACTTTACAATAATAGTCAAGCACAGGCATTTTAATGAAGAATAATCACAGTAATTTCTCCAAGCATATTAATTGATTTACTGTGATTTCCAAATTGTAAGATACACAATTGTGAGAGCCTGCAATGTTACAAATGTAGAGCAGAGATGGGCAAACTTTTTCAGTAAAGGGTTAAATTGTAAATATTTTAGCTTTGTGGGTCACATAGCCTCTGTTGCAACTACTCAACTCGCTGTTATAGTACAAAGGCAATGATAGGCAATATGTAAATAAATAGGTGTGGCTGTATTCCAATAAAATTTTATTTATAAAAGCTGGCAATGGGCCAGATTTGGTTCTAAAATAGTTTGCCACCATGAGGTAGAGTATCTCTGTCTCCACTAACCATTTACTGTATGCCTAAAACATACAGGGCACTCAGAGGACCAGGGTACAGTCTGGCCCCTGTTCTCAAAAAAAGTAACAAAAAGTTACACAGTAATATAAAGCAGCACATACTGAGCATTAATAAGTTGAAATAAAGGTAGGATTTAGACAAGAAGAAAGAGAGGTAAGACATGGGGTGCTTCTAGGTGGGGGAAACAATGTGCACAACACTGAGGAATCAGGAATATACCCAAGGTGATTTAGGAAGAGCAGTGGGTCCTTATTAATATAATGAACAAGAAAAAGAGAAGGTTGGAGAAGTTTTACGAGTCGTACTTAGAGTACAGGTTTCATGCTGAAGATATTTGAGCAGAGGGTAACATTTACTACACAAAGTTCTTTTACTGGAAACTGCAGATAACTTTTATTCAATGTTCTGTGGAAAATGGAAAATGTTTTAGTACATTTTATAGGTGTGTGTGTCCTATATCATACTGAGTTCATAAAAGTAGAATCATAATGCCAATGCAGTTAATAAATTAGTGCTAAAGAAACAGCAGCTCAGGCCACAGGGAGAAAGCAAGCAGAGAAGAGACTGAAGATACAAGACAAGAAATCGAAAAAAAGGGACGTTGAGATTAAGGAGTCAGCCTTAGAAAGTATGAGAAGGAAACAGCTGAGTGAAAAATGCAGAAAAGTTTAGCTATTTCTGAGGAAGAAGGAAAGAGCTGAGTGAAAAATGCAGAAAAGTTTTAAAGTGATCATGAAAGTATGACAAAGTTTTAAGAGGAATACAGGATAGGTGAGGAAGCATGGGTAGATGGCCAGATCTATATAAAAAGGTGGCAAGGTCATTTTCAAAACCCTAGACACCTGTACGTGATTATCACACAGTCAATAAGAGAGGCTGTTAGATTTAACATAACTCTCTAGAACAGTGCTGACAGAACTTTCTACAATGATAGAAATGTTTTACATCTGTACTGCCCAGGACCCCAGTCAGCACAGTTTGGTGGAATTCATTCAATAGCCAAAAAAAAGGTATTCATATATGCCCACTTATATTAAATCTTACCTCAAATCATGTCATTTTTAAATGCTTCACTGTGGTTGTCTTATACCATTTTATCAAATATGTTCATGGAATTTTTCAAAATATTTTGAAGTATTAAAGTTATATAGATGTAAGCATTCAGAACACATTCCTGCTTCTCTTGTAGAATATTTCATTGTTATCATGGGCCCATAATTATTGGCATTATTTGAAGAAGGAGGTAGATAATAAATAATTGAGAAAATCTGGTTCCTACTCTGAATATGTAATTCATTGTATTTTTTAAACTATAAATTATGTTTGCAACATAAATTATGTAACTGACTGTGGTTAAATATACTTTTAGAACTCTTTTTTGCCTTATCTACAAACACCCTTATGTTATAAAATTTTGCTTTAGAAAACATTTAATTACTTATATCAAAATTGGAATTGAAGACAGGTGCAGGGGCTCACACCTGTAATCCTAGCAGTCTGGGAGGCCGAGGCAGGAGGATCGCATGAACTCAGGAATTCAAGGCCAGCCTGAACAAGAGTGAGACCCCGTCTCTGCAAAAAATTTAAAAATTAGCCGGGTATAGTGGCGTGTGCCTGTAGTCCCAGCTACTCAGGAGGCTGAGGCAGGAGGATCACTTGAGCCTAGGAGTTTGAGGTTGCCATGAGCTATGATGACGCCACTGCGCGCTCTAGCTAGGGCAACAGAGCAAGACTCTGTCTAAAAAAAAAAAAAAAATGAAGAATGAGCGAGACTCATTCTTCACTAAATTCCATGTTAACTATGTTAACTTTTACACATCTTCCGGCTTGCAAAGCAACCTGATGATGACTTCACACAAGCCCCTCGTACCTTCCTCTCTCTGATTCCCTAAAACAATTACCAGAGAAAGTACCACTCACTCTGTCTCAACCTAACATTTTTTGCAAAATCCCGGGGATAAATGATTAGTGCTAGCAGTAGATGGAGAGAAATCTACCCCACATCTCCCTTCTGATATCTTCCCTTCTCTAAGACAAAAACAGGACTACTCATCTGATCCCAACAGAATTAAGAGAATTTGGCAGCCAAAGAAGGAAATCTGGTTGAAGACTTTGGTGAAGACAATTTGGTTGGAGAAATGGGGAAAAAAAGAATGGGACCATTCCAATGTCATTGCTTTCCCTCGAGCCCCAGTGACGGCACTGCAATGGTACCACAGCCCTCAGAATCATAAGGCAGTGCTTTTAAGATGGGTGTACTGTTTAATGGCTTTTAATTGCATAAGAAACTCAAAAGTAATTCCTGCCCATAAGCATGGGTGAGGGCTTAAACTAGTACTACAGTGGTGAATGAGGTGCATAAGTTAAGAGATTTTTACCCAACAAGGTAAAATATCAGGTTAATTATATGCTGAGTCTCTTCAGTGGGAGGAAGAATTTCAAATCATGACTAGAAGTCAACCCCAAACTTACTTGAGATGGAAAGCTTTAATCATATTTTATAGACCTTTAAAGACTGAAATCCTATCCCCCCCTTTTGGAGAATGGTTCTAACATTATCATTAAGAAAGCATTCCTCATGTTTCATCAAACTCTTCCTATATTATTTAACCTATTTTCTCTTAATTATGCCTCCTCAGCAAGTGAAGGTCTTGGACAATATCCTCCTTCTAGCAACAAGGGGTTGTGCTATTTTTCCAAGACACTATTTTCACTCATATTATCAGTTTAAACATAGTTTTTCAGATAGGGGGGACATTATCACATCATGTATACTTCTATAAAGCATATATTGACTAAAAACACTAGAAGTGTGAAAAGAAGTATTCCTTGGAATCTAGAAAACACAGTACAATCAAGTAGCTATTCAATAACCTGCCCTCTCTCTACCTAACCAGTCTCAACACCTGTGTTTTCTCAGGCACCCTATTTATCACTTCATTCATTCTAGTTTCTCTTCTATGAATCTTTTCCTTTTTCCCCTTTTCTAAAATAGGAAAAACAAAAGACACCCCCATTAAGCATACTGGAAAGGTTCTTTCCAAACCTCATGAGGACCAGGATCATGCAGCTCTATTAGGATTTGGAGAGGCGGTGCAGGGGGGTTAAGGAAGTGGACTGTGGAGCCTGTACCATTTATTGTACAGGCTGTACTATTTATCATCCTATTTATTGGCTGTGACAGGTTATTTAGAATCACTGTGCCTCAGATTCCTCTTTAAAATAAAAATAACGGTACCTAACTCCTAGGGTTGTGCTAAGAATTAAGTACAATAATATGTTAAGTGCTCATAACAGTGCCTGGCACCTGGAAAGTACTGACCAAATGTCTGCCATCATTAACAAAATAATGACAATTATTCATTCCAGTGAATTCTCCAGGGCCAAATACATGTACAAGACACTCTGAAAAGCACTGCTTTAACCATACCTTGATATGACACTCTGATCTTTTCCCACCAGAAGATAAAGATTGATTGGAGACAGTGTATAACAAAGCTAACGAAACAAGCTTTGGGAATCTCACCTGCACAGGCCACTCCCAAGGCCTTCGGAGGCCCTGGTAATATAATCACGTTAATCATGTATGTCTGTAGAATTTGGAGGCTCTAGCAATGTATTACATGGTCATATGTTTTTATAGAATGTGCAGCAGTCCCCAACCATTCTGGCATCAAGGACCAGTTTCATGAAAGACAATTTTCCACAGAGCTGAGGCGGGGTGGGGAGAGGGAGAGGAGGCAGAGCTCGTGTGGTGATGAGAGCGATGGGGAGTGGCTGTAAATATAGCTGAAGCTTCGCTTGCTTGCCCACCGCTCCCTTCCTGCTGTGTGGCCAGTTCCTAAGTTTCGTGGAAGACAATTTTTCCACGGACAGGGCTGGGGTTGGGGCGGGGGTGGAGCTAGGCAGGGTGTGGAGGTCTGCACCCCGTTCCTAACAGGCCGTGGACCCATGGGGGTTTGGGGACCAGTAGGGGGTTGGGGACCACAGTGAAAAAGTACGAAATTTTAATTGCAATCTTGCAATCTGTTAAGAGCACTCTTTCTTTCTGCTCCAACTTCACACTTTCCCTTGTATGGGGTGACTTTGGTGTGGCCATGGGACTTTGAAGGATCTGGATAAGGGGAATTTGAGTTGAGGACATATTTAATGTGGCTTTTGTACTGCTGGAATAGCTTTCAAGAGTATTTCCGCTGCCTGCTGTGCCAAAACAGCATTAGGACACAACAGTGCAGGGCTGGAGAGCTTACTGTCTGTCCTACCGCGCCTGGCAATGACGTAGGTGGGTAGTGGGAAAGAAACAAGGTCTGAATTGTATAAAGGCAGAAGCTAATCCATGCAAAACTCTCCCAACCATCAGATAAGTAAAACTGTAGGCTAAAGATTCCGTTCACATCAAAGCCTTATCAAAATGGAAGCCTCTCTGTTGAATAGTGCAGCAAAGTACTACTATTAAAGAATGCTACATAAAACTCATAAGTCACTACAACAAAGACATGAACAAACTGGCTACTGAGTGTTATCAATTCAAAGATCAGTCTCTGCACAAGAAAACTTAAAAGTTCTGAAATCTTATAGTTCATATTATGACACACTTGAGAGAGGCATTCCTAAATTTGACAACAGAAAGCAGGCCAGCAAGGTGAAAGAAAGCAAGAGATCAACCTATGGCACAAAGGGCCATAAAGTTGGCTGGGAAGGTAGCCCTGGAAGTATCAGAGATTAAGAAATACTGTGGACAGTAGACATAAGGCTGAAAAACACCTTATAAGGACTAATATATAGTATAAGAGGTTGAGGCTGAACAATGGGGAACAGTAAATAGAGTATTCTCCAAGAAGCAACCAAATTAGGGAGAGAGGAGGAAATAGGGCCAGAGACGGGCCAGGATGTGAGGCATAAGCCATGCTGACTTGACTGCCACATGAACCCTAACACTCACACATGAAGGGAGCTCAGCCATCCTTCCCAGAGGGATTGCACAGGTGCCAAAAGTCACAGAAAAACCGTACTGGAAAGGTGCTCCCAGGCAGGAAGGACCTTTAATGCAGTAGCCGTTGGCCTAAAATGGCTCCAGGCATGTCTTTAAAGAGCACCTACATTATAGACAAGGATTGACAATAACCAATAGAGCAGAATTCCTTCTTCTCCTTTCCTGATACAGTGTTTTTAAGTAACAGCAATCACACAGTGAGATACTACCTAAGACGTTCCTAATCTAGAGATGAGAACCTCTGGCTAGGTAGTAACCATCTAATCATAATGACCTCAAGAAACTCAAAGTGACAGTCACATGGAACAGAATAAAAATTCTTACTAAGTCCCACAATAGTTATATACATTGCTTCCTCCTTTTAGAAAACTTGTTTTTGGTGGGACTTTAGAACCACGGAGTTGGGAGAATGGAGTGCCTGACTTAGAATAATAAACTATGTTCAGTATATAAAGTGTGTATGTTTTATCACCTTAGCACCTGAGTCTTAGCTATTCTTTGACAGATTCTGCTTCCCATATCCATTTGACTCCCTCCCAGGTCTTTATGTTGACTGTTAGTCACTCAGGCACAGAAACGTTACCCCAGTCACCCAGGAAGTCCAAAGTCATACTGCCTCGAGTCCTGACTTAATATTTTGAGTGATGATTTCAAGCGAGTTACCCACACCTCATAGCTGTAGACAGTCTTTCAACTGAAGGGACTAGGGCCAACCCCTGCGCCAAGGGAAAAAAAGAAAACCACTTTGTAGGACTGATGCTAGCACCAGCCTTATAAGCCACACAAGTAAAGGAAGCTACTTTTCAAGGCTGCTAAATTCAAAAATGCTTCAAGGATTCATCGGATTTTTAACTGCTTAAACAAACCATGAAACTAAAGCTAGAATTCTCTACCACCGCTACAAAATTAGAACGTTTCAGTATGCAACCTAAGTTTGCACACGAAATGGGGAAGGGGGACCATTACTGTGACTAATTACTCTTTACTACCCTTTTCAAAGATAGATCAAAACATCCTTTAACAAATGTCATTTTAATTTTACTGCTAAAGATTAGCAGCAGGTGATAAATGGGAAACACAGTGTCCCTAAATACACAGCAAAGCAGATCAGTTTAGTCTTCACATATCTAAGAAGGGAAATTAATTCAGAACAAATAGGAACATAAGGCATTAAACTACTAGGGAACCAAATAAAAATTATTTGATAACAGACTGATGAAATACAAGTATGCTCAGTTATACCTGATATAACTGCTGCTAAAACAAAACCCATCTAGTCCTTTCTTCCTAAGCGCTACACTTCAATCATCTGCTGGAGACATACCAAAGGGGTCCTATAAACGCACCGGCACCCTGATGAACAGATTAGGAAATTGTTCTAACATGACACGGTAAGTCTCCAAAATAATAGAAAAAAATTAAATGCTTTCTAATCATTTTACAAATCATCTTCCGCCATCTTCCTCCATCCATCTGTGTATGGTTTCTCATTCTTCTAGCAGTGAGCAGAACTATGTCCCAAAGTTGAGGAGATTTTATTAGGGGAATAAAGACCTGATTCAGGATAGCATCTTGACATACTCTGGTACTATTAAGCGTCCATCCTGGACAAAATAACCACTTCAGTAATCCTTAGAGAGAGTTTACTAACCAAATACTAACTTCAAGTCCAATTTAAGCCAAGTAAATATCAGGTCCCAGACAAAGAGACATTCTATTAAATGCAAAAGAATGTGAACATGAGTAAAATATGTATAAATTGTAATCCATAACTCTTTTCTCAAAGACTTGGAGCTAAATATTCTCTCTTCTTTTCAACACGAAACAGCCTAAACACACTTTCTTACTAAATATAAAATGCTATGGGAATAGTCACTGTGAACCTAAAATTAAGATTATCAAATGTTAAATATGAAATTTGGAATGAAAAGTAATGTGTTAAAATTTAAGAAATATTGAGAGCTGACTGCTGAGTAACCACAATTTCATGATTTTTAAACATTCCCTTTCCTTCTCTGGGCAGATGCCACATTTTACTTGCATATACCACCCCCTCCTTAGAAAAAATAGAAGTTACAACTTCCTGGATGTGCTTTTATCTTTCAGAATGACTACCAATGATAGGTATGGTATAAACAATGAGGAAAGTATCTATAGTCTGAATCATAAACCATTATCCCTCTTTACTTTAAAAAAGGCAGCTTTCAAAAACTGAACTTTAAATATTTAATTCCATTTATAGGGTCATTTGAATGGGATTACGCAGTTATTTCAGTTAGCACATAACCATCAAATTAAAGGACATTTAAAAATTTTTTTACTTATTTGCCAAAAAGAAACTATGTTGAATATTTTCATTAAACTCATTAAAACAAACAGTGTTACAGAAAAACCAAGTAAATAATTTTAAATTATCTTGTTTTGTTTTTCTCAGTAAAGAGCTTGGCAATCTAAGCAAAATGAACAAATCTGGAGGCATCGCAAATTACCTGACTTCAAATTATACTATGAGGCTATAGTTACCAAAACCACATGGTACAGGTATAAAAGTAGACATATAGATCAATACAACAGAATAGAGAACACAGAAATGAAACCATATACCTACAACCAACTGATCTTCAACAAAGCAGACAAAAACATACACTGGGGAAAGGACGCTCTGTTCAGCAAATGGTGCTGGGAAAATTGGATAGCCACATGCAGAAGAATGAAACTAGAACCCTATCTCTCACCATACACAAAAATCAAATCCCGATGGATTAAAGACTTACATGTAAGACTTGACACCATAAAAATTATAGAAGAAAACATAGAAAAAACTCTTCTGGACATTGGCCTGGGCAAAAAATTTAAGACTAAGACCCCAAAAGCAAATACAACAAAAACAAAAATAAATAGGACTTAATTAAACTAAAAATTTTCTGCACAGCAAAAGAAATAATCAATAGAGTAAATAGCCTACAGAATGGGAGAAAATATTCACAAAGAATATCCAGAATCTACAAGGAACTCAAATCAGTAAGGAATAAAAAAATAATAATAACCCCATTAAAAAGTGGGCAAATGACATCAACAGGCATTTTTCATGAAAAAATGTTTAACATCACTAATCAGAGAAATGCAAATTAAAACCACAATTAGATACCATCTTATTCCAATTAGAATGGCCATTAATAAAATAAAAAGATGTTGGTGTAGATGTGGTGAAAAGAGAACACTTATACACTGTTGGGGCGAATGTAAATTTGCACAATTCCTATGGAGATCTGTATAGAGATTTCTCAGAGAACTAAAAGTAGACCTACCATTCAATCCAGCAATCCTACTACTGGGGGTACCTACCCAAAGGAAAAGCCATTATATCAAAAAGACATCTGCACCTGAATGTTTACTGCAGCACAATTCACAATTGCAAAGACATGGAATCAACCTAAATGCCCATCAACTGATGAGTGGGTAAAGAAAATATGATAGATACACACACACACACCCCCATGGAATACTACTGAGTCATAAAAAAGAATGAAATTATGTCTTTTGCAGCAACTTGGATGGAACTAGAAGCCATAATCCTAAGTGAATTATCTCAGGAACATAAAAACAAATGCCGCATGTACTCACTTATAAGTGGGAGCTGAACAGTGGATACATACATACACACGGTCACACAGAGTGGTATAAGGGACTTTGGAAACTCAGAAGGGCGGAGGTTGGTAGGAGGGTAAGGGATCAAGAACTACCTATCGGGGTCAATGTATACTATTCAGGTTATGGGTACAATAAAACCCCTGACTTCACCACTATAAAATTCATCCATGCAACAAAAACCACTTGTACCACCAAATCTATTGAAATAAAAATAAATAAAGAGCTTGGTCATTAGAATTCACATAGTAAGCAGAAGGCAAGATCCAATTGATTAGGAAGATCCCTTTC
Source organism: Daubentonia madagascariensis (assembly GCA_023783475.1). Lineage (NCBI taxonomy): Eukaryota > Metazoa > Chordata > Mammalia > Primates > Daubentoniidae > Daubentonia > Daubentonia madagascariensis. The sequence goes on along the minus strand of JAKFHU010001436.1, from coordinate 589,287 downwards.
TCAGTGTTAGAAGTATAGCTAATTTGCAACTGGGAAAATAGCTTATTGGAGTCACAACAATCCCCCAACAGAAGAGAAACAGAGATTAGAGAAAAGATAAAATGTCCAGAGCCTTTACACCCATACCGAGCTTGATCTCTAGGGAAGTAAATCACAATGATAAGTATCATCCAGCATCCTATAAGGTTAGTTTGAAGGGGTGGGGAACTGGCAGCCTTGAGGCCACATGTGGCCTTCTGGATCCTTGAGTGCGGCCTTTTGACTGAATCCAAATTTTACAAAACAAATCCTTTTAATAAACGAGAGAACATAGTTACACCTCAGTGATTTGTCCAACTTCATGTGGAGATGCAGAGAAATGAATATGGAATCCTAAACTGGATTAGATATCATCTCCCCCACCATACAGAAGCACTCCAATTAAATTAAGCTCAGGAAATAAGCTGGGCCTGGCCCCTAACAATGCCACAAAAAACACAGAAGAACTAAGGCATTGTCCATTGGAGTTTGAGTCTTTTTTTCATTCATGCACATGGACTATGCTAGGGCCTATAAAAACTGAGTTAGAAAGATGGTCTCACCCTAGGTCAGGATATGTGACAACTATACAGTGGTCACTAACAAAAGCCTTTGGTATTTTAATAATCATTTAAAAACAGGGAGCTGCAACAGAGGGAGCCAGTTTGTTATCACTATAATACAAAAGAACATCCCGTCCATATCTAACAAATGGCTGTAAACCTGGCAATCCTAAAACACAGAATTGAAAATGAATTTTTTTCAACTGTAAGGTTCAGTCTGTTAAAATGATTCTTCCCCCCCCACCCGAATTTTTCTCATTCCCTAATTACCTTTACAACACTGATGTTGCCTATGATTCATTCACTTTCTAGCATCACTATGTCACATGTTAACACTGGCTGTGATGAAGGTCTCAGTGAGAAACTGATTCAAAAAGAAGTTCACTGCAACTGAACCATACAGAGTCAAAGCGTTCCATCTTTTAGGGTGAAGGGAACTGAGAAGGGGGGAGTCTTTGTTCCAGAAGAATCAAATTGCTATGCCTCCAAAAGAACCTCAAAAAACCTGTTAAGATATTTATGAGACAATTTCTTTCATCATAAAATAGATGAAAATACAGTAATTATGCAAATCTGTTAAATGTGTATGGTGAACATTTTTATGGCTACACGTAACTTTAACTATATCCCCTCACAATGACAGAAAAGACTCTCAAAATTATTTGAAAGAGAAAGTTAAATAGTGAGGACTCATTCAAATTGTTCTTTGAATTTTTTTTTTTTAAATCGCCAAGTCAGTTAATAAGTGATTTCCACTTGCAATGAAGATTTGGATCACAAGTTATCAAGACCAGCTTAGATTCCACCTATCAAACATCCTTAAAATTAAAAATCAGCATTAGGAAAAAGATGCCTAATAGAAAGAAAAAAACCCTACAGTAAAAGACTGGTTTGAGAACAGCAATTTTCTTTGCTAAAGAAATCCCTCTTTTCTCATTGCTGAGGCTCAGTCTATTACTTACTCAAATTAAGATGACATGATTAAAAAGATCTTCAGGAGCTAGAGACCAAGCAATTCTTTTAGGAACTGAAAAAACAGAAAAGAATTTGCAAGGAGGGGGAAAACATCACACAAAGTGTTATCTATTCCCAGATTGTTTTTGTTTTGTGTTTTTATTTTGTTCTATCTCGTAATAACCTTGGACAGCCATTCCAAGCAACACAAATGTCAGCTGGTTCCCTTCACTACAAATTCTCTGCTAAGTGCACTTTCTCAATAGCACACTAACGTCCTCACTAAAGAGGATGATTAAGTGGTAAATGAGGACTATGTTTAACTCTTGACATTGTGAAATCAAAACACTACAGAAACAATCTGAATATAATGTATTTACCTGGTGTGCTGGTTACAGTCTCTCAGAAAGGAAGTAACTTAATGAAACGAACACAGGCTGTACCATTAGGCAGACATGGTTCCAAACTTGAGCTCTGTCACTGCTTGATTGCATAACTTTAAGGAAGTTACCCACCTAAATTCTAAACCTGTTTCCTCAGCTGTGAAGGGTAAATGAAAATACCTACTTGATAGAGTTAAGTAAGGAGTACATGAAACAATGTATGCAAAGCAGAGAGCACACTGCCTGGCCTATTATAAGTCTCAAGTATTGTTTACTTTGAAAATAATCTTTCCATCTCAAATCTCAGAAAGTGTTTCTGATTTTCAGCTTGTTCATCTGTGAAAAGAGGGAATCAAAACAGATGATCAGTAAGGTTCCTTCCAGAAAGGGAACGATCCATCCAAGTGCTATGATTCCAATGTAATTATGTACAGACATGATTTATGTATTTTTGATGGCTCTATTTTCTCCTCTTTTGAACTACAAATGCACAAACTGGCTAAAAACCTTGAGACACGTAATTGAAAAAATTTTTCTTTACAGGTTGTCATAAACATTATTTTCAAGACATGGAAGATTTGAGGCATCCCAGTCCTTTTTCTGGGACTCTATTACACAAAAATGCTAGCACAAATAGGTAAAAATGTATGTACATATGTATTCAGTCAATTATTGTAACAGTAAAAAACTGGAGAATGTTTCTAATTTGGTATATTCCTATAAGGAGTTCCAAGTAACTTTTTTTTTTTTTTAAACCTCTGAAGATTTCAATTAAACATCATTGCATTAGAAAACTTGCAAGATACATACATAGCATGATTCCACTTGGGGATTTTTTTAAAGGCTGTGTGTGTGTGTGTGTGTGTGTGTGTGTATATATATATAAGTTATTTATCAGTCTTCTTTCTTTCTGCATGCAGAGAAAAAAGGCAGAAGCAATATGCTTGAATCAGTTAAGTAGTTACCTAGCAGAAAGGAGAGATTGGGGGAACCTTCTTTTCTTCATGAAATATCAACAGAAGAAAAATTTTAAAATAGAGAGATTATGACTAGTTTTTCCTTCTTTTTTAATGTGCTTTTGAGTATTTTCCAAATTTCCTATACTGCATTATAAATGTTTAAGATTGAGGGGACTCCTTTATTATTTTACTTTTCTAAAAAGTTACCCTCAATTACATATGTTCATACATTTAGTTTTATAATACAGTGTTCTACAGGCAAGAAATGTATCAAAGAATAACACTTTAATTTCCCGAAAACACAATGAGAAAAATGAATCAATTTGAAGATTAAAAAAACAAAAACAAAATTAGGAATAGAAGGGAACTTTCTTAAATTGATAATAGTTATAAAAACCTACAGCAAACATTATACATAACAGTGGGATTTTAGAAGCATTCCCACTAAAGTAAAAAACAAAAGAGGGATGCCCCCATCACTGCCTCTATTCAGCATAGCTGAAGCTAATGCAAAAGTTAGTGTGATAAGAAAAGGAAATCAATAGAAAAAAAGGAAAAACAAAATTGACCTTGTATACACACAACACAGCTGATTACATGGAAAATACAAAAGAATGTGCAAACTGCAAGAATTAATATGAGAGTTCACTAAGGTTACTGGATCAAATGTATCCCATTGAAAACCAGAAAATATAATTGATAAAAAAATCCTATGCATCATATCAACAAAACTATACAGTAACTAAGAATATAATAAAATATGTCAAAGACCCTCATGGAAAAAACTACAACACATTATTCTAGCATATAAAAGAACTGAATAAATGGGGAAATGTGCCATGATCATGGCTGAGAATACTCAATATTGTAAAGCAGTCAGTTCTCCCCAAATCATCCATAAATTTAATGTGAATCCAAACAGTATCTTTAAATTTTGGGTTATTGTTTTATTTATCCGTGTGTCTGTGTGTTATGTGATCAAGTACTCCTAAAATTCACATGGAAGAAAGGGCACTAATTGCCAAGACAATTTTGAAGAATAACAAATTGGGAGCTTTGCCATCTCAGATATTAAGACTTATTATATAACCTTACGCCAGGCACAGTGTGGCTCACAACTATAATCCCAGTGCTTTGGGAGGCCGAGATGGGAGGATCACCTGAGGCCAGTAGTTCAAGACCAGCCTGGGCAACATAGCAAGAATCTGTCTCTACAAAATATTTAAAAATTAGCCAGGTATGGTGGTGCACACCTGTAGCCAGTGCTACCTGGGAAATTGAGGCAGAAGGATCCCTTGAACCCAGGAATTCAAGATTACAGTTATGGTGGTCCTGCCACTCCAGCCTGGATGACAGAGCGAGACCCTGTCTCTTAAAAAAAAAATTATATAACATTAATAATTAAGACTATAGTGTTGGTGCTATTAAAGACAAAGCAAAGATGATGTCCAAATAGAAATCTCCAGGGATCATCCCTCCACATGAACACCAAATTCAAGAACTATCCACACAAGCAAGCACCTTCAGAAGAACCAAAAATTAAGTGAGTGATTACACTACATGGTTTTAATATTATAACAAGACAAGAGGCATGGAAGAGGGCAGAAAAGACAATCTTGCATTACCTACGCCACCCCTCCCCTATCCCATGGCAGTGCCATACCAGCACACTGAGTGGAAAGAGAACCTATGTGCCTGGGGGAGGAAGAGTGAAGTGATTGTGGGATTTGCACTGAAATGCAGGGCAACCCTGGCACAGGGAAATACAGCACAGGACAGAATTCTGCTGGTGCCCACAGAGGCAACATTTTGACCAGCCCAGACAGAGGGAATTCCTCTGCCCTGAAGCCCAAGTTCCAGCTAGCCCCACCACCGGCAGAAAAAGAACAGCCTGGGGCCTGGACTAAATTTGTAAGGCAGCCAGGCCACAAAGGCTGCAGTCCTTGGGCGATTCCTGTGGCTGTGCTGGCTCAGAGCCAGTGGACTTAGGGTGCATGGGACCTGGGGAGACACCAGCTGCAATGGCCAAGCCAGTGCCTGTGTCACCCCTTCCCCAACTCCACTCAGTATAGCCCAGGGAAAGTCTTCTTGCACTTGGGGAAAGGAAAGGGAAGAATTCAGAGGACTTTGTTTTACAACTTGGGTACCAGCTCAACCATAGTAAAATAAAGTACCAAGCAGACTCCTGAAGCCCCTGAGTCCAGGCCTTAGTTCCTGGATGGCATTTCTGGACCCACCCTGGGCCAGAAGGAAACAGGCTACCCTGAAGGCAAGGACCCAGTCCTGGCAGGATTACCCACCTGCTGACTAAAGAACCCTTCAGCTTTGAATGAACATCAGAGGTAGCCAGGCAGCAGTCATCATGGGCTTTGGGTGAGAGAATGGGCTAGCTTCAGGTGTGACTTGGCACTGGTGGCCATGAGGGAGTGCCAACATTATTATTCCTCCAACTCCTGCAGCCCAGGACAGAGAGTGAGGAAAGAGAGAGAACATTGGCTGGTAATCCAGGGAATTCCCCCATATCTTACCCAAGTCCACCAAGGTGGTACCACCAGGAGTCTACAACAGTCACAGCATTACTGGGCTTGGGGCACCCCCAGTGCTGATATGGTTGCAGTGACCAAAGACTTGGATCAACACTCAATTCAACTTTGAATATTTGGAAAGTCTTCTCAAGAAGGACAGTGAACATTCAGACAAGCCCAGACAGGAAATATTAAAATAAATACCTAACTCTTCAATGCCCAGACACTGACAAACATCCACAAGCATCAAGAATATCAGGAAAACATGAGCTCACCAGATGAACTAAATAAGGTACCAGTGACCAGTCCTGGAGTGATGGAGATATGTGACTACTCAGACAAAGTATTCAAAATAACTGTACTGAAGAAGATCAATGAATTTCAAGAAAACACAGAGAAGGAATTCTGAAGCCTAACAGAGAAACTTAACAAAGAGACTGGAACTTAAAAAAAAAAAAAAAGCAGAAATTCTGGAACTGAAGAATTCAACTGACAAACCGAAAAATGCATCAGTCTCTCAACAGCAGAATTGACCAAGCAGAAGAAAGAATTAGTGAGCTTGAAGACAGGCTATTTGAAAATACACAGTCAGAAAAGACAAAAATATGAAAAAGAATGAAGCATGCCTACAAGATCTAGAAAATAGCCTCAAAAGGGCAAATCTAAAAGTTATTGGCCTTGAAGAGGAGGGGGGAGGCGGGGAGAGAGGGGGAGGGGCAGGGGCAGGGGGAGGGATTGGGAGATTGGGGTGGAAAGTTATTCAAAGAGTAACAGAGAACTTTTCAAACATAGAGAAAGATATCAATATTCAGAGACAAAAAGGTCAAAGAACACCAAGCAGATTTAACCCAAAAAGGCTATCTCAAGGCATTTAATAATAAAGCTTCCAAAGGTCATAGATAAAGAAAAGGTTCTAAGGGAAGGAAGAAAAAAGAAAACAATGAAATATAAAGGAGCTCCAATACATCTGGCAGCTGACTTCTCAGTGAAAACCTTTCAGGCCAGGAGAGAGTGGCATGACATATTCAAAGTGCTGAAGGAAAAAAATCCTAACCCCAGAGTATTATATGCTGCAAAAATGTCCTTCAAACATGAAGGAGAAATAAAAATTTTTCCAGACAAACAAAAGCTGAGGGATTTCATCAACACCAGACCTGTCCTACAAGAAATGCTAAAAAGAGTTCTTCAATCTGAAAGAAAAGGACATTAATAAACAATAAGTCATCTGAAGGTATACAACTCACTGGTAACAGTAAGTACACATATGCAGAATATTCTACTGCTGTAAGTATAGTATATAAACCACTTACATCTTGAGTAGGAAGACTATAAGACAATGCCATCAAAAATAACCACAACAACTTTTTGAGAGATAGATAGTATAAAAAGATATGGATGGAAACAACAAAAAGTTAAAAAGTCAGGGGATGGAGTTAAAGCACAAAATTTGTTAGATTTCTCTTTGCTTATTTATTTGTTTGTTTGTAAGCAGAGTTGTGATATGTTTAAAATAATTGGTTATAATATGGTTTTTGCAAGTCTCATGGTAACCTACGATACCCAAAAAATAAAAAGCAAGAAATTAAAACATATTAACAGAGAAAATCACTTTTAACAAAGAAAGACAGAAAGGAAGTAAGAAAAAGACCACAAAACAACCAACCAGAAATCAAATACCAATATGGTAGTAGTAAGTCCTTATCTATTAATAACAACACTGAATGTGAATGGACTAAACTCTCCAATCAAAAGACAGAGTGGCTGAATAGATTAAAAAACAAACAAACAAGAGCCAACTATATGTTGCCTTCAAGAAACACACTGCACCTATAAAGACACATAAAGAACGACAATAAAGGGATAGAAAAAGACATTCCATGCAAATGGAAACCAACAAAGAGTAGGAGTAGCTATACTTCTATAAGATAAAACAGATGTCAAGACAAAAACTGGAAAAAGAGACAAAGAAGGTCATTATATAATGATAAAAGGGTCAATTTAGGAAGAGGATATAACAACACTAAATGTACATGTATCCAACACTACAGTACCCAGATATATAAAGCAAATATCATCAGACCTAAAGAGAGAGACAGACCCCAATATAATAATCGCTGGAGACCTCAACACTCCACTTTCAGCATTGGACAGATCATCCAGACAGAAAATCAACAAAGAAACATTGGACTTAATCTGTACTATAGACCAAATGGACCTAACAGATATTTATAGAACATTTTATCCAACAGCTGCAGAATACACATTCTTCCAGCTCATGGATCATTCTCAAGGACAGACCATATGTTAGGCCACAAAACAAGCCTTAATAAAAAATAAAAAAAAATTGAAATCATACCAAGTATTTTCTCTCCATTAGTTTCAATGGAATGAAACTAAAAATCAATAACAATAGGAACACTGGAAACTACACAAACACATGGAAATTCAACAATATGCTTCTGAATGACCAGTGGGTCAATGAAGAGATTAAGAAGGAAATTTAAAAATTTCTCAAAATAAATGAAAATGAAAACACAACATATCAAAACCTATGGGATATAGCAAAAGCAGTAACAAAAGGAAAGTGTATAGCACCAAGTGCCTACATCAAAAAAGTAGAAAAGCTTCAAATAAACCACCTTACAATGCATCTCAAAGGACTAGAAAAACAAGAGCAAACCAAACACAAAATTGGTAGAAGGAAAAAAATAATAAAGACCAGAGAAGACATAAATGAAATTGAAACAAAAAAAATTACAAAAGATCAATGAAATGAAAAGCTGTTTTTTGAAATGATAAACAAAATTGACACACTTTTAGCCAGACTAAGAAAAAAGAAAGACCCAAATAAATAAAATCAGAGATGAAAAAAGAGATACAACAACTGATACTGCAGAAACTCAAAGGATCATGAGAGACTACTATGAGCAACTATATGCCAATAAAATGGGAAATCTAGACACATACAACCTACCAAGATTGAACCATGAGGAAATCCAAAGCCTGAATAAACCAATAACAAGTAACAAGATAGAAGCAGTAATAAACAATCTCCCATTAAAGAAAAGCCCAGGACCCAATGGTGTCATCACTGAATTCTACCAAGCATTCAAATAAAAACTAATACTAATCCTACTTAAATTATTCCAAAAAATCAAGAAGGCAGGAATACTCCCAAACTCATTCTATGAAGCCTGTATCACCCTGATACCAAAACCAGATGAAGACACACAAAACAAAGAAACCTATAGGCCACTATCTCTGATGAACATAGGTGCAAAAATCCTCAACAAAATACTAGCAAATTGAACTCAACACCACATTAAAAAGATTATTCATCATGATCAAGTGGGATTCATCCCAGGGATGCAAGAATGGTTCAACCTACGCAAATCAATCAATGTGATACACCATATCAACAGAATGAAGAGGAAAAAACCATATGATCATTTCAACAGATGCTGAAAAACACTTGATAAAATTCAGGATCCCTTCATGATAAAAACTCTCAAAAAACTGGGTATAGAAGGAACTTTCCTCAACATGATAAAAGCCATATATGACAGACCCACAACCAGTATCATATTGAATGGGAAAAAACTGAAAGCCTTTCCTCTAAGATTTGGAACAAGACAAGGATGCCCACTTTCACCACTTCCAACACAGTACAAGAAGATCTAGCCAAAGCAATCCGAAAGAAAGAAAAGGCATCCAAATTGGAAAGGAATAAGTCAAATTATCCTTGCTTATCAACAATATGACCTTATATCTACAGACACCTAAAGACTCCACAAAAAAATCCATTAGAATTGATAAGCAAATTCAGTAAAGTTGCAGGATAAAAAAATCAACATACAAAAATCAGTAGCATTCTATATGCCAACAGCAAACTATCTGAAAAAGAAACCAAGAAAGTAATCCCATTTACAATAGCTACAAATAAAATAAAATACCTAGGAATAAACTTAATGAAAGAAGTGAAAGATCTTTGTAATGAAAACTAGAAAACACTGATGAAAGAAATTGAAGAGAACATAAAAAAATGGAAAGATATGCCATGCTCATGGATTTGAAGAATCAATATTGTTAAAATGTCCATACTACCCAAAGCAATCTACAGATTCAATGCAATCCCTATCAAAATACCAATTACATTCTTCACAAAAAATAAAAATAAAAAATCCTAAAATTTATATGGAACAACAAAAGACCCAGAATAGCCAAAGCCATCCTGAACAAAAAGAACAAAACTGGAGGAATCACATTACCTGACTTCAAATTATCCTACAGAGCTCTAGTGACCAAAACAGTATGGTATTGGCATAAAAACAGACACATGGACTAATGGAACAGAACAGAGAACCCAGAAACAAGTCTGTTCAATAAATGGTGCTGGGAAAACTGGATATCCATAGGCAGAAAATGAAACTAGACCCTTATCTCTTGCCACATATAAAAATCAAATCAAAATGGATTAAAGACTCACATCTAAGACATGAAACTATCAAACTACTAAAAGAAACACTGGGGAAATGCTTCAGGAAATAGGTCTGGGCAAAAATTTCAGTAATAGCCCCAAAGCACAGGCAACCAAAACAAAATTGGACAAATGGGATCACATCAAGCTAAAAAGCTTCTGCACAGCAAAGGAAACAATCTACAAAGTAAAGAGACAACCCACAGAATGGGAGAAAATATTTGAAAACTACCCATCTGACAAGGGATTAACAACTAGAATATATAAGGAGCTCCAACAACTCAATAGGAAAAAATCAAATAATCTGATTTTAAAATGGGCAAAGGATCTGAATAGACATTTCTCAAAAGAAGACATACAAATGACCAGCAGGTATATGAAAAAATGCTCAACATCATTAGTCATCAGAGAAATGCAAATCAAAACTACAATGAGATATCATCTCATCCCAATTAAAATGTCTTTTATAAAAATGACAGGCAATAAAGAATGCTGGCAAGGATATGGAGAAAGGGGAACCTTTGGTACACTGTTGGTGGTAATGTAAATTAGTGCAACCACTATGGAGAACGATATGGAGGTTCCCGAAAAAACTGAAAACAGAACTACCATATGACCCAGCCATCTCACTTCTGGATATATATCAAAAGGACGGGAGAATTCAGTATACCAAAAGGATATCTGCACTACCATGTTTACTGCAGCACTCTTCACAAGAGCCTAGATATGGAATCAACCTAAGTGTCCATCAACAGATGAATAAAGAAATTGTGGTACATATACACAATGGAATATCATATAGCCACAAAAAGAATGAAATCCTGCAATTTGAAACAACATGGATAGAACTGGAGAACATTATGTTAAGTGAAATAACCGAAGCACAGAAAGGCAAATCTCACATGTTCTCATTTGTATGTGGGAGTTGAATATTAAAAACAATTGATATCATGGAGACAGAGAGTAGAATGATGGTTATCAGAGGCTGGGAAAGATAGCGGGGGAGGGGTGGGGATAAAGTAGGGATGGTTAATGGGTATGGTGCAAAAATACAGTTAGATAGTTACATAGAATGAACAATATTTAATAGAACAACAAAGTGACTATAATCAACAATACGTTAGGGTATACTTTAAAATAACTAAAAGAGTGAAATTGGAATGTTCCCAACATAAAGAAAGGTTAAATGCCTGAGGTGATGGATACCCCAGTTATCCTGGACTTGATTAATTCACATTGTATGCCTGTATCAAAACATATGTATACTATAAATATATACAACTATTATGTACCCATACTAATTTAAATTAAAAAATAAATTAAAAAGACAAAGCACATACAAACTAGAAAATCTAGAGGAAAATCTAGAGGAAAATAAACTTTTGGAAAAAGTTTCCTCCCAAGCTTGAATCCGGAAGAAATAGAAATCCTGAAGAGACCAGTAATGAGCAGTGAGACTGGAACTAATAAAACATCTCTAAGACAAAAAAAAAAAGAATCCCAGGACCAGATGGATTCACAGCCAAATTCTACCAGACCTACAAAAAACTGGCACCTATTCTCCAGAAACTGTTCCATAACATTGAGAAGGAGGGAATCCTCCCTAACTCATTCTGCAAAGCCAGTATCACACGGATACCCAAGCCAGGAAAGGACACAACAAAAAAGAAAACTACAGACCAATATTCCTCATGAACATAGATGCAAAAATCCCCAACAAAATACGAGCAAACTGAATCCAACAGCACATCAAAAAGCTAATTCACCAGATCAAGTAGGTTTCATCCCAGTGATGCAAGGATGGTTCAACATAACGCAAATCAATACATGCGATTCACCACATAAACAGAAATAACAAAAACCATATGTTCATCTCAGCAGATGCAGAAAAAGCATTCAATAAAATCCAGCACTCCTTCATGATAAAAACCCTCCACAGTCTAGACATAGTTGAAATATACCTCAAAATTATAAAAGCCATATATGACAAACCCACAGCCAACATCGTACTGAATGGGGAAAAGTTGAAAGCACTCCCCCTAAGAACTGGAACAAGACAAGGATGCCCACTGTCACCACTTCTATTCAACACAGTACTGGAAGTCCCAGCCAGAGCAATCAGGCAAGAGAAAGAAATAAAGGGTATCCAAATTGGGAAAGTGGAGGTCAAACTATCCATGTTTGCCGATAATATGATCTTATATCTAGAAAACCCTAAAGACTCCTCCAAAAGGCTCCCAGAATTGAAAAATAAATTCAGTAAAGTCTCAAGTTACAAAATTAATGTACATAAATCAGTAGCATTTCTACATACTAATAACAGTCAAGCTGAGAGTCAAATCAAGAACTCAATACCATTTGCAGAAGCTGAAAAGAAAATAAAATACCTAGGAATATACTTGACCAAGGAGGTAAAAGATCTCTACAAGGAGAACTATAAAACATTGATGAAAGAAATCACAAATGACACAAACAAATGGAAAAACATCCCATGCTCATAGAGTGGAGGAATCAATATTCTTAAAATGCCCATACTGCCAAAAGTGATTTACAGATTCAATGTAATTCCCATCAAAATACCAACATCATTTTTCACAGAATTAGAAAAAACAATCCTAAATTTCATACGGAATCAAAAAAGAGCCTGAATAGCCCAAGCAATCCTGAGCAAAAAGAATAAATCTGGAGGCATCACATTAATTAACTTTAAATTATACTACAAGGCTATAGTAAACAAAACAGCATGGTACTGGTATAAAGGTACACACACAGATCAATGTAACAGAATAGAGAACCCAGAAATGACACCATATACCTACAACAAACTGATTTTCAACAAAGCAGACAAAAACATACACTGGGGAAAAGACACCCTATTCAACAAATGGTGCTGGGAAAATTATAGAGCCACATGCAGAAGAATGAAACTAGATCCCTATCTCTCACCATATACAAAAATTTACTAAAGATGGATTAAAGACTTAAATGTAAGACCTGAAACCATAAAAATTCTAGAAGAAAATCTAGAAAACACTCTCTGGACATTGGCTTAGTCAAGGAATTTACAATGAAGACCCCAAAAGCAAATACAGCAACAGCAAAAATAAATAAATGGGACTTAATTAAACTAAAAAGTTTCTGCACAGCAAAGGAAATAATCAACAGAGTAAATAGACAACCTAAAGAATAGGTGAAAATATTCACAAACTGTACATCTGACAAAGGACTAATACATCCAGAATCTACAAGGACCTCAAACAAATCAGCAAGGAAAAAAAAACCTCATTATAAAGTGGGCAAAAGACATGAACAGATATTTTTCAAAAGAATAGATACAAATGGCCAAGAAACATATGAAAAACTGATCATCATTAATCATCAGGGAAATGCAAATTAAAACCACAATGAGATACCACCTTACTCCTGTCAGAATGGCCATGATTAAAAAGTGAAAAAACAACTGATGTTGGCATGGATATGATGAAAAGGGAATGCTTATACACTGTTAGTGGAAATGTAAATTAGTACAACCTCTATGGAAAACAGTACGGAGATGCCTGAAAGAACTCAAAGTAGACCTACCATTTGATCCAGCAACCCCACTACTGGATATTTACCCAAACAAAAAGAAGTCATTATATCAAAGACACCTGCACTTATATGTTTATCACAGCACAATTCACAATTGCAAAGATATGGAATCAACCCAATTGCCCATCAGCTGATGAGTGGATAAAGAAAATGTGGTATATATACAGCATGGAGTACTACTCAGCCATAAAAAATGAACCCCAAGTATGATGGTATTTGGATATGGGGCCTTTGGAAGGTAATCAGTTTAGATTAGGTCATGAGGACAGGGCCCTCATGATAGGATTAGTGCCCTTGTAAGAAAAGACACCAGAGAGTTTGTTCACTCTTTCCGCTCTCTAAGCACAGAGGGAGAAGGTGGCTGTCTGCAACCCAATGACAGAGCCCTCACCAGACATCAACGCTGCTAGCACCTTGATCTTAGACTTCCAGTCTCCAGAACTGTGAGAAGATATTTAATAAATTTCTATTGTTTAAGCCACCCAGTCTATGGTATTTGTTATGGTAGCTTGAGCTAATACAAATTCCTACTTCACCAAAAAAAAAAAAAAGAGAGAAGAAAGAGAAAAAGAATTTCAAGTGAATTAAAGCACTAAATATGAAAATTAAGAAATTTAAAGAAACGGAAAATATATTCATAATATCTCAAGAGGAAAGAAGGATTTCTTGAAGCAACAAGTCTGAAACAATAAAGGGAAAGACCAATAAATTTGATTAGTATAAAATTTAAAACTTGTGTTCAATAAAAGATACCATAACCAAAGTAAAAAATAGGCCACTGACTGGGAGAAAAATATTTGCACACGTGCAATCAGCCAAAAATTAACAACTATGTCTAGGATATGCACAGAACTACAAATCCGAACACTTGCTGGACGTTTATACCTAATCTCTTATCAGCACCTTATTAATCAACATGCGATACTGTTCAAAGTTTTTAAATTGAGAATGCATTAGTCATATAATCAGAATAAATGATAAAGTTATAACTTAAAATAAACTTTAGGTGTCTAACCACAAACAACCTGCTCCCTACCAAACTAACAGCATCAGATACACCTGTTTCTTTCAGTGGCACTGTCACTCTCCCAGTCACTAAAGCCTTGAAACCTCACAGAATTCTTTCACTCTTCCCTCTTCTTTACTTCTACACAAAGTGTCACTGAGTTTACAATGTGTCAACAGAATTTAGTGAAATTTCAATAGGTAATTATAATTCAGAAATTGCCAGACAGTAAAACGGTACCATTTTAGGAGATATGAGCAGAAGGTAGAAATCAATATCAATTGTTATTTATGCAGTAACATATACAACTGAATAAAATATGCTAAAGGCAAAGTCCCCTATAGAGGTAAACTCTAAAGAAACAATAAGACATATTTAAAGACAGACAGCTATGGAGAGATACAGACATCTCACTGATGCGCTAGGAAGTTGCAATATACAGTGGAAAGAATATCATACGAGGAATCAGGAGACCTGGACTCTAGTCTAAACCCTGCCATAAAATATAGCTATGAATTAAGCAAGTTACATAATATCCCCAGTCTTTAGCTTTCTCATCCTTAAAAATAAGACGAAATGATTGCTAGAAGTCCTTAAAACTCTAAAATTCTATAATAGCATAAAAGTTCGATTATAGACTGAATGCTTATGTCCCCCTCAAAACTCATGTTGAAACCTTACATACCCCCTAACGTGATCATATTAGGAGGCGGGAGGTGGGGCTGTTGGGAGGTCTTTAGGATTAGATAAGGTCATGAGGTAGGAACCCTCATGAATGGGATTAGTGTCCTTCTAAGAGTCCTGAGAGAGCTTGCTTACTCTCTCCGCCAGGTGAGGACACAGCAAAATGATAGCTCTCTATGAACCAGAAAGGAGGCCCTCACCATACAGAGAATCTGCAGAGAATCTGCCTGTGCCTTGATCTTGAACTTCTCACCCTCCAGAATTGTGAGAAATACACGTTTGTCATTTAAACCAGCCAGTTTATGGTATTTTGTTATAGCAGCCCAAGGTAAGACACCTTTTTTCACAGATGGAGAAAATGTGAGACAGTGAGCTGGAAATAATAATTTGGACTGAACAGGTAATGTAAATCAGCATCTCAGTTTCCTTTTAACAACCTTGAAAAGCCATTAAGGCACTCATTAACTTTTCAAAACCAAGTAATACCAAATATTTCAACAAAACAAATTTATTTTTTCCTCTTCTCAATCAACCTTTCAGTTTCTCCCTAAACTCTGAAGTGCAAACACAATGTTACGAGTTACTGATTGGCAGAACAGCTTGTCCCCAGTACTCTGTGTCACAAAGGTGGACTTCAGTCATACCTAGAAAACTGGGGAGCAGGATACACTCATAAAATCTGCTTGAAATGTCTTCACAATCTGTGAGATTCTTATCTCTTAAACTGACCATAAGCGATTCAATCTCATCTGGACCATTCATACCTCCTGTAACTTTCAATAAAACTCTGGCTGTAATAATTCCTAATCTTTGTTCTACAGTTTCTTTACAGAGTATTAGTCCTGCAAGATGCTCCAAGAAAAAAAGAATTCCACAAATGTTCAGAAATGCTACGTGCTACTGCTCATTCCTAATCAATTCACAATGTACATTCAAACATAAAAGGCTTTGAGAAGCCCCAGAGTTAAGAAATCTGATCTATACTGTTTAATCCAGGGTTCCTTGACCCAAGTGACTATAAAACTCTTTCTTCACAGAATATTTATTAACACCCTATAAAAGTAGTATTTTAAGGAACTCACTTTGGAAAGTACTTGCTTAAATATATTCATCAAAATATGATGAGATTTAATTCAGACATAGCTAAACTGAAACTGATTTTTGGTTTTTTGCTTTTGATATTCCATACCACTCAAAGAACCATTTACCAATTTCTAAATATTAATTTTCCAAAATCCAACTGTTTAAGATTAAACAGTAAAGCTTTCCTCTGACACAGGCAACTGAAACCTACCAACCAAAGAATATGGTCCCATGTGATGGAAACCATCACCAGCTATCTGATCCAAGTATGAAAGTCACTATTGTCCTATCACAGTGTAATTTATATCTCTTCTCTGGTTGTTCTAGTTTTAGTTTTGGGAACTGCAGAGTTTACATTAAAAACTAAACAAAGCCGGGCATGGTGGCTCATGCATGTAATCCCAGCACATTGGGAGGCCCAGGCAGAAGGATCACTTGAGCCCAGGAGTTCAAGACCAGCCTGGGCAACATGACGACACCCCATCCCTACAAAAAATGTGAAAGTTATCCATGTGTGGTAGCACACACCTGTAGTCCTAGCTACTCAGGAGGCTGAGGCAGGAGGATTGCTTGAGCCCAGGAGTTCAAGGTTACAGTGGGGTATGATCTCACAAAATGAGACCCTGTGTCCAAAAAAATAAAATAAAATAAAAATAAAATAAACTTTTAAGCAAAAGATAATTAAAATACAAAGTAAGAATAACTTAAATCACCATCAAAAGAAAGGAGATAAAAACTGAAAATGGGTAAGTCTTAAGATAGGCCCTATGAAAGGAGAAAACCTATCAAAAACAAAAACATAAGACCTATGCCCAGCCTGGGCAATAACCAGACCCTATCTCTACAAAAAATAGAAAAATTAGCTGGGAGTGCTGGTGCTCACCTGTAGTCCCAGCTACTCAGTAGGCTGAGGCAGGAGGATTACTTGCGCTCAGGAGGTTGAGGTTACAGTGAGCTACAATGATGCCACTGCACTCCAGCCTGGGCAACAGAGGGAGACCCTGTCTCCAAAAAAAAAGACTTATGGGACAACAGGCTTATACTCAGCAAATAAACATAAGTCATCATTTAAATTAAGGTTGACTTAGATTTGCACAAGATGGGCATACTTGTAAAAGTAGAATACTTTGTTAGCTATCTACACACTTCAGTTTTTCCACATTTGCTTTCTTGATAGCAAGTGTTCTTTCATCCATCTAGCCATGTCAACAAAAAAGAAAATAAAGGGACAGTCTACCTTAAATCACAATCATCGAAAACACTCAGTCCTAGGAGATTAGATAACAAAATGATGTTTATCAAGTAGTAGTCTTTTAATCCATTTTAGGGATTCTGTGACACAAATAATTACGGCATTTGAAGACTTACTTTTAGATCTCAATGAAAATCACAAGAAAAATACTGAACCTGTCCTCATTAAATAAACTCATAGTTACTACTTCCAATTACAGCTATTACTAAAGACAGAGAAGAAAAGGCATTGAATATTAGCTCCCATTGTCAAATTCCACGTTTGTATAAGATCACATTTTTCTTTATATTAATGCATACTCCTCTTGCTGTCAATTCACGTTTACCATCTCCCTTCAAGCCCCCATTCAAAACGTATCACTTTCAGGAAGTCTTCTGTTATTGACATAATTCAAGAAGTCTACTCAACACCTATGGTACTAAGTGTTTAAATGAAGTTGTACTTGGTGACATGCTGCTTTGGGAAGGAGTTTTTTATCTTTATGCATGTGCATGAATTCTTCTCAACTACAGTATCCTGAGGATTTCTTTTATAATTCAGGGCTTCTCAAAAGTTTCCACCAAAGTACTCCTTTCATTAGAGGTTCAGCCACAAAAATCAAAATTTATTTGAAGTCTTCTGTTTTACCTTTAAAATTCATTACAAATGTAAACTCAACACCATAAAACATTTGTTTTAACAGAAAAATAAACGTGAGTGTTGGTGATGTGGAGAAAGTTATGTGGAGAAAGTGAAACCCTTGTTTTGGTGGGATTGCAAAATTGTGAAACCACTATGGAAAACAATATGGAGGTTCCTCAAAATATTAAAAATAGGGCTACCATATGATCCAGATATATACTTCTGGGTATATATCCAAAAGAATTGAAAACAGGATCTCAAATAGATATTTACACACTCATGTTCATAGCAGCACTATTCACAATAGCCAAGAGGTGGAAACAACCTAAGTGTCTGTTGACAGATGAATGGATAAACAAAATGTGGTATATACATACTACATGGAATATTATTCAGCCTTCAAAAGGAAGGAAATTCTGTCACATGATACAACATGGATAAATCCTAAAGATATTACTGCTAAGTGAAATAAGCCAGTCACACACACACACACAAAATGCTGTGTGATTTCACTTACATGAGATATCTAAAGTAGTTAAATTAATGGAAACAGAAAGTAGAATGGCAGCTGGGGAGAGGGAGAAAAGGGAAGTTATTGTTTAATACAAAGTTTCAGATTTGCAAGATGAAAATGTTCTGGATTTAACAATACTAAACTGTACAATTAAAAATGGTTACAGTGGTAAATTTTATGTTGTGGTTTTTAATCATAGTTTATAAAAAATTTTTTTAATCAATTCATTTGTCTCAAATCTTCAAGTAATACTGATGTTATGATACTATATTTACCCAACACCTAACAGGAACCTACTGAATAAAGTTGCCTAAAAGCCCCACACAGGTCTGAATGCGGTCACAGAACAAAGCCTTCTACTTCTTTCACATCCCCTGCTCAATTCAACAAACGTTTATCAAACAAGCAACTACACTGTGATAACTGAATAAGAATACAAAAATTAATTAGGCCATAATCTCTGACCCTAAGCAGATCATAGAAACCCACAAGACATAGCTCAGTGCTAGAAACCTATTACATGTGCAGTGAATTGATCAATTCTGCAGTTCTCTTCAATTAACTGCTAAATTATAGGAGGAAAGTGGGGCTTCTCTGGACTGAAATTTCTCTGGACAAAGTTTCCATAACAGCAAGCACAAAGAACACTAACTGCATGTGGGACAGAAGTCAACATAAATTTTCTTAAAAACACTCAACCTAAAAGTTATTTTATAAAAAGTGAAAACCTTGAAATAAAAAATGACAGAAATGCCTTTCCATTAAAGCAAATACCTAGAGAATCCTTACAGTACATATTAGCCTGGCATACCAGCGACAGGCTCTCCATAGCAACAAGCGTGAGCACAAGCTGTTCAATGAGATAGAAAATGCATGGATGAGATAACCACAAAGAAATTTATTATTACAAATTCCAATGTTTTATCCATCAGGCCAGATAAATTTAGTTCTGAGCAATGTTTGTAATCACAGCACACAGAGCTGTTCCCTGAATAGCAATAACCCAAGCTCCTTCCTGGTGGGTCTTTTTGTATATTGCAATGTCAATTTTGTCATAAATCCTGGTACTCTGTCTCTGATTACAACCACAAAAGACACAGTCTATAAGAACAAGCTCACTTTCCTTAATAATGGCTCGTTATGTTACCACAGAAACAGCTTCACCTCCAAGGGAATCTGATAAAACAGGCATTATGGGAAAAGCTGCTTTTCTCGATCCTCAGTGTCTCATCTTAGGCCTTCATCATTTCAGGATTATTGCAAAGCTTCCTACCTGGTCTCCCTTCCTCCAGACTTTCATGCCTCAAACCCACCCTAGTTTACAGAGTTAATCTTCCTCAATTCCAAAACTTATCATGGCATGCCTCTGCTTAAAAATTTCAGTGGCTCTCAAAGCCTTGAGGATCTCTGGCATGGCACAGGAAGCTCTTTATGATTTAGTCCTTGCATGACACACTCTAAGATAATTTTTATTTTTAAATAATTTCAAACGTACAGAAGTATTGCAAGGATAGTTAAAAAAAAAAAAAAAAAACCTCCTGATCCTTTTCACCATTTACTAACCTCAATGTTAACTGAATTAGTAGTTAGGAACTTTATATTTTATTCATGGTGTCTGACACATAGTTGGTATTCAATAAATTTGTGGAAGAAATTAATCTGTAAGTGAATGAAGGAGGAATTAATGAAGGGCCCAACTTTTGGTTAAACAGAGTGAATGGAATACAAAATGTTACCTGCACTGCCTCCTGAATTCTCAAATAAGTGTTAAAGACATATTTTTAAGGCATAAATCTACAAGGACAAATAGAAAAGGTGACAGTGGCCAAATCTGGGAAGGTAATTGAACTGGCAGCCCTAGTAATGTGAACCTTAGAAAAAAAGCCCAGAAAGGCTTAGGAAAAGGAAGCACAGGTATTTCTGAATGGGTGGGTACAGGTAGGACTGAAACAAGCTAGCTGAAAAATCTCAGAGCAGTTAGACACTCCCCTCCCCATCTCCTGCCCAACACGACACGATCACACAACCGTCTCTCCCTCCAACACCAGCAGAAAATCTTCTCTAGAGAAAGTCCTTCGACTGATAATCAGCAAGCAACTCCTAGGTGCTAGGCTCAGTCCTAGATACCCAGAAATCTCCAAGGGAACAAAGCTAAGACCTACCCTCGTGGAGCTTAGGTTCTATCCGGGAGCCACAAGCAAGTGGATCTGCGACAGCTCAGACTTTAGGACTGCTAGGGCGCAAGGGGAAGCAGGCCAGGCGGTAGGAAGCGCGGCGCAGTTCTTGCCGCAGAGCAGAGACTTGAAAGGAGGGAAAAGTGAGCGGTGCACAGCCCACGGGAAAAAGCGCTGCAGACGCACAGGCCTCGAGGTGGACGAGTCCTTAGTGGGTGAACAGCAAGGTGGCTGCGGGGGCGAAGCAGGCGAGGGCGAAGGGGCATCTGAGATGGAGCGAGGGCCAGGCCACAGGAGGATCCATCTGAGCGATGATTCCCCTGCTCGCCTGCTCGGTGGAATCACCTGGAGAGCTTTAATAAAAAAAAAAAAAAAACTGCCGTCTGCGTCCCACCAAGCGTTTCTGATTTGAATTTTGATTGGTATGGAGTGTGGCTACTTGTCAGTAGTTTCGAAATTTCCCCAGGTGCTTTTCATGTGTAGCCAGGTTAGAACCATGGACTTAGAGGAACTCTGGACGCAGGGGCCCCAGGCGCAGGCCAATGGAGTGGAGGGGGCTCCCCTGAAATCAGAAAGATAAAGTAAAGGGTGACAAACTCAAGCGTGAGACTCCCAGCCCGTCCAGGCTCCTCTCCCACCTAACCAGAAACCATGGGCAGAAAATACTGGTGTCCAGACTCCTATACCTCTGTTAGAGACTAATACAGGCAAAGAACAATGAATGCCCCCCCGCATGAGGAAGAGAAAAGCCAAACAGCTGGGGTGAAATTGAGAGGTAAACCCCAACTAACGGAATAGGAAAAGTGAAAAACTGCCATGAGGAGATTGAGAGGAAAAGATAAGAAAAATAGAAATATCTGTAATATGTAGATGCATTTGGGGATTTCATACAGTCGTCCCTCAGTGGGGGTTGGGGGGAGGGCTTGATTCCAGGACCCTTCCCCCATACCCAAATCCACGGCTGCTCAAGTCCCTAATATAAAATAGCATAGTATCTGCATGTAACCTAGGAACGTCCTCCCATACACTTTAAATCATCTCTAGGCTACTTATGATACCTAACACAATGTGAATGTTATGTAGATAGTTGTTATACTATATTTTTAATTTACATTATTTTTTATTGTTGCATTGTTATTTTATTGTTTTTTTTTTAATATTTTCAATCCACTGTTGGTTGAATCTGCAGATACAGAACCCTCAGATATGGAGGGCCGACTGTAATTAAATAAGCAATTTAACCAAGGAGTATAATCACTTAGACTCCTTAGGAAACAATCATTTGAAACAAAAATGATAGCTATGCTATGTCTGTGATGGATGGAAAATGCTACAGCAATGGATTTCTACTAGGTAGAAAATACATGAACAATCCTACTGCTTTAAAGGTTTTTCATTTTCAAGAATGACATAAAAAATCTTTTGAAACTGTTGAAGTATAAACACACTCAAGTATATATGCAGTTAGTTCCTAATACAAGAGACCACATGCTATCTCTAAAAACATCCAATATTTTATGGGAATATCAAATGTCTCTTAATTGCCTATACCAGCTGTCCTAGTTGCTGTACAACCTGTATAAAGAATCAAGCATCACTAATCATTTACTTTGCATATTTTAAAAGTAAATTTTAAATTCTTAAATGTCTAAAGAGCATCAGTATTTTAAAGATGGCTTTGATGCACGGAAGCATAATCTCTGCACAAAAAAAATGATAAATGTTTGAGGTGATGGATATCCCAATTACCCTGATTTGATCAGTACACTTTGTATGCATGTATCAAAACATATATATACCATAAATATATATAAAAACCATGCATCAATTTTTAAAAATAGATTAGTGATTGTCTGGGGCTGGGTGTGGAAAGGGGGAGTGATGGCAAATGGGCACAAGGTTTCTTTTCTGTGTGATGGAAATTTTAAAGTTAGATTGGTAAGATGGTTGTGCAACTCCATACACTTACTAAAAAAGCATTGAATTGCACTCTTAAAATGATTAAATTTCATGTTAGATAAATTATACCTCAATAAAGCTGTTTTAAAAATTGAGAAAAGTCAAAAGATAGTAAGTGTTGGCAAGGACACAGGGAGAAGAGAAGCCTTGCACACTGTTGGTGGTAATGTAAATTGGTATTGCCATTATGGGAAAAAGTATGGAGGTTACTCAAAAAACTAAAAATGAAACTACCATACAATCCAACAATCCCACTTCTGGGTACATATTCAAAGGAAATGAAATCAGTATCTTGAAGAGATATCTATAACATCTCCCATGTTCACTAAGGCATTATTCACAATAGCCAAGATATGGAAATATATCTTGTGTCCCTTGATCAATGAATGGATAAAGAAAATGTGGTATATATAGCTAGCATAACATAATTCAGTCATAAAGAGGAAGGAAATCCTATTTGGAACAACATGGATGAACCTGGAGGACATTATGCTGAGCGAAATAAGCCAGGTACAGAAGGAGAAATATTGCATGATCTCACTTACATGTGAGATCTCATAGAAGCGGAAGATAGAATGGTGGTTGCCACAGCTGGAGTGTGAGGGAATGAGATGTTGGCCAAAGGGTATGAACTTGTAAGTTCTGGGTGTACAATATACAGCATGGTGACTATAGTTAATATTAACCTATTAAGGACTGAACGCTGACTTTTTGTTTTCTCTTGCCCAAATTCCTTTCTAAGAGACCTGGTGAGTCACATCTACAAACGATAAAATCTCATTAAATGAGTTTTTATTAACCCAGTATAATGTGGCTTACTTTCCAACCTTAGTCCGGTATAGCATCACATGGCAGACAGAAGACCCCCTTATCTTAACTCAAGCATTCTAGCAAATGCCCTATCTTTTTTCTTTTTTTTTTTTTTTAATAATTTATTTTTTTAATTTCAGAATATCATGGGGGTACAACATTTTGGCCATACACATTGCCCCTGTTCTGCCCGTGTCAGAGCCACAATCGTGGTCGTCTCCCAAACTGTGCTCCCCACATCCATTCAGTGAGAGTTTTTCCCATCCCTTCCACCCCCCTCCCGCCCGCCCGCCCCCTGATGAATGTTATTGCCCTGTGTGATATAAGTGTTCATCAGTTAGTACCAGTTTGATGGTGAGTACCAGTGATGCTTGTTTTTCCAATCCTGTGACACTTCGCTTCGAAGAATGGGTTCTAGCTCCAACCAGGATAATACCAGATGTGTTAATTCACTATTGTTCCTTATTGCTGAGTAATACTCCATGGTATACATATACCACATTTTATTGATCCACTCGTGTATTGATGGGCACCTGGGTTGTTTCCACAACTTTGCAATTGTGAATTGTGCTGCTATGAACATTCGAGAGCAGATGTCTTTATTATAAAATGTCTTTTTTTCTTTTGGATAAATACCCAGTAGTGGGATTGCTGGGTCAAATGGTAATTCTACTTTTAATTCTTTGAGGTATCTCCATATTCTTTTCCATAGAGGTTGTACTAATTTGCAGTCCCACCAGCAGTGTATGAGTGTTCCTATCTGTCCACATCCCCGCCAACATTTGTTATTTGGGGATTTTTGATATGAGCCAATCTCACTAGAGTTAAGTGATATCTCATTGTGGTTTTGATTTGCATTTCCCTGATGATTAGAGAAGTTGAGCACTTTTTTATATGTTTGCTGGCCATCATTCTGTCTTCTTTGGAAAAGTTTTTGTTCATGTCCTTTGCCCATTTTTAATAGGGTTGTTTGATTTTTCTTGTTGATTTTCCTAAGTTCTGTATAGATTCTGGTTATAAGCCCTTTATCAGAGGTGTAGCATGCAAATATTTTCTCCCATTCTGTAGGTTGTCTGTTCACTCTAGTGATAGTTTCCTTGGCTGTGCAGAAGCTTTTCAATTTGATCAGGTCCCATGTATTTATTTTTGTTGCTGCTGTGATTGCTTTGGGGGTCTTCTTCATAAATTCTTTGCCTAGGCCAATGTCCATAAGAGTTTTTCCAACATTTTCTTCGAGAATTCTTATGGTTTCATGTCTTAGGTTTAGATCTGTTATCCATTGTGAATTGATTTTTGTGAGAGGTGAGAGGTGTGGGTCCACTTTCAGTCTTCTACATATGGCCATCCAATTTTCCCAGCACCATTTGTTGAATAGGGAATCTTTTCCCCAGTGTACGTTTTTCTGGAATTTGTCAAAGATCAGGTGACTGTATGAGGTTGGTTTTATATTTGGGTTCTCAGTCCTGTTCCATTGGTCTAGTGTCTGTTCTTGTGCCAATACCATGCAGTTTTGGTTACTATAGCCTTGTAGTATAGTTTGAAGTCTGGTAGACAGATGCCTCCCAATTTGTTCTTTTTGCTTAAGATTGCTTTGGCTAGACGGGGTCTTCTCTGGTTCCACACAAAGCGTAGAATTATTTTTTCTAGATCGGCAAAAAATGATGTTGGTATTTTGATAGGGATTGCATTGATTCTGTAAATTAATTTAGGTAGCAAAGCCATTTTTACTATGTTGACTCTGCCTATCCAAGAGCATGGTAAGGTTTTCCATCTATTTACATCCTCTGCAATTTCCTTTCTCAGTGTTTCATAATTCTCTCTATATAGGCAAATGCCCTATCTTAACTCCAGCATTCCTTTCTACTGACTGCAGGTCTTTAGACCAAGCTTAACTCTTTTAATCAACTGCCAACTAAAGAATCCCTAAAAACCACCTATGACTTTTAAGCCCCCCTTTCAAGATTTCCTGCCTTTTCAGGCTGAACCAATGTATACCTTCCATGTACTGATTTACAGTTTTACCTTAATTCCTGTCTCCATGAATGTATAAAACCAAACTGTAACCCAGCTGCCTCAGGCACATTTTCTCAAGACCCATGGAGAGTATGTTCCCCGGGCTGTGGTCACACATATTGCTCAGAATAAACCTGTTTAAATTATTTTACAGAGTTTGGGTTTTTTTCCATTGACATTATTATTTACCTAAAATTTTCAAAGAGAGCTGATCTTTTGCATCCTCACCATACACACACACAAAATTTATAGCCATTATTCCCTAAATGAAAAAGTCTAAACAAGCCTTCAAATCCCTTCATTAATTCCCCTTTTCCTCCTCATAGGCTCCCCAATCTCATTACACCTGAGCACACCCTTCCACTTTCATCACACCAGTCTCCTTGAGGGCAGGAGACTTTTTGCCCAATCAGTTCCACACATGTATGCAACAAATTTCCTTTCCAATCTACCTAACTAGACACAAATTCTCAAATAGTAGCTTCACATCTATCTCCTTCAACATATTTTTTCTCCATAACCCCAATGATTCTCTAACCTCTATGCACAGTTTCTAGCTCATTCCCCTTCTGAATTCACCTTTCTCATACTGAATATAACAGTGGATCCTTGTCAGGACTTAAGCTACTGATTTTATGTTTAGTGTATCTCCAGGTTGGTGTGAGCATAACATTGTTCTTCAGGGTCTCAGTAGAATAAAGAGTGGAGATACACAAAACAAAATGACGTAAGGCATGAGTTATTTATGCCATATATCCTTCCCTACTTCCTTTCAGACTTGGATACGTGGATTGCTATCCCCTTTTCTTTAATCTTGAACCTCACCTTCTATGGCTTCTTCTCCTCTACCCACAAACAAGCCCAAGTTTCCCATGCTCTAAGATATTTTAAACATTATACTTCACACATCCATGCACACCCTTTCCTTGGACTTATCCTTAGACTTCTCTCTCCCTCAAGGTCTCTCTGCCTCTTCCCCAGCAAACTCCTTAAAACAAGTAGCTACGACTACTCTGCCCCATTTCCTTCTTATTCATTCTCCAAACCCCTACACTCTGGCTTCTGTGCCCATTGCTCCACTGCAACTGCCCTCACCAAGGTGTTTCCTGTGCCAAAACACCTGATGAATTTAAAACCTTCATCCCACTTAACTTCTCTGTGGCATTGACACTGTTGATCACTTCCTCCTTGAAACCTTGGCCTGTTTCCTTTCCACCATGCTCTTCTTCTCACCACTGCCCCCCTCTCCCCTCTCCCACTGGCTTCCTCCCCCACCCCTCTTCTTCTTTACATTACTTAAATATTGACACTGCTGAGGAGAACCTCTCTGCACAAATCTCCCAGAGGAGAACACTCACTTCCTCTTTTGTTCTCATATACATTCTATGTAAGTACCTCTATCAGGTGTTGCATTATGTAGTTACACACATCCATCCACTCCACTAGCCTGAAAGCTCCTCAAAGGCAGGAACTAGCTTTTGTTCCTTTTTGAGCCAAGATGTCCTTAAAAATTAAGTCCACTTCATGCCATATGACAAGCATCACTAGCCTCCATAACAGGAATAAGGAATGTTATTATTTGGCTACTCTCAACTAGGAAGCAAAGGATACCTGCCCAATTAGGGTCACCCTAGAAGAAGCCAAGCAAACAAAGTATGTCTATAAGTATAGTATTGTACATATAATGAATATAAAGTAATTATAAGAAATTGTTTAGAAAAGACCATAATAGCACAGGAGGAAAGTCTGATAGATACACTCAAAGTAAAAATGTATCTTAACTGAGAAGGATGCTTCTATTTCTCAGAGAAATCACTCTCAACTCCATCTATAAAGCTGGGTAAGATCAAGGCCAAACATTCATTTCCTAAATACCCACCATACACAATTCACCATCTTCATCCAAGTAAGCAGAGCTCTAGAGTTCAAAAATCCATTCAATTTTGACACAAGATCTCTAGATTATTCAGGGTATGCGGCTGCAGTAACAAAAGATATATTTTAGAACCAAATTCTCTCTGGCCTAGCTTTAGAAATAAGTCTGTACCAAGGTGGCTATATAGATGACAGTTCAGAAACAGGGATGAGGATAATAATATCTTCAATAAGCAAAATAAGTCAATCAGTTTTCCACATCAAAAAGGAGAAAAGAACAGGTGTGGTGGTTCAGCCTATAATCCTAGTACTTTGGGAGGCCAAGGTGGGAGGATTGCTTGAGCCCAGGAGTTCAAACCAGGCTAAGCAACATAGCAAGACCCCATCTCTACAAAAAAAAAGAGAGAGAGAGAAAAAAAAAACCCTGTAATGCCAGCTACTTGAGAGGCTGAGGCAGGAGAATTGCTTAAGCCCAGGAGTTTGAGGCTGCAGTGAGCTATGGCATGCCACTGCACTCCAGCCTGGGTGACAGAGCAAGACCCCGTCTCTTTAAAAAAAAAAAAAAAAAATTCACTCCAAGTTTCAGGTACAGGTAGAGGGAGTTGGATAGGGTAAAGCACTGCAGAGAACAATGTAGCTTGCAACCTATTCACTGAACTATTAGAGGGTGACTCTTACATCTATCCTACTTTGACTATGTGGATAGATGTTTGTCCATAATTGGTGACACCTGTAGTATTTATTGGTTAGAGGAAAATGAGAAATTAAGTCTCATTCACTGCAATTTCAGTATTTCTTTCCTTTCTGAGTCAAACATCAATACACTCAATGGCAAAAAATTACAACGAATCTCATGAAATTGTGTAAGTGATGAAAGAGTATTAAGTCTTTTTTTAAAAAAATGGCTCCCAAAACAGTATAAATGGAAAAATAGAGATTAAACAAGCATTAGGTCTTTGTATAACAACACAATTTTACCTAATTTTCTACTTTGGTTGAACTAGATGTAGAAATGACACTGTCCAACTGAGGAAAACAATGTAGACAAGAATTTGTTAATCAAGCAATAACTATATTTGAATGCCACTATAGGAAAGTACCCACAGATACCTCAAAACACTACATTTGACATGACTCTTGTCCACAAGGGACTAAAGAAAAAAACAAAAACAAACACTTCATGGATACACATAGATCTCCAAATATCCCAGTATTAGTATTAGAAAATATGAGTTTTCCATCTGCTTCTAATCCCACAAACTCAATTCTTCTTAATTGTGATAAATGACACCTGAGTCATTAGTACCAACATTTTCTTGATCATTAGATTTCCTACAGAGAAAAGTTCCAGAAAGGGCCACTGAAAAGTACCAAATGCTTATCTTCCTACAGCTTTGCAGTGGAGTGAATACAAGACATCTTGGATAGTGACTACGTATATAAGAATTCAGTATAAAATGGTAAGTTTGCTTTTCAGATACCATAAAGAATACTAGTTATTCAACATCACAGTATTGTCCCTTTTTTCCTCTTCTTTTTTTTGAATAGGACCTACAACTTTACTTATCAGAAAATACTACAGGATATATGCTGGTCAGTATTCAAAGCACTCTGTTAGGTATACCTTTTTACTTAAGCTTTTGCCTTACTGACTCAATGGGACTATTAAAATATACTTGGGCATAGGACTAAACTAAAAAAAAAAAAATTCTAGGCTGGGCACAGTGGCTCATGCTTGTAATCCCAGCACTTTGGGAGGCTGAGGAGGGAGGATCACTTGAGGCCAGGAGTTCAAGACCTCATCTCTACAAAAAAAATTTTTTTTTAATTAGCCAGTTGTGGTAGTGCATGCCTGTAGTCCCAGCTACTCAGGAGGCTGAAGGAGGAGGATTGCTTGAGCCCAGGAGTTCAAGGCTGCAGTGAACTATGATCAGGCCACTGCATTCCAGCCTAGGTGGCAGAGCGAGACCCTATCTCTTAAAAAAAAAAAAAAAAAAAAACCTAGATATCAACCAAATTGTGAGCGAGAAGGAAAATGTAAATCAAGTTCACTTTTTGGTTTGAACATATAATTACATTCTCTGTTAGGAATGTAAGCAGATAAGAATCTCATTAAATGTCTGGTACCCTACTTGCCCCTAATACGTATAAATCTGAAGGCCTAATCCACAATGTGCAATGCTTAAAACTACAGTATACCACAGAGAATGATGACATCCTAGACCAGCAGACCAAAAGGTATCTCAAGCAGTTATCCGATCTAACCTGTTGGCCCCAAAACTAGCCAGGAAAAAATGATAGTAAGTTCATTTTAAGGAGCATTATGAATTTTAGAATTCTGGGAATAAAATGAGTGATGAAGCAGAAGTAATAAAAGAAGAATAAGAAATATGGCAGAAGGGATGGGAATTAAAAAGAAAAGCACCATTTTGTTAAATTATGCCTATTACTTGCTTTTCCATGATCAAACACTAATAGTCCATCTCTGTCCTAATCAGTAGATTATACTCCCTATACCTTTGTAACCAAAGGGAGACAGATGCATCACTGGCCACTTTTATCCTCAACATTCGCTGATGTAGCATAACTCACCATAAGAGAAGCTAAGAACAGCAATAAGCAACTAAACCACTAGAGATGTATTTCATTTAATCAGCATCTTCAAATATTAAATATTCTCCAAAAATTAGAGCTAACTGAAAAATATGTCTTCAAATTATAATTGGAAATTAGCTTTCTGCAATATGAGTTAGAATCCCACCCACACACACACACCCCCCTACACATAATCATTTGTCTTTTGACTTTGGTTGTGGTGGGTTTTGCCATGCAGAAATTCTTAATTTTTATATAATCAAATTTAACAGTCTTTTCTGGTTTCTAGATTTTGTGTCATATTTTAAAATACCTTCCACATTCTGACATTGGAAAAGAGTTTGCCCATAATTTGTTCTAATACTTTACAGATTTTTAAGTTGTTTTACATTGAACTTCTTGACACACATAAACTTCATCCTGTTATATGGTATGAGGTTTGAATCCCACTTTTTTCCCCAGAGGGTGAACTCTACTTGGACTAACACCATTTTATTGACAAGTCCATCTTTTCCCCAGTGATTTGAAATGCTCTGGAATTTTTTTTTTATATTTTGATTCTCTGATGCTTAGAATTTCTGGGAAAAATCCCATTCAGATAAACTAGGATTAAGATAGTTTAGATTTTAAGGCATTGCCTTACACCTTCTTAAAGTACAAGACTTTATTTTACCTATGAGCACCTCGGGAGCAATACTTGGAACCATGTACCCTTATGTGACTAACACACAGTAAGTGCTTCATAAATGTTCTTTGAATGAACAGTGAACAACATTTTTTTAAGCCCACACACAGATTTCAATTTTCTTAGGATCTGGAAGAGTTCCGTGATCACTGGTGATTAGCCATGCACGTATCCCAAAGGATAATTTTGCCAAGCTCCCTCATTCAGCATAGACCTCACTTCTGTGACAAAAGTCCTTCAGTCTAGTCTAGGAACCTCACTGGAGTCAATGAAAATTTAATCACAGTTCAACTACATTACAACCACTCTGGAAAACGATTTGGCAGTTTCTTATAAAATTAAGCATAAATTTACCCTATGACCCAGCAATTCTACTCCTAGGTATTTACCCAAGAGAAATGAAAACACAGAACCACAAAAAGACTTGTACATAAATATTCACAAAAGTTTTATCTATAATAGCCCAAAATTGAAACCAAAACAAATTTCTGTCAACAGAACTGATAAAAAAAAAAATTGTGCTATGTTCACATGATAGAATACTTGTCAGCAGTAAAAATAAACCACACGCAACAACATAGGTAAATTGCAAGATCATTATATTGCATAAAAAAGCTAGATATAAAATAATAAATACTGTATAATTCCATTTGTATGCAGTCCAGGAATAGGCAAACTAATCATGGTGCTAGAAATGAGAACTGTGGTTGCCTGGGGAAAGGGGCAAAAGGGAAAAGGGGGCCTTTCTGGGGTGATGGTAACATTTTACATCAGCAGTTCTCAAAGTGTGGTCTCTGAACCAAGTAGCACCTGGGAATTGCTAGAAATTTAAATTCTCAGTCCCCACCTCAGACTTACTGAATCTGAAACCCTGGGGGTGGGCACAGCAACTATGGTCTATCAAAACCATCCAGGTGTTTCTCATGAACACTAAAGACTGAGAACTACTATTCTATAACTTGTTTGTAGAGGAGGTTACACAGGTGCATACAACTTGTGAAAGCTTATCAAAATGTTTAAGACCTGAGCATTTTACATGTAAACTATACCTCAATTTTTTAAATGTGCATATAATTTTTTAAATATTATCTCTAACCAAATCTGTCTTCTCCTCCTGTTTTCCTTATCTTGATAAATGTCACAATAATCCACCTAGAAGCTTGAATAAGAAAACTCCCTCTTATACTTTCCCCTCCTTTACTCTGCACAGCCAATCACCACATCTGGTAAATTTACCTCTGAAATGTCCCTCCTCTTCACTCCTTGCCCTCCATTTCTAATCCCACCATCCTAGTTCAACAGACACCTTCATTTTTTTTTTTTACCTGGTCTAGGAGAACAGCATCCGTGTCTCCTTCTCTGATTCACTCTCTGAACTGCCAGAGCTATTTCTCTATGTCACAGGTCTGCTCAGGTCTTTTCGCTGCTTTTTTAGAGCTCATGGCTTTCTTCTGTCTAGAGTATAAAGTCTTCACTCCACAGTGGGGCACGAAAAACCTTTGGTGAATTAGTTTCAGCCCATCACACCCAGTCTCCCCTCAAGCCATGGGTCCCCTCAGACCTTACACTGCACCAACAACTGCAGGGTCAAGACTTTCCTAATATTTCAAGCACGCTCTCCCCTACAGTCCTTCATTCGAGCTGCTTCTCACGTCTAAAACGCCATCTTCCCCACTTCCGTGCCTGGGCTAATCCTAGCTACCCTTTAACATCCAGCTGAAGTAAAAGTTCCCTATCACCATACCCCAGGCAGAATTAATTGCTCCCTGCTCTGTCCTTACATTTTCCCACTAGATAGAAAGATTATCTATGCCACACCTTTTTGCACGAAAATTTCAGTCTTCAAGGACCTGAATGTGTAGTAGTTTTAGGTAACCTCATATCACTCCTCTGCTTATGACCTTTCAATAGGTCCCTATTACCTACTAAATAAAGTTCAGATTCCTTAGCAGGAAGTCGAATACAAGTCTATCCTCAGGCCCCTTCATGCCTCTTTAACCTCTCTCACCACGCCTGCGCTTTAGTAATAGCCACAGCTCACAAGGCACCAAGCTCTCTTGAGTCCCCAGACTCTACCAAGAGGAAGAAGGA
This sequence comes from Daubentonia madagascariensis, assembly GCA_023783475.1. Taxonomy (NCBI): domain Eukaryota; kingdom Metazoa; phylum Chordata; class Mammalia; order Primates; family Daubentoniidae; genus Daubentonia; species Daubentonia madagascariensis. The sequence goes on along the minus strand of JAKFHU010001436.1, from coordinate 556,455 downwards.
GACTTCTCCTTTCTCCTCATGCTGTCTTCTCCCCCTCTCATGCACGGATTTGAAAGTAGAGTGCTAAGAGTCAAACTAGAACACACCAGTAACAGGTCATTAGGTCCAAGCCCTAAGAATAAGCAACAATGAAGGTAAGAAGCAAGGTAAACTGGAATGAGAGCAAGGTGCAAGAAGAGGCAGAGCTGGTCTTTCTCAGCAAATGCTGGAGAAATTATAATGAGTAACACCAGGTGTCTGCCCTGGAGAAGCTCAGTTTAGTGGAGACTGGACAGACATATCAACAAATTTCTACAATGCAGTGTGTGACAACAGAATGAACTCTGTTGTAGAAGAAAGGATACACATCAAATATACAAAGAGACACATATGCAAATAAATTAAAGGCATGTCATTGTGAGATTTAACCAAACATCAAAGAGATTACTAAGCAGAAGATGCCCCTGAACTCCAACATCTGTGCTGTAGTGTAATAACTACTAAATTCCTGTTGAATGATTTGCCAGTAGGCAAGTCACTTAACCCTTCAGAGCCTCAATTCCCTCATTATAAAACAAGGGACCTTGATCAGATATGGAGATTTCTTTTAGCAATAAAATACTCACAAATTAACAAAAGCAAAGTCCTGGACACCAAATATATGCACCTTTTTCAACATGGGGAAAGAGGAGAGTGACTTTTGGATATTTAACTATGAGGGAAAATCAAATCAATAAATAGATGGAATTTTATATGTCACGTATGTGAATGTGACGTTGAATTTTAAAATCCTGAAAATTGCAGCTTATAATGGAACTGCTGACACAACCTCAACCATAGTAGCAAATGCACTACCATAATCAGGTTGTTATGGCAACTAGAATACTTGGGTTAAAAAGAGGAAGAGAGAGAGTCTGTGTGTGTGCTTGTGTGTGTGTGTGTGTGTGTGTCAGATTTTGTTGCCACTTCCATTAGAAATATTAAAAAATATTTTATATATAATCTCAGAACTTCATCACTTAGCACACAACAAGCCTCTTGTTAACTCTTTGTAATAAACAAAAAAATAAAATAGACTTCCTTAAAAATAAAAATAAAATTGACTCTTCTGGAGAGGTTCAAAGAGCATTTAACCAATGTCTGCTGACAACTCAGTTTACATACCTTCCTGACCTCTCCAGGTGAAAACAAATATATCCTCCTTCAGGTGAGCCCCATTTTATCTTCTATTCTATAGCTACTTGAGTAACTATCCCACAAAGGACAACATCATTCCTTTATATGCTTGTCTCCCCCACTCCACATTAGCTGCTTGGAAACAGAGTTTAGCCCTCATTCACGCTTATACACATCCAATGTCTAGAATGATGCACATATTTTAGGTGCTGAACTGTTTGTTCAACTGAGGACTAAAGTATCAATCTTATCAAATTATAAATATGAAATCTCTCTACAGAGATAATATAACTATTTTTGCTTTATCAAACATTGTAAAACATATTTCATTTCCCATTATGCATACAAATTTCTCTTGTGAGAGAAATTGAGAAGTAAATGGTATGTCTCATGGAAAGAACTATAGGCTAGGATTTCGATTCGTGGGGTTAACATATCCACTGTTAGCTAGTTAGAAGATCTGCATCCTTGGGTAAATGCCAGCTTCTTAGATGCTCAGCATTCTCATCTAGAAAATGAGGTGTCTGATCATCTGAGGAGAGTCATTTCCTGCTTATGAACCAGTGTGACCAAGAAACTTTTTTTAAAAATTAAAGTAATTTGGCTGGGCACAATGGCTCACGCCCATAATCCCAGCACTTTGGGAGGCCAAGGCAGGAGGATCACTTGAGGCCAGGAGTTCAAGACCAGCCTGGGCAACATAGCAAGACCCCGTCTCTACAAAAAATTTCTTTTAAAAATTAGACAGGCACAGTGGGGTGTACTTGTAGTCCTAGCTACTCGGGAGGCTGAGGCATGGGGATTGCTTGAGCCTAGGAGTTTGAGGTTACAGTGAGCTGTGATCACACAACTACACTCCAGCCTGGGCAACAGAGCAAAAACCTATCCAAAAAAAAAAAAAATTAAAGAAATTTGACATGTCAAAAACCACTCATAGAAGATTTTAAAGGAATGATTCTCAACCAGGTTTGAGCAAGGTGGGGGTGAGGGGGCAGAGTACAGTATATTTATTTCTAGAGTGTTTTTTCAAACCACACCCTACACAGGGAGATTGATTTATCAATTCCTTTCCTACCTCACTGGAATACTTGCAAGGAGAGAAGCTATGATTGGTATGTGTTACATGTAAGTGTCAGGGACTAGAAAAAAACAAAGTAAGGTTAAAAACCATCATGAAAAACAAAGGAATGGGGAAAAAATACCTATTTGCAAAGATCACATATAAGAGTATATTGAGTACCTGAGAAGGCAAGAATTACCAGATTCACAGCCCATCTGTTCAATATTCTCTCTCTTGATCTTCCCCTTCCCAAACCTGCTCCTCATCCATCTTCCCCAATTTCAGTAAATTGCATCTCCACCCACAGTTCCTCAAGCCAGACTTCTGGGGGTCATTCCCAACACTTCACTCCCCATCCTCCCCAGATGCCCAATTCATTAGTAAACTCTACCGTTTATACCTCCAAAATATTCCTCTCATCTGTCCACTTCTTTCCTTTTCCACTGTTATTACCTTAGTCTAAGGAACCATCACATTTTGCCTGGATCATCACAATAACCTCCTTACCAGTCTGCTAATTTCGTAACATACCACATAGGACTCAGAGAGATCCTTTAAAAACATATCAAACCATAGAATTCCCCGGCTTAAAACCTTTCTCTAATTTCCCCTTTATCTTACTGCATTATCATCATATAATTATGATTGAGATTATTTTCACTCATTCATGCCCACATTAAAAAGCATCTACCATTTCTCAGAGTTCTACCCTAGAAATTACCCCAATGGCTTTATGTATTACTACCTAATCTTTTTTTTTTTTTTTTTTTGGAGACAGAGTCTTGCTCTGTTGCCCAGGCTAGGGTGCAGTGATGCCATTATAGCTCACCGCAACCTCAAACTCCTGGGCTGAAGTGAACCTCCTGCCTTAGCCTCCTGAGTAGCTGGGACTACAGGTGCCCGCCACAATGCCAGTCTAATTTTTTCTATTTTTAGTAGAGATGGGGTCTCGCTCTTGCTCAGGCTGGTCTCCAACACCTGAACTCAAATGATCCTCCTGCCTCAGACTCCCAGAGTGCTGGGATCATAGGCATGAACCACTGTGCCGGCCCCTTACTATTGTCTTTTAAATAATTTACAAAAGACTTAAATGAAAACTCTTCCAACTCTTAGAGGACCCCCAAAGCTCCTTCATTCCAAGAACTAATGGCTACTCCTACAGTTCTCTTACTGGCTCAAACAAATGGCTATTCACTTAAAGGTCCCCAAAGCTATTTATTAAGGATTTTTAAATAGACTTTAAAGTACTATTAACTTTGTCAAAATATTTTTTGAATCTAAAATATAACTCAGGCTGGGAACAGTGGCTCCCACCTGTATTCCAAACATTTGGGAAGCCAAGGCAGGAGGATCACTTGAGGCCAGAAGTTGGAGACCAACCTATGCTACATAGACTTCCTCTCTACAAAATATAAGAAATATTAGCCAGGTATGGTGGTACACACCTATAGCTACTTGGAAAGCTGAGGAAGGAGGATCACTTGAGCCAGGAGTTCACGGTTACAGTGAGCTGTGATTACACCCTGCACTCCAGCCTGGGCAACAGAGCTAGACCCTGTCCCAAATAAATAGATAGATAGAGAGATCAATCACACTTATTGCTATTCATCCCTATGCTTATTTCTGAGCCCAAACTACCTTTTCTTCAATGATTGTTCACCTACGTATTCAAGGATTCTACACTTTTTTTTTGGTGTCAGTATACTACTCAATGGGACTTATTTACCCGAGCCCCTACTGGCATTTGTTTAGATTATTTGCTCTTATTCACAAATATAAATAATGCTGTGAGTCACATCCTTTCAAAGACATCATGGCACAGGGGTTAAGAGCACAGAATGCTTAGGTTTGGAGTCTGGCTCTACCACTTACAAGCTCTGAAAACATTGTACTAATCACTTAACTTCTACATACCTTCAAGAATTCTATACTTTTAAAAATAGATCCACCATCCAGAAAGTCACTAATCTATAATTTTCAGAATTTCCTCTGAAACCTTTGTCATGGATAAGAGACTAACAAATTGCGAGCCTTTCTACATCATCACGGTTGAAATATTTTGTGTATTGCTTTCCCAATGTTACCCTCAAATTCTTTTAAAACTGACAATTGCCATTTAGTTCAAAATACTTACCCATGTAAAAATTCTTATGAAATAATATAATGATTAAGCTAATAATGACTAAATCAAAATTTTGGCCTTTCTAGCACTAAGGAGAACAAACACCAAACAGTTATACAGCCTATATGAGAAAGAAAAGGGTACTAAAATTTACTGTATAAAATAGGTGGCTAGACTAAATTATCTCTAAAGTCTCTTCCAGCAGTAAATTTAAATTAAATTCCATAATAATAATGGCAACTGCTGACACCTACTGAGCACTTGCCCTCTCCGTGCCAAGCACTATGCTAGGTGCTTTTCATGGGTTACTCAGAATATGCCTATTAGCCTGTTACTATGAGACACTTCCCTATTTAAATACCCCCAACAGACAAGAGATGCACATGGGACACAGACTCTTTCTAAAAAAATTTCTCTAGTGTAAAGCAAAATGGAAACGGAATGTCCCAAATCTTGTGGGGCCTGCCTTGTTCATTGGGATAGGGAGCAGCTGACCTTTTTATGAAGGCTTCCCTAAAGATTAGATGCCTAGAGCTACTAAGAAGGACATTAAAAAAGAAAGAAAGAAAGAAAGAAAGAAAAAAAAACCAGAGCCCATTCAAATAATCCTATTTGCCCCAGAGAATAGTTCCTTGCCAGACTGATGAAGATGCAGTATCAGGCATTCACCAAGAAAGCAGGAGTGATCTCACTATAGATGAAGAGCTACAGAGAGTATTAGTGGAGCTCTGAAATACCTGGAAATCTGAAGGGCCTCAGTAATTAGAATCTAAAAGGATGTGATGTGTCCATGCCTAACATGCTGTCTTGTGACCATGAGTTCAAACATTAGTGTCCCCACTAGACGACAGGATTCGTAGGGTCAGAAACTTACTTTTGTTTTTTAATCTACCCCCAGGACATAGCATATTTCTAGGATCTGGAACATAAGAAGCACTATAATAAATATTTAATGAGGCACATTAGTAACCAATCTCGCCCAGCACATATCTACTCCACTTAACTAGGTTATGGTTGTAAAATCAGTGCTTTCTAAAGTGTGGTCTGGAGACCTCTAGTGGTTGTCAGCAATGCACTAGAAGAAGCCAAAATCTGAAGGATGACAGATAGGAACGGGCCAAACATCAGGGCACAGGTTAAGACCTGAAATGAGTAGAACAAGTGGATGCTGTGGTATAGGAATAAACTAAAGAAATTTCAAAATGAAAGGCGTTTTAAAAAGAGTCTGAATTAAAAGATACAAATGCAATCATTTTACCTGAATGCGATACCTATGAAGACAGAAATTGTTTCCTAATAATCAACTTTATTGTAAAGTACAGCAAATCTAGTTTGTATCCCCTCATAGCACCACATATATTTTTTAAAAATTTAATTAAACATAAGTGACTAGTATTTTAAAACATATTGCTATTTAAGAGACCATAAAAGAACAGAATATACAATTTTGGAAAGAAAAATAAATCACTCCTTTATAAATTCAAAGCATGGAAGATAGGAAGAAAGTATTTCCTCTACATCAAATTCATTGTCCCCTTCTCAAAGACAGTCAATTCTACAGACGGTCATCTGTAGGTCATTTCAGATCTCAGATCTCGTTTTGGTAGGATGTTGGTTATGCTGGAGAGGCACCACTCTTTCAAAATTATACGGGGACTTATGTGTTATACTCATACTTAAACAAAATGATCTTTATTCTTAGTAGGGAATCTCACTGGACTCTGAAACCACTTTGCGCGGATTCATAGCACAGTTCAACATCTTACTAACTGGGTAAACTTGAGCAAGTTACTTAACCTTTCTGTATCTCAGTTTCCTCATTTGTGAAATAGGAATGATAACAGTCTCTTCAGAGCTGTTAAAATAAATGTATTATTCATCTAAAGAACCTAAAGCAGTGTCTTGTGCCTACTAAGGAATCAATAAATGTTAGTTATCACAATTAATGTGCTAAAAATGATCTAGCATGACCCACGTAAAGCCAACAAAGATTTGATGTCTTTAACAAGAATTAAAAAGCATATTTATTTTAGAAAAAGCTTATATGAGTCTACAATACTCTCTTAAAATACAACTTTTTCTCTTAGTTTATTAACTGAAAAATAATCACTCAGTTGAGATTATGAATATTTGAAATACCTTGAAAATAAGTAGTTGCCACAGAAGAAACCATTAATCACAAATCCTACTCATCTAAGAACTAGAGAACATAAAGAGGAGATTATTTTTTTCTTTATAAAAGCAGTTACAATTTTGCAAAGACTAAAAAACAGCTGTGTGCATACTTCTAGGTATGGACCAAATGTTCTAGCAAGAAAGAAGGTTGTCAGGGAAAAAATCATTTATCCCTTTATACATAAACTTATTTGAAAACCTATGAAGATTCTGAAGTTGTTTGGTCAACTTTATAGTGGAAATGAGAGAGTTTAGATTAAATATGAGAATAAAAGGAGTTACAAAATGGGAGATGAGAGCAGAGACATCTGAATGAGGGAAAATTGTGCTTTATTTCATGCAAAGAGAACATAAAAGTCCATTTCCCTCGGACTTTCCCTCCTTCTCCTCATATTTAGGGTGGAAAAAACAAGCCATCCACCCAACTAGCTACTCAACCAATCAGATCTCTGAACAATATTATTCACATAGACAACTCCTACTTGCTTCAAAGCAGAAAGTCCATCCTATAGAAAGTAAAAATAAATACAGCTTTTTATAAACAATATCAACATCAGGGATACCAAGAGCAAAGTCTTGAAGAAGAGTACTTCTCACAATAGCTGAGGTACACCTATTTTTGATTTGGAACTCTATAGGTCAGCAGTCCCCAACCTTTTTGGCACCAGGGAACGGTTTAATGGAAGACAATTTTTCCACGGATGGGGTCGGGGGTGGGGTGGTGAGCAATGGGGAGCAGCTGTAAATACAGATGAAGCTTCCCTCGCTGGCCACTCATCTCCTGCTGTGTGGCCTGGTTCCTAACAGGCCATAGGGCCAGTACCAGTCTGTAGCCCCAGGGGTTGGGGAACGCACCTGTAGGTAACTACTTGAGTCAATGTTTTTCTATTAATTCAGTTTACAGCTAATGTACTAGGAGATAACGGTTTGAAATACAGTGACACATGGTCCCAAAATACTCTTACAATCTTTTATTCTAGTTCCCTATATAACCACTCTTTCACTAACCATACAAAGTTCTCCAGTAGAACCTGTACATTTGCAAAATGCTCTCCTGATGTTGACGTTGCATTATAAATGATTAAGAAAAAGTACAGAGACAATTTAGAAAGAGAAAAAAGGCATTTTGGCCCACCTTTTCCCACTCAGGTTATCTATATGTAATAGTCATAGTCAGTAACTATTTACTAAGCTTTCAATAAGTGATTGTACATATGTAGGTAATAAACACATATACTCCTTGTTCCACAAGATTTAAGGGACAAGACATAATGTGAGAACATAAAAAGTATAACAAAGTTAGCAAACATTCATGCCATAACATGACATATGACAGGAGACACAGTCAAGAGTGGGAGGCTTGGAAAAGCAGTATTCTATAGCCCTCCACAGAAATGGGCGCACGGTCCTCAGCAGTGGCTTAGAGCCTGGATGGGCACAGAAAAATATTATTGCCATCCACACTCTCTTAATGGCTCCCCGTACTTTACCACCCCCATTCTCATTCACGTGGCCAATCTGGAAGATGAGATGAGATGAGAGAAAGAGAGAGGGTGAATCTGAATGAGAATAAATCTCAACAGGGGAACACGCAACACATAAGTTATTGTAGGATCTCATGCTACTGCATACCTGGAAAAGTTCAGTGGATAGCCAAATGCTATGCTTTCTCAGAAAGGAGCTAGGAGTTCAAACCTTAGAGGAAAATAAAAATTTATAGGGGAAAAACAAAAAACACCTTGACATTAATGAAAAAATGTATATATTACAGTCATTGATCCTCATAAACACAATGGCCCCATTGGATAGATTTTTACTTCTTTCATTTTAGATCTTCACAGAAGTCTAAGTCACACTCCAATGTTGAAATAGCTTAATCATCAATGCCTTAAAACATGGAGTGTTGGCCAGGTGCAGTGGCTCATCCCTGTAATCCCAGCACTTTGGGAGGCTGAGGTGGGAGGATCACTTGAGGCCAGGAGTTCGAGACCAGTCTGAGCAACATAGTGAGACTTTGTCTCTACAACAAATAAAAATTAAAAAATTAGCCAGGCATGGTGGTGTGCACCTGTAGTCCCAGCTACTTGGGAGACTGAGGCAAGAGGATCGCTTGAGCCCAGGAGTTAGAGGTTGCAGTGAGCTATGATCTGCCACTGCACTCTAGCCTAGGCTACAGAGTGAGACTTTGCCTGTAAAAAAAATAAAATAAAATAAAAAACTTGGAGTATTTATTATAGAAGTATTCTATTGTGTTTAATAAGGTAAACAAGTAAGGTAGTGTTTTCAGCAATAAAATAGAATTGACCCTGGAATGTATTTGATTGGGTTTGCCCAACCCAAAAGATAGCCTCAGTAGCTTGGGGCAGAATCTTGAAAGTCAAGAAAAACCTATAGAAAGCAATGAGCCAAACCAATGACCAATCATTACCACATAAAACTATAATCCTTTTTGGTATCATGCAGTATTAAGTGGAAAATGTTTAAGAAAATATTCTAGAGATATGTTTTCTTAGATAGATATCCCTATTACAAAAGTATGTAGAAGACTATTATAAAACTAAAATTTACTTCTTTCTCATATATGATCATCTATGTTAGTGTTTAAAATTCTAACACCTAACAATTAAATATAATGTGTATACTTTGGATTCTCACTCAAAAAAATCTACATGAAGAGATATTTTCAGAGATATGAGGAATTTGAAATGGATTGCATATTATATGACCCCGAAGAATTATTAATTGTGTTAAGTGTGATAATGGCACAGAGGCCATGTGAAAAAGTGTCCATACTTTTAAAACATACATACTGAAGTATAAGTGGTGAAATGAGGTGTGTTTTAAAATATTTCAGCAAAGAAAAAAAGTTTTGATAATTATTGAATCTGGGTAATGGGTTTATGGAAATTCATGTATTACTTTTCAGAGTTTTATGTAGGTTTGAAATTTTTCATAATAATTTTCTTAAACATTTAAAAACACTCTATTATCTAGATGCACTCCTAAAGGACCCTACTAAGAGGTAGGGGAAAAAATGTCCTTACAAGATTTAAAAATTGAGGTACGAAAATTATAAAATTGATAGTAATTTTTAGATCCATTCTTTTATACAGCTAATCAGAATTTCATATAATTTAAGAAAAAATTTTAATGAAGACCCTGTTAAAATTTCATATTAAATGATGACTCATAATGCTTTATTACAAAGCAACAAAATATGTACGTCCAAAAGATGTATAAAAACACAGTGCCTTTCACAAAAAGCAGACTTTTCCCTGCTACAAATGTTTAAAATTCACAATATACTCCTTCTAGCTCAAAGACTTTTTAAAAATTATTGTCCTTCTTTAGGTAAAATTATATGATGAGAAAACAACTCAGCAAAATTTCTCTAAATAATACATTGCAAAGGTTTAAAAAAAAAAAAGCTTCCAGCTAAAAAGACTAATAGGGAAAAATGAGCATTTTCAAATGCATTTTGGAACCTTATTCCACCTCTGTGCTAAGCTCTCTTTTTCCTCCCAAAATACGTCACTTAACTGTCTGTCAAAATAACTCTTGCCCATTCTATACCTGATCACTCTCCAAAGCTGCAGCTTTTCCTGGATTCACTTCTCAATGACAAGCTGTTCAAACAGAGAGCACCTATCAAAACGAATATGATCATCTGCTCCTTTCAGGATATACTGCTGTCTGTCAGGAGAAGTAATTAATGGGCTGATTATGTATGAAAGCGTCATCCCATCAGTTTGCTGTCTGGCTTGAATAGCTCATATCAGCTCTTCATTCATGCCAAGTATGCTCACTGTCCAGAGACATGATAAAGCCGTACCTCCTTTTGGATTTTTCCCTCACTATTCAAAAAAACTGTGTACCAGAACTATGTGTTACAGAACCACAAGGAGAACAGAAGAAGAAATCCCTTCATCCTCTACAGAAAGGAAGCTAATGGACTGAAAAGTTGGTAAAGAGAAAAACAAGAAAAGCGAGACAGTGCAAGGGAACATCCATGCTTCCAGTCCAGATCATTTTTTTTAAAGCAGCTTAATTTGGGAGCGTGGGTAATTCAGAAACATGGACAAGCAGAACTTTTCCAGAGGGTAAAATGTCTATAGAAACAACCAGGATTTTTCATTGCTGAAGCATTCAATGAATTTTTAATAAGTTCTGAACACTCAAATTGTCTGTGGTCAGATCAACTGCTGTTACCAGATAAAGACAAAACTCACCCTTCTGGTTCTATAATCCTATCCAAATGGAGTCTTCATCTAGCACATGCCGTCCTAACTAATGCTTCAGGATTATCAGGAATGCATAGAAAGACACTGCAAGAAATAAAACATAATGGGAAAAGAAAACACGAAAGGAAAGTAGAGAACGCATTTCAGGTATCGAAGCTTACTATTTCCAGCCAGAGTTCAAATTACTGAGCTTCAAACAAACCACTGCCAGGTAAGATTTAATTTTATAACGTTAATTTATATCTTGACACTGAAATTAAATCTGCTCATGCTGTGAGTAAGCGAGTAGGTTTGAATTTCATGCAATCCTCCCTTAAGCTTTATGCAGATTTAAGCTTTCTGAGGTAAACATTTGTTTTTACTTATGCTGCATAAACAAATCACTCGTAACTAGATAATAAAACATCCAAAAAATCTCATTCATTTTTTGTTGGATTTGTCCCATCTTTGTCTTCATTTTTTAAAAATTCCAATTTTGTTTTATTTAATAGCTTGAAAAAATGCATGAAGAGAACCCTGAATGTGTGCATAAGAGCCATTCACAGACGCTATTTACCAAACATATTCAAATGAACTTTGTTTCCCACAGTAGTTGGTAAAACAAAGAAAAATTAATAAGCATTTAAAATATTTCTATTAATGCACAAGAACAAAGCTCAATGACTGATTTTTATTGTTAGCAAGAAAAAAATATCTGTGATATCCCTCTCATTCACACTAAAGAAAAACAATCTCTAGTAAACTAAGGTATAACATTCTAATAGAATGGGGCTAATTTACCCTGAAGATACTAGGCATATTTTTATAATGTACTAAATGAGGACATTTTTCTGATTTAACAACAGAACAAAAAGATGTCTGGTACCTTAAAACCTCAAAAGCTTTAACTCAGACCAATGGTCCAAACTGTACTGTAAAATGCAAAGAACTAGTGAAGCCATCAAAGAATTTTAAAGGGTACAGTGCTTTTTAGAAATTCCCCAGAAATCACTCTATAATGAGACTTTTAGAGAGACTAGCTCTTATAAAAACAACAGAAAGGAACTGTCCAACCTCCATCACCTGATATTTTAATTTCCCAAGTGGATTTTTAGCAGAAATTCAACCATATTAGTTTTCATGTAATTGAAAAGTTAGGTTCAAAGCATAATCATATCATAAAGAAGTCCTACAACAAAAAAAATCATATTTCCAGTATTCTAGAAGAGAGGAGATAAGGAAAACAGTAAAAGAAAATCACACTGAAATATGGAGATCTTCTGATAATACAAGGAAAGTTATCAGAAGTGATTATTCAATACTTGCCTAAAAACAGTCAAATTTGAAATTCTTCTCTTCCAATTCACTGAATTCTTTCCTTTTTCCAAATTTTAATTAAGAGAGTACATTACATGATCTCTTCACTCTTTTCAAGATAGTCTATAAATAGCCTTAAATATCATAAATATTTTGCATCTGAAGTCATCACAGAAATTCACCTGTCATTTTTCCAGTACCAAAGGAAAGCAGCAATGTACAAGCAGTGATTGTATAATATACCAATTTGCTTTGGAGAAAAGTGTTTATTTATAAATCTCAAAATAATTCATTTTTATACCAGACATAATTAAAGGTATTGTTTTTTTTCCTACATTGAGACTTACCTGAACCCTTAAGGGTTCTTTTCATCTGTCTCCTCCTTATTATGATATTATATTTTATAAATTGACATGCTTCAAAAATATGTATGTATTTTATGTGAAAAATACTAATCAATATTTCAAAGCATAATTAAGGATGTTTTAAATTAATTTGGGCAAAAATATGAGATTTATAATATTATGCTCAATTTGCTTCCAATAAATAGAATTAAAGGGGACATAAAATAATATTCCTTAAGGCATCTGGATTTTATTTACTCATTGTAATGTAAACAGAGACTCATGTCCCACTCATTTGGGAACTTTGCTTCTGTAACTTTTCTTTTAATGACAATGGATGTGCAAAGGGATACTACTCCTCCACCCCATTTGCTCCTTGTCCCAATGAATCTTCACTTTCCTTCCTATCTAAATCAAGGCTTTTCTCTATAATAATCCATCCTGAAAAAATGATTATTGAAGTTTCAATAACAGCTTTCAAAAAAATACCCCACAGCAATTTGAGATAATCTACATTTTCTTCATTTTAGTGAAAAAGTGAATAAAAAATTAAAAATTGCTTCAACTTATCATCTCATGGGTACAAATGGATAAAGCACTTTATGCTAGTACCAGAAGATCTGGTTTTCCCTGCTGTTGATAGAGTTAATAATTAAAGAGATTTTGAACATTCTTGGGAAGTATTCAATGACTGCCTACTTGTTTCTGTGATTTAAAATGTATTTTATTCATACATATTATATAGACATATTATATTGTAAAAGTAATATGATTGTGTGTTATTTATTGGTTTCTTTCATAGAAATGCAGCAAATATTTTGATTACCATATCCTTACAATGATATCTATTACTATATCCTTAGATTCTGGTCATTTTAAATCATCCAAAAGCTGTAAGCTTTTTGTTTAAACCATGATAAAATAAAAATAGGTACATAGGTCAAAATAAAGCACATCCATTTAGTGTCTGTTGACATAAAAATCTTAAAAAGTCATTTTTGTCTGAAATAACAAGCAACATAATTTTGTATATAAAATTAGAAATATACTTAAAATTCATTTTTATATGTTAACATTTAATTTAAAGTGACTGACACTACATAATATTTTTAAATGCATTAAATATGTATTTACTGATATCTGCATTATTATAACTTTAAAATTTTTTAAAGAATTTTTTCATTCCAGTAAAATGGCAAAATGTTTCAAGCTTAACTCAACAGGGTATTTCAACAAGCCAGTGCATTTGTTCCTTATTATGGTTAATTTTCTTTATGAAGTGACCAAATTGGAATAAGGATGTAGTTCATTTTGAAGATTCATCTCCTCTCCAGTTTCTTCCTGCTGAAAAAGAATAATCTTTGGTTTGCGACATCACAATCTGTGGTGGGGGAAGTGGCTCTGATATCAAACAGATGATTATATCCTTTCAGTGTGAACTAGCTGCAAAAGAGATGTGAGCACTATCATTTCAAGTCATTTCACTGAAACACTGAATGAAGAGATGCATGACAGGAACTGAATTAGAGAAAGATGCTTTTATTGCATGTCACTTTTTCAGCATCAACTAGGAAAGATAAAAGTACCATCTCACAGTTTTCTTCATTAATAATTTGAAAAAGGGAGTAAACATCATGTTAGTAAAGTCCACAAATGATGATAAAATGGGAGTGAGGAAAACACCAGTAAGCAAGCAGACAATAATGAAAGAGGAACATAAGAACTGAGGAGTAGGTGCAAAATTTCACCTTCCTTCAAACGGAAATACTGATCCCACTCAGGAAATTCAGAAAAGTTACCAGTACACTCAAAATGGGAAAGACAATGTCTCTGAATGAGAAAGAGATCCCTAAATATAGATTATAAAGTGATCCCATGACATAGATTAATTAGCATGTGACACATGAACTAGTATTGTAACATGAGGGGCCTGGTTTTCTAAGAAAACATGAATTTGTAAAAAAAAAAAAGATAGGAATCTCTTTAATTGGCAAAACTACTGTGTTCTATGAAAGTATTCAACAAAAATTTGCAAAAAAAAAATAATAAAATAAGTTAAGAGCTAGGGCTCAACAAAGGAACCAAAAATGAGAACTCCTCTTACAAACATACACAATCCCTCCTGTTTTTACAATCTTTATTTACAGCTATAGCTGCCAAAGGACAAAGCAGACCAACCAATCCTTCCATACTGAACACAAGCGCAGTTTATCCTTTGATTGGTGAAAATACCCTGATTCAAAATATCAGTCATTTTGACTTACCCTCCTAGACTCAGACCCTGTATAAATATTAGTTGTAAAAAAACAATAATAACTCCATGCATAATTACAAGCCAAGCTGAAGTCTCATTATCTATATTTACACAGTTTGCTTGATACAATGGTATGTTAGAGAATTCTTAAAGCATTTACTCAGTCCTGTATACTGGTTCATTACAACCACTGTATTATTCAACAGTTGCTTGAAGATCCTAGCGTCCTCCATTTTTCATGTTGGAAGTATTAGTGAAATAACTCAAGAACCCATACCAATCAGAAAACATTACCGCTTTTATAGATCTATTTTTGATGTCACACTATTGTCACCATCAGAATATGTGGGCCTTCCCATTTACTGATTATCACTATAGCAATATAGCACTATATAATGTGTTCTTTGAGTAGCAAAAGCCAGAGACAGTTTCCAGTTCAGTTATCAAATAAAAATCCTTAGCTGTTTATAGAACTTTTTGGTACAATAATCTAGCTATGCTGGTTCGTGCATAATCTAAATCTATCAGGCTAGTATATAACAGTGCTATTCTAATATTTAATGTTTCATCAATTGCATATCTTCCCTTCTTATGTGTGCCAAGGACATAGTCTTCCACATGCAGTAATTTCTGAGTAACTTGTGGTTATACCTACAGACGAGTTTTTCATGCCTGGAAACATCCATAGCACTTTGATGATACCTGTTTTATAACACCTTATTAGTTTGCATTGAAAATCTATTTACATACTTGTCTTGCCTACGAAACTCTGCATTCCTCATGGTTAAGGGCCTTAAGAATAAAGACCACATCTCATTTATTTGTCTATTCCCAAGGTAAGCCCAGGACTCATTAATCAATAGATATGTTAAATGAATTTGAAAATGTATCCTAATACATTCTCAAGTACAATCCCAAACAGGTGGAAGAATAGTGATCCTAAAATATACCTCAGTTTCATTTCACTGATAATGGGCAAGTAGGTCAACTACAGAGAAGTCTCAATGTGGGGGCCTTCTGAAGCAGTTACATTGAAATAATAGATATGAAGGGATCATATCTGTTAGGAATATTATAGGATATTATGAGGTATGCAAATATAGGATAGCAAGTTTATCCCTTATACTTTTGCTACATCAGGTGGAAATCGCATTTGCCATACCATATTGTGATCTAGAACTTCATTAATAGTCCAAAAGGATCTAAATTGGTCTTGCTATTAAAAACTGATTTCAGGGGAATTTGCATAAGCATTTTGCAAATGAAATTGAAGAGATACTGCAATCAGCTTCCTGCTCAAAGATGAGGTTGGGGAAGTGACACACTTAGAGTCTCACATTTATTCCATTCTATTCCCTCCCTGCCCCCCTCTCTCTCTTTCACTGTCCATGAAAAATGAATCTATGCAAGTTATCTAAGTCAAATCTCCTTCCTGAGTTTGAGAGTCACAGCATCATCAGATCTGTTATATTATCTGTTATTTGTTATGTCAATGATGGTGATCTCTTTAAAAGTAGGGACAAAGGCTAAAGGCTATGCAGCACCTCAACATCTGTGATAGAAATTAAAGGAAGCAGAGTGTTGAAATAGGCTGGCATTGCTTTAGAATTCATCAATGTGTGTGTTGGGGTGGAGGCAGCTGCAGGCTAGAGATGCTCAGGGTATGTGAACAAGTGCATGCATAAGTCCTCACAAAAATCTGTGGTTTTATATTTGCTGTGCACAACTCAAGATTTTGAGCTTTGATGTTTCATCATTTTTTAGCAGTGTTACATTCTTTCAAACAAGATCTTAGATAAAATGTCAAGATATAAAGCATATAAAAGCAGACCTGCCCCAGCTGGGTTGAGATAGAAAGTCTAGAGCCCATAGCTCCCCTTCTCAACCCATCTCTCCTACGCTCTCCCCTCCACACACTTCTTGGACACCTTCTAAGGTATATTTGTTGTAATTGTTCTGCCATCTAGAGGATTCACAAAGGTATCCTTCTCCATTTTCATACATGTTTTTATTTCATATAGACACTGCCAAACACCCTAATCTAAAATTCCTGTTTATGTCAAGCAATAGTATTTTCTAGCCCAAGAGGGCACAGGTTGCAAAACAGCGCTGCTTAGACATGCAAAATGCTACTCAATTATTCTGTTGCCTAAATAATGACCAAGCAACCAAGACCTAGGATTCAAATAAATTACAAGTTGATTTTTAAAAAAGGACTAAATTTGGACTGGAATATGCCAGAAGTAACTAAAATTAATAAAATCTCAGAAAATTCTACCAATTTTTGCCATTCTTGCATCAGATTTTTTATGGCCTCACCACAAATAGATATGGGAAGAAAAACTCCAGTAGGCAACACACCTTTAATTCTACAATTATATTAGGAGGTGGTTATAATTTATACATCTTTATTAAATCTGTTACGTATCAGGAGTAGGACCTTTTGTACCCATAATTTTACGACTACCTTTATTACAAATATTTTAAATAAATGTAAATACCAAGACAGAGACAAAGATTTTTTAATATAAATTTATTATACCTTTCCTGTCTCAGATGCCCAGCTGAACTTTTGAAACAAATATCCTAGGCACAGAATCACAGTCTACTTTCTTTTTCTGTGTCCTCTCTTCCCATCCTGAGTCAGCTGGCCTCCTGTGGTGTAGTGACATCGTGGATGTAAGCAAAATAATCAATATCATAGGGTTCTTTGGGAAGGAAACCAACTCCCAACAGTAATTTCTTATATAGAAAAGAGATACTTAAACTTGTGGTCACAATGTCATGAACTAGTTATGGCAATGTTAGTATCTTGCACTGAAAAAAGAATTTGGGGCTCGAGTTGGTACCAAGGAGCTAGGAAGGTTGAAAGGGTCTATCTCCTCCCTCTAACAACAGTCAGAAAATCTACCCACTACCCTTTTTAGAAACAAAATAAACAAAAACCACAACAATAACTACATTTAAAGGGAACACAAAAGGCTGGACTTCTTACATGAGACAGGGAAGCTCACCTTCAGGATAGCAATTGAGAATGAGCTCTAATGCATACATCTCAGGACACATTGTATCCCTTATGTTGGTACCGTAGAAAGGTCATCTGATCAACATTTCAGCAAATGCAGAAGATGAAACACATTCAAAAAAATCCTCCTCATCACCCCATCCTACTTTCCCTTACCTTTATTCACAAGTACATGAAACAATGCCCATCACAACAAATTTCAGTTTTAAACATCACATTCTCCCTTGTTAGGAGGCTGTAACAGCGTACTTAGATCCAGGCTGTTGTGTCCCAGCCCAGTGACCTCGCTGAGCACAATTCATATGCTTTTTCTCCTTCAAGGACACTTTGAAAGAAAGGATGGTCCATGCATATTATCCTTCTCATTACAGCTCTGTGTCTATGTCTGCGAAATTTTGAGCCTTGAAATTCTTTGACTGCTTCTATAAGTGCAGAATCAAAGATTATACGATTATACTCTTAAGTTTCCAATAATATGATCTTGGGGCAAGTTAATCCTCCCTGTTAAAGCAGCCAGGTTTAGATTAGAAAAGACTGTTTCAAAATTCTCTATTCCTATTTAAAACTACCAAAAAACTTAAAATCGAGTCCAGAAAAATTTAGAGATCCAAGCAGACGGAGAAAAGAAAATTTCTCCCTAGTCAAAACCAATGCAAATGGGCCATTCTAAACAAAGTGGCACTTATGTATGATTAATATTTCCTGAGCACCCTCTTAATATGTTGTGGTACTAGACTACGGCAAATCCACTCTAGACATAGGAGGTCTCCTGAGGGAGGAAAAAAAAGGAAAATAAGTACGTTTAAAAAGTGGAAATAAACATAGCAAATGAAAAACTGCAAAAGTGGGTCCCTAATGGGTCCAAGAAAAACAGAAATCAGCCTTAGTTTTTCCCTTTCCCATGATACCTACACCCAAGAAACATTAGAAGGATATAAATCACAAGCATAGAAACCAGAGAGTAATATTCACTTTTACCCTAAAGTCCCAAGTCTAACAAGAGCAAATGTGAAAAATGGTAGCGGAAAGGGATGTATGTCTGTGCCAGGCAAGAGTAAAGAGCAGGGGTAGCAGAACAAGATAGATCGAAAAACAGACAATAGATAGGACCTATTGGCACATGTATTAATAATACACCAGGTTTCATTTTCATCCTGTACAGACCTGTTTAGGAAGGTCTGCATAGTTGATACTATCCCAAATTTTAACTCTGAAAAAAATCTTTTTTTTTAATATATAACTCTCTACTTCCTCTCTGCGTACCAATCTGATTACAGTTTACCCCAAAGGACACAACCATAAAAGAGTCAGCTCTTTAACCCCTCTCCACAGTAAAAACTGGAATTCAAATGGGTCTCCACTGCTGTGATTTAGAGACTGCACTGCCTATGAACCTGGAGAAAATACTCTTAATCTGAGTAATTCCTCTCCAAAACATACCTGTATGGCCTTAGGTTAAACCCCAACCTATATGAGCCTCAGTTTCCCCATCTGAAAAGTGAAAGATTTGGACCAAATGATACCTAAGATTATTTTCAGGATGAACATTCTATGGTGTCCCTGAAGAATGAGGAAAAAGACACCAACAGTTCAAAACATACCACCTAAGAGTAGCTAGTTTGGCATCCTCAGGGATCTTAAAGGGCACATGCAGAGAAGCAGTAAGGACCTCCAGTGGTCAAGGGAAAAGCAACTTATATGTGCCTGTATATTTTTCTTATATCAACTGCTGGTTATTAAGAGAGCAGGAGCAATCCAAGAGATTTATGACTGGCATTAGAAGAAACCGTTTGGGTGAATACTAACTTGTTCTTGCTATGAATTCATTTATGTGATGATAGTTCTTAATTCTCTATTCTCTGGGTTTCAAAACAAAAATCAATTCACTTTTTCACTATGATTTAAAGGAAAACAAGGATAAGGTTAACAAGGGAGAAGATTTAAGATATCCTGGTTGAACCAGTGCTATTTGTTTAAATGATCCTGTAGTAATGGCTCATAGTAACTAGGCACAGCAGAAATCAAACACGTAGAGCTGAAGATACATTATTTTAAAGTTATATTAGGAGCAGCAAATTCTTATTTAGAAATTATACTGTATAGCTGACAGACATGCACACTCCCACACAGACTAGATTTAATAATATCTTTTGTTAGCAGCACACCTTTCAAGAATCATTGCACGGGGAATGTCTGAACTTGACAAGATTTCACTGAGACAGCCTGCTCTAAAATGATCTCACTTTACCTGTTGCTTTACTTATATAAGGCTGTTCTAGTACAGTCGCACATGTGAACACTCCAAATGTACTGCCTCCCAGGCAACACTCCCTCTGATTTCTCCAGTTGTGGGCTGATGGCCATATATGACATCAGCACAAACTATGAATATTAAGCATACATGTATGGGTTTCCTGGGAGAGGTACCCTGAGAGCAGGCAAGGCATAAATGAGTACATTAAAGCCTTGGGCATTATAATAGGTAGTCAGGTGCCTAAATAGGAAAGATAAGGGAATGACACAGAGAAAGGAGAGGCAAGGTCTAAAGGTAAACTTGCTCCACAACTTGATCCATTTATCGTTATCTGTACACAGAGAGCTCAAAATTACTTCCTGCCCTAAGTTAAGGGAAGGACCTTAACTAAATCCCAAATCCCATGTTTACCATGTGCAAATAAATCATCAAAAAGAGTATGGAAATTACTAACTTGCAATACTCATTCTGACTTCAAAACATAAGGGAAAAAATATAGCTCTCATAGTTAAATCTAGTCTACCCTAAAAATGTTATCACTAGAGCCTCCAATCAAAACTTGAAAAAGATTAACCCAGGATTCAGAAAAACTTTGCAAAATACTCTCTCACTTTAAAATAGGAATCATCAGGTTGAAAAAAATGCTGTGGTCTACCAAAGTCACACCAAGTTTATGTATGAATATGCAATCACAACTTTTCTAAGACTCCTCCAAGTCTTGGCAGCAAGCCTTCTTAATTTTCTCTCAAAACTGTGGGAAGAAAATATCTGAATAAGAAACCAAAGAGGTAATGTGAAAAATATTAAGAAGAGTGATGCCCTATCAATTTTCCTAAAAAATTTGAAGCAGATGAATTTCATTTAACTTTCAGCATACACAGCTTATAACATATAATTATCTTTTTGGCTTGAGTTAATAATTATCAGCAGTCAAGAAAAACTCAAATCCATGTTAAAGCTCCTGCATATACCTCTGTCATAATAATACAAGTCAGATAGCTGAAAAAATTCATATTTTGCTTTCTAGATTTTTTGGTTTAAATGAAACAAGTAGCAAGTAATAAGAGTATTGCTTCCATTGTCAAGGCCAGACCAAAAGGAGCCAAACTGAACAACATAACCAACTTTTTTAAAGTAGCCAAAAGCTTTTTAAAAAAAAAAAAAAAACGATGCTATAAAAAGGGGGGGGCGGGGAAACACAACTATTTCCAAACAATGAAATGACTCATTTTCTATACAATATACCAAATGAGCCTATTGCTGCCAACTGTATGCATACCTCAGAAGGCAACAGTACAATATAGAGAATAGTAATGGGTTTTGGAATTAGACTGAAAGGAATTCATTTTGCAGCTCTATCACACACTAGTTATGTGACCTTAAGCAAGTTACCTAACTTCCTTGAGCTTAATGTACCTCATCTGTACAATGGTCTAATACTAACATTGCAGGATTATTTTGAATTTAAATGAAATGCATATAAAATACCAAATACCCAGCCGGTACTCTATAAATGAGAGCTATTTTTACACATTTATTTACACCTACACCTCTTCTGCCCTCTGTCCCCCAAGGTAGTGCTTAGTCAACCTAATCACAGGTTGGCCCCAGTGCATTTTACAGCAATGCTGATGTCTCAATTTCAAATTCCTTTAAGATCACCCACCCCTGTCTCCAAAAACCCCCACACTCTCTCCACCCAAACCCTACTATAAAGACCCCAAGAATTAGAAATGCCATGCTCTGCAAAAATAAATTAAAAATATAGCTGGGCATCGTGGCACATGATATAGTTCCAGCTACTTGGAAGACTTTAAGGCAGGAGGATTGCTTGAGCCCAGGAGTTCGAGGTTGCAGTGAGCTGTGATCGTACCACGGCACTCCAGCCTGGGCAACAGAAAACCTGTCTCTAAAAACACACACACACACACACACACACACACACACACACAAAAGGAAAAAAAATAAATGGATGTATTTCTGACAATAACTTATTACTAAAATCTGTTCTGGAGCAAAGAAATAACATAAGGTTAAGAGGCCAAATCTCAGTCCCAGTGGATCAATCAAATTCAATTTGATTGACTGCTATTAACCCACCACTGCCACTTAAATCTTGATCATTTCTTTTTTAAGATTTTACAAATTTTTGAAACTGCTACAAATCTTTACCCATATATAGCACTGTGCCAAATACTACTACTCATGACTTTCTATTACTAAATTCAAAAATCTAAACAAGAATCTGTTTAGGTTACGGGGTAGCTGAGAATACCAGTAAGGAATAAATGGTTGTGTTGTATATCAAAATATCATGATGTTTTTCCCCTTACAAATCTAAAAACACATTAACCACACTATCTCTCTGGGCCAGCCCATTTGGACAACACCCCTGAAACAACAATGGCTACCCTAGAATTATCCCAACTTCCATGGGAGATCAGCCAAATGGTCGGCATGATCCGACCATCTGGCAGTCAGCATGATGGCTGCTAGATCCCAGAAGTAGACTGGGACCCATCAGCTCCTACTGGGGTAACTTTTGGAAGACTGCACCTCCTAAGTGCATGGACTCCATGACTGTCTCTTGCATAAGAAGCACAACACTAAGTCAGGCTTTTCTGAGCAATGGATTATAGACATGAATATATAAATAACTTGGGATATAGCTAACCGTATACATATCTACTACAGAGAGAGAGGGTATATATACCATATATATGTATGGCTTCTTACTTGGTAGCCAACAAATGCTACAAGATAAAATAAGCTTTTTGTAACTGATACATGAGGAAGAAATTAAAATCGATTACTGATATTTCACCGTGTTTCACAAATGTACCCTCAATTAACCCCATTCGGTTAATATAAATGCTTCCACTCTTCAAAAAAATCGACAGAAGGGCCAATGGCACAGGAATGATACCACTTCTAATATAGATAGCTCTGCAATAAAGCATAAATAAAAAGGTCAAGTGTTTAGTCATTACAGCTTGACCTCTCGTCTGAGGCAATTCTTGGCCTCATTCTGAGAGAACTGGTTCTTCTGAACCTTTAAGAAAAAACAGTATATTTGCATAGCCTCAAAATATTTCCCCTAAACCAGGTCCTGCTGGGGCTGCATGCCCTGGGTTGTGCCCAGACAGACCCCACTTCTGTGACTTCCTAGATGAGGGGGTGAAGCTCATCAAGGACAACCACCTGACCAACCTTCACAGGCCAGCCGCAGGCCTGGAGAGGCTCACCCTGAGACCCAACTAGGAAGCTCCCAGAGCAGTGCTGGCTGCAGCTCCCCAGCCTCAGGGCTTCTGCCCGAGTGCCTACCTCCAGCCCAAAAGCAGCTTCTTAACCAACCACCCTCTCCCAAGCTGGAGACCAAGTGTAAACAATAAAGCTTCTTTTTTGCAGAAACAAACAAAAGAATGCGTATCTTAGATAGTGATATATAATAGGTGTAGTTTTTAAAATTTCAGATAAATGATGAACAATATATGTAGATTTTAATGAATATCAAGCAGGAAAAAATATCAACTTGAAGCCAGGCATACTTAAGTTTGAATCCTGATTCTGCTATTAGATATGTGAATTTTGTACAAATTGTTTAACTTTATTTCTAAGGCTTAGTTTCAACATGTATAAAACAGACATAATGAAATCTACCCTATTACGTTAAAGTTAGGATTTAATGAAATAGAAAAAGAGCCAATGTAACACATCTTACACAGAGCCTACACTTCGTAGGTGTTCAGGAAATGGCAGTGCCGACGACTGCCATCCGCTTGTTAGCTTAAGGTCACTTGCTGTCACCGGGTCACTAATGGCCACAGGGCTCCATTTATACACACACCTTGCCTATTTATTTTAAGCCTAACCCTTCTGAGAACACTGGACGTGTTCACTTAACAAAGTTGGGTAAAACACTACAGAACTATTGTAAAATTAAAAGTAGCCAAGAGAACAGAATTATCGGGTTGAAAAAACTCCTTGATAAATCACCTTGCCTATCCTTACACCGCAGGAAGGTCCATTGTTGAACCCTTATCAGTTAAATGATACCAAATCCATTTTGAAAGATTTTCAGTCAAGATGATTCCCCAACCCTCCCTTAGATGCCCAGTTAACACTCATGTATGAGAGGCACACAGATAGCTAATCTAAATCCCCTGCATTTTAGTTAAGTATATTTGATTTTTTTTTCCTTTGTCTTTACAGCTTGAAACACACATGACAATTATTAAATCACTTCTTAGGCTTCTTTTGCTTTAGCATCATAAACTTTTCATCCTAGATCCCATTTTTCTGATTTTTAATCATCTTTCAAGTTTCCTGTGTCACCTCTGTAATTACAGAAATTAAAATAGGTCAACAAATCCAACTGAAAAAAGCTAACTAAAAGAGAAAATGAGTT
Organism: Daubentonia madagascariensis; assembly: GCA_023783475.1. Taxonomy (NCBI): domain Eukaryota; kingdom Metazoa; phylum Chordata; class Mammalia; order Primates; family Daubentoniidae; genus Daubentonia; species Daubentonia madagascariensis. The sequence goes on along the minus strand of JAKFHU010001436.1, from coordinate 532,121 downwards.
AATGGTCAGTATGTTTTGTTTTCTAATTACATATATATGTTAGTACCAAGCATGCATATTTTAATGACAGCCAAATGTTAATGACCAAATTTCAAATATGACTCACAGTATATTCTAACCCAAGTTTCCTTTTCTTTGCCTATAAAAAATTCTTAACTTTTGTATAGCACTTTATAATTTTTAAAATAATTCTACATGACCCTCACAACTACCCTAGACTAAAGCAAGGCAATTGTTTTTGTTTTTGTTTTTGTTTTTGTTTTTAAAAAAAAAGGATGTTCCAAGAATTTCGCTCTCTCAAAGGCATGTAGACAATGATAACCAAATCCAGATCTGTGTGACTCGGCGGCCTGTGCTCCTTGCACTAAACCACACTGCCAAAAGAAAGACTATCATAGCCCAGGCCAAACTTAAATGCCCAACATTAAAATCAAATTTTCAAGGTTGATAAATTTTTTCTAATTTCAGTTACTTTGGAACTTAGTAGAGAAATTATACACTAAGAAAGAAAAATAGAAAATGGAATCCAAAAGAGTATATACTCTTAAGAAGACTGAAGCACAAGGTAATTATGCCACCTCACTTCACCAACCTAAGAATGTAGCGACCAATAAAATTTAACACACTTTAGGAAAAAAAGCAAAATTTTAACTTTTGGAAGAAAAGTAAAGGAGATAATCTTTGTCATCTTGAGGGGAAAGATGTATTTCTCCAGGCACAAAACAGCATAAACTATAAGATAGAAAATTGATAAATTCAATTACATTAAAATTTAAAACTACGCACTGAAAGACACCACTATAGAAGTAAATCTCACTTCGGAAGGAGATATTTGCAAACACAAACATCAAAAGATAAGCATCAAAAATACATTTTTTAAAAATCCACAAATCAATAAAAAACAAACTAGCCAAAGGGTCAAAGAATGTGGGCAGGCAGTTCACAGAGATGAAGGCAAGAACAGCAAATATAAAGATGTTCAACCTCAGTAGTAACTAAGGAAGTACAAACTAAAGCCTCCAGCGACCGGGTCGTCCACACCACCTCCGAGCCTGCCACGCCCACGTTCTTACACCAGACTATATCATTCCCACCGTCTGAGACCCCTGCCCCACCAAACCCCAACGTCAAGCACTCCTGTCTACAGCCACCGCTTCCCCCTCTCCAACTCCACACTCCCTCAAGGAGGTCAATAATCCCTCTGCCCAGAAGAACCTACAGTCCAGTGCCTTCACCTCCTCTCTGTCCTCACCGCCCTCTTTATCCAGCTGAAATTCAATGACAATCATTCTAATCACCCCTTTTCCCTCATTTCATTGCATTTGCTCAGCTGAACTATAATCGTGATTAAATCCTACCCTCCCATCCTTCTGTGCCTGCACCCATACAGCAGAATATAAGTGGGGGGGAAATGCAGCTGTTCTTGCCTTAAATACATGAACACCAACCTCACATGGGCCCCTATTATGATCCAGCAACCATACCATATTTTCCTATTTCATTCACTCTCCCACTCCCTACACAACTATTTCTTACCTTCTTTTCTCTCCTCATACTTCCAATACCTCCTCCCCAACCTTCACACACAGCTTTCTTATTTCATTAAGAAAACAGAAGCAATTAGAAGAGAACTTCCTCAAGCCCCCATCACATCTACCACATACCTATATCTATGACCATATATATTCTGCATTTCTTCACATTACAGTTGAAAAACTGCCCACGACCCAGCAGTGGGCAATCCCTCCACCTGTGCAATAGATCATACCACCTCGTATCTACTAAAGGACATAGATACAGCGATTCTCACCCCTCCTCGGGTTATTTTTACCCTCCTTTCTGAACCTTTCTATCAATAAGTAAATATGTAGTTATTTCTCCCATCTTTAAAAAATGTCTTCACCCACTTCCTCCCCAGCCCATTATTCTCCTTTCCTTTATAACAAAACTCCTTAAAATAAGATTTGTTTATACTTGCTGTCTTAAATGTCTCTCCTCCCATATTCTTTTTAAATTCAAGAAAAAATTTATCCCACCATTCCAACAAAACTGCACTTGGAAGATCAACAGTCAATCTTGGCTGCCATCAGCTGCATTTGACACAGATCCTGCCTTCTTCCTCAAAACACCTGAAAACACTATACTCTCTTGGTTTTTCCTTCTACCATTCATGCTCAGTCTCCTTCGCTGGTTTCTTCTTAGTTCCCTAACCTCTAGACACTGGGGTGCCCAGACTTCAGTACTTTTCTAGGTAATAACTCCCTTGGTCATGTCATATGTTCTCATGACTTTAAACATCATCTATAGGCTGGCATCACCCATCACTCTAGCCCAGACCTCGATCCTGAACCCCAGATGCCTTTATCCAACAGCCTGCTTGGTATCTCCCACTGGATGCTATGCTGGATCTCTTACATTTGCCACTTCAGATTTATCCTCCCCCCTTCTCCATCCTGTTCTGCTCTAGAAGGTTGACCAATATGGACTACAGCAACAGGCTTCCCTTGTCTTCTGGCTTCCAGCAGGTTAGGCTCATGGAAGCCCTGGCAGGAGACTTGAAAGAAAAAGAGTGTAAGGCCAGAGTATTTTCTCCTGTGACTCTCTCTACGTGAGGTCACCTTCACCGGCTGGGTCCCTTTGCCAAAGGTGATTCATCCTCGCAAGGTAAACTCTGTATGACTCTCTCCTTCAAAATTCCAGTAACCAGGGGTGGTCACATCTCTGCTGTTACCTGCCCTCCCAACTGCACTATCTCTGTGCTCTCTCTATATCCCGACACCTTTGTGAATGGTTCCTTTGTGAAAATTTCCTTCTAATTATATTGAGTGTGCCATCTATTTCTTATAGGAATTCATCTCAACTTCAACACATGCAACACTAAAAACCTCCTATGGTTAACCCATCTCAGTTAATGGCAACACCCTTCTTCTGGCTATTCAAACCAAAAACCTGGCATCATCCTTATAAATCTTTTTATCTCATACCCCACATTCACGAGTCCTCCCTGCTCTTCCTTCAACATAGATCCAGAACCTGACAGTGTCTCACCACCTACACTGTTCTCCCCGGGCCCCAGCCACCATCACTGCTTGCCTTGATTATTACTGTAGCCTCCTGACTAGTCCCACCTACTCCCCACCTTCAGTTCTCCCCAACAGAGTGGAGTGATCCTGTTAGCACAGCGGTTAGCTACATCATTCTTCTCTTCAAAACCCAGTGGTTTCTCATCTCACTCAGAGTAAAAGCCAGCATCTTTACAACAGTCTATGAGTCTCTACGTGATCTGCCACATAATGCCTTTCTGACCTCATCACCTACTTGGTCCCTTTGCTTCTGCCACACTGGCCTTCCTTGCCATTCTCTATTCTCCTATCTCAAAGACTTTGAGTTTGCTGTTCCCTTTGCCTGGAACACTTTTCCTGAAGATATCATCAATGCTTGTTCCCTCTCTTTCCTCAGGTCTTTAGCCAAATGTCATCTCAGTAAGATCTTCTCTGACCACTCTTTCTAAAACTGTAACAGCCCTTCCCCACTTTATTTCTATCCTAAGCAATGATCACCATTTAATATTTTATATACTTTCCTTTTCTTTATTGTTTGTCTCCACCCTCTAAAATGTCAACTCCATGAGGCAGGTGTTTATATTTGTTCTGTTCCTACCATATGCCCAGCTTCTAAAACACTATCAGGAGACAGTGAGCACTTAAGTATCTGCTGAACGAACCGCAACCAGATACCATTTGATCAACTGGTTGCAATTAAAAAGTCTAACAGTACTACAGCATTGGAGGGTTGGGGAACACTAGGAACTCTAGCTCATCTCTACTTTGGAAAGCAATTTGGTAATATCTAGAAAAGTTTATGATATGCACACCTAAGGAACCAGTAACATTTTTTCTGGGTTGTATATTAACTTATATAAACAAGGACAGTATACTAAAAATCAGAATCATTTCAAGGAATATGGTCAACTTATCCAGAGAATATTCTGAATATTTTATGATCAGAGAATGAACTCTACCTCTCAAAAGTAAGCCAGTATAGCCCTACTGCAACATGTATAAAGAAAGCATGGCAGCTCTTCTCAGGCTTATGCTATGGTGAGAAGAAATTGATAAATCAGCAGAATGAGGAAGAAACATAAGCACATATCAAAAGACACAACAGTTGCAATCTCCAAAAAAAAAAAACCAATCACAGATCCTTGTGTAGTTCATAAGCATGAGGACTGAGAGTTCATGTGCATGTGTGAGATGTGCCTCCCTCAAACCTTGTTACAACATTGGCACATTACCCATCTGACGTGAAAAAGGAAAAACAAAAATCAATCACAGAAAAAGAAGCCACTCGAGAAAAAAATCATTAAGCGAAGACAGCCTGCAAGAAAAATACATGGGAGACCCAAACCATGCCAGGTTTAAATTATAAATAAAATACTAAAATAAATAACCAAAATCATGAGCCAGGGGACACGCCTGCTGGGTTAGACTAGAATTTTTAACTGCCTTCAAACACGCAGTATTTCTTATTGCTAGATACTGTCCTAGTAACTGACTACACAATTGATCGAATTAAATCCAAAAGTAGTCACAGGTTAATTTCATTGCATTACTTCGATTTTCTCCGCCTAGATCATTTGGCAGAACAGCTGATGAGAATTAAAACTAACCAGCCCACATTTTGCCTTCATTCCCTTTCTCCCATGAAGAAAAGTGTTTATAAACACATAATTGGCCAAAATGTAGGTAACAAAAGGGAAGTATTCATTTGACTGGCAAAATTATTTAGGGTTATCAGTCCTTGAACAAACAATGAGTTGAATGCCATCAGAAAACCTGTATCTAAAGGGGTTATGCTATGTGCATCACATATTATAATGACATCAAACTGAATCTGGTACTTCTCACTCACAATTTAATGCTCTCTCCACCTCTTTCCTACTCAGAAAAGTTTAATAAGTTCAAAAGGGATGCATTACTTTGTGATTCTTTGGTGTAGACATTCAAAAATACAGGCAGAAGAAATAAAAGTAGAAGAAAAGAAGGCAGTAGAAAGAAAAAGAAGAAAAGTAGAGTTAAACAGCAACATAAAAGTTGTGGGGAAAAGGGAATTCAAAACAGTCTGAAAATATTATTTTTGTTTTATGTCTCTGTTCCTCACATCTTCATCCTTTAAATCTTTTTAACTTGGCAATAATATCTTTTATTGAGTCAATTGTAGATTCACATACAGTTGTAAGGAAATAATATAGAGAGCTCTCTTGTATACTTTGCCCAGTTTCCTCCAATGATAACACTTTGCACAACTATAGTATAATATCACAACCAGGACAGTGACATATTGACATTGATACAATCCACCAATCTTACTCAGATTTATTCAAATTCATTTGTGTGCATGTGCGTGTACATTAAGTTCTACTCAATTTTATCACTCAAGTAGGTTCATATATCTGCCACCAGTCAAGATATTAGACAGTTTTAGCACCCTAGGATCCTTCATGTTGCCCTTTTATAACCACATCCACCTCCCACTCTCTCCCCTAATCCCTGGAACCCACTAATCTATCTTCCACTTATCCTTTAAATTGTCATGCCACACCCTAGTAGAGAGTGGCCATGGGTACACCCAACCCTCCTCCATTGCTTCCTGTTACTGCTCTTCACCTTCACATCACGCAAGGTGGAGTCACTCTTAGATAACAGCTGGTCACAGAACGAATGGGTTCTCACCTTATTGATAGAGAAGACTATCCAAAAGCAAAAAAACAAAGTTTTGGTGTTTAGGTGCATATGGCTCTAATATGTGCATATCCACTAATATTCGTATTCCTGGCTGTTAAAAAAGAAGGAAAAAGAACATATATTCTAGAAACTTTATGATGCTTCCTATAAACATAAGTACTGTTTCCTCCAAAACCAAAAATACTTGTTTCTCAGACTACCAAATTTACAGCAGCATGGATCAGCATTTTATACTTATATAAAGCTTTTTATCCATCACAGAGACTATAGTCATTCTACATCAGTACTTGGAATCCATGGCTTCCACTTAAAGAAACATCTTGTTTTTCCCTTGCAAACCACTGGAAACACTATCCTTCACTTGTATTTAAAACCTAAAGAACAAAGGATAAATTGCTAGTTATAAAAACGCAATGTAAAAAGTAAAATAAATAGAATGTCCATGCAACTTTCATAGCACTAAGCAGTATGCACACAACTGGAATTCATACCTGCAGAGCTAAGGAGGACAGTAAAATCTGTTCCCCTCTGTGAGCCTCCGCTTTCGTTATTGACCTCTTTTTCAATATCTTGATATCGATCCCAGTTAGAGACGATCTTTCTTTTAGAATAATTTCCTTGTTCATTATTCTCTTCTCCATAGGTCTCTGCATCGCTGTCCTCTTCAACCTGCAATGCAATCATTAGCGACAAATCAGTAAGAAGCAGTGGAAATCTTGAACTTAGTAGTCTTCATGGTAAAATAAAACAACATAAAATAGTACATATGTATCACAATAAAGGGCAAATTTATAGACTAAGCTATCTGAGAATATTAAATAATATTTCAAGAGAACCCCATTATACCAGAGCGTTCTTTCAGGGTAAACTTTGTAGTGATCATTGAAAAAGAAATCTGACAAGTTGCAGCCTAAACATTTGTGTGACTGATATCAAGAAAAAAATTAGTGAAATGTATTAAAACAACCCATCTGCACAGGAGGAGTTAGAATGGACTTTTAAAAAAAATAAGCTTTTATTAACACAGAACCAGGACATGTGCATTGAAGAAAATTAGGAGGAAAAGACAAGCAAAAGCTAAAATAAAAGGCCCCATTCTCACAACCCAGAGAGTACCACTAACACCTTAGTGCATATACCTCCAGATCTTTTTCTATGTATATATTTACATTTCCCTTTTTTTTTTTGGTAACCATATTTTTTAAAATCAATATTCTCTATTTCTCTATTTCAATAAATTTCATTTCATATAAATCCCAACTACTTCCAAATTTCCCTAACTAACCTCCAAAATTTCCTATATAGCTGGTTTTTCCAGACCAGTATCCAAGTCAGGACCCTGAACTGTATCTGATTGTTTGTCCTTTAAGTCTCTTTGAATCTAGCACAAACCCGATATTTATGACATTGATTTATTGACAAGGCCAGGCCAGGCAGAATGCAGAAGAACCCTATCTGCTGTCTGGCTGTTTCCTTATGGTATTATTTATAGGTTATTTTTTATCTCCAATATTACCTATAAACTAATCTAAAAAATCTAAATGCTCAATGAAGTCAAGTTAAATATTTTTTGACTAAAATACATCATAGATGGTGCCCTGAACCTTATGTCACATCACATCAAATGACAGATAAGTGGCTGAGCAAACATAAGTGCTATAATGCTAAGATGGGCCAAAGGGTTTGGGTGATGAAGTCTGATCCACTCACTGTACATACAGATGTACCTTCCCCCTTTCATCTAAGAAATTGTCTGTGTGGTATTATCTTGGTCCACTGTAAATTTCTATTTCCCCAACCATTTACCTAACAAATTTAAAACTAGTCAAAAATCCTTACCTGAATAAAATTTCATACACTTCCATGAAACGATAGACTGGCCTTTCAAGATCATTTTCAGCCCTCAAATATCATCATAAGACTCCTCATCAAAAGAAAAAGAAGGCAATGGCAATCTACATTATAATCTAGGGACTGCAAAGACTGCCTGAACCCTATAGGATTCTTGCCATTCCTGCAAGTTTCTCAGAACCAAAAGATGCTAGCAGGTGAAAGGCATGCGACAGAACAAGATCTGCTGTATAAATAATAAATGCCAGGAACATTCCAAAGAAAATAGCCTTGTAACTGATGAGAATTTGGAGAACTGAAGAATTTGGAGAGCTGAAAATACTAGCAGGTTTTAGTCTGGGAAAATCCAATATTCTTTTGTTGGCCCACTGGGTAAATAGAGTTCAGAGAGCCTTCTCCAGTTAGTACAAAACCTCTGAACGTATCTATAACACATGGCAAAAATGGAAACCTGGGCAAAATAATTATGTTGATCTGAAAGGGGATTATGATCTGAAACACCTGAGCAACTATTAATGCAATGAAACAAGCACTGAAATGGAAAGCAGGAGACCTAGATAGAATTAATGGCCCTGCCATTGCCATCATTCAATATTTACCAAGTGTTTCTAATAGTCTGTGCCTCATGTAGATGAATGACTCACTAATCCCCAAATTAGAAGAATCACTGAACAAGGATCTCATTATCCCTACCCAAATGCAGAGAAAAGAAGAGTTGTCATTAGCCTCCACTCACAAGAGAGTACTAAGAAGTAATTAAAAAAAAAAAGGTTTAGAAGACATTTGACATAATTTAGAGAAAGATGTATCTTAAAAACTCCTAAAGATTTCATATTTGGTTCATTATGTAAAAATATGAGACAAAATAAAAATATGCAAATCCTCAAAACAGTAAATAAGAAAATACTGGTTGGTCCGAGTGCAGTGGTGTTTACAACTAATTGATCACAACCAGTTATAGATTCCTTTGTTCCTTCTCCACTCCGACTGCTTCACTTGACTACTCTAAAAAAAAAGAAAAAAAAAAGAAAATACTGATGAAAGCAAAGTGAAAACTGTAAAGATAAAAGCATCATTTTTATGTTAACATCATTACAAAATTATTCTGGTAATTTTCACTGTAATATTCCATACCTAGACATTGGCCATTGGTTACAGTGTTCATAAAGTAACAGGAATCCAAATACGTTAACAAGCTGAAGACCTATTATGTAGTCAAACTACTGCTGAGCTACTATCCAATGGCACACACACAAAAAATCCATTTAAAACAAATGGGATGCCCAGCTGGAAAGAGTAGCTTAATATTTTGCAATTCTTCCAATAGGGAAGAGTCAATGTGACTTCACCTATCTTGCAAGAATGGAAATGAGAAAAACCGTTCCATGATGACTACTCAAAGTTGATAACAATCTGAAACTCTCCAGGAAGGAAAGCTAGGGCAAGAAACATGGGACCGAGCATCTATATGCATTCATGTACATATGTGATCAATCTGTGAGACTGTTAAGTCAAACTCTCAGTTTTCTTCTCAAAGTAAAAATATAACATCATGTTTTCACCCATGTTCCAGGTAATAAAAGGATACTTTAAATCTCTATCGAAGAAAGCACTGTATCACCATAAGGAACTACAGCCTGCTTTCAATTAACCAGTAAATGAGATTCAAACCCATTAAATCCACAAAGATCTTAAAATGTCACCATAATCAATAATTAGAACCTCCCTCCTTATCAAACTACTAGCATAGGTAGCAAAGTACAGAATTTTTCTGTGTTACCTCTTCCTAATTCACCTCAAGTAATAGTACTACAATCATTAGATATTCAAGAAAAGAAAATAACAAAAAGTAAAGACTAGATAATCAACTTCCCAATAAAGGGACTGACACAACAACTATTTATTCTCAAAACAGGAGAGCTGACAACCCTTTACACACACATACACACACACACTAGCACTGCATGATAGACAATAATTTGGCCAAATTCTCTACCACTTTCTAACAAGCCTTGCTTTTTCTCTAGTGTCTAGTAACATGTTAATCATTTCCACCTGAGACCTAACCAGAATCGCATTTAATGTCCATATGTCTACTAACAGCCTCTTCAAGGCAATCTAGGCTTCTTCTAGCATATGCCTCACAATTCTTCCAGCCTCTACCCATTACATAATTCCAAAGCCCTTTCCATATTTTCAGGTAATTGTTACAGCAGCACCCCACTTCCTGGTACCAAAATCTGTATTAGTTTCCTAGGGCTGCCATAACAAAGTATCACAAATTAGGTGACTCAAAACAACAGAATTTTTTTCTCTCACAGCTCTGAAATCTAGAAGTCTGAAATCCAGGTGTTAGCAGGGTTGGTTCCTTCTAGAGGTTCTGAAGGAGAATCTGTTCCATGACTCTCTCCTGGCAGCAATCCTTGGCATTCCTTGGCTGTAGACACATCACTCCAATCTCTGAGTCTATTTTCCTATGGCATTCTTTCTCTCTCTCTCTCTCTCCTGTGTGTGCCTTCTCCTTTCTTATAAAGACACCAGTGATATTGGATCAGGGCCCACCTTAATCCAGTATGACCTTATCTTATCTTGATTATATCTGCCAACAATTTATTTCCAAATAAGGTCACACTCACAGGTACTGGGGATTAGGACTTCAATATATCACAATTTCTGGAAGACACAAATCAACCCACAACAGGAGAAAAAATAGACAAAAAATAATGGCCGAAAACTTCCCAAAGTTGATGAAAAACTTTAATTAATCTATACATCTAAAAATCTCAACAAACTCCAAGTAATATACATGTAATAAAGTCCACAGACACATAATAATAAAAATGCTGAAAGCCAAAAACAGGGAGAAAGTCTTGAAAACATCAAGAGAAAACATCTCATCACAAGGCAACCCAAACACGGTTAATGACTGACTTATCATCAGAAACAATAGAGGCCAGAAGGGAATAATAGTACAACATACTCAAAGTGCTCATAGGAAAAAAAAAAAACTGTCAACTAAGAGCCTTATATACAGAAAAGCTATTTTTTAAAAACAAAGGTGAAATGAAGACATTCCTAGATAAACAAAAACTAAGAAAATCTGTTTAACAGACCCACCTTACAAGATACACTAATATATGTTCTTCAGGCTGAAAACATGTGATCCCAAACAGCAATTCAAACCCACATGAAAAAACAAAGAACACCAGTAAAGGTAATTTTAGAACTATAAAAGAGAGTATAAATGCATATTTCTTTTCCTCTCTTCCACTAACTGATTTTAAAAGCAATTGTATAAAACAGTATGTACACAATTATATTGCTGGGCCTTTAACATATAGAAATATATTTGCCAGTAACAGTACAAAGGAGGTGGGTGGGAGCAAACCGTATTACACTAAGAAAATGACTCCATATAGGAGCTCAAATACACAGGAACAAATGAAGAAAACTAGAAATAATAAATAAGAAGCTTCATAAAACAAAAGCTATAAATACATACTTTTCTCCTCTCATATTCTTTAAAAAATAAAGTTATATAAGGTAGTAATTATCACAATGTATTTTTGGTTTTGTAACATACAGATGTAATAAGTATAAAAAGATACCACAAAAAGGGGAAAGGGTAATAAAGCTACACAGAAGTAACATTTCTACAGGGTGTCCCAAAAGTCACCATACGTAGGGAAAATGGGAAATTGTAGCTAAATGTACCTTTATTTACAAAATATTCATGATAAAATTTTACAAAATTTTTCCTTCGTATGGAGACTTTTGGGACACCTTGTAGTTTAGTATAAATCTGAAGCAGATTTTGATAAATCAAAATGCATATGGTAAACTTAGAGCAACCACTAAGGAAATAACTCAAAAAATAGTGAAAAAATCATTAAAGAAATTAAAATATTACATTAAAAATATTCACTTAGGCTGGACACAGTGGCTCACACCTGTAATCCCAGCACTTTGGGAGGCCAAGGTGGGAGGATCACTTGAACCCAGGAGTTTGATACCAGCCTGAGCAACACAGCAAGACCCTGTCTGTACAAAAAGTAGAAAAATTAGTTGGGCATGGTGGCATGCACCTGTAGTCCCAGCTACTCAGTAGGCTGAGGCAGGAGGATCACTTGAGCTCAGGAGTTTGAGGTTGCAGTGAGCTACGATGACACCACTGTACTCCAGCCTGGGCAAGAGTGAGACCCTGCCTCAAAAAAAAAAATTCACTTAGTGTAAGAAAAAGTAGTAAAGGAGGAATCAAGGAATAAAATACCCATGAGATATATAGAAAACACAAAGTAAAATGGCAGACATAAATATCCAATTATATCAATAACAACATTAAATGTGGACAGAATTCAACCACAAGGCAGAAACCGGCAGAATGGCTTTAAAAAATAATAATAATAATAATATCCAATTGTATGCTGTCTACAGGAGATACACTTTAGATTCAAAGATAAAAATAACAGTAAAATAAATACATGGAAAAAGATATTCTATGCAAACAGTAACCAAAAAAGCTACAGTGACTATACAAATATCAGACAAAACAGACTTTTAGATAAAAATTGTTATAAGAGACAAAGAACGCTGTTATGTAATAACAAAAAGTCAATCAGCAAGATATAATAACTATGAACATATAAATATAAGCTCCTAACAACAGAGCTCCACAGTATATGAAGCAAAAACTAACAGAATTGAAGGGAGAATAGGTAGTTCAACAATAACAGTTGGAGACTTCCACGCCCCACCTGTAATAACGGATAGAACAACTAGACAAAAGGAGCCATATGCACAACAAAGCCAATAAGATTCACACACTGAAACTGTCATCCTATCTAACTTCTGATAATGTAAACAATAATTCATATTCATTTACAGTCTGTTTAATTTAACTGGCCCTCCTGTGAACAGTCTTTGAATGAATAATGGGCAATATTATTCATTAAATATCCTCTTACCTTTTTTTAAAAAAAAAGCAAGAGTCTGCCAAGAGACTATTTAAAGATTATCACTAAGAACCCTCAGATAAGCAAGTAAAATTTAGGAAGTTACTAATGATAAATAACAACCAGGTAACAGATCCTATTTAAAACCTTTTATACTTAAGAACCTAGCTTTTGAAGGTCCTTGGTTCTACTTTCTTCTGGAGTAAAGGAGTGTAGAAAAGGCTTTCTTGCTTTGAACATAATAAGGAGATTGAAGACATTCACACATCTTTCAACAACCTCCTGTGTTCCTCACAAAATGTAAATTATATCACAGAAGGGGAAAAGGCGGATAGAAAGAAGTGAGGGAAAACACATTTAAAGAAACCCTCCATCAGAAAGTCACCAAAAACTAACAGCAGTGATTAAGTAATAATGTCAAATATATTCAACCAAAAATATTACAATGTATATAATCAGAGAATGTTAATTCAGCCTACCTCAAAATTTTTAATGTTATCAACCTTTAAAATATATCATTGATTAATAGTCTAATTGCCAACTTTTATATTCGTAACCCTATTAAGGTCATTTTTATCTTATATAATCAATTGGACCATAAGCAGCAACTTATGCTGCTTAACTTTTTTCACTATTAAAAAATTATCTTTTTAATGATAGAAAAATTAATAAACCATCATAATTGATGGTTTCTAGTTTTTTGTACTGGAAAAGTATCCTAGCAAAAAATAATTTTATTATTTCAAGGAGCTAAATTTCAATAAAAGACTAAATAAAAAGGGATACAGATATATTAAGAAGAATTTTCCATCTGTCATCATGTATTAGATAAAGCATACATTCGAGTATGAGTACATTTGAAAAATTAGTAAATGCAGTATATGGCATATATGTGAATTATTTATTGATCCCAGAACAATGTACATAAGATTCGGGCTCCAAAATGCTGTGGCCATTAAGAATAGGAATAAAATGATCCAGTCTATATTCAAATTCAGTTGTTCTTCTAGCAAGAGAATTATATACAGCTGTCCTTCCTTGTGATTAGTATGGAAAAAGAAGGGAGGAGAAAAATCCCAGGACAGAGAAAATGGGAACCCAACCCTCAAAGCAGCTGCTCAGTAACTCGACTCACAGGCCTCTCACCCTATCCGTCTTTCTTCAAGTCCCTACATCGTTCTCACGTGTCATTTTGTTTCCGAGAGTTAGCTAAAAATGGGAGGCACAGAAAGGTAATTACCACTGGGTGGCAGCCCACACCAGGGATAGACTATGGGATTTCTTATAATAAAGACCTCAAGAGTTCTATGCTTCAATAATTCAAGAGTAGTTTGGGAAATTAGACGGTAGTAACTTTTATTGGGCTAATTGGTGATTTTCCACTATACTCTGTGGAAGTTCTTTTAGGGACTCCTTACAGAAAGGAGGGGGGAAATGCCAATAGAATCAGTTTCATTTTATCTGCTTTACATATTGAGCTTCATATAAGAATTCAGGCCTTTTTTAGCCATTTTTTAAAAGGTTTTAAAACGACCATTTTGCAATTCCCTACTCCCGGATAAATTCTATAAGCTTAGATTAATGTCAACACATTTTTCTAGTAAAGAAGGCATTAAATGGACCTTTATGAAGACAATTTGCTTCTTGGTGTAGCTATGATCTAAGAGAAAAGATAGCGTTTTGCTTTGTCAATCTACTTAATCCACAGACATACGCAATAGCTAGTGATGCAACTATTAATAGAAGGCCTGCAAGTAAAAAATTTCCTTTGTTAAATCATTTAATTAAAGGTCATATATACAAAAATATATCAACCTTTATATGAAAACCCTGAGTATTCCTGGGTAACCTTAGTGTACAAAACGTACTCACCTCAACCAGAGCCACTGACACTGACACTTTACTCTTTTCCCGAAGGGGGCAAGTGATGCTTCAGGTGCATCTGCCTCTCCATTCCATCTTTCCTGGGATTTCACCACACATGCTTCATGCTGGAAATGGCCAGATTTTCTTTTGACTCTGTCTCAGTTAAATTTTCATCTCTTTTATCTACCAGTACAGGTCTGGTTTCCTTGGTTACTCAGATTCTAATGTCATCAACTTCCACTTTCTGGAAAACTCACAGACCATTAAATAGCTGTCATCCGGCTAACTTTAAGATACTCCCAAAACCCTCAAAGCACCAAAGTAAGAGAACTTAATTAACAAGTGAAGAATTATTGGACTAGACGGAACCTAGATAGTCTTAGTCCAGCCTCTGCCCTCAAGCAAGGTCATGGGGAAATCATAGCAGACCAGTCTACCCATGTCTGGGTTCTGTGAATACATTTAACCTTCACCTAAATCAATGGTATTTCTTCCTTCATAAGCACAAATTTCCAATTTCTTAATCATTATCATTGTTTTAAGTTTCTTAAATTCCCCGTGACGTTTTTTAGGTTATAATCAAAATAGACTCAGTATAATAAGGACTTGACTGGTGCCTCCTTCCTCTCTAGTACAAATTTTAAAAATAAAAATAAAAAGTCATCTTGATAGTTCCGTTTCAGGACACATTTCTCTCTTTAAACACAACTCTAATGGGCACTTATCTTTACATTTGTCTGTCCTGCAATATGTTTAAAGAAGACTGCTTTGTTCCTGGCGCTACTTAATTGCTAGTATTCATTTAACAAGTGTTTCTTGAGTAGTTCCTGAGTGCCCTGCACCAGATCAAGCACTGGGAACACCAGAGACAAAGAAGACAAGGCCTTAAGAACTCACAGTCCTGTGGGAAAAGCAAAGAAGTAAACATACATAGTATGATATGTGCTACTATAAAACATTCATAAGATGTTGGGAGCATAGAAAAAGCACCACCAATGGAGGAGAGGAGGGGGTGGATATGTATTCAGTATCAGGCTTGTCAGCCAGCGAGAAGCAGGAGGAAGACATTGCAGATTGAGGGAACAGTATGTGCGTGGATCCATCGGCCGCTCTAGCCTTGGACACGTGGCCTGACATTAGTCTAGTGAAGGAAACAGCCATCATCTTCTGCCTACTGGAAGGCAGTTGCCAGGCTCAAGAAGAACAGAGGGAACCCTCATTACCCTCTGCCTGAGTGTTAGCAAAGAACATGCTTCTAACCAAACCAAGGGATAAAGCTCAGCTGTTCAAAACAAAACCCAGGGAGGTCCACAATGGGAAAGTTTGAAAAAGAAAAACACGTTTGAAGATTCTGGGAAGATGGTAGCAGTAGTGGCACAGTTTTTCACTCTTCTCAAACCCCCCGACAAAAACACACAGAGTAACTCAAATACCAAGATCAAAAATCCATGGAAAACATCCATAAAAACCTACGTAACAAAGTATCTCCACAAAGTCCCAAATGTGGGTAAGTAGGAACAAATTACCAAGACCTGCAAGGTAGGTACCAGCATCCACACAAGGAAGCATAGGGAAGCAAGGGAACATCTGACAGACCTGAGCATCCCAAGATAAACAACAGGCACTACACTGGAAAGTTCGGCAGGCCCATCTGAGAACAGCAGCTAAATATGCCGGGTCATACACAGTCCAGTAGCTGGTGAGTACGAGCAGTTCACAGCCAAGTCAGAAGGGGCTAAGAATGTGGACTCTGGACTCTCAGAACTAACCAGCTAAAGCTCCTTTGCCAGACTAAACCCCACTCTGAAGAGAAACTGCTGGGGGTAGAATCTAAATTAAGCCTAACAGGGATAATAAAGACAAAGGAAAAGGAAGGGCCAGATACAGGTGTGGGGTACCAGATTTTATACACATCAAGACAACAGAAGAGGGTGCTCTAGAGCCGTGAAGTCTAAAAAGCTATCCTTAACAGTGTCTCTCCCTTCTAAAAGTTGGGAAAATTGATTTTACATGAAGATGAGCAACAACAAAGGATCACAGTCAAATCCCATATTATGATGTTATTATAAGGAAAAAGATATGAGCACTTTTATAATAAATTCCAAAAAGCCTCCAAAAATGTTTTATTATAATACAATTTCTCTGTTTAAGCACCTAACTAGAAATTCCACCCTCAGTCTTTAGGGGCTAAGAATAAAAAAGAATAGTCATCAAGTCTCAATGTTGCTCAGAAACATAATGCACAAAGAAAAAAAAAGTGGGTAGAGAGAATCTGCAAACAGAGAAAACGATAAACAATCCACACAGCTAATGTTCAATGACACTTCTCACAGGTATATTCACTTCATCCCTTTTCTTCTCCAAGTCCTTATATCTCTCTCATAGGTGTTATTTTGTTTCCAAGATAAAATGATAAAAATGAGAGGCATAAAAAGAGTAATTACCATTTGTTAGTAGAATCAAGAATCAGAGACAGCACAACTGTTATCTCCATCCCCAACTCCTCAGACACTCCTTAGCTTTCCTTCAAACAACACACCCTCAGATCTAAACAGTAACCATTGTATGGACATAAAACTGGGAAGAAATTTCTATTTCCTAGGTTCTTTATCAGAACAAAGTGCACAGTACTATCAGATCAACAAAACACAACAGATTTCAAAAAACTTATTTTGTAGTAAACTTAAAATAATGATAGCCACTCAGGTGGGCTCTAATGGATATTGACCTATCTGTCTCACATGGTCAATTACCTCCTTCCTGTTTACTTAATTCTCTGCATGTGGCCACATGTCTCTTTGCTCTTAAAAGTTTCCCCTTTTCCTTCACATCATACTTCAGTCAAAAGTATCTCAGCAGTATTTATCTCTTCAGCTATAAAACGTAACCTGAATCTTTAATAAAAGATTCTAACGGGAGTCTTTGATCCAGTCAACAAACCTGTCTCCATCAAACCTGTAAACCCACTGTTAGCTAAACCCAAGTGTCTCCGCATGCATGTATGCTGTGGAGCATGTAATAAGGAAGAAACAATTTAAATATTCAGAGAATTCCCTCCTCTGGTGAGTGGTTCCATTTCAAAACATCATAGGTGTTTTGTCAAAGACAAAAGGTTTGTTTCTTTACATTCAGAATTCTAAACCACTACTTTCTAAATAACCTCTTAGGCTTATCAAGATAATACATAACATCATTTGCCAAAGTCTTCTCACCTACAATGAACCCACCCACCCATTCCAAATCCATCCACTCAGTTTACCTGTGAATAATTCATCAAAAAACTTAGAACTGAGTGTTGAACCCTCCTACAAAAAGAAATAAAGCAATAAAACCACCACGGTGTGCCATTTTAAACAGCATGGAGATCCCATCCTTACTCTAAGAAAGTTAAGCAGTTTCCCCAAAGAAGTTACTTTTCATCAGCTATTTTGAAATGTCTGTAACTTAAGATTTTTTCATGTAATGTCCCTGTTACCATATAGCTATCAATTTTAGTAAGTTTTGCCGATTACCAAGATAAGTGATTTGCCTAAGCCTAAGTTTCTAAAAGGATTAAAAACTCCAGTACCTGGCTACCACAGTCAAGTGTCCATACATTTTGGTCAACAACAGACCACATATACCGATGGTGGCTTCACAAGGTTATAATGGAGCTGAAAATACATCATAATGTCCTAATGTAAAGCATTACTCACGTGTGTGGTGATGGTAGTGTAAACAAACCTGCGCTGCCAGTTGCATAAAAGTCTAGCACATACAAATATGGTACAGTACATAATACTTGTTACTCGTATAAGTATTTACTATACTTACTTTGATCATTAATTTAGAATGTATTTGTTCTACTCATTAAAAAAAAAGTTGGCTGGGCACAGTGGCTCATGCCTTTAATCCTAGCACTCTGGGAGGTCGAGGCAGGAGGACTACTTGAACTCAGGAGTTCAAGACCAGCCTGAGAAGAGCGTGAACCCGTCTATACTAAAAACAGAAAAATGAGCCAGGTACCATGGCACGACCCTGTAGTCCCAGCTACTCAGGAGGCTGAGGCAGGAGGATCGCTTGAGCCCAGGAGTTTGAGGTCGCAGTGAGCTATGATGACGCCACTGCACTCTACCCCTGGGCAACAGAGCAAGACTCTGTCTCAAAAAAAAAAAAGTTAACTGTAAAACATCCTCAGGCAGGTCCTTCAGGAGGTGGTGCAGAAGAAGGCATTGCTATCATAGGAGATGACAGCTCCATGCACGCTACTGCCCCTGAAGACCTTCCAATGGGACAAGATGTGGAGGTGGAAGACAGTGATACTGATGATCCTGACCCTGTGTAGGCCTAGGCTAATGTGTGTTTGTGTCTTAGTTTTTAACAAAAAATTTTAAAAAGTAAAAAAATGAAATAAAATGTTTCAAATATACAAAAAAGTTTATAGAATAAGGATATAAAGAAAATTTTTGTATAGCTATATAATCTGTGTTTTAAGCTAAGTGTTATTACAAAATGGTCAAAAAGTTTTTGAAAAATCAAAAAGTTTATAAAGTAAAAAAGTTACAGTAAGCTAAGGTTAATTTATTATTGAATAAAGATAAAAATTTTTAATAAATTTAGTGTAGCCTAAGTGTACAGTGTTTATAAAGTCTACAGTGATTTACAGTAATGTCCTAGGCCTTCACATTCACTCACCACTCACTCACTGACTCACCAGAGCAACTTTTAATCCTGCAAACTCCATTCATGGTAAGTGCCCTATAAAGGTGTACCATTTTTTATCTTTTATACCGTATTTTTACTGTACCTTTTATATGTTTAGATATATAAATACTTAACATTGTGTTATAATTGCCTACAGTATTCAGTAACATGCTGTGTAGGTTTGTAGCCTAGCAGCAATAGGCTATACTATGGTGTGTAGTAGGCTACACCATCTAGGTTTGTGTAAGTACACTCTATGTTGTGGTCCCCAACCCCCGGGCTGTGGACCGGAACTGGTCCATGGCCTGTTAGGAACTGGGCCACAAAGCAAGAGGTGAGCAGTGGGTGAGCAAGCAAAGCTTCGTCTGTATTTACAGCCATTCCCCATCATTAGCATCACCACCTGAGCTCCACCTCCTGTCAGATCAGCAGTGGCATTAGATCCTCATAGGAGCAGGAACCCCACTGTAAACTGCACATGTGAGGGATCTAGGTTGCACTTTCCTTATGAGAATCAAATGCCTAATGATCTGAGGTGGAGCTGAGGCAGTGATGCTAGCACTGGGGAGCGGCTGTAAGTACAGATTATCAATAGCAGAGAGGTTTCACTGCACAATAAATGTAATGCACTCGAATCATCCCGAAACCATACCCCCCGACCCCCACCCCCAGTCTGTGGAAAAACTGACTTCCATGAAACTGGTCCCTGGTGCCAAAAAGGTTGGGGACTGCTGCTCTATGGTGTTTGCACAATGACAAAATCACCTAACAATGCATTTCTCAGAACTCATCCCAGTTGTTAAGTAATGGGTGGCTATATTTATTTTAGCAAAACTTACAAAATAAGAGTTGTAAAGTCTCATACAGTTCTTTTGTATGTGCTTACACTTTATCTAATGCACACAACAGGCCCAATAGGTTCTTGATTTTTTTAAATGCCATTTCCATGCCTCAAAATAGAGGTGTTACTATTAGATAATGTTTTCTGCTTTTAGAATAGACCTTCTTACTGATGCCTTTGCAAGTTTGCTCCACAATATAAATCCAAGGAGGCAAGTTGGAAATTTGGTTAAAACAATACTGCTTTTCTTAAAGCATCCATGGAGACCATCTGGTTTAAGACCCTAAGCCTTAGAGATGAGATAAGGTTCAGAGAAGGACTGGCCCAAGTTCTAAGCAGCAGAGGCAGAATGGAAATATTCTAAAATGCAATCCAATGTGCTTTTGCAAATAGTATGTCTTATCACTGAGAAAAATCTTAGTAAAATAAAATCATTCTCCATTTAAAATCTCTTGGTTTCTAAAGCCTTTGTGAAGGTTCTGCTCAAAACTCATGACTACCAATGGAGAAAAATGAGACTGTTTAACTGGCTGAAGAGATGTAGGAAGCCAGAGACTGATGATTCAAGAATCACCTTCTGACGTGTGAAACTACATTTCCTGCAATGACACCATCTTAAATCTTTTCAAAACTCATTCTCATTCAATTACCTTATTTAATTTCAACAAAGCCCTGAAGGATAGACAGGACCTTACTTACACATAATCAATCATATGTCCACAGAGGAAATGTAGTTGAAACAGGTCATGTACCCACTCCAAAAACTTACCAACCACACAAGTGGACAAATCTCTGACCCAAAAACTTACTGAAACCTATTCACAGTAATCACTGAAAACAGCAAGGCTCATAGTATGGGGAAAAGGCTTGATAGTAAGAAGTCACTTACAGTTAAAAGCAATAAATTCAACCAGAGATTGGGGAGAAAGAGGCACACAGTCAATGACAGCAAAGAAAAAATATTCAATTAACCAAAGGAGTTGAGGAGTATTTGCAAAAATTGTTGAAAATATCTGAGAGCAAACTAAAAGAAAAGATGTCAGCTGGTGACAAACTGGCAAAATGTGAAAAAAAAGGAAACTATACAAAACAGGTGTGATCTAAACTTTACTCCACCTATCTTAATGAAAGGTTTAATGCCACCGTCTGGTAGAACACCCTCCCTTCTCACACACCTCACCACCCTGAAATGGACTGCAATTCCCACCGCACTTTCATCAGTACTTCTGAGTTACAGATGTGCAGCTAGAAGTTTTGTGTGCCTTCAAGAAAGCTCCTCACATCACATCACATACCTTCACACTTGACTGAATTACAATCTTATTCTCCTTCTTATGGTGAAAAGCTGTAAGTTTAACTAAGTAGTTCAAATTTCATAAGATACAACCTCCACATAACTTTTTAGTTGTCTGTCTTTTTAGACAAGAGCCAAACTCAAGCTTTAAGCAGTAAACACTGTTTGATTTGCCATTTCACATTAATGAGCACATGGACCTACTGGAATTCTCTTTTTTTTTTTTTTGACACAGGGTCCTCTCTGTCACCTGGGCTAGAGAGTACAGTGGCATCATCATAGCTCACTGCAACCTCAAACTTCTGGGCTCAAGTGATCCTCCTGCCTCAGCCTCCCGAATAGCTGGGACTATAGGGGCACGCCACCATGCCCAGCTAATTTTTTCTATTTTTTGTAGAGACGGGGTCTCACTCTTGCTCAGGCTGGTCTCAAACACCTGACCTCAAGCGATCCTCTCACCTCAGCCTCCCAGAGTGCTAGGATTACAGATATGAGCCACCACTAGGATTACAGATGTGAGCCACCACACCTGGCTTCTCTGCCTTTTAGGTGCCTACTTCATGCAGAAACAGCCCATATACACACACTACCAAATGATAAGGAAGAGTCACTCAACCAATCACCTGAAAAGTCTTTCTCTGGGCATGTATCTTATTATATTTGACACTCACGAAATAATTTCACGTAGGCTTCCACCTTCTCTAGCTTTCCAGCACTTGAAGCTCCTCTTTCACATTTACCCTCCTTTTCAGTTCTTCCCTGATGAAGAAGAGTCTATAAAATAAATATCTTTTCTCTTTTGTGGGCTGGCTGAAGTTTTGTACATAAAAATCTTTATCTTCAAGAGCACTTACACACAACATTAACATGAAGAGAAAAGGAAGTGAGCACTCACAGGGCTCTTGTAAGCGGTTCCCTTAAAGTCCACGAAAACCAAATGACAACTACTACAAAAATCATACTTAGAGATTTCAAGTGCACATATTTTGTAGATAGAATAAGACAGCATTGTTTGCAACGACAACAAACGCACGGTTCTACTTGAAACCTCCTGCTGCACAATGCATGACATTGGAAAGGTGCTCAGCTGGCACACCCTTCTTTTCTGGCTGAACTGCCTTCTCTTGTTCCTCAGCCGTCACATGAATGGCATCGTGGCTACAAATTAGCAAAAACTCCTTCCTTCCGATCCCTTCTACTTTAACCAGAAGGGAGAAATAAGAAAAAGGAAATGCACTTTACAGAGGCAGAGCAATGCAAGAGATAATTTCCCCCATGACAGGACAGAATACAACTAGAATCTGCATTTCCCTTCTGCAGCTCTTTTCAAGTGTGACCTTTAGGAAGCTCTTCCAACATTAGGGAGGAAAAATCTTTAATTAAAAGAAAGGGCAGCAAAGACGCCTAAGGAAGGAAGAAGGCTTTTACTTTGCATTAAAGAAAGGTGGATTTTCTCAAAGCTCCCAATCCATGAAAACAAAATATAAATCCCAGGATCAGGATTACATAGCAAAGCACACAAGCTAAGGGCCTTGAAGCTGGAGCAGGGGACATGCAAGCCTGAACATCTGCACATTGGTAAAATTCCCTTGGAGTTAGCAATACTAACATTACATGTGCCTTGTCTTTTGCGTAAGTATGAGATTATTTATCTCTGCTTCATAGAAATTTAAAGCAACATTTAATTTCACCTTCTCTAGATCCCCACCCAGCAGTCTCCAAATACCCGTGGGGAAGAAGTCCGAGTTAAATTCTAGTATTGCTTTCCTCGAACAAGGAGGCTTGTGAATTTTAAATTATAATCTTCTAAACTCTCAAGAAAAATAAACCTGAAAAGGCTAAATCCTATCAGGACACAAGCTCTAGTTTTAGCAGAACAAAAATATATCTTCCTATAATGTGGTTATTAGCACAAGAAGGCTCCTCTGCCTCAAAACAGAGCCCCCACTGGGATTTCTATAGAGGCAATATTGATTACTGATGGGAGTGATTTGAAGTTCAAAGCCCTTCCCTGTGATTATGACAATTTTGACAAGGGTAGAAGAAAAGGAGATGTCTGGAATATATCATAAAGACAGTTCTGAATGGACTGTCTCAAAGACAGCTCTAGAAAATAAAGGGGATGGGAAAAAGGCCTTGGGAAACAGGGTCTGTCCCAAAGAAAATGTCACAATCACCAGCAAGATAAACTTTGCTTCCTCCTACACAATCCCCAAGACCAGTCTTCAGTCATTATCCATAGCAATTGGGTATATGAAAGGTCAAAGAAAAAAACAAAGACTCCTACTATTACCTCTAATGGTCCTGAAGCCACTCAAAAAGCAGTAAGACCCTTTGGGAGGGTGAGGCAGGAGGATTGCTTGAGGCCAGGAGTTCAAGACCAGCGTGAGCAAGAGTGAGACCCCGTCTCTACAAAAAATAGAAAAAATTAGCTGGGCGCCTGTAGTCCCAGCTACTCGAGAGGCTGAGGCAGAAGGATCACTTGAGCCCAGGAGTTTGAGGTTGCAATGGGCTGCGATGATGCCAATGCACTCTAGCCCAGGTGACAAAGTGAGACCTGGTCTCAAAAACAAAACAAACCAAAAAAAGCAGTAAGAGTGAGATTCTACAAGAACAGAGTCCTGATCCAAAGTGGCAAATTTTAAAAATTCACACAACCCAGAAACTTAGTTGCAGCACACATTCACTTTAAAAAAAGAACTCCAGGCCAGGCACAGTGGCTCACTGGTAATTCCAGCACTTCAAGAGGCTGTGGCAAGAGGATCGCTTGAGGCCAGGAGTTCTAGACCAGCCTGGGCAATGTAGCGAGACTCTGTTTCTATAAAAGATAATAATTTAAAAAATTAGCCAAGCATGGCTGCATGCACCTTTAGTCCCAGCTACTCAGGAGGCTGAGGCAGGTAGATCACTTAAGTCCAGGAGTTCAAGGTTACACTGAGCTATGATCCAGGCACTGTACTCCAGCCTGGGTGATAGAGCAAGACCCTGTCTCCAAAAAAAAAAAAAAAAAGTATCTCTTTAATTTGTTCTTTTAAAATGAATGTGTATGCAAGGATATACCAGTTTCGGAGGTGGGAGATACATGTAGTTACGGCAACAAAAATGTCACTGTATATGTAAACTGCAAATGTACACTGTTTCTACAAGCCAGAAAATTAAGAAAGTAGACTAAATAAAAATCAATACATCAGAAGAGGTTAACAACCCAAAAGAAAAAAAAAACTACCAAAGTTTACTATTTATTACACAAAATTCATTCAGTAGATGTAAGCTCTACTTTGACTCTAAGCCATTAATGTTCAGTAATAAGTGAAACTATATTGAAATTTCACAAATATGATAATACATACCATACCAAACACCAGACCAGTTTCAGTAAACATTTTCATCTAGAAATACCTATGTTAAGGATAAAACGTTAAACATCACATTAAGCTCACACATTTGCTGATTATCCTTGGCCAGAACATACATGCTGGTGATCAGTCAGAGATAATGCCTTGCACATCAAATAAGATTAAAAAGCCCATCATCAAAAGAAGATTTTCCCTTGTAACTTTTTTCTCTGATTCCCACTTTTTTTTCCCTCTGTGGGTAAGGAAGAGTATGTATTGTTTCTGTTTTTTCCAGTCTGGTTTGAAATAACATCAATATTCAGGAAGCAGTAAAATTGAGTAGTAAAGAATCATAATCACTATAAAGATTTTCTTGCTGCTGCTGTTTTAATCTACTCAGCTAAGGTTTGAACATACTCAGTTTTGCAAGTATTCCATGGTTGTTCAATGGCTGAAGTATGAAATGAACGATACACCCATTTGGAAAAATGTTGGCCTGCTTACCCCACCTGCTGTTCACTGCTAAAACTGTGCTTTGCTTGCTGGTTTCTTTTCAGCTTCAAGCAAACACATGTTCTATGCAGCAGATGATGCCCAGGACTGGCCTGAAATTTTCTTTTCATTATTGTTTTGGAGCTAGAAAAGGGCCGCGGAGTTAATACAACCTTTATTTGACAGATGGATCCATTGTCCTTTATTTGATTAGGCCCAATAGCACTTGCACGTTTGCTTTTAACTTTACTATTCCCTTCTTGCAAAAATAAAAATAAAAAATCTTTTAATTAGAACTTTTGTAAAGAGAAATGAAGCATCACCATCTTGCAGTCACTTTTAAGCAATCTGCACATCCAGAATGTGTACTTACAGACCACATCTGAATCTAACATTTAATGGAAAAAAAAATAGATGATTTCATTGATTATAACTTATAATGATGCCATTCTCAACCTGAGTGGTCTGTCTCTTACAGGCTTTTCACATTTAAATATTCTATGAGAGAGAGAGAATAAGAATGAATTAATACTTGTTTGCTAAGGATGTTCCAAATTTAGAAATAAAAGAAAAAAACTTTGAGAAGGGAAGGCAAATAGGATACAAAAGTTTCCCAGTCTTTCTAATAGCACATATCACAGCAGCTTAGAATCCCTGATGTTTAATGAACTAGAATTTTGGGAATGTGAGTATGGCTTTTACAGCTTTGGTAGCATACTGTGGTGAAGCCACATCCATAGATTTTAGGATTACTGGGCAGAGACCTCAATTTCTAAGTTATTTGGTGGAAACCTTAAATTCCCATTTTTACATTTTACTACTCCACTATCTCTAACGGTAATAAGATATATATTGAATATACTAGAAAAGCTTAGGCCAACAGATCTAAAGGATGAACTACAATTCAATATAGTGTAAACATTTTGCTATATTAGAAAAGAAAGATATATATGCTTGATAAGAAAGCATGAGAAGTAGTCTACAAATAATAGTTCTAGAAGAGAAAAAAATTACAATTAGTTGTTTTGATTATTCATTAACAAAAAACTAAATCTTGTCCTAGAAATCAGAAACCTCAAGTTCAAGTATCAGCCCCACTACCAACTACTAGGCTGTATATATGGAAAAAGGGCTAAAATCCACCCAACTACTATTTCTTCATCTGCAAAACTATATTTAACACCACCTTCCTCCTTCCCAGGTAGCTACCAATAATCATTTAAATGTGAGGATTTTCTTTAGGGCCTACTCTGAAGAAGCAGCTGGTTTTAGTTAATTTCACTTTTTATTGTTTAAGTTGCTTTTTTATCATAAAAATAATACATGCTCATGGCAACAAAATAAAAATTCAAATTTTTCAGAAAGATATAAAGGAAAAAAAGAAGTTTCCTCATCCTTCTCACCTCCTAGTCTTATTCCACAAAGGTAGCTACTATTTATGTTTACTATATAGCCTTCCAGAAATGTTCTAAGCATATATATGAAAAAGGAATAATACCATACTACCTTTTGTGAAGTAACTTTTTCCCTCTACATTGAACATTTTTCCCTATCTACCCCATTCTTTAACAGCCGCATGGTATTCTTCTGCATAGGCATAACCATAATTTACTTAACCATTCCTTCTTAAAAGAGATTTAGGAAGTTGTTTCCTTATGCTAAATAATGTTGCAATGAACAATCCTCTGGTTATTTATTTGCTAATTTGTTCAGACATATCTGTGAGACAAATTGCCAGATTCAGAATTGCTGGGCCACAGGCTAAATTTTGATGTCAAATTGCCTCATTTATGGATTTATCAACTCCTACCAAGAGAACAGAAGAGTATCCAAGTTCAGTCAATACTGAATATGATCAATGCTTCTTTTTTCTTTTTTTTAAGAGATGGAGTCTCACTCTGTTGCCAAGCTGCAGTGCAGGAGCACAATCATAGCGCACTGCAGCCTCAAACTCCTGGGTTCAAGTGATCCTCCCACCTCAGCCTCTCAAATAGCTGGAATTACAGGTGTGAACCACCACACCCAGCTTGATGCTTTTTCTTTTTTTATAAAATGTAGTTTAAAGGTGTTAGGGTATGAAGTCCATACTCAGGTGAGAAAGAATTCTCACACAGAGTTTAGGATAGAAAGAAGCATAAAGTTTATTTACTCTCTCTCTGAAGAGCACCAGTAAATAAAGAGAGGCGCTGGCCGAGGCCAAATGACTCTGGCTCTTTACTAGGGCAGGCTGAGGAGGGGTCGGGGGGTTATGGCTGTAGCCCAATTAGCAGAAGACAGCTGAGAAGTTGCTGTGCTGGCTTTTTCTGTTTCTCATGTAGCAGATTAACAACAGAAATTAGTTTCTTCTTTCCTCTTGATAGCAGGAGGCATCTGGTACCGTCGTCTCTTCTTGAGGAAGCAGGGGAAGTTCACACTCCTACTGTCTGCTCAGGAACTTTTTCAAGGTTGTTTAAACAACACTCAAAAAAACCCTTTCACAGGCAGTGAATTTTTGGTGACAGTCCATCAGATAGTCTACCCTTTCCTCCCCTCTCTTGGAAACTCTTTTCCGTTTAGAATGTGAATTGACCAGCTCTGGCAAATGTTAATGAGGATTTATACCTTCTTTCGTTTTGCTCAGCTTCATTTAATTGCTAGGTAAACATCTCTACAGGAGAGATATTCATGTTACTAATCTTAGAGGCAGGGTTTATGCTACTCTAAGTGGCTGCCAGTTAGAAATTTATTTTCTTGTTAGTCATTAGCAAGACCATTCTTTCAAAAGGGTTTTTTTCTGTCTATACAGGTAGTTTCATTAGGAAACCTACCTCCAAAAAAACTGACACAGATTTTTAAATATTTTAAGCAACTTAATTTATGTTTCCACCATCTCTTTGAAGCAAATAAAGAACCTATGATTTCTATTTGGCAAAAGAAACAAAATTAATAATAATAACAACAACAGTGAGGCACAAGAAATACTCGGTCCTAGGTTAGTCTTTACCTAATTTTACAGCCATAAAGGAGCTCTACTAAAAAACTGGTGTACTTTCATTCTTCTCTGCTAGGTTAACAAAAAAAAAAAAAAAGATTTCTCTAATTCCATTATGCTATGCGTAGAAAAAACACAGCACATTATAAATAAATTTTAGTCAAAATTTAGCAAACTACTTAGGAAAGAATTAAGAAAAAAACAGAAAAAATAAACACTAAAATTTCTTATGGAACCTACATTTGAAATATCATTTTTTAAAAATACAGAATTATGTAGTCAGATAACAAAAAAAAAAAACACTTTTCTATTTAGTAATTGATCCAAAAAATGGCAAAGGTAAAAGTGGCAAGGAACCCAAAGTATAGACAAAATATGAATCAAGATGCATAAAACAAATGAGTTTAAAACTGATAAAAAGAGAACACAATAGTAAAAAGGGATTCTACAGATATAAACCTCTGGATGCTATAATTTCTCTTTTATTCTCACAGTTTAAAAAATCTGTTGTTTGTATTAAATTGGAAAGTTTAATAGACTTAGAAGGAAAATATATAATCCAATGCAATTTTAAGCTCTTACATAAATCTGGCCCTTGGGAGAGCAATAGTTTTTTAGTTACTGAGCTTTTGACCACCAAAAAAGCTGAAAACTCCAAATAATGCAAGGAAGGCAAATGAAACATAAAGGCTCCCCCTACCTGTACTCCCAAAATGACACTGCCTCAAAACACACTCTTTCTCTAGTTTGCCCATTTTCCTTCTAAATTACCTTCTAAATGCTACCAGTCATTCAACAAACACCGACTCTTTCTGAAAATCAGTGCTATCACGTGCAGGCTTTCAAGGAGCTTATAATTAATGAAGCAGGCATACAAGTAAATAATTAACTATAACAAAATGCAGAATGAAAATAAGCACTATATTTACAAAGTACAAAACTGCCAACAGGAAAATCAGGAGCTTCACAAAGAAAGGTGGCATTTGAGGTGAGCATGTGAAGATGAATAAGATTTTAAAATATGAAAAGTGTTGGGGGAGATGTAATTTACTATAATTTTGGTTGCAAACTGTAGAAACCAATTCTGGCTAATTTAGGTAGAAAAGAAATTTACTAAAAAAATTTCAGGTAGCTCATAAAACTGATAAGAAGTCTAGAGAACCAAGCTGAATAAAAAACAAGGAGGAAGCAGGCAGCTGAGAACTCAGCCACAGTAACATAAGAGAAATAGACCACAGTAGTTAGGATGCCATGGTAACTGCCGTAGTGAATAGTCCCTAAGTGTCCCTGCATCTATATATCATTGCCTCAAAATTCAAAGCCTAATAGAGGACATTATTGGGTCAATTGGCAAAATCTCCATAATGTTAGGTAACAGTATCATAGCAATGTTAATGTTCTGATTTGGACAATTGCACTATAGTTATATAAGAGATGTCCCTGCTTTTAGGAAATACACACTGAAGTGTTTAGGAGTAAAGGGGCATCAGGTCCACCATTTAATCTTAAAGGTTCAGAAAAAAAAAATAGTGTGTTTGTATGTGGACAGAGAGAAAGAGGAAAGGCAAGAAGCACAGGCAGTCAACCCTCCAAACTCAAGAGATCACCTTGCTCCACCAAGCCTGTGTTTGTACCTCCACAGTGCATGACACCACATAATCCCACCACCCACAGATAATCCCTACTATTTTTATATGCATCGTCTTGCCTACCTGTCTTCTCTTATTTTATAATCACAGTATATTTGTCGAATCCTCTTTTCAAAATGGAATATATTTATGTTTCTGATAATACAAAACTGTAAAAAGCCTGAATAAAGGAAAAGAGAAAGTTCCACATAATCCCTATATTTTCCCCACTCCAAACACAGACTAACAGTTTGATATGAATTATTATATCCTTTCAGAGTTTTAAATGCATACATATACCTTAAATTTTTCACATAAATATCATATTATCTTTTTTTACTTAAAAGTCTATGACATCTTTCCAGTTTTGAGGAAAGAATATACACCAAAACCTTAACAATGGTTATTTCTGGGTGGTGATATTAAGGGTAATTTTTATTTTTTTCTTGGTATTTTTCTGCTACTTAGCAGAATAGATGAAACTTTCAACCTCAGGATATAACTTTTAACCTCTGTGATATTAAAGAGGAGGAAAGGCAATAAAGATTAATTTTGATAACAAGGGGAGGCATGTTGACAGGGGTCATACTTGAGACAAGTTTGGAATTGAAGAAATCACACAATGGAGATCACAATGTAGTGCGTCAATCACATGTAAGTTGACATCACCCAGGATGTACTAAAAAACTATAAACTATAAATCAGGTGCTAAAATCTTCAGAAGAAAACAGTCCCATGAAATGATAAGACTATCACATTTGACTAAATAACTAAATCCTAAATCACTAGGCTTCTTTTGGCGGACAGGGGCGGAGGGGGATGTCTGTTTTTTTAGAGACATGGTCTCCTCTGTTACCCAGGCTGGAGTGCAGTGGCACAATCATAGCTCACTGCAACCTCAAATTCCTGGGCTCAAGCAATCCTCCTGCCTCGTCCTCCCAAGTAGCTGGGACTACAGGTGCGTGCCATCACGCCTGGCTTGTTTTTGCTTTCTTGATACACACTTACTATATGTGATCAATCCCAAATAGGCAGTTTCTCGAAAAAAAAAAAAGTCTCTCATATTAAATATTTAAAAATCCTCCAGGGCTTTTTCTTAGTCTTAAGAGAGTTCTGTGTTTTGGCCCATTCAAAAACTCCATTGTTCCAAAGACTAGAACTCTGGCCTACACATAATAGAATTAACGAGTGACACGTTTTATCTCAAAGGAAAAAGTTTCTAACAACTAGGGCTGGGTGCAGTGGCTCACGCCTATAATCCTAGCACTCTGGGAGGCCAACGTGGGAGGATCACTTGAGGTCAGGAGTTCGAGACGAGCCTGAACAAGAGTGAGACCCCATCTCTACTAAAAATTTAAAAATTAGCTGGGCATGGTGGTGTGCACCTGCAGTCCTAGGAGAATCGCTTGAGCCCAGGAGTTGGAGGTTGCAGTGAGCTATGATCACGCCATTGCACTCTACCCAGGGTGAGAGAGCGAGACTCTGTCTCAAAAAAAAAAAGTTTCTAACAATTAGAGCTGTCCAAGCGTGGCAATGACTGCTTCAAAAACTAGAATAAGCAGGGCATAGTGGCTTGGGCCTGTAGTCCCAAGAATAGCCTTGCTGATATGGTTTGGATGTTTGTCCCCTCCAAACCTCATGTTGAAATTTGATCCCCAATGTTGGAGGTAGGGCCCAGTGGGAGGTGTTTGGGTCATGGGGCAGATCCCTCATGAATTGCTTGGTGTCCTCCCCACAGTAATGAGTGAGTTCTTGCTTTAGTAGTTCACTCAAGAGCTGTTTATTTAAAGAAGTGTGGGAACCCCCTCCTCTCTCTCTTGCTCCTTCTCATGCCATATGACATGCCTGCTCCCCCTTTACCTTCTGCCATGACTGTAAGTTTCCTGATGCCCTCACCAAAAGAAGATGCTAGTGCCATGCTTCTTGTACAGTCTGCAGAACCGCGAGCCAAATAAGCCTCTTTTCTTCATAAATTACCCAGCCTCAGGTATTTTCTTTATAGCAATGCAAAATGGAATAAGACACTTGCAGATGTAAATGGCCTTCTAGAGTCCCAGGAATATGTTGAAGCTTCACAAAGCCCTCTTGAACATCTTGTTCCTCAGTTTTTCCTTTTAAGTCTTTTTGTCAGTCTTTTTTGATCCCCACCTGATATCACTGCC
The DNA here is from genome assembly GCA_023783475.1 of Daubentonia madagascariensis. Taxonomy (NCBI): domain Eukaryota; kingdom Metazoa; phylum Chordata; class Mammalia; order Primates; family Daubentoniidae; genus Daubentonia; species Daubentonia madagascariensis. Next base: position 500,302 of record JAKFHU010001436.1, on the reverse strand, counting down.
CCAGGTAGCTATGATTTTAAACCTTTGCTGCTGATTGTTTTTGACAAACTCTCTGGTGATAGGACTGTTTGCACGGAGTGAGCTCTGCGTCGGGGGGAATAAAGACAAGGACTGGCCGGGCGCGGTGGCTCACGCCTGTAATCCCAGCACTCTGGGAGGCTGAGGCAGGAGGATCGCTTGTGCTCAGGAGTTCGAGACCAGCCTGAGCAAGAGTGAGACCCCCGTCTTAATTAATTAATTAATAAAAAAAGACAAGGACTGAGAATGGAGCTTTTCACAGAGCTGCCAGAAAGGTTAAATAGCAACACCTTTCTGGGTTTGAGGTTTTTGGCAAGCTTTTTTGCCCTCTCCAGTGGCTACAAGGCTGCTGTTTTTCACAGTCACCATAGTTATCAGGCTGTTGGTTTTCAAAAATACTGCAGAGCTGGGTAGAGTGGGATGGGAATAGGGCAAGTTGCTGTTCATACTGAAATTTAGCTATTTTTTCTTAATAAATACTCCTTGGATTTTTATGAGTCTTTACTTTCCAGAGTTTTGAAAGAGTTGATTTTGACAATTTTTGTCAGTGTTCTTGTTGCTTCTGTGGCAGAATGGGTTTTCAGAGGTTCTTACTCTATCATTCTGGAAACGCTTCTATTTTATTTTTTTTTAATTTTGTCGTCTTACAGACAGGATCTCACTGTGTTGCTCAGGCTGGTCTCCAACTTCTGGGCTCAAGCGATCCTCCCACCTCAGCCTTGGAGATGCCCAGAAAAGATCTGAGAAGGTCTCTGACTGCCTGTAAGGCTCTATGCAGGCAGGAAGTGAAGACTAAGGCAGAGTCATAAATTTCCTACCAGAGCACTGAAAGCACAGCCCAACACAGAGAGAACCCCTCAGCAAAAGCTGGGAGACTTAATGCTTCAAGACACTTAAAGAAATTTTAAATGCAAAAAGATAATACCTTATTCAATAAGTAATTCTAAATATTCTAAACACACATAACCATGTGTATATATGAATGAGTGTGCAGTTTGCATCTGACCTACACACCATAAGAAAAGAAGACTCTGTGTGAAAAGGACATCAGAATGGCAGAGTGACTATAAATACACTAACTACTTTTTATTGTGTTCATCTAATTTCAGTCTTTACAATAACTGTGTAAGGTAGACACACCTTTTATAGGTTGAGAAAACTGAGGTTGAGGAAGCTCCAGTAACTTCCCAGAGATTTTACAACTAGAAACTGGGGATTTAAAGGTAGGATTCTAACCAGTCGTAGGCTCCAAAACACACAGTATTGACCACCATATACCTCCCGCTAAAGGCAAGAGGAAAAAAACACAGGTGGGAGAAAAAGATAGGGAGAGAAAGAAAGGAGGTAGTCAAAAAGCAGAACACCTACGTTGAGAGGTTATATCCTAGTTTTTTCTTTGTCTATAAATGTATCTACTACCTTGAAATAATAATTGCTATTTTCCCATAATTCTTCAACTCTAATCTTTAAGTTTTCAGAGATCCCCCTCTGCACAGAATCACAGTGATGCCACCCACCAGAGACACTCCACTGTCCTCCCCATCGCCCAGGACACCAAACAGAAACCTGCTGAGGCTCAAACCTGAATCCTCCCCACCCCCACCCCCACCACCTCTGTCTAAAAACCCTCTACTTTAAGTGGACTTCCATATTGTAAAAATGGAAAACAAATCAACTTGTCTGCTTAATTTTTTCTTCCAAGGTATATAAAATATTATACATGTTCTTAAAATAACATCTGCTGGCCACTTCTTAATTCAATGATTCCCTTGGCTGATGACTAGAAGAAGAGAAAACAAACAAAAAACAAAAACTGTGTTAAAACTTTAGGAATTGTTCTACATAATCATAGTATTGCTGATTTTAAAAAGAAAAGAAGTAGCAAAACAAAACACAACACTTGAGAGTGGAGTGAGGAACAGTAAGGGAAAATAGGAAGCTAAGCTTTGTCTTTAGCATAGCACTCATTTTTTCATCAACTTTTGCTTCCAGAAAAATCATAACTTCCTTGGAAGGACTTAAAGTTTGTGTATCTGTAACAGGGATTAAGATTTCTTCAATAATGTTAAGATTTGTCTTTAATTAGCCCAAATATTAAACAAAGACATGTTTCTTTTACGACTGGCTTTGTAGTAAAAGCAAAAAATGATGTTGACATATCCCAGTGCTCAATATCGTGAATTCAGCTCACTAAAATGTGAACTCTAGATTCGCAATAGAACTATAAATTCCAAGTCCCCTATGTAAATGAAATTCACACCACATTAAACTTGAGAATGAATATTAGCTAAATTGTTTTAATTTTCCCAAAATGTAGCTGTTAATGGTCCTTTCAAGCCAGAAATGATAGAAAGCTAAATGTGATGACTATATGTTTGTTTCACAGAATATATATCCATTAACAAAGTCTCTCAGCATTAGTAACTTTGCACAGCTAAATACAGAAATAAAGGAATCCTAGCACTGGTAATCCAAAAGAATATATATGATTTTTGTAACAGCCCTGTCATCCCAATTATGCTTTGCTTAGGTTAATATTAAAATGTTTGTTATCCCTCGATATAAGTTTGACTTGATACTAAAGGAATATGCATCAGGCCAGCCATGGTGGCTCTCGCCTGTAATCCTAACACTTAGGGAGGCTGAGGGGGGAGGATAGTTTGAGGCCAGGAGTTTGAGACCAGCCTGGGGAATAGCGAGAACCCATCTCCACAAAAAATAAGAATTAAGTTTTTAAAAATTTTTTAAAAATAAAAAGAAATATGGGTCAGACATATTTGTATCAGTCCCTAATAGCAACAGAACTCAAAGGTAGGATTCAATTTTTAAAACAGGGAATGCATCCTATTATATTTTTTAATTTTCACATACCATGTGAAAATTAAATTAAAATGGCACATTGGTATGTGCCATTTTCACATACCAATGATGTGATATGGATGGCAGGAAACAGTATCCTTGGGAGTACTGTTCTTCACAGAAATTGTCTTTTAAGCAATTTAAGGTTGACAAGATGAGGTTGGTCGAATTATAACAACAGCATCCTAGCAGCATCAGGATAAAATACACACATCAGTTTGTATTTCTTTTCAACATCCTTTGACAAAACCCACTCAAAAGTGAAATATTATCAATAACAATTATCCATGCACTGCCCCATAACACCTTTATAGAAAATGTTCAGACCAACAAAGTGCTGATTATTTCCATCCAAAATAAAAAGTATTAAAGCATTTATTCTTGGCATCTCACCACCCACCCACCCACCATAGACACAGCTTCTAACAAAAGAAAATAAAATTTAAAAGCGAATCCAGTGCCCTAATAAGTTAATTGGTAGCTTCTACAAAATAGAAATATCAGTATGGTCTTTATTTCTCCCTTTGATATTTCAAAGTGCATCAGGAAATAGTGACAACTGCATAGAAAACACCTTTACAACCACTTAATTTCTAGAAAAAGGCTAGTAAGTCATGCTGTCGTGTGGTTAGGATCAAATGACCTACACAACCTCTCTAGAGATCACTTGCACAATACTGCGAAAAGTAATCACTATTTTTTCTGGAAAAAATGAAAAAAGCAGCAGTGACTTAGTACCTAGTCCCCCAGGAAACATAGGCTAGTGGTATCAAATTATGAGCTACCCTTTCCCACCATGGCAGCAGTTTAAAACAGACAGTAACACTATTAAGAATGGCAAAAACTGGAAATCACATTCTGCAAATGATGCATAGCCAAAAAAAAACCACAAAAAGCAAAAAACCCTGGGTGAATACATGCAATAAACTATCTTACTAAGAAAAAAAAAATAAGTAATATGATCTTAGCCAGCTGTCCTCAAAATAGAGTGTGCACACACCTGGGGGTTCAGGAAGATTTTCCAAGGGGTGTGTGTATGTATGTGTGTGTATATATATATATATATATATATATGTATACAGGATGTTTTTAAGGGAATCAAATTCCATATCCTCAACATTCACAGTCTTTCCTAAAAGCAGTCTACCTGAGAAGGTACCTGAACACAGGGCAACTCCTGAGACTCTCAGTTTGACTGTGGTGAATTCCCCAAGCCCCAAGCAAAAGGACAGTTTTAAATATAGATATAGAGGTTGAGAAAGTATAACTCTAAATATCATGTAACAAGTCCTTTTGCAAAGCAGGTAGTTTCCAAATCTTTCCTTTCAACAAATGCAGTTGTCAGCTGACAGATCATTAAAATATCTTTATAATAATGATTTTGGCATGTAATTAGAGGTATTTAAAGAATCAAGTGACAGTTATATAGCAAAACTCCAGCATTCCCATCTACCTATTTACATAAATAATGTTTCTCAGTGCTTACATCTATAAAACCAAAGATTGGGAAGAGAATTGACACTGAATCCTGGCTCGTTCAGGCAACAAGCAACACTCATCCATGGATACCTAAATTCATTAGGGAAAATGAGATGCACTTACAAAAAAATCTTACCTTTATGTTTAATATTGCAAATAAAAATAAACTGTCATTAATCAATGTAATCTTAATTCAATCTAAAAGAAAAAATATTACCCGAGCCTTAAGATTACAAAACTTTTTTTTCTTCTGAGACAGGGTCTTGCTCTATTGCCCCGGCTAGAGTGCAGTAACGTCATCGTAGTTCACTGCAACCTCAAATTCCTGGGCTCAAGCAATTCTCCTGCCTCAGCCTCCTAAGTACAGGCACTCACCCACCACACCAGGCTACTTTTTCTATTTTATTTTTTGTAGAGACAGAGGTCTCACTCTTGCTCAGGCTGGTCTCAAACTCATGACCTCAAGCAATCCTCCTGCCTTGGCCTCGAATATTCATTTTTAAATTATATCCAATAAAAGGTAAGATAGCTGTTTATAGCTACACTAGGGAAAGCAGAACATTTTTTCTGGCCAAACTTTTGCCTTGTAAACAATAATATCAGTCCCTTGCCTGAGTAGTAATTGATACTGGATGCCTTTGAAATTTCCATTTCATTCAATAAAAGGGAAATCTCTAACTTTGTGTTCAAGTTTAGCGTGAACCTGGAAGAAGAAACGATGTCAAATCAAAGTTACTGGCAGGTTTCTAAGGCACTTGCTCTTTCATTGTTTCTGAGAGGAGTCACCTGCATCATGTCAGCCAGCTAGAGATTGAGAGCCTGTTAAAGCTCAAACTCAAATGACAGCCTCTAGACTGCATTTGCCCTTTTTTCAGAAAGCCTGAAGCAAATTGGTTGGAACCTGAACGTGCTTAAGTATCCCACCATGGGATATGAGAACTAGGAGGCCTCAGGAAGGTCAATCAATCTTGTCCCATTTAATCTTTGGACACCAAGAATGATACTCTTAGCAAGATTAAATATGAACAGTACTTCAGAATCTGGGAAGTGGAAGGAACATCACAGGTCACCAACCCAAACCAAAATGAAGGAATAATCCGCCCAACATTGCTTCCTCCAGCTTTGGCAGAAAACCTGATGAAGCAGCAGTGAGGATGGCTGCAGCTCTCGTTTATACCCTAGGCACTGTGCCAAGCATTTACATACACCCACACATTAATCATTAAACTGTAAAGTGAGAAAATCCTAAAATACAGTATAAGATGGAATTTTTAAGACCATCCCAACAAGGGATAAAAGCCTAAAATTTTAATAGAGTGGATTACAATATTAGCTCAAAATTTTTTTAAGTCTTGTATTATTCTCTAAATGACATATCATTTAACTTAATTTAGTTCAACAGAGATGAAGACAGAAGCACCTTCACTCACTCAATTCAACAAGTTAAAGACACTCATTAGTATAGACCTCTGTGCCAGACATCATAGTTAGTATCAAAGTTACCATTACTGCAATTACTATTTAAAGCATGATCCCTGCAGCCAAGGATTGGCTACTTTGTTCTCAGTTCAGAAAAATGTAAGAGATAAAATATAGTTGATTCAAGAGCAGCTTGGTATAAATCCCAGTTCTGCCACTAGCTGTGAAAGCTTAGCCAAGTCAGTTAACCTATAAAACTAAAATTTATATATATATATTATATATATATAATGTTCATAAGGGTTGTTACAAGGACAAAATGTGATATATAGTGGGCACTAAGTTGGTCTTAGTTTCTGTCATTTCCTTCCTCAAACTCGCAAGGAAGCTGGCCCTAAAAATGTCTCTATACCTCACTCACGTTTTGCTTATTACCTACCTTAATCCTAACAAAGTTAAGTTTGTTACACTTAAAATTTTATAATATTTTTCTAACTCTGTATTGCTGGATACAACTACCATCTTTAGAGATATCTTATGTACTGTGCCCTTAAGATATTGCAAATATTTCAGTAATAGGAAATTCTGCATCAAAAAAAAAAAGAAAATCTTTTAATCTGTGTGCATAAGAATTCAGAACATAAAGTCTTCTACTAGAAACGTTAAAATAACAGAATGGCTCATAAAAAGGCAGTCATCTAACTCCTTTAGCTGAGATATAAGTAGCATAAGAGTTTGCTCACATATATACATCCCTTGCTCCAATCTCTGAGAAATTTCCCCTTCTATGAATGTGTGAATAAGACCGATGATACTGCTATCAAAACTCAGAACCTGACTGCTCAAACATTTATAGGTTGAAAATTCAAAACGAAGCCGTTACCCCTGATTATCTACACATATATGTATAATAAAAAAGAACTAGGCTATTAAAAAGAGAACTATGCATCTGGTCCCGCCCCCAAATACTAGAGTCCAGTCCGTAGGGGGAATTCTTTCATTCGACAAACATTTTTTTCATTATGCGACTACTGTATGCATGCCAGGCATTGCATAGGCAGTGAACAAAACTGACCAAAAAAGTCCTTCCCTCCTAATAACAGGAATGTGCCCCTGTAGGGTAAGGCTGCCCAGATCTTGGCGCCCAGAGACCAAGCCCCGGCCGCGCCTCCTTCCCGCAAAGGTTAATCACACAGACACCCTCCCGAGCGCCTGAGACTTGCAGCCCTGACACACAGCCTCGGCCTCTGGCTTCTTAACCATTACGGGGCCCGCACCCTCGGGGCTGGCTGGGTGAGCCCACCGACCCGACCGTCTCCGCCAGCCGGGCGGCCACGCAGCGGGAGGCGCCACGCGCGCACCCGGGCGCGCACCCGCCGCCTTCCGCCCGTCCCGCGCAGGCGCCGCCGCAGCCCTTCTCTCGCGCGCGGCTCTTGACCCGCGGCCCCAGCCCCACCTGCCCCGACCCCACCACCCGTCGCTCCTTACCGGCGCGCTGGCCCTGGCGCCCCGGCCTCCCCGGTCTCGGCGGCCGCCTCGCGGGGCGCCTCCTCCTCGGCCGCCGCGGAAGCCCCGGCCGCGACCCCTGCGGCCGCCTCCGTCCCCGCCGCCGCCGCCTCTCGCCACCGCCGCTGCGGCTCCGGCCCGCTCGCTGTGGCGATCGCCGCCGGGCCGTTCGCGGCCGGGCCGCCGCCCGCGGCCGCCCCGACCTCCTCGCTCCGCCTGCATCTGGCCGCCGCCGGCGGTGCTGAGCGCGCGGGAGCCGGGCCGCCGCGGAGACGCCCTGGCCCCACCGGAAACGGGCCGCACGGAGGAGCTGCGAGCGAACGGCGCCCGGTGGCAGCGAGGCGCGGGGGTGCTGGGCCGGTATGGAGGCCGGCTGCGGCGGGGCGGGGCGGAGCGGCCGGGGTCCCCGCAGGTGGGGCCGGAACCCGGGCCCCGGGGAGGCCCGGCTGGTGGGGGATGTGCAGGGGGACGCCTGGAGGCACCAGAGGTTGGTGGGGCGCGGGGTGGGGGGGCCGTGGTCAGTAAAGGGACAAGTCATGAAACAAAGTCTGTATGGTATGAACTCATTTTTGTAAACAAAAAAACAAAAAAAAAAAGAACAAGCTTATTTTTGCATAAGAAAAGGTCTGAACAAGTATTGATCAAAATGTTAGCCTTGGTTAACTGTGTGCTGAGATTTCCAGTGGGTCAGTTTTTCTTTTTCAGCTATATAATCTACTGATTTTCAAGAATGAATGTGTATATTTAAAAATTATACTGAAGTCAGGGTTCAGGAGGAGGTATGGACGGAAAAATGGGGTGGGTGTCTCAGATGACAGGTGGACTGCCGCAGCTGGGAGAGAACGGTGCAAAACCGGGAGATGGCTGGGAGGGGCTTCGAGGTCCTCAAGAGAATTTTTGTAGAAATGACTCCTATAGCAGCTGTAGTATAGCTCACACCTTTTGAGCACATGAGTATTCAATTCTCATAACAGCCCTATGAGGTAGCTACTACTGTTATCCTTATTCTGCAGATGAGGTAACAGCCCCAGAGAGGTTGGTAGTGGTGGAACTGTCGGTCTAAGTCAGGCAGTCTCTTCAGTCCATCCTTCCAACCAAGGAGAAGGAAAGGGGAACAGTTGGGTGTACAGGTGCATGGAAGCCATTTTTAACTTTGTACTACAGAAATCACATGAACATAATGAAAACAAGGGGTAAAACGTCAGCCTAGCAAAACAAGGTTTTCTTCCTTTCCAGTATTTTCTAGTCCTTTCCTATAGCCATACATAGTTAACACTATTCATTGCTTCTAATTGTCTACTCTGGGTCAGGCTCGTTGTGATGTCCTGAAATTTAAAAAAAAAAAGACATTGTTCCTGCCCTCAGGTAGCACACTACCCACTAGGAAGATAATCCTGTAAACAGATGATTACAATAGAGTGTTGCTGAGTGCAGTGAAAGGGTCAAGGTCAAGGCCCAAAGAAGAAAAGTTAAACTGTGCTTAAATGGGTTACCCAAGGTTTCATGAGAAATAGATCCCCGACCTGAAGCCTGATGGTTGAGCAGGAGTTTGCCTGGTTGATAAATGGGAGTAGGGAAGCTTTCACAGGCAGAGGGAACCGTTAAAGGATTGTTAACTCAAGAGAAACACAATCTTAAAAATAGTGACACTTGTAGAGCACTCAGTATGCACCAAACATTGTTCTAAGTACTTCCCACATATCATTTCCTTTGAACCTCACAGCAGCCCTATGAGGTAAGCTAGTGTTATCCCCATTTTACAGATCAGGGATCTAAAACAGATGTTAAGTAACTTCCAAGATCCAATAGCTAGTAAGTAATGGAATGTTCTGAACCCAGAGTGATCTGGCTTCAAGGTCTACACTCTCAACCACTATACTCAGAAAATCATTCTGTGGAAGAGAATTAGAATTCTAGGCAGAGCCATTACAAAAGCACTGGAATAGTCCAAGCCAGAAGTATTTAGGGCCTGAATTGAAAGCCAAGGAGAGAGATACTAGGACAGGTAGGAGATGAGAGAATTAGGATTTCCTGTCCAATTGAACACGGGGAGGTCAGGAGTGATGCCCAAGTTTCTTGCTTGAATGACCAGGTAGTTAATTATGCCATTAGTTAAGAGAGGGAATACAGGGCTGAAGGAGGGGGATGTGTCAGGGTAGGTTGTCAAGATAATAATATTTAACATTCTGTATCATGTATATATATTATATATTCTATATTTTATGTTATTTCATTGTTAACTATTAAGTTAACACTTTTGTCAGTGGATGGTATTATTTCCCACACAGTACATCTATTTTCTCTTTTACCTCTCTTCTCCAGCCTTTCCCTTTTTTTATTCTTCCATCTCCTATTCCCCCCCCCCTTTTTTTCTTGTCTCCACTTGTGGAATTAAGACTGCCAGTGGCACTCAGGATTAAGGTATTCATCCCTATCCTGGGCTGTCAGATTCAATAGTCCCACCTCTAGAGAAACACCGAGCAACAGGAAGGTGGGAATAGTAATAAGAATTGTATCCTTTTCTCTGCACATCATAAAGAAGCTAACAGAAGATACAGACAGGTAGGAAAGGCACTAAGAAACCACTGGACAACCTGGACTTCATCCCCTTGGTGGCCAGGAAAGATAATGGTTCAGCACATTATCTCTTCCCAGTTCTGCAGTCAGTGATATAAAGTTGGTAGGTTGAAACAGGCCATCGTGGGAATTTTTATACCACAGAAATTGGCAAATTTCTGCAAATCATGGCTTATGGGGGAGGGGGGTCTTAGTCCATTTGGACTGCTATAACAAAACTGGGTAGCTTACAAACAACAGAAATGTATTCCTCACGGTTCTGGAGGCTGGGGAGTCCAAGATCAAGGCACTAGCAGATTCACTGTCTGGTGAGGGCCCAGTTTCTAGTTCACAGATGGCACTTGTGTTCTCACACGGTGGAGGGACAGAGGAGCTAGCTCTCTGGGATCTTTTTTTTTCTTTTTTTTTTAAAGAGAAACAGTCTTGATATATTGCCCAGGCCAGACTCAAACTCCTGGGCTCAAGTGATTCTTCCACCTCAGCCTCCAGAGTAGCTGGGACCACAGCTACTACTATAGGACTACAAGCCATGGGATCTCTTATAAAGGCACTAATCCCATTCATGAATGCTCCACCCTCATGACCTAACAACCTCCCAAAGGCCCCACACCCTAATGCCATCACATTGATGAGTAGGTTTCACATAATTTTGAGGGAGATGATTCAGACCATAGCAGTCGGGGAAGGAACATGGGAGAAAGTGGTTACCAGCACACCACTCGTTTGGGCTCTCACCAAGACAGAAATCCACGTATTAATCTCATAGACATTTGCACAAACCAGGATTCCTCAACCTTGGCACATTTAGGGCTGGATAAATGTCTGTTGTGATGGCTTACCCTGTGCATTGTAGAATGTTTACCAGCATTCCCAGCCTCTGCCCACTAGATGCCAGTATCAACCTCTCTTCCCCCAGTTATGACAACCAAAAGTGTCTCTAGACATTGCCAAATGTTCCTTGGGAGGCAAAATCAGCCTGAATGAGAACCACTAGCACAAATATATTTAACTATGTAACTATCCATCAAGAAGCCTCCAAAATTATAAGGTTGAAGAGCGCAAGGGCTTTCAGATTAAGCCAACTTCATTAGGGCCACCTTCACTGTGCTTTTCACTTAGTAGTCAATTTAAGACTCAATAACACTATTGAAAGGTATTATTATGCCTGTTTTACAGATAGATTTGTTTGTGGATAGTGATGTCTGACTTTTATTTGACATTTATTTTGCACCTGGCACTATTCTAAGCACTTTAAACATACTAACATGTAACCATCAAAATATCCCTATGAAATAAACACTATTATTATCCCTACATTATGGATAGGAAAACTAAGTCACAAGGAAGTTAAATAATTTGCTCAAGCTAGTAAGTGACAGAACTGGGATTCATACCAGGACAGTTTGTCCTTAAGTCTATGCTGCAGATGCCATCAGAAGTCCAGAAACTACATTACCCTCCATCGATTAATTCAGGGGTTTTTGTTTTGTTTTGTTTTTCCAATTCATCTGAGAGTGCTTAGGATAAGGAAAATTCTGAGGTTCCCTTCTAGGACTTCCTAATTAGAGGACACCACTAGCTAAAGTTCTTTTAACAAAGATATGGAGTATGCTTCATGTGGTTCTGATCCACATGGAAAAAGTGTCATCAAGGATAAAAATGCCACACAAGCACCTCCTACATTGTAAGCAACTAGAGCCCTTTGATTTCATAAATGAAAAAGGGAAGGAATATTTTCTGGTATTGCTTTTGCTTGAGAGTCCTGATTTTAAACATATGCCATTGCATGAATAGAAAATTCAGTTTTCCCTTGGGTAGGATTCATGATATCAAAACCAAATGCTGAATTACATAGGTAGCTCCTTAAGAAAATAAACTGTACTTTTTGCATATTTTTAATATATGTTTTTTTTTTTTTAACAGGAAGCCAATTCCTTAAAGTAGTGGTTTTCAAAATGTAGACCAGCAACATAGCATCACTTGGGAACTTGTTAGAAATGCAAATTCTTAAGCCTTACCCCAGAATCAGAAATTCCAGGAATGAGGCCCAGCAATCTGTGTTTTAATAAACCTGCCTGGTGATTCTGATGCATGTTCAAGTTTGAGAACTACTCAAGGTAGCATCTGAGCCTTCAAACATAATGAGAAAAACTCATAATTCCTAGTCTAAGACCATGGATCTTGTAGGCTCTCACTGTTTGATGTAAAGTAGATTTTATAATAGAACTAACAAAAAAAAATGCACTGTGCCTTTGCAAATATAAATTTCATGGAACAAGTACATCTTCCTGACTCCTCTTCTTAGGCAGATAGATGTTCTATGCTTAGTATAAGAACAATGAAAACTGGGAAACTCTGGTAAGGTTTCTCGAAAAGATGTCTTTTCATTTGCTACATGTTTTTTTAAGAGGCTTAGGCTGGAGTGCAGTGATGTGATCATAGCTTACTGCAACCTCAAACTCCAAGGCTCAAGTTATCCTCCTGCCTCAGCCTCCCAAGTAGCTAGAACTACAGGTGCTCACCACCACACATGGCTAATTTTTAAATTTTTTATATAATATATATATATATTTGGGGGGGGAGTGTAGAGGCAAGTTCTCACTATGTTGATCAGGCTGGTCTCAAACTCCTGGCCTGAAGCGATCCTCCCACCTCAGCAACCCAAAGCACTGGGATTATAGGCGTGAGCCACCACACCCTACTACGTATTTTTGAACAGCTGCACTCACTACTGAGGGGTGCTCATGGGCTACAGGGGACTTTTACATGAACTATTCCTTCAGCCCAGAATCCATGGCCTGTATTCTGGTGGAGATGAGGGTAAGTGAACAGCCTGTAAGGTCATATATAGTACTTAGGCTTCAAAGGCTGGGGCCAGGGGTAAAGAACTCCTGAAAATGAACAGAGCAAACTCCTAAAATACAGAATACATGACAATAAGCCAGGCGTGGTGACACAAGCCTGTAGTCCCAGCTACTCAGTAGGCTGAGGCAGGAAGATCCCTTGAGCCCAGGAGTTTGAGGTTGCTGTGAGCTATGATTGGTCCAGTGCACTCTAGCCTGGGTGACAGAGCAAGACCCTATCTCTAAAAAAACAAAAACAAAAACAAACAAACAAACAAAACTCCTATTGATTGTGAAGGAACTCCATGAGAAGAACAGGAAGGAAGCCAAAAGAAAAAAGAACACATGACAATATCTTCTCTTACCTTCTCTCTCCTTCCATCCTATCAGTTGCTGAATTTGCTTTCTATTTCAAGGAGAAATGGAAGCAATCAGGAAAGATTTCTAGCACTGCCCTCACTACAACTCCTAGCCTACCTGAACCTGTACCCGTGTACTCTGCCTCCCCGCCTCTTGCAGTAGAGGGGTCTCTGCTCCAGTCCGAGGCCAACGCCTCCATTACCGGACTAGGTTCTGTCCCTGCTCACCTGCTTGGGGACATCTCTCCAGCAAATGCCCCCACTTTTTCCTACACATCAGTTTTTACCTTCTAACAGACCATTCACATTAGCATACAAGCATGCTATATTTTTGCCTTAAAAAAAAAAAAAAAAAAAACTCTTGGCCCTAATCCTAATTCTAATCCAGTTTCTGCCCTATTTCTCTACTGCCTTTTATAGTTAAGCTCCTCAAAAGCACTCTTGCCAGTTCTCCTGCTCCTATTCACTCTCTCATCCACTCAAGGCTTTCATGCCCACCACTCCAAACAACTTATCAAGTTTCACTATGATCTCCATGTAACTAAATTCAATCTTCCCTAATCTTACTTGATTATCAGCCTCATTTGATACAGTTGATCACTCCCTCCACCTTGAAACATTTTCTTGTTGTTGCTTCCAGAACAATATACTACCCTTGGGAATTCAAAGATGAATATATAATCCTTGCCCTACATCTGTTGGGAAGACTTGGGCAATAGTTCAGTGCTTCTGGGCTTCCAGAGCCTTACACAACTCTTGTTTGCTGCAGTACTTCCCAGACTTTTGCATGTTATGGTACACATAGATAATAATATTTGTCCAGTACTCTGGAATAACAAGACTGCAAACAGAAGGGTACCCACGTAGCCACCCCACTGCCGGGGGTGGAAGGGTAGGGTACAGTTTACCCACTAAACGACTCTAGTTTATGCCTACTTGCAAAGCAATTCCACTTGTTTTCCTGTCCTATAATAACAATACGATTGTTTAATTTCCTCAGTTATAGACCTCTCTGTCACAGGAATTTGGTCTAAAGGCTTGACTTTATTCTTACATCCTTTTTCTTAGAACTGTAAGATTAACTTATTAAGTTCAAAGACTATTGCATATCTCTTTTATATGCCCCATAGCATCTAGTACAGTGGTGAACACAGAGTATATTCTAAAAAACATATCACATTAAAATCCTGCTCTAGACATTACTTTACAGACATTAAGAATTCATTTTTTAATTGCCTATATCTTTAGACAACATTTCTACTCTACCAATCAAAAGAAGTTAGATACATCATACTTCAAAATAGTTACCAAAAAAGCAAGTCCAGAACTTCCCTTACACATTCCTTCATTGGAAGTTCTTCCTAATATTTAATGCAATGTTACCACATGTGTTTTAAACCTACTTTCTCTTTATTTGTCCTTAAAGGAAGGAGGGGGAGAGCAGCTCGTCAATACTGTGCATGATAACAACATGAACTGGTTATGATGATGTCCCAGTATCATTGTATTGAAGATGCTATTAAAGTTTTCCACTGTAGTTGCTATAGAAACAGTGAAGTGTAGCAAGGACAGGTTCAGGCATAAAGCTGCTCAGAGAAAAGGTATTTCAGAAAAGCAAGGTCTAAGCTAACCTTATGCAAAGGCTCAGAAGCCATCAAGGCCACTGGAGAAGGAAAGGAATTCAGTTGATACACAGTGTTACCTTTTTTGGTTTTTATGTTGTTTTGCCTCATTTGTGACTTCTTGACAACAAAGAACAAAGAAACAATCTGCCAAGGTTGAGAACACAGAGGCTTTTATTACTGTGAGATTCTTTGTCTTCTGTTCAGCGGTAGAAAATAAACCTGGCTGATTACTGCTCTCTGCTAATGCTGGCACCCTATAAATAAACATACTCTGGGCAGTGGGGTGAAAAATGGGAATTTTAGAGCTTTAGTAACCAAGTAAGAGCTCCAAGGATCCCCACCCCCAGATAACCACTTACAATTCATTTGCCTCTGCAACTCCTGCCAAAAGTAAGAATTACCCCTCCATGAACACAATCTTTCACTAAAAAACCTCTTAATGATTTAAGGAGTTTATTGTGGAAGACCATCATGCCTGGAACTCAGTTTTCACACACAACTCTCACCCAAAATATGAAATCAATCTTTCAGTTGTGGAACCTACCTTATGTCCCAAATGACTTTGTGGGAAGATCTGTCCACTCCCAGCATCCCAGGAATCAGGAAAAAATCATTCTCCCAAAAAGTGAGGCAGAAAAAAAATGGGAGGAATAGAGAGAAGCAAAGCTGGATAGTTTTATTGATTTCAAACAGGAGAAATTTTTTAAAAATCCAAATGACTTTGGAAGGCAGGGGGGATCCAAACGTTACTGCACATTGCAGTTGGAAAATTCCAATTTAACAGCTCCTTCATAAGCTATGGGTCCCCTTTTCTAGGAACTTCAGAAAGTATCCTCAGCCCTGAGACTTAAAATATGGTTTGTGGATCGTCAGCATCAAGAGTACTCAGGAGGTTTTTAGAAGTGTGAACTTGCAAGCCCCACCCTTCAGTAATTTAACAAGATTCTCCAGGTAATTCAGACGCATGTTAAATTTTAAGAAGCACTGATTATAATCCTAGGGATTCTTCATTTGTAATGAGCACCCAGGTGATGTCAATATTGCTCGTGTATTGTCTGTACCTGGAGTAGCAAGGCTCTCAAGCAGTCACTGGTTCTCCACTCTGGTTGCACGAGAGAATCACCTGAGGAATTTCAAAATGAAGTGACACCTAAGTCTCTCCCACATATATTCTGAGTGAACAGACCTGGGATAGGGTCCAGACTAACTAGTACTTTTCAAAAGCTTCCAAATGATTCTAATGAACAAACGGTCTGTGCTGAGATCCACTTACCTAGACGACCCCTTTGTTTCATTTTCAACTCTGTAAGACAGGTAGAGCAGGTAGTGTTATACCTGTTTAACAGGTGAGAAAACTTAGGACTCAAAAATTAGCTGAGAGCTGCTTTCACTAGACTAACTTCCAAAGCTGCAAAGCAATTGCTATTTCCCTGAGAGGAAAGTTAAGGTCTAAAATTAATACAATGTCCATTGTGAGTCCATAGTAAAAGTCTGAAAGCATTTTAAAGGATAAATCATCTATACCAATCTCTTATTTCTATATATGGGGAAAATGAGGCCCAGAGTAAATATGTGACTTGTCTCAAATCACAAGATTTTTAACCAAAATAAGAACTCCTACTCCATACTCCTGGTTCAGTATGTTTTTTACTAAACTGCATTTCCCAAGTGTGATACATGGATTCCACAGGATATGAACAGATGTTCCTCTGAAAAAAGGTTAAACTAAGCCACCTCTGGGTTAAACCAAATTAAGTGTGTTTTCTACTGCAGGACCTCTCAACTTTCACTGGGCTAATGTGTCTTCTGAATCTCTCAGAGCACTATATAATATATGGTATTTTCTCAATTTATCTGACCTTGGAACCATTTTTTTTTTAATCAGTCATCTTGAAGTAGTCCCATTCTATGAGCAGACTTCAAGAAAGACTGTTAACCTTGGTTCTCTTCAGGTTGTTCTGCTTTAATGATTGGGAGCAGTTTATTATCCACCTAGAGGTAGAGCACCAACTATAAAACTAAAGGGAAAAGTACCATTAGCACCACGGAACATCTAAAAGAGCCATCTTAAGGTCATGAAAGTATTGCCTTATATTCCACTTCATCCCCTAACAGACCACGACTCAGGCTCACTCCTACAAGAGAAAGAGTCATTTTGATGTATTTTTTGCTGGATTGCTACTTCATAATGAACATTCTCCTGTGTCAGGCACTGGCTAAACAGTTAACATGGATAATCTCATTTAATCCTTAAAACAATCCTATGAAGTAGGACTCTTACTATCCCTACTTTAAAGTTAAAAAATCTAAGACTTAAAGAGGTTAAGTAACATGTCCAAAGTTGCACAGTAAGTAATGGAACTAGGTTTTGAACATGAAGCTGACCAATGCCATATTCAGTTGTATGATAAGATGTAAATTATTTTCTTTTCCATTTATCAAAGTGCTATTCCAGCCAGTCACGGTGGCTCATGCCTTTAATTCTAGCACTTTAGAAGGCCGAGGCAGGGGGATCACTTGAGGCCAGGAGTTCAAGACCAGCCTGAGCAAGAGTGAAACCCCAACTCTACAAAAAATAGAAAAATTAGCTAAGCATGGTGGTGTGTGCCTGTAGTCTCAGCTACTCAGGGGGCTGAGGCAGGAGGATCACTTCAGCCCAGGAGTTGGAGGTTGCAGTGAGCTATGATGACACCACTGCACTCTAGCCTGGGTGACAGCAAGACCCTGTCTCAAAAAAAGAAAAAGCCCAAAGTGCTTATTCCATTTGTCAGAGGGAGAGGAGTGGGTGGAGAGGAGAGAGATTAGTTTATTTTAAGGGACTGGGTCACATAAGCGTAGGGGCTGGCAAGTCTGAAACCTGTAGGCAGGCTTCAAAGCCAGCAGGAGTTGATGTTTCTGTCTTGAGTCCTAAGGCAGTCTGGAGACAGAATTCCTTCCTTTTTTGGGGACCTCAGTGTCTTCCCTACTGATTTCAATGTTAATCATTGTCTTAAAAATATCTTCATGGCAACATCTAGACTGGTGTTTGACCAAACAACTGGGTACTGTAGCCCAGCCAAGTGGACACATAAAATTAACCATCACACTATTGTCAAATAAAAAGATTATAGGAGGCCCTTATTTTGGACTAAATTCTTGAAGTAGGTCCCAACAGACCAGACTAAAACTCAAAATGGAGTCACCCATGCTAAAGTTCCAAGTCACCAAACTTAAACTGAGTTATCTGACCTTTGGAGAAATCAAGAGGGAGAAATAGCCAATTTCCCAAACAGGCCAGTTTAAATCTTTGATCAGCATGATAATGAAGTTCCCTCTGCTTTAATTCTAGTACCAAAAAAAAATGTACCCTAAAGTAACCTGATATTAACTAATCAGTTATTTTTCTATTGTCTGTCTAGAAGTAATTAATACACTCTTTGTTCTTTGCTGCTTCTTTTTTTCAGCCCTTCTCTGTCTATAAAGCCAACTTCTTCTGCTCAGCTCATTGGGACACTTATTTTATGGAATGAAATGTTGCCCCATTCTAGAATTGTAAATAAAATTGATTAAGATCTTTAAATTGGTTGTAATTTTGTCTTTTGACAATATATAATACACAAAGTCATAGAAATGTAAGTATCTTAGCTCCCAGAGTCCAATTTCCTTATTTTTTCAAGTGAGGAAACAGACAAAAGAGAAGTACCCAGGTTATACATATGCATTCACAGGAGTACATGCACACCCAAATTCCCAGAACCTTTCGTAAATGGCTCACTACCTTCTAATAAAATTAGGTGGAAAAATTAAATCCTTCCAAAACCCTACTATTTCTATTTTGAAGAATTGACTGGAAATATTCAGCAAGCAGTCAGATCATTTTACTACTTTTCTCCAAATTAATGCTCCCCAACACCTGGATGTTGCGATCATCTTCAGATCATATGGAAAGTCTGGAAATAGCTAACACAGCTGTCCCAGAAAGCACACTTTTCTCTCAAGTCCATGCTTGCCCCTCCTATCCCTGCCATCCTCTCCAGTTTCACCTCTCACTTCTCAGGTTTCCTTGCACTAGAAGCTGTGTTCCTATTCATTCCTCCCCTTTTGCCTCTGAGTTTACAAAAAAGCTCTTTGCCTCCGGATCTGAAGCACTCTGGTGCTATCCACCTCCCCAGCCTCCACCCACCTTTTGCCTGACACCCATCCATTCTTCAAGTCTTGGATTAGACGCTTAGATCTATTCCTCAGGAGGTGCTTCCCCACCCCCACTCAACTGGGTACAGCTGTGGCGTGCTGTACCCCTGCTATTTATTACCTGTTTATTTATCTATATCTCAAACTAGTGTCTGGAAGGCAGAGATCATGGCTTATTCTATGGTATCGCCAGCATTAGATCCTATCACATAAAGGACATTTAAATATTTATTGGGAGAAGAAAGGAAGGAAGAAAAGGAATGAATAAAGGAACTTCTGTAGGCCCTTTCTTGTACTGTGCAGCTTAGATCTGACAACTGGAAGACAATCTGTGATGGCATTTGCCAAGAGAATTGTAGGGTATAGAGGAACTTTGTCTTTTCAGGTGCCAGGAATCTTCACCTAGTGACCTGGCATCCTTGGGATTTGCGTTGATGGCTTTTAGGACATTGATAACACTGAGGAGTTATAGGTATCAGGTAACAGGGATAGAGGGGGACCAATAATGCTTTCTGGGTATTCATGGGTAACTTGGACTGCATGTGTTTAGGATGTAAAGGACAAGATTGCAAGATCAGGAAGTGGGGAGAAGAACCTGGTTTCTGGCACAAGACAATATCATCAATTACTACCTATTGAATTTGAGGCATTAGGAAAACATCCAAAATTACATTTGAAAATATAAAACAAGGCCCAGAAAACTATAGCCCTTTACAAATTTGTCATCCTTATGTCAATTACTATTATCAAAGGTTGTTAAGACAGCCAGTAGGCAGAGAGGTATACCCTGCTTGGTACTTTGAAGGTCATCAAAAAGTCTCTCCTCCCTTTACTACCTATTATCATGTCAAGGTGCTTGGAATTTGTAATTAAAGGGGTATTTGTTATATACCATCAAGTATATGTTATATGAACACATATCGCTGGAAGGAAAGATAGATGGTAGCAGTGGTTACCTCTGGGAAAGGGGGCTTTCACGGTCAGAGATGGGAGGGAGACCTATCTTCTACCATTTACCCTTTAGTACTCATTGAAATCTTTATCAGGTACATAGATTTCTAATCTACAAAAGGAAATTTCTTTTTAGTTTTAAAAGTTGGAATTTAAAAGGGGACTGATTAAACATAGTACATCCATTAAGTGGAATAATGTACAGTCATTAAAATGAAAAAAATATAGCTCTAGATGTGTTGATACAAAAGCTATACATGATTTGTTAAGTGAAAAACAAATTCAGAGTGTAAACATTAAAAATGTACCCACTTAAAAATAATTGCGTTTAACTCTTTATTCGTATATGCATAGGGAGAAAAATGCCAAAAGATATACTAAAGTGTTAGCATTGATTACCTCTGAAAGACAGAATTAGAGGGGACTTTTGTTTTCTAAGTTGTACATTTTGACATTGGCCGAACTTTTATGAGGAGTATATTACTTTATAATCAGAAAAAAAGATAACTTAAAACAGTGCTATGACATTGCAAATAGTCCAAGAATAGGGAAAGGGTCATTATCTTCAGCAGCTGGGACAAATATCAAACCCCTCCCCCAAGATGGAAAACCAGGTATGTACCTGGAGTTTGTGCGTTAGGGCAGGGGGAGTGGTACAGTATGGTCTTGGCTCACAACAGCACCTCCGTAATGTTTAATATGATCATTGAGATTGGGACTATAGAATAGATAGCACTTGTCTTTTTCCCCAGTGCATGACAGTCTAGGTATTTATCACCAGGACCTTAAAAAAGAATGTTTCTGCCCTTGAGGTCATTGCAATCTAAGGTAATTTAGCAGCCCTGCTTTCCTCTCTTTACTACTCCTCGACAATCCAATTCTTTTTCCCACTCCTTCACCTTTCTCTCTTCCCTGCCCCCTTTTTAAAAATTGCCACAAGAGGGCAGCAGCCTCACACTCAAGAAGGGCGCTAAGGCGTTGGTAATCACGGACAGCAAAAAGGACGATACCGTTATAACAATGTTATCAAAACTTTAGAGATTTCAGCATCTTGTTCCCAATATGTGTGTGGCCACGTGTAATATTCTGTTAGCAACTGTAAACAATGGGTGGAAGAGAAAGTCGTGCTGGTGAGCGGAGCTAATGTGTTCTCTCTTCCAGATGCTGGCCAAGAAGAGGTGAGACAGGAAAGAGAATGGTCTAGAACCTAAGACTTAATCCTAATGTAAATTCGTGCACCAGGATGGAAGGGGAATCTTACCACAATGTAACCACCATCAATGGCACCCCAGTAAACCACCAGCCTTTGGAACGCCATGGGTTGTGGGAAGTCATCACTATCGCAGCTGTGACTGCTGTGGTAAGCCTGATCACCATCGTGGGCAACGTCTTGGTCATGATCTCCTTCAAAGTCAACAGTCAGCTCAAGACAGTAAACAACTATTACCTGCTCAGCTTAGCCTGTGCAGATCTCATCATTGGCATCTTCTCCATGAACCTCTACACAACCTACATCCTCATGGGACGCTGGGCTCTTGGGAGTCTGGCTTGTGACCTTTGGCTTGCACTGGACTATGTGGCCAGCAATGCTTCCGTCATGAACCTGCTGGTGATCAGTTTTGACCGTTACTTTTCCATCACAAGACCCCTGACATATCGGGCCAAGCGTACCCCAAAGAGGGCTGGTGTCATGATTGGCCTGGCCTGGCTGATCTCCTTCATCCTCTGGGCCCCAGCAATCCTCTGCTGGCAATACTTGGTTGGGAAGCGGACGGTCCCACCAGATGAGTGCCAGATCCAGTTCCTCTCTGAGCCCACCATCACTTTTGGCACTGCCATCGCCGCCTTCTACATCCCTGTTTCTGTCATGACCATCCTCTACTTCCGAATCTACCGGGAAACAGAGAAGCGAACCAAAGACCTGGCTGACCTCCAGGGCTCTGACTCCGTGGCCGAAGCTGCCAAGAGAAAGCCAGCTCACAGGGCTCTGCTCAGATCCTGCCTCCGCTGCCCTCGACCCACCCTGGCCCAGAGGGAAAGGAACCAGGCCTCCTGGTCGTCCTCACGCAGGAGCACCTCCACCACGGGGAAGCCATCCCAAAGCACTGGCCCAAGCACCGACTGGGCCAAAGCTGAGCAGCTCACTACCTGTAGCAGCTACCCCTCCTCAGAGGATGAGGACAAGCCCACCACTGACCCTGTCTTCCAAGTGGTCTACAAGAGTCATGTCAAGGAAAGCCCAAGGGAAGAATTCAGTGCTGAAGAGACCAAGGAAACTTTTGTGAAAACTCAAACTGAACAAAATGCCTATGACACCCCAAAATACTTCCTGTCTCCAGCTGCTGCTCATAGACCCAAGAGTCAGAAATGTATGGCGTATAAGTTCCGATTGGTGGTAAAAGCTGATGGGACCCAGGAGACCAACAATGGCTGTCAGAAAGTGAAAATCATACCCTGCCCCTTCCCAGTGGCCAAGGACCCTTCAACAAAAGGCCTCGATCCCAACCTCAGCCATCAAATGACAAAACGAAAGAGAATGGTCCTAGTCAAAGAGAGGAAAGCAGCCCAGACCTTGAGCGCCATTCTCCTGGCCTTCATCATCACATGGACCCCTTATAACATCATGGTCCTGGTTTCCACCTTCTGTGACAAGTGTGTCCCCGTCACCCTGTGGCACTTGGGCTATTGGTTGTGCTATGTCAATAGCACTGTCAACCCTATCTGCTATGCCCTCTGCAACAGAACCTTCAGGAAGACTTTTAAGATGCTGCTTCTGTGCCGATGGAAAAAGAAAAAAGTGGAAGAGAAGTTGTACTGGCAAGGGAACAGCAAGCTACCCTGAAAAGCTAGCAACTCCTCTGAAAAGAATAATGACCATAGTCAATTTCCTCTGAGGATGGGCAGGCTGAGTCTGGTTTGTATATTTTTTAAAAAGACATCTGTCATTTTAAGCCCCTGAGGACTTTTGTAAAGGCTCAAGGTCTGTTGCCAAAAGGAAGGAGTCACAGCTGCAGCAATTGCTGTCATATTGAATGATTCTTGCCTGTAACCAAGGCCATCTGATGCCACTGGAGTTTGCCAATGAAGTAAAGCGAGACTCAAGGCCCTTCACAGGAGGAAGCACACTGGGTCACAATGAGCAATGGCTTAAGGAACTTTTGTCAACCTTCTGTGGGGAACCTTCCCCTGGGGAAACCTGTCTAGAGTTTTGTGCAGTATGTATGTGTCTGTGAAGTTGTCTTGTGCCAGTGAGAACCAGGAGACTGTAAATCAGTGTTACCTGTTAACAAAAGTGATTATTCAACTGGCTTCTAAGAATATATTTCTTCATAAACTGATCAGTATTTATCACACAGCTATTATGTGGTCTGTACTGTGGTATGTGTTCCTGTCCCTACATCTGAGTGTGGCTCTTTTTCTTCCCTTTTATAACAGACGCCAATTCCTGGTACTCACTGAAAAAATGCTGATCCCTACAGAACCATCCTTCCTCTGAGAATCCGGGGTCCGGAAGGACACTGAAACCTGGTCATGTCCAGTCCTTTAGAGGGGTTTCTGTTCTGCTAATAAAGATGATCAAGTCTCCACAGTCAGTTATTTTGGTTTTTACCAGGGGGATTTTTTTTCCTATTATCTAAACAAATATTGTGCATTCTATTTTTGTGCCCATTTGAACCCATTTATTTATGCTACGTCCTTAGGAAGACTAGTTATATAACAGCTCTTCACTGGGTAAAGATCTTATTCAGATTATTTAATCATAGTTCTCTTACATTGTTTCCAGAGGTCTTGCTTTCTAATCTCTTTACAAGGCAAACCTAAGCAAAATGTGGAAAATAAATTTGCTTTTGAACCTCTTCCAGAGCTCTTTTGCAGCCTCCAATTTCCTTCATTCAGATCCCCAATTCACAGCCAGGCACAAGCAGGTCACTGTGCTGCCTCCAGGCAGAAGTGCTGTTTCTGGGGGAAAACAGAGGACTTTCTTTTTTTATAGGTCCTTCAAATCTGGGTACAGAAATGACTGACTTATTCATTCCTCTCCAAATTCAAAGATGAGAAGTCCAAAAAAGCACAGTTGAGGGTCCAGTGAAGCGGAAAATGATCTGAAAGCTTTATCTTTAAAAACAGAGGGTAGGTCATAGTAATGCATAACAATAAAACAGTTAACGTGGGTGGGGCACAGTGACTCACGCCTGTAATACTAGCACTCTGGGAGGCCAAGATGGGAGGATCACTTGAGCTCAGGAGTTCGAGACCAGCCTGAGCAAGAGCAAGACCCCATCTCTACTAAAAATAGAAAAATTGGCCATGCATGGTGGCACGTGCCTGTAGTCCCAGCTACTTGGGAGGCTGAGGCAGCTGATCGCTTGGGCCCAGGAGTTTGAGGTTGCAGTGAGCTACGAAGAGGCTACTGCACTTTACCCAGGGTGACAGAGCAAGACTCTGTCTCAGAAAAAAAAAAGAAAGAAAAAGAAATCTTTAAGTATATATAAACAAACGGAATCTAAGATGTTTCTTTGATAAATTCTGAAAATAAACCAATGTGCAAGAAATTTAAACTATAAAAGGGTGTATAAAATTACTAAAAGGTCCACAGAGAAAACAGTAGCACAGTACACAAGGATTTTAAAGATGGAGCACTCCTGTCAGACAGAAACTTGTTATTTAACCTGCAGCTGTGTTTAAAAATCACCAGACTTCATTTCACTTAATGTAGGCTAGGTCTTTTTCAGTCCTTGTTTGCTAAGGGGATGGAAAAACAGCTGGTTTAATTGTCCTGGGAGTTAGGACAATTACTCCCTACCTGAGTATAGGAGACCCACCCACTAATAAGCACACCCAGCCTCTTACATGCAGTCCCAAGGAGGTTTTTGGGTAGCAGAATCTCAGGCAGGACAGGGCTGGTCCACTCAGGCCTCTCCTGCAGCTCTATAGGGATTTGACATTGAGATGAAACATCTTGGAAGCGGTGTAGCTGCTGAGCCTTTGTGAAGGGCAGGTTGACACCTGCCAAGAATTTGATAGAGAAAATTAATTGGCTCATTTCTCTAGGACGGAGGCTCTCAGGCCTATGTGATGCCAACAGGGTGTGACTTCATGAGCAAACCTGCTCCGCCAGCTCCAGATAAACAGTTGATTCTTTTTGTTTAAGGCTTTGATTTCTGACAAAAATGAAAATTCATTCATGAGAATAGCACTTTAAGGCCGTACTGGGCATTCGCCGTTCCCAGTAAAGAGAGAAGCCAATTCAAACAAAAGAATGCAAAATGGGGAGTGTGCACTCCACAATTGCTTAGGACTTAGCCTTTCTTGTGCATCTTTTGTAAAATTAAGAGGCCTATGCTTCCTTCTTTATGAAAGCAGCCAGTTTTGCTGACTATCTATGTCGCTTAACAGAGACAAAAAATACCCCAGACTACTAGGGACAACTAGACTTCTGTAGAAAGGGCCTCTAGTGGGGTCCTCAGAATGAACAGACCCAGTTGTAAACTACAGGGACCTGGCATGGGCTGACTTCAGATCTTAGGTCTTCTATGCCCCCAGTCTTCAAGCCCTGTCTATGGTTAACTGTGTACAGCTTTGATGAGTTACCTGTTGGATGCTGTTATGTTGCTAACATTGTAATTTGTTTCTTCTTGGCTGTGAATTTGATGGCTTGTCAGGGAATCTTTGTTTTCTGTACAATTTTTGGTTAAAGCATTTTGTTAATATTTCTGGCTTCTGCTTTGCTCCTTTGGTGAATGTCTTTTGAGAACAATGCTGATGCCAGCTCTTTGTAATTGTGAAATCTGTACCTAAACCTCTGGATTGGAACGCCCAGTTGTCTACTGTAAATACTGGAATTACAGCAAAGGATATGGGGACTGGCCTGCTTTTATGTATTGTACTAGCACTATTCTACACATTAAAGAAATTTAACCACAGTGGTTCAATGCAAAACTTTTAAATAAGAAAATGGTTTCAGGTTAGCTTGTTAAATCCATCTATATTAGGGGCCCCACCCACCTTTGTGCAGCCTGGCCTTTTAAGAACACAGGGGTTGAAAGCCTTTCATGGTGCTACCCAGGAGGCTGAGGCAGGGGAGCCCTTGAGGCCAAGAGTTCAAGGCTGCAATGCACTGTGATTGTGCCTGTGAATAGCCATTGACCTCCAGCCTGGGCAAAAAAGCGCAAGACCCTTTCTCTAAAAAAAATGTTAAAAAATTAATTAAGAAAAAATGTAATAAAGAGAGAGGTTGGTACATAATAGAGACATACGTCCCTCTTGATATCTTTTGTGATTCCCCTTCTCCTCTCACTTACCAATGACCCAATTAAGATTAAATAATGATGATGAGATCTGTGACTGAAATGCTTCCCTCTCCCTCTAGGACAAGGGAGGTGGGGCAGACCTCAAATCACTGCCCTTTAACGGATGGAGACTTTGTACCAGACAGAACAGCAGCATTTCCTCTTCAGCTATTTAAAGAGTTGGTGCCCCAGGCACCTCATTTCCATGGTAAGTGATCCTAATTTCCACCCCATGTCATTTCACCAGTAAAGTTCAAAACTATATAAAATCTTGCCCAATAAGGACCCCAGAATGAGAGTGAGAGGGAGAAGAGAAATAATTTTAAGTGTCAAGGAAGGAGGCAGAGGCAATTTTTTTAAAAAAAACAAACTTTTTTGAAATCATTTAAAACTTACAGAAAAGTTGCAAGAATAATACAAAGAACTCCTCTAATCCTTTACCCACATTCTGCACTTGTTAACATTTTGCCACATTTGTGCATACTCTGTGTGTGTGCATCCAACCATCTGGGAGTAAGTTGCAGACATCATGATCATTTACCTCCAAATACTTCAGTGTGAATTTCTTAAAAACAAGGACATTATTTTATATAACCACAATACAAATATAAAAACTAGGTCATTTGACAGTGCTGCAATATTACTATGTAATCTACATTCCATACTCAAAATTTTACTAGTTGTCCAAATGATGTTTATTATAAAAATTTCCTTTTGAGTTTAGAATCTAATCCAGGATCACACACTGCACTTAGTTGTCATGTCATGTTTAGACCTTGGTTTTATTGTTTGTTTTTGTTTTTGAGACAAGGTCTAGCTCTGTTGCCCATGCTAGAGTACAGTGGCATTATCACAGCTCACTGCAACCTCAAACTCCTGAGCTCAAGCAATCCTCCTGCCTCAGCCTCCCAAGTAGCTGGGACTATAGGCTCACCCCACCACGCCCAGTTTTTTTTTTCTATTTTTGTTTACAATTATTTTTTCTTAAGATTGAAGGGAGGCTGGGCATAGCAGCTCATGCCTGTCATCCTGGCACTTTGGGAGGCTGAGGCAGGAGGATCGCTGGAGCCCAGGAGTTTGAGGTTGTAGTCAGCTATGACACCACTGCACTCCAGCCTGGGCAACAGAACAAGACCCTGTCTCAAAAAATAAATAAATAAATAATTGAAGGGACATAAATTACTACGTTTAATTATTTCTTCTGTTAATTCTTTTTTTTTCATACAGCATAGTTAATGTTCATTTGAAATCAGTTTGGTTTATGTTTATATTGAATTTTAGAGTTTTCCTCCATGATTGTTGATTAAATTTTTTGAATAAGTTAAATATTAATGGTGGTAAAAGTCAAAACTATACAAAAAGATACCCTCAGAGAAGTGTCACTCTATCCCCATCGTATTCATCCTATTCCGACTCTCCCCTAGAGGTAACACATTTCCTTCAGTCTCTGGTTTATCCCTTGTCTCTTTTTTTTAACAAACTCTTTTAGCCACTTTTGCATCCATATTTTAAAATACCATGCATATACTTTTATTTTGATTTTTTTTGTTTAAGAAAATATCTACTGACTTTCTAGCATGAAAAATAACTCTTACATAGTGATGACTACTTCCACTTCCCAAACACCCATCCCTCTCGCCCTCAATTGGTAAAGCTGTGCATACATGAGTACCTCTGTGATCACTTGGGTACTAGGTGCCAGAGCTCTCCATCAAGCTAATGATGTGTAGAACAAGACACCGTCTATAGTATCTTCTTGGAGCATATCCTGATACTGAGAGCTATGAAGACAACAAGTAGAACAAGTTGAACAACTCTGGAGACATTAAGTAATAACAGGCAAAAGACTGACACTGTTAAATATTCACATTAAACTCAAAAGGGCACAGTCAGCATTATCCTGCAATGGACTGCATTGTCCCCCATTTCTCTTGATGAATTAATGCACGTGTGGGAGAGCTACAACCTTAAATTTATCTGTGATCTGTGATTAGGTACAGAAAGCCGAGGCCTAGCTCTGTTCACTGGGTTTGACCATCATCCTCTGTTAGTATGCTTTATGTCAATGTATCCAAAAAGTCCTAACTTCTTTTATATGGCTCTTGAACAAAGCTTACACCACCAGATGCCTCCAAGGATGCCCTCATGTTCCTGCCAAGAGTAGTTCTCCAAAAGGTGTCATTGTCCCAGTCCTTGGGAATGATTTTCTGGAGAGGGTTATCTTGTGTAAATGTATCTGCAGTGGTGTCCTAGTAAAGGAATGAGCACCCTTACCTTCAATAAGGAACTGCTCATACTCAACTCACTTATGCCCAATATCACTAGCTGGGGAGTTGGTGTTTATTTTTAGTAGTTCCACATGTATTTAAAAACAAGTTTCTACTCCAGCCACTTTCAATCTAAATCTATGAAGTTATTGATCATGATGTACTAAGTATGCCATGATCTCCCCACTATACCATACAGTAGACTTCAGTGGAAAAGACCACAGGCTGGAAGGTGGCAAAGAAGAAAAGGTAATACAAATTTAAACTGGTATTTGGAGGACCACTCTTCTCCCTGAAAAACTAGATTTCCATGAATGGAAAGTCCTTTGATGGGTCCTTTGGTAACCAGAAGTTAGGGCCTATTCAAAAGAGTCAGAAACAAAATGAAATTGTTAACTCAAAACAAAAAAATACTAGGTTTTGTTTTATATTCATTACAATATATTTTATAACATAGTCATTAATATAATAATATATATTATCTTGGAAAACAAATAAGCAAATTTAAAAAGTACCTGTAATTTTACCACCCACAGATAACCTCTGCCAAATATCTTAGCGTCTTTTCTTTTTTTTGTACAAGCACATACTTTTTTAAACACACAGAGCTGCTAAATACTGTTCAGCACTCCTCATGCTCATATCTTGCAGAAAATATCTGACCATTCGAAGTCTTCAAAAGCAGAAAATCATAAGGCTTCATGTAACATTAGGAGTTCCTACCCATAACTAAGTGTAAGTTACATGATTACTTCTGTCCTTTCCCGTGTCTGTTAGATGCACCCGGTACAGTTTGGTCTAAAGGGATTATTACCCTCAGGAATTCTTGAGAAGGACCAATTACTACCTGGAGGGATTTCTTAGAAAAACACTTATAAAATCTACTTTTTAAAATAACAGTATTAGTTTCCTAGGGTTCCAGTAACACAATTCCACAAACTGGGTAGCTTAGAACAACAGAAATTTACGGTTTCACAGTCTGGAGGCCAGAAGTCTGAAATCAAGGTGTCAGCAGGGCCATGTTGCCTATGAAGGCACTAAAGAACTGTTCCAGGCCTCTCTCCTAGCTTCTGGTAGCTTCAGGTGTTCCTTGGCTTTTAAACGGCCACCTCCCTGTGTCTCTTCATATTATCTTCCTTCTGTGTATGTCTGTCTCTGTCTCCAAATTTCCCCCTTTAATAAGGACATCAGTTACATTGGATTAGGGTCCACCCTAATGACTTCATTTTAACTTCATTACCTCTCTAAAGACCCTATTGCCAAATAAGGTCACATCCTGAGGTACTGGGAGTTATGACTCCAACATATCTTTTTGTGGAGTACACAATTCAACCCATAACAATATTCAAGCAAGAAAAACATTTTCCTGTTTTATAGCTGAACAAACTGTAGACCAATGCTGGATAGTACTGAATGGGAAGGATTTCAGAACCACTACTGAGAAGATACACAGTATCCTCAACTCCGTCACAGACCCCAAGGCAGTCTCCACCAGCATGGGACAGTTACTTAGTATTTTTCAATATGTTTGCCTCTGTTCTCCTGGCCTGAAAAAATTCAAGAAACTAAAAATATGGAGCCAGATTTTCAAAGCTCCTTCTATGTGCATAAGGAGCACCTCTAGAAGCTTTAGGCTCACACATCTTGAGCTTAGCCAAGGGTATATATGCTCTCTGAAGAGTCCAGCTCAAAAATTCCTCAAGGAAGATTTTTCTTCCTAAATTCCCAGCATCACCTCTCTGGAGCCCTGAGGGTTTAAATCTCAAAATAGGATGAAATAAAGACCTTAGGCTATTTATTTTCTATAACCAGGATGAATGGACCATTAACTTGATCCTGACAGATTTCTTAAGACATTAAAGTGGCTCCACAGTGTGACTTGAAAAAAAAAAGTGTTAAATAAAAGCACTAGGGTTTTATTCCAGCAGTGAATAGATTCTATTCAAAATCAGTAACCCTTTTCCATTTTCACCCACAATCATTTCTTTTCTTTCCTCTACTTGTCACTGGAGCCACCTTCTCCAAACTCCTCAAAACTTTCCATCCTCTTTCCTTCACCATCTTTTTATACCTAAGAATCATCATCTGGGAAACCTGATTACTGTGTTGTTTGGTTACTCATTTGTCAGCAAATAGTTACTGATCTCTGTGGAAAGCTTGGGGATGTAGAGGGGGACACGACTCTGTCCCTGCCCTCCCGGAGCATAGACTAACAGAATGACGGACGGAACAACTGCAATACAAAGAAAATCGCTCCAGTGGTGGCTGAAGACCCTGCTCCTCCCCAAGGACAAATCTTTCCCTTCTCTGGGCTCCTTTTTCCCTGCTCTTTGGCACAGAAGGGAAACCAGCAGTGAAGCCTGGACCACAGAGGGTAGAACCCTAGCACGTTTGAAGAGGGCGGGAGAGTGAGGAGTGACAAGGTGAATGTGGGCTGCATCCAGCATTCCACATAGCCGCCGTCATGAGCACAGCTCTCTCGTCTTCCCGCCCCCACCCCCACTTTGGTTCCCAGTTCCTGGGCCATATGCCAAGGGACTATGTTCTTCAGAAAGAAGACTTGCCATGTCTGGATATACTCTAACCTTCTTATTCCACAATCTGACTCCTTCTCAAGGGAGGAGTAGATGTCAGGTAGAAATACAGAAATTAGAGCTGTCCATAGGATTCTTCAAGGACACTTTCAAAATCAAATACACACAATCACACACATACTTACCTACACACAAGTTGAAGCAGTGAAGACAGGAAAGGGTCTCACCGCGGGAGCAGCTGGTTCCGAGCAGGAGGGCTGAGAGCCTGCCACAAGAGAGGCGCCCTCTGAGGGTCTTTGAGGAAGAGTAGAAAGCTCCTTTCCAACCAATGCCCGCCAGCTCCGAAGAGGATGGAGGGACAGAGAAGCCATCTTTACGTCACTGGCCTCTGCTGGGCCACGTCATTTAAAGATTTGAGGTCGAAAGAATTAAAAGTAGAATTACCATTTGACCCAGCAATCCCACTACTGGGTATTTACCCAAAGGAAAAAAAGACATTTTATAATAAAGACATCTGCTCACGAATGTTTATAGCAGCACAATTCACAATTGCAAAGATGTGGAAACAACCCAGGTGCCCATCAATACACGAGTGGATTAATAAAATGTGGTATATGTATACCATGGAGTATTACTCAGCAATAAAAAACAATAGTGAATTAACACATCTGGTAATATCCTGGTTGGAGCTAGAGCCCATTCTTCGAAGCGAAGTGTCACAGGAATGGAAAAACAAGCACCACTGGTACTCACCATCAAATTGGTACTAACTGATCAACACTTACATCACACAGGGCAATAATATTCATCAGGGGGCGGGCAGGCGGGAGGGGGCGGAGGGGATGGGAAAACTCTCACTGAATGCATGTGGGGAGCGCAGTTTGGGGGATGACCACGATTGTAGCTCTGACACGGGCAGTTCAGGGGCAATATATACAGCCAAAGTGTTGTACCCCCATAATATTCTGAAATTAAAAAAAAATTAATGTTGAAAAAATAAAAATAAAAAATAAAGATTTGAGGTCAGGCCAGAGGTGGGCAGGGAGCAAGGCAGGCGGGAAGGCAAGCCTTATTTTTCTTCCAATTAGCATATTCTCTCAAAGTTTCTAGAATTCTGAGATTTCTACTAAAGATTCTAGGCTTTTTGGCAATGATTTTCATATCCTATAGTTTGCTCCAAGATCTGTTATCATTATGTCATGGCCAGGTTACTATGGATAGTCACAGCCAGGTTCAGGTCTCCAGAATTGTGTGACTTGCCTATGGCAATCAAATCTATTTTAGGTGCGCTAGGGGGCAATATTTAAAGGAAGCTTATAGTGAATCCTTTAGTATAGTGAAAAATCACTTCTAGGCTTCAACTGAACTCAATTGCTGAGGCTAAGGGAAAGAGCCTTATGACTTCATCATTTTACTTTACTTTATTTACTGTTAATGTTCCTTAGCCATAGTCACTGTTACACAAGATTGAAACCCAAGTTGGCCTGGCTCCCAGTCTGTGTTCAAGTCTACCTCACGGTCTCAAGCGTCCTGGACCGCCATACACAGGCCTTTCCTTTATGATTTGTCCTGAGGAAGACAAGGTGTGGCCCACTGTAAGAATCCAGGCCTGCAAGCATCCAGGCAGCGTCTGCCTACCTTTCCAGGCACGCGCCTCTCTTCTGGAAGTGTGCCAGCCGTACTGTGCCTGCAAAAGCCGGCCTCTACCCTCTCCCTCCAGCTCAAACTGGGAGTGCCTTGCTCTTACCCACTTCTCAGCCTCAGCCTAGTTAATTCCCGGTATAGTCTTTCAATCTTACCTCATATGTCACTTTCCGGGGAGGTGTTCTACATTTGCTCTCTACCCATCCATCCAGGCTCCCCACTGAGGAGCTTTATAGGAAATTTTTCCTTGGTATCATCTATCAGGGTTTCATTATATACTTGTGTGTGTTTGGTTAAGTAATGTCTGTATGAGCTCTGAAGCCAGAGTTCATCTATTTTGCTCATCACTGTGTCCCCTCACCTAATAGCGCTTGGCACATACATGGTATAGGTGCTTCAGGACATATTCTTTACTAAGTATCTGCATACCTGAGACAGGAGATGGTTACAAGACAGGGTTCCTGGTTTTTCTTTTTTCCCTGCATGGGTAGTATTTTTATGGTTCCCTAAGAAATAGAAAATTAATTCACCATGGGTCTCTTGTTTCTATTCTTGTCTAATGATTTGGGTTGGAATCCCAACAATATATGATAGAGATATATGTGTGGCAGCTTCCCCAGAATTGTTTTAGAGGAGAGATTAAGATTCCTCCTACCCTGCCTTGAGGATAGGACTGTTGTATTACTAGTGCTTTATAGTCCAAGGAGTTTACAGTCCAGAGAGGGAAGTCAGAGAAGTAAATACGTAATCCAATAAAATGAAGTGCAATGATGGGGTAAGAACAGGCATGAAGGGAGACAAAGAAGATCTTATCTGAGCCTCAGAGTCATCTGGAAGATTTCTTTTTTTTTTTTTTTTTTCCTTCTACTTTGCCTTGACTTGAAACTCAGCATCTGGAAGATTTCTGTAGAAAGTGACTTCTACACTAAGTCCTGAAGAAGATGTAAGAGGTAGAGAAGGGAAGGGGTAGGGGTGGGTGGAGAGTTGAGGTGAAGAAATATTCAAAAAGGCCCAGAGGTGAGACAGCATGCGTACACATGTACGTGGAAAGGATGTGGCAAGAAGTGAGTCTAGAGAAACTGCAGTCAGGGGCCAAAGATGATTGTTCTGAAGTCTGTGGAGTCAACAAAGGGTTTTGGGGTTTTTTTTGCTTTGTTTTTTTTTTTTAAGACAGGGTCTTGTTCTGTTGCTCAGGCTGGAATGCAGTGGTGTCATAGCTGACTACAACCTCAAGCTCCTGGGCTCCAGTGATCCTCCTGCCTCAGCCTCCCGAGTAGCTGGGACTACGGGCACGCGCCACCATGCCCAGCTAATTTTATTTCTACTTTTTGTAGAGACGGGGTCTCGCTTTCGTTCAGGCTGGTCCTGAACTCCTGGCCTCAAGCAATTTTCCCACCTTGGCCTCCCAAAATGCTAGGGCTACAGGCGTGAGCCACTGTGCCCAGTCAACAAGGGGTTTTAATAGGTGAAGGACACCATCAGATTTGCCTTTTACAAACATGTTTAAGACTAGTGTCTCCAGCACCAGGCACCAGAAACTATGACTAGCACTACTTTCTCTTGGAAGTCAATTTCTCTTATCGCTCCTTTTCTCTGAGGAGTGTTTGGAAGGAGAGAGGCAAGTCCCTAGAACATGCCAATAGATGTAGGCGGGCACAGGTTGGAAGAGATGTATGGGGCTATGTGCCAATTAGGGGCATATTAACATTTAGGTTTTTTTAGTTTAGCTTGTGAAAAAAGCACTATAGAAAGTAGTTAACATCGTTTGCTCTAGATTAAGACCACTTACCCGCTGAAGAGCTTGGGAAATTTTTTAACCACTGTTTCCTCATTTGAAAAGTAAGAATAATTATAAACTTTTATTGAAGACTTATATGCATGATCTCACTTATGTGTGGAATCTAAAAAAGCCAAACTCATAGAAGCAGAGAATCAAATGATGGTTGTCAGAGGCTAGGGGTTGGAGAAATAGGAAGATATTGATCAAAGGGTACAAACTCTCAGTTATAAGATGAACAAGTTCTGGGGATCTAATGTACAGCAGTAGATGGTGGATGTGTTAATTAATTTGACTGTAGTAATCACTACACAATGTATATCAAATTATCCCATTGTACAACTTGAATATATTTAATCTTTGTCAATTAAATATTTTTGAATTTTTAAAAAGGGAATGGAATAAATTATTTATTTATATATGGAAATGTTGATTTCAAAATTACCTAGAGATACGAATACAGATATGAATATATACAGATATGAATCAATAATTACTAGTTTATTAAATTTCAGTGGAATTAAATGCCTTGTCAACAGTTTTCTATTAGAAATGCTGTGTACAGCTAGTTTTTATGGCTCTACCCATTCCTCCAGTTTATAGCTTGACCTTAATTTACTCCTCCCTCTTCTCAGGTTTGCTTGCCTGCATGGTTCAATCCTACCAGACAGAAGCCACATAGGGAAAGCTCCAGTTACCCTATGCTCCCATAATAAGGGTATGTTACTGTGGATAAAAGAGATAAGTTAATACTCGGTGCTATTTGGGGGAAAGGGGTTTGCTTTAACACTTCATCTTCTTTCAAGAATATAAAAACAATATCCATAATTTAAGGGCAACATCCGAATTTTCCAAAAGATACCTTTAAGTTCTCCTGAATAACATAACCATTTTTACCAACTGAATGTTCCCACATACCTTACAAATTAAAAAAATAAATGACTCTAAATAATGCAAATAATCAAAATGCAGAACTCAGTACAACTAGGTCCCGTCTCAACATACTCCTTGAACTGAATTAAAAGACTCAGTCACTAGCTTCTGTTGTGTTCCCTGAAACTAGTGTTTAGCGGCATTTTTGTTGGGTTTAAATACACAATGGTACATCCATGAGTTTAACCATGCAAAAGTATGCCTATATGGGACCGAAAGGCAATAAACAAAAATGAAAATAGTTGTTTTAGATTTTGTTTATAATGTTTATTAGAAAGATTTTCAATAATAGATTTTTTTAAACAAAAGGAACTTTAGTTGAGCACAAACAAAACAAACAAACAAAACAAAAATTCCTGAAAGTCTGAGTGACTACTTATATGAAAAGCTCTCCTTTATCTTTATTAACATTGCTTATGGGTCCCTTGAAACCCAACTACTGAAAAGTGTCGTATGATTACTTCTTCTCTCCTGTCAGAGGAAACCTAAGGGAAAAATGATGAGATACTTTTCAACTCTAAGTAGGTTAGGTATAATCCTGAATCTTTTCCAAACATTAACCAGATGCAGGGTGAATACTAAGGTTTTGACTGTTTGAAACTTGGGAGCAATAGATCTATCCTGAAGAAATTATTCTGGGCACTTAAGACTTTCTGGCAAGAATACGCAGCAAAAATGAGACTGGGTCAAAATTTGAATTTGAGATCTCAAAAAGAAATTTATGAGTCTAAGCCAAATTCTTCAATTTACAGATGAGGAAACTTGAGGCCCATTTATTTATTCTACCAACAAATTTTTATTGTTGTGTCTACATTCTCGATGCTGGAGAATACCACAAAGAACAAGACAAGACACAGTCCAAGGAAAGTGACTTGCCTAACGTCACAAAGCAAGTTAGCAGCTAAACAGGGGCTCTTTGCACTAAACCCCATATTGTCTAATAATATACAACCATTTCTACACCTGTAAGCACCCTAAGCATCTGATGAAGGTCTTCAGATAAGATTTTCACATACAATTGATGTAATAAAATTTCATCAAGGGTATATATTATATTCAGAGGTAATATGATAAGGGGTATATATGATATAAGGGAGATATATTATATTCAGATGTTAGAATCTATGTAAAATAACCACAATTTCTTAATTAGCATGTGAAATGGCAATTTCCTTGGAAGTGCTTTTTAAGTTCTTGGTCATTAGGTATTCCATATACAAATTATGACAATCCAAATTATGAAATTTTTAATGATTTCAGGTCATATAACTATGACTCTTACTATATTCTGTCTCCTTCGAATTATAAAGGAGAATGTCACATTTTTTTCACTTAATGCTTAAGTGAAAATTAGAACACTAATTTTAAGTGAAAATTAGAATACTAGCTGAATAAATAACATTCAGCTAGTTCAGTTCTAACATTTTATTTTCAATAAATGACTCAATTTAAAAAGACCTAGTTCTACCATTCATAATTATTCATAGCTTAACCAGTTTGGTAACATTAGTGTATATAATACAAACAGAAATACAGTTAATTGTTCTGTATCAGAACCTATTTCTTTAAAGGAAAACTTATGTACCTCATTTCAAAATGAACAATGGCACCTAATACAAAAGAGAAAATAAAGTTTGGAACCAACTCTTCTTTCTTTTGTTTTTGTTTTTTTGTTGATTTAAAAACCTTAAGAAAGCAATAGGGGAGTTCTTTAACGCAGGAGAGAATAGGAGCCTTCTACTAGAAGCAATATTGTGGCCTGAGAATTCCCTTTTAATTAAAACAACCCAATAAGGAAAAGGTGTGAAATTTTGTAACTTATAGAAATAAAAATTTTTGAGATACTCCTGATTGGAAAGTAGTAATTTATCTTCCAACAACTCTGAGAATCTATGATGAGAAAGATGAGGGGATTTAAAAGCTACCTGTGCTATACTCCTAGTAATATAATATGGAGCTGTAAGTTTGATTTTCTATCCTTAGACTCTATAAGCCTCTCCAACTACTGCACTTCTTCCCCCTGGCCATTCATTCTGTTATTATTTGTCCTTCCTCCCTACATAATAAGCTCTACTGAGGACAGGCACTTGGATATTATCAATCTCTGTATTCTACCTTGGCTCACAGCACATAGCTGGTATGTAATAACTGTAAACTAATACTATAGATGGTAACCAGGATTAAAAAGTTGATAGGGTCTATTCTGATTCATATATCTAAACTCTGAAACTAACTGTAATAATAAAAAATTAAAACTAAATCAAGAACATGTATTTCCACCTCAAATATCAGGGAATGTTAAATGGCAGGGCAGGGCTAAGAATTTTTGAAAGGTATGGCCACACAAAAAACGATGATGCATGCTGTTCTAAAAATAACCACTTCTTTTTAAACAGGAAAAGTCAATTTCAAGCCTCAGATAATGAAAGACAGAAGAAAATTGTCAGGAAAGAAAGATACATGTAAAAAAAATGACAAGATAATTTGATCTCTGGATTAAGACTTGTTTTAATATACATAATGTATAGTACTTCATATAATTTATTAATGTCATTTTCTATAGGACACTGTAATTAATTCAGTGACATCAATATTGACCTCATACAGACGAAAGATGAAAGCTGGGTTTTCTTGTGTGCCAAGTACAAAACATGTGCTAAAAAGTTAACATATACAAGAGTTGTAAGAGATCAACTTTCAGGATGACTCAGGTTTACAGTAGTTGCTTCACATGATTTTCCCTCAAGAACTGGATGCCACCCAGTGTTGCCATGTTTGTGCAAATGCCAGCTGTGGACCATCTGACTACCTCCTTTTGCCAGCCCCACTTTTGCCTGTTTTACTGCTGCCGCTGCTAGATTTGCCAGATGATTTTGAAGAGAAGAGTCTTGTCATGAACTCAGAAACATCAGGCAATTCATGGTTGGAATTCAGCATATTCATTGACTGCTCCATCTCCTGTAGGGAGACAAAGCACAATAAGGCACTGATATGAATGATTTCTTTGAGTCATTTAACTACTCAAAAAAAAAAAGGATTTTTTTTTTGCAGACAAAGGATCTCGCTATGTTGCCTAGGCTGGTCTCGAACTCCTGGGGTCAAGCGATCCTCCTTCCTTGGCCTCCCAAAGTGCTGGGATTATAGGCATGAGCCACTACGCTGGGCCTATTCATAGGTTTTAAAGAAGATTCTTTTACAAGTAAGGCCAGGAAAAGAAACATTTTAAACGTAAATCAAATACGTTAAGATGTCCTAATAATCAAGAATTAAAAGTATATGGTAATAGGTCT
Source organism: Daubentonia madagascariensis (assembly GCA_023783475.1). NCBI lineage: Eukaryota > Metazoa > Chordata > Mammalia > Primates > Daubentoniidae > Daubentonia > Daubentonia madagascariensis. The sequence goes on along the minus strand of JAKFHU010001436.1, from coordinate 461,761 downwards.
TGAATCCCTGCAAAAATATATCATTAACTCCATTTTTGAATCTGTTCATTGTGAAGCTCTTGAATCAACAACTTTTATGTTTACTATGAGCAAAGCACTTTGCAAGGAATGAATTTTTAATCAAATGTGACTTCTGGGATGTTTCCTTCTACTGATGCCACACAGAGTTAATTGGCTTAACAGATATAAGGATTGCATAGGATGTATTAATTTCTGACCAACACTAAAGCAAATATGCTAATATTTAGCAATAAAACATTTTGACACATCATAAACATTTCTTCTTCCATGAAGCTTTTTCTGCTGTTCCAGCTTGGAATAGATGCTTTATCTTCTTCAGAACTTAATCACCTACTACCTTAGCAAGAATTTTCACTTATTTTATGTATATCTTATTTTCCCATTAAAAGAAAAAAAAGAAAACCTACAAAAAATCCCCTGATGGTAAGAAGAGTATTTTATAAATCCATTCTATTTCCTACATTTAACTGGACTATGAGATTGTTGACAACAGGGATGGCCTATAATTTATTTTTGTATCTCCAGTATCTAGAACCTAGAAATTGATTAATAAATATTTCTTCAGCAATGAATAAGATGTCAATACATCAATATACTAAACTGGAGAACTTTGGAAGTCAGAAGATATTTGTTGATGGCTGTTGGATGGAAGAATGGACAATGGTTTAAAAAAAACCAAAGATTTTATATGGAAGCCAATATTCAAAAGAGACAAAGTGGTGGGATTAAATTGGAAGCATCCTACTTAGCAACTCCTCTCCCCCTTGCAGAACCAGCATGGTTTTGTGGTACAGAGTTTGAAAGCCACTATTCTATCTGTTGCCCTTGATCTATCCAAATTTCTTTTGTGTGTCTGAACACATAAACTGAGGATGTTCTCTGAAGAGAATTTTGTAAAGATGGCTTATAGGAAGCAATCATTTTATAAAATATTTGGATTAGGTATACCAGGATTATTATACATTGCAATTGTTTAGCAAGGCACATAAAGAGGCTAGGACTAAGTAGAATGTTTTAGCTATATGAAGAGACCCAGGCCTTTATCAGGCAGAACCACCTGAATTTATCTGGTCCAATGAAAACAACTAATTAAATGCCAGGAACATAATACTGTGTTAACATAACCTCTAGATTAATTTGGCTTGGAAACTAGGATAAAGTTGAAAAAACTCAAGCCATCCAGCCACAATGGGCTGGACCAAGCCTCAGAATATGGTTCAAAAACCTATAGCTGGTCAATCATCTTACCCGTCTCATGTCAGGATCACTTGTATTGACCACTTTGGGAAGAAGCACAAATATCAATAATGGGAGAACCATCATCATAACCTGTGGAAAAAAAATTCAGAAAATGTTTTTTTCCCCACTTCACAGTTATTAGAACAAAAACTGCACTTAACAACCAATGATGAAATTAAAGATCCAAATGTCGTATATCGAATAAAACTAGCAGCAACCACCTCAATTCTACTGAACGAGGTCTGATAGGAAGGTGCTCTCTCTCTGACTATGTAGAGTATTAGAGTGTCAGAGTCTTCTCTATGCATGTTTGGACTTTATAGACACCTTACTTCATATTTGTGCCACCACCTATATTTTTACAGAGTTTACAGTTCTATTTAACACAAATAGTCTGCAAATGGAACTATCTATTCACTTTCTTCAATCTGTAGTCTGGTATTGGGATTGGTGATCCTGATCACCAGCTGGGCTGCTCTTTCCAAATGACTTTGTGGTTCTTGGAGAAAACACTATATTATCCCTCTCAGGGTGGTGAACCTATAGCCTCAAGGCCACATGTGGCCCTCCAGATCCCCAAGTACAGCTCCCCGACTGAATCCAAAGTTCACAGAACAGATCCCTTTATTAAAAGGATTTGTTCTGTAAAATTTGGGTTCAGTCAAAAGGCCACACTCAAGGATCCAAAAGGCCACACTTGGCCCCAAGGCCGCAGGTTCCCCACCTCTGCTGGTCTGCAATATAGTACTAGGCAACTACTTTAGCAGATCAGTTTTGACAAATGACCTAGATGCCTCTATCACTGGATACACTTTCATGGAATTTCAGAAATGAGAACATGGAGGATAAATAAGCTTTGGAGTTTCACTGCTGATTTCTCCTATTCAATCTACCCTCCTGCCTCTTTATTTCTAATAACAGATTCTAGGTACTAATTTATTCCTCTCTAGAGGATGTACAGGCCCTGAATATTCCTGTTTGTGATTTAAATAGCTATCAGCAAGGAATATGCCCCAAACTTAGACAATTCTAAGATAATAATTCAACTTTCAAAAACAGCAAAAAAAAAAAAAAGGGTCAATTTGTTTCTAAAGAATATATTCCTCCCACTGCTTCACTTGACCAGCCTTTAAAAAAAAATGTTAAAAAAAAAAAATTAAAGAATATATTCTATTAGTGTTTTATTATTAGTATCATAACATCAGTTTCATAAATACCAACTACTTAAATTAGCATAGAATAACTTCTCTGTTGACTACATATGTTAAAAAAAAGAGAAAGAAAACCTTACTTGTGCTATCAATAGGGCTAATAAATGATGGCACATTCATCAATGGACTAATATGCATGTACTATGAAGGATGAGACAGCTCCATGTATGACTTACCGCAACACTCTTATTCTATATGAAATCTAAAACATTTCATCATAATTATTTTTCCAATCTCTGTTGCACATTTCAATGTCAAATCTGCAGTGCAATTCTCACTATATTCTTTTCATTATGCATTCCCAAAGCCACTATTTTCCTGAAATCTGCAAATTACTCACAATTATCTTTTCATTCAACAATTGGACCTCGGCTTTCTATCTCACAGGGGTTTGAAGTTTTTAACTGCCTAGAAGCAAATTAGGGATTAGTAAAATGCTTTATTTTAGCCTGATACATACCATTGGGTTCATCAAAAAGTCTGTCCAGCCCCATGATTCCCTTTTAATAAAGTAAGAAGGTGGACCTGAAGATTTCATTTGGAGAGGATAGGGCAGTCTGACCACTTCTGATGTTTTGATGTAATTGACATATCTTGCTCTGATAAAGCAACATGAGAAAAGCATCAGTAATTCTCTTGAAAACATTACTAGTTAAAAGAATTACTAATAATATACTAGGAATGTCTTATATATACCTTTAGCTTTTTCCAAAATGCTTTGGCATCTAAACTTTTGATCTTGAAAATCTGATCAAAGTAGTTTTAGCTGTATGTCTAAAATATTCAGCAAAATGAAGAGAAAAAAACACTAGACTTGGAATCTTCTAGCTGTAGCTGTCATTACCTAGGCCTGTGGGGTTAGACAAGTTCCTTAACTTCTGTTTATATCAAAAGTTCTTTTAGAATCCTTCTAGCTCTAAATTCTTTGCCATATTTATAAATGAATTTATTTTATAATAAACATACCAAAAATACTGGATTTTATCTTTTTTATGTTCTGATGTAGACTGTTTTCTTGGGTGTTTTATAAGTAGACTTAATCTACTTATGTAAATAGATATGAAGGATATCTCCTTCCAGAGATATTACATTATACATTTGTCTCTGCTAGGAGTCCAGAGAGTATAACCAAGGACCATTTTGTTACTTGCTCAGCTTGGAAGTAACAAATTCATACCCAAAATTTCAATACGGGTAGGAGTGAGGTTATTAGTTTTCAGGGGAGACTCTGTCCCCCAAAGGCCAGGGTCAGACTAAGAGTCTGGCATTTTGGATTTTAGTACCCAGAGTGAAAGGAAGAACCAAGTCTTAGATTTAATTCTGACCCCAAGCAAGCCCAAGGCTTGCCTCCTACCTGCACACTGCTAATAAAATCTAAGTGTTATGGTTAGAAAATATTAAAACCCCTAGGTGGGGAAACGGTTTATAGTTTATCCCCTGGGGATTTCCTTTACTTCTGGGGGAGCTATATATTTAGAAGGAAATGTCTGTCATATTTTATCCAATATTTCTAAGGTTTTCATTCTGCCAAAATGTCACAAATGGAAGACCCACATATATTCAAAACTAATTTACCATGTATACTTACAAAATATTAGGATCTTATATGAATCCCACTTTGTTCTATATTCTGTCCCACCCCTAATTATTAAAATGATAAGGGCCTTGTTGTGTTTTTTTTAACCTATTCTTCAGGCATCCAATCATCAGAAATGTTTCTGAGAATATGATCCTACTGCTGCAACCAGTTCTTTCATGCTAAAGCAGGAAGACATATCATTCCAAGGTAAAAAGGCAAAGAAAACTTTGTACAGATCCTCCTTAACATCCTGAAAAACCCACCTTAAGTTCAAAATATCATTAAGTTGAAATGCATTTAATACACCTAACCTACTGAACATCATAGCTTAGCCTAGCTTACCTTAAACGTGCTCAGAACACTTACATTAGCCTACACTGGGGCAAAATCATCTAACACAAAGCCAATTTTATAATAAACTGTTGACTATCTCATGTAATTTATTGAATACTGTACTGTAGGTGAAACACAGAATGGTTGTATGGGTACCTGAAGTATGGTTTCTACTGAATGCATATTGCTTTTGTACTATTATGAAGTTGAAAAATCGTAAGTTGAACCATAATAAGTCATGGATCATCTGTATTTAGAACAATATTTCTATTTGCTGAGACTACTTCATTCAAAATTCAAACATAGTAAAAAGAATAAATAAAAATAAAACATTATAGTTTTTAGTAGGTATTTCCTTTTGTTTAACAATTCTCATTCCCTCCAATATTGTTTTCAATATTAAAAAAACCTTAAACTAGTATATGTAATGTATATTGTAATCTACATAGTCCCCCATCTCTAAGTTTGCAATTATGAAATACATAAAAGTCATGTTAAGTCCTTAATATTTATAAACATGTCTGTGAAATACTACTACCTTCCACTGAAGCTTTGCCCTTGTTCTAAGCAGCCAAAAGCAAGAAATATAATCAGAATTTGGACAAAGTAGAATATTCTAAAACAACAATTTAATTTCAAAAATGGGGTGGGGGAGTAATCTGTTTCTAAAGAATGCACTTACTAGTGGCATCATAGTATTGGTTTCCTGATAATATCAAGAATATTTTCTTGATAACTGTCTCTGTTTACATACATGCTAAAACAGGAGAAAGAAAACACTATGTGTTCATCAATAGGAGCTAGTTATATAAATGGTGACAAACATATCAATTATCAATGGACTAATATGCAGCTAATATAAAAGATGAGACAGCTCCACGTGTGACTCATTCTATTTGAATTATGACATATTTACATATTACATTTTAAAAACTTTCAATGTCAAAAAAAAATAAAGAAAGAAGAAAAAAATTTTAGAAGTAAACACTAACCTAAATGTAAATATTATGGTGCTATCAGAACACATCTCTATTATGTCATCTCAACTTGTTGTCTCTACAAATTAGCCTAAATATGCTTGGCACATATCAAAAAGGTCAGTAATAAAATAGAGTTCCTTCACTCCCAAAATTGTTTCTGATTTTCTTTGCATGACCTGTGCTTTCTTACTGCAACATAGAGTAATACTCTGATAGTTCCAACAAAGAGGAGGCATTACCACTTAAAATTCCTTCGTATACTTTCTGGTCAGATTAGACCAAAGAGCGTGTTACTGCCATGAGACACTAAAAAAATAAATAAATAAAATTGATCCATTATAATAGAAGGCTGAATCTGAAGACTGTGGACATCTACACAACTGTTTCCAACTTCAAATGGGTTTTGCTATTTCACACTCACAGTTTAAGTTAGACCAAAGTTCTTTTCACCTCAATTTCAAAGCACGTGTTCATCGACTTAGAAATTCTGAAATTGTTTCCTACTCTGTCAGCCTCTAACATTGTGCTTTTCATCTCATCATGATCCTTACTTTGAGATAAACTCCACATTGTAACCTACTGTTTCCCTAGAGATATTAAATTTCCTTTGCAGTTAACATTTTAGAAAGGAAGGACTACAGAAAATTCTAGATCAATGTAGTATCAAATAGGTAATAAGAGGTATTATCAAAATATCCCAATGAAAAACAGGTGACAAATAGTAGTTCCAATTTAGAAAAGTAAATTATTTCCACCTTTGATAATCACATTTCAATTACAACGTTCACAGTGCTTTTGCTCCTATAGTAAGTAATGTTATCTTTTCTCTATATAATTATATTAGGAGCTTTAAAATAAATTTTAAGCCAGAGCAGGAAGAAGTTTCAACTTTCTAATTTTATCAATGTCCAGATTAAAACAACTTAAGGATATTTAAAATGTTTTAAGGAATATCTGTAGCTTAAATAAGAAAACTTTTCAACTTTAACTACAAATTCTAAAAGGAATATATAATGAGGTATTCAGTAGCCTAGCTTTTGATAAAAATTAAATCGGGTGCCCTCACCTCATTTTTCCTTTTGAAGTGATATCCACTCGGACAGGATCAAACCTGTAAGCTGGAGATATAACTTCTACTACATAAGATCCAGAAGGTATATCATGAACCACAAAACTTCCATCTGTCCTGGAAAAATGAAAATCATATTTAGTTACATATGACCAACAGTTTAGTCTTTTCTTATGTTTTAAATCGCCTGTTAACTCCCAAATCAACTCCCCCCAAAATGACATTAAAAGCAATCGGCAAAAAACCTGGCAAGAATTGTCCTACACTTCAGCTTCCATAATTACACTGAATAGGTTCTGAAAATACCTAAGACCACTCCAGAGTAGCAGAGAACCCTGACCTAGAAAGTACTTCTACTTCTTCTGTGGGTAGAGATGACAAGTGACAGAAAATAGCTCCTATTCTGAAGCCATGTCTTCATTCAAGGGAAACTATCAATATAATTATCACAGTATTAGGGCTCCAATTTTGCCAATCCCCCCATTAATTTCTTACTATTATAAATGGCATTTTGTTTTTGTTTTAGTTTGAATTTTGTTGGTTTTCATTCTTCTTCACAAATAATAAAAGGTATTTGAGTATTTATTCCATTTGTTACAAATAATTCCCAAAAGCAAATAATTGGTTACTTCTTTTTGGATATGCAGAATTTTAAAATGTTCATGTAGTTAAAACTATCCATCTTTGCCTTACTGATTTCTTCTATAGCTTCTAGACTTAGCAACTGTCTTATCAAGAGCTGATAATTTAATATCACAGATCAAAATTAATGTGTTTGGAAAATCAGAAACTGCTATTCTGAGGAAAAAATATTTGTTTCAGGAAAACAAATGGTTCCAAAAGGATCAACTGTATCAGAGAATTCCCAGTATTATAATAATAATATGTTAAAACAATGCTTCTTAAATCATTAAGCTCTTTTATAAAGGAATAATTGATACTGATCACATCCACAATATTTACTAGAAAGTAAGATGAAAATGTGTTCCTGTTACTTCGAAGTACACATTAAACTAAAACAGAATTGAAAGGTAAACCAGTTAACTTATTCTTGGACTGGACATCTTCCATTTGCTCTCCAGATCCACTCTCCACCCATCTCCTCTCTGTAGAATAGAGGAAGGGTAGAAAATGAGTTTAGTATATTCCCCCCAGCTCTCTCACTGGGAGGCCACCTCTCTTGGCTGCATCAAGGGACACAGCTCCTCTCAAGGCAGCCCTTTCTTACTTTCAAAGTTCTAGGAACCTCTACTTCCCCTCCTCTCTCAGGCTTAAGAGGTGATGATAAAAGCCTTGAGGTTGTATGCTCCAGAGTACTGCAAAATCTGGTTGTTTCCCCATACCACGACTACATTGTTTAATCCTTTCATTAAAGTCTCCTTAAATTATTTTTTTCTTAAATGTTTTGTAGAGGGTTTCACTATGTTGCTCAGGCTAGTCTTGAATTCCTAGCCTCAAGTGATCCTCCTGCCTTGGCCTCCCAAAGTGGTAGGACTATAGGTGTGAGCCATCACGTCCCATCTCTCCTTAAATTATTATAGTTTGAGTGCATCTTCTGTTTCTTTTTCTTTTCTTTTCTTTTTTTTTTAATAGAGATGGGGTCTTGCTCTTGCTCAGGCTGTTCTTGAACTCCTGACCTCAAGTGATCCTCCCACCTCAGCCTCCCAGAGTGCTAGGATTACAGGCATGAGCCACCACACCCAGCCCATCTTCTGTTTCTTGATGGGACCCTGACTGTACCAATTTCAAAACATTTTTCTAGGTACAGAAAAAAACAAACTGATAACTGCGCAAAACAAATAATATCAGAACTAAATACCTAAAGAAAAAGCAAAGATATTTTTCATTCTAAGGTAAATATTTTACTTAAGAAAGATAACATATACATTTTATAATAAAATTTTTAAAACTTGGCCTTAAAAATGTTCTCTACAACATGCAGGTCTTGTTAGATCCTAATGTGAAGAAACAATTAAATAAAAGTGTTTTTGAGATAACCGGGTAAACTTAAAAATAGACTGGGTATTAGATGATTTAAGGCATTATTATTTATTCTGTTGAATCAATAATGCTAATGTGATTTTTGTTTAAGTTCTTATCTTTTAGAGATATATACTAATGTTTTTGCTAGTGAAATTATATTATTCTTAGAACCATTTAAAAATATTCCAGAAAAAAAAAGAATGAGGTACAGAGAAGACATGAAACAAAACAATAGGTTGCGATGAGTATCTAAGGATTCACAAAGCTATTCTGTTTATGTATGTCTGAAAATTTCTATAATAAAAAGTTCAAAAAAAGTATAGTACATAGTCTTACAATGTCAAAAAAATTGAAAACTACCTAAACGTCCAAAACCAGAGGACTGGTTAAGTAAATTGTGGTTTATATACCCAGTGATGATAACAAGAGATGGCATGAGAAATCTTCCGCCCCAACTTCCCTCATCTCCGTTAGCCAAGTCCCAAGCCACCTCCAATAAGCATAAATAAAAGTCTGCATGCTGGTTATTCAAAACAGCTACAATACAAATTACCTACGCTTCTTCCAACAAGATTGTTACCATAAGCTCCTCATATTAATTCTGAATCAACCTTTTTACATACAAATGGAAGGAAATGCTATCAAAAGCTGTTCTCAAATATTAAGTGAAAAAGGCAGGTTACAAAGTACTATATATGTACTTGTGATACAATACATGTACTGTAATATGTACATATTAAAAATATAGGTCATATGATTCCCAAAAAGCTGGGGAAAAAACCCAATAAAATGTTAAGGGTTATTTCTACTTTCTTGTTTATATTTTCTTCACTAAACCTATACTAATATACTGTTATTAAAGTAAAAACAATACATGCTTTTCAAAAGAACTGTATACAACAGAAGAGCAGAGAGACCAAATGGTCAATTAAGGTTAATTTTCCAAGGCTTAATGAGCTTTATCATTAAAACATCACTAATTAGGGTAAACTCTAACAAATGCCCTAATGCCATATTTTTAATGACAGATGACATTAAAATACTGGTTGTAAATTTGTCATTATTTATTAACCTGAAGTTGAAATTCTCATTCAAGGGCACCGGGATGATCTGAACAAATCTGCAAATCAGATTAAGAATTAAACGTACACATTTCAGTTGTCTTATTTTCAGATACCACTTGCTGGTATACAAAAGCATCAAAGAAACACTTCCTTTCTTAAATATTTTCTTTCAGTTTGCTGTTCCACTTTCCAAGCAGGGGTGAAAAGATTTAAAACATCATACATGCATCAGACATTTAAAAAGCAGGCTGCTGCAAAACTAGTGCTAACAAATTCATTCGTCTTTTAATACAGATTGAAATCCCATTTCCTCTAATAGCTAGAAAGGACAAAAGTGTGTAAGCAATGTAGAGAAACTCTAGTCTCACATGAATGACAAGTGTGATATAGCTAATCCCTCACTGAATTCAAGTGCAAAAAAGAACAACAATCCCACCTCCAGGCACACACAAAAAAAGTGCTTTGATTAGGGACTTCAGGGCCCATTAATTTTAGAAACAGTAACATTAGCTTCCGAGTCTATGTCATCACTAGAAGCCCTTTGGGCTTTGAGAATTCCCATTTGTTTAGCATCTTTCTACACAACATCAAGTTACCAAAAGACTGAAATAAATGCAAAAAGCGACTAGGTTCTAGGGAAACCAGATGAGACGCAAAAGAAAGAATCCAGCAGTCTACCTGTCCCCAAGGCCCAGGAGTGGTAGTCCCCATACCGGGCCAAAATGAGGTTGAAAATAACTGACTCCACTGCTCTGACCCTGGGGTGAGCGCCTGCCATCTTCAATTCTGAGGTAGGGGACCAGAAAGGGGAAAGCGTCCGACTGCCTCCCAAGGTCTCCCGGCATTGACCGCCTGCAGCAACCGCTAACGGTTGCTTGGTCTGAGACAGCGACGTCACCCCACCCCGACACTTAGCTCTTCTAGTGGGATCCCCCTCCAGCCTCCATCCCGACGAATTTCCCGCTGCCCCCAAGATGCTTACTTAAGGAAGCCGACGTGCTCTTCTCCGTCCACTAGCACTCGGGCCGCCGAGATCCAGTCCTGGGGCTTCACTCCTGGAACAACTGCACGTCCCTCAATCTTGAAGCGATCTCCTATGCCGATCCCACTCCCTCCAGATCCCTCGGCAGCAGCCCCCGGCACCTCCGAGCTCTGGGCATCCCCTGATAGTAGCAGCAGCAGGACGGAGAAACAGCCCCACAGAGCGGCAGCCATGACAGCGGCCCTCAGCAGTCAGGCCGGCAGCCCCGGAAGCTCTCCCGGCCTCCCAGCCGCCACCTCCGCCGCCGCCGGCCAGATGTCGTCATCACCGCACGCCGGCTTCGGCACGAGCTGTGAGCTCTGAGCTCCGAGCTCCGAGAAGAGGTCTGAGCCAATCGACTCGCGCAGCGGAAGTACTGCCCCGAACTGACCGCGCCGGAGGTGGAGGGCCGTGCCTGTGTCGGTGCGCGTGAAAGGGGTGCCCGCGAAGAGAAGGTGGTGAAGTGTGTCGCTGTGGCAACCACGACGGCCAAGGACCTCACGGGAGTAAAGGATGACGAGACTGAGAGGGGCGAGGATCTGATGTAGTGTCTGCAAATGAGGCTCCGGGAGAAACAAGTCCCAGAAGAGCTTTTAAAAAACTTCTAGAGACTCCCAAGACGTATGAGATGAAAAGGCCCCTGTTTGTGAGTGTGTGTTTAAAGGGGATGCTTGCTGTCTTTGTATAGAAGATAGCTGGAAAAATACGTAAGCTGCTAACTAAGGGTTGCCTCTGGTGAAAGAGTTGTAGGACAATTTATCTGACACTACACCATTCATCCTATTTTGAACGCTTTACCGTGAGCATAACAGCAACGTTGCGGGGCGGGGATGGGGGTTGGGGCGCTGCCAGTGTGGTTCACTGGGGCTATAGCCAAGATTTCAAAGATCGTCTGCTCCAGTCTTTTCATTTTATTGACGCTAGAAAGGCAAGTGACTTGCCCAAGGTTTTTTTGACCCTGAGCATTGCTCTCTCTACCACAGATCCTTACCGAAGATTATTGAGGGCAATACATGTTTTTGCCCTGTGCACTCTTAGAGTTAACTTCTCGGGAAAGAGTAACAAAAATTGAAGAAAGAGATGCAAGAGCCAAGTACTCTACCCTGGCTGGGGGTTGGAACCTGGAGCTACCCGTATACTCTAGTCTCCGTGGCATCAGCTACTGCCGCGTTGGGCTACTTTCCCTTGTCTTTTTCTGAAGATGGTTAATTCTTCATATTTGATGTTTGCGTGGAGTAGGGCTGCTCAAAAGAAAAAAAACAAAATTGACATACTGTCAGGTATATCCCTTATTTGCGAGGGAACTGGTAATCTTGGTTCAGGAAGTTCGTGGAGAAGGTTTATTTTCATCTTATTTACTTTAAAATCTGTTTCAGTTTTTTAATAGATAACACATTTAAGCGTCAGAAAGTAAAAATCAGCTCAGGACTGAGAAAATAAAGATAATCAGTCTGTGATATACCTAATAGGCATAGACAGAGCCAGTGGCAAGGCCATCGGAAAACAGCGTTTTCCCCAAAGCCACACTACAAATGCAAAATGACCAACCACCTTCTTCTTTTCAGTCATTACCAGTTTCTTACCAATGACTCCAGCCCTGCTTTGTTGCTCGTGCCTCTGAAGAGATTGCTGAGATACCCAGTCCACAGCTGAGCCTTGTTTCCCCTAGACTCTCCTCAGTCGTTCAGCAGAAGCCCAAATGTTTCTCTGGTGTGAAATCTTCCTTGCAGCAGCAAGCTAGTAAACCTAACTTTGTTTGACTACAGGTGTGTTCCCGGTGGTCTTTATCTCATGGACTTTGTCACATGGTACAATATTCAAAAGGTATGAATATGCAGAGAAAAGTTTCCCACCCACTTCTCTCCCCCAGTCACCCAGCTCTCAAGAGGCAATCAGTGTGGCCATTTTTCTGTGTATTCTCCCAGAGATAGTCAATAATCTACAAGCAAATGCATACATTAAAAATATATATAATATAGTACCAATTGTTTGAAAAAGAAGGCAGAAATATTTATTTATTTAGCATAATATATATTCTATATATAAAATTAATATTTAGTATAAAATATACTATTTTACTTAACCTATGATTATATATAACTCTAATGTATACTGTGTTTTACATTATATATACACACATATATTTTCATACCTTTTATATGAAATTGGTAGCATTCTATAAGAGCACTCTGTTCTTTTTACTTAATGTAGCTTGGAAATCATCCTTTATCATTACATAAAGAGCTTCTTCATTTCTTTTTATGACTGCAAAGTGTTCCAGTGTATGGATGTACTGATTCTCTATTGAGGAACATTAAGATTGTTTCCAATCTTGCTATTACTAATTTTGCTGAAATGAATTTCTCTCACTACGTCATCTCCACAGGTGTATGTATGTAATATAATTAGTATTAGTAGAATAACTAGTAGAATTGCTGGATAAAAGAATATGTGCCTTTGAAATTTTAATGATATTGCCAAATATTCTTCCACAGAAGTTGTTCCAACTTTTACTCTCACAGCAGTGTATAGGATGCCTTGTTCCTCCAATACCCTCTTGCCCATCTCTTGATAATGGGGAAAAAAAAAAAAGAAAATACCCTCGCCAACAACAGTGTGCTGTCAAATATTATCTTTGCCAAGCAGTTGGGTTAAAAATGATATCTCAGTTTTAATGTATATTTTTCTAATTATAAGTGAGGTGGAACATTGTATCAAATGTTTAAGAGCCATTTAAAAGTTCCTTTGCTAGGCCAGGCATGGTGGCTCATGGCTGTAATCCTAGCACTCTGAGAGGCCAAAGTGGGAGGATGGCTTGAGCTCAGCAGTTCAAGACCAGCCTGAGCAAGAGCGAGACTCTGCCTCTACTAAAATAGAAGGATTATCCAGGTGATGTGGGGTGCACCTGTAGTCCCAGCAGCTTGGGAGGCTGAGGCAGGAGGATTGCTTGAGCCCAGGATTTGGAGCCCGGGAGCTGGAGGTTGCAGTGAGCTATGGTGACACCACTGCACTCTACTTGGGGTTACAGAGCAAGACTCTATCTCAACAAAAAAAAGTTTCTTTTCTGTGACTTGCCTGATTTGTATTCTTTGTCAATTTTCTATTGAATTGTTGCTCTTTTCTTACTGATTTGGAGGAACTCATAAACATTAGAAAAATGGTATCTTTGTGACATGAATTGCAAATATGTTTTTCCTGGTTCTCTGTATTGTGAGTTCTGTCCAATTTTTATCCTCCCTTTTCATCCTTCACTTTCTAACAAAGAGTTATAAAATTATTAAAAATAAACAGAAACTGGGAAAAGGAGAAGCTGTCTTCATGGGCATAGCTCAGAATGAGAAGTGAATAGTTTAAGACATTTTTGATCCTGGATGTTTTTTAAGTACTCCTTGAGAGAGCACATTTATTATGAACTGAATTGTGTCCCCTCAAAATTCATATATTGAAGCCCTAACCCCTAATGTGGCTATATTTGGAGATAGGGCCTTTAGAGAGATAATTAAAGTTAAATGAGGTCACAAGGGTGAGGCCCTTATCCAGTAGGACTGGTGTCCTTATAAGAAGAGAAGGAGATATCAGAGATGTGCAAGCACAGAGAAAGCCAAATACAAACCAACGAGAGAGGCCTCAGGAAAAGCCAACCCTGCTAGCACCTTCATCTGGGACTTCCAGCCTCCAGAACTGTTCAGAAAAGAAATCTCTGTTGTTTAAGCCACCCAGTCTGTGGTATTTTATGGCCACACTAGCAAACTAATACAGCATGTTTGACCTCTCCTCCCCCACCATCATCCATATTTAATGACAGACCCACTATAGAAGATCTTCCTCCTGGCTTTTTATCCGTCCTCTGCCGTACAGTGAATTGAATCTAAGTTGTATTGTAGGATTCCTGGAGAGCAATTAAAGAGGAATAAAGCCATCTGGTCAGCCAAGGATATTTTTCATCCAAGATAAAAGCCTTAAAATACTGATTTTAAAATGCAAGGCGCTGCTCATTATGTTCTTTCCCTGGGATATGTTGGGCTGAGGCCTGAGACACTCTTGTTTCAGTCCCAATCAGTGCAGAAGTAAGCATTTTTGGAACCATAGTGAAAAGATGATAATGTACGACAATCCTCCCCCCATTACCAACTATCTAAACTATGAAATAATATTTAACTTTTCTAAAATGATACAAAATTTATAAATACGCTGAAATAAAAACAACTTCATCTCAAGTTTTCTGATTTTCTTTCATATATTCTTCGTGACACTTCTTTGCTGGTATCTTAGACACAGGGCCTTATTGTCACTCATACCAAAGTATCCAGTGCTTTGAACCCCCCTAGTCTTATGTCAGTGCAGGCTTTAGTTGGAGGAGAAAAGCCTGAGTAATGTATTCAGGTAGTGTGAGGTTCTGTTATATCTGCTGTTTTCCAGGTAGGCCATAGGAATTGCATGGATATTCAAATTATACAAGAGTTTTTCCATAATGTAGACCTTGAACTCATGCCTTATAAAATAAACTATAATCATAATGAAATATTTTAGAAAGATTTTGTGCTGGACTTGCTCAGATGGTCCAGCCAGATCCCTTTCTACCCTTCGCCCTGCTTTGTGTCCTTGAAGGCTGGACCTTTAAGGACTGCAAAAACTCAGTTCCCTTGCCTTCTGGCTTTCAGTTGGGTTCAGCCAATGGGAGGTATCTCTAGGACACTCCTTTCAGTTTCTCTTAACACTGCCCATACTTCAAAGAAAGTTTAATGAAGGGATAATTTATAATCACCCCTTTCAAGTGTTCTATTTGTTTCCTGCCAAGACCCTGACCCATATAGATTTCAGGTAGACCTACATGTCTTCATTATCGCAAATAGTTTCACAGTGAGAAGTTTATTATCCAGGTCTTTCACTTTACCCCCTCTTTCTTTTTTGCTGCCTAGCTCTTGACTTCTTTATATCATGGCCACAAGGGGGTGACAAAGATAGGGACAGAAACAAAACTCAAAACCCATGCTTTAGGAATCTTTGTAAATGTTGGATTATACCAACAGAGGTTAACTCTAGAGTTTATATTAAGTGTTCTTTATGTTTCTGACGTATGTTTGCAACATTTTTATAGTCAGGAAAATATAAAGCTATTTTTCAAAATAAAGGGAGAAACTAAACTCGCTAAAATTATATAATAGAATTTTCTTTGAGCTCTTAAAATTTGAATCAGCCAAAAAACAATTATCATCTCTATCTGGACTTTTCATAATCATGTAAAGTGGCATCCTTGGGATGGTTTTGATCTTTTTCCCCGCTGTCTCAGAAGTCTGCTTGTCAGCATCTCTCAGTGTCATGGTGCTTTTCAAACTATTCTTCACACATTGACTATTTTAATAGAAGAGGTAGTAGGTTATAAGGTATGACTAAAAAGTAATAAGGATCATACCTTTAGCTACTTCTCCTTTATATTTAAGTCAATGGGGTTTCTTTTTTTTTTTTTTTTTCCAATAAAGTAACACTAGCAGAATGCTTGGGAAACTTCAGCTGTGCTAATCCCCAAATATCCTGCTATTTAAGCACTTTTTGCCCTTTGAGTTTTCGAATCTCATTTACTTCAAGTAGATTGGCTAATCTTTTTCACTCAAGTGAACTGGAGCTAATTCCCTTAATATTTTAAAATGCTTGTCATCCACTAGGACTGTGGGTTTGGCTTTCTGAAGTTCCCTATGGAAGTCCTCTGAAAGGGGGTGGGAAATCCACCCTTCTCGGAGGCAGTTCAAGAGGCATCTTAACTTGCCTCAATGTCCTGCAAAAATAAATTACAATGCAAAGATTTCATTTTCTTCATTTTACTCTAAATTCTCATCCCTTCCACAAAATTCAGTGAAAAACATAAGTAAAATAAATTGGGGATGTGTGAAGATATGCTAAATAAAACATGAAGAGGAAGCAATCATCTCTGATACTAAGAAATGATAAAATTCTAAACATCCTGGTATATTCTAGCTAAAGTGCTTTGTAAATGCTAAAATATAAATATTGTTAGTTGCTGTATTTGAACAATAGTGACTAAGAAGTGAAAGCATTAGGAGGAAGGAGTTACTTATACTACTACCTTTTATACTTTTAGGTACTTCTGGCCTGGTGAACCTAGCTTCTCAATGGCCTGTAGTGCAGAATAGGAATGTTCAATGCACTAAAGGGACCTAAGCTAAAGGATTGGCTCTAAGACCAGTCACAGAACCTAAGTACAGTAATTGAACTCCAGCTTCACAGAAGACATCCCCAAGCCCTCCTTGTGCAGTCCCTGTGTTGTCTGCCTTACATCATAGCCCTTATAAAGCATTAGCCCTCTATCTACATCTGTGTATAATAAGTGCAAAAGCTGGATCTCCTTCATGACTTGACTAGAGTCTTATTTTTTTTAATTATGGTTAAAATACACATAACATAAAATTTACCATCTTAACAACTTATAAGTGTTCATTTCTGTAGTGTTAAGTATATTCACATTGTTGTACAACCAATCTCCAGAACTTTTTCATGTTATAACACTGAAACTATACCCATTAAACAATAACTCCCCATTTTCCTCTCCCCCACATCCCCTTGCAACCACCATTCTATCTTCTGTTTCTGTGAGTTTGACTACTTTAGGTAACTCATAAGTGGAATCGTAACAGTATGTGTCTTTTTGTGACTGGTTTATTTCACTTAGCACAATGTCCTCAAGGTTCATCCACACTGTAGCATGTATTAGAATTTTCTTCCTTTTCAAATTCAATTTAATTTAATTTTATTTTTGAGACAGGGTCTCACTCTGTTGCCCGGGCTAGAGCATAGTGGTACAATCTTAGCTCACTACAGCCTCAAACTCCTAGACTCAAGCAATCCTCCTGCCTCAGTCTCCCAAGTAGTTGGGACTACGGACATGCGCTACTGCGCCTGGCTAATTTAAAAAAAGTTTTTTGTAGAGATGTGGTTTCACTATTGCACAGGCTGGTCTTGAACTCTTGGCCTCAAGTGATCCTCCTGTCTCAACCTCCCAAAATGCTAGGATTATAGGCATGGGCCACTGTATCTGGCCTAGGATTTTCTTCCTTTTTAAGCTGAATAAATTACATACAATGTATATACTACATTTTATTTATCCACTCATGGTAGATGAACACTTGGGTTGCTTCTACTTCTTGGGTATTGTGAATAATGCTGCTGTGAATATGGGTATACAAATATCTGTTTGAGTCCTTGCCTTCATTTCTTTTGGGTATATACCCGGAAGTGGAATTGCTGGATCATATAGTAATTCTATTTTTAAATTTTAGAGGAACTGCCATACCGTTTTCCATAGCAGCTGCACCATCTTACATTCCCGCAAATGGTGCACAAGTGTCTCCACATCCTCACCAACATTTATTATTTTCTGTTTTGCTTCTCTTTTTTTTTAATAGCAGCCATCCTGATAGGTGTGAAGTGATATATCATTGTGGTTTTGATTTACATTTCCCTAATGATTACTGATGTTGCATATCTTTTCATATGCTTTTTGCCCATTTGTATATCCTTTTTAGATAAATGTCTCTTCAAGTCCTCTGCCTATTTTTAAATAGGATTTTCTGTTGTTGAGTTGTAGCTGTGTTTTATGTACTTTGGATATTAACCCTTTACCAAATGTATGATTTGCAAGTATTTTCTCCCATTCTGTAGGTTGTCTTTTCACTCTGTTGATTGTATCCTTTGATTCACAGAAGTTTTTAATTTTGATGTAGTCCATTTTATCTATTTTTATTTTTGTTGCCTGTGCTCTTGGTGTCACGTCTAAGAAATCATTGCTAAATCCAATGTCATGAACTTTCCCCCTATGTTTTCTTCTAAGAATTTTATAGTTTTCTTTCTATCTTTTTATGACTGCCCTTTCCACATTTGTTGGAAGATTCCTCTGCTTCTCATGGGATCTGGCCTACTTATCTCCTTAAGGATAGAGTTGTTGGTCAAGAGTTGTTTTTTGTTTTTTCTCAATCATACTACTTTTGGGGCAGTCCTCCTCTTCAGAATGCAGAGTATTTTCCTGGGTAAGATTCTTCTAAAACTGACAGTGCCTCTCAATTTTCACATGCATACATATTACCTCAGAGTTTTGTAAAAATGTGCATTCTGATTAGGAAGGTCTGGATAGGGTCTGAGGTTCTGCGTTTCTAACAAGCTCCTCCATGCTGCTAGCTCATGGACTTAATTTGAGTAGGAGAGGTAGAGACCTGTGATGATCAAAGTGTGGCCCTTTATTCCTGCGTGGGTTATGAGGATCCTCCTGTCCAGATGCTAAAATACAAGTTCTTTCTTTAGTTCTTATGATCACATGACAAGCAGGTCCACAGAGTTTCATTTAGCACTAAATGCTATATTTTGTGAATTATTGAGGGCCATTAAAATCTGGTATCCGTGAGCTACATTAGCATATTATTAGCATTTACCACAGGGACAAATCATGATTTTGGGGGGTCCTAGGCACTTTTTTCCTTTGTAGACCCCTTCCTCCATAACCTCCATAAAAAAATTAAAAATTCTAATTTATGACTACATTGGTATAAAGATAAATATAAGATTTATTATTGTATAGTCATTATTGTTTTATTTATTTCCTTATTTTAAAAGAAATTAAGACATTTTTACAAGTCTCTAAAAGTATCATGGGCCCTAGACACTGTGCTTAATAGGTAAGTTGGCCTTGGTTTATTAAAGACTCTAATTCAGAATTTCACAAATAAGAGTGGCAGCCATACAATAGTTGGCAGGTTGCTGAGCTCCCACAATTAATGGGCAGAGGCAGATGGTTGGAATTCCTGCAATTTTCAGACCGGATGCTGTCTGAAACTGCATCAGCAGTGTTGTGAGTTGGTCATAATTTTCAATTGCTGTTCTTCTTGCTTTTTAATTATAAAACACTACTGGGATACTTTATCTGTTAGTTTGTGTGGGGTTAATCCTAGAAAGTTTAATAATACAAATGGATATATTTTTGCTTACAATTTTCCAAAAACCAGACTTTAAGACATGTACTATTGTAGTTCAGATGTCATTCAGTCCCTTATTGCTAAAGCAGATGAATACATATATAATTTCCCAAAAAAGTAATTTTTAGTTATCAGGGCATGTCTATAAGTTCATAGTCCTCTTACAAACACAAGTGACTCATATGTTTCTTTTCTGTACTTCGTTTTACACCTGAAGAATCAATTTGAATATAGATGTCATCAATGATGGTAGGAGACTAAGTAGAACAAGATACAAAAGAGGTGTGGCAAAATATCTTGGATAGGTTGGGTAAGAGTGACAAAAAGAGATCACTATAATTTCAGAAAAGAAGGTCCATGATGGGCAAAAGTCTGGAAGCATCAGGGGAAATAGAGAAGAATGCTGGCCTCTCCTACCAAGGCCAACTTATGTATTAGGCACAGTAGAGACAGTGCCTAGAACCCATTATACTTTTAGGGGCCCACAAAACTGTCTTAATTTCTATTAAAATAAGAATAAAATAAATAAAACAATAATGAATATACAATAATGAATCTGCTTGTATTATATTTATCTTTCTACCAATGTAGTCATACATTGAAGGGACTGTCTCCTGGATGCATGTCTCACCTTCATCATAAGTTACCATTGAACTGCAAATTCCCCTTATGCTAGTACATAATGTCATTTCCATCTGTGATTAGTGCAGTAAGGGCTCACCCTAGCTGGCCTACCTGTATGGTCATAGTAGTAACTAGCATTTGTCTGGCTTTTCCTCTAATACTTGGACCTTACACCCTTACACCAAGGAAGACCTACCAGGAAAATGCCTCTTACCAACACTCTCCTGACTTGTTATCTTAGTTGCTGCCTACATTTGACTCTAATTAGATCCAGAGCTTTGAAAGTTAACACTGGTGGCAATTAGTTGGACTACTGGTTAGCAATGCATTTGCTGTTTTTATCTTGGGCTTCAGGTCAAGTTCTGGTCTGTGGAAAAGGGTGGTGAAAAGGAAGTGTATATCCCTAGGAAGAAGTGTTAGAAGTTCTCAGATAGTGAGGACACACAAATGTTCTCTTTCTTTTCTTTTTCTTTCTTTCTTTTTTCTTTTTTTTTTTTTTGAGACAGGGTCTTGCTGTGTTGCCCAGGCTAGGGTGCAGTGGCATCATTTTAGCTCACTGCAACCTCAAACTCCTGGGCTCAAGCAATCCTCCTGCCTTAGCTTCCCAAGCAGCTGGGACTACAGGCACACGCCACCATGCCCAGCTAATTTTTTTTAATACGGTACATTTTGTAGAGATGAGGTCTCACTATATTGCTCAGGCTTGTCTTGAACTCCTGGCCTCAAGCAATCCTCCTGCCTTGGCCTCCCAAAGTGCTAGGATTAAAGGCATGAGCCACCACGACCGGCCTTTTTTTTTTAGCTTCAAAGGAGCAAATGAATCACAGGAACCTGATGTACAATATATTTCTCATTTAGAAAAGAACTATTAACAACCATGGGGTTTGTAGAAGATGCTGAACAACTCAAAAAGAAAGTAAACAACTTCTTAAACTTTAAATCTGGTTGCTACAGCTAACATTATATCATGCGAATGATATTAATATAAATGGAACACTTAGAATGCTTTGACAGAATATAAGATCACATGCCTTTTTCTGTCATCTGGGCCTCTATATTTAAATATCCCATAACAAATCTTTCTCTATAGAATTACTAAAATTTATTAAAAAACAATATGAATTATGAATTTAGTTTAAGTCCTATAATTATATGTGCATGTGTACAGAAAATAGCCTAACAGATTATCTGGCCATGGAATAAGCACAGCTTACATCAAATAGTGAAGGCGTCCTGTGAACTTCCAGAAAACAGCATTCGGAGTCATTTTCTTGAGCAAAGGTTTTGGCTGATTTGAATAAAAATTTCTGATAAGAAGATTGGAAAAGGGACTAATGTATGGAAACTCTAGAGAAATAGATTTCACCTTACTAAAAGGAAGAGCTTTCTAACAGACAGAATAGGCTGTTCCCAGGGGGTGGCCAGGAATTCCTATCAGGAATAGCCCCATAGCCACTTGGCAGAGGTGCCATAAAAGAGAATTCAAGTAACATATGGCTGTACATGATCACTTTAATCTTGGGATTTTTGTCATTCTTTATTTGGAGTCTGAACAGTTGTTATTTTAAACTGATTGAGATTTTATTAATAGTGGTTACAGGAAAACAACCATCATTGCTCACATACCAAGTGAAAAAGACTAAACACATACCTAGCTATTATCATTAATACACAATCTTTTAACAGGAAAAAATGAAAATTAGATGACAATCAGTTCCATTACAATAGGTTATACCACAGAGGTTGCCAATTGACAATTATACTATAAATTTAGTCAGGAGGATGATTCAAAATTTATTTAGCCATTCCCAAACTTCCTGTAAGGCCCTGACTAAAGCTACAAACCTGAGAATTATCATTCCTAAAAAAAGAACAACACAAAACTCCTACTGTTCACAGACCTCAATGATTCTCGAACTTTGGTGCGTCAGAATCACATGGGGAGCTTATTAAATATCAGATGCCTGGCCCCACCCACAGAGATTCTGACTCAGTGGGTCTGGGATGGGGCCCTGGGCAGTTCCATGTTTACAAGCTCCTCATGTGATTCTGATGTGCCCCAAGTTTGAGAGCTGTTGACCTATCTCAGGAGAATATCATTTGCATTAAATAAGTAGTCTACTAAAGCTCTTAGAAAACAAAACATAAATGCTGAGCTTTATTTTTTGAGCACAATGCTTCCTCTGTGGCTATTAGTCATTAGCAATTTTCCCGAAGCAGAAATTATATGTCCATTTATCAAGATACTAATAAATTTCTGTCCAGCTCTTACTCAACACAAAACAGTGTAGGGGTTAAGAACACACACACAGGCTTTGGGGTCAAACCAGGGTTTAAATCCAGGCTGTGTCAATTACTAACAGTAGGATCTTGGCCAAGTAGCTTCACCTTGCTGAGCCTCAGTTTCCTTATGTGGAAAAAGGAATTAGAGTACTTATTTATTTCTCCGGGTTGTTAGGAGGATTAAATGAGATAATGGAAACGAGGCGCTTAGCACATCTACAGGCATGTAGAAAGCAATCAATAAATGGAAGTACTATTATTATTATGGTGACTAATCACTAGATGATTTCAGTGTGACCCTGCTGTGATTAATGCAGGAGTAGAAATAGGATCAACTTAATAAGCTTTCTGTGACTATGTATTTGTTCCGGAAGAGGGTGAAACATACAAGTGTATCTATTTACACACTAAAAATGTTTTATCTATTTTAAAGTAAGTAATTTTATCTAGTCTCTTCCATTCTGCATTTATTTATATCACTAACTCAGAAATATACTCCTCTATCATATAGGCAGATAATATTACAGAAAAAAATTAACGGCTTGAGATGGCCACCTGTGTCATATTCTAGGCCACACAGCTGTCACAAGCTATGGAAATCCAAGATTTGGGAGACTGGTTTTATATCCCAGGCCAAAGTTCTCTCCTAAAACCAGAATGCTTTTCTAAAATAAAAATAAATAAATTAGTCTTATAGTAGTGAAGGCATATGTCTTAATACCAGATAGAAAAATGATAATAGGAACCAGCAAACAGAATTAATCATAGTTTTTTTGGCTAGAGTGCTCTGACATATTACATTAAAATGAGTATGATCAATTCTTCATATAAAGAATTTTCATCTATATTTCCAATAGAGAAATTCAATTCCCTCATCCCAGACTTATGCAACTCTGGTTCTCAAAGGTCCCTAATCTTTTTCTATAAGAACTTTTCATTTCCCAGACACTTTATCATTTCAAGTAGGTAGGGGTGGCAGTGTGGTGAGGGCAGAAAAAGGCCCAGAAGTTAACAGTGAAGTCCCTCAACAGAGATGGACAGTGCTGATGATAGAGTCGCTCAGCTCCCTACTTCTGCCCCTCTCTGGGAACTGGTCAGAGGCATAACCAATATGGTAAGGACAATTACTTTCATGCCTTATCTACTGGCAGAGATCCTGATGAGCTTCTGGCAGTCCCCTGGGTGTTATAATTATCAGCACACATCTGTGGAACAATGAAACTATAAAGGGTACTGTGCTGGGTACCTGGGTTGAGCAAGTACCTTACATTAATTCTGCAACAAAATATGCAGTCTTACAATTAATGACCCATGTGTAAGGCAGTGAATCCCAGTGGTAGTAACAGAGGGTTTGCAGATGTGCTCATTGACAGCATGGCAGGGTCCTGTTACAGGAGTTCTATTACTGAATGAATCTTCTCTTGATAGAAAAACAGGTGCTAATCGGTGGCTACAGCCAAGAAGGATGCATGACTGATAAGAACAGGCACCTGGGTCTTGTCTGAATGTTCTGGTCTAGTATAAACACCCAGTAGCTCTTTGTCCCTTTGTTTACTCATCTATTCAACAAACTTTTGTTGAGCATTTCTTATTTAGGCTGCACAGAGCTCAGAGCTGGGAGGTGGAGATGCAATGGTGAGTTAGACAGACACAGGTCCTACCTAAGAGGCTATGGACAGGTAAAAGTAAAATTCAGTATAGCCAATTACACTTATGTACCATGATGGGGGAAGTTTAGGGTACCCTCAGAGCACAAAGGAGGAGCACCCAACACAGACAAAAACTGGAAGGGAAGAATAATCTAATGCTCAAAGAGTCAAGGAAGAGTTATTTTAGGAGGACGTGGGAGGATGGTTGAAGGGAAAAAGGCAGAGAGGGAGGGAGGGTGTTTTCAACAGAGAAAACAGTAAGTTTGAAGACTTGGAATGAAATTGCAGGGTGTGTCCAACCAACTGGCTGAAGAGCACCCTGGCACCCAGTGGAGTGTGTGTGTGTGTGTGTGTGTGTGATGTTGAGATGAGATGAGGCTGGAAAGAAAAGCCAAGAACATGAAGGGGCTAGTAAATCAAGATAAGTAATTTGAACCTTACCCGGAGGCATTAGACAATTTCTGAAATGTTTTAAATCAGGAAACTGTATGATCTTCCTGTACATTGGAAATATTCCTCTAGCTGTCTTTTACAAAGGATAAGGGAGACTTCATAATTCTCTTAAACTCTTGCCTCAAAACCTTTGAAATACGTTCCTAAAGTTTTACATTCAAAATAGTAGCTTATAATATTTTCTGAATTTACTAAAACCGTATTAAGGTGCCAGGAACTTCCAGTCAGGTCACTAGCAGCAGTGAGTCAAAGTCATTAAATCTGAGCAATTCTGAGCCAAGTTGAAGAGAGTTAGGCTCTTTTGCTTCTGCGGTAGGTGTTGGTGCTTTTACCCCTTATCTTTCTAAAGCCTATCTATTCTCAATTAACTATAAAATATGAGGAACACAGAAGATTTGTCGACATTAGTAATAAAACTATCCAATTAGTAGACAAGATAAAGGAATTCTATCCATAGTAATCTTATAAAGTATTTGTCTGAATGAATTTGGTATTTGATATATATACTGCCTGAAATTGCTAGTACATGTGGAGTATGGATCATTTTTTCCCAGATTGCTCCAGGCTGAATAAACCCCTATCCAGCTGCACTGACCAAAAAGAAAAACATAAACAAAAACCACACACACAACACCACACCCCTCCCCATTACTTATTTTCACTTAAAAAAAAAAGTTCCTCCTTATAGAGCCTACAAAGCCTTACATAGCAGGAACATGTAATGGGGTCTTTTTTCAATGAAGATATGGTTTTAAATTATTTATGTGCATAACAATCTGTTAGCAGCAACACACTTGAAAATTTGATTAATTCAGAGTTCATACTTTCCTCAATTTTTGTGTTAAAACAGAGAAAAAGTGAAGTAATAGGAAATTCTAAAGAGATCAACCCAAAAGATTTCACCCTCAAGATGGACAAGAGAGTTACCAGAGGGCCCTGAATGATTCTCATTTCATGTGCCCCTCCCCTTCCAAAAACATATCATTTAAAGTATTTGAAATTATAATTGCTGTCCTTGAAGAGTAAAGGACAGATCCCTGGACTTTTTCAGGGTGCTGTGGTACTTCTGACCTAGGCTACCATCCTTCACTTCTCTGCTAGAGCAGGTCATGTGGTAATGGTCACATCCTTATAGAGCCTATAGGCTCTATAAGGCTGGCAGAAGATTGCCTGACTGCAGCATGGGAATGTTCTAGTCTTAATTTTCATTCTGCCACCTCAGGAGAGAAGCACCTTAACACTTTATTCCTTATGTTAAAATCTCAGTAAAACAAAAACAAAACTAAGCACAAAAGGATTGTAGTCTTCTTCTAGAGAGAATTCTGATGCCATTCCATTTTTTTCTCCTGTACCTTGCTCTAATACTCAAATCAAGGAGCCCTGGTTTGTAGCATTTTCCTATCTCCATAGTGTACATACTCCCATGACCAATTGTAACTACCAGTGTGACGTCACGGGAGGTGGAGATGGGATGTGCACAACTGGCTCTCCCGTAGGTTGGGGGCGGCTGGTTCCCGCATACCACTGCATATGACCTTAGTTGAGCCTTACCAGGTAACTCTAGCCAGTCAGGAGTTGTCTTCACCCCAGCTGAAGATCCAGTCATGGCGGAGCAGATGGGAGCTGCCCCTGCTGTGCCCACCAAGTTCCTTACTCCAAAAATTATGAGCATAATAAAATACTTGTTTTATGCTAAGTTTTTTTAAAAAAGTTTTATTGAGATATAATTCACATATGATGCAATTCACCCATTTAAAGTGTACAGTTCTCATGTATGAATAGGCCAAAGGGAAAAAATAAAGAAAAATAATAGTGTACAATTCGATGTATGCAGTTGTGCATCCATCACAATTTTAGAACATTTTCATTACCCCCACATCTCATTCATCCCCTTCTCTCTCACCCTCCGATTCT
Source organism: Daubentonia madagascariensis (assembly GCA_023783475.1). Classification (NCBI taxonomy): domain Eukaryota; kingdom Metazoa; phylum Chordata; class Mammalia; order Primates; family Daubentoniidae; genus Daubentonia; species Daubentonia madagascariensis. The sequence continues at coordinate 435,360 of JAKFHU010001436.1, read as the reverse complement.
CCCATCCCCCATCCTTAGGCAACCACTAATCTGTAATTTGTCTCTACAGATTTGCCTATGCTGGATGTTTCATATAAATGGAATCATACAATGTGGTCTTTTATGACTGGCTTCTTTCACTTAACATAATGTTTTAAAGGTTCACTCATGTTGTAGTATCAGTATTTCATTCCTTTTTATTGACAATATTCAATTGTATGAATATACCACACTTTATTTATCTGTTCATCAATTGATGGGCATTTGGGTGTTTTTCAACTTTTGGCCATCATAAATAATACTGGTTTGGGCATTCATGTACATGTTTTTGTGTGAACATATGTTTTCATTTCTCTTGGTATTCTCTTGGGTGTATACCTAGGAATGGAGTTGCTATATCATATGGTAATTCTATTTAACCATTTGAGGAACTACTAGACTACGTTCCAAAGGGGCTGCACTATTTTACATTCCCACTGGCCATGTATGAGGGGATTCCAATTTCTCTACATCCTTGCCAACACTTGTTATAATCTGTCTTTTTGATATTAGCCATCCTGGTAGATGTGAAGCAGTATCTCATTTCAGCTTTGATTTGCATTTCCCTGATGGCAAATGATGTTGAGCACGTTTTCATGTGTTTACTGGTCATGTGTATCTTCTTTGGAGAACTGCCTATTCAGATTTTTTGACCATATAACTAGGTTATTTGTCTTTTTATTATTGAGTTGTAGTAGCTCTTTATATACTCTAGATACAAGTCCTTTATCAGATAATATGATTTGCAAAAGTGTCCTCCCATTCTGTCGGTTTTTTCACTTTTTTGATAGCACAAACCTTGAAGCACAAAAGTTTTTAATTTTGATGATGTTTAATTTATCTAATTTTTTTTCTTTTGTTACTTATACTTTTGGTGTCATATCTAAGAAACCATTGACTAATCCAAGGTCACAAAGATTTACACCTATGTTTTCTAAGAGTTTTATAGCTTTTGCTCTTAACATTTAGATCTCTGCTCCATTTTGAGTTAATTTTTGTGTATGTGTGAGGAGTCCAAATTCATTCATTTGCATGTAGATATCTGATTGTCCCAGGAACATTTCATAAAAAGACTATTCTTTCCCCATTTGTCTTGACACCATTGTGGAAAATCAGTTGACCATAAATGTGAGGGCTCTTTTTTCTGGACTCTCAATTCTATTCCATTGATATGTATGTCTGTTCTTATGCCACTACCACGGTTTTGATTACTGAAGCTTTGTAGTAAGTTTTGAAATTGGGAAGTGTGAGTTCTCCAATTTTGTTCTTTTTTTCTCAAGATTGTTCTGGCTATTCTGATTCTCTTACACTTCCAAATGAAATTAAGGATCAATTTGTATAAAGTGAGCTGGAATTGTGACAGGGGTTGAATGAAATCTGTAGGTCAATTTTGGGAGTACTACCATTTTAATATTAAGTATTCTGAGCTATTAACATGGGATGTCTTTCCATTCTTCTCAGTCTTCTTTAACTTCTCACAACAATGTTTTGTAGTTTTTGAAGTATAAGTTTTGCACTTTCGTTAAATTTATTCCTACGTATTTTATTCTTTTTGGTGCTATTATAAATGGAATAGTTTCCTTAATTTCATTTTCAGTTTGCTCATTGCTACTATATAGAAATACAATTTTTCTATGTTGACCTAGTATCCTGCAACCTTGCTAATATGCCAATAAGTTTTAGGGCAATAGATAATTGGAACACCTATCATTCACTTATTCCTACAATGTCCCCATAACCTCTTTCCTATCTTATTCTTATTCCATTGATTCTGCTTTAGTTCAGGGCCTCACCCCTACTGGCCTGGGCCATGCCCATAGTCTTCTAACAGAGCTTCCTGCTTTCATGGAGCACCCCCTCCCCCTGGCAATTCCCCTTCCACACTACTGCCAGAATGAGTTGTTTGAAACAAAACTTGCATGCAATTTATTTGCTTTGAATCAATAAATATTAATTCAAATCTAAGAACTTAGAATATTATTCTCAATGTTCACAAAAACATTTATTATCTGGCCCCTCATATACTTCTGTCACCTTCCAGTGTACCTTTTGCTTTGTACCACAAGCCTTCAGACACACTGGTTTCTTTGCTAGGGCTACCTTTCTTCAACTAGCTAACTCCTACTCATCTTCCTTCAATTTGGGATACCTCTGTGAATCTTTTCTTTCTGGTCTCTTTTTCCACAGTCTGTTTAGATTTCTTTCCCTGTGAGTCCATACAGTCCTATATTTTCCCTCCACTATTGAGCTTATTATACTGTGCTGAAGTTGGAAACTGCTTAAGAGCAGAGACTTTGTCTGATAGATTTTTGTATTCCTAACACCTAGCACACCAGTAAATAGTGTCCAAATAAAAAAGGAGAGGGTAAGAAAATAAGGCTTCAAATGAAGCCTGTTTAACTTCAGAGTCCAGTCTCCAGACCCACTTCTGGGGCATGAGCTGGAAAATGGAACCAAGTCACAAGTTGATTCTTCATCCTGAAAGTTCCCATGATGAGAAGAAGCAGCCTCTTGTGAAACCCTAACTCCCACTCATGAAACATGTTTCCTTGGCAACAGATTTCCCAGGAAAATTAACCTCTTGTTCATTTTAAGGCTACTATTTGGGGTGGGAGGATATAAGCCTGCAAATTTAAGGAATTAATGTAGGAAGGAAGACAGTATCATCTCTTAACTTTACCTTCAACTTTATCTTCTTTTCATTTCATGATTTTTACTGTAGTGTGCCCCATTTAGAAATATAATGAGGAAAGGGCTTTTAGTATTACTCTTTTACAGATTTTTCTGTTTTATGGTTACATTTGAATAATGAATACCTTCCACATATACAAAGGATGTGCAATGAAACAAATTATCTAATAAACTCTAGTAAAAACAAACTACTTAAGATACAATAGCAGCATAATTGTTTTTCTCTAAGACACAGGCTTATTGGGGTTATTTACCATCAATTTTCTTATATAGTTTTGCTCATCCTTAATAGGGTATCAGAGGATTATAATTTAAGCCTCAGATTACACTTGATTTCACCAACTTTTTTGCTTTGATGGGGTCTCACTATGTTGCCCAGGCTGGACTCGAACTCCTGGGCTCAAGCAATCCTCCCATCTCAGCCTCCCGAGTAGCTAGGACTTACAGGCACGTGCCACCATCCCTGGCTTTGCCATTTTTGACACAAAGGAGATTCTGAGATCTACTAAAACCTCAGCAGTTAAGAAAATATATAAGCAGGAATAACTTTGATTTCTTGCTAAATTAAGCAAAATAAATTTTAAATTGAACTTTTTCCTGCTCCACCTATAATTGAAAAGGCATAGCACCAGGGGAATGCATCCATGTGGTGCTGTAGTAGTAAAGAAACATGGTTAAAAGTATTTATATAACAGGTATGACATGTAAGATATGTTTTAGATCTTCTAAATAATTGCTATCAAGAACACCTGAGATGTAGTAGAAATTGATTAAAACATCCATATAAGATTTAATATGTATCATACAAAGGAAACAAATAGTAGACACATATCCCAAGAGAGAGAATAAGACATTCTTTGAAGAACCATAAAATTTACATGTCAAGGGTGACAGTAATGCCTATTAATTGCCATATTCAAAGGTCAAATATTAATAAGACTGCCCCACCTCCACCCTTTTCCTACCTCCTTTCTTTTACCAGTCTGGGAGAGGAACATAACCTAATGGTTAAGAGCACAGACTCTGGAGTCAGGCTGCCTGCTTTGCCACTTATTAGCTGTGTAGCCTTGGGCAAGTCGGTTAAATTCTCTATACTTTCATTTCTTCATAAGGACCATTATATGGTGGTTGTGAGAACGAAATGAGTTAATACATGTGAAGTACTCAGATCACTACCTGGCACACAGTTAATATTCAGTAAGTGTTAGCTATTATTATCATCTCCAGAAACTTTTTCTTCTCAGGGCCCTTAATTATAGCAAGGGCTTTTTTCTAGAAAGGGTGAAATGTGTTCATTAGCATTATCTTTGACCTGCAGTAATCATACACACATATGTACAATATCAAGAAGAAGCCAATTAGAAAAATGTCTATTAATGTAAAGCTTCAATCAAACACAATTCTTGGGAGAAAACTAAAGCGGGGGAGGAAAAAAAAAATCACCTGATTATTGTAAAGCTCTGACTTCGGCAAGTTGTTTTGGGTAAACAGGTATAAAATGTTGAAAGAGCTCATGAGTAGAAACTAACATTTGAATGTAGGAGTCAAAAATGTGCTTATAGGTCACAATTTATAGCTTTGCTAGTGCTTCACACAAATATTTAAGTTCTATGAAAGTGCTGAATGGATCACAAACGGAAATCAAGTGACTCAGCAATTCCTTTTAGAAGGCAATGCATCTATTGGGTGCTGTTCCAAATAAAGTGTTGTAATGTTTCTATAAATACTGAAATTCAAAACTTATAATCAACTAGCTATTGTATATTTATTGAGACCTTTAATATATTAAGTATACAAAAAAGGGCAGGTCAGGCTATAGTGAAGGAGCTTACGTTTGTTAAGGATTTAACTCAGCTTCTAGCCCAGCCTTCAGGAATATAAAAAAGGTTTCAGTTGGTATAAAATGTCAAAATATGTCTTCCCAAATTTGGCATAGCTTTATCAAGATAATCTTCCACTATGGTGTCAAAGCAGAAGCTGTACAGTATGATGAGGATTTGATTATCATGGACCACAGTTTATTATTTTGGGATATTAAGCTGAAGTCAGATTCATTTCTCATAATCCAAGTAAATAAAACCTACTTGGGCTGATAATCTGCAAGCCTCAGTTTTAAGTGTTTAAAACTCAGGCTCGCCTGATCCTAGTCCAGTGCTCTTTCCCCTCTATCACAGTATTTATGACTCTGCATGTGCTAAGGAACAGCTTCTTTCTAAATCTTTAAAAGGAAAAACTCAAATTGTCCAGGACATATGCAATTTTGTCTGGAGTTAAAAGTTCAATAATTTCATTTGAGACAGTTCACGGAATGTATTTCTTCTAGGCTAACCACACCCCCTACAAAGGGAGTACTTTTGGCATATGGCTTTATCTTGTGCATTAGGAATGCAATCTGTAGTCACTGCATAACCACTGTACAATGACAATTTCATCAGGTAATGATATTTTACCTGGTGAGGGGTAGGTATATTTAAAGGCTATGATTTTACATAATTTACACATACATTTTTTTCTGTAAAAGATGATGGCATCACAAGCCACAAGGAGCTCTATCTATAGTTTTCCTTTTGCATATCATTTATAATTAAAATGTGACTTTTTCCCGAAGAGCCAAAAGTAGTAATTTAGAAAGAATGCTGCTGTAACAATTCAGAGGGAAAAAAGTGAAAAACCGATACTTAGAATTTACCAAGCAGCCCATTTACTCAGTATGATTCAGGATACAAGCACTGAAGGATGTGTAATCTAGTACATTTAGAATCTAAATTACATAGGAACAAGGATGTACATAGTATGTAGAAGAAAACCAAAAAAGCAAAGGATCATAAAGGAGAAAAAAATAACTATTTATAGCAAATATTTAAATTTAAATTATATTAGTTTAATGGAGCATCTCTGGTTTCAAAGATATTAATGGCTAAACAAGATAGTCATTTTAGTGTAACTAATAATGGCGTGACACCAAAGAACATTAGGATGTTTAATAATTTTTGAAATTCTTAGCCCAAACAAGAAAAAAGATGATCTAGATATGATGTAATCAGAATTTTTGCAGGTCAAGTTCTTATAAGGAAAGCTTCCCAGCAGCTAGCCATTCTACAAGTCACAATATGCAGGGAAGAAGGAAAGGACCTAAGACAAAATGCCCTTGAAAGTTGTACCTTAATCCACTGGATGCTATTATTTTCAAAAGACATCACAGTATGGATAATGAACTAATATGTCAGTATAAATACCTTAGATCTAATTTAGAAATAAACAGCGATGGCCATGGTATACAAAACTCCCTATTAAACCTAATTATTACTTGAGTTTTGATTATAAAGATCTGAGGGACCAGGGCAAATAGCTTCCTACTTTTGCAGCCAGTGATATAGAAAAAAGTAACACACACTATACTACCTTTTACATTTGAGTATGAAATTGTTTGATTGGGATCTTCATAAAAGTATAGGTAAGAACTAAAGCTTTCAAAGTCTTTTCCAATAGTATGGTTTTAGAACCACAGTACATTTAGTATTTTAGAAAAACTTTTTGAGGATAGGGACTGTACCTTACCTTTGTGCTTAACATCAACAAACATATAGCAAGTAATTTGTTGATTATGGACAGCCTCACTACCTCAACCAGTTGGCATCCACTGGGTATCTGGCAGCTCAATGCCTGTGTTTAGCATGCAGAAACAATGACATGCACTAAATAGGGAACTTTTAGCATGCTCTCAATCACACCTATTAACATTCATTTATGACATAAAAACCACCTTCTCAATTTTCCAGTACAAGTTTTGGTAAACTTGAAATATGACTTTAGAGAGCTGTATAATTAGAATAACAGGAGAAAAGAGATTAGTCTAACTTGATGAAAAAATACTTCATAGATTCAACTTTAATTTTGAGGCTCCATTCTTTATATACAACTTAATTGTTGTACAACTTCTAATTTTTAATTTTTTATAAAGCTGGGGGGTCTTGCTATGTTGCCCAGGCTGGTCTTGAACTCCTGGCCTCAAGCAATACTCCTGCCTTGGCCTTGCAAAGTGCTGGGATTACAGACACGAGCCACTGCACCTGGCAATTGTTGTACAATTAAGTTGTACTTGTTACAACAATTTGAACCAAATGTGTTTCTTTGGTATCTTTAACGTTTGGCTAAATGGTTGTGTACATATATTTCTAAACTATCAATGTTGCAATTTACTTGGATCACTGCTAATAAACATTACTGGAATGTACATGAGGAAGCTGTTCCTACTATATAGTCAGCTGTTGCTTTTTTTCTTAAAAGAGAAGATGAAACAAAAGATTGATCAAGAGATAAAAATAGCAGACTTGAAACTCATGCCACATGTGATATGACAAATGGGGGTGTGCCAGCTGCTACAAGGAGCTCATGGAAGCTGTGTATATTTTATAAATATCTTTTAATTAAAGTATCTGATTTCAAAGACATAATGCAGTTTCTCACACATCACACTAGTCAACAGCTGCATTAATGTTTAAAAGAAAAGCACTACGTTTCATGTCATTGAAACACAAAACTTACAACTGAGTCCTCCCATATCAACTTATATTTTCAAGATATTTTTAGGTCCCACTACCTAAGAAAAAGAAAGTCATGTTATTTTTATTTAGTTCAAATTACAAAAGTAAGCTAGGCATGGTTGCTCACATCTGTAATCCCAGCACAGAGTATCGCTTAAGGCCAGGAGTTTGAGGATGTCGTAAACTATGATTGTGCCGCCGCACTCTAGCCTGGGAGACAGAGTGACACCCTGTCTCAAAAAGAAAAAACAAAAACAGATTACAAAGGTATGTCATTTGTCTAAGCAAATCTTAAGATATACAGTGTAATACTATTCCAAAACATTAGCTACTCTCTTGAAGACTACACCAAGCACATGTCAATTATTATAATCACTATAGCTTTTATTATTTAATTCCAAACTTATGTCAATGTTTAAACGACTGATGAAATTTATAGAAAATAACTGTAGTTTTAATAAATAATTTTATCAAAGTATAATTTCTAAATACCATTTAAAAGTCATCAGAAACTTCTGAAGTAAACTTTTGCTATTTCATATTTTGAAGATTTGTAGAATGAAGTCATTATACTTATTAATTACATGGAGACTGACAAAGCAGAAGTGACTGATTAAATTATTAGACTAAGGCTACTAAGCCAAAATAACATGGCCCTGAATCAATACTAGCAGACATTCTTAAAAGCCAAACATGTTAAGTTTACTTGTTTCAAATGCTATACTTGTTATTATCTTTAAAAAACTAATTTTATCTTTACTTTAAAAAACTCATAAATGACAAAACCAAGCAAAAAAATCAAAATATTTCAATTTTTAAAAATTATTAATTAGAAGGGTACTAACAATTTTCTGTTGATCTGTTTTGCTGTTAATTGGCTTAATAAGTATAAATCAAAAAACAAACTATACCAGGCTAAAATCACCAATAACTTCATAAATAATATAGATAGAGAATAAAATTTTATTGCTAGTTCTTGGCCGGGCGCGGTGGCTCACGCCTGTAATCCTAGCACTCTGGGAGGCCGAGGCAGGAGGATCACTTGAGCTCAGGAGTTCGAGACCAGCCTGAGCAAGAGTGAGACCCTGTCTCTAAAAAAAAGAAAAAAGAAAATTTTATTGCTAGTTCTTTAAAACAAACATTTAAATGCTTCTTTGTAAAAGCACGCCAATGTAAAGTGGGATCTTACAGGTGACGAAGGCTAAAGAATTCCACCTAGTTAGTAGTGTAAAAACATTAATATGCTATAGGAGAATGATCATTTAGTAAGAGTCATTAGTGTACCCATCAGTCCCTCTCTCTTTATTCCACAAAAAGATATATTAATAATCTTTATGGTTGATTACGACAACTATTTAGGCACAATATTCATATTTTTTAATATATGTGAGTGTGTGTATATATATATTTAAAATTATTAGCTTTACCTACCTCAGGTCTTATTCACCATTAATTAATTTTTTCTTCATTTCTAGCATTAAGTGACTTTCCTCAAGCACAGAGTGCAATGATTACTTTTTAATTAAGAACATAGAATCTAAAGAACAATATTTAGGCAGGAGAGAAAATTATTGTTAGAAGTGCCTCAATTAAATAAATTCTTTCTAGAAAATGTTTTAACAGAGAATTAGGTTATCAGGAATTGATTTTTTTGGACAGGGCTGAATCTTAAAAATCAACTCTTTGTTGTATATTGACTCAATATTCATAGTATTGCTTAATAATATTGCCAATTTTATACATAGGAATTGAGCCACTACTTATCTAGGAAATTATGTTTGATGGCTAGAGAAATTATACCATAGTATAAGTTGTAATTTTGTTCCCAAATACTTAGGATCATTTAAACAAATCTACATGTTTTTTTCAAAATACAGACATTATATTGTTTTTCCTTATAAGCCCTCTTCCTGACATTAAAAAAAATAGATAATGATTAGAAATGGTCAAAGAAAACAGAATCCTATACTAAGAATGCTTCAAAAGTAATTCTCAATTTTGGGGGAGCCTCTTCCAATTTCTCCAAAAAAATTGCTCAGAATGTATAGCTTTAATAGGCAAAAAAGTTTTTCAGTTACCTTCAAGCTTTTCCAGTGTATGGAAAGCAGGAAACAATATACCAAATACCAGTATGTAGAGTATAATTCCATTCGGATTAAAAATATACAAACACATAGAAGAAAATCTGGAATGACAGACACAGTGGTCCCCTCTGGGTAGATGACAATATGGGTGTTTAATTTTCTTTTTGTTAGTCTATTTCCAGAAATAAGTATGTACTACTTTTATAATTTTAAAAAGGAGCTTGCAAGAAAAAAAGAACACTATATCTCACATGATTCTCAATCATTTTTAGATAAAAGCAGAAGAGAAACAAAACACCCAAGGGACATCGTCAATTCTAAGAAAATTTATGTATTTCACACACTACATGAAAATACCTTAATTTTGCACTTTATAGATGGCCCTCACTTGCATGGATCTTATGTGGAATGTAGAAACCATACAATAGAAAAACAAACATAACCTTTAAGGATTAAACACATCTTAGCTAAGGTTTTATTTTGTTGTAGCATGAACATTTATAAACCAATTTCCTAAGACAAAGAAGGAAGAAGAAAATTGGAGATTCTTATTCGAGAACTACTCATTTTTAGCTGCCATGCTATCACAAATATCTCTGGATTATTAAATTATTTTCTCACACAATGTATGCACAAAGATTCCACACTCTTGCCTTATTCAATAAGAATTAAATGCCAACTACTTGCCAGGCTTTGTGTTAGAGGACATGGTTTCTGGTCTTATGGAGCTATCACTCTAGCTGGGAAGACAGATAATAAGCAATTATAAAACACTGATCAGTGGTGGTAAGAAGAGAACAGGGCTGATGAGAGTATATGGCAGAGACCTCTAACAGCCGAAGAGGCTGCAGAGAGGGCTTTCCAGAGGAATTGTGTTAAATTGAGAACTGAAGGTTAAGAAAGTGATAACTAGGTGAATTTGGGGGAGAAGAGTGTTCAGGCAAATGAAGAATTTGCAAAGGATGTGTAATCTTTTCCAGAAATTGAACCAAATTCATTTTGGTCGGTGGGGAGGTGTCAAAAGACTGTAAACCATACTTTTTAGACTCTCTCCTAAGAGGCCTTAAGGAGTAACATGGTAGGATTAGTGCTTTATAAATTACTCTGGAGTAGCGTGTATGGAAAGGGGGTTGGAGGGATACAGGACTAATGCCAGAGAAACCAGTGAGGAGGCTGCTGGAATAACGGAGGCAACTTCCTGGATTAATGGCAGGAGAAGTGGAGAGAGGTACAAAGATAAGAGAACTTTGGGGGTTGCATCAACAGGATTTGATGAGTGATTCAGAGATGATTCAAATATGATTCAGAGGTTTGCAGCTTGACAATTGCTGATATTAGGGCTATTCAATGAGAATGGAAAACCAGAACTCAGGATGGCTTTTTAGTACTTTTTATAAACTTTTCATCCATGCATGGGCAGTGGGGGTAAAGGGGATGAAGGGGAGTAGAGGTGTAGAATGAGGTCAATTCTGGATATATTGAATTTAGGATATCTACAAGATATCATAATGGATGTTTCCAGTAGGCAACTGAATATACAACTTTAGAGCTAAGAGTAAGGTTTAGATATGTATTTGAGAATGATGAACATACAATTCTTTAAGAATCCATTCTATTTGGTCAACCACAAAATGGTTTCCCTTCTACCCTTAAAGCACAATTAATGTAGATAGTAAAGGAAGCCACAGGAATAAATGATGTTTCTCAGGGAAATGGCAGAGTGAGAAGAGAAGGGCCCTTAAAACAGAAACTGGAATACCAATGCCTAACACACAGGCAGAGGATCCTTCAAAAGAAGAGAGGCAAGAGAGGCGGCCACAAAGCCAGGGGAAGTATGCCACGGAAGCTGAGTCTAGAATGGAAAGCATTCTCATGAAGAGGAAACACAAATATGCTGACAAACTATACAAAGTTTTGGGGTAAAACCTTTTCACTTGAAATGAATTATAATGATATGACTTGAGATTTTTAACTGGGAAAACCCACTTTATAGCTTAAGAATCATTGAGGAAAGAACTAAAAAGTGAGTTAGTTTCTCCCCTTTACTGATTTCTTACCACCTATTCTAGGGGTAAAGGAATTTGGACTGCTAAGGGGAAAGGATAAGCCTCTTCCAAACCCCTTGTAAGCTTTAGAACTTGCCTATAAGAAAGGTATCAATTCTCCTGTCTCCTGTTGTTGTTGAGGCTAAGGTGCAGTTGTACAGAGGGACTGGCAAGGTGCAGGGCAAAGAGAGGTAAGGTAGGTCCTCATTTACCTGTTTAAATAATTTTAAACAAAGGGATAATGAATTTCTTCTTTTTATTAAAATAACAATGGAAGTAGCAAAGTAAATGAATGCTAACTCTACTGCTGACTCCTGGAAGGTGAGGTCTAATTCCAATCCAGGCTTCATGTCATAGGTTTGGTTGATAAATGGAATAGAGTAATTCTGGAAGCAAGTAATTCTGGCAATTCAGTGTCTTCCAGTACTCATGACAATTCTTTCTTACCCTAGAAAATCCTTTCGATTAACTCTTCCAAGCTTTGGTGTAAGTCCAGTGTTACAACAGTCCTGTCCAGGTCCAGGACATTAAAAAAAAAAAAAATCCTGGTTTAAATTTGAATGAAAATAAAGAATACTGTAAAGCTTAAGAATCAACTTTCAAGTGTATTTAGGGGCTGAATCCTTATCTGGACTCCTGGCATCTCCCATCTGAAAACTTCTTCGTTCAGAGAGTAGTAATTCTGTATATAAAAGCAATAATATATAACAAGCTTTGCTGTGAAAAATACATTGTGGGGCTGCCCTTTCATGAAATTACTGGTAGACAGCAACGATTATTTTTTTGTGTTTTATGACTAATTATAGTCTATAAGAGAAAATACTGTGGTATATTCTATGTTGTATTTGTAGTTGTACTTAATTTTTATTGAAGTTTGATTTTAGAAGATACTTTTAAGTCAATAATTTGACCCAGAGAAAATTGTAATGACTATAGTATTTTAAATATATTATTTCAAATACAGCATTGGAAAATGTACTCAGTATACTGGCTTTATGATATGCAGTATTTACTTTTATTGTTATAGTTGGTGCTATCACTGAAATCAATCAAACTATATTACAAATTAGCATACAATGTTCAGTGATGAACTTTTTATTCTATACTCCTGTTACAGAATAAAAAAGGGGAGGTTTAGTGTGCCACAAGTTTTATGACAATTTTCATAGCTAGAAGAATTAGAAGTTAAGGGAGAAAGAATAACATAGGGGTAAATACCTACCAACATATGCCCAGCAATAGTATTTCCATCTAAGATAATCCAGAAAATAAAAGTCTGGATTGAAAGATAAGAATTAGTGTATCCAAATGGATCACTCCAGTTGAGTCAGCTGCTTATAATTCTATTTTTTTTCTTTAAATAAACAAAGGCAACTGACATTACCATCTTATTCTCAAATAAGAATAAAGATAACTGTGAATGACTGATGAAATATTAAGTTAAATCTTGCTTTTTCAGACTTCTTGATTAAGTAACTATTAGTAAGCATTTGAATATGATTTCTATTATCAGCATTCAATAATAATCATCACTCCAATTAGTTATCCATTTGTTGTTAATTATATCAACAACTTGGCAAAATACAGAAATGTTCTACATTTGAGAAAACTACTATTGCAAAGGCCAGAAATCTAGCTTTGAACCCATACTACCTTGTTTAAGGTTAGGATGTGACATGTACCAAGTATATTTAGAGGCATTAGGATTTAATTTCTCAGTAGGCCTTAGAGTTCAGTACTGATATTTATGATTCCCCAAAATGGATATAGATACTTACAACTAATTCTCACATCTCAGGATTCATGTAAATAATTGGTGCCAACTACCTTTGAAATTACTGCCAGAAGATTAATTTTAAAAACCCTGATAATACTTGCTTCCTAACTTTTAACCCTTATTCTGACCATGATCACTCTTTTACATAATTCATTCACTTTATCCCCAGTAGAAGCAAATTATTTGATTATAACCCTCTATCACCTCAATAAACTACCTGCCCCTATAGTTGCAAAGTTAGCAAAGTCAAGTACAGAAAACCTAAGAAGGTAGAAGAGCTAAAAAGGCATGGAGACCTTGGGTAGTCCCTTAGTTCTGCATACTGCTTAGCAGCACAGCAACAAATGAACAATGACAGACAGATTGTCCTAATCTAGGTCAATACAACAGCCAAAATACTTTGCAAACATTTTCTTTGGCTCTTTCTGGGGATCAACACTGTTCAAATTAAAATGCTGTAGCATGAGAAGAGCTTAATAGCAACAGTCGTGTTCAATAATATTTATCTAATGTCTCTTATCCAAGAATCTTAAAATTATCTAATACTAATCACGACTCAATAACTGAGAGAGGTAGGTACTAAGGTAAACTGCAAAGGCCAAAGAACAGAAATTAGGAGTGTGTGCTACTGAATAATCTTCATAAGCTAAAATCACTGCTGCCTTACATAGCTCTGAGTATATAAAATAGAGTATTGTCTACTCACCTTCAACAAACCTAAATTTAGGCATAAAAGTTAGTGTTACCAGGATAATACCTTTTCTTACTATATTTCATTTGTATTTATACTTAATTTCTAATGAAGTTTGGTTTATTGAATTGAAATTTAATTTTTGATACTGTTTAAGTCAATGATCTGACCCAGAGAAAAATACAGAAAATATCTCACCCAGTATTATTTAATACTGGTCAAACTAAAAACTATATAGTGTTTTAGATATATTATTTTAAATATTAGATTTAAAGTATACAGGATCACATATACCAATTATTTGAGTAACCATTCCATTTAAGGTGAAGGGTTTATGCTAAGCTATACACACCATATTCTTTATGACCAAAAGCTGAATTTGTGAGATTGATACCTGAGGGGAGGTGCCCTAATTTGTAGCCATAAAATCATTTTGTGTATACAGTTAATAAACCTATGAAAGGATCAAACTTCTGTCCTTAGCTTCATTAGCACCATACTCCAAACAAGTTAACCGGTTTAAACTGTTAGATAAAACAGTGATAATTAAAGAAATAGGAACAAAGAAGGGTTATATTTCATCATCTTAAGGTTTCAGAGATGACATAGGTTTATGATTCAAGTTCCCATGTTCTGAAAATGACTTCTTAAATAACTCACCTCTCAAATCACAGAAATGCAGTAATCTGAAATTATTCTAATCTAAAGATTTAAGAAAATAACCAATTACTACAATTCATGTTCACTGTGAGGAATACATAGCTATATGAAATACAACTATACAAAAATAGAACTCCATGAAAGGGAACAGTTTTAAAGCAAGAAATATGCTTGAGATTCTTATCAGTAGTCACTAAAAGGGTAAATGATAAAGATTTACATTCAAGTGCTTGAAGGACTACTACAGAGAAATTCAATTACTAAAAATCTTTGCTCAGATGCCTGTCAGGCATATTAAAGATGAGATGATGTATGAACCACCAGTAGTGGTATTAAATCCCAATCACTTTCAAAAGAAGTAAGATTTAGAGCTGTTAAGACATTTCAGAATTGTGTTCATTGACACTAAAAATAGTTTTAAAAAAAAAGACCTCATACAGTCTGCTGGCATGTCATACTAACCATTAGAGGAGGTAGTGACGTAAAGTGTTGGAATTTAAAATACAAGGTCAGCATTAACTGTAAACAAGTCTAAAGCATTGTATGTAACTCTTTAAAACATATGCAGTGAAAAAGAATTAGAATTCATATAAAATCAGAATTAAAAAAGCAAAAAAATAGAAATATTTAGTGAATTTACTCAAATGAAAGAAGTTTAAATGATACAGAAATGAAAATATTAGAAATCTATATACAACAAAAAGTGAATATAAATTAGCCAAGTCCATGGACATATCCAGTTAAACATTCATACATATTCACCTTTTTCTTTAGATAGGGATAACACACACATATGTGACATGATTCTGGAAAAAAAAATCTGAGATACTAAAAATATTCTTAAGTTTTAAAAATAGTGTGGAATATGTTTCAACAACATTCTACATGAATGTAAACCCCTGATTTAATTCCATGATTTTGTCATGCCAGAAGCATGGTTGGTTTTAATTTTTTAAACAGATATTGGTATCATAACACATTGGCTTATTAATAATTAAGGCATTTTGCATACACAGTATCTCAGTGTGGACAAAAATTTTTAATATTGATTTTTGCTATGATGTTTTTAACTTTCAGTCTTTTCAACATAAGAAAATAGCTGCACACATTTACGTGCTTTTTTATAAAACACAATCTTAAAAAAAGTGAATAATGATTGGTCTTTGTGGTTCCTAGTAATAAGTCCTGCCTTATTTTTTCACATAATATAAATTATATTCATATGCAGGATTGCATTAAGACCCAGTAGTTATTAAACAATGTTACCAAATAACCATATAAATCCCAAATGCAGCAAAGGCAAACAATCTTCACGGTGCACCTTCACTTCGTTGAAGTTGAAACTGCTTCTTTTGTATATTTTTCCACTTCAATGTGAAGTAGATTGTTAGGGTTTTATTAGTGGTTTCATTATGTGGCTTTTTAAAAGGAAAAATGGTTTTTTTTTCCACAGTTCACAGTTCTCAGAGGAGACCATTTTTTGTAAATCATAGTCCAGAGATGTTTTGAATAACCAAGTGGTCTTTAGTAGATGAAATCTCTCAATGCAACTGTAATAAATAAGCATCTACATCCTTAAAGGATAAAACAAAAACATTTCATTAGCTAGTACAGTAAATACACATATGCGCAACCCATTTTCTTTTCCCTTTGTGTGGCTTGATTTGCCTGACTTTCCCTTTGTGACCTTTTGAGAGTAAAAGGCATGTCTTACTCAGCTTTTTTTTTTTTAATCTCCATTTGTTCAGCACAGTGCCTGGCACATAGCATGTGATCAATAAATGTTTGCTAAGCGCTGAGTGAATGTTTTGTCTCCTGTGCTCAAACAACTCTGCTTTCACAGCTAACATTCACAGCAATTCTATCAGTGCTATATAAACTCAAGGTCAGCTTGATGATAGCCTCTCTAATTTCTTCCCTCAAAAAATTACAAATTAATTGAGGGTTTAATTTTGTATTAGAGGTTTTATCATAGCTTAAGGAATTTCACATTGCACTTTTAGTCACTTAATATTGTCCTCAGTAATAAAGAGTACCTTAAGGTCACTTGCACAATAAAGCTTCTCCCTTTGTAAAAAATTATAATTGAAAAAAAATTTCTACGGAAATAATCATTTTTCAGTTCTACTATCCAGAATACAAGACCCCACCAGAGCAAGGTGACATGTAATTTATGCTCTAAAAACCTAAAACAACAAAAAACTTCCAGGAAATTATTTCTGTTTTTAAGATTTTCATCATTAAAAATTCTATGGAGTAAAATCATACAGTGGTAACACACTTGATATCATTTTGCTTCTTTTTATGAAGGTATCCAAGAAGAACTTCATAAGTAAGTCCATAACATAAATCCTTTTCTTAAGAATATTATATTTTTAAAAAATCAAAGACGGCTTCCATATTCCTGGCTAATGCCCATTTATGATAGCAGTATGCCCAGTAATAGGGTGAAAATATTTCTTAACAACAATTTTTTTTCTGCCATTATATTTAAGCTACCAATGTTTTCAGAAGTTTAAATATTAAAATCCAAACTAGCAATATACCTTTTCCTTCAAGAGACAAGTAAATCAATAAAGACCAATGTCAAAATCACTCTGTGAATTAAACAATTTATGCTCTCAAAAAGCATGACATTAGCAAAAGCAAAGCAAAAATTAATACTCCAGAACCATTTGATTGTCTTTTTCATTTCTTGTTTCCTGAGTTCCTCATCTTCTTGTTTTCTGATGCTGTTCTTACTGGATTCTTAACCTTTTTCCAAATATTTTTCTCTGATTAAAACTCTCATTAAATACCCCCTAGCACAGCATTTCTGTGGCTGTATATGAAACATGTTCAATGGCTTATTCCTGTGCTTCCTGCCAAGGTCACAGTCATACCTAGAGGACCTTAAGGACTGCAAATATGAAATTGACTTTAGACCTTATTAGAACAGTTACCAAAAAGTTCATTTATAAATGTATAATACTAATATGTTGTTTCTAAATTTCAGTGTCTAATTTTCAAGCTTAAATATAGATTACCTTAGCTATATTACCAGTATATCCTGGAACCAATGTAAGATGGTTTTCCTGTTCCCATAATCCACTTAATTGTTGTTTTAAAATCTGAATATTTCTAGGAGAAAAAAGAAGAAAAATGAGAAAGCAAATATAGTGGGATATGGACTTTGGTAGTAAATATATTTAATGAAACAGTTTTAAAATTTTCAAGTATTTATCAGGAGAAAACTATGCTATTTAAAGTCAAGCAACTGTTTAAAATAATACATGTCAATCATGAAAATTAAAGGTTACCTAGTTGTCAAAGCAGGTAAGAAAACAACTAGGCATTTGAAGCATTTGTATAACCTGTTCTTGGGTATGAAGTGGGAAATTGTGAGAGCCTAGAATAAAATTATGAACTTTAATAGACTGTTGGGAGATTTTTTGTGTGTGTGGCAACGTGATTATCTCTAGCTACTCTGGTAGAAAACCCATACATTTTCATATCAAGGCACTACTCAAATTGTGGTTATTATAGTTTTTAGAATTGTAATCATCAACACTGGACACTCAAGTTAATGTCTAGGTAGCCAAAGGACCCTGCAGGCTGCTTCCATTCTTCATTCCACTAAGGGTGTCTCTTTCCCCCTCCCTTACTCATATAATGGATGTGAGGGTTAAACCACTGTTGTGGTTTTTCCTTCTAAAATGAAGGATAGGATTCTGCCAGAAGAAGAGATACAAAGGGTAACTAGGCTCTGGAATTCAACTTCCATGTGTGATTTTCACAAATGAACATTATCTCAAGTTAATATCTCTCTGAAAATGAAAAGAATAAATATTATATACTGATGATCATGGAATAAAATTATTGCCTAATTTAATCAAGCTGCTTTTCTGAAGAAAATTTTAGTATGAGTTTATCTTTAAGGGTATACTCACCCATCATTTATAATTTCTGTTTTGGATGATAGTTCTGACCACCACCTTTTTATGACTGCTTGAAGCCAGTTTAAACCAACTATTACATATCTGAAATGACATTTTGTTACAAAATTCAAGTGTTTTCATCTAAGAAATCTTTACAAAATATGATATTCTCTCTTTCCCCCAAAATATATACAAACATTGATCTTTCCCCTTTTAATCAAAGCTCTTTAAAAATTGAAACCATGTATGTCTCATGGAGCCCAATCTACTACTATGTACTCACAAAGCACAAAATCAAGGATGTTTAAGGAGGAAAATGAATCAAGATTCAGATTAGTACTTACTCTTCAAATTTGCTTTTAAGTAGTGACTTTACTAGAGGCAACAAGTCTACACAGCAGCCAAGTGAGATATATTGTTTTTCTTCCTGTAAACTAATATAAAGAAAACTAAGTTATAAAAATACGAATGGGCCATAATTTGACCTTCTTTAAACTTCCTTTTTTCTGAAAAATATTGTTTTTACCTATTAGTGAGCACAGGAAGGCAATCTACCACAACTCCAAGATCTTCTATCCTGCGAGTACAAAAAGAATAGCATTGCTTAGAGAGCTGATTATTTCATATTTACTTTCATATTATAACCTTCACACTGCTTCTGAGAAATTCATTAATCTAACAGATAATTTCAGTGTCTATGATGAGTCAAGTGCTGGGGATACAGCAGTGAACAAAGAGATAGGACTTGCATTACAGTGTGTGAGTGTAGGGGTGTCGATGGAGCAGAGACAGACAATAAACAAATAAACAAGTAAAATAGATAGAGTAGGTTGATGATAAGTGCTATGGAGAAAACTAAAACAGAAAAGGGAGATAGGGAATGAGGAAATAAGTATTTTTAAATAAGGTGGTCAAGGAAAGCCTCAACTAAGGTAACATTTGATAGACTTGAATACAGTAAGGAAGGTAATGCTTAAAATTCCCACTCAAAGGGGATTTTTAAAAGGTTAGTTTTCCCACATCAGTATCTCTTAGCTTTACAAATAAGATTTTTAGTCAGAAAAGAGAACAGCTTTACTCAATCTGATAAAACAGATGGTTTTCTGTATTTTGGTTACTCTTAGACTAGTAATGAATGTAATTTAAACCATATTGTCTCTATTGAAGCTAAATATAGAAAATTTAAAATTTTAACCAGTAATAACATAAAAAAGAAGAGGCACTTCTAATATCACACTGAAAATTACTTTTATTGAACAAAAAGCATAAAAGGTCACACTTACCTCACCAAATAAGCTACAAGTTCACTTATACTTCTCTTTCTCCAGAAAGTTAAAGCTACATTCAATCTCAAATTCCTACTGAACAAAACTTGAGCCATTGTTTCATGGTCCTGAGAAACCTGAAAGGCAATAATCTAATTTGTTAAAAAGCACACTGAAACAGGATATGAAACTATTTTTTTCAATTAAATCATTCTGGTAGACATAGTTTTAAATTATGCAAAGGTGACTCCTTTACTGGCCCACAAAAAGGAATATTACAGTTGAACATAGTAAACAAATGATCTGAGCAAATTTAGGACCCGTTTAATTTTTACCAATACTTTTTCTGGCTTGCTACTATTTTTCTTTTAAATTCCAATAATTTGTAACATAAATTATTTTTAGCTGACCCACAAACCTAGGACTTAATTTATAATGTGGATAAAAGGAAAAGGTAAACATAGAGGCTAGTCATTACCAACTAAATGGCATGAGAAGGGAACCACAAACACCGTCTGTGATGTTACAGTATCATTTAAACTTGTCTATTTTTATATAATAAAGTATTATTCCCTTGTTGTAAAATGTTTAAATAACACAGAACTACGTAAGAGAAAAAACAAATACTCTCTACCTGCCCACAAAAAAATCCAATATCACTCTCCAGAAGTAATCACAGTCAACAGACTGGTATGTATCTTTCCAAACCATTTTCTAGACAAAGACAAATCAGGTACATATATAAACACTCTGAAAAATTAAAAATTAAATTATCTATATTGTTTAAAACCTTGCTTTTTCATCTATATGAACATTTTTCATTGCCAAAACAGATCAACTTCATTTTCAAAAAATATTTAAACACTTCTAAGATTAATTTTACAATTGGAACAGATCAAAGGTTACATGTACTTGAACTTGGATAAGATAATATGGTATCACTTTTAGATTTAGGTTTTTAGAGCAGGTACTGGTCAATTAGGAAAAAAGGTTTGAAACAAAAGAGCAATCAATAAACCTATTAGTTCAATTTGAGGTTAAGGAAGGCTTGTGAAAAGTAGTGAAAATGAGAAAGCAAAATAAAAGGAGGGTCTTGAGAAAAACATCTCACTGTGGCAGTGATTCAAATGCACAACTGAAACTTTTTTTAAGGCACTTGCACTCAGAAGTTTATTCCCTCAGTTCAAGTGAAGACCCAACCTAGGATCCAAATCTAGGTCAGATTTCTAGGTTATATAGTCACATGTGCTTATCCTTCAGAGTATGTAGTTTCTATGATTACTTGATTAATGTTGGCCTCATTACTTCTGTAACTACATGAAAGTAGGGGCAGTGTGTGTTTTTCACCCACCAATCTATTTCTCCACAGAGCGTGCAAAGGACATTTGACATTAGGAAATAGCAATATTAACAGTAGGGAGCCCTTGATATTTGTGAGAAAATTAGTATGACAATTGATTCTCTTTAACACTACGGTTTAGTCACCATCCTATTCTCTAGGGCCCATAATAATTCACTACTAAATCAAATTCTCCTTTTCCTCTTTCTTCACAGATACCACTCACTCCCTTCACTTCTAGTATTGCTAACTTTCTATTACTCTAGGATGTTATTTTTACAAGTAGAAATGTTTTCACTGACAAAAGGAATCTATTTTTTGCATCATTTCATTATGCTGTTAGTTAATAACACTTAATTTTCTACCTTTCTTTCATTGTATTTACTTGTAATTATTATCCTAAATATGATGCTTATCTACATTCACCTATGAATGTGAATATCTACATTCACCTAAATGTGAATAAATTCACATTTATTACCATTTTAGTTTAAAAAGATTTTTTTGTATGCTTGTATGCTACAGAAAATGCTTTTCATTAATAATTCATGTTGAGATTATGGAAAATATGTTCCTTCGGGTTTATTTTTCACAATTTATATAACAAACATGTTTATTATGCTAAACTCATTTGTATTTATAAATTTTATCAAACCATTCTTTCAAATGACCACTTTTATAAAAACTACTTTATTGAGGTATAATTTACATACCTTAAAATTCATCCATTAAAGTATGTAATTCAATAGTTTTCAGTAGATTTATAGAGTTGTGCAACCATCATCACAATCTAGTTTTAGAATATTTCTATCACCCATCAAAATTCCCTTCAGCCTGTTAAAACAACCAATTATGCTTGAGCCAGAAGAGCAGCAAGCCATAGCAGGTTTGTCTAAACAAAGCTTCCACTAGGCAATTTTGACAGTCTAGCAAAAAATATGCCTGGTTAACTGGTCTGCTTTTTAGGCAAGATTTCCCCTTTATTTTTGGGGTATGTGTGTGTGTGAGACAGAGAGAGAGAGAGCGAGAGACAGACAGAGAGAGACAGAGAGAGAGAGAGCGAGAGATAGGGCCTTGCTGTGTCGCCCAGGCTAGAGTACAGTTGCATGATCATAGCTCACTGCAACCTCAAATTCCTGGGCTCAAGCAATCCTCCTGCCTCAGCCTCCTGAATAGCTGGGACCACAGGCATGCACCACCATGTATGGCTAATTTTTAAAAAATTTTTTGTAAGGACAGGGTCTTGCTATTGCCCAGGCTGGTCTAGAACTCCTGGTCGCAAGTGAACCTCCCGCCCCGGCCTCCCAAAGTGCTAGGATTACAGGCATGAGCCACCACGCCCAGCCTCCTTTTCCCTTCCTTTAAATCTGTACTAGCCAACTTGTCATTCTGGATATTTACAGCAGCCTGTTAAGTATTTCATTCCATCTTATATACTGCCAATTTAGGGAAATAGAATAAATTACTGATTTAGATGTGGTTAATCTAGAAATTGTTTCAGGGAGTTACTATTTCATATTTAATGACCTAATATCACTCATATAAGTCTGTATTTAATGGGTGGTAAATTACAATATGGCAAAAAAAAAAACCCAATAGTATAACGAAAACAAAGTTAAGGTAGAAATGACATAGAGAAGTAACTTACCTCAGAAAAAAACCCACTATATTTTGATGATGGGCTTTCTGTTTGTGAAGAACTAGAATCACTGGAGTTAATCAAATATGTTCGACTATCATGGCGTAATTTTTCAGGCAAGTGGCCTGCACAAGCCAGTTCATTTTCTTTATTTGCCATGTCACAGCCCCCACTTCGAGGGGACTGTTTTTTTCTGTAACAAGGATTTGGAAAGGGATGATGAACTCTCTTTCTGTGGTAGATCACCTTACGCAGTTTATCTGGGTTCTTCACAGCTTGTCCAACTGTTCTGTAAAAATAATTTATTTTCTTAAGTGAAAAAGAACCATATGAAAACCTTTAAAGTTTTTAAACAGAGAGTTAATAGGCCTTAGTTTGTGATCCTAATCCACTAAAATTAGAGGTAAATAGAATAATTAAAAAAAAAAAGGTAACTCTTAGCTTGAAGAGGAAAATAAAAAGGAAATAACAAATTATCTGGAAGACAATGAAAAGGATGACACTTTATACCAAATAAAAATAAAGACACATAGTAAGTACATGCTTTTAAAATAAAATATTAAAGGCCATTCTGGGAATAAGAAAATTATAATACTTTCTACATACCTAATCTTTTTCTAACAAAGTGACAGACTATGTAAGTTTGAATATTTTAAAGTTTATTTTAATTAAACTGAAGTATATTTAATTTTGTCTGAGTAAGACAGAACACAATAGAGCAAATCTCATGGTTAAGTAAACTGGATCTCAAATGTTTTGCTGTCAGGATGCTTTGCCCTCTTAAATTTTGTTTTTTAAAGAGATAGGGTCTCACTCTCTAACAGAGGCTGGAGTGGCAAAAACATAGCTTACTGCAGCCTCTAAATCCAGGGCTCATGCAATCCTCCTGCCTCAGCCTCCCAAACACCTGGGACTACAGGCATGTGCCACCATGCCCAGATAATTTTTTTATATTTTTTGTAGAGATGGGGTCTCAGTATGTTGCCCAGACTGGTCTTGAACTCCTGGCCTCAAGGGATCCTCCAGCCTTGGCCTCCTGAAGTGCCGGGAATACAGATATGAGCCACCGAGCCTGGTCTGCTCTTTTAAAAATTGTTAATGACTCAAAAGAATTTTTTATGTGGGTAATATCTATTGATGTTTACTGTATCAGAAACTAAAACTGAGAAAATGTCAAAATACTTGTTAATTCATTTTAAAAATAATGACTCATTACATATTAACATAGATTATTTTACAAAAAAACCCATATTTTCCAAAACAAACAATCTGGTTTAATAGAAGACAGCTGGATTCTCATTTCTGCATCCAGTCTATTGTGATATCAAATGTCAGATAGCCTCTGGAGAACTCTACTGTATACTTGTAAAAGAGTGAAAATTAAGATGGTGAATAATGTCTTAGTATTTTTATCAAAATAGTTTTGATCTCACAAATTCCCTGAAAGGTCCTTAGGGACTTCCCAGGCCCTCAGATCACACCTTGAGAACCAGTGGTTTTGCACAACATGCCTTTAGAGTTTGGCAGATCTGACAATGAATGCCATCTTTACCACTTTCTGGCTGTATGATCCTGAACAAATCACTTAACTTCTCTGATCTTTAGTTTTTTCATGAACTGTTAGGGGTCATAACATCTATCAAGTAGGACTGTTGTAAGGAACAGAGATAATATTGATATGTTTATTAGCACAGAGCCTGGCACAAAGGAGCTGTTTGACAATAAGTTAACCATTATTATAATAAAAAAGAATATTTATTTTTTCCCATATTTTCATCCTTACCTAGTTTTCAATATTTGCATTTCCCCACAAACTTTAAAGAAGCTCTTACCTATTTTTGTAAGCAGCCAACTGTTTTGGAGATTTCTTAACCTGAAAAATGAAAGTAGATAGTTGCAGCATATTTAAGTTAGAGTTATGTAAACTTTGTGATTGATATCAACGACTTTAAAATTCAACAAGTACGTTTTTTCAGATTACAGTTTTCTCTGTTCTAATGCTGTAGCTTCAATCATTAGGTACAACATCGTATGTAGGTATTTTTGGCAAAGCAACATATCCATCTCCCTATTTTCCACGCCACTAGTCACATATTATACTGTACTTATAGGGTATTTAATAAATAAGTTGAATTTTAATATGGTTTAAAACAAATTATATCAGTGCTAATGAGCCTTGCAAAGATGACCAAAAAGCACCTCTGTGATTCCCATAAACTAAAATATTCAAATTATATCACATCAGAACAGTACACTGGCTAAAAAGTTTTTAGAGCTTTAGGAATATAATGGTCATACTTTATTAATTCTACATAATTCTAGGAGATTAAGCAGAATTATTACCTTCCCACTGTGTGAACAATTTAACCAGAACTATCTACAGTATACCTGACAGCTTAAAATGTCTTGCCTGTTACCTAGAAACCATGGGCTTACCTCCTTCATGTTCTTATTAGTGAAATTAGAGATCCTTTTTCTAGGAAGATCAATGGAATGATCCTCAATATTATTACAAAAGTTCCTTTTTTTAACATTGTGGGTTTCAGATGCCATAATCTCTTAAATACCTAGACAATAAAATAAAAAGAATATAAAATACATAAAGTTAGAGAGCTTGATCACTTCTTTAACACACACAGAAACATACAACAATATGGCACATTTTGCTATGTAAAAGAGGGTTATCAGTAAAGCAGAGTACATAGTTCTAATTTATACATTTTTTAAAACCTTAAACACAGAGGAAACACACGGCAGGGAACTCCAGAAAACTAGGGCACTTTGTGAATTTTTTTTGGTATGTAAATTATACCTCAATAAACCTGACTTTTAAAAAATCCTTGAGATGAGAACAAATTATATCCATGAAACAGAAATGAGACAAAAAGACAAACCAATGAAATTATTTGTGAAAATTAAAAATAGGATAAGATAAGATAGCAATAAGATAGCAGAAAAACTCAATAGAAGTTGGAAGTTGGAAGAAAAGGGTGAAGATATTTTCCTGAACAGAGGACAAGAATAAAAAGAATAAAAAATCAGAAGATTGGCTTAGAGGGAGCAACATCCAAATAAAGAGAATTTTTAGAAAAAGTATAAGAGAGAAAACAAGCAGGAATCAAAGAGATAACTTATAAAAACTATACAAGATTGAAGGACACTAATTTCCAGATGAAAAGAGCAGATTTTGGGCCATGATAATGGATGAAAATAAGCCTCTGAGGCACATCATTGTCAAATTTTAGAGCACTAGAAAAGCCTGAGAAAGTGAAAATATACAAACAAAAAATGAACCCTAAAATCCAAACCTGGTCACATACAAATGATAAAGATATAGAACATGCCTTTAAAATTCTCAGGCAACCTAAAAATTTTATATCCAGCCAAATTATCAATCAAGTATGAGGTAAAAGAAAGATATCTTCAAGCCTGGGCAACATAGTGAGACCCTGTCTCTAAAAAATTTTTTAAAAAAAATTAGCCAGGGCAGGCAGCACACACCTGTAGTCCCAGCCACCTCAGAGGCTGAGGCAGGAAGACTGTTGAGCTCAGGAGCTCAAGGCTGCAGTGAGCTATGATTGTACCATTGCACTCCAGCCTGGGTGACAGAGAGAGTCTCCATTTCTAAAAGAAAGAAACCTATCTTCAGACATGCAAAGTTCCAAAAACCCAGTAAGCAATAAAAGAGGGAATAAACCAAAAAAGAGAAAATCAAGAAATAGAAATCCAACAGAAGATATGAGAAGGGGTTTCCCATGACGGTTATGAAGGAAGATCCCAAGAAGAAGGCTGGGTATACAGGAGTACATAGAGGACAACCAGACTACATGGGTTAGGAGAGGAATCTCTATAAAATTAAATTGATTTATAATAAATATCGGGTGCTCATTAGAGAGGAGATGGAAACAACTGGAGGAGAGTCAGAAGGAAGTGGCACATTTTTCAAGCGCTAAAAGAAAAGAACTGTCAACCCAGAATCCTATACACAGAGAAAATGCCCTTCAGGGGCCCGGCGCGGTGGCTCACGCCTGTCATCCTAGCTTCTCTGGGAGGCCAAGGCGGGTGGATTGCTTGAGCTCAGGGGTTCAAGACCAGCCTGAGCAAGAGTGAGACCTCATCTCAAAGAATAAAAATCAGCCAGGAGTCATGGTGCGCACCTGTAGACCCAGCTACTCGGGAGGCTGAAGCAAGAGGATCACTTGAGCCCAGGAGTTGGAGGTTGCGGTGAGCTGCAATGATGCCACTGCACTCTACCCAGGGAGAGAGAGTGAAGACTCTGTCTCCACAAAAAAACAAACAAACAATGTAACTAGGACGACCCTCCTCACAACCCTCCTCCCCCTTAATATTAAAAAACAGAAAAAGAAAAAGAAAAGATCCTTCAGGAATGAAGGGGAAACTAAAACATTCTCAGATGAAAGAAAATTAAGAGAATTTGTCACCTGCAGACCTACTCAAAAAGAATGACTAAAGGAAGTCCAGAAGTCCTCTAAAGAAGGAATCTTAGAACACCAGGGAGACAGGAAGAAAATGTTAAGCAAAAATATAAGTAAACATAATGGACTGTCATTCTTAAGTTTTCCAAATTATGCTTATATGCTTGAAATAAAAATTATAATACTGTTCCATGTGGTTCAAGGTACATGTCGAGGAACTATTTAAGACAATTCTAAGTGGTGGAGGGCAAAAGGACATAAAGAGAGGTAAGGTTTCTATACGTCACTCAAAATGACTACACCAGTAGATTGTGGTAAGTTATGTATATGTAACGTAATATCTAGAGCTATCATTGAAAAAGCTATATTAAGAATTATACTAAAAAAAACTACAGATAAATTAAAATGAAATGATAAAAATGTTCCAGTAACCCATAGAAAAGCAAGAAAAAGCCAGAGAAACCAAAGAACAGAAAACCAAAAATAAAATGGCAGACTTAACCCTTAACATATCAATAATTACATTGTATGTAAATGGCCTAAACACATAGTTAAATACCAGAGATTGGCAGAGTAGATTAAGAAACATGACCTAACTATATGCTGTCTATAACAGACTCATGGCAAATATAATCATATAGGCAGGTAGAAAGTAAAAGGAAGGAAAAAATGTATCATACGAACATTAACTTTTAAAAAGCAGATGTTGCTAAATTAATATCAAATAAAGATGTCAGAGTGAAGAAAATTACCTACCAGGGACATAGAAGAACAGTATATAATGATGAAGGGGCCACTCCATCAAGCAAACATAGCAATCTTAAATGTGTATGCACCAAACAACATAACTGAAAAATACATGAAACAAAATGGATAGGACTGAAAGGAGAAATAGAAAAATCTACAATAATACTGAGACTTCAACATCCCCTCTCAACAACTCACAGAACAACTAAACAGAAATTCAGCACGATTATAAGAGAACTTAACACCATCCCGTCAACCCACAGGATTAAATCAACATTTATAGAACACTGCACTCAACAACAGCAAAGTACATATTATTTTCACATGCCACAGAATATATACCAAGATAGATGATATCCTAGTTTTATCCTATAAAACTAACCACAACAAATTTATTTTCGTGGAACACAGCTGAAACAGTGCTGAGGGAAATTTATAGCACAAAATGCATACATTAGAAAAGAGGGAAAGCCTCGAATTGAGAATCTAGGCTTCCACCTCAAGAACCTACGAAAAGAAGAGCAAAATAAACTGAAAGCAAGAAGAAAGGAAATAATAAAGAACAAAAATCAATGAAATTAAAAATTGAAGAATAGGGAAAAAAAATCAGTGAAACAAAGAGAGAGTTCATTGAAGAATCAAAAAAAACCTGACAAACTTCCAGGGAGATTGACAAAGGAAAAAAGAGGAGACACAAATTTCCAATATCAGGAATGAACAGGAGCTATCACTACAGACCCTGTAGATATTGAAAGGGCAATAAGAAAATACTACAACTACTGTACAAACATAAGGTCGACAAGTTGAAGGAAGTGGGCCAATTCCTCTAAAAACACAAACTACCACAACTCACTCAATATGAAATAGATTATTTGAATAGCACTATAACTATTAAGAAACTGAATTCATAATTTTAAACCTGCCCAAACAAAAATCTCCAAGTCCAGATGGTTTCCCTGGAGCATTCTACCAAACATTTAAAGAAGAATGAACACCAATTTTACACAATCTTTTCAAGAAAATAGAAAGGCAAGGAAGACTTCCCAATTTATTTTATGTAGTATTACCTTGATACAAAAACAAGACAAAAAAAGTATAAAAAAGGCAAAACTACATGAATATCCCTCAAAAATATAAATTGAAAAACTCTTAGAAAATATTAGCAAATGGAATTCAGTAATATAAAAAAGGAATTATATACCATGACCAAGATTTACTCCAGGGATGCAACATGGGCTCAATATTTGAAAAACCATTCCATGTTATCTACCATATTAACAGGCTAAAGAAGGAAAATTACATGATCATATTAATTGAAGCAGAAAAAGCATTTGACAAAGTTCAATATCCATTCAGGATAAATACTCTCAGAAAATTACGAATAGAGAGAAACTTCCTCAACTTAATAAAGAGCATCTATAAAATATCCACAGCTAGCCTTATACTTAATGGTGAAAAACAATGTTTCCCCCCAGGATTAGGAACAACGTAAGCATGTTCACTCTCACCTGTCTTATTCAAATAGTGCTGGAGTTCTAGACAGTGCAATATGGCAAGAAAAGGAAATAAAAGGCATACAGATTAAAAAGGAAGAAATAAAACTGCCCCTATATGCAGGTAATATGATTGTCTACATAGAAAATCCTAAGGAATCTCCAAAACCAACAAAAAACCCCTCCTAAAGCTACTAAATGAGTTCAGCAAAGTCTCAGGATCAAGATAAATATGGAAAAATTAATGCATTTCTGATACTAGCAATGAACACATGGACACTGAAATTAAAAATGCAATACTATTTACAATAATTACAAAAACTAAACACTTAGGTGTAAATCTAATAAAACATATACAAGACCATCTGACACGGGCAGAACAGGGGCAATGTGTATGGCCAAAGTGTTGTACCCCCATGATATTCTGAAAGTAGAAAAATAAATTAAAAGGAAAAAAAATAAAACAAACAAACAAACAAAAAAAAACATATACAAGACTTGTAATGCTGAAAACAACAAAATTCTGAAGAAATAAATCAAAGAAGATCTAATAGAGAGACATATGTTCAATGGACTGGAAGACTCCACATAGTAAAGATGTCAATTCTCCCCAAACTGATATACAGGTTTACTGCAACTCCTATTAAAATCCCAGCAGGATTTCTTATAGATATAGACAATATTATCCTAAAATTTAATGAAAAGACAAAGGAACTGGAATACCTGAAACAATTTTGAAAAAGAAGAAAAGAATGAGAATAATCAGTCTACCTGATTTCAAGACTTTCTAGACAGCCTCAGTAATCAAGGCTGTGTGGTATTGGCAGGGAAAGAGACACACAGTTCAATGAAACAGATTAGAAAATATTCACACAAATATATCCAACTGATTTTTGACAAAGGCACAAAAGAAATTTAATGGAAGAAAAAGAGTCTTTTCAACAAGTGTGCTAAAGCAATTGGACATCCATAGACAAAAAACAAAAAACAAAAAACAAAAACTTTGACCTACATTTCATAGTTTATACAAAAATTAACTTACAATGAATCATGGATATAATGTGCTCAATATCATTAGCCATCATGAAAATGCAAACAAAAATCACAATGAGATACTACTTTGTACTCACTAGGATGGCTATAATATACAAAACAGAGAATAACAAATGTTGGCAAGGGTATGGAGAAAGTGGAAAACTTATACACTGCAGGCAGGAATGTAAAATGGTACAGCCACTTGGAAAACATTCTGGCAGCTTCTCAAAAAGTTAAACATACATTTACTATATAACCTAGCAATTCTGCTGATATATACCCAGAGAAAAGAGAATATATGTCCACAAAAAAACTTGTACATGAATGTTCATAGCAATATTATTCATAATAACCAATAATGGAAGCAATCCAAATGCCCATGAACTGATGAATAGATAAACAAAGTGTGGCATATCCGTGCAATGGACTAAAAATGGAATGAAGTACTGATACATGCTACAACATGGATGAACCTTTAAAACATTATGCTAAGTGAAAGAAGGATCACATTTTATGATTCCATTTACGTGCAATGTTTAGAATAGGCAAACCTATAGAGACAGAAGATAGATTGTTGGTTGCCTAAGTACTTTATTTCATTATTTAAAAAAAATTATTATTATTAAAGATAGGGGTCTCACTCTGTTGCCCAGGCTAGAGTGCAGCAGCGTGATCATAGCTCACTGCAGCTTTGAATTCCTGGGCTCAAGTGATCCTCCTGCCTCAGCCTCCCAAGTAGCTGAGACTACAGGTGTGTGCCACCATGGTTAATTTTTTTCTTTTTTCTTTTTTTTAGAGACAGTTCTCACTATGTTGCTTAGGCTGGTCTCGAACTCCTGGGCTCAAGCAATCCTCTCACCTCCACCTCCCAAAGTGCTGAGAATACAGGTGTAAGCCACCACATCTGGCCCACATAGGTACTTTAAATGGTTCAACTGTATGGTATGTAAATTGTATCTTAATAAAGCTGTTGCAAAAATTATTTTTGAAAAGATAAAACTATAAAGCTTTCAGGAAAAAACACAGGAAGAAAATATTTGAGATCTAGGGCTAGGCAAAATGGTCTTAGACTTGAGTTCAAAAGCATGATCCAAGGAAAATTTGATAAACTGGGCTTCACAAAAATTAAAAACTTTGGCTCTGCAAATGACCCCAGTAAGAGGAAGAAAAGATAAACTGGAGTTTGGCAGAAAATATCCCAAACCACAAATTCAAAAAGAGACTAGTATCTTGAATATACAAAGAACTCTCTTGCTCTGTTTTAGGTACTTGTAGTATGTATGTATGCAGGTAGGTAGGTAGGGGGGGAGAGAGAGAGAGAGAGAGAGAGAGAGAGAGAGAGAGGTATGTAAATCAATAAGAAAAAACAAAAAGAACTCTCTCAAAATCAACAGTAAAATCCCCCAAAATCCAATTAGGCAAAGGGCACACTAATTCTAAATAGCCATTTTTTCACCATTAAAAAAAAAAAAGAAAAGACATTTCACTGAAGAAGGTATATAGATGATAGATAAGCATGTGCAACATCATTAGCCATTAGGGAAATGCAAAAAATGACATTTTATTATACTCTATCAGAATGGCTAAAATAAAATAAAAAGTAGTGACAATACCAAATACTGGCAAGGATGCAAAGAAAGTGGATTATTCATATATTGCTAGAGGAAATGTAAAATGGTACAGCCACTCTGTAAAATAGTTGGCAGATTATTAAAAAAAATAAAAATGCAACTAACATATGATCCAGCAATTGCACTCCTAGGAATTTATCCCAGAGAAATAAAAACTTATTTTACACAAAAACCTGTACGTGAATGTTTATAGAGGCTTTATTCTTAATAGTCCAAAACTGGAAGCAATCTAGATTTTCTTTGATGGGTAAATGGGTAAACAAATTGTGGTACATCCATACCATGGAATATTACCCAGCAACAAAATGGAATGAACTATTAATACATGGAATATCCTGGATGCAGAGAACTATGCTGAGTGAAAAAAGTTAATCCCAAAACTTTACATAATATGAGTCCATTTATGGAGCATTTTTAAAGTGACAAAATTACAGAAACGGGATTAGTGGTTGCCAGGTATTAAGGAGAAATATTACAAAATAATATGAATTATAATGAACATAAGCTGCTATATTCTACTAGTTGAATGACTGAGACAATGATCAAGAAAAACTTAGAACTAATTTACAGACTTAAAAACATTCTGAATTCCCCTAATACCAATATCAGACAAAGACATTACAAGAAAACTATAGACCAATTTCTCATGAACATTGATGCAAAAATTCTCAGCAAAATATTAGCAAATCTAATCCAACAAAGTATAAAAAGAATTATACACTACAACCAAGTGGGATTTACCCCAGGTATGCAAGGCTGGGTCAACATTTGAAAATCAATGTAATCCATTACATCAATGGTCTAAACAAGAAAAATTACATGATTGTATCAACAGACACAGAAAAATCATTTGACAAAATCCAACCCCATTCATGATAAAAACGCTTGGAAATGAGAAATAAAGGAGAACTTCCTCAACTTGATAAAGAACATCTACAAAAAATTTATAGCTAACATCACACTTAATGGCAAGAAATGTGAAGCCTTCTCACTAAGATCAGGAACAAGGGAAGGATGTCCTCTCACTCTGGCTTTTCAACATTGTACTAGAAGGCCTAGCTAATGCAATAAGACAAGAAAAGGAAATAAAAGGTATACATATTGGGACAGAAGAAATAAAATTGTCTTTGTTTCCAGATGACATGATTATCTATGTAGAAAATGTGAAAGAATTGACAAAATCTCCTAAAACTAATAAGTGATTAATAGAGAAATTGCAGAATACAAGGTTAACATACATAAATCATTTGTTTTCCTATATATCAGCAATGAACAAGTGGAATTTAAAATTAAAAATCATTACTATTTATATTAGCACCCTTTTCCCCCCAAAAATGTTCTGAATTCAAACTAGATATCCAGGGGAATTGCAATGATAGTCAAAACTTTGCCCTCTCAATAGAGTAAAAATGAACAAGGCACATAGCTGCTGTGAGTCAAAATAATGAAGATAAATATGCATATTATTATAAAGTCTGTATGAATCTAGAGGGGCCAGAAGAAAATAAACGAGAGGAGCCAAATGATTCACTTCCTCTATTCTACGAAATACATATCAGGTACAATTTTTTTTTTTTTTTTTTTTGGAGACAGTCTCATTCTCTCACCTGGGCTACAGTACAGTGGTGTCCTCATAGCTCACTGCAACCTCAAACTCCTGGGCACAAGTGATCCTCCTGCCTCAGCCTCCCAAGTGGCTGGGACTACAGGTGCGTGCCACCATGCCCGGCTAATTTTTCTATTATTTGTAGAGACAGGATCTCACTCTTGCTGACACTGGCCTTGAACAGCTGGCCTCAAGTGATCCTTCCACCTGAGCCTCCGAGAGTGCTAGAGAGTGCTAGGATTACAGGCATCAGCCACCACGCTCGGCCTAGGCACAAATTTTTTTTAAATGCAGTAGGCAAAGAACTGAACATTGCTCTAATAGGTTTCTAAACCCACCCACTAAAAGAATTAATTTATCTGACAAATAAACGAACACGTCTGGACTTATGAAAATAAAGCTATGCTTCTAAGTTTTGAACATAGGCAATAGGTTATTAAGTATGAAATGTCTGATTTCCTTAAGTGCTAAGTTTGACAGCTGATATGTCTGACATTTCACTTTGACACTTCTTGTTTTATTTTTACTGTGAAGGTACATCCTCACCCGTTCAAATGCATGTTCTGGCTTGTGATCATCTTTCAAAATTTCTTTTAGAGCAATTTTTGTGAAACCATGGATAAGTCAAAAATTCGTGTTATTTTCGAATATGAGTTCCATCATGAATCAGTGCAGCACAAGACAGCTCGAAATGTCAATGAAGTGTTTGGGAAGGACGTGGCTAATGAATGCACAGTACATGGATGGTTCAAGAAGTTCCATTCTGGTGATTTTATTCTTGAAAATGAGCCACATGGGTGACCTAAGACCAAGGTGAATTATGAGCTGAAAGCTGTAGTGGAAGCGAATCCATCTCAACCTACATGTGAATTAGCAGCAAGGTTTGACATTACTATTCCAACAATATTGGACCATTTGAAACAAATCAGCAAGGTAAAAAAGCTGGATAGATGGGTTCCACATGAATTAAACGAGCATCAGAAGAGAAATCGTCTTGAAGCTTGCCTTTCCTTGCCATCACGACATAAAGGCGAACCATTTCTACACTACATTGTTACATGTGATGAAAAATAGATTCTATTTGACTATCACAAGCGACGTTGGATAAAGATGAAGTGCTGAAAAACAGTCCAAAACCAAATATTCATCAAAAAAAAGCTAATGGTGTCTGTTTGGTGTTCCAGCGCTGGTATTATCCATGACAGCTTCATGAAACCTGGTCAATCGATTACAGTGGATGTCTACTGCAACCAATTGGACGAAATGATGAGGATGCTTGCGATTAAGCAGCCAAGACTGGCCGACAGAGGCAGGCCAATCCTCTTGCAAGACAATGCTAGAACACATGTTGCACAAACAATGCTGCTCAAACTACAGCTGCTGGGCTTGGAAACTCTCTGTCGTCCACCGCATTCACCAGACCTTGCACCAACTGACTACCACTTCTTCCAGGCTTTGGACCATTTCTTGTAAGGAAAAATACTCAATTCTCAACAAGCTGTGGAAAATGCCTTTCGCGATTTCATCACCACTCACTCTCCAGGCTTCTTCGCTGCTGGCATAAGCAAGCTACCGTTAACATGGCAAAACTGTGTTGATAGTTAGGCATACTTTGATTAATGGTACTGCTTCTTGTTTGAGATATAATAAACTATACTTTTGATCAAAACCACACATTTCATATTTAATGACCTAGTATTTAAAACACATAATAATTAAGTAATGAAGCAAAGTGAGGAAAGGAAGACAAAGAAAATTTTCTTGCTCTTAAGAAACCCACTATCTAGTTAGAGAGACAGGGCACAACCACATGTTAGTTATCTAATTCTATCAGGCAGTATACCTCACATAATACACAGATTAAACTTACAGAAAAATTAAGTTTTATAAGAGTTCAAAGAGAAATATCTTATTACCGTGGACCACTGTGATTAGGAAAGGCTTGGGAAGAAGCAAGGCTTGAGCTGAACTTTTGACGAGGATAGGATTCATGTAGGAGGAAGTGAGAGCTTAATGCCAGAAAATAAAGGATAGAAACCATACTTCAGGAAAAATATCAAACACCTCAATATTGTACAAAGTGGGAAACACTTGGTTATTTCCAAGTATAGGTATCCAAAGACTAAATTTAAACCCATTATATACAAAAGGCATTTACTACAAGGGCTCCTTCTCCATCTTTTGTTCTTACCTGGGGATGCTACAGGATAGAATGAATTGCTAGTATCCTGAGTTGGATTCAAGTTATACTTTTTCCACAGAAATTCACTTAATAGTACTATTGGATCAGCTCTAAACAGGCTTTTAAGGCTTAAGCTTGGAAATCAATCACTATTAGAGTAGACTCTTGTTCCTATTGAAAGATGTGATCTGATTATTAAATAATCTACAAAAAGTCACCTTTTTGGAATCTAACTCATCAGTCTTAAGAAATAAAAGTAATTTGGGGAGATAAGGCTCTAATGATATTTATATTTTTAAAATAAATAAATAGGGTGGAATGATAATCAAAAGCATAATAGCTTGAAGCTGAGGTAATAGTTATATTTCATTAAGATTATGATATTCCTAAAATGGTAGTTTAGCATTCTACAAATTTTTAAAGACATAAAAAACAAAGATTACCAAAGAATACTAGTTGGAAAACTAGTTTTGAAAGCTTAAAATGGGTGGTCTGACAATAACAACAATTTCCAATAAAATAAAATAATCCAATAAAATAATAGCTATAGCTATTTTATCACTTAATATGGAATTATAGGTGCTTTATATTGAGTATATAATCATCAGCACAATCTATGATGTAGAAATTATAATCCCCATTTTAAAAAAAGAATACAGGTTTTGAGAAGTACCTTGTTCTAATGTACCAAAGATGATTTATGTTTTAGGCCTTAATCTGCCCACTGGAGAATGGATTACAAAATTTCTCATCTCAGGGCTCTGTGTAATTGCTATACTCTGTACTTGGGAAATTTTTCCCCTCATATATTCTTCTGGCTTGCTTCTTTACATTTTTAGGTTCTTGATCAAATACTCTGTCCTCTTTGACATGGCTTTCCCTGAACCACTCTCTGAAATAGCACTTACCTTCACTTCTCTACTTCCCTAACCTACTCCGTTTTTTTTCCCTAGTATTTAACCACTACTGGACATATATATTTGTCTGTTTATCATATGTCTTGTCTACTAGAATGTAAGATCCATGAGGGATAGAATTTTCTTGCTTCTTTGTTTGTTTGTTTGTTTGAGACAGGGTCTTGCTCTGTTGCCTGGGCTAGAGTGCAGTGGCATCATCATAGCTCACTGCAACCTCAAACTCTTGGGCTCAAGCAATCCTTTTGCCTCAGCCTCCTGAGTAGCTGGGATTACAGGGACACACCACCATGCCCAGCTAATTTTTCTCTTTTTTTATAGAGACAGGGTCTCGCTATGTTGCTCAGGATAGTCTCCAACTCCTGGGCTCAAGTGATCCTCGCGCCCTGGCCTCCCAAAGTTCTGGATTACAGGCATGAGCCACCATGCCCCGCCCCTGTATGTATTTTTTAAGTCTATAGTATTAGAGTATTTTTCCTTCTAGAAGATAACATTTAATTATTTATTGATAGTCTGTCCCCCTTTCATATGGGAAACATTCATTTCTTCATAGACTAAAACAATTTTCTAAAGAACATATCATACAGCACTTTTTTAAGAATGAAGGACTTTACATTGTTAGTCATTAGAAAAATACAAGTCAAAACCACCTGCAAATCTATCGCACACGTAATGAGATACTACTTCACAACCACTAGAATGGCTGTACTAAAAAAGTCATTAACAAGTATTGAGAAAGATGTGGAGAAATGAACCCTCACACATTATTGGGTGAATGTAAAATAGTACCAAACTCTGGAAAATAGTTTGGCAGTTTCTTAAAATGTTAAATACAGATTTACCATTCGACCCAGTAATTCTACTTATACATAAAAGCCTAAGAGAAATGAAAACATATGTCAACACAAAGACACATATGCAAATGTTCTCAACAACATTATTCAGAAGAGCCAAAAAGTCAAATACAACCCAAATGTTCATCAACTGGTGAATGGATAAACAAAATATGGTGTATCTATAAATGTGTGAACATTGCGCTAAGTGAAAGAAGCCAAACACAAAAGATATGATTCCATTTATATGAAATGTCTGTAAAAATAAAATTTATAGAAACAGAAGGTAGATCAGTGGTTGCCTTGGGTTGGGGTGGCAGTGGGAATAACTGTGTATAGGCACAAGGCTTCTTTTTAAGGTGATAGAAATGTTCTAAAATTACATTGGGGTTGATGATTGCACAATTCTGTATATACTTGCAACCAGTACATTGTACATTTAAAACAGGTGATCTTATGGTACATAAATTATACTTCAATAAAGCTTTAAAAAGAGTCATTCCCACTATTATAAGAATCTTGAGGTTGTAAACAGTTTATAATAATCACTATCTTATAATAATAAAATACATAAGAAATGAAAGGATTTTATTTAAAGAATTTAAAGCTTGAGTTTATTTTTTTTTTAACCTAGAGATATTGAGTAACTCACCAAAGACAGTTAGTGGCAGAGCACAGGTCATGAATCCATGCCATTCTACCACATTTGTTTTCATTAATAGAATCCAATTCATTCTCAACTAGAATAAACATTTCTTTAGAAAGCCTAGTCAAACCAAACATGATGAGAGTACTAATTCTTTTGAGATGGCAATATATGGACAAATGAACATAAGCTATAAGCTACCTACCATCTTTCCCTCACCTCATATGGGTAGCCTTTTCTTTCTTCTAAGGCCCACCAGGAGATTTACTGGGTTTAAAGACAAATCACAGGTTTTCCCATGAGGCAGCTGCCACCCAAAAAACGAAAGGAAAGGATGAACATGGACTTTTTTTTCTTCAAGAATTTCAGTGAAGGGGAAAAGAAGAGAAGGTAAAAATGAGATTTTCCAGGACAATCTTTAGGGCCAGAGGATACTGACTCCTTCCTCCTAAATCCAACTGCCAGACTCTTAATAACTGCAGTAGTATCTGTAGTACTTATATTTAATAATGGAATATAGATCAGGTTAAAATAACAAGGTGATACAAACAGAATTGAGAAAACCAGGGCTGATCTGAATGGGGTCAGTGCTTACAATGGAATAATAAAAACACTATTTTCAAGAATGTTTTGTAAAGTGGAAGAAGGTTCAGAAAAATAATGGCTGTCTTAGTCTGTTTTGTGCTGCTATAGCAGAATATCTGAGATTGGGTAATTTATTTCTTACAGTTCTGGAGGCTAGGAAGTCCAAGACTCAGGGGCCCGCATATGGTGAGGGCATTCTTGCTGTGTCATCCCATGGTGGAAGGCAGAAGGGCAAGAGAGCACAAGAGAGAGAAAGGGCCGAACTCACTTTTGTAACAAACTCCCTTTCACAATAAAGAACCCACCTGCAAAATAACATTAATCTATTCATGAGAGCAGAGCCCTCATGACCTAATCACCTTGTAAAGATTTGGGACCTCTCTCAACACTGTTGCATTGGGGATTAAGTTCTCAACACATGAATGCTAGGACGCACATTCAAATCATAGTGGTTTTTTTGTTCGTTTTAATAGAGACAGGGTCTTGCTATGTTGCCCAGGCGGGCCTCGAACTCCTGGGCTCAGGAGATCCTCCTGCCTCGGCCTCTTAAGCAGCTTGGACTACAGATGTGCAATACCATACCAGGCAAGCAATGGTATTTTAAAAAGCAGGATAGAAAACTGAATGCATAGTATGATCTTGGTTTTTCAAAAGAGATATACTATAGATGAGCTCTATCAAAACATTAACAGAAATTAATTATTGCTGGTGGGATTACAGGAGATTTTTTTTCGTCATTTACCTGTTTTCTATTTTCTACAAAGAACATGAATTATTTTTATAATCTGAGGAAGTAAATTTTATTTATTTTAACTTAATAAGATCACTCTCTTATAAAAAGTGGCTCAGTTGTATAACTCCCTTATAGTAAACAAGCAAAAAAGGTGGAAATGTCAACACACAGAGGTAACATTTCATAAAAAGATTCTGTTTTAACTTTTCCAAAATTAGGACAACTTCATCTAATTTTCCCAATTCTTGCCTTCTCACATCAATTTGGACTTTGCTCCTACACATACTTTTAAAAATCTTCAATTTCTGTCTTTGAACTGATTCCTCCCCTTCTGTTTTCAAATATGCTCAGATTTCCCTTGCTAACGCCTATACTTTCTCTACTTTCCTTTCCTGCCAAATTTCTACAATGAGTGCTTTTTTAGCATCTACTTTCTCTTTAACCCTTTACAATCTTGCTTTTATTTTGCCCTCTCATCTGAAAAAATTGCATTTTCAATGTTCCTTGAAGCTATATGGGAGCCTTTATAGCACTAATGATGCTCATCAAGGTCAGCCAAGTCAACTCTAAAGACTTTTGCTCATTCTTCATCACCATTTAGCTCTTTCATCACTTCATGACCCTTCTCTGACTCTTTCTGTTCACATAACACAACTGTCCTGACTATCCTTGTTCCCTTACCATTTTTCTGGTTCCTTTTCCAGAACTGGTTCTTTTTTTTTAAGCAACTCTTCTCTCTACACAAAAGTGGGGAAACATGCTTTCATGGCTTCAGCTACTTCTCTAGACCCAGTTTCTCCCTTAACTTCTCTGTATTTGGCTTCCTGGTCTGCCATTGCTCAGTCCAAGTCAACATATCTAAAACAAATCTCTTAAATCTCTTCAGTGTCAAACCAACCACCTGCCCTTTCTAACTACCACATTTGGAATTACTGTAATCAAATTTCTCTCAGACTAGAAACCAAGAGTTGACTCCTCTCTCTTCCTTCCCACAAATCACTAAGTCTTTCTGAATCTTCCTTCAAAATAATTCACAGGTCCATCCTGACCTCCTTTTTCCACTGTTGGAACTACAGCTCCATCGCTTCAAGTCTAAATCACTATAAGAATTATTTGATAAATATGCCACCAGTCTTTTCCTAATCCCTACAAATCATCCTATACAAACACTGCCTGTAGTGTTCATGGTAAAATACTACTACAGAATTTCCCAAGTTATGTTTAAAGTATATACATATATTTTAATGGATGCTTTACTCTATTCCAATAAATATGGATATGCTACATGTTAAAGTATTTCTTGGAAACTGAATATCTTAAAAAGTCTCTGAGAAGCTTGCATAATTTTATTTAACTCTGTGATCCCCAAACTTAGCCACTATCCTATAATACCTTTTTTTTTTTGACAGATATGTATAAAATTTGAAAGATACAGATGTTCCAAGGAACATAGTTTTGGGGACTGATTTACTATACGAGATTAAACTATTCATCTAAATATCAAAGGTCTCCATAACTGGGTATCATACTACTAAAGATTAATAGTGAATTTTTTTAGTTATAGAAGGGGGAAAACACAAAACATTACAAGCTTTTTTATGGGGGTGGAGAAATGGTGTTTTGTGAGGGGTTGGGGAGGGGTTCTCACTGCAATGGTGTTAAATAACAATATCATTAAAAATAACGGCTAGCCTTTATTAAAAGTTTACCAAATGCCAGGCGTAGGTACTGTAAATATATTATCCCCTTTTTATAGATGAAGAAATTGAGGCATAAATAAAGTAAATAATTTTCCCAAGATCAACAACAAAAAAAATGATAAGAGTCAGCACTGGAACCCACGCATTCTGTCTCCAGTGCTTACATACTATATTCTAGACATTCTAGAAATGCCAAAAATATAGATAAGGAAAGAAAAATATCAGCAGTTGCCAGTGACTGGGGGAAGGGAGAAGGTGACTACAAAAGATAAGAAGAAACTTTTTGGGGAGAGGGACTTGTTCTATATTTGATTGTGGTGGTGATTACACAACTGTGTGCATGTCAAAACTCATGGAAATGACACTTCAATAACCTGACTTAAAAGAAATTGGGGCACAGAGCACATGGATCCATGGCTTTTCACTAGGCTCTGTGGACACTTGGCACTTGCTTGACAGAGTTGAGAAATATGGCTCCCCTAGGCCCACATCCATTCTTTTTTCTCCAGGAAATTGGTCCACCCTTCAATCCTGGAAGTTACAGAAACATTCCTCAAAGAATCTGGAACATATATTTGTTTCTACTGGTGACTACCAAAGCCAGCCTTATTGGTTTCTATTTGCTCTACTTAGCTGTGTGAGCTGGGTCTGGCTGCAGATTGGAGATGCCTCAGTATGCAATAATGTGGAGTAAGTGTTCTTACTTGGAGGCCAAGTGGGAGTTAAAAGCTTAATCTGCAAAGGCCTCCAGGCTCCTCCTGTCCCTCCTAGCTTTCTGGAAAGCTTTCTGATCACTATGCAGTAGGTATTACAACTTACTACCTGTGCAAAAAATTAAAGACTCACCCAACATTTAAAGGGTGATATAGCTAAAAGATTAGGTCTAACAGACCCATATTCAAATTCCCAGCTTTCCCACTTAACTAGCTCTGTGGCCTTGGAAATAGCTGAGTCTCCCTTTCTTCATCTATAAAAGTAAAGATGTTTATGTATTTACCTTGCCTCACTCCAAAAGAAAGAGAAAACCTGCAGACAATAAAACAGGATTTTTTAAAATAGAGGAACTTAGGATAAAGAGAAAGGGAAGTAAACAAGTTAATTACCAAACTGTTAAAACTTCAGAAAAGAATATTTTGAGTGTTCAAAGTGATGTCAGGCTGGGTGTGGTGGCTCATGCCTGTAATCCCAGCACTTTGGGAGGCCAAGGTGGGAGGATGGCTTAAGCCCAGGAGCTCAAGACCAGCCTGGGCAACATAGTGAGATCCTGGCTCTAAAAAAAAAAAAAAAAAAAAAAAAATTAGCCAGGTGTGGTGACTCACACCTGTAGTCCTAGCTATTGGGGAGGCTGAGGCAGGAGGATCACTTGAGCCCATAAATTCGAGGCTGCAGTGAGCTATGAACGTGGCAATGTACTCCAGCCTGGACAACAGAGTGAGACCCTGTCTCTATTAAAAAGAAACAAACAAAAAACCAAAGTGATTTCAAAGTGGTAGGCAAAGTTTGGCAGAACACTAATATTGGAACATCACACAGAGAACAAGGGACCCAGTTTATGAGAAGGTAAAAATTTAGAAACTAACAATATTAAAGCTTTTACAAAAGGAAACAGAAGGAAAAAGGTAGGGACTCCTAAACTCATTTTAAGTATCCTTAAACATAGAAAGCATAACTTTATACCATTAAGTCTCATTTTATAAGCTTTTGCTATTAATACTTCCTGCCTCTCCTAATGTTTCATTTTTATTGAAACAAAATGTTTCTTCCCCCTGAAATCCCCCTCTCCCTTCTTTCTACATCATCACAGCCTCTCTCAATGATTGTGTTCAAATCTTCCTCTCTGAA
This sequence comes from Daubentonia madagascariensis, assembly GCA_023783475.1. Classification (NCBI taxonomy): domain Eukaryota; kingdom Metazoa; phylum Chordata; class Mammalia; order Primates; family Daubentoniidae; genus Daubentonia; species Daubentonia madagascariensis. The sequence goes on along the minus strand of JAKFHU010001436.1, from coordinate 392,307 downwards.
ACATTTCTTAATTCCTCTTTTCACTGATCTCTTCCTTTGCCACCTTTTTGTACTTAATTAATATTATGCAGTTTAAGACTTCAACAAATAATTGAAGGCCGAAATGTAAGATGTGACTGGGCACTAACTGATCCATGTGTGTCTCCTTTTGCCAATTAGACTGCAAAACTTCTCATGGGCAGCAACTGCATTTCAGACCTTTACATATGCAACCTAAAAGGTAACTCAGTAACTATTAGTTAATATGTGTGTGTGTGTATCCTCCAGTAAGCAAATGAATATCATCACATTCAAAGTACTATAGGGTTCATTCCTTAAACAATTCAAAGAAAGCATATGTATTCAATCCAACATGTATTGATTCAGCACCTACTATGTGTCAAGAGATGAATAATAAGTACATGTTTTATTTCTCAAGAAGCTTACAACCTAGTGGGGAAGAATAGCAAGAAAGCCAGAAAGTATAAATAATTAGTGATATTTAAGAGGAATAGATAGTACAGGGTACTAGAAAAGCAGAAGCAGCCCATCTAATCTGAGAGGCGGTAAAACATCTAGGGATCTATCTCAGATCACAGTAGACCTGAGTCCTGAAGACAAACAGGAAATTGTAAAAATAAAACAAAGGAAAGCTCTCTGGTTAAGCAACCACAGTAAAACTCTTGCTTTACTAAAAAAACAGAATCTAAAGCTTTCCATATTTCCAGTTCTTCTCCAGAAATGATTCCTCAATTTGGGCACAGATAGAAAGCAAAAACAGTTACAAGCCAGGTGCGGTGGCTCACACTGGTAATTCCAGCTACTCAGGAGGCTGAGGCAGGAGGATCGTTGAGCCCAGGAGTTTGAGGCTTCAGCAAGCTAAGTGAGCTATGATCATGCCACTGCACTTCAGCCTGGGCAACAGAGTGAGACCCTGTTTCTAAAAAAACCAAAAACACAAACAAAAAACAGTTACAGAAGATGATGGATAGATCAGGTTGACAATATCCAAACCATTAATCAATTTTAGCATTAAAATAGGAGACAATCAGACATTATATGCCTCCTGAAACATATCAGTGGGTTGCATAGAAAAAAAAAATCAGAAATGAACATGGAAAAAATTATCTCTCTCATTTTAGAATATCCCCCCAAATCACTGAATGATTCTACAGAGCATTTTACCTTGAAGCTGGGGAACTAAAGTAGTAGAGAAATTTTTTTATTTTATGCCCCCTTTATACCAAATTTTGTATCTCATATAAGTATCACTTACTGTAAAAATAAATTAAATTAAAATAAAATATCACCAGCAATTCAACCATCAATATCCAGTGCTCTTCCTCCCATGCAGTTTAGTTTCGTATGATGCATTTTGTCATTAATATTACAATGTATTTTCTTATATATTAAAAAGGCTTTTAAAAAATATGATTTAAAACAAGTATGTATAATTTTATTACATAAATGCTGTTTATTTTAATTTTTGCTATAGAAAACACTGTGATGAATGTCCATATATAAATATTTGTACACATCCAATTATTTCCTTTGGATAAAAAAATTACTTGGATCACAAAATATGATTATAAGGCTCTTGAAATATATGGTAAAAGCCTTTTCATATAATGTGACTGGGAGTGGTGCTTGGTCAAAAAATCATTTAATATGAATTCATTTAAAAAAAAAGATGTTACACATGTACCTTAAACATTTTAATTTAAAATCTAAAAATAATATATAAAGCATCATCTATGATTTCTAGTTTGTGTTTCTTTAAAAATGGCTCCACAGCTCAAGAACTTAATGATACAAAGAATCATCAGTGCAAAATCCTAAATTGTTACAATTTTACTTACGTTTAGCTTTCTAACCTACACCTAATTTAATATAATATTTTTGAGTCAGTTGCCTTCATCCAATCTATCCACAGCATTCCAATTAATTTTTGTAGAAACAATATTTTTTAAACTCCTATTTTAAATTGTTATATTCATTAAATTGGCAACTAAGAAGCCTGGCGAATTTGGCATAGATGGACTGCTGTCCTCTAAAAAGGTTTAAATTTAGATTCCTGATAGTAGAGGCGGACTCTCTGCACCCTTAATAACATAAAATTCTGTATTATAAATATTTTACATTTGGAAATTTGATAAATGATAAATATCGTGTTTTAGTTTGCATTTGAAAGATTTAATGTGAAGCTGTACTTTTCTTATATGATTAAACTGAAAAGACTAGGCAGTATAGTGTAACAGGTAAATACAAGTCCCAGAGTCGGACTTCCTGGGTTTGAGTCCTGTTTTAACCATTTATTAGTTATGTACAATCTTAGGCAAGTTACTTAACCTCCTATTTACAGAGTAGTGCTGTGAGGATTAAATAATGTCTATAATCACTCTGTAAATGTTAGCCATTATTCACTTACATACAACCATCACTAATGAAGCAAGTTACCTTCGGTATAAGAAACATGATTTGTGGTGTCAGCAAAAAAAAAAATTTTTTTTTTTTTTTGAGATAGAGTCTCGCTCTGTTGCCCAGGCTGTAGTGCAGTGGCCTCATCACAGCTCACTGCAACTTTGAACTCCCGTGCTCAAATGATCCTCCTGCCTCAACCTCCTGAGTAGCTGGGACTACAGGCCTGCACCACCACGCCTGGCTAATTTTTCTACTTTTTGTAGAGATGGGGTCTCGCTCTTGCTCAGGCTGGTCTTGAACTCCCAGCCTCAAGCAATCCTCCCACCTCAGCCTCTCAAGAGTGCTAGGATTATAGGTGTGAGCCACTGTGCCTGGCCTGCAAATTTTAATATCAGTTCTTAAATTTGTTATTAGTTTCAGTATGTGCACATTCAACACAGAAAAAAAAAATCCTGCAAAGATAAGGGTTCTTTCTATATTCCTTTTTTTGTTTATTTTTCTATAATGTTAAGAATGAATCATTTCCTTGGGCTTATTTTTCTATATCGATTTTCTACAGTAACAAATATTACATTTTAAATTAAAAATGAATTTCTTAACTTAAGAGGATGATACATTAATAGGAACTGATAAAGTTTAAGCCTTCAAACACACAAATTCTTAAGTTATGTAATGGAATAAAAAATAATTGTAAAATTATAAAATTCAGTGACCTGAACCACTCCAAAGTAGAATTCTTGGTGTAATATACAGCTACATCATAGCTATTAGTAGTTTCCTACCTCACTCCTACTCATACCCTTAAGCTTCCCAACTCTTCCTGTTGTGAAATCATCCCAAAATTTTAGTGGGAGAAACAAAGGAGCAATATGTCAAGCACGGAGATATCCCTGAGTATTTATCTAAGAGCTTAGGAAAAATGTTGCTGTTTGAGTTAAACTATGAAATAGAAGACAGCAGTTTAAAGCAAGGATAGAGAGTCATCTTACAGAGAGTAACAGCTTCTAGTCCAGTAGGACTTGCCCAGTGATTCTCAATGAGTGTTTCACTACATTTTAATCAATGTGTAAACTTTACTTTCATACCTACATAACCTTCATACTACAAGAGTGTTCTAAAATTATGTTGAGCTTAGCAGATCATGCAACCCAGTTTAGAGCAGGTAGATCTATCACAAATAACAACTAAAAAAACCCCCACAGTTTAATGTCAAAGCAGATTCAAGGAACGATTACATGATTGCCTAAATGTATTCCTTTCTTAGGTATATTTGGTCAAGAGTTGGGAAAGGGAGGCTCACAAGGGCAGCAAACACGTGCACTCAAAAAGTAACAATGTGAATGGTATATTAACTGCATTTTTTATAAGCAACATAAGAAACTTATGCTCTTCACTGGAAGAGCAATGATACATTCTGTCAACTTGGTTAGTTTTGTTTGGAACCTGTTAATCCCTTCTAGAGTCTAATCTGATTGAAAGTTAGTATTTTGAAAGAATGTGTCCATTAGATGGGGGATTGACTGGGGGGACGAGGTGAATACTGGAAGAATAAAGAGAAGCACAGACAAATACAGGCAGTGCCTATATGTGCACTGTCCAGGGAAAGGGTCCCCCATCAGATTACCTGGATTGCCCAGTACGCTTGTTAGGTTTATGTCTATTGAGGAAATGGGTTTACCAAGTTAACAAAGCCTGATAGTATTAAATATTCAAATCATAAAATGAAGCCTCCTTATCCTGATTCCATGCTCAGAACAACTAAAATCCCTAATATTTGGAATAAATCCCCAAGGTTTAATATTTGCTTAATGATGATTCATCATACCACTTTCTCTTAATTCAGTTTTCCATGGAAGGCTGGTTTGAGAAATGATGTCAAATTCGGGAATGCAGGTCAACATGAAAGTAAGTTTAGATTTCTGGAGAGTCAGTAATTAAAATATGATGATACATCATTTCAATCAATTTCGAGCAAACTGAATTCCAACTCTCTTAATACTGAGTCACCCTGATATAAAAATTACAAAATATATGCTAAGTGGGAATTAGCTTTTCCATCACCTCTTCCTCAGTTTTAATAATCAAGTCCACTGAGTTTACTACATTAGGGAATTGGGACTAATAATGGGGAAATAATGAAATTCTGAGAACTAGGTGGTCATTGCCATCTTTATCCATAGTTTTGGACCTACAGACTTTTTTTTTTTTTTTTTTTGAGACAAGGTTTTACTCTGTCGCCCAGGCTAGAGTGCACCTGCGTCATCATAGCTCACTGTAATCTCAAAGTCCTGGGCTCAAGTGATCCTCCCGCCTGGGCCCCCCAAAGTGATAGGATTATAGGTGCGAGCCACCACACCGGCCCAGACTTTATTTTTTATGTGACTATGCCTTATACTGGAAATTGGGGAGAAAAAAGCAAGGTAGCAGAACAGTATGCTACCACTTAGATTAAAAAATGTGTGAGTGAATATTTGTATATTCACTGAATATCTCTGGAAGGATACAAAAGAAACTGGAGACAAAAGTCACTTCTAGAGAGAGGAAGTGTGTGGCTGAGGGATGAGGTAACAGGGAGACTTTTCCCTTTTGGGCCTTTTCTTTTCTTTTCTTTTTTTTTTTTGTCCCACTCCTCCTCCTCCCTTTTGGGCCTTCTGAATTTTGTATCATGTGCAAGTACTATGTTTTAACTAAATTAAAAGGTATTAACAATGTTATATATATATATATATATATTTTTTTTTTTTTTTTTTAAATGGTTATATAAACACCTGAATCTTTGGGAAGACTTAGGGTTTCTTAAGCGTACAAGTAGATGATTATGATTATTCTAGCATGTTTTGATGAATTTGCTCTTACTCTTCCTGTTAGAATAACCCAGTATTTTTCACAAGTATATTTCACCCAGAAATATTCACGAGGAGGAAAAATATTCTAATCCTCTCTATTGTCTTCTTGAACTCAGAAGTGGAAAAATATATACAGTTGGCCCTCTGTATCTGTTGGTTCTGCACCTATGGATTCAACCAACTGCAGTTCAAAAATATTTGGGAAAAAATTGCATCTGTACTGAATATGTATAGACTTTTTCCTTGTCATTATTCCCTAAACAATACAACGTAATAACAATTTACACAGCATTTGCATTGTATTAGGTATTATAAGTAATCTAGAAATGATTTAAAGTATACAGGGCAATGTGCATAGGTTATATGCAAATACTATACCACTTGATATCAGAAATTTAAGCATGCTCAGCTTTTGGTTTCCTTGGGAGGTCCTGGATCCAATCCCCCATGGATACCATGGGATGACTGTGTGTGCGTGCATGTGTGTGTGTATGCATGTAAAACAATGTCACCTTAAAGATACTTTTAGATTCCTTGTTTACCTACTAAAGGTATTTCTGATGCTTTTAAGATAGACTATATATGAAAGGATATATCAATAAAATAGTATTCAACTCTCAAAAAGATAAGCTAATATAAACTAATTTAAGAACTCAATCTTCTTGATTTGGACTAAGGTCACCACCCTGTAACACTTGTGCCTAATTTCTACAGTACCAGAAGTCAATAGGGTGAAGTATAACCTAAAACCTTTGAAAAAAGGGTAAATCGCCCTTTGAGAATTAAACTAACAAATCAACAAAAGATGATGCTAGAGACATTCAAAATCCTTTTATAACAATGGTTCTTAACCATTCTTATGTTCCAACACTTGTGAAGACTGTAGTACATCCCTATCAGTTACAGTGCTTGGTCACCACCATATCTCCTGGATTAAAATCAGAACATATATTGAAGTTTGCAAATGCCCCCTTTCTCTAGGGAACCCTTCCTTCCCCAGTAAAGGAATCACACCCTGGCTTAAGGAGGTATGACTCCTAGGTTGAAGACTTAACTGTAACAAAAACTAACATATTAACTTCATTTTTTGGCTGGGTGTGGTGGCTCATCCCTGTAATCCCAGAACTTTGGGAGGCTGAGGCAAGAGGATCCCTTGAGGTCAGGAGTTTGAGACTAGCCTGGGCAACATAGCGAGACCCCATCTCTACAAAAAATTTTAAAATTAGCCAGGTGTGGTGGCACGCACCTGTAGTCCTAGCTACTCCAGAGGCTGAGGTGGGAGGATCACTTGAGCCCAGGAGTTTCAAGGTTACAGTGAGCTATCCACCAGCCTGAGTGACAGAGCAAGACCCTGTCTCTGAAAAAAACAACAACAAAAAACTTTGTTTTTAAAAATCTCTCAACTCTGGATTCATATTCCCAACTGCCTACTAGTTAACTCCACATGGATGTCTAAGTCATCTATCCTTTGAACTTAAAATATTGAAAATAGAACCCTAAATATGCACCCTCTCAAATCTGTTCCTCCCAATTGTCCCTAACTTAGTAAACAAAACCATCATCTTCCCAGTTTCTCAAGCCCCAAAGGATTCATCCCTGATTTCACTTTTTCTCAATTCTCTACATCCAATTCATTGAGTCTGCCTTTATAATATATTCCCAAATTGCCCATTTCTCTCCATTTCCATTACCACTCTAGACCAAACCACCAACTCTCTTAGACTATAATATCGGCTTCCTAAATGCTCCAGCCACACTGGCCTTCTGTCCTTAAACACTGCAAACTTATTTCCATTTTGTGGCCAAGCCATTCTTTCTGCTTAAAATACTCCTCCCACATACTCACCACTTAATCAAAAGTAACTCCACCCTCACCTCCAATCATTCTCTAAGCAGTATGTTGTATTTTTCCCCCACAGCACTTATCACTACCTGAAACTAGCTTATGTGCTTATTGTCCATGGCCCCTTACATGACTGTGAGCTCCATGAGAGCAGAAACTATGTTCATTGTACCTAGAATAGGTATACTTATATGGCATATAAGAGATGCTTAATAAATAGCTGCTGAATTAAGGAACATATATATCTAAAGAAAGACTACATCAAACATAAAAGATAATGGCCAGCCAGGAGAGAATAGTAACAAGATATTCAAAAATATTCAAAAATGTCAATGTGAGGGTGCCCAACTGTGGTAAGCATTAAAAACGTGCCATGATATTCCAGTTTTCCTTTCAGATATGTGACAGGTTTGTACTTCCTCTTCATCTTGAAGTTGGGCATGGTCATGTGACTTGCTCTGGCCAATGAACTACTAATATATACAGAAGCCATTAAGAGCCAGTTTGTGTGACTCACTCCCATTACCTTACCTCTATCATGGTAACCAGCAACAGGTCAGAAAGTTAAGAGTCCCCCTGTCCACATTCCTGAGCAAGGACAACATAAAGCAAAGCCCCCAGACAACTCACATGTAACACGAATTGAGGAGAAATAAACCTATGTTATGCTAAGCCACTGAGATTTGGCGGTTGTTTCTGCAAAAATAACCTAGTCCATCTAGAGTGATAAACCGTCCAAGCAATGTTGTGGACACAGAATGATTTAGTCAGCCCCACTGCAATGTAAACTGATGCCACTAAATATACATACTTAATTTCCTTCTGATTACAGTCCTCTGTTGGTATCCAAGGGGAACTGGTTCCAGGACTCCCACAGACACCAAAATCTGTGGTTGCTCCTGTCCCCCAGTCAGCCATCCATATTCATGGGTTCTACATAAGGAACCCGAGGATACAGAGGGCTGACTATATTACTTAGTTTCCAAACAGGTCTGTCAACAAGGAGAGAAAAAACTTTACATGGAGTTTTAAGGATTCCTGTCCCTAATGCTATTTTTTAGTAAATTGATAATTCCCTTAAATAATGAATATCATCCTATACAGGCTTCTTGAGAAGTAGTCTGCCAGCTTTTCCTCATCTGTAAACATAATTAATTTCTAGGTGAGAATAACTGCTTTTTGTTTCCTTATTTGCTATTCCACCTATTCAATAATTAAGTAATTATTGAAGTAAGTAATTATTGAATCCAGCCCATCATAGGGGAACAGACTGGAAAGGTAGATTGGCTAAAAGGCAGAAGTCCCTAAATACTGGGTCAGGAATTTGGACTTTATCTTGTGGACAAAATAGACTTACTGAGAAACTATTCTTGAAGATGATTTATATGGCAGTTGTGGAATTAGGATGACTGGAACAAGAAGGCCAAGAAAGCTAGTTTTCTACTGCTGTGCCATGAACCCTCCGTGGATAAGAGGCCAAATTTTAATCAATATATATGATTTATCCTTGCTACAACAGTAAATATATCATTATTGATGATATTAAGTGGTATAGGGAATGGCTAAGGCATATGTTTTTGCAAACAAGAATAAAAGGCACACTGAAACATCAAGCTGGCACTAAAGTAAGATCTGGTGATGGACAAAACTACACTTTGTGAGTAGGAAGGGCAGTCAGGGCAGTAATTGCTTAAAAGTTCTGAAAGCAACCAAGTGAACAATGGATGCTTTACTGTCACTAGGAGGCATTTTTATATTGTAGAAATGACTGGGTTGTACTCTGGTTGGTTTGTATTTTGAATTCTTTCAAGGTACTCAGCATTTGTGCAGTACTCTGACAAGTTTGTCTATCCCCAACAACAACCTAGTCCTTCATTTCTTCACTCATTCAACAAATATTAAGTACATGTTACAGGCTAATTACCACTTTAGGCACTGGGGAAACAGCAGTGGACCAAAAAAAAAAAAATCTATCTATCTATATATATATCCCTGCCCTCCTGAAGCTTATATTCTAGTGGCACTTAAATTTCATTCTAAGATTCTTTCCCCAGTCCTATTATATGGGAGTAGCTTTTTAAAATGCCTTTAGAAGACATCATCTATGATTAATTCACACTAAGATATAAAAGACTAGTAGTCTCCCCAGAGGTCTTCCTCCTCCACAGAGGACCCCTTGTGAAAAGTAACTACTTCACAGATTTTCAGAGTTGGAAAGGACCCTGGAGATAATTTCAATTTACAGATGAGATTAAGTGACTTGTTCAAGAACACTCAATTATTAATAATAAGAGAACCAGGCTTAGAGCTGTGACTTCCAGTAATAGTGCCTTTCCCACCATAACACCAAGCCATGTGTCTTAAGATTGTACCAGTGAGAAGAGAAGATGCTAGAATGAGTATCTCATGACTCATACATAAGTGGTAGGCTTCTGGGTGACTTGTTCAAGGCAAGAATTGCAGGAATGTGTAAAGCTGAAGGAGAGAGAGGTGGTTACAGGGAAGCCAATACAGGGACCTTTCAGCCTTTCAGAATACCCTATCTCCTATTTCCACCTTCATCATGCTGCAAGAACAAGGATGGCACATTTAATACAGATGTCTCCAAAATTAATGGATATAAGCTGTTAGTGAACAAATACTTGGAAATGAGCAAGAAACAGTAGGCACAGCATTTGAACCTGGCAAAGAAAAGTCAAATTATATCCTATCCAATTTGAAAAATGTATGTCCTAGTAAAAGTACCACTTGTATTAGGTTTAGTGTTTTTTTTAAAAAATTACTTTCCTAAATACATTTTCTAGAAAGCACCAAATTAACTGATATAGATCAACAAGTATAATGATTGATAAAACATCAACGTAATATTAACTGGTGAGATGTTATGATGCATCCTATTACTGGACAAGAATTTTTAAAGATAGTTCCTACTCCCCTGAAAAAGGAGTTATACTCATCTCTTGCTTGTAAAACTTTAGCAATCTATACATTTAAAAGACCACAACTAATGCTTTAATCTTTCAAAATGAAGATTTATGACCAAAAAATTAAGCCTTATTTAGTATTTTTAATAGAAAAACATATTTTTAAAGGGAAAAGGCTTGCTAAGAAATAACTGAAAAATAAGCTTAGTGCAAAAAATAAAGCCAAAAAAAATCAATAGGAGATTAATTTTAGGAGATTTAGGAAGAATATAAATTGACAGACATCAAAGGTCTTCATTAAAATCTAATAATGTGTCTCTGTGAATGGCAGTTTACAAACCTAAGATGAAAATTATGAGAATCCCATCTTATTTCAGTTGTTCTACCATTCTTTTAGCTTCCTAGATATAAAACCTTAGAGATGTCATAGACTTTTACCCCCATTGTTTTCTACAGTTAATCAATCATGTTCTAATATTTCTTCTTTCAAAATGTCTCTTTTGAATACAAAGCAAAATTCCCAATTTCAAAAGAACACATACAAAAAACAAATGCTACAACCATTAAAAAGAACATTTTTCAAAGAATGGAAAATGCATGTGATGTGCTGAGTCAAGGAAAAAAAACTCACAGGGAGAAAACCGTGTAATCCCAGTTTTATTAAAAGGAAGATAGTTATCAGCATAAAAAAGGACTTAAAAGAAATCACCACATTAAAATATTAACAGTTGTTCTGCTTGGAGGGTTTTACAAGTGATTTTTCCCCCACACATTCTCTACATTTTCTCAATTTCCTACAATGAACATGCATTATGTTTAAACTCAGAAAAAAATTACTTAAGTAATTGTCTCATTTATCACTACTTGTGCATTCTCCTTGCTCCCATCTATCTCCTACAGCCTCTCCCCTCCCCGACTCCAACAACAGCCTCCTTTTTGAGGTATCTGAGCTGGCTTCTCCCCAATTTTAATGTCGCTTGTACTCATGCTCCTAAAATTCATCATTCATATGTATCTACAGAACATGCAAGCAGGGGCTGGCCATATAACAACTTAAAATGGAGTTTCTCAACCTCGGCACCACTGACATTTGTCGAATTATTTCTTATGGAGGGGCTGTCCTATTGCAGGATGTTTATCAGTATTCCTGGCCTCTATGTAGTAGATACCAGTAGCACCCTTCCCCTGCAGTGTAACGATGCCAAATGTCCCCTGGGGGGCAAAACTGCCCCAGTTGAAAAGCACTGACATAAAAGTTTTAAAACTTCCAAAGTCATCTTGCTCTCTGCTCATATACATATACAACAAACCAAAACCCCTCTGACATATGTCTCTTATACAACAATCCTCAGTCTTGTCCCACATAATCTTATTTTTCTCAACAAGAACTTTCTAAATAGACCAGACTTACTATTCCCCTAGAAAAATCATTTTCATTCCCAATTCCAAGTCTTTGAACACACTGTTTCCTCACTAAAATTCCCCATCCACCCTTCTATTCAATGCCATACATAAATCCTTCAATTGTTGGTTCTTTGCAGAAGCTTTTCTCAATTCAGTTCAACATTCATCCACTGTACTAATAAAGAGTATCATATATACTTTTTGTTGTTGCACACCTCATATCCCAAACTAGATTAACCTTCCTAAAGTTGGCTGCTCAGGCATATTTCTTTTGTATAGCCAATTGTATCTACCACTATGCTAGGCATAGAGACAACCAAAAGCTTGATAACTGATGAACAAAATTTAAAAGCTCTGAGATAAATAAGTGTAAACTGCTGCTTTCTTATGAAGTGATTTTGTTTTTGAATTTTATTTCTTGTCATGAAGCTTAAAGTACAGAGTAACCACTCAGTAAGTTTTCAGAATGAAAACATTAATGTATAATAGTTTATTTTAAAGTAATACATAGGTTGCTGACATTAACACTTTCAGGAAATGATACAGAGGAATTAAAAATATAAATTATGGCCGGGTGCAGTGGCTCACGCCTGTAATCCCAGCACTTTGGGAGGCCAAGGCAGGAGGATCGCTTGAGGTCAGGAGTTCAAGACCAGCCTGAGCAAGAAAATAGGAAATAGAAAATAAAAAATTAGCCAGGCGTGGTGGTGCGTGCCTGTTGTCCCAGCTACTTGGGAGGCTGAGGCACAAGGATTGAGGATCGCTTGAGCCCAGCCCTGGAATTTGAGGTTGCAGTGAGCTATGATGACACCACTGTACTCTAGCCTGGGCCACAGAGACCCTGTTAAAAAATAAATAAATAAATAAATACACACACACACACACACACACACACACACACACACAGAGGAACCTTATAAACTCCATTTATCTTAAAATACTGAATGGACTTTTTTGCTCAAGCACAAAACTTAAGTATGGTTAACAAGAGCAGAGAATTTGAATGAATGGTATGTGAATGAACATATGTGAACACAAAGGCACATTCACACATATATCTCCAAAGTTGAAGTAAGTGAAATGAAGCACTTTGTAAACTAAAGAGCCACGTACAAAGGAGGCAGTAGAGTAGCTAGCTAAAAGCGTGGAGCCAGCCTGCTTGGGTTCCAATGATACTAGCTGTGCAACCTTGTTTGGTACAAGTTACAGTACTTAACTTCCCTGTGCCTCAGTTTCCTGTCAAAATGGGGATAATAATATCTGTCCCAAAGCAAAGCTCTTAATACAGTGCTTAGCACATAGAAAGCACAAAATAAAAATTGGCCACCATTATTTTTACAATGGCTAATGTTATTATTGGCTAATATTAGTTGTTAGTCAAGTAAAAGCCTCAATGGGTAAAGTTCTAATTCACGTCTGAAGCTGGTTTAAAAAAGAAAAAACAGGTTAACTATTCTACACAAGTTTAAGCTATTATGTGGACCAGTTTCTCAGAATTCTTGCAAGTTCTAAACTGGTGATTATTACAGAACTAATTTGTCTTACAATTTTTTTTTAATCTGCAAAGAAACTGACATAGATACCTCTGTTTTCAAGGAACTTTATAAGCCACAAACAAGAAAAGAAAACTCTTTGCTATCTCCATATTTAAGCCAATTTAACAGCGTAGTAAAAGCTTCGGTACTGTTACAGAAAAACTTTTCAGAAAATACAATGAGGTTTTTTTTAGGTTGTAATCAGCAATTCTTATGCAGTTATGTCAAGTTTTTGTCCTGCGAAACAAAAGCTCATCTGTCAGGGAACCAAGGACCCGTCAGAAAATAAGGAAATGCCACAGCCAGGCCTAGGCGGCTCTCGGGAAAACCTGTCCTCCAAACAGCTCGCCTCACCGAGTTCTGTCCTTCCCCTTCCCCAGTGCAGATATCGACTCCACCCGCAGACAGATAAGTGACAGCAGGTTCCGTCCACGCCTCTCCGGGCCGGGGCCCCTCCAACCCACCCGGAGGCCTCCAGCGCCCGCAGCCCCGACCCTCCTCTCCGCAGCCGGCCGAAGGACTCCGCGGAGACCCAGGGGCTCCACCCGGCCTTGCCGCCGGCCCCGCGACCCCGGCAGCCCCGCAGCGGGCCGAGCCGAGCCGAAGCCGCCGCGGGGCCTGCAGGTGGGCCCAGGGCGCGGCCAGGCCCGGATGGAGAAGCCCTGCCAGGGCAGGGCAGCGGCGGGCCCGGAGCTCGCAGCAGCTCACCCTTCACTTACCGGCGCCTCATGGTACCGCGGCGCCTCAGCCCAACCCTGTCGCTGACGAACCGCGCCGACAGCCTAGAGCGTCCCTCGGCTCCCGGGCCGGGTCCCACTCAGGGCCATTCAAACGCGGCCGCGCGCGCGGCCCGCCGGGATAGCTACCGCGGTGGACGCCTCGCGGCTCCGCCCAGTGCTGGCTCCGCCCCTCTGGTGTCGCGAGCGCTCGGAGGGAGACTAGGACGCGTGGCCACAGTGGCCCCTGGTGGCCATAGGTAGAGGCCTGCACAGTAGTCTTGCTAAGGCGCGGCAAATAATACTGCGGTAAGACCTGAGGGTGGGTGGATAAAAGGCAAGGAATGACCCTGCACTAGGGACCGTCCAGTCGGGCAGCCCGTGCCTAAGAATTGTACCAGGAGGTGCAAACAATCTGCTATAAAAATATGGTTCAGGGAGCGATTTATTCATTCACTTCCATTTAAATACGCTAAGGCATAGTATTTAAAAGCATGGACTCTGGAATTATGTGGCCTTGGGCAAGTCACATAAACTCCTGTGCTTTGCTTTCCCCGTCTGAAAAATGGGGGCAGTAACAATAGCATCTGCCTCTTAGTGTTGTTGTGAGGATTAAATGAATTAATACAGATAAGATGCTTAGAGGAGTGTCTGGCATGGGGTAAGCACTGCGTAATTGTTAGCTATCATTTTCTAGTTCCTCTTATGTGCCAAACTTTGTGCTAGACTCTTAAGGACACAAGAAATGTACATGATGCAGAACCTGTCCTTAAAAAGCAGGTTCAGTCTCTTTGGGATGGGAAACACTAAGAGTACAAGGTTAGGGTCAGTCTGGCCCTGATGTACTTTTAATTACTGAGAGCAATTCTCTTCATCTTAGTGGAGCCAGATTCTACCCATCTTCAAAGGTAAGCCACTGGTCAAGGTTAACCAAATTGTGACAGAAACAAGTTTATCTTTGGTGGTCCTCTCACCCCTTGCAGAAGCCAATCAAGCAATGCATTTGATGGAACACTTCCTCACCACAAGACTCTGCATCCCTTGGCTTGCTTTTTTAGGCACTCCTTTCAGAACTCTCCAGAGCTTGCCTAAGGAACAGGCTGCTTGAGTTTGGCTCAACAAAATTTTTGAAGGTTCACTATGTGCCAGGCAAACATGTGCCAAGTGCTGGAGATAGCCTGAAGCAACTCACAAGAGTTTGGACAAACAGGAAAAGAGATCATTCCAATACACTGCAGTGAGTGCAATGATAAAAGGTGTGTCCTAAATGCTGTAGAAGTCAGAGCATGTTAGATAAACTAATCAGAGCTAAAATGTCATTAGGTGATTAAAACTTAATGTATTTTTCCTGCCTAGTAACAAAATCTTACTTAATCCAAAAAATTAAGTGATGGTGAAAATTGAAGCAGCACTTTGGGGCAATGGGAAAATATTTTTAGGATATTTTGCATAAGCAATGCCCATGAGAGCTTCTCAGATTGTACCAAGCACAAGCAGGCACATGCCTATGTATGGGGCCACACCTGTTAACAGGTAGAACTGTTGAGAGTCCAGCTGGGTCAGTGAGTAAAGGGAGCTAGAGCCCTGGGTTCCAAGGGTGTACAGTGAAGACTATTCCCTGAGTATTACTTCTGCTAAGTAGGTGGATTGTTTTAAAGAAAATAAAAATTCAACATACATAGGTGAAGTCACTTTCTCTCAAGCCATTTCTTCATCATCATAAACAGGAATTTTTTGATGACCCACTATACAAAAAGCATTGTGCTGGTCCCTCACCAGAATCAGATGGTAAAAAGAGTACTGTAACACATTTTTTATCCTCAAGGGAGGCTGCGTGATAGGGTAAGACAAGCAACCAAGTCCTGGGACTCAAGGAATCTGCTGTGTTAACATAGAAGAATCTCAGATAAAACAAGGCCTCCGATTGCTTGAAGGCCAGAGGAAAACCTCAATGTTCTCATTTCTGGAGCTTGTTAGGGCACAAGGTCTCAGGCAGGTTCATCTCCAAACCCAGGTTATAAAGTTTATACCAGTGATGAACAGCTTAGGCCCCCAGATCTTATAATTTAACATAAAAATTAAGAAAACTGCCTTTATATTGCTACTTTTGGAATATATACAAACAATACCATTTTAGTGATTAAAAAATGCAGGTTAATTTCTTCACTGATACTTTTCCTATCAATAAAGTTGAATTTTTTTCCCCTTGGGGCTCAATAAAGTTTGACTTTTTTTTTTTTTTTTTTTAAAGACAGGGTCTTGCTCTGTTGCCAGGGCTAGAGTGCAGTGGCATCATCATAGCTCACTGCAACATCAACTCGTACGCTTAAGTGATCCTCCTGCCTCAGCCTCCCAAAGTGCTAGGATTACAGGCGTGAGCGACTGCACCCAGCAAGTTTGATTTTTTAATAAAGTACAGCCCATACCTTAAAAAAAAATCCCTATAACAGTGCCTGTGTACAAAAAGGTGGTTTACTGCTAGTCTTCACTGTGGGTAGTCTCCAAAGGAGTCTATTCCTGTGGCCATTCCCACATTCCCTCCTTCTGAGTGAACAGCCAGCTGAGTTAGCCTTCCTGCCACACACCCCCTTCTCTAAGACATACGGAATCATTCAGGGACAGTGTGTAGAGTAACCCAGACCCATAAACACCCACATGAGAAAATAACTTTCATGCAAAGTCCTGTGTACACTTCTTGGTGGCGAGCAGAAGAGGAATGGTGGAGCTGGGCCTGACAAGCTGGAGAGGATTTTAACAGATGGGGTGTTCCAGACAGAGAGGGGGAAGTGCAAATTATGTTCCGGGCCCCCTGTCTATCCTGGTTTGAGTGGAGTGAAAAGAGCTTGGGAGATTAGCAGGAGTGCAGAGTGAAAACGTATGTAGGCATCTGACAGGTTGTGAAGACCTGGGATTATCAAGCACGGGTGTTTGGAGGCAGTGAGGAGACAGCAAGGACTGCTGAGCAGGGGAGTGACTAAGTTAAGTCAGTACTTTAGAATGATGGATCTGTCACCAGGGCGCAGGATGGCTAGGGGGAGGGAGGGAGGGAGGGAAGACTGATGGCAAGAACCTTAGGTATAGCAGTGCTGTAGTTCAGTCTGGAGGTTCAGGGAGCCACAGCATTTACTGCATTATGTGTCATTCTCATCAATTTAGACTGATGCTGGGCCTGATAGAGGACAATGCTTGAAGGGACTTAAAAGACAGCAATAGCTTATCCATCCTCTGCTCAGCGTCAGCACCTTTGGAAAATTCTAGGTGGCTGACTTTTGCAGTCAAAGTGAGAAGTCAATCCCTTTTTTTCTGCTCCTCCCTTCCCCACCTTCCTGTGCAGGCTGTGGAAGGAAATAACAGCAGTAGGAAACAGTTCAGATAAGGCAGCAGCAGTGGAAATGAGCACATCTTGCTCCTGGTTTACAAGATTCACGATTGTTTCAAACACCACTGCAGTACTGATGCCCTGCTTGGTGGCAGAAGCAGCAGTTTTGTTTGGGTTTTTTAGGGGAGTAGAGGGTGGGAATGGTAGGGAGGTGTTGAGTGATAGATGATCCTGTTGTTAAGACAGTTTGTTTCTGATACATCTGCAGCTCACTATTACACCTCTACAGCTGAGAGGCAGGTGAGCCAATGACAATGTTTGATATTTATAGACTTTCAAATCTGAATCTCAAGAGACCATCTCCCTCCTCCCCCAACTACATTTCCTACAATTAGGATATAATATCACCGAGTAGAAGGTGGTAGAGGGCCGCATGTTTGATTAGCTTTGGTGCAAGGCTCATCTTTATTGGAAGCTTAGATCACTGCCTTCTACACCATTTTTACCTGAACTGCACAATGGGGATAATAATACTCTCCTTTCAGGGATGTTGGGAAATGGTATAACCTACATAAAACACCTACAACAGTGCATAGTGCAGTGATTGTGTCTCTTTCTGCAGAACAACCCCAACCCCTAATTTAGCTGTTCAGTGATTTGTCCAGATACAGAAGAACACAATATGGTTGACTTCTGGCTTGGAAAAGGAAAGTCCTGGAATTAGACCAGCTTGGTGGTAGTGGTGGTGGTGGGGTGTGTGTGTGTCAATGCTCAGGGGGACAGGCAGACTAACTGTAGTGCTGATGGCCTGGTAATCAGAACAGGGTATCTGACAGGTATGATCATACACAAAACAAGTCTAATTATGCAGTTGCTGGCAAGGGGTGGGATGAAGTGGGGGGACTGTTCAATTCAACTGAGCTGCATAACAAATAGGCATAGTGGAGGGAGATCAGGATGAGCATGCAGGAAGGAAGGAGATGAAATGGGCCTATAGTTAGCAGGGGGCAACAATCATCAGAAGCAGGACAATGTACTTGAGAAGGAGACTTGAAAGAGGAAAGCAGGTCCCTAATCTCAAGAGATGGGAGCACTGGAAAGATTATCAAGACTGGAGTCCCTGAATTCTCTAGGAAATAATCCTTCCTTGCCTCTTCCTAGCTTCCTTGGTTTATAGCTGCATCACTCCAATCTCTGCCTCCATTGTCACATGGCCTTCTTCCCTGTGTGTCTATGTGACCTCTCTTCTTCTTATAAGGATGTTAGTCATTGGATTTAGGACTCAACATAATCCACTATGACCTCATCTTAACCAATACATCTGCAAAGACCCTATTTCCAAATAAGGTCAGATTCTGAGGCTCTGGCAAGGCATGAATGGGGGGGCACTATTCAACCCACCATCAAGACTCTAGAAATAATTTAATCCACAAATCCTTACAAGTGTAAATTAGTACATTTTAGAGGGCCTACTTGAACCTATCAACATTTTAACTGTATAAACTCTGTGGTAAGCAATCCTAATTGTATGATGTTCCTGTAGAACTGTGTGAACAAGTACCCAAGGATGTTCACAGCAACATTTTTTGTAATAGTGAAAATTTGGAACAACCTGAATCCCTACCAATTAGAGACTGATTAAATTATCATATATTGATGCCATGTATACTCTGCAACCTTGAAAAAGAATGAGGTAGATCTATGTGACCAACATAGAAGACACCCAAGATAAAATGAAAAAAGCAAGTCAGTGGACAGTGTTTACATATTCGTGTTTACATAATGAGCAAATTAAACAACCCTACATTTATGTGTATGTTTTAAGTGATGACTTTGTCTTTCAAGCACTAGAAGGTACCTACTGTTTTCTTTCAACTCTTCGGAATCCCGTTTCATTTTCGTATTATTCTGCTTGGGCTGCCATAACAAAATACTGGCTGGCTTAAACAAGAGAAATTTATTTTCTCACAGTTCTAGAGGCTGGGAAATTCAAGATCAAGGTGTTGGCTGGTTTGGTTCCCTGGTTAGGGCTCTCTTTCTGGTTTGCAGATGGCAGCTTTCTCACTGTGCTCTCACATGGCAGGGGTGGAGGTTGGGGGTGGGGATGTGGCAGAGAGCTTTTTGGTATCTTTTCTTATAAGGGCATTAATGCTATCAAGAAGGATCCACCCTCATTACCTCACCTAATCCTAATTACTTCCCAAAGGCTCTATCTCCAAATACCATCACACTGGGGATCAGAGTTTCAATATATGAGTTCTGGCCATACACAAACATTCAGTCCATAACAATCCTCCTTCAAAACACTCCTGTTACAAAACAATGTTTTATATACGAACTGATTGAGGCTCTTAAAAATTAGCACATAGGAAAAAATACCCCAAAGAACCTGGATTGGTCAGTCGAATACCTGATGTAAAGACAGTACAGCCTACTTTCTAGACAGCTAAAATTAATCACCAGAATGAATCCAGAGTAACCAAGCTTGGAGAGACCTGTTAGGCCATTCACAATGTATCATTATGACTCATGCTATGGTTGTCATTCTTATCCTTTAATGGGATCTGTGGGAATGGCAACCCTCCCAGCTTCCTAAGCAAGTGTTGGAAGGAAGCTGCTATAATGGGAACTTGTTAAAATGTGAATTGCACAACAGCCCTCCTGCAATGAAGAAAAGGTAATTGCTAAGGAAGAATGGTATTACTAACATCTTCTCCCAGCACTATACTACTGGTTTATGTCACTGCTGACAGGGGCATTTCATGACACTGCAGAACCATGAACCAGAAATTGAAAAAAATCTGTAATCTGCACAGAAATGATGCAGTAACCTAAGAGTAACTAGTGAGGTGGCATCTTACAAAAAAAATTTTTTTTTCACTAAAGGGGTTTGAAACGCAAATAGTCAAAATGAAGAAAAAAGTTTCTTCTTGTTAAGACCCCACTACTGACACAGAATAAATTGTGTCATGAATAAAACAGTTTAAGGTGGCCTTTTCCAGAAGGTAATAATGATAGTAGACTTAAAATAATACAAGTAACTGAGATTTGCAAGGAATCCCATTTTATTGAAGCTGCAAAGAGTCTCAGGAGCTTTTAGAGAACACTGGGCAAACTGGTTGAACCAGTAAGGATAGCCAAATAGAATTATTATAGAGACATTGTGAAATGCTATTAATCAAAAACTTAAGACATATACGTAAAAGCTTTCCCCACCCCCCCAGAGGGATCCATTCTTGCAAATCTGCTTGTTTGAATAGAAAATTTCCTTGTTCGGGTTTCAATCCAAATGCAACTGGCCCAGAGAAGAATGGCATGAAATAGCTTCTTGGCTCCTAGGAAGAGGTGGAGGGTAAAATACGAAAACAAACATAGAAACTGTACAGGTGGCATAAATTATAAAAGCCAAACAAGGCAACTCATATGAGCAATGTATGGAATCCTGGTTTTGCCTTTTTATATTTCCCTTAATTAAAATTGTATTTGCTCAAAGGTACAAAGTAAGGGAAGTTTAATATTTATTTTACAATTTCAGTATTCCCATCATTTTCCAATTCAGCTTTAGCTTAGTAAGAGGCATACAAGGAGGCTTTCAAAATCTGTTTTCTCAAATTACTTTGTGTAAATTCAAACTTTGTTATTTTAGAGCAACAAAATGCTTTAGGTGGCCTGTTCTCAATCCTTGCTGTATAGCAGAATCACTTGGAGAGTCATAAAAAATACTGATGGCCAAGCCCCACTCTAATAAAGTAAATCAGAATCTCTGAAGGTGTGGCTCAGGTATCAGTATTTTTAAAGGCTCTCAAGTTGATTCTCATATATATCAAGAACAGAGAACCTCTACGGTGTAAAGTCATGTCAGGTTATAATTAGTAACAGTTATATTTCTCTAATTACAAAGTAGTACCTGCACAATGCAGAAAACTAGGAAAAGTATGGGAAAGCACGAGTTAAAAAATTATCTGAAATTCCATTACTCCTTTATGTGTCTATCATTTGAGTCTTGCTTTTCTACGAGTATATATGCATGGACAGAATAGTATGCAAAATATGTTCTTTTTTTTTTTTCTTTGAGACAGAGTCTCACTCTGTCGCCTGGGCTAGAGTGCCATGGCATCAGCCTAGATCACAACAACCTCAAACTGCTGGGCTCAAGCAATCCTCCTGCCTCAGCCTCCTGAGTAGCTGGGACTACAGGTGCACACCACCACGCCTGGCTAATTTTTTCTATTTTTAGTAGAGATGGGGTCTTGCTCTTACTCAGGCTGGTCTCAAACTCCTGATCTCAAGTGATCCTCCCGCCTCAGCCACCCAGAGTGTAGGATTACAGGCATGAGCCACTGCGCCGGGCCGCAAAATATGTTTTTTCAAAAACAAGTTTAATACATTTTAGAACTGGCAGGTACCCTTAGAACCCTTAGAAATCATCTAGTGCCAGTCTCTTATTTTATAGATGATGAAATTAAGGTCAAGAGAGTCCCTAACTCAAACAAATCAGGTGCTTCATTTGGAGTCAGGATTAGAATCCAGGTTTCCTTGTGGAAGACATTTACAACCAAAATAAATAAATAAATAAACATAAAAGATTTTAGGTTTGCCAGGATTATGGAAAATCTTATAATTTTCTTTTCCTCGCAAAACACAATTTATGCAAAAACTTGAATTTTTAAAAGCTTAAACTTGAAACTCCGTTTCTGAAAAGAATCTAATGACATTCTAATAATGTTTTTAAAAGAACAAGTAGAGGTTTATAGGGAAGACCTTCACCTTTCTTCTGAAGAATTCTAGCATGAATAGAGCAGTTGCCCACACTGTGTTCTGTGGAACACTGATTCCACTACATGTTAACAGGTGTGATAAGAAAAAATAAAAGGGTTTCTTACTTAGGTAGATTGGGAAACAAAATTTTAGGAGATTCTTTACTGAACCATTTCTCATGGTTTTAATATGTTATACTAATAGTACTAAGAATCTTGGGTGTGTGTGAAGAATATAATACACAGTATTTCTCAAACTTATTTAATCATGGAACTGTTCTTCAGCTAAGTCCCAATGTCTTCATTTTTTGGAACAAATTTTAGCAAATAACACTATTGAAGATTCCTAGGATAAAGGAATAAATGACCTAGAGTACCCCATTGAGGCCAAAGTGGCTTTGATTCAGGTTATAGTTTAAAGATTTTTATAGCAGTAGGGGAGTACTTTGAATAGAAGGGATATATGATTCCAGTGACCAACTTAATGTTTTTAAAAGTGTTCATTTAAACTGTATTAAAGCATAATGAGAGTATATTGAAAATTAGACAAAATTACATGAAAACCATTACCCCAATACAATGTATATCCTTCTAGTTTTAACATTTTATTTTACATAAGTCTAATTATAGTATATTCACACTCTGGTATTTATTTACTTTCATGTTAATTTACCCTCATTCACTAAACATTTATTCAATGCTTTCTATGTTCCAGGCAGTAGGCTGTGTAATCAAAGATCATTAACATATAGCTTCTACCTTCAAGGAATTTAGAGTAGGGTATAGAAGTAGAGATAAGTGCACAGGGGATATCAACAAACACAAAGCAAGGTGATGCTATCTGCAGAATTTAGTGCGACAGAGGAATGCCCAATAAGGTAAAGGCCCTAGTGAATCGCGAAGGTTCATCAGAGGTAATGTGGTAAAGGCATAAACATTTTAGGATGGGTTGGAGGGGAAAAAGACTCTTCCATTTCTGTCTTGCTCAGAAGTCCGCTATGAATACATCTTTTAAAATCAGAAAACAAAGTAGAGGTGGAAATCTTCAGCCTCTCCAGATCACCATAATCTTCCAGCAGCCAAACTCTTTAGTTGGCCAAGGAGGCCCTTTTCAACCTTATGCCCTACCCACACTCTCATAGCACCTCCCTCCCCTGAATTCCAACTATATCTAATAACTTGGAGTCAAAGAAATACAAATTAAAAAACAATATAGTACCATTTTCAAACTGATAATTTTTAAAAATTATAAAGATGGTGAAATGTAAATGGTGCCAATTTTTCAAGCAGGCATTTTAAATAAAAATTCTTTTAAAATGTGCATGTTCTTTGATCTAGCAATTCCACTTGTAGGAATATAACTTAAGGAAATAAGACATACTACAAAGATGTTCACAGCAACACTGGTTATAAAAGGGAAAACAGGAAACAACTTATATGTCCAATAATAGGCTAAATAATGATAAAGGTATACAACTGAATACAAAATCCAATCACCACAAATAATGATGTATATGTAATGACATCATTAGAAACACATTAAAAAAAACCCCAGAACAACATCTCATTGCATATGTAGTGGGTACAATTTAATCTTACAATAAGCCTTGAAAATAGGCAGATTATCTAACTTCTAACATATGAGAGGTTGAAACCCAATGGATTTAACTTGCCCAAGGTCACACAGTAAGTGGTGAAGCCAGGATTCAAAAAGCCATCTGAATCGCAAGCCCACGTACCTTTCCAAGCTCACACTGCCACCTTGCCTTTGTGCAGAATGGGGACAGAACTATTTACCTGTCAGTGTTACTTTGCGAATTAAATGAAAAAATAAACATAAAGCTCCTGGAACACGGTGGACATTCAATACTCAGAAGCTGCTAAATAACTCGCTCAAGGTCACATAGTCTCGAAGCAAGGATTTAAACCCAGGATTTGAATCTCGTGTTCCTGGGAACGCGCAGGAGGTTAAGAAGCTTTTCTTGCTTCAATTCTTAAGGTAAAGTTAGACTTTCCCTCTGCTCCGTAAAGCGCACCTCAGAGATCAGGGAACACACAACAGGCATATTCAGAAAGGGGGTGGAAATGCTCGAGAGCCGCTTTAGGAAGCTGTAAGGCTTGCCTGCTCGTCTCTCTTCCCTGCTTTCAAACCAGCTCCAAACACTCGTCCTTCAATACGCAGGACCTCCAGCTTCCGGGGCAGAAGTGACGTCTACATCCACGCGCCGGAAGTGGCTGTGCAGAGTGAGAAGCGGGGAGTGCCCTTGGATTTGAGGCCGGAGTACGCCTTGGAGTGAGAAGGTGCGCTGCTGTGGAAAGCGGCCGTTGCCATGACGGCCCAGGGGGGCCTGGTAGCCAACAGAGGCCGGCGATTCAAGTGGGCCATTGAGCTGAGCGGGCCTGGAGGAGGCAGCAGGTGAGGCCTCTGGGCGTACCTGGACGTCAGAGTCTTTGTCCCAGAATAGCACCAGAGTAATACGACCTGAGCCCTCAGGCGCAACTCTCTGAGAAGGATGGGTGGCACACCGACATCACCTGGGGAGGTAGCGGCTTCTCTGCCTTGGAGGTTTCTATGGCTAAAGGATGCTTATTTCAGTCCTCCCAATAAGCATAGGACCGACGATCCCACAAGGGGGCTTGGTCTAATCTGAGTAGGTGTATCTGAGGATCTTTATTCCTATGATTGGTAGAACAGGAAATGTGGAATATGAAGTGTGGAAGGTTTCAGCTTTAGTTTCTTGGTTTGGTTCTTTAGGGGCCGAAGTGACCGGGGCAGTGGCCAGGGAGACTCACTTTACCCAGTCGGTTACTTGGACAAGCAAGTGCCTGATACCAGTGTGCAAGAGACGGACCGGATCCTGGTGGAGAAGGTACAGAGGCATAAATGTTACCGTAGTCCTTGGACCAGTCCTGATCTACACACCCACTCTCTTCTCCCAGGCAGCATTACTGTAGATAGCTCTTAACCTAAATATTTGGAAGCTAAACTGCTTAGCTTAGTTTAGTATTACAGTAGTTTGCATATCAGCTCCAAAAGTGCTTAATAATATGAACAATAAAAGATGTTTGGAACATAAGGTATAAGAAAGTAGGTTGAAAATGATCTTTTGGTGGCAACCTTTTCTAGGCTAATTCCCTTACACCACACATCCAGTCTGCTGGGATATTTTGTTGGTTTTACCTTCAAAATAGGTCCCAAATCGTACTATTTCTCACTGTCTTCACCAGGCATCCTGATCTAAGCCGCCATTCCTCACTTAGATTTCTTCAGTAGACAAAAGAAAAAAAAAAAAAACCAAAAGATTATTAAATCAGTTATTTTGAGGTGTAGTTTATGTACAATGTACAATAAACTGTATTCAATTAAAGCATGGTTTCCCAACCTCAGTACTGTTGACATTGGGCTGGATACTTAGTTGTGGGGGACTGTACTGTGCACTGTAGGATGTTGAGCAGCATCCCTGGCCTATACCCATTAGATGCCAATAGTGCCCTTCCCTAGTTGTGACACCAGAAATGTCTTCAACATTACCAGTGTCTCTCAGGAGGCAAATTGCCCTCAGTTGAGAATCACTAATTTAAAGGGTACAATCTGATGAGCTTTGACAGTGGTATACCTCCATGAAACCACCACCATCTTGAAAGAGAACATACCTTTCATCTCCAAAAGATTTCTTGTGTCCCTCTCTGCAGTAGACTTGTAACTAGTCTAGTTACTTACTCCCTGTAGTCTATTCCAAGCACAACAGTTAGAATGATCCTTTTAAAACATGTCAGATTATTCCTACTCAAAACTTTCCTGCAGCTCCCCATTCATTCAGCATAAAAGCCAAAGTCTTTATAGTGTTCTACATAACTTGTCATTGATCAAGCGCCTTGCAATATCTTTACCTCTTCTATCATTTTCCCCTTTGTTGACCTCACTGTGATCATAATGGCCTTCTTGCTGCTCCTTAAAGATACCAGACAAGCTCTCGTCTCAGGCTTTTTATACTTGTTCTTCCCTCCTCCTGGAGTGTTCTTTCCCCAGATAACATCCTGACTTGCTCGCTCATCGCCTTCAGGTCTCTCAAATGTTACCTTCTAAGTAAAGGCTACCCTCATGGCAAGCCCTGTCCTACTTTATATTTTATTTTTATAAAAATTTTTTTAATTTTATATTTTATATATTTCACCTACTTTGTATTTCTCTGTATCATTCATATATATGATATAGTTTACTTATTTTGTTTATTGCCCATCTGTCTTATCACTTTTGTAAGTTCCATGAGAGCAGGATTTTGTCTGATGTATCCCAAGTGCCTGGAACAGTGCTTAACTTTCTTTCCTTTTCACATTTCTTTCCCGTCCTTAATATTACTCAATACTAAATGATCTTTGTTTCATGGAATGCATGTGATTTTCACAACATGAAAATGACAGCCATTATCAATCCTTTTCATGAAAAAGTATCATCGTGTCATTTTTCATCTTGATACATCAAAGTGTAATATGAATAATATATGGGAGTAAATTATTGTTAAAATGACCTGATTTTAAAAGTAAATTATTATAAAACACTTCTTTTTGAACAATTCTGTTGTACAGATGATTTGTAGGGAACTATTTATAAATATTGCCATTTATTCTTTTAATGTAAATAAACCTACACAGGTAGTGGTATATTCTTTTTATATAGCTAGATTTACTTTGTTAATATTTTGTTTAGGATTTTTTCATTTAGATTCATGGGTGATTTATTGGCCTATAAACTTTTCTCCTAATGTCCTTGTCAGGTTTGCTATTTATGAGGTCCCATGTAATGAGTTGTAGAATGTTCATTTTTTATTCTCTGGAAGAGTTTATGTAAGATTAGCTGTATTTTTTCCTTAAATGTTTAGCAGAATTTGTTAAGGGAAGTCATCTGGGCTTCCTTCAGTAATTTCTTTAACAGATATAGGGCTATTTATATATCTAATTTCTTATGCCATTTTGATATGCAATTCTGCAGTTGTTGGGTACAATGTTATATATATGTCAGTTGGGTTAAGTTTGTTAATGTCATTCACGTCTTCTATGTCTTGATTTGTCTGCTGGTTCTATTAGTTTTTTTTTTTTTTCTTCTCTCTTTTCTCCTGGAACTAAAGCATTGCGATAGTTCTATTATTTATTGAGGTGTGCTAATCTTCCACTATGTGGATTTCTCTCTTCAATTGTAGGTGGGACAATGATAGATGCAGAAGTACAAGGACAAAAGCAAGGAAATCTTTTCTTTAGCAAAAATTAGGAGATAAAATATCTGGAAAACCTATAGGGAAAAGCACAGCAGAGGGTGAGGATGCCTTATCTTTAGGAGAGAGTGTCTTCTTGTGGCAACATGGAGAAGGGTAGGGGTGGTGAAATTGAGGAGTCAGCTCAGTCAGAAGCAGGGAATTGGGAATTCTCTTCATTTGACTTTAGCATCAGTGATACAGTAAATGTGGGACTGAGGGTAGTGATCAGAGGTTAAAATTGTGTGTTTGTTTTAGCGCTGCTGGGACATTGCCTTGGGTCCCCTCAAACAGATTCCCATGAACCTCTTCATCATGTACATGGCAGGCAATACTATCTCCATTTTCCCTACTATGATGGTGTGTATGATGGCCTGGCGACCCATTCAAGCACTTATGGCCATTTCAGCCAGTAAGTATTCTTGAAATAAGAACCCTTCCTCATGTTTTAAGAATTAAAGGCAAATTCTTAGGCACAGTTTTTGGCTAGAGGGTGTGCAGGGTGGTGGAGGCAATGGAGGTGGCATGGAGGGGAAAACAGTACTTACGGTTTTCTGTTTACCTGTAATGGTCCTATTTGTTATCTTACTATGGGTCTGTCTGTGTAATTTTAATATATTGTTGGCTTAATTCATATTTGGAAAAAAAGTTGTTTTGGTTTTAACAACTTCTTTTACCCCAACAGCTTTCAAAATGTTAGAAAGTTCAAGCCAGAAGTTTCTTCAGGGTTTGGTCTATCTTATTGGGAACCTGATGGGTTTGGCTTTGGCTGTTTACAAGTGCCAGTCCATGGGACTGTTGCCTACACATGCATCAGATTGGTTAGCCTTCATTGAGCCTCCTGAGGTAAGGCAAAAGAAAAGTTGCATTTTGGGCAGTTATAATGTATAGTGAATAGCTGACCTACTTGATGGTGGTGAATTAAGAGTTGGTATTAGAGTTTGTTTATTAAGAAATAAGAGCCATTAGGAGTTTGAAAGTTATTTTTTAAGGATAAGGCAAAATAGATCTTATGATTAAAGTGTTAAGTAATTGATTCAGGAAGTTATTTTAACACTCATTCACCACTCACTTTTTCTTCTTTCAGAGAATGGAGTTCAGTGGTGGAGGATTGCTTTTGTGAACCTGAGAAAGAAGCACCTGGTGACCACGTATTTGGGTCTTATTTATATCCTCCTTTAAGCCCAGTGGCTCTTCATCATACTCACTCACTCTTAAAATAATCACTCATGTTGAAAAAAACCAAAAAGCTCTTTCCTCCATGATGAGGAGACAGGATCCTAGAAGGACAATGTGCACATTACTACAAACACAAATAAACTGTACCACAACCCCTGACTGAAAATAATGTAGAAAACTTTATTTATGTTTCCAGTACAGAGCAAAACAACAAATAAAACCATAACTCTATGTAAACAAAAGAATGGTTGCTGCTAAATCAAGAACTGTAGCAGCATCTCCTTTCAATAAATTAAATGGTTGAGAACAATGCTTTAAAAAAAGTTGCACGAGTTTCCCGTAAGTCTACTTTCCTTAATATTTCTCTTCTATTTAATACAAGGTGGGACATAAAAATTCCGTTGGACACACTTGTGGAAGATGTGAGAAACTAATGCTGGATTCAGATTATACATGATGAAAAGAAAAACCAGACAAAAAGAGCACATAAATATGCTTACAGTGTAATTGTTATTTTAATACCCACAATAAAGGATCTTTAACATGTTTGGGGGAGTGAGGATTAGTGGGATCCTTGGGGCCACAGGAATCTGAGGCAACGGAAGATACATAGTGATCTTTCCCCTGCCAAGAGGAACCTGGCACCTGTCAAGCAGATGCTGCAGTTCAAATTTCAGCTTTTAAGATAACTATGGAAGGCAGAGGGCCCACAGTAGGAGAATGTATATTATTATAACCTGCCCTGGTAAAGTCATAGGTAAGACTTAAAAGCTGGATCTTACTCAAAAGGCAGGAGGAGGTCTTTCCTTTCTCTTCCCTCTTGAAATACAAAGCCCCTTCCCCTAAGGTGCATTCTCTCTCATCAAGTTTTCAGTATTGCTTTATTTGCAGTGATTAAAAGAGACGAGACACTTTGGAAACAAACAGCATAAGCAACACAGACATGAAATGTTCTAGACAGAGATGAGTATAAATCTGACCTAATAACCATTTTTCCATGTAACAGTGATTTTGTGTTTTAGGAACTGAAGTAGTGGCTATATTAATAGCCACTAATTCCCTTATCCCTTTAAAAGATTTTTACAGAGCTCCAACCACAAACAGCACTTCTAAAACTAACCTTATTTTCTGCCCATATTTGTTCTATATAGAAACATACATCATTTTGGCCAGGGGTGTGTGTAAGTGTAGGGGAATTCTGGGCAGGCTGACTTTTACAGTATGGGTCTTTAAAATCTTGGGCGCTAGAGGACCTGACCGACTACTAAGCAATGGAGTGTTGCAGTGGGAGTTGTAAACAATGCTTCTGCCCTCTGCAGGAAGGACCAGAAAAAAGACAAGATCCTGTCTGCTTTGCTACCCTCAGTGGGCCTGGAGGTTGAAGTAAGAGCAAAGAGAACAAATCAAAATGACTCAATTTCTTAAGCCACATTGAAAGGTTTTCTTCTCTGTCCTTACAGGTCAAATGAATAATTTGTGACACATAGGTCAGCTTGCTCCATATCCTATTGGGGAATCAAAGAGGAATTGCACTATTTGTCATTAGTAAAGCAAAATTCAAAAACAACCATGAATACAGGCAAGAGGACAGTTTCTCTGAATACTTATCCTGTAAAAGAAATGAAGATTTCACATACTTGAAATTACTACTCAGCCACACAGTTTACTTATGAGTGTAAGCCAGATGTTTTGTGATCAGTAAATTAGTAAATAAAAAGCTGAGCTTGCAGAAGTATTTCCTTGGCACATTTTGAGCTTTCTGAAAACAAAATTGAAATAGCAGAAGACTGTTGGCTTGGATAATCTCTTAGTTCAGAGCCAAGTTTCTGTAGTCCAAATGAAGACTAAAATTGAAAGAAAAAGGGAAAATGCTCATACTTTGGGCATTAAGTTGAGTGCCTTGTCTTAACTATGGCTTTGGAAATGAGGCCACAGGTTTCTTAGTGGAAGAAAAGTTTCATGAATCAGGCCAATGCCAATCTGTATGCCACTTTCGTGAAGTAGGTAAGGAGAGTAGCAGCTCAATAACTTTGGCACTATGGAAAGAGTATGGCTCTAGAACTTTCAATCCCATTGCTAGATTCCCCCTTTAAAAGATGGTCCAAAGCTTTTAGGGAAGGATTTTGTCCAGTCTTCCTAGTGTTTTTTCCTTATGATTTTTTGACCTATACCTCCTAACTCAGAGGGCAAAAAAAGGAGAAGGAAAGGAGAACCTATGGTTAATGTGCATCATGACCTATATTTCTTAGATAACAGCTTGTATGTTCTGTCCATGTTGCATAGAGAACCACAGACTGGATTTCAGTATATCTTAATAAATTCCTTTTGGAATTCCCTTAATTCAGCCACTTGAAAGGAACCTGAAAGAAATAATTTTTACCTTTAAAAAAACAATTTCCATGGTAACATAGCCTGTGTTACAACTACAGAATGGGTTTTGAGTTAAGAGAAACAAACAGGTGAAATATACACTGATACAGTATAGATACTTAAACCTGGTCTTTTGGGGGACTTTTGTTTTTGAGGAAGAAATAGAGGCTGCAGCCATGTTTCAGGTTTTGTACATTAGTACCCTAATATAAAATTAGAGGAAAGCAATGGGTACACTAAAGATAATAGCTAAAAAATGTTTCCATCTTGTCTTGCCACAGGATAATAGGTCCCCATATTCTTAGCCATGAATTCTTTAGTAAGATGAAGCTGTGTTTTCTGGCTGTTACCCCTAAGTTGTCATCATTGAACCATGATTTCTGAGACTTACGTTTAATGTTGGATATATACTTGTTTTTTGTCTTCAGTTGAATTTCTAGCATCCCTTTTACCAATTCATTGATTGGCTCAGCTTGTTAATTCTAACTTGCCTTTGGTCAGACATGGCTTTTAGGACTTGACCATTGTTTTGATGTTGCGGGAATATTTGCTGCTTCTTTAAGGACTGCACATCATATGGGAGCACAGAGTAGATCCATTTGTACTCTTTTGCACAAGTACTTGAGGCTCAACTCATCAAGATTTCAGTGTGATGTGTAGAACACAGGCCTCTAGTTGAGTGGGAGTGGTAGTAAAGAGCTGGCACTTCCATGGAGGATGGAGGCCTTTTAGGAAAGGTGAGGCCAAGCAGAGTCATTCAGGAGTAGATTATGAATAAATGGTGATCACTTCACTGCCACCACCCCGGACAAGGAGGACTCGCTCTAGTCCCTCGGTGAGCACTTCTAGGAACTCCATGTCTTTAGAATTTGTCAAGGAGACAAATAGGCAAAAGAAGAGCACACATTTACAACCTGGCATCATCATAATCAGTTTATCTGATCATGGAGCTATAAAATCAGCATGCTTATCTTAATTATTACATACTCAGAATTAGAAAAGACTGAACTTTGGATTCAATTTAACCCTACGAAGTAATCTAGCGATCTAGTCCTTTTGCATGTATAATACAAGACTCTTTCCCATTTGTTAGATTTTTTTTTTTTGAAAGGGGAGGTAGTTAGAAGGGGTGTTCAGTTTCCTTTTTTTGTGTTGTTGTTGTTGTTGAGACAGAGTCTCACTCTGTCGCCCTGGGCAGAATGCAGTGGGGTCATCTTAGCTCATTGCAACCTCCAACTCTTGGGCTCAAGTGATCCTTCTGCCTCAGCCTCCTAAGTAGCTGGGACTACAGACATGTGCCACCACGCCCGGCTGATTTTTTTCTTTTTTCAATAGAGACAGGATCTCACTCTTGCTCAGGCTGGTCTCGAACTCCTGAGCTCAAGCAATAATCCTGCCTCGACCTCCCAGAGTGCTAGGATTACAGGCATGAACCACCATGCCCAGCCAATATTTTCTAAACATTACTTAAAAAATGGAGAAAGGCCAGGCATGGTGGCTCACACTTGTAATCCCAGCTCTTTGGGAAGCTGGGGTGGGAGGATTTTTTGAGACCAGAGATAGTGAGACCCTATCTCTACAAAAAATAAAAATAAAAAATTAGCCGGATTTGGTGGCACATACCTGTAGTCCCAGCTACTTGGGAGTCTGAGGCAGGAGGATTGCTTGAACCCAGGAGTTTGAGGCTGCAGTGAGCTACGATCATGCCACTCTACTCTAGCCTGTGCTACAGAGAGAGACCCTGTCTCAAAAAAAAAAAGGAAAAGGTAGGGAAAAGCCACAAGTAATGTTATTCTAAATGATAAAATAACACAAAAATGCCAAAAATTAAAGAAAAAGCCAAAATAGGGCAGCTTACAAGAGTCCTAGAGAGAACCTAAGTAATTTCTAAGTGAAGCTGCTCAAGTCAGATTATTCTGTCAGTTCATTTTTTCTTTTTTTGTTTTTTTTTGGTAGAGACAGGGTCTTGCTATGTTACTCAGGCTGGCTCAAACTCCAGGCCTCAAGTAATCCTCCCACCTTGGTCTCCAAAAGTGCTAGGATTGCAGGCATGAGCCACCATGCGCAGGCCATTTTTTTCTTTCTTTTTTTTAACCTCTTTGCATAAGAGGTATTGGTAGGAATGGGCCAGTCTATGTCATTGCAGGGTTACCATAAAAACAATCCTGGGATGAGTGTATGAGGAAGAATCCCTATCTCTGTTTTTTGCCTTAGTTAAGGGAGGCTGTACCTCAGCTGCTTCTCCCCTAACTCCACCCAAAAAAAAAGAGCCCGAAAAGGAGAAAGAATGTGGATATTCTGTCTCTAGGACTGTCAGAAAAGGTTCTATACACTGAAGAAAATATATATACATATTTCTATATATATTTCTTTTTTTGTAGGGACTGAGTCTTGCTATGTTGCCCAGGCTGGTCTTGAACTCCTGGTCTCAAGTGATCCTCCTGCCTTGGCCTTCCAAAGTGCTGGGATTACAGCTGTTAGCCACCGTGCCTACCTGGCCTTATCTTGTCATTTTTTAATACTTTTTATTTTGAAATAATTATAGATTCACAGGAAGTTGCCAATAAAGTACAAAGAGGTACTGTGTGCCCTTCACCTAGTTTCCCTCAATGGTTACATCTTACGTACAAAATTAGAACCAGAAAAATGACATTGGTACAATGTGTGTATAAATTCAATGTCATCGTGTCATATGTGTAGATCCATGTAACCATCCCTGTCATCAAGATACAGAACTATTCCATCACCACAAAGATCTCCCTCCTGCTACTTCCTTATTGTTACTATTTAATATTATACACTGAATATTAGACATTGTGTTGCAAATATACCACCTTAAAAGTCTTTTAGAGTTCAGAGAGAATATATTATACCCCCCTACTCCCCAAAAAGAGATTAATCTCATGACTTTACAAGAATCCTTGCCTAAGACTTTTAAGTCTTCCTTCCTCAAAGAGGGAAACTGGGACACAGACAAGGACTTTTTTTTTTTTTTTTAAGAGACAGGGTCTCGCTCTGTAGCCCAGGCTGGAACTCCCGGGCTCAAGTGATCCTCCTGCCTCAGCCTCCTAAGAAGCTAGGACTACAGGTGTGTACCACCACATCTGGCTAATTTTTAAATTTTTTGTAGAGATGAGGACTTGCTATGTTGCCCATGCTGGTCTTGAACTCCTAGCCTCAAGCAATCCTCCTGCCTTGGCCTCCTAAAGTGCACTGGGATTATAGGTTGAGCCACTGCACTTGGCCTGACAATGACTTTTATAGTTACCTAGTTATCTCATCTAAGAAAGAGGCTAAGCAGATTTTCCCTACTGGCAGCTCCACTCTTGGAAAGGATACAGTTTTCATCACCCTCAGGGTTTCGGGGTGGCCCTGGCATATTCAACAAAACCAACTTTGCTTCATGGGATTTGTTAACTATAACCTCATTGAGCTTCACCGCTGTATGCATCCGCCTCACATTGGACTGGTCCCTGGGTGGGGAAGAAATAGAGATAGTTAAGGCAAAGAGAAAACTATCAATAGTTATACAGTCAACATTTAACATTTGAGATCCAGAGCTTTTTCACTTGACTATGGATAATGTGATAAAATTATTTCTTTTTGGTAATATCCTGGGTTTTCTCATTCTACACTTGCTTATTTTATATTAATACTAGGAACACAGTATGGAGGTGAACTATGTGGAGAGAAAGGATGGTTAGTTTGTGTACAATGTTAATTGAGAGCAAATATACATAGGCAAACAATAAAAAGATGGCTGGATTTGGGGCAAAATGAAGAACAGACTCCATCCTATGTCCAGGCAAAGTCATGTGTGCCACTGACTAGGTTATTACATTATGTAATAAGCTTGTGAGTGGGAAAACTTACGGACGCATGTTAAGCAGGTCCTGGAATCCTTCCATTGACTTGGCTTTTTGCCCCCGGGATGCCATGTACTTGTCTTTTGTCCAAGTCATGTGCACCTTCTCCTGATAAGTTTCTGTCTCTTCATCCTCATCAGAGCCAATGCTGGTCAATCTTAGCATTGAGTTCCGGTCTTTCACCAGCTGTGCCTGAGGAAGGTCCAACATAGTTATTCTACCTAATTTTCTCTCATGCTTCATCTTCAATTATTTTGAAACAATGGGGTTATAGTAGAATAACTGATAAAGTGAGAAGGAAAGAATTTGTTATCCTGTGAAAACTACAGTATCATCCCTTTCACTGACAGACTCCACAGGGCCAGGATTAGATCGATGCAGCAAGGTCTTACCTCTCTGTCTCGCTCTGTTTTGGATAGCCGCATGTGCCGGAGCATCTGGGATCTTTGCTCCATCATCAGAGTGCGCTCATAAGTGTAAGCTGATATGTCACTGTCATGCTGTCACAGATATCACACAAAATGGGCAAAAAGCACAAAGGAGAAAGAAAGATGAACTATACATATTTATTTCCACTCACTAAATTAAACCAGAGAAAGTATCACAATTATCAACCTGAGTTTCACCCCTATTTTGGTCAGTCATTGAGCTACATAAATATTTTTTCCTGATTGTAGATAAAATCCAGATGCTCTTGAGAGTCTTTTCCATTATCTAGCCATTACATGTGCTTCCTTGAAATACAAAACACAAACTATTATCTCTTTTTTTTAAATACAGCTCAGTAATTTTTTTTAAAAGCCATGTGTGATTTTAAGCATGAATATATGAATTAAAAATTAATAAAACTATATTAACCAGATAAGAATTTAGCAGAAATGTAAGGGCTGTGTAATAAACACAAACAAGAAAGCAAAAACAAAAAGAACACCAAACACACATCACATACACATTCTACTTAGGTCAACAAATAAGAGGTTTTTTGGCATTAGGTGATTAATCCACATTTATAGCTGAACAATTTCCCAAATCAGAAAAGGTTCGAGGAAGACAGGGTGGGAGATGGGGTGATAGGGGGACGGGGGAATGGTGGTCTCTTCTATCTTAACCTCAGCTCTCTCACCATCTCCACCACTTCCACCTCTGCCTCAATACGCAGGTGGTACAGGAAGGTGGCTAGGTCCTTCTTCATCTGGATACTGTTGTCTTCTAGTTGGGCCACTGTGAAGATCCGTATGCTGCACTTTCGCCACACCTAAGGGTGCATACACACATGGAAAATTAGATGCAAGAGGGCAAAAAAGAGTTATTTCCTAAAACATGAGGCATTATTGCCTAGAATAACCTTGCCACAGTATAAGGGTATTTGCTCCTAGCTTCCTACTTGCTATGTTATTATACTAAGGCAAAAGACTGACTAAACAACACATTAAATACAGTTTTAAGGAGTTCTTAATTTCATAACAAGAAAAAACTGGGAAAAGAAAAAATGGCTTGTGATACATTAAGAGGGTTCTTTATTCAGATAGTACATTGATGATACCATGCATAATATAATATTTACTATTTTAAATTTCAGTTTAATTAGTCTTACCAAAGGATAAGCATGTATGTGTGTGAAATACACATTCATACTTTAAGTTTCCAGTATTTGTTTTTTTTTTCCAAAGATTTGTTCACTTCTTATTCTTTTTCCCAAGGGTTCATATGGAACTTTATTAATTTGCTTAATTTCACTTGGAGATAGGTAGGTATCAAATACAAACACAACCATTTCTCATAAGGTTGAAAATGGGAGAGCCAAGAATAATCCCCAACTCCTGATTCTAAGCCCCAACACTACATAATCAAAGAGGAAGCCTTTGTTTAGTGAATCAGTACAGAAGAAAGAAAGACTTTTTGGAAAAGTTGTCTAAAATACCTTGTGCTGTTTCAGTAGGAATGGTAAAAGCATGAGCATCCCCCCATCATGCACAATCCACCACACATCAATGTTGCCCTCAGAAAATTGCTCCACATTGCTGGGAAAGAAGGAGACGTTTTTAGCCACCAGCAGGGCAAGATGGGCAGCAGTTGTCACACGAACTGTGCCTAGAGGGAAAAAAGAGAGAATCAGAATAAGCAGAGAAGAATCCTTAGGCTTGTCTTGCTTTCCACCATGTCAGGAAAGTAAAGATAATGCTCTTTTTATACTTCTTTGAGCAAGGTGTTCTATTTACATAGTAGGTTATACCTCATTAGGTAACAAAAATCATTGAGAAAAATCTGAATAGCTAACAGAATTAGATTGAGAACCATGGTTTATGTTACTGGACATATTCTGATTACTACATTTCTAAGGGGGTATATGTGAATTGGGAGATTTTGATGCTGAAGAACAATCCTTCCAATTCCTGTGAGAACATCAGTATGGGAAATCTCAAATGAAAACATGGCAATTTTGGAGATGATTCCTAGCACAAGACTTGGCAGAGATAAATAATTCATGAACATCATGTAAGGCTGCAGGGGGTAGGTAGAATCTAGTTATTACTACTAGTAGTTTTTTAGGTGGCCTTATAAG
The DNA here is from genome assembly GCA_023783475.1 of Daubentonia madagascariensis. Lineage (NCBI taxonomy): Eukaryota > Metazoa > Chordata > Mammalia > Primates > Daubentoniidae > Daubentonia > Daubentonia madagascariensis. Next base: position 355,336 of record JAKFHU010001436.1, on the reverse strand, counting down.
ACTATGTTTTAGCAATGGCATAGTCTTTTACTTTAGGAGGCTAGGGGGTAACAGACATTTAACTATATCCCATATTTAGGCCCTTGGGTTTGTACAAGAAATGATTTGTACCAATAAATGTCTTCCAAGCGCGAGCATCTTCACTTTGGCGCCAGCCATTAGGCCAGCCCATCACCACCGTGTTGTGCTTCATGCCCCCAAGGCCACATGACTGGATGAGGTGGGAAATGCCCTCTCTCAGCTTGGCAGCCACCACCAGTTGGCAGAATCCTTTTACCTTCTCTGCCTCCATGAGGTGCTTTATGGTCTGAAAGAGACATAGGACCTCAACACTGAATTGCTTTACCCTGGACCTTTTAACCCATTATTCCTTCTCCGTATTATATTCCCCTCCTCTTTCTAAACTCTTGCATAAGACTGTATCTCCTATAGAAAAGTCCAAAAAGTTAAAATTATCCCAGTGATATTTCATGATCCTTCGTCTTTTTCACTCAGTGCTTACTTTATATTTTTACAGCTATAGGGAGTTGTCTACATGTAGTTTCTCTGCTTTTTCCTCTATTCTGCTTTTCTTCCTTTATAACATATGAAAAAATTGAGAACAGAGATCTCCACATAGTGAATATTCAACATTCTTTCTCAATTGACCAGGATAATTCACTCATCTGAACATATCTCCTTCCTGCCTCAGCCCCAATCATGCCCTGACTTATCGTATTAGAAACTCAATCTCATGATTCAGTTTTACTTTAGAATTTCCTCAGATACGTTTTCTTTTTCTTTTTTTGAGACAGGATCTCGCTCTGTTGCCCAGGCTAGAATGCAGTGGCATCATCACAGCTTACTGCAACTTCAAATTCCTGGGCTCAAGGGATGGATCCTCCTGCCTCAGCCTCCCGAGTAGGACTACAGGCGTGCACCACCACGCCCAGCTAATTTTTCTATTTTTTGCAAAGACAGGTTCTTACTTTGTTGCTCAGGCTGGTCTTGAACTCCTGGCCTCAAGTGATTCTCCTGCCTCAGCCTCTGAAAGTACTAGGATTACAGGTATGAGCCACCACGCCTGACCCCAGGTATGTTTTCTTTTTTGCTTCTCCCATTCCCATATCCTTTTTGACAATTTAATGGTGATTACTGATGACACCTGTATTTGCTTTACTATTCTTTTATTTAGGCAAGCCAATTTGGAGATAATATCTAATTTACTCTTACTCCACCCTATTGGTGGAAAAAGAAAAGGCATAATGGTGTGGGAAAATGGAATGATTTTCTCAAAAGCACAGATTAAGTCAGTGATATAGCTAGGATAAAAACCAGACTCTCTTAATTTACAATCATGTGGGGTTTTGTTTTTTTTTGAAACAGGGTCTCACTCTGTCACCTAGGCTGGAGTGCAATGTCCTCATGATAGCTCACTGCAACCTCTAACTCCTAGACTCAAGCGATCCTCCCGCCTGAGCCTCCCAAGTAGCTGGGTCTACAGATGCGCACCACCACACTAGGCTAATTTTTCTGTTTTTTGTAGAGACGGGGACTTGCTTTTGCTCAGGCTGGTCCTGAATTTCTGGCCTCAAGCAATCCTCCTGCCTCCGCCTCCCAAAGTGCTAGGATTACAAGCGTGAGCCACCATGCCTGGCAATAATCTTGTGTACTTTTTATTAATTTTTATCATCATTCTGGACTAATGTTTCTTAGCATTTCTAGTTTTTAGGATTTCAAAGCATTCCAAAATAAAATCTAGTAAAATTTCTTAAATGTGATTGAAAATTTCTTTAAACAATAGGATTAGTTCTATCATTTATAATAAGTATTAGAATGAAAATTAATTCCTTCTTAAGGTAGAAGTTTAATGTTCAGTACAGCTAATTAGAAATAGCAAAGGAATCTTGCTCATGATACCACATAGATTAGTAAAGGGGAAGAAAAGTTGCTCGTTGCTCCTTGTCGCAAGATTGAGAGGAACCCTCCCCCCATAGTTTAAGAGAGAGATTTATTTACATGACTTCTCTCAGTGCTCAGATCAATGTCTGAAGTCTATTTGGAAATAATGTTTAGCTTTAATAATTTTATAGTTTAGTATTGCTTTAAATGAGAAGAAAGAATCAATAACTATCTTCTGGCTCATATCATTTGGGAGAAAATGACTTTAAAAGTCAGCACTAAGTGGGAAACCTCCTGCATCATTCAGGAATGAGATTAACTTAGAAGCCTGAGGTCTTACTATTTAACATTGCAAAGCTATAAGCTAAGTTCCGCTATATCAAAAGTCTTGAGTCTTACCTGCTCAGCAGCTAAGGCTTCACCATAGTTCTCTAGGAAGTTCCCCACGATGACAGAGCCCACAATAGTGAGACCCTTTCCTGCTTTGAGCTGTGAGGCAAAGGTGAGGAGGCGAGGATGCTTGACATGTAAGTCTTCATCTAGTTTCAGTAATACAAGCAACTGAGGCCTGCGAAGAGGTTGGTGAGGGGTGGAGGGGAAAAAAACACTTTGGGTTTGGGGAACAGAATGACAAATTCCACCCTTTAATTCAGGAGATCTGTATAAAACTTGTAATTTGATAGAAGGAAGAGATCAGAGGAAATGATAGGATGAGAGTATTGGGTTATTTTGAATGCTCCCAGTATTATCTCAAGTTGATCAGCCTTCAAGGAAGAGTTACAAATGGTAGAAATCTAGATCATAAATCACACAAAGAAAAGGGAATAAAGAAATCAAAGATTTTAAATAGCCCAAAACAGGTCCATTATAACAATTCCTTGAGCCACATGATTTCCTTATCCTGTAATCAATGAAGCATACATTTGTGTGTGTTAACTATGTGCCAAACACCACTAGTGTTGATTTCTTTACCTCCAGTTTTTAGTGTGTGGAGGTCCTTCCTCCAGCCGAAGCAAAGCAAACCGGGCTGCACTGAGGGACAGCCCTCGGATACCATCACCCCATTCTTTCTCCGCTCTGGGATAAAAAGGAGAAAAGAGCAGAGACAGATATAAACTATAGTAAGTATAATTTCAAAAAATAAAAGCTTATTTTTTGTGAATCTAAGAGTAACATATATACAAGGCTGAAGATTAAAACTCAGATTAATGATTTATATAATGCTCTAACATAATGAACCCACTGTTGGCAGATCAACACCACCCTGCACCAACAGACTGCACTGCACAAACAGTTCAGAATAAAGCCTGAAAGGGTCATTCACCTGGTACTTCTATGGAACAGTTCAAAAGCAATAATGTAAAACAGCAATTTGGATTAGAAGATTATTACAGACCCAGAGTTTAAGTTATTTTGAAAATAATAAGGAGAAAGTAAAATTCAATGTAATCTTCTAAATCAGAGTGTTATTTATTCCTCATTTTTGGAAGTTGTTAGTGAGGTCTTAATTATTAAAGGTATTCAGGACTAATTTCTTTTTCATTTCAGTCAATCCCTTGACTGAAGAAATCAGCAAAAATATTTTTATTTGTGTTATATTTTGTTTAGTGCTGACTATTATTATTTGGATAGGTCTTTTTAGTTATTTTTCATTGATCCATTTTATTTAATAAATAAAATCCAAGTTATTTGCTATTCATACTTTCTCAACAGGTTTCACTTGTCATGAAAAGCTTGCATCTGTAAGATAGTTAAGAAAATTAGGGGTACAAAATTTAGTTATGAATAAATGAAGTTACTTGGGTCCTTAATGTAATTTTCATTGAGCTGGCCCTAACCAAACTAGCTAGAGTCTTGCTACTTTTCACAGAGATCAAGGTCAAATCCACACTCACCCTTGGTACTCAATGTACTTGTAGATCATACCAGCTATTACCATAGCTACAATGGCATAATACCAGGAAGAAATGAACATCAGAGCCAGACAGATACTCATTCCCATGAAAGAGAGGGCCCTAGAAAATTAAAAAAAACACACATACAAAAAAGTATCTTTTAAGCAGCTGAAAAAGAAGCCTGTGCTAGAGGTGCTTCTCAAACTGTCTGTGGTAAGAGATTATTTTTTAACAAAATTTCCAATCTATTACAGACAGAACTTTTGTATAATGCAATAAAAATGAATTATTAGAAAAAGTATCACATGCCTGGATGCTGTGGCAATGTCGAATTGCTATAAAAGTTTCTAAATGCTTATTCTCGATTCTATAGGTGTGTTTTCATGGACTGGCAACTGTCAGTAGATGTGCAGTGAGCCCCAAACTATGTTTTGCACTAGAAGATATTTCCAATTGCTGGAAAAACATATAAATGAACAGGACACTATGAAAGTCATCTGTAGTTATGAGGATGATTAATACTTGGCAAAGCAGGGATGGGATATGCAGTCAGAAATGTTAATAACTCTATAATCTTTTTAAATTTTTCATATAAATATTCCTAAAATTTTTATGAACATTTATTAGCATAATTGCAAAACCCACTGAAAAAAATTTGCCATTAGTTTCCTGACTGTACATAAGAGAAACTTGGCAGAGAGTAATGAAATGCTTATTTTGATCAAATAAATTAGATAGAAAACTACATTCAGGGAAGTTTAAAGAATGAACTTCCTAGATCTATGATGAATTTTAAAGAATGAATAGGAGAGCTGTTAATCTGGAGAAAATTAGGATCTAATGAAAATATAGGGTAAAGAGAAAGATAAAAAATTAATAGAAGCAAAATAGCAACACAAAAAAATTCTTCACAATGAACTTTTAACTAGAGTTAAAGCTAGAAAGAGGGCCAGAAGCATTAAAATCAGTTGAAGATCTAAGTTTTTGCCCGATGAAGATCACATCACTGCCACCATTGGTAAGTGAAGCTAGAAAGAAATCAAGGAGAAAAGTTAGGAAAAAGAAATGTAGCAACAAGTATATATATGATGTAATTTTATTTTATTTTTTTTCCAGCTTCTTCTTTTAATGACGACTGAAATAAAAAATGAACTATCTTTCTCTGGGCATTTATTTATTTAGTAGATAGCTGGTGACTGGAATCCCATCCAGATGTGGTTATTTTTGTTATAATAAACATCGTTTTATTGTTCTTCTCTGTAATTTGTAATAAAAAGTGATTTGCTTGAGAATGGCTCATTTTTCACTACAGGTAAATAATTGAATTTGTAAACACTTATATTTTAACATATTACTAATTAGAAACATCCTATACAAAGTGTGAGCTAGCTTTGCCATTCCCTCCTTGACAAGGTATTTAGTGTGCATTCTGTGCACAGGGACAATTAGTTAAGTGTCTCAGCTCTTCTCTTTGCTTAGCTTTCCACCTCCCCTGTGTTTAGTAAAGTAGGAAATTTAAAGCATAAACCCACCATTTGTCTTTTTATTTTGGAATGGGGGGTGGTACAGACTAAACCAAAATGGGATTACCATTTACTGGTGAGGCACTTATGTGGAATCAGGAAGAATGTTTCTGGGAAACTTCTGGTGGGTGATATTTCTTTTTCTTTTTTTTTTCAATTTCAAAACATTAAGGGGGTACAAAAGTTTTTGTTACATGGATACACTCTATAATGCTGAAGTCAGGTCTTTCAGTGTGCCCACCTGATAGTGTTCATTGTACCTGATAGGTAAGTTCTTATCCTTCACCCCGCTCCCACCCTCCCCATATAGGACATAATTAAAGAACGCTTAGCTATGAGTGAAAAGAGATGGGTAGCTAAAAAACTTTGATGGCTCCTTCAGGACTCAGGAGACTTAACCACAACAGCAGCAGCAGCAGCATTTATTTCACTGGGAGCTTTACTATGTACCAGGTACCATGCTAAGCACTTTAGATTTACTGGTCCCATTTTACATGGTTATGTGCTCTGCTGAAGGTTAAAAAGCTAGGAAATAGTAGAGCTGAGATCTGAACTTGGGTCACCTGATTCCACAGCCCTAAGTGGGAAATGGGAAAATAAATATGCAAAGGGAAGGTTGTTTTAACCTGAAGAATGCAGCAGGCTAGAAATATTTATTTTGTAGTTTTGATCTTTATTCTCAGTGGATAAGTTATTATAAAGTGATATAGGAAAAATGGGATAGTAGGATGGGGATTCAGATGAGAATTGTAAGTTGAAACACACAGTATGGAATGGCTGGCCGAGAAAAAATTGTATCGAGAACCCAAACTCTCCTACTTTTCTAGTTCAATGATGTGGGTAAAAAGAAGAAAAAAAGGAGCAGACTTACCAGTGGTAGTAGCGGAATCGGGGTCTCCAGTTCGGTGTTCTAAGTAATGTTTGCAAGGCACATGCCAAGTTCACAAAGAGGTAACACATGAGAAAAAACCTGTAAGAATAAAAAGAGTAAGGGGAATGATTATAATTATAAAATAATTTTTTTAAAGCATGAAGCAAAGTTTATTGAGGAAGGGCAAGATAGGTTTACAGAGCAAGATATAGGTTGGCAGAGCAACAGCAAGATACATTCACCACAGAATGACGAATGGACCCTTCTGTCGTAACGAAAGGGCTATAATTATAAAATAATTTTTGAGGGCTATTTTAAATAACTGGGGACCTTTTGCCTGTTTCTAGACCACTAATCCATGATTAAGTAGGAAGTAGAGAAATTTAAACCTCTTCCCACAAACCTGCTCATCCTCCTGTATTTGCTGTCTCAATGACATAACCACTCTACCCAATTGTTCTTGGGATAACCCAGGTTTCTTCTTCCTTACTTACCCTTCTTCCAAATTCACTTGTCAAATCCTGTGAATTCTACCTATTTAAAAATCTCTAAACTTCTTTTCTTCCTTTTCATCTGTACTACTATTACCTTAGTTCAGGCTCTCATTTCTTCTTTCCAATTAGCTTTCCCAGCTCAATTCTAGTCTCCTTCTAATCCATCTTTTATACCAAATAGATCATTATAAAACCTAATTATTTTGTTCTTAAAGGATTACCCAGCACTTCTAGGTTATAGTTCCAGGTCCTTTGTGATCTGTTTCTACCAACTTCTCTAGCCTATTATTTCCCCAACATGCTCCCTCCACTCTAGCCAAGTCAAATTATTTTTAATTCTCTGGATGTGCTACATTATTTCATTCCTCAATTGCTTTATATGCATTCCCTGCCTGGAACATTCTTCACCCCTTTTTTGCTTAGCAAATAACCAGTCATCCTTCAAGATACAAGTGTCACTTCCTCCAGAAGATCTTTCTTGAGTCCCAGTCTGTTTAGATGGCCTTGCTTTGGTGTTCCTATGGCACCCAGTGTTCACCTTTACCATGGTATTCATCACACTACACAGGGATCATTGGTTTCCTTATCTATTATCAGTTCCTTGAGATTATGTCTTATACATCTTTGTATTCCCAGAATACTGTATTACACAGGGCCAGGTAGGTAGCAAGTCATCAAGTCACAGATGAATGAATAAAAAGCTAACAGTAGTGGTAAAAGCTACAACCAATTGATTATGAATCAGAAATGAAGGCAAAGAACTTTGGAAGTTATATAGATAGGAAAAAACATAATATAATAAGTCAGTAAAAGTAAGCCTTACATGAAAGTTCTCAGGAATGTTTTTTAAGTGAAATTACACCTGTATTTGGCCTATTCTGTTGTTATCACTACTGTTATATGATAGATGGAAATCAACATGTATTATAACATATATCATTTAAACAAGAATAACTGAAGAAAAAACTGGCTCTTACATGGAAAGAATTGGGGCCACAAGATCCAGGGAGGCGATAAGGATTCCCAGCTCTGCAATGGCAGCAGTTAGAAGTAAAGCCCAGGTAGGTTCCCCGTTGGCTTTGCTGTGGCCAAAAACCTGTGCATAGAAGGGCAAATATCAGACACAGGAGTGTTGAGTCAATGCTACTGATTCCTCTGCTCTACCGTTTCAGACATCTGGAAGATAAGTGTTACAACTATGATATTTTTTAAACACCTTTACAGAAATCACATATAAACTCATACTAGGGATTTAGAATGTCTTGTATTAAAACCCCACATCTTCACATTTATGACCTAGTAATTCCTAAGCCCACAAAGACCATGCTGTTTCTCATAAAACCTTGGAAAAAAGAAGAGAGCATAGAAAAGGGTCACTCACCCTCAGAAATGGTATGATGTTATCCTTGGCAATAGCCTGTAGCAGCCTTGGTGCACCTGTGAGGCTCTGAAGTCCAGCCCCACACGTTGAAAAGAAGGAGCCAATAACAATCACCCATGGGGATGGCCAAGATAAGGTGCCCACCACCAAATTACCTTTCACAGCATCCCCAAACCTGGGAAAGAAATAAGAGTGGGGAAATTTAATCTAGAAATAACTTTAGAATGAAGACTAGATAGACATTCACCCTATTTTTTTCTATTTATAATTTTTAGAGAATCAAAATTGAAACAGACATGAATATTAAGAAATATAAAGGCAAATGGGTTTGGTTAAAAGGCACTGTTGACATATATTAAGGAAAAATAACCTGTGGGGCCAGAAAATAAGCCAAGCTTCAATTGTAACTTTCCCCTTCAGATTATCAAAATATATGCTTTTGGAGAAAAATTGAGGTCTCACTGCATCTAGAATTCTGTATTTTCTAGACATAAGCATTTTCCTATGTCATGAAAAACTATGAATAAAAATCTTTACTGGTTTGAATAATATTGCACCATAATTTATACTATCCATTCTTCTAGTGTTGATTTTCTATTACACAAAATACTGGCCGGGCGCGGTGGCTCACACCTATAAAGTAGCACTCTGGGAGGCCAAGGCAGGAGGATTACTTGAGCTCAGGATTTCAAGACCAGCCTGAGCAAGAGCGAGACCCTGTCTCTGCTAAAAAAAAAAATGAAAAATTAGCTGGGCGTTGTGGTGTGGTGCCTGTAGTCCCAACTATTTGGGAGGCTGAGGCAGGAGGATCACTTGAGCCCAGGAGTCTGAGGTTGCAGTGAGCTATGATGATGCCACTGCACTCTAGCCAGGGCGACAGAGTGAGATTGAGACTCTGTCTCAAAAAAAAAAACCAAAACCTGTAATTAACATCTTTATGCACATATCTACATTCACACTACTGATTTTGTTTCTTTTTTTTTTTTCTAAAACAGCCAAAGCCCGATGACTTTGTTTCATTATGGCAGACTCCCGAGAGAGTAACTGTAACAAAAGGGATTGATTATCTTAAAACATCTCAAAATGATCGAACTGCTTTCCAGAAAGGTTATAATAAATTTTACTCCCACTAGAAGTACATGAACTCTTTCAGCATATATACTCCATACCAGCCTTGAATATTAAAATAAAAATTTTAAAGTCACTGCCAATTTGATGAATGAAACATGGCATCTCTGTTTAATTATTGTTTTAACAATTTTTATTAAATATCATGCAAAAATAGTAATGTGCAAATAACAAATGCACATCTCAAAATTTCCATAAAGCAAACACTCATGTAACTACCATGCAGGTCAAGAAACAGAACACTGCCAGCATCCAAAAGGCTCTCTTATGCCTACTCCCAATCATAGCCCTTTCTTCCTCCCCACTGTCCATTATCCTGACTTTTAATACCATGCAGTTTTATCTGTTTTTAAACTTTATATAAATGTAAACAGTACATACGTTCCGTGTTTGGTTTCTTTCACTTAGCATTGTTTGTGATTTTTTTTTGTATATTGCTATAATTCATTTACTTTTCTTGGTGTATGGTTTTCCATTGCATGAATATATAATTCATTCATTCTGATGGGCATATGGATTATTTCTAGGTTTTGTCTATTAAGAATAATAATGTGCATGATTCTTGTCAGATATACCTAGAAGTGGAATTCCTGAGTCAAAGGTTTGTGCATGTTCAACTTTAGGAGATAATGACTAGTTTTCCAAAATGGTATTCCAATTTACACTCTCATAATAATTTTTATATTATGGTATAATTTACCAAACCTTCATAAATCCCCCATTTCAACAGTGTAGTAATATACTATACCATATATGTACATATACACACATACATATATATACTGTGTTACATATACATACATATATATACCCTGTGCTGCTTAGAGCTCAATCGGTAGGAGAGAGTGATATGAAAATGAGTAGCTGCAATATAGTAAGTACAGTAATATAATATGTTCAAATACATATTAGCCACATACATATAGTGGCTAAACAAAGGGAGGAGTGGTTATCTCCATTTGAGTATGGGAAAGCTTTACAGGAAAGAAGACACTTAGGGTAGTCTTAGCGTTGGCCAGGTGGGAGTAACCTACTCTAAGCAAAGGAAACTGCACAGACAAATGTGTAGATGAATGGAGATCTGAAATAAGACACATTTAACTCTGAGTTATGGCTGGAGCATGGGGAGCTTATGAGGGAATGGTGGGAGATAAGAGAAGAAAGACAGAGAGAGGGCCAGATCACAGTGATGGGTTTTAAGGGGCTTTGGCAGGCTCTGAAGGAGGGAGGTTTGCATGAGCAAATTTCGTGTTTTAGAAAAATCATTCTGGTGCCAGTGCGGAAGGATTGGAAGGTGGTAAAACTGAAAGGAAGATTATTATAATAATATAGGCAAAAAGTCCTGAAGGCCTGTACAAAGAATAGGGGAAAGAATGAATCCATTAAGGTTGAACAGTAGAATTTACAAGGTTCAGAAATCAACCGGATGAGGGAATTGATGGAAAAGTCTAGGATGACACCGAGGTTTCTGTTTTGAGAGAGGACTGAATAGTAAAGCTATTAACCAAGATGCGGAAAATGTGAGAAGTAGCAGGTTTGTCTAGGAACCTCCTGCAAAACATATTTTATACTCATAGGTGAGAGGAAAGGAAAAATAAACCCAGCAGCCTTCATGAAGAAAATGAAGAAAGTAAGTTTCATGCTTTTATATAGAATGCCAAACAGAATTAGACAGATACTTATCTCTTATAGAGGAGATAATAGAGACACTTACTTAAAAGTTGTTTTTTTTTTTAACTTGTCCTCCTTTACTTTTGGTATAGTTTCCCAACAGTTCTAAATGTACAGGGAAGTCCTTATTATTCAGATAAATTCACTGCTTTTTTGAAGAGCTATATATTCACTGCATCTCACATATTTATAACAACATACTGGCCCTTCTTATTCACTAACCTTTTTGGGAACTATATATATATTTTCTTCTTGTTGTTAGTAATGATTGATACCTCAGGTTGGGTTTTTGAGTTTATAACTGTCTTGGAGATATGTGGGATGATCAGATGTCATGGAAGACAGACACAAAATTGTTGCAAAGAAATTAACTACTTACTTGTCTCTGAGAACAACCCCTTCAATACATGCGCCAAAAAGGACAACATTGCTTAAATCTATCATATTAAGAGTCAAGGAAACTGCTATTTACCCTTTAACAATGAGATAGAAAGTAGACACTCAGGATATTTCTTCTGTCAGTAAAATGAGTTGCTAAATTCACTAATCCTATAAATTCTTTCTTGAATTTTGTATATGAGGTGGGCAGATTATCTGGCAAGAAGTGAGGTAGTAGAAAACAGATATCCTTATTACCAGAATAAAAATATTGATAACTCTTGTTCTACTGGATGTTCTTATGACTAAGACTCGGACTGGAGTCATAAAAAGGATACAGACAAAGGAGGTTGTCAGGATGGCAAGGATGGTACCAATGGGAATAGACTTCTGAGCGTCTTTCAGATCTCCAGATCTATTTGATCCAGCCATGATACCTTTAGAGAGGGGAAAAAACCAAGTTAGCTTCTTGAGTTCCTGAACACTTTGATATTCATACTGATACCAAAAACTAGACAAATCTAGGAATCCTGAGAATATAATTCTGTCTCCTGAGAAAAATCACTCCCTGGGTCTGACAGCTTCTAAAATAGACAATAGCCTATCTGCTTACCTGTGACAGAGGGAAAGAAGATTCCCACCAGAAGAGTGAAGGAGGTGGTGATGTCAACAAGAACATATTCATGGTTTAAGCTACCTAAGACATCAGAAGATTTGGCTGAGGGCTTTTCAATGATCTCTCCCTTGGGTAGATAATTACTCCAAAGATTCTCTGCAGTGAGAAAAAGGGAATATAAGCAACAGCAGTATGGAAAGAAGATTAGATAATTTCCTATCCGAACAACATTCAAAATCAGACTCCTCATTTATACAGTTTTTAAAGGTATGTTTGCTTCTACATGAATACATACATACACACATGCATTACACAAGAAAACACAAATAAAAACATAATGCCCCTCCTAAGAAGGAAGAGTTATAAGAAACAAAGCCAAAAACATGTCCTTCTCATCCAGTTCAAATATAATTTGACAAAATGCTTTGGTACATACAAATGCAATTAACTTTACTAATGCAAATTACTAAAAGTTAAGAAGACTCAAGCTGAATGCCCTTCAAAACCCATTATTACTTCTTATTAGTCATCAATGCTGTTTCTAACATTTTAGTGTGAACTTGCTTCTGTGCAAAGAAATTTGTGGACCAAAGATTTAAGATAGAAGTCACTTAACTAAAAAGTTTTAGGAATTTAGCTGAGTTAGGAAAACACATGTGTGGATGTGGTGACATTAAATAGTTCTATTCTAACTGTAAATGTAGGAAGAATATTGGCAATTTTATAAGAATACACAGAATATTTTATCTTATTCTAGGTTAAAAAGTGATTTGCTCAGCTCTGCTGTCAAAAGGAGGTAAATTTTAGCAGACAATACTCTGTAAAGGAGTCCCGAATAAGGATAATTTTACTAACGCAAAAGCAGAAATATGTTGAATTAAGAGCTGTGTGCTGCGCTTAAGTTGGGAAGTGGCCCTGTAGCAGAAAGTCTTCATGAACAATAGAAAAGTCTAAGATGACAAAGCCTACTTTCCTCAGAGAACAAGACAAAACTTCTCCAATAACCCCTAACTTACCTGTAATGATACCACTAGCCAATCCAGGAATGCCCTGGATTGAAGTGACATTATTGTGAACAAAGTATTCGTCACAGGTGGCATTGAAAAATTGACTTGAGTTACAGAAGAAGCCCCATAACTTCGACGGGACTGTCATGTTGTTAATTTCCTTGGTCTTAGAGCAAATGTCAATATGTCTTGATGAAAGGGTGCGGTTACCCAGCATGCAGACTCTAAGTGAAAACAAATAGGGAGAAAGATCAACCAAGAAAAAAATACATTAAAAAAATAGGTTAGTAAAGGAAAAAAAAATCTCATCTCTAAGAGTTTCTACTGTCATGGGTGATTAGCACTGTGAATGGTGACTTACATTTTCTGCCAATTGAATCTTTATAGCAATCACACAATGTATTAGTATTAGTATTTCTATGTTGTGAATGAGGGAACTGAAGTTTAGGGAGTTAGGGAGTTAACTGAAGGTTAGGGAAATATGTAAATTATTCTGCCCAAGACCATAGGTGGCAGGCAGCAGTGACAGAATTCAAATTGAAGAACTGTCCGAAGACACTATGCTGACTCATCTTCTAAAATTTTTAGGCTAAAAGAATCCTGAAATCCTTTTGTTCTTCTTATTTAAAAAAAAAAAAAGCCTCTATTTTTTTTGGCCTAGAAAAGCCTTACATTGGTAACAATGCCCTTGAAAATGTTATGTTAAAGGTTGAACCTTCTGGCTACTGTTGTGAGGAAAACAGCTTGGCTAAAATTAAAAAGCACATCCCTCTATGGCCTAAGAGAAAACTGTTTTTGAACTTAAGCCTAGACCCAGTGGGAGTGAGGGTATTTAAGGATAATACAAATATTAACTGTTGATTTTGTTTTTTCCTTTAACCCAGAGACATAAATATGAACAAAGGAATAAAACATCCACAGTTAAAATACCCCTCAAGTTGAACAAAGCAACTTTTAAAATCTGCAAAATGACTGCATACATACGTAATGAATCATGTACCTATTACTCAGCTTCAACAGCTCTCAACATTTCCCAGTCTTACTTCACATATTCCTCTAGGGTTTTTTTTTTGTCTTCTTTAGCTGTATTATCTTAAAGGAAATACCATGCATCATGACCTTTTACCAACTAAAAAAGAGGAGGAGAAACCTCAAAGGAGAACTTGAGGCAAAATGGAATTTCCCAAATTGAGATATAGCTAGAATGTCACCTTTAGAACTTGTATCACTCTAAAAAGGATCTTCAGCTATTTTATAGGCCCCTAGATAAGCAGACTAAAAATCTATGATGGAATCTATTACTGACATCATATAGGATGGCACAGTAGAACACTGGATGGCAAGTCAGGAAATCACAGGGTTCATGTTCTTGCTCTGTCATTAACTAACTTTGGGGCAAGTCATTAAGCCTTAATGGACCCATCTTTTGTCTTGAAAAATCTATATTTCTATAATCTGGGTAAATCAACACAGAACTGATGAGTCTGATCCCCAGATGATCCAGATGACTTTTCAAAGACAATCTCTGTAACAAGATTACAAACAACACTCAGTGCCAGCTAGTCCATATTGGGGTGGAGACTCTGTGGCCTCGGGGCCACATGTGGCCTTCTGGATCCTTGAGTGCGGCCTTTTGACTGAATCCAAATTTTACAGAACAAATCCTTTTAATAAAGGGATTTGTTCCTGGCAAGGAAGAGGATCGACAGGACACAGTTTGCTGGGAGTCTTCTTGCCTAGGCTGGGAAGGAAGTCTACCTGGGCTTATCCAAGAGGGAGATCCTGGAAAGACTCTGTGATAGTCTGACTTGAAATTGTTACGCCACCAGATATTGTCAGTGACTACCCAATAATGATGGCTAGGAAGAGAGACAGACACGTACGGGAAGTGTGGAGGGGCAAAAGAAGACTTGATGGCTCCAGCATAGATGGCCAAGATGGACACAATGACACAGGCCAGGAAAAGTGAGGCAAACTTGTTCACATAGCGTACGCCGATAAATACCACCAACACCATGAGGACCAAAAAGGCTGTGCCATAGACACGCATGTTATTTAGCATGGCTGCTGATTCCTTGAGTGCATCATCACTGCGAAAGATGGCAGCCCGGGGGACAATATATATCTGTTAGGTGAAAAAAAGTAAAAAATTAGGTCATTTCAAAATAATCACATAAAAGGGCTGTAATTTTCCACCTCAGGTAGAGACCAAAAAAAAAAAACAGCTGTAGTAGTTTTCCTTTGCTTTCACAAAGGAAAGCAAAGCTGGGAGGGAAAATGACTGGAGAATTAGTCTAATTCCAATTTGGACCTGAAATGCCTACATAAATGGCAATGTCATGGATTTTTGTTTGTTTGTTTTGGTCTACATGCTGTTCTGAATAACTATATTTCCAAATGGGAAAAAAAGGAACAAATGAATAATTTTATTCAAAGGGTTATATAAAATAATTATAATGATATAATGAGCTCTGCTTCTGCTATCACTACTTTAAATAGTAAAAATATATCTCAGTGAATAAATAGAGAAATGAAAAACATTTTAGTTCATGGGGATAAAGATATCAAAAGAGATAAACTTTATTTTGTTTTTTCCCATTGGTTCAAGTCTTGCCTCCAAATACTTTAACTTCTTGGTTAAGGTGATAGAGTGGTAGTGATTAGGTAGAGCGGAAGGGGTTGTTTGGCAAAGGGTAGATACTTCAACCTTTTTACCTCATATTTACAATAAGAGGTCAGCAACAGGTTAGCAGTCAATCACCTCATTTATTCCTATAGCTGATCTCTCAGAAGGTTTGATGTCAAAGAACAAAATAAACCCAAATCTATATCTCTTCTATACAGTAGATGAAAATTAACTCATTACTCACCAGAAAGATTTCAATGGCACCAAGGATATACATGGCTGCTGCAAATGTGGTACCAAGATAAAAGCAGAGGCCAACAGCCCCACCAAACTCTGGGCCCAGTGCTCGGGAAATCATAAAGTATGAGCCCCCAGCTAAAAGACAAAATAGAAGGTAAACAGGATAAAGAGAGTATATTAGTAAGGGGGATATAAGAAGTCATAAATAAGAACAAAAATATGTATGAAGGAAAAATGTTTCAGGGTTCTGAAAACTATGAGTGTGATAAAATTATCTGCTAGTGGGAAGTAAAACATGCAACCTTTATTGTAGGATATACTGCCCATCTAATGTGCCACACGAAGCATACAATTTGCCAGTATTACTTAGAAAAAAAATAAGAAATATTTACTACAGGCATGAGATAGCCCAATAAAATATATTCTAATTAAAAGAAGCTAAGAATGTGACTAAAGTTAAAGTATTCTGGTTTAGAAAATAGATTTTAAAGAAGGTATACTACAGTCAAATAGTGTTAGTGTCTATGTCCTATAGGCCATTACTCTGCTGTAGCACAGAACAGACTAAATAGTATTCTATTCCTCAGAAGTTTGCACTTCTGGCTTTATAGCATAAAAACAGAGTAATTATTGAGAATCCCTGAAACCCAACCTTGGCCTACTGACCTGGCACCACTCCATTAGTGGCGATGGCACTCATGGAGATAGCAGTTAACATTGTCTGTAGAGAAAGGGAAAGGAGAGGATTGTTACTATGTAAAGATGAGATTTCTGTACTACTTTCCCATCTGTAGAACTCAGAGCACTTATCAGACATTTAACTCTACCTTCTTTTATGGAGGTAGTTGCCTGTCATACCTAATGGTATAGAAATAAGATGATGTGGTCCAACTCATTGCACTAGTCACACTATTATAATAATATCTGGGATCTTCTGTTAAAATGTCCCTACCTCATAATCAGTAGGTTATGTGCTATTTAAGAATTGCTAATCTCACTCTGTATCTCCTAGTTAGACAGGAAATACAGTATAACATACTCAAAAGGAATAAGTAGGGAAACAACTTGGGAAATAGGTTAGAACCTGACGAAGACTAACTATGATACCAAGAACAATATTCAGTAAGAAAGGGAACCACTGAAGGCTTCTGAGCACATATGAACAGTATTTTAAAAACATTACCCGGTAGCACAGTATAGAATGAATTGCAGATGGGGAGTAGCTGGAGGCAGAGTGACCAGTTAATAGGCTATCATAGTAGTTCAGTGAGAGGCAAAAATTACAGCAGAGGTAATGGAAATAAAAAGGAAGGTTTGGATGTAACAGATTTCAGAGAGAGAATGGATTAGTACTGTAGCTGATTACAAGAATGAGGCAATTAAGGAACCAAATACAGCCTTGAAGTTTTAAGCTTGAGAAACTAAAAAAAAAAAAAACAAAAAACAAAAAACAAAAACAGTGGTACCATTAATTTTAAGTTGTTAATGATACGGATTATGTCTGCTTCATCTGTTTTATATAGTACTGAGCTGAGCACAATGCACAAGGAGGGTTTAATGGTTATAGTGATAAAACAGGACAGTAGAAACCTGTAATAAAATTGATAGATGTGGCTGGTATACATGAATAGGAGGAGTTTAAATTAAAGGAAGATCAAAATGTTCTCAGTATAGTGGAGAGAAGACCTGGAAAGAACAACTGAATTTCTAAGGAAGGGAAGAGACTCAAAACAAAACAAAAAAAACCAAATATCCGTCACCCCTCAAATAACTCTCAGTTTTGTTTTTCAATATATACTGCAGTAGTATATCACATTTTCTAAAACATTTTCTGTCACAACTTTAAAGCTATCAAGCTCAAATGGTTTGGATTCTGAATTCTTTGAAGATAGGGACTTTAACTTCTAATTCCAATTGAAGTCTTACTTTGAAATTTCTAATACATCATATAATATAGTAGATAGCAAGCAGTGAATAACAGGCACTAAATAACTGAAAGTCCTTTAGGTTTTAATATTGGAATAATCTTTCCTGTTGAGATCATGAGTCTTTCCCTAGTATTCTTTGTTTTATTCCCAAAGAGGTTAAATGCATATACTTGAGAACTCGCAATGTTCCAGGTAATCTGCAGGAGCCAATGCAGGACTTACACAGCAGCAGCAGATAAGGACAATTGCAAAAGCCTGAAGAACTCCAGCTGTGCCCACCACCCATGTAAGGCGTAGAAAGAGGATCACTCCAAAAATATTTTGTAGACATGGGAGGTAGACACCCATGAAGGTACCCATTTGGGGGGTCTGGAAAGAAAGATGTTGACAAGACAAAAAAATTATATAGTCATCCCAAAGAGAGGTTTTTACTCTTTTACTTTTATATAACCTCTTGCACCCCAACTACCACATTAATCTCAAAGCAGACATCCTAAGTTTAAGCAATATCTTTAAAAAGGCACATATAAAATTTCCATCTTTCAGATGTTTATCACCATATTTTATTATTCCTAGAGCTATATATTTTTACTTTATATAGGTTCCCACACATTTTTTTATTATACATAGGCATCTGGCCACAAATAAACTTTTAAGTGCATCACCAACAATTTAAAATTTTCTGTTTTTCAAAGCTGTTGGCTTTCTCTTCATTTAAAAACAGAATAAGGACTTGATAGAACTGCTTCAGAACTTGGCAGAAATTCTACACCATAGTTGGTAAATAAAGTAGATGATAAAATGAAGATCTGAGGGCCGTGTTACCCCTTTTCAAAAAGCTGAACAACCAGAATGCTAAATTGAATGTCTCATATTTTCATTTTGAGACAAACTGATATTTGGTCTTTAAAAAACCCAACAACTTCACAACAGACAGATGGCATGGGTGGATGAGCGTGGACATTCTTCTCTTGAAGTGCTGTTCCCTCTCCCTGGAATGCTCTTTTCCCACACGCCTCACTCCCTCACATTAGCTAGATCTCTGCTCAAATATTGCCTTGTCCGAAGGGCTTTCCCTGTCCAACCTATTAATATCTAAAGCAGCAACCCCCTCCATTCTGGCTCCTTTGCCAGTTTCAGTTTCTTCACCCTGCTCAAATTTTTGTTAAAGCACTTACCAACACTTAATATTTTATATATTTTAACACAGTTAAAACAACTTAAGGACTGTCTCCCCACACTGGAATTTAGACCATGTGACAGCCTGGACATTGTATGTTCTGTTTGTGCTATGACCCAAGTGCCCAGGACAGTGCCAGGCATATATCAAGCATTTAATAGTAATTGAACATAGAATGATGCCCTGGGTATTTCCTCCTTTCTTATATACAAGGTTCTTCTAATTTATCCTTGTTATTCTGAGGCCTCACTTTGGTAGGCTTCTTTTTCCCTTCCGTGATGTTTTCTGCCTCTTCATGTTCCTTTACTCCTTGTGTCAGATTAGTGTAGTTGGCCATGCGGTTGAGGAGAGAAGACACCTTTGGTCTGGTGTCCATTTCTTCCTATAAAGCCAGTAATATGGAAGAAATAAGTTATAAAGAACATCGAAAATAAGCATCAAAACATTTATACCAAAAAACTGCAAAGTAAGTGAAAAAATATTTCACATGTAAATATTTTAAGAAAATTTATCAATCAGACTTTATTCTCCCTCCTTCTCCCACCCCCCCCCCATTAAAAGATCACACTTAGGGTAACATGAATACTTACAACATTCTTTTTTAATTGACAAATAAAAATTGTATATATTTATGGTGTACAATGTGATGTTTTGATATACATATATATTCTGGACTGATTAAATCAAGTTAATTAACATATCCATCACCTCAAATACTTTTTTTGTGATGACACCATTTAAAATCACTGTCTTAGCAATTTTCAACTATACATTATTAATTATAGTCACCATGTTATACAACAGATCTCAAAAACTTATTCCTCCTAACTGAAACTTTGTACCCTACGACTAACATCTCCCTATTTCCTCCTCCTGTCTCCCCCTCACCCCCTGGAAATCACTATTCTACTTTCTGATTCCATGAGTTAAACTTTTTTAGATTCCACATGTAAGTGAGATCACATGGTATTTGTCTTTCTGTGTCTGGCTTATTTCACTTAACATAATATTCTCCAGGTTCATCCATGTTCTTGCAAATGACAGGATTTCCTTTTTTTTTTTTAAGGCAGAATGATATTTCATTGTGTGTGTATATTTCGCATTTTCTTTATCCATTAATCCATTGATGGACATTTAGGTTGATTCCATATCTTGGCTATTGTCAATAATGCTGCAATGAACATGGGTATACAGCTATTACTTTGACATTCTGATTTCATTTTGGACATATACCCAGTAGTGGAATTGCTGGATCATACAGTTTTATTTTTAATTTTTTGAGGAAGCTCCATGCTGTTTTCCACTTATAAAATTCTTAAATGGAAACTTTCATTATTCTTTCTAATAGCTATGTAACTTTATCTACAGTAAAAACAAAAATTAGTAGCCCCTACAGTAACCTAATAAAGAACATTGCTAATATGATCCTTTTTTGGCTACTAACATTTATGGCTATTATTTATAGCGCCAAGGATGGACAGGTCAAGGGAAAACTTCACCTCAGACCTTTGCTTGAAGGAAGCTGAGAGAAAATATCATTTAAAAAATAGGCACATTGAGAGAAGTTACACTTGCATCATTGTCCAAAGCCAGACAAAGGTAGTGTTGGTATAAACCAGGCTCCTTTCAACAACCTGACCACAGACTCCATCAGAGTCCATGTTGCTTAGATAAGACATACAGGTCCTTTCCATTATGTTGAGTGAAATTAGCCATGCGCAAAAGACAAATACCACATGATCTCTCTTATATGTGGAATCTAAAAAAGTTGAACTCATATAAGAGAATGGATGGTGGTTATCAGATGCTGGGGGTGGGGTGGGCAGGAAATGGGGAGATGTTAGTCTTAGGGTACAAAGTTTCAATTAGACAGAAGGAATAATTTGTTTTTTTTTTTTTTTTTTTTTTAAACACAGGGTCTTGCTCTGTCGCCTGGGCTAGAGTGCGGTGGCGTCATCATAGCTCACTGCAACCTCCAACTTCTGGGCTCAAGCAATCCTCCTGCCTCAGCCTCCCAAAAAGCTGGGACTATAGGCATGCGCCATCACGTCTAGCTACTTTTTCTATTTTTCATAAAAACAGGGTCTTGCTATGTTGCTCAGGCTGGTCTTGAACTCCTGGCCTCAAGTAATCCTACCTCCTTAGCCCCTCAAAGTGCTAGGATTACAGGCATGAGCCACTGCACCTGGCCTAGGAATAATTTTTGAGATCTATTGCACAGCATGGTGGTAACAGTTAACAATAATGTATTATATATTTCAAAACTGCTAATAAAATAAAATTCAAATGTTTCTACCACAAAAAATAAGTATATGAGATGATATATATGTTAATTAGCTTAATTTAATCATTCTACAATGTATACATACATCACAATATTACACTGCACACCATAAAAATATACAATTATTATTTGCCAAATAAAGAAAAGTGATACAGGTCCTCTTAATCTGGCAGCCTCTTCCTGCAGTGATTTTTGTTTAGTTAGTTCTAACGTAAATGATAGTCTTCCCAAACATAAGGTAGAGAAATATACTGCTTTACACTTAGAAGAAAGATAATTCTAATAAAAACATTTAAATCATAGCTAAATTAGATTGCAAGGTTATCCATATGCCTGAGAGGTCAATACTCCTCATACTCCTCTTCCTCCCTTTACAAAAATTTGATTTAATGGCTACTCACTATAATTAGATTATACAGACAAAATTAACTACATTGACAAGTTACAACTGTAACCATTATAACACTAGTTATTAAATTATCCAGCTTGTACTATTTTAAAACCAAATAGGGTAGAAAATGGCTATCTTGAGATCTATTTCTGAAATCTGTGTCCAGAGTCTTCTCCCAAATATTACCTCAAAGAGTGCCAGGTTTTTATCAAAATATTCATCTCCTTCTTCATAATTTGAATTATTGAGATATGCATTTCGAGCTTTCTTATGCCCATCATCTGGGGAAAAAAAAGTAAACCAAGTTAGTTTCTCATTGGTATTGAAGAAACACCAGCACCAAATAACTATATGTTGATTCTGTATTAATATAACCCATTTCATATTTGAATTTAATCTTAGATTAGTAGAACTCAATCAGCATTTCTTGGCGAATTTGACCCCTTCTCTAGCAGAAACAAAAACAAATCTCTAAGAAGTAAATATGGCCCAGACTCCACCACTATACAATATATACTATAATATATACATGAACCGAATTCAACTTGTACCCCCTAAATCTATTAAAAGTAAATAAATAAATAACATTAAAGAATGAGGAAAGTAAACAAAAAAAATGTAAACATGGGTCATTCCTTTCTTTAACAATACAAAGACTTTTGGAGATACTATTCTTTCAGAATTCCAGCCTATAGAAAGTTACCCAAATCTAAGAGGAAAAAAAAATAGAATATTTATTGAGTATCTACTAGATATGGGCTACTGTACACACTGCTGCTGGTGATAATGGCAGTAAAAGCTCTCTGCCTCCAGAACTGTCCAACCTTTTGTAAATTACATTAGGTCATTTAATCAAGTATTACTTTTGTACAAACCCTTCCATTTTTTTTTTATGTTAAAAGAGGCACCTGACAAGAATTTGGCAAAGGAAATATTAAGGAAAAAAAAAAAAAGACTGGGTCCCTAAGACAGCAGAGTTTGTGTTACTTGAGCACTTCCTTAACTTTGTTTCTTTATTAGGTAAAAATTATATAAAAGAGAGAAAATAAAAAGTTATATACATGCTATTAAAAACTAAGATTTTCAATACTGAGGAAAAACATACCAATATAAAAATTAAAGAAATTAATTAAGAACCCCATAACTTTAAATATATAAGATGGGCTTGGGAAATAGCCAAAAAACTATCAAAATTACTGGGTCATATCAAAGGACACAAGAGCCAACTGAAGGGGTTCCTAATGGCCCAAAACAGGATAACATGAGCACTAAAAATAAACAATGCAGTTGAAATGCAAATACATGAAATACCCAAAATGATATTTTTAAAAAATTAGTCAACCTTTGCAGGGTTGTTAAGGAAACAACACATAACTCTGAAAAACAATAAATGAAAAGAATCAAACAATTATCCTGCCTTCCTTGTGCCAACTGTATTTCAGGGTAACCAATATTTAAAAGAAAATTTCTTCCTTATAGAAGCATTCTGGTTAACTAATGATAGATGGAATGATAGAATTAGGGGGAAAAAACCCATCAATCAGCAAACCTTAATGAAATAATAAATCTAGGCAATGATCATCAATGGTTGTTAAAACCATTAGGTGAAAGGCCAAGGCAGAACCTACTATAATGGATGGATCAGGGTGATCCGGAACCCACTGACCAACCTAAACATCACTCAAAATGGGACAACACAATCTCCTACCATAATACAGTGAAAAATACCCTGTATAACCTATGATGTATTCTTACCAAAAGAATGGAAACGGAATCTAATCAAGCCTCTAAATCTAACTACTAGATCACAGAAAGCACAAAGACATACTAAACATCACCACAAGAATATAATCACAAAATTCAGAATGTGAGAAATTCTACATGATAAACAATCTGATTTCTTCAGCAAATGAATGGCAGAAACTAAAAGGGTGAACTTTTACAGATAAAAGAGACTTAAAGAGACATCAAGGCAGGGTGTGGTGGGTCACGCCTGTAACCCCAACGCTTTGGGAGGCCAAGGCAGGAAGGACTGCTTGAGCCCAGGAATTTGAGATCAGCCTGAGCAACATATCGAGACTCCTTCTCTAGAAGGAAAAAAAAAATCAGCCGGGTGTGGTGGTGTGCATCTGTAGTCCTAGCTACTTCGGAGGCTGAAGTGGGAGGTTCTCTTGAACACAGGAGTTAGAGGTTACATGAGCTATGATCACAACACTGCACTCCAACCTGGGCACCACAGTAAGGCCCTGTCTCTTAAAAAAAAAAAAAAGAAAAGAAAAGATATCAACCAATTGCAAGGTGTGACTCTTGTTAGGATCCTGACTCCTGACTAAACAAATCAAATGTAAAAAGACATTTCTGGCTGGGTGTGGTAGCTCATGCATATTGGGAGGCCAGGCAGCAGGATGGCTTGAGCCCAGGAATTCGAGACCAGCCTGGGCAACATAGCAAGACCCCATTTCTACAAAATATTTAAAAATTAGCCATGCCACTCTGGGAGGCTGAGGTGGAAGGATTGCCTGAGCTCTCCTGAGCTCAGCCTGAGGAAGAGCAAGACCCCATCTCTACAAAAAAAATAGAAAAATTAGCCAGGCGTTGTGGTGCACGCCTGTAGTCCCAGCTACTTGGGAGGCTGAAGCAGGAGGATCACTTGAGCCCTGGAGTTGAAGGTTGCAGTGAGCTATGATGATGTCACTGCACTCCACCTGGGACGACAGAGAGAGACTCTGTCTCAAAAAAAAAAAAATTAGCCAGGGATGGTGTTGCGCCTGTAGTCCTAGCTACTTGGGAGGCTGAGGCACTTGAGCCTAGAGCTAGAAGTTCGAGGTTATAGTGAGCTATGATCAGGCCACCGCACTCCAGTCTAGGCAACAGAGTGAGACTCTGTCTCATAAAGATAAATAAATAAAAAAAAACAAAGACATTTTTATTTTTAAAACAATCTGAAAATTTTGAAAATATACTAGTTATTTCTTTTTTAAAAAAAGGAAAGTAAAATCATAGGATGTCTGGAATTTTCTTTAAAATATTCTAGGAAAAAATTAGGTGGGGACCTGAAAACAAATTTGCAACACTGTTGAAGCTGGGTGATGAGTTCATGGAGGTTCATTATGCTATTCTAACTTTTCTGTACCTTTGATATTTTCTATAACAAAAATTTATAAAAACAAAGGAAAATATAATTATTTTCCTCTTTCTAATTTTCTAAAGAAAATTCTACAGAGAATGACACAGCTTAAAATTATCACCACTTCTGAGTAATCCATTTATTCAATTAATTCAACAAATGTTTTATTAAATTCCTAAAATGTGCTGGGTACTGTTCTAGGTCCTGGGAGTATAGCAGTGGACAAGGTAGTTACAGACCCGGCTTTCTTTCACTGTTTGTATACTGAAGTCACAGAAGACAGAAAGTAAGTCAAAAAAATCAAAAAGACATTTTCAGAAATGATAAGTTCAATGAAGAAAATGAAACAGGTACTGAGATAGACTGTGACTGGAGAGGACAACTTCAGATAAGATCACTGGTATGCTGATAAGCTGGCTCTCCAGCATTAAAATAAACAAACCTCTGATTTATAGTATCCGACAATTCACATGGTTTTAGGAAGAGACGCACACAATTGGCTCTCATGAGCTGATACAAGCTCACACTCCCGGAATAAGATGGTAAGGAAAAGCCTGCATTTCAGGCAGAGGGAATACAGCAATTCTAAAAGGTCCTAAAGCAGAAACAATTGTAGTGGATTCATAAAGCAGAAAGGACAATATTGGCTGAAGTAGAGTGAGGAAAGGAAAGAGTATTTAAAAAGATAGAAAGGAGCCAGACCATGCAGTTATGGAGCAAATGGAGTTCTTCCAAACCCATTTATTGAATAGTCCCTCCTTTCTGACTGACCTAGAAAATAACAACCTGATGGAGTTGAGGCAGGGAAGAGAGTGATATGAGAATGTGCTAATGTTCCTTTTCTTTATTTGGGGAGCAGGGGTAATACAGACAGCATTTTTTTAAAGTAAGAAGAGATTATAAAGCAGCAGGAAAAGTGGGACAAACTGAAATAATAATTTAGGATGACAGAATGGTTCAAATAGATCAATAATACTAATAATTATAATAATATAAATAGACTAAATTAACTAGTTAAAACAAAGATCGACAGACTGGATTAAACAACAAAATCTAGACATAATAAGCCAGGTATGGTGGCTTGCACCTGTAATCTTAGCATTCTGGGGGGCCAAGGTGGAAGGATCACTTGAAGCCAGGAGTTTGAGACCAGCCTGGGCAACACAGTGAGATCCTATCTCTAAAAAAAAAAAAAAAATTTAAAATTAGCTGGGTGTGGTAGCATACACCTATAGTCCCTTGAGCCCTTCAGCCCAGGAGTTCAAAGATTCAGTGAGCTATGATTGTGCCACTGCACTTCAGCCTGGGTGACAGAGCAAGACCCTGTCTCTTAAAAAAAATAAAGAGACATAATATTAGGACATGTAAAGGCTGAAAGTTAAGGAAAAAGATATACCAGAAAAGTACTAACCAAAAGGAAGCCGATATAATTTTATTAGTATCAGATAAATTTGGCTAGGCATGGTGGCTCATGCTTGTAATCCGAGCATTCTGGGAGGCCAAGGCAGGAGGATGGCCTGAGCTCAGGAGTTTGAGACCAGCCTGAGCAAGAGTGAGACCTCGTCTCTACAAAAAATAGAAAAATTAGACTCTGTCTCCAAAAAAAAAAAAAAAAACCAAAAGAATATCAGATAAATTTGTTTTTAAGAGAAAAATTTTATTAGGGATTAGAAGGTAACTGCATAATAACAAAAGGTTTAATTCACTACGGTATAACAATTTTAAACATACATCTATTATTTACTTATCTACTTCTGCTTAACAAATTACCCCCAAATTTATTGGCTTAAACAATACATATTTATCATCTCACAATTTGCTTGGGCTGGATTTTTTAAAATCTGGCAATCTGTCTTTTTAACTGTCAAATTTAATCCATCAACCTCAGCGATGAATACATTTGGACAGGGTTCTACCATCTTTTTATTTGTTTTTCTTTCTCTATGATTCATTCTCATTTTCTGTCTCTGTTTCTCTCTCTTTGGATTTTTTTGGGTTTTTTCCCCCAATCCCATTTTTTTCCTCTAGCTTCCACACTCTATTTCTGTTCTTTTAATAATTACCTGTGAATTTTTTACCATATTTGTTAGTTAAAACAAATGGTTAAATAAGTCTAAACAATAGTTTGACATCCTCCCAAACAACATAAAGACTTTTGAATATTCAGTTCCAACTCTCTCCTCCTGACTTACCTAATATGGCTGTCCAGTATTTCCAGTAGTCTTTTCTTTTTTTTAACTCCACAAATAAGACACTAAAATTATTTTATAGAGACAACATTTATTTGGGTCAAGGTACAAGTTTACCATTTCATTTATTCAATACTTTTTCTTGTACTTCAGACTACTAGTCTTTTGGGATCATTTTATTCTTTCTTAAGGTACATTCTTTAAAATTCCTTCAGAAGGTTTCTCAAACTCAGCACTATTAAATTTTGAATCAAATAATTATTTGTTGTGGAGGACTGTCCTGTGCATTGTAGGATGTTTAAGAGCATCCTTGGCCTCTACCCATTTGATGCCAATAGCACATCTAGTAGTGACTATCAAAAATGTCTCTAAACATTTCCAAATATCTCCTGGGGGCGGAAAACCATCACTTTAGAGCAAGGCTGGTGGTAAGAAATGCTCTCAGCTTTCATTTACCTATAATTGTCTTTATTTTGCCCTTATTCCTGAATATTTGCTAAGCACAATTCTGGGTTAATTAAAATTTTTATGCCCACTTATTTGTGTTTTCTGAGTTCTGTTTTGCTGTTGAGAACTCTTCTGATATTCTATTGTTCTTTTGATAATCTGTCCTTTCTCTCTGGCTACTTTCAAGATCTTTTCTTAGATATTCTGCAGTTTCATTAAGATATACCTAGGTGTAGTTTTCTTTTTGCTCACAACCTACTGTTTCTAATCTACTGTTTAACCTCTTCATTTTTTATAGCAATAATTGTATTTTTTTCTTTTCTAGAAGTTCCATTTGTTTTTCTTTTCTCTAAATAGTCTTTTACTCCTCAGCAGTTTGCTTATCTTTGTGACTGCATTCTTTATTGGTTTAAACATTTAATGGAGTTTTGTATCCTAGACTCAATACCACTTCATCCCTCTTGAAAATTATGGGAGTAAGAGTCCTAGCTTCAACATACTACCTCCCTGATGTTCAATAACCTTATTAAGGTGTTGCTATAAAAATCTGGCCTGACGACAATCCTGCCCCATTCTGAGGCCTGCTGTTCAACCCATCTCCTAGCAGTTCTGGCTCCCCTTCCTGCAACCCTGGCATCTCTATGTTTGGACTTCTCTGTCTCAAGTTTTAGGTGAAGTCACCTTAACTCTCAGACATTCTGGGTCTTGGCTGTTTCTGGCCCACCTTCCAATTGCTTGCTTAATTTTTTTGGAGGGTAAAAGAATGTCCCTGGAGATTCTGTCCACATTTTATGAGACCAATGATGCCTCCAAGATGGTCCTACCCAAGTTCAACTTGTGGTGGTGTTATGGAATGGGAGAGTTCCTGGTCAATCATGGCTTATGGATCATGAAAGGTTAAGGCTTTCCAAAGCAAGGAATGAAGCTCTTATCAAGCGTGGTTAATACTGAAAAGCATGACATTAGAAGTGGTTATATTGAAAGGCATGGATCGATTATTGGCCTGAAAATCCTGGTGGGAAACCATGCTGCTTTAGAGTACAGCCTTCAGATGTCTGGGTCACTACTGTGACCCTAAGAAATACAAGACGGAATGGAACTTCTAGTTTCTGAACAGCAAATAATCTTTACTCTATAGGAACTAAGAACCAAATCCATATCCTACAGCTGTTTTAGGATTACCCAGAATCCTAAAATGACTCCTTTGGTGTACATCCTACTGAGACTGGTCTTACAAATACTTTGAATTAAACAGCCTATCAGATCAGTATTATGTTTCTTTTTTCTCACTTTACTATCCAGAAAATGCTGATATTGAGAAACTTACTGGTGTTTCATTGCATAATTCAAATGAAAATTGATAGAAGTGCCATTGTTCTATTGAAGATCCCAGGTTTTTGTTTTTTATGGCATACTTTTTTTTGGTAAACAGGAAAAAAAGTATACCAAAGGTCTTACTCTTTATAAAAACTTTATTATTGTGGTTTTATTACTTCTACAATGTTACTTTTGTCAATTACCACTTATACTATCGTTTGGGCCCAAGATAAATCTCAAATTACTCCTTTAGCCTCCTGATCTTGTCAAATGGCCTTTGTTGGTCTGAGCTAGGCAGAAGTAGAGCAGTAAGTGTACTTAATTTCCCTGGGCATAGGTTTGGGTTTGAACTATACATGTATGTGAACACGAAAGGTTGTCTCAAATGCTATAAATGTTTTTGATTTTATAGTTTGTTTAAATCAGTAGCCAAATAAGAGTAGCCAACATTATGATTGATTGCTGTATCTCTTATATCTATAGCTTTCCTTTTTTTCCTTACAATTTATTCCTTCTATTCTTTGAGAGACTGTAGAAAAGTAGAATTATTTTTCCTTGACTGTTTGGTAAAATTCTTGTAAAAATGCCAGGACCCACTGCTTGTCTGCTTGCTTGCTTTCTAAAATTTTTTAAATTGAAAATTATACACATATACACACAAGGAAAAGCTCGTAAATCATGAGTGTACAGTTTGATTCATTATCACAATAGCAGTTTCACCCTCCCATATATCTCCTCACTCTGACCCTGAGTTTTGCAAGAGACCTGATGAGTCAGTGGGAACAGTAAATACGTTAAAATAACTGCACTCTGTTGACAGAAAAAACATTTAGAATGTCTGGAAGATGCTATTATTTAATATAAATCCAATTCAGCAGGAAAGGTCTGAAAACTGCTATTATAAATTTGATTCAGCAGGCACAGCAACTGAACCAGTTTTTCACCTACTAGGCCAAATTATCCTAAACAAAGTTTTTAGAGAGAAATAGGAAGATTTTAATTTAAGCTACCAATGCCTTTTCTGAGGAACTATAAGATTGTTAGAAAATATAACAAAAAATCATCTTTCACTCTTTTGCAAACTCAGAGTTCTTTTAATAAACCAGCCTTTTAAAGATTTTAAGACTATAGCTAAAACAAAGTTACTTAGGATAGGAAACAGAAGACAGTAGTTCTTCAGAGCATGAGAAAAGAAGAAAATATAGTCTGACCTACTGAACCTAGGAGAGAACGAAGGGTAGCAGGATGGACTTACCTGAGAGTCTGATCAGAAGACTCTGGATAAATCCCCAGGTTTTAAAAAAATTGAATGCAGTTGTAGGTTGACAAATGAGATTAATGTTTGGAGTAGTCTCTTTGCAAATACTATTAGGATTTTTGGCTAATAATGACTAAGAGAGCTATTCCTTCATAATCACATACTATTTCTTTTTGCCTACAAATGTTATCTTTTACTATAGGTGTTCAACTGGAAACAAAATCCAGCTTAGTAACACTGGAACTGTACCAACTCCCAACTGTCCATTTCATTAGTTAAGTCCTTCCCCACCTCCATTGTACATGTGTTCCTGGTCAGATAATGAACTACTCTCAAACTTTTCTGCCAGTCATGTATGTTTCAGGGACAAAAGCAATTGAATAGTTTTTGGGGACAGATATTCTTCTCATGATCTGGTAAAACCGTTCAATGAAATCTTAACCATTCCTGATCCAAATATAAAATTTTTATATAGAGAAGACTAACTTTAAGCAGTATAAATAAACTATCCAATGTAAAAGTATAAAAGAGAGAATAGCAAACAGAAAAGAGAACAGCTCCAATATCACAAGGCCAGGACCTTGGTGATCAGATTTCTATGTTTATGTCAAACCATTTACTTAATAAATATTTACTGAGTGCCTAGGGTGTCAGGTACTGTTCCAACACATAAATTCACTCAAAGGAATGAAAATTAAGATTTCATTAACTCTTCTCATTAACTCAAGGACTATTCCAAGTCCTTAACACAGAAAGAGCAAAAATGGAGTATTCCAATTTTTTCAACTAATACTCTAAATCTTTTATAAGCAAACATGTCATAGCAAGTACTTTCCTTACTTTGGACTTGTTGATAGCTTACAGCTGCTTTGTGCATATTCAAACAGCTAAGAGTTCAGCACTGTACAATCAAAATAAGCCTCAAATCAAAAGACACACCCACAAAATGGCTGTTAATATATTTAAAAGTACTTAACCCCACTCATAATTAAAGTAGTATAAATAAAAACTAGAGATGCCATTTTCACCTATTAGGTAAAGAAAAAAGATTGATAATACCTACTTTCAGTGGTAGGGAGCCAAGCATGCCAAGCATTTCTCCACACCTCTTATTCATGGGAGTTTAAGTTGATGGATTTTTTTGAAAATATATACACCCTTTGAGTAAAGAATTCCATTGTTAGGAACTTACCCTACAAATATACTGGCAATGAGAATGCAAGGATATAAGTACAAGATGTTCATTGCAACATAATTTGTAACAGTAACACACCTGGAAATAACTTAAATGCTCATGAATAAGGAACTTGGCTGAGTAAATTTGTAGTGTAGGAGCATAATAGAATACTATTCCACCAAAAACAAAGGAATGAGACAGATTTTTATGTACTGATATGAGATGTCCAAGATAAAATGTTAAGTGAAAAAAAAAAGTCTATATAAGAGAACAGTCCATATGCCTATAACCCCAATGATATAAAAAAGTCATATATAAAATGAAAATTTATAATTAAAAATTTCTAGAATTCCCAATAAATTGTCAACAGCAAGTACTTTGGGAGAGTGGAGGTGAGTTGGTAGGAAGAAGAGATACTTCAAAGGACTTTTACTTTCTTTATATATACCTTTTGTATCATCTGAATTTCTCACCAGATTATGTTTTAGTTTTATATTTTTAAAATTTATCAGTTCTGAGATCTTGTTAAACTCTTGTCAAATTACAAGCTACGAAAATTTAAATAAGTCTTACCTAGAGGAAATCAATTCATTTCCATAACATATTTCACACATAAGGAACTAGAACATCAATTTTTATGGATTACTTAAGGCCATACTGTTTATGAAGTACTTTCAGTAATTAAAATGGCAATCAAAAGACCAAGAAAAATAATAAAAAAGGGAAAAGTAGCTTCAAAGTCCAAGATATCAGAGTATTATAATATCTTCAAAATTACCTTGGAAAAAAGAAGTTCTGATTCTTATTTTTATTTTATTGTTTTGTTTTTTGTAGAGATGGGGTTTTGTTATAATGCCCAGGCTGGTCTCAAACTCTTGGTCTCAAGCGATCCTCCCACCTTGGCCTCCCGAAGTGCTGGGATTACAGACATGAGCCACCATGCCTGGCCCTAATTCTTAGATTTTTTTTTTTTTTAACCATAGACCACATAAAGTTACTTTTTAATGTAACTAAATTAAGTCTTAGCAATCAATTACAGAAGTAGTTTCCTAAAACTTACCAAGTTGGAAGTAAAAACAGCAGAAAAAACGTTGGGGGGTGAAAAGAAATGGAAGAGATAGAAAATAGAATTAGAGAAGGGAATAATGTCTATTGGTATAAATGGGTGAAGAGTGACTTTGGAGAAAAGTTAATCCCCATAGTAATACTATACCTAACAGCTGGCTGTGTTCCCCTGTGATGGAGTTCTGACTCGGGTCTGAAAAACAAACAATTGAAAAGAAAAGAAAAAATGAATGATCAAAACAAATAATTTCTTTAAAATCAGCAACAAAAGTCAACCAAGGAAGTAAGCAAAAAATAAAAAAAAACTTAAGAAACATTAACAAAAGGATAGTAAAAAAACAGAATAAACTATTATTAAAAAAAGATCACATTTCTCAAAAAGTTAAACATAGAATTACCATGTGAGCCAGCAATTCTACATCTAGGTATACACCCAAAAGAATTGAAAACAGGGACTCCACCAGACACCTATATCACAAAGTTTATAGCAGAATTATTCATTCACAATAGCCAAAAGGTGGAAACAACCCAAGTGTACCCCTACAGATGAATGAACAAAGTGTGGTATGTACATACAATGGAATATTACTCAGCTATAAAAAGGAATGAAATTCTGATACATGTGACACCAGGGATGAACCTTGAAAGAACATCATGCTAAGGAAAATAAGACAGACACAAAAGGACAAATGTCATGTGATTCCATTTATATGAAATATTGAGAAAAGGCAAATTTATGGAGACAGAAAATACATTAGAAGTTACCAGGGCCTGGGTTGAGTGGGAATATGGGGTGTTATTGCTTAATGAGTACAGAGTTTCTGTTTGGGGTGATGAGAAATTTTGGAAATAGACAGTAATAATGGGTGCACGACATTGTGAATGTCATTAATGCAACTGAATTATACACTTAAAAATGGTTAAAAATGATAAATTTTGTTATATATGTTTTACTATAATAAAAAAGTAAATAAAAAATCATCACACAAATTTGACCACGCAATAGTTCCTTAAAGTAAAAGAATGATTCAGGGCTTATGACATGTGTTACATTTTCTCTTCAATGACAAAGGAACATATGGCCACAGCAGTTCAAAGTCAAGACATAAATAAAGCATCCATTACTACTAACAGATATGTTCTGATTTAAGGTAAAATGACTAAACTGGCTTTTATAAATATCTATTTTTCAGTAACGTAAAATAAAATCAGTGGCAATAAGCCAAGTTCCTAATGCAAGAGATATTGACAATCACCATTTAATAATCAACCACTTGCCTATTTTAAAGGCTTGAAAAGCATTAAGGGCTAAATATGGAAAAGATCCTGAGCTCCGCTTTCCTCAAAGATTAAATCTCTTGAGATACTGAGGATTACATCTGGCTTCCTTGAATGTGTCTGGGGAAATGAAAATAATTTTAGACTAGGGAGTCTGTGAACAATGGGAAAAAAGTTACATCTTTATTTTTACTAACCTCTAATTGAAGTCTAGTATTTTTTCCAATTATGATGTAGGCAACAAACTACATAACGTACCTGTGATTTTGTCACACCAATAAATACCAGATATTTTCATATCACATTATTGGTGTTTTAGACAAAATTCAAATAATATTTTTCATGGTCCATATATATGTTTTAAATATATTTGGTCCATATATATGTTTTAAATATATTTAATATATATGTTTTAAATATATTAAATCTAAGACTTTAAAATAAGCAGCTCAGACAGAAAGAAACAATAATACTTAACAAACTCTGATTTCTGATGTATACTGGGATATACTCTACATACTTTAATCAACAAAGAAATAAGGTTAAAAACCTGATTTCTACAACTAAAGTTTTAAATGTTATTTGAACATTTTAAGATATACTTTCAGAGGACTTTCTTAATTTGGTTTCAAAAAAGGGAAATTCCATATTTTTCTATTCTAGGATATTTTCCCCAACATACCAGCAAGTAAATTCCAAGCTTTTACTTTAAACTCATCTTACTTCCCATCTAAATAAAGAATATTGGTTGTTCGTGCATATACTACAAAGTAGGAATAACAGTTCTATAGTAAGTTGATATATTAGATCTCTCTTTCTCAGGGAAAATTGTGCCCTATCATTATAGAGAAGCAGGTGTGTAGGTGGCATGCAAAGAAGAGTAGAGAAAGAACAACAGAATTTTAGAACTGGAGGAACCTTGGTCATCACCTAGATCTACTCTAGTGACTCTAGAGGAAAAGTAGGGGAGGAGTTATCACATCATCTATTTTTCAAACCAAACAACCCCCCCCCCAAGATTCTGATTCTCAGCCACGGTCACTAATGTGAATTCCTTGTATCTCTCAGGTGTGCTTGGCCAGAAAAGTTGAGAATCTCATATCTTAATATTTATAGTTAAAAAAAATAACGCCAAAGTTCATGAGTGGCCAGATATATCACACTACTGCCAAAAGAGAAAGGTTAGAGATACAGTCTTGATGCTTTGAGAACCTATGTTCTTGCTTCTCAGTACTCTGTAACTCTAACTTTCTTTTTCTAAAACAAAGATACCTGAAATTGCTAGGGAATGTGTCCTATGAATAGAAATAGAAAAACATCCTAGATAACTCAGGCAGACTAGGTATGGTTTTAGAAAAGAAAATTTAAATGACTTTTTCTTTAAAAAGAATTAACTCCTATACTATATAGAGGAGATCCTTGCCTTCTGAGCAGTATCTACATGATGTTTGTGTATTCTCTAGTCAAGCCAGGACTCTTTCTTGGAACACCCTCCAATATTTGAGATAGACAGAAACAAGTCTTTTGTGTAGTTCCCAACAAGTTCAGCTTGGATTTTTGTTTTTCATTTATCATAATTAAAGGATTACAGGACAATCCTTACTTGATACTTATTTGGTAATTTGAAGACTAACCTTTAAGAACCTGCAAATCCTACATGAATATAATAAAAGCTAAAACAAGGGTAAATCTGGGAGTAAACAAGCTCAAGAATCTACTAGAATGAAACTAGCCATGCCTGTAAAAGCCACAACTGGTAAGTGGGTTTAAGTTGAAGGGTGTTTCTTGGCTTGCAATCCAAATTGTGTAATCAACATGCTAACATTGCTCTGAGATATGTCTGGGCACCTTTCTATTGTCTTATATCCGAACTCTCCCATTTAACATTTTTCCTGACTATGTCATTTGGTGAGGGCACACCCAACTTTGCCTAAGATTGAGAGTTGTCCTAAGTATTACTCAAAATGGCATTTATCTTAACCAAATTACTTCCTGTAATAGGAACCATGTGCCAATAATGTGACTACTTTTAACCCTTCAATGGCCTTCATGAATTAAGCTACTTCTAGGTTATAATATAATCAGATTATAATCAAAAGCCTGAGATACTCTATAAGGTAAAATGGTAGTTCAAATAAAAACGGAAACAAAACACATGCCTTTTAAAAACAGGTAAATGCAATCAGTGAAATAAACTGAAAATATTTCCTTGTAACAGTAATGATATAGTAGTTTTACAAATAGGCTCTTGCTCAATATATTTTATCTATCTTGGGTAAATGGTAAAGAATGAAGATTCTATTTAGTTTCTTGCCATGTGCCTTGGAGAACAGAGGCAGAGAAAAATAATCATGGGGGGTACTCACTTGCAAAATTGCCTCTGTAAAGTTTTTCTGAAGAGCTTTACATAGCAATAGTCTTTCCTTGAATTTCCTTAGAGAAGCACTTCATCTACCATTAATGGTAGAGAGTTTGAAGCAAATAAAGTTTAGCCTATATCTTGTAGCTAAAACTTAGTGTAGAAGGTTTTACTTGATTAAATATAGAATCATTAATATCATTAAATAACACAATCAATAGTGGAAACTGTTGCCTAATTCTTTAGATAAATATGTAGGCATGACCAAGTACATATACATCAGAATAATCAGACTATTATGTTACTGGCTATATTATATAGGTGTACTACAAAAGCTATTTCAGGATAACAAACACCTGAAATCACTAGTCTTAACGTAACACAATTCTAATTTTCCACACTTCAACTTTGTGAAAAACCAAAGCAGTGGCATCGTAAGAAACCGTTTTGACTTGGAATTAGGCAAAGATGATTAAAGGTCGAACCAAAGCCAATTACTCTTAACATTCACATTTATTAAATTTTGCCTCTCCATATGGGTAGAGTCTCATCTTAGTGGGAAACCTAAGTGGGAAAACAAGTTGAAACAAGGCAAAATCTGAAAAGGCTACCCTCTTTATATAACAGAGTCTAAACTTACTGTAATGAAACTAGATAGACCTAGAAAAACTTACAGGAGATTAATGAGGTTTAAATAAATAGATGAGTAAAAAACAGCAGCCAATTTTAGGCAAAGTAATTAAGCAGTAAGATGGCAATGTAAACAAATGCATACAAAAAGTTAAATCATTAGTTCTTTATGTTTCTAGCCTACCCCAAAATAACAGTCAAAAGATTCTTATTTGATTTTTAATATAAACATATAGTTTTAAAAAGATACATAGAGGCTACATATGTCCTCCTAAAACCCCAAAAGGTCATTTAGCTAAAATTTATAGTTTGGTCCAAATTATCTGTTATATAAGTGATTTGGGTGGACAGCTAAGTATGGATAGAATAAGCTGTGATAGTAGCATGGAACCATGGACTATACTTCATGTACAGTGCATAAGTGCACATTCCTTAGCATATTAATAGGGATTCGGTGAGGAAACAGTTTGGGACAGGGATGGTAAATAAATTTGGCAAATCTATTTAATAGTTAAGTAGATTTCTATGATGTATAATTTCTCATACCCTTCAATATCCTCATGGATGTCTACCTAATCTCCAAAAGAAGGATATAATATTCAGCATTCCTAAAAGTATCAGAAGAGATAACTCATTTTGTATCAAATACCTTGTGTAATTAGTGTCCTATGGTACAAACTTTGGGAAATGTTGAACTAATTCATATAAATATAATAAGGTTAGAATATGACTCCCTGGATCATCATCCCCATTTGCTTGCTCACTCATTCATTCACTTAGCACTATTTCCATTAAACCAGCATTTTTCAAATTTGCCTAGTCAAAACAATCATGGGGGTATTTGTTAAACTGTAAATTCCTCGGTTACATAACTAATGCTAATGACTCAATTTCATAAGAGGACACTGAGATTCTATAGTTTTAACAAGCGTCTCAGATCACTATTATAAAGCTTCATTTATTCATCCAACCATCCATCACCCATTTAAATATTTAAGTGATCAAAAGTCCCAGGCATTTTTCTACATGCCAGGGATAGAACAGCAAATAAGAAAAAGTTCTTGTTTCTCATACAGATATGGGGAGATCAATAATAAAAGAAAATTATTAATCAAGATAATTTAAGGTTTTAAGTATTATAGAGAAAATAAAGAAGAGTGATTAAACAAGCTATTTTGGATTGAGTGAACTGTGAAGGCCTTTCTAAGGAGGTAACCCTTAAAATGACACCTACATAAAAAGAAGCCAGACGTATGAGGATCTTGAAAAAGACTGCTCAGGGCAGAGGAGTAGCTGTGCAAAGGCCCTAAAATGGTAATACATTTGGTATGTTTGAGAAACATTAATGCAGCTAAAGCATAGTAAGACAGTGGTTAAAAAAAAAAAAAGGTCAGCAAATTAGGTAGCAGTTATATCTTGTGGTCTTTCAGACCATGGTAAGGAGTGTTAATTTTACTCTGAAAATTAGCATCATGACAGTTCTTGATTAACTTTTTGAAAGATGCAGGCTGCTAGGTGGAGAATGGATTATAGGGGAGCAAGAACAGAAATGGGGGGGAACCAATTAAGAGTCTATTGCAGAAATCTCAGAAAGATACGAGAATGACTGTAGTGAAGATCGTAAAAATAGGTTGATGATATCTTCTGGAAGGAGAGCTCTTGGGCTAGTCTACAAAGGTAATGTCCATGTTACTTTCAAATTTGTAGTTCTTTCATTTATTCAATAAATATTTTTGAGCACCTTTTACACGTGAAACACTATTCTAACTACAAGTAATGTAATAACAAAATCCCTACCATCAAGAATCTTACATTTTAGTGGGGAACAGACCAACAATAAATAACATATGTCAAGAGTGATGTCATAAAACAAAAAAAAAGCAGAGCAAGAGAATACAGAGGATTAGTGGGGGAGTGGTTTCTGTGCTAGTTTAGACACTGAGTCTGAAAAGGCTTCCCAGATAATGTGACATTTGTGCAGAAACTTAAAGTAAGGCACTTAGCTATACAAACATTTGCAGAAGAACATTCCAGGTAGAGGGAACAGTTAGTGCAAAGACCCTGAAGCAGGATAGTGTTGGCATGTTCAATCAACAGCAAGGAGGCCAGGTTATCAGACAGAATAAAAAAGTGAAAGTGATAAGGCATAGAGTAAGAGATGGATATAGGTGTTGGAGGAGGGAGCACAGATCATGTGAGGCCTTGTAGGATACAGTCAAGACTTCTGATTTTACTTTGAGTGAGACAGAAAGCCATTGGAAGGTTTTGGTTTATATTTTAACATGATCACAATAGCTGTAGTCTGGAGAATAGATTGCAGTGGGCAAGCAAAGAAGTAGAGAAAAGTTAGAGGGCTTTTACAGTGGTCCAAGAAAACATAATGGTAGTTTGGATCAGGTCAGAAAGTAGCAGAGGTTATGAAAAGTGGTAGATGCTAGGTATGTTGACTAGGTATGTTTCAAAGGAGGGAATGACAAGATTAGCATGCTGATGGAGTGGATATGAGGTGGGAGAGAAAGAAAGAAGTCAAAGATTTTTCCACAGCAATTAGATGAACGGAGATGTCATTTACTGAGCTGTGGAAGACTGAGAGAAGACCAAGTAATCTAAGTCAAAGGCACAGTGCTTACAATGGGTTTTTCCAGGCCAGCTTGCTGGGAATTCTATGCAATGGCAAACCAGCAGCATGGATTTTTTTGTTAGGTATGAAGTCTCCACATACCCACCAAAAGACAGTAAGAATTCATTTAAAGAGGTGGAAGCAATCCAAATGTCCATTGATGAATGAATGGATAAGCAAAACACGCTACACACATGCAATGGAATATTATTCAGCCTTCAAAAAGGAAGGAAATTTGGACACATGCTACAACATGGATGAATCTTGAGAACAATAAACTAAATAAGCTAGCCATAAAAAGACAAATAGCTTTTGATTCCACTTACATGAGTTATCTAAAATAGTCAAATTTATATAAACAGAAAATAGAATGGTGGTTATCAGGGGCTGGGAGGGTGAGGGGAAATGGAGAGAAAGCAGTCCCAGAGAGCAGACACGAGGCAGACAGAAAAGAGAATACAGGATCAGGAAGCAGATAAAGCTCAAGTGAGATCCTAGCTCTACCATATACTATTCATGTAACCCTGTAAAAATGATTTAACATTTCTTAGCCTTAATTTACTATTATATTATGCTGGCTATTCATAATATTTAGGTACAAGGATAATATTAGTAACATAGGTCTACATTATCCAGGGAAGAATAACTAAGGTAAAAGACATCACAACAAAGCATTTATAAAACAATTAAATTACAAATCATCAAAGTAGGTATGTAGTGTGTGGAACTACACAGTGACCATAGATGGCCATATTGTGCCTACTGCAACAGGGTTCAGAAACACTGCCTACCCAGGTAAGACCACTCCCATCCCTTTTTGCTAAGAGCATGGCAGGCCATGGTGAAGGTAAAGGAAAGCTCATGTGATTATGGAATCCAGTAGTGTCAGAACTGAAAGGGTAGGAAATTAGGAAGAGAAAAAGAATATCCACCCTAGAACAGTAAATATACTTCTGATTTAATGTGTGCAAAAACAGTTCAGTAACCAAATTATTTTACTTGTGTTATTTTTATACTTTTGATTACTTCTGTAAGAATACAAATATATGGACATATTTATTGTAATTTTAACTAGAATGTTTATTAAATTCATTTTGTATTAACATCTTGATAAGTTTCAACTGTAATTTCACCTCCTCCTCTCACTCTGCCACTAACCCAGTTAACTGAAAGTTGAAGCACTTTACCAGATATAATTTTTTTAATGTGTGTGCTAGAATATCTTTAAAATCTCTTCAAAACTTGCTAATCTCTTTTTTAACAGGCTTAGTCAGAGCCTATCCTTGGCAACTGTATCTAACAAGATTAGTATTGCTTGTATTGTATCTATTTTTAATTTATACTCTATTTATGGGAAGCATGCTGGTATTTCATTTAGTGACAAAGTTTCCATTTTAGAAGAAACCATAAAAGCAGTGACTCAATTTAAGAAAAAATATTAAATAAATGAAAAGATGATCTATAAAAATAGAAAGATTATAAAGGTAGTCTCTAAATGATGGAATTTAGGGAAAATTTCCTACTATTGTAATATCAAATCTGCACAGCAACCCTGTGAGGAAGAATTATTCTCATATTCCTAAAGAAACTAGCTCAGAGAAAGCTGAAATGATTTGCCCAAGGTGGTGTATGTAGCCAATAAAGCCAAGGGATCTGTGGCGGAGCCAGGGCTTAGCTTTGGAATTTTGACCATCTCAGCTGCAGTAAGTGACACAAGGGTCCAAAGGTGAGGAAAAACATGGATCGAGGCAGCATGAGCTTTATGTGGGACTTTTAAAAACCTTAAAAATCACAGAGGACTGAAAATCACAGAGAAGGAATAAACACAGCACATGTCTGGAAGGTTTGCTTGGAAAGGTTGGGTCACATTTTGAAAAGTCTTGGAAGCCAAATAGAGAAGTCTAAAGGAGATGAAAAAAAACTGAAATTCTCTATGTAGAAGTCTAAAAATGAAAGCAGTATTTTAGGTAAAGAAACATGAATGCAACATGCAAAATGAAATGAATCTCAGATTTATCAGTGACAGGCAAGTACACTCATTATTAGACCACTGTAATTTGTCCATGTGCTAACAGCATCTCTAAAGTGATCTTGAGAATAATAGTAATAGTTGTCATTATTAATTCAACAATTACTCTGAATGCCTATTATATGTCAGGTACATGCTAGGCACTATGAATACCAAAAAAATGATTCTTTGTTCTCAAGAAATGCAGAGGGGGAAAAATACACATACAGTTATGAAACAATAAAAATAATTGTTATAGGCCAAGTGCAGTGGCTCACACCTGTAATCCCAGCACTTCGGGAGGCTGAGATGGGAGGATCGCTTGAGGTCAGGAGTTCAAGACCAGCCTGGGCAATATTCCAAGACCCCATCTCTACAAAAAATGCAAAAATTAGTCAGGCAGGGCTATGAGCACCTGTAGCCCAGGAGTTTGAGGCTGCAGTGAGTTATGATCACACCACTGCACTCTAGCCTAAATGACAGAGTGAGACCTTGTCTCTAAAAAAAATTAAAAATTTAAAAAGAATTGTTATAGTATAAGTAAAAATACCTTGGGATTCATGAAGGAAAGAAAACAAAACAAAGCAGTGGTCAGGGATGGCGTCAAGGGGATAATTGAGCTAAATCTTTAAGGATGGATAGTTCATCAAAAAGCAGAAAAATGGGTGGGGGGAAAAGGAGGAGAGACATTCCAGTTAGAAGGACTGACAGTTAGGACTTAGCTAATGCAGATGTACCAGAGATAAAATAACAGAATTTAATATACCTAATTAATTTTTAAAAAGAAGAAAAGAGTATTGTATTGACAAAGAAAGCTGGTGAGATGAGTAGAACCAGTCAGCATCTGTATGTCCAACTTCTGATTCTTCTCCTCTCTCATTCTCCACGTTTAGTGACCAAATCCAGTCTCCTGTGGCTTCACTATGCTTCCATACCAATCTCTTCTTTTTCATTGCACTGCCATCATTTAGATTCTCATCCTTTCTAGCTTGGACCATTAAAATAGTTCAGTTATTCACCTTGCCCCCAATTC
Organism: Daubentonia madagascariensis; assembly: GCA_023783475.1. Taxonomy (NCBI): domain Eukaryota; kingdom Metazoa; phylum Chordata; class Mammalia; order Primates; family Daubentoniidae; genus Daubentonia; species Daubentonia madagascariensis. Next base: position 313,334 of record JAKFHU010001436.1, on the reverse strand, counting down.
TCCCAAATGCAAGCCTGCATTTTCCTACATATTAATAACCCTAAAACTCTGCCCTTATCATGTTTCTTCACTGCTTAAAAAACAAAATAAATACTTTAAAAGTTTCCAAGTGACAATGCCAGGAGTCTTCAACCATTTTGTGAAGAGATCATTTTCACTTCTTGTTTATTTACATTCTGACATCATGTGTGAGGTACTAATTTGAATCCCTCAAGGGAAAGGGGAAGGGCTGCCTTTACAGGCTGTGTCTTCATTCCTACTTCGAATTCTCAGGCTAGGGGATGGTGGTGGTGGCATCAGAGGCAAATGGTTTAGACATCTATAAATAGATCCTGGTTTACTTGTTTGGATTCCCTGACTTACAGGATGAACACTAAAAACTTCATCTTGGCATTCAAGTCCCTTTATAGTCTAGCACCAGCTTACTTTTCTCTAACCTCATCATCTGCTGTTCTTAGTCATGAACCCTCTGTTCCACACTCTCTGGAATGCTATGTGAACCTTGATTCTACACCCATCCATCTTTGCTTGTAGCAATTTTTCACTGAAAATTTCCTTCTCCTTTCTCTCCAATTACCTGAGTTCTACTTCTTTCAAAGGCCTAATTCAAGTGCTTCTTCTTGCCTCAAGGTTTAATTCGAACAAGTTTAATCATTTCTAAACAAGTTTAATACATGCTGCCTTGTACTATATTTTAATTAATCACCATATAGTTCAACAAATTTTTACTAAGCATCTATAAGTGTTAGACTATGTGCTAGGAAGTGGGGATACACAAAGATGAATAAAGCATAGTAGCTACCTTTAAGGGGCTTGCAGCACACAGGGGTAAGACAAGTGATTACACTACGTGATTAAAGTACTATATTAGAGGTATAGACAAAGAGAGAGAGGAGTATGTACACTATGTTACATTCCCTGCAGTGATCATCACAGAAGCCATTAAGGAAGAGGTGATGTTTCACCTCAGTCTTAAAAGAAGGAGTATTTGCTAGGTAAGTGGCGGGGGGAGAACATTCCAAAGAAGATGAAACAAATATGTTGAAGCAACAGAGACGTTCAAGAACATTCATTATATCTGGTGTGCAGTATGTATGAAAGAGTAATAGACAAGGAAGCTGGTAAGTTAAGATGCTCTAGATCATGAAGATACTTATATGACCTGCTAAGCAGTACAGACTTGATTTTGTTGGCAATGGGGAGACATTACAGCGTTTTAAATGAGAGAGTAATAGGATGAGATTGACATTTGAGAAAAATTCCTCTGGTAATTACTATAATGGATGGCTTTAGGAGGCGAGACAAAAAATGACAATGGACTAGTATAGTAGCAGTGAGGATGGGGAGAAAGTGACAGATTTGAGAAAGAAATATTTGGGAGACTAAATATTGGTGAGAAAAGACAAAGAACAAGAAGGAAAGAGAGGGAAAGAGAGATTGAATATTGTAATACGTCAAGGGGAAGAAGTCAATAAGGCAAGAGAAAACACAAGAGTGAAAGAAGCAAGAAAGGTTCTCCAGCACAGGTGTATGGATTAGTATTAAATAAGAAAAAGGAAGAAGGTAAAGGATAGGTGTCAACACACATGTGGTAAGAATTTGGGAAGAGGAGTACTGGAAATACAGTTTACTCTGTGAAGCAGAAGATTTAGTCATGATATGGAGGATCAGGGACTTAACAGGCATTTTAAGTTCCGTGAGGAATGAGAAAAGAGGCTAACTAGAATCACACAGAAGAATGTTTCAATAGTGTGGACAGTACATCGCCACTGGAAATATAGTGCTGGCAATGATGAGTCTGTGGCAGCGCCAATCTTCACGGTTGTGAGAGTACCCCCTCCACCCTCAACCTGTCCCCTACCCCCCGACCCCCGGCAGCAGCAACACAGCTGCCAGGATTACGAATGACAGGAGGAGGCCGGTGCAGTGGCTCATGGCTGTAATCCTAGCACTCTGGGAGGCCGAGGCAGGAGGATTGCTTGAGGAAAATGCAAATGAGATAAACTGTACTCTGAATTCATTTGAATAACTAAATTTTGTTGAAATTCTTCCTAAATATATGGGAATAAATCCACTAGAAATTGAAGAATTCATCTGTGATGGAGATAGTTGTAATTTTAGCACACTGCCTATAATACCGAGACGATAGCAAGCTAACAGCAGAAGGCAGATTTAATAAAGCCCAAAGTGTAATACAGAGATAAAGATAGTTTCTTGCCTGGGTGTGGTGGCTTATGCCTGTAACCCCAGCACTTTGGGAGGCTGAGGCAGGAGGATCACATCAGGCCAGGAGTCGAGACCAACCTGGGTAACATAGCGAGACTCCATCTCTAACAACAAAAAAGAGCCAGGCGAGGTGGCTCACTCCTGTAATCCTAGCACCCTGGGAGGCCGAGGTGGGAGGATTGCTTGAGCTCAGGAGTTTGAGACTAGCCTAAACAAGAGTGAGACACTGCCCCCGCTTCTCTACTAAAAATAGAAAGGATAGCTTGAGCCCAGGAGTTGGAGGTTGCAGTGTGCTATGATGATGCCACTGCATTCTAACCGGGAAGAACAGAGTGAGACTCTGTCTAAAAACAACAACAAAGGCAATTTCTTGGGCCAAATCCACAAACCAACCAGTCAAGAAAAGTATAAACGACAGAAGAGGGCATTACACAGTACACAGTTAAAAAGAAGAGAAAAATCTCACTAAGATATAACAAAGAAGGAAAGATCTTGAGATTGTTGCAAACATTATTCAAGAAGAATGTGGTACCTTATGTAAATTATTTTCCACACACTGTAAAAAAATTTTTTCACATTTTCCTCATTTTAAAAGATGGTTTTGGAAGAGCAAGTATGGGCATAATAGACTACCTCCTTAACAAGAATTGACCCAAACACCAAATTAGGAGCTAAGGAACTAAAGCTTTGAATTAGGGGGACTAAGAGACTACTTTGATATTTTAAGAGCCTATACTGATTTCATGTCACAAAGGTTAATTGCTTAATGCAAGCTGAATTTAACATTTCTTAATGTTTCAAACCTAGAAATTAAACTAAAACAATTATTGTATATATTTTATGTTGAAATTTTAAAAAACATGTTTTTAGTGTGTATATATGTATACATACACACATATTTTGAACAGTTATCATGATCTTCCATAATTAAAAATATATATAAATGGAATCTTACAGTATATAAACTTTTTGAGACTGGCTTTTTTTCATTCAGCACAATGCCTTGGAGATTCATGCAAGTTGTGTATTATCAATACTAGTTCCTTTTTTAAAAACAGGTTTGAGATATAATTTACCTACTTGCTATGGTTTGAATATGTCCCCCCAAAAAGCATGCGTTAGAAACTTAATGCCCAATGCACCAGTGTTGGGAGGTGGGGCCTAAATTAGAGGTGATTAGGCCATGAGGGCTCTGCCCTCATCAATGGATTAATGCCATTATCTTGGGAGTGAGTTTGTTATTAAAAAAAAAGGGGGGGGAGTTTCATCCACTTCTGTCTCTCTTGCTCTCTCTCCCCCTTTCTGCCCTTCTGCCATGGGAAGATGCAGCAAGATGCCTCATGATGTTGAGTCCTTGATGACTAATGATGTGGAGCATCTTCACATGTGCTTATGGTACTTTTTCCTCTCCTCTTCTTCATTTGGAAAGCTTTTACTTCTTTTTCTTATTACAGTTTTGAAGTTTTGTTCTGACTTATTTAGAACTTTTACATTATAAATATTATTCCCTGCAGTATGTAGTTTTTGGTTTAAAAACCTTACTTAGCATTTACTTAATACATTTCCAGAGAGTCTGTCATTTCCCACTATTTCTATCCCTTTCATCTTGTGATCTCTGTTCTAGCTCATTTGTTATTTGGTTAGAATCCCTTCTTGAATATTCTCAGAGGGCCTGAGTAATATCCTCTTGAAATTTTTGTGTATTTGTAACGTATTTCCCCCTCCTAGGGGGATTGGAGATTGTAGTCTTTTTCTCTCGGTAATCTGTAAACACTCTTTCATGGTCTCCTAGTTTCCACTGTTGTGGATTAGAATTCTGAAGCCAGTCTGAAACTTTGGATTCTAAAAATTTTACCAGGCTATTCCTAGGTATGTGTTTTTAATCACTGATCTTCCCTGAGACTTCATTCTGCACACTGAAGTCTAGTTCAGGAAAATTTTTTCTATTTGTTTAGTTATAGCTTCTCCTCCATTTGTTTCTATTTCTTCTTCTGGAACTTGTATTAGCTATGTTAGGTGTCCTAAATCTATCCACCAAGTTTCTTAACTTTTTAAAAAAATATTTTTGTATTTTTGGCCCCGTGCTTTGAAATATTTCTTCTACCTGATCTTCCAGGCCAACAATTGATCATACTCATTCATTCCTTTATTCAATAATTACGTACCAGGTGCCTACTAGACAGCACTGGGAACTGACAAGAGATCAACAGTGTATACAAGACAAAAAGTTCCTGCTCTCATGGTGCTTCCAATCTAGTGGAGACGGTTTATTTTAAAAAGTGTGTGTGTATGAATTGAGAGTCAGGTGGTATGTAGCTGGGAAATCATATTTTTTGTTCCATAAAGTCTTTTTTTGTACTTCACTTGAACTTCCTTAAATGCTCATGTTATTTATTATTTTCATGTCTAAGTTACTGTCTCCTCCAGCAGTTCTATTTATCTGGCTGAGTATATTGTTTATTCTGGGTGATTTTTCTCTTTCTGGTTGCCTGGCTTCCCCAGGTGGGTTGTTTTTATTTGTCACCTCATAGGGGCTTAGGTTTAGTTGTTGGAGGACTGTAAGTGGTGGTAGTCTCAAGAAAACAGAAAGGCAAAGCAGTCTCTACCCGTGTGGACAGGCAGTGCAGCAGCAGGCAAGTCAAGAGCCCTCGTGAAGTCTGAGGGAGAAACCTCCTTGCTCTCAGGTCTCCTTATATGTTCTAGCCACAGGGATAGAGAGATCTCAGTCCCCTGGCTCTTTTCCTTTCTCCTTCCCTCTAGGAATTCATGGATCTCTACCAAGCCAAGCTCCTTCCTCGATCTGCCATTTTTATCCTAACCCTGAGCCTCTGCAGGCTTTTGTCCAGCACTTGAGGAACAAGTTTTGTGCCAGCTCTCACTGACAGAACTCTTCCAGAGCCCAAGGCCTGACTTGCACCCAACTGTTCATTATATCCAGGGGCCATTTCACTCAAGAGGCAGATACAGGCTGGAATGAGGAACAGAGGGATAGTGAAATATCCAAGTAACCACCTTCCCAGAACCTTCCCTGAAAAATAAGTCCTGTTTACAGACTAATCCTAAAAACATTCAAATCTAGGCAAATAAGTCAAAATTTTAAAGAATGTCTGTGAAGTCCAAACATCTGTGGACTGTATTGTTTTCAACTACTGCCCTAAGTGTTAAGTTGTTAAAAAAATAAGTCCAAGAAATAGGAAGATGTTAATGGAAGCTGGAGTTAAAGAATATTAGATTGATGAATCTCAAATTATGCTGTATAAAAGTAGTCAGGCCAAAGAGAGTACATCCTGTATAATTCCATTTATATACAATTCTAGAAAATATAAACTAATGTGCAGTGATAGAAAGCAGATGAGTGGTTGCCTGGGGACCAGGGAATTAGGTGAGTGGGTCATAAAGGGTAAAAGGAAACTTCTGAGAGTGATGAAAATGTCATTATCTTGATTATGATAATAATTTCATGAGTATTTACACAGCCAAAACTCATCAACAAACTATACACTTTTAAATATATGTAAGTTAATTTTATGTCACTTACACTTCAATAAAGAAATACTGATAGGAAAGAGTTGATATTCCTAAAGAACAACTGAAAATAAAGACCACCACCAACAGGTAAGAGATATGACAAGAAAGTTCACTGAACTTCTGAGTTTGAAATTTTCCATAATAAAAAATAAAAATATGTAATTTTCAAAAACATATTGAACCACTATCCCTCATCCTCATATAATTCACGATACAGTAGGAGATAAAAATAAAATTACAATGCTATTGCAAATTTAATGCATACTGCAAAGTATATTTGACTGCCGACAGATACCGATTAACAGAATAATCAAAGTTGGAGTAGATGATTAGGCAAGTCATCTGGCCGGAAATGAGTATGAGCCTGGTTTTAAAATGATGATATCGAATATGGGTATGTGTTAAATTTTTTTTATGGTAGGCAGGGAACAGAAAGCAGGAGAGAATAGAGTTGGGATGAGTGAAAATATATAAACAAAGGCAATGAGGTGGGGGAAAGATGGAGACAACTCTTTTTTTTTTTTTAAAGAGACAAGGTCTTGCTCTGTTACCTAGGCTGGAGTGCAATCATACTATGCAATCATAGCGCACTGCAACTTCAAATTCCTGGGCTCAAACAATCCTCCTGACTTAACCTCCCAAGTAGCTAGGACTGCAGGTGCACACCACCACATCTGGCTAATTTTGTAATTTTTTTGTAGAGATGGGGTCCCACTATCTTACCAGGTTGGTCTCAAACTCCTGGGCTCAAGCGATCCTCCTGTCTCACCTCCCAAAGTGCTGGGATTACAGGTGTGAGCCACCACACCTGGCCAGAGACAACTTTTGAGAAGGACTCTTACTACATAGGTTCACCACTTCTAATACAACCATCAGAATCTTTTGTCACAAAAGGTTATATGTTGCAGTGGAAAGAACACAGGAAATGAAATGAGGCTATCTAATTCACCATATGGGGGTTTAGAATAGATTAAAGTTATTTAAGTTATCTATACACCATATTCAATCTTTGCCATGTCTATGTTCTACCTATATTGATATTTTTCTCTAAACAAACTTTAGTGTTTTACCTAGCTTCATTGTTTTTTTCTTTTTTTGTGTGTTTTATTTATTTATTTATTTTTATTTCAGAATATTAAGGGGGTGGAAATGTTTTGGTTACATGAATTGCTTTTGTACAGTTTGAGTCAAAGTTATAAGTGTACCCATCACCCAGATAGTATGCATTGTACTCATTAGGTGTGATTTTACCCATCCCCTACTTTCCCACTCCCACCTGCTTGATTTCTGTAGAGTTTTACTTCCATATGTGCACATTAGTGCTGATCAATTCGTTCCAATTTAATGGTGAGTAAATGTGGTGTTTGTTTTTCCTAGCTTCATTCTAAGTAATAATATCCACAGATGAAATATTATAATTTTTCTAATATATTAAAATAAACACGTATTACATACCTTCAATGATACATATATTAAGTTACATTAAAATTCAATTATTTCACTTCCTCCATATGGCCATTTTTTCCACCACTAATCCTTAGTCTTTAAGTCTCTTATTTCTGTCTCACTGTTAAGTGTGCATCTTCCTAGAAATGTGAAGAGTGGAGGGCTACTAAAGGATTGTCAGATTAAATCAAGTTCACATTTCTCAATTTTTAGCACCATTTGAAAGAATATTCTACATTTGGAAATACTGTATAGACCAAATAAAAAAGCAATCCAACACATAAAAGGTAGAGAAAGAAGTTAACTTTCAATTTTGAGAAATCCATGAAGAGAAAAGAAATAGAGCGTAAGAGTTAGTAACTACTGAGAAAACAGAACAGCCTTGTTCAGAAAACATAAATAATTATGTGTACATTTAAAGTAGAGAGACATTATGGTATGGTTAAAAGAAAAAAGGCTTTAGAGCCACACAGAGCTTATTTTGAATTCCAAATCTGCCACTTAAATAATCTACCTAATTTCTTGGCACCTTACTTTTCTCATCTCTAAAATGGTGATAATAGTTACCTGTCATGGTTGTTGTGAGGATTAAAAAAGCCAATATTTATTAAGTGCCTGGTCTGAACACCGGCTCTGCTACTCACCATGCTCAACTATGGTAGCTAGTATTTTTATTAATATTGATGACATTTTCCAATAAATTGTTTCCTCTTTGAACCTGGCAAAACAAGAAATGCTAGATTCTTTATGTTTATCAGCTTATAATCAATTTCTTAACCTATGCCATGTCTAAATTAAGTCTGAAATTTGAAAATCTTTTGGATATTTTACAACATGCTAAAATTACACTTAATATATTTTTATATTCCTAAATGTTGCTTTGGCTATAGAATATAAAAACATTAAGCAATATGCATATATGCCTGTTTTGTAGATATTTTATCTTTATAGAATTAAATCAGTTCTAATCTGGTGTATCTCTTGGGGGACAAAAGTAGCAGATAGTACACAGAGAGATGGTGCACTAAGCTAGGAAAATTTAGGGAGTCAGCGATTCTAAAAAGCTGGTGATAACAGCATTGAAATAGGAAATGAAAGTGCTCAAGATTGTCAGAGTGTAATATGACAAAGAAGGGTCATGATCTAAACAAAGTTTTAAGATGTAAAAAACTGAAAGAATCAAATTCAAATTTGTACTCTTATATTAAGGTCTTAGATATAGTAAAAATCATGGTAAAAAGAATTGGGAAGATATTTCAGGGAGGTGTTATTCTTTCTGACAATCATGGAATACTGGGGAGGTGGGGAGGTGGGGAGGGGGGAAGAAAAACATGGCTCACTGAGCCAAGTTTAGGGATAAACTTTCGACCCTGAGATTTTAAAACACGCAGATCTAAATTTCTGTTAGTTGGATTTGGTCAAAATCTCACATGAATAGTTAAAAGGACAAGAAAATAAAAGGCTTTAAATCTTCACTATAGTAAAGATTTTTATCAACAGAGAAGCTCTTTAGTTGTCTATTTCAACCTATTTTAATGTTAATGAATAAAAAAAGGTGGCCAAATCACTTTCTTTAGAATATAAGCTTTCATGGGTAACAACCAGAAATAATATTTAGTTAAAATCTAATATCCTGTGGGTTCTCAATAAAATTTAAACTCCATTTAACAGAAATCTGTCTCATAATCTGCTCTCATACTGTTTGTGTTACTTGTGAGTTAATGTTTGGAGATGCTGTTCAACACCAATACAGGTTCCTCCCTTTTTTGCTATAGGTCCATTTCTAAAAATTTCCTTAGAAACCTATTTTAAAGGGAGGGGAAATCTTCCAGTCTGCTAACTGTGTCTAGTGAAAGCAAGTCTAACTAACAGTTTAAATCTGCAAAATCCATAGACACTATAAGAAGATTTGAAGAGCAGGGAGAAAATTTGGAACAATATTTCACAAAAATACTTACACAAACATAATAAATATTTAAATAAATCAGTGAATGTAGCATTCATACCTGATTAAGTAAATGCAATAAACAGTAAAACTCTATTATACTGGTCCTATTAAAAAAATCAGTTTTGATAATGCTTGCATCAAATTCTGTGGCTTATATACATTAAGAAAGTAACTTTCTCTTATTAATTAAAAGCTAGGAGTTGGCATCATGGTGTGGTGGAAGCAAATAGAATTTAGAAGTTTGCACATCTTTGCAATTGTGAATTGTGCTGCTATAAACATTCGAGTGCAGATGTCTTTATTACAGAATGTCTTTTTTTCCTTTGGGTAAATACCCAGTCGTGGGATTGCTGGATCAAATGGTAGTTCTACTTTTAGTTCTTTGCGGTATCTCCGTATTACTTTCCATGGGTGCAGCGTGCACAGTTTGGGGGATGTCCACGATTGTAGCTCTGACTTGGGCAGTGCATAGGCAATATATACAACCAAAGTGTTGTACCCCCATAATATTCTGAAATTTAAAAATTAATTAATTAAAAACAAAAAAAGAATTTAGAAGTTTGAACACTGGCTCTGCTACTCACCATGTGGCCTGAGGCAAGTCACTTACTGTCACCTCCGCTTATCTCTAAAAAGGCAATAAGCCCCCACAGAGTGCGAGAGAAGAGGAAATTGATAACACTTCAGTAAACGCCTCTCTCATTTTATTATCTCTTTACCACAAGCTCAATGTGCTAACTGTCCTAAACTTTTGTTTCCTATAAGCCCTACACCCTCTTCTCATTCCTTTATATTGTTCCTATTGCTTATAATCTCCTTCTCTAGACCTCCCTCCAGGAATTGTGTCCTCTCCTCTGAGATACCTATCCAGGGTCCCCTTCAGGCAATATTATTATTCTTTCCACCATCTGTTATCCAAATCTGTTTCTTTTTCTTATTAAACCACTAATCACAATGTAATAAATAAAAGGTAGTTCTTATTGAGTGCTGTGTCACACATGTATTAAGTGCTTTATGTACAATACATTATTCCATGTAACCTCACAACTCTATAAAGTAGATACTGTTATTCCCTTTATCAATAAGGAAAGTGAGGCTTAAAGAAGTTAAACAGCTTGTGGAAAGTCACTCAAGTAATAATTATTACAAATTATCACTACTACTAATTAGTAACAATTAGTAGTACTGGGCTTTAAAGCCAGGTCCCTGGCTCCAAAGCCATTCTGCTACCTTTAATGGGGAACTTACACTTCTCATACCTTTGTAGCCTTAGGTAAAAAGTACAAACCCTGGCATGATAGTTGTACTGAACATGTGTTTGGTGAATAAAAAAGGCAGACAGTATGTCTATTCACTGAATTGGTTATTATGTGCCAGACATTTGCCTTAGGACCTGGAAATACAAAAATGATCTGACAAGGTCTCTGTCCTCAAGGAGCTTATAATCAGCCTACTGGGGAAGAGAGACAAGTAAATAGATGATTACAATACAGTGTGTAGTTAAGTGCTATTTCTGTGGACAGGCTGCTGAGAAAACGGAATGTCGAGGAAGAAAACAGTCAAGAAGGATGGTAGGAAAATCTGAGTTTCTGCTTTTCCCTTCAAAACTAAAATTAAACAGGGTTCTACTATACAGGCATACCTAGCTTTATTGCACTTTGCAGACACTGTGTTTTTAACGAATTGAAGGTTTGTGGCAACCCTATGTCAAGCAAGTCTTATGAGTCTTATTTTCCCAACACCATGTGCTCACTTCGTGTCTCTGTGTCACATTTTGGTAATTCTTGCAATATTTCTAACTTTTTCATTATTACTATATCTGTTATGATGATCTGTGATCAGTGATCTTTGATGTTACTATTGTAATTGTTTTGGGGTGCCAAGAACTGTGCCCATATAAGACAGTGAACTTAATCCACAATGTATGTGTTTTGACTGCTCCACCAACCAGCTGTTCCCCTCATCTCTCTTTCCCTCTCCTCAGGCTTCCCTATTCCCTGAGACACAAAAATATTGAAATTAGGTCAATTAAAAACCCTACAATAGCCTCTAAGTGTTTAAGTGAAAGGAAGAGTTGCACATCTCTCACTTTAAATCAAAAGCTAGGAATGGTTAAGCTTAGCAAGGGAGGCTGAAAGCTAGGCCTCTTGCACCAAACAGCCATGTTGTGAATGCAAAGTAAAAGTTCTTGAAGGAAATGAAAATTGCTATTCTAGTGATGAACACACAAATGTTAAGAAAACGAAACCACCTTATTGCCCATATGGAGAAAGTTTTAGAAGTCTGGGCAGAAGATCACACCAGCCACAACATTCCCTTAAACCAAAGCCTAATCCAGAGCAAGGCCCTAACTCTCTTCAATTCTTCTTCTTCTTTTTTTTTTTTGAGACAGGGTCTCACTCTGTTGCCCAGGCTGGAATGTAGTGGCCTGATCTCACTTCAGTATAACCTCAAACTCCTGGGCTCAAGCCATCTTCCTGCCTTGGCCTCCTAAGTAGCTGGGACCACAGGCACACACAACCACGCCTGGCTAATTTAAAAATTTTTTTTGTAGAGACGAGGTCTGGAACTCTTGGCCTCAAATGATCCTCCCACCTCCGCCTCCCAAAGTGCTAGGATTACAGACATGAGCCTCTCTTCAATTCTGTGAAGGCTGAGAGAGGCGAGGAAGCTGGAGAAAAAAAGTCTGAAGTTAGCAGAGATTGGTTCATGCGGTTTAAGGAAAGAAGACATCTTAACATAAACTGCAAAGTGAAGCAGCAAGTGCTAATGTAGAAGCTGCTGCAAGTTATCTAGAAGATCTAGGTAAGATAATTGTTTAACCACATTAAACAACAGATTTTCAATGTAGATGACACAGCCTTTTAACAGAAGGAGATGCCATCTAAGACTTTCATAGCTAAAGAGGAGAAGTCAATGCCTGGCTTCAAAGCTTCAAAGGACAGGCTGACTCTCTTGTTAGGGGCTAATGCAGCTGGTGACTTGAAGTTGAAGCCAATGCTCATTTACCATTCCAAAAATTGTAGGGCCCTCAAGAGTTATGTGAGCTGGGCATGTCTGTAGCCCCAGCTACTCATGAACCCAGGAATTTGAGGCCAGTCTGGGCAATATAGCAAGACCCCCATCTCTAAAAATATAGCAAAAATTTAAAAAATAAAGTATTTTTAATTAAAGTGTGTACATTGGGTTTTTTGACATAATGCTATTACACATTTAATAGACTACAGTATAGTACAAACAAAACTTTTATATGCACTGGGAAATGAAAAAATTCTTGTGACTCACTTTATTGCAATATTTGCTTTATTGCAGTGGTCTGGAACTGAGCCCACAATATCTTTGAGGTATGTCTGTATTTAATTTTTAAATTACTTTAGATTATCTCTATATTCGTATTTCTATTTTATCTCAAATTACTCATTTGTCTAGTTCAAATAAATCTCATCTTTTAAAAACATATTTTAAAGGATGACCTGCTTTCTAAATATGTTCAATTTATATGACACTACATATTCTCTCTCCACACAAATATAGAAGGAAAAACAATGAGAAAGGCTGCTGGTTACATAACTGGCCAGTGTTACAAGTGCTTGCAACTAAACCACAATCAATTTAGGATTTTTTTTTAACTCAGGAGAACAAGGGGCTAAAACTTACTGCATTTCAAGCAACTGCTCCAAAAAAAATCATCTACCCTCAAGAACACTTTATTCCTAGGTTTAAAAAGAAATCAAACAACTTTTAGATTTTTCCCATATACATTCCCCTTCTTCCTTCCCTCTAATTTAACACATAATAAAGATAAATAATAATAAAGGTAAGTGCAATTTAGATAATATATTACCAGCAGTTGTTCATTTGCCAAGCAATAGTTTATTCAAGTGGATACTTTCTGGGCTGTTATGGAAAACGCCAAAATAAAAAACCTTATTAAATTCAAGTTAGATTATATCTGTCACATCTTCCTTGTTAAAAGCAATTACTATGGAAGAAAATAAATTAAGCCTAATAATGTCACTCATTACAAAGTTGGGTACTATCAAAATTCTTACGGCTTTTACAGGTGGTTGCTAATGATTTTAACACTCTGTTCTAATCGGTAGAAAGCAAATTTCCCCAAACATAATGGGGCTAGTAAAGATAAAATAATAGAATAGAGGTGGTAGAGAAAGGAAATAAAAAAAAAATGAGAAGTAGAATGAGGTACAGATGGACTTCATTTGTTTGCATTTTGTGAAATTAAGGAAGACAATAGCAAAGACAAAAGCCTAAAGTGATTAAAATGCAAGGGTGGCAAACATAAGCAATTTAAGAAAGTGCAGCTTCAGATTTACAAAAGCCTGAGAGAGAACCTAACTCCTATGAGCTGAAGTTGTAGAGACTCAGGTTCAAGTTCAAAATAGGTTAAACTTGCTTTCAACTTCTACTTACCCTGAATATTTAGCAAAATGAAAATAACCTCCAGGACAAAGAGTTTACATAAAACCTTCTTTCTGATCTTCCCCTAATAAATTCTCTCACTAAAAGAAAAATAAACAAACAAAAGCGGCGTTTTTCTCTATAGTCTCTATCTTCAAACAAGTTAAAGATTCTTAAAAATTCTTGAACGGTTTAAGAAAAAGAGATAATCAACAGCTGTTTACAGCAAGAAATCGCAACGTTTTACATGTTATAGGGAAAAGTTAGACTCATGGAATCACAGGATTAAAAGGAATTTTGAGAGCTTATTCCCTTAGCCTTAATTCACATACTAGAGAAGTTGCTGACAATTTACAGACTTAAAAAATAAGGGGCTTCAAACTACGACTATATTTAATACCATAATATTAACTAAGATTTTAATTGCATGTTTTAAAATTCAAAACCACAATTCCCCTAGCAAGTGTAACTGTTACCATTTAAAGAAAATAATAGGGATAATCATATTCATCAAATAATTTTATTAAAGCTGATGCTATACTAGTCACCATAATGACCATCTATTGTACTTTTGTGCTGTCATTAAAGAATTCTTAGACCATTCACCACTGAATTACTGTTTAGCTGGTAAACTGAGGCAAAATACTGAGTATCTTGAGAAGTCACAAATACAAAGTCCATGGTACAAAACTACTGAACTATGCTCCCTCCTTATATAATATTACATAAACTGCTAACTTTAAATGTCATCCACTAGTTGAGTTTAGAGTCTTTTCCAGATGTAATCTAAACTGTGAGAAAAAAGTGAATTCTAAATTCCACATAAATTGACTTTTACTGTGCCTTTCTTTTTGCTTGAAAACTCTTTTCATACATTGCCACCGATTCAATTTCACCTGCTGATAAGGAACACAGAACTCATTGTGGGGAAAAATCAGTGTGTGAAAAAAGTAAGAGAAGTTATCAGATATACAGGGGAATGAAACACTTGATTGAAAAACACCTCAACCACAACACTTTTCTCTATCCATAAGAAGTCATTTTGAATTTTGATAATTTAATTACCATTTCTCTCACGAAAAACTTTATAGGTTCTAAAAGCTCCCAAACTGAGCACTTACCTGGTTCATTTGAATCCTGAATCCGGGCTTTTATTTCTGCTAAACTAGGCTCTTGGGAGGCGGAAGCTGCTGCCCCCTCCTCCGGGTCCTCTACCTTAGTCACAGTAAAGTGTGGCATTGTTATAGTTAGAAATACCTTGCTCTTTCTGTATTTAAAATTCCTTTCAATCTGCTTTCCCTGCCTGCCTCTTCCTAGCTGTCCTCCTTTCAGACTCTGATCACTACCTACAGAAGACCGAGCCTGGGAATCCGGGAAGTACTTTAAGCTCACGTGACCTACAGCTCCGAGGGAGTGGGGTGCTTGAAGACACGCCTTCCACAGTGTTTACCATTCACTTAAAAGGATTAAGCACTCCACCCTTGCTTATTGTTACTAACCTGAAGAACCCTAAGAACCGTTTAGGCTGCTTTCCCAGAGCTGCCACAAGTTGGAGACTGGGCAGAATTCCCAGTGAACTGCAGCCCACTGTGTGCGCCCCCATTTGCTTACTTCACTGAAGTTACTGCCATCCCTATGTGCATGTCATGATCTCAGCCTCTGCCCTCCTATTTCACACAGGCAAGATTAGGAACAGTTCATTTTACCAACTGTCCTCTTTAAAGAACGACTGGTTCTACCTCAACTTAGAAAATGAAAGATACACTATTTCTAAGCTTCTGTTGTTGCTTTATTTCAAAGCATATGAAAAAAATCATACAAATCAGTAAAAGATTTTTCTCATCTGTCAGCTGGGAATATTCAACAAATATTTAATGAACACCTACATATTTTATACAAGGCATAGTTTTAGACACTATAGTGTACACAAAGACATCTAAGAAGAGAAATTAATTTTCCCAAAAGTTTAAGTTCATGTAAAAGAACAAAATATTTTTAAAGGAAAGACTTCAGAATATTATGTATTGTACAGAGAGGTTAAATGTCTTGTTTCCAAGGAAGAAAATCCATCCTGGAGAACACTGAGGGGATTAAAAAAAAAAAAAGGAAAAAATCCAAGGAAATCCTTCTGATTAAGAAGTGTGTAGTTCCTTTAGCATACGCTTAAAATAACATACTTTATTCTTGGTATAGTTTATTAACTGCTAATATCAAGTTCTCAGTTCATGACTTTAACTATAGAGTATAAGGCCCTACCTCTGCACTTAGCAAAGGGGTTCAATAAATTGAGCCCTGTGTTAATTTCCATCTTGATGATGTAATATAAAGCCTTTCTTGTTAGGAATGCCTTCCACCTGACAAGCAAGATTGTGTTAAATTTAACAGAAGGAATGATGGTTTATAATCCTCATTGATTCAAATATATACACCATTTCTAAAAGAGAAGGATATCAATACTTGTTATAGACCTACTTTGTGCTCTGCATTGCACTAGAAACTTTACATCATGATCTCCTTTAATCATTACAGAAAGAGACAGAAAATTGAAGACAAAGTTATAGTACAGAAAAAGCTGGGGGAAAACTGGTAAAGCTGAGGTGTGTTGAGTGATGTGCATGGGGAGTGATTAGATAAAGAAGATGGGATATAAGAAATAGCTATTTAAAGTACAATACACTCTCAAAATGAGGTACCACTACACACTCACCAAGATGGCTAAAATCAATACCACTGACAACACCAAATTTGGCAGGAATGTGAAACAAAAAGAACTTTCATACACTGTTGTTGGTGTAAATTAGTACTACTATTGTGGAAAAGGATCTGGCATTTTCCCCTATAATCCAGCAATTCCACTCCTAGGTATTTATCCCTAAAAATGAAAATATATTCCTATAAAAGGACTTGTACAAAAATGTTCATAGCAGTTTATTCATAACATCCCCAAACTGGAAACACCGCAGGTGTACATCCACAAGAGAATGAATAAACAAAGTGTGATATAGTCATACAAAGGATTACTATTCAGCAATAAAAAAGAATGAACTACTGATATGTTCAATAAAATGGACGAATCTCAAGAACATTATGCTAGGTTAAAGACCCTTTAAACAAAAGAGTATATAATATGTGAATCCACTGTTATAAGGCTTTAGAACAGGCAAAACTTATCTATGGTGCAAAAAAATCAGGACAATGGTTGCCTCTTGGGGTATAGAGGTGGAGATTAACTGGGACTGAGCATGAGAGTTTCCTGGAGTGACGGTAATATTCTACATCTTGATAGAATCCTAAAGGGTTCCACAGGTACATACATTTGTCAAAACTCAGACAAAGTTCACATAAAATTTGTGCATTTCATTATATGAAAAGTTTACCTCAAAAGGAGAAAAGCTGCAAACAAATACTGAATACTAATTAAAAATGTGCATTTTGAAGTATTTGGAAGAAGTGAACTGATGTCTGCAATTTACCTTAAAATGCATATAATAGGATAGATGGAAGATACGTAAAAAAACAAGTATAATAAAATGTTGATGATAGAATGTGGGTGGTGGGTGTACAGGTGTTCACTATAAAAGTCTTTCAACTTTCTGTATGTTTGAAAATTTTCATAATAAAATGTTCAAAAAATACAGTGAACTGACACCATTATGAAAATGAATAGGCAAGTCAGAGACTGGAAGAAAATATTCACAAAACACATACCTGACCAAGGACTTGTATCTAGAATATATACAAATCCCCTACAATTCAATAATAAAATGACAAACAACTCAATATAAAATAGGCAAACGACTGAAACAGACAATTGACAAAGGAAGATATACAATAGCTAAAAGAACTTGAAAAAGTGCTCAACATCATTGGTCATTAGGGAAATGCAAATTAAAATAACAATTTAAAAGACTGTTGGCAAAGATGTAGAGCAAATGTTGGTATGAGTATAAAATGTCATGATCACTTTGGAAAAAGTTCTGGCTGTTTTTTATAACCTAAAACATATACCTAACCTATGACCCAGCAATTTCTCTTCTAGGTATTTTTACCCAAGAGAAATAAAAGCATAAGTTCACAAAAAATTCAAACAAATATGTTCATAACAGCTCAAACAGGAAACAACCCAGGTATCCATCAATAGGATAAACAATCTGTGGTACATTCATACAACAAATTATTATTCAACAATGAATAGGAATGAACTACTGGTACATTCAACATGGATTAATCTCAAAAACATTGTGCATTAGATATTATATATAACACATTAATTATATGAATACTGAAGTGTTTAGGGGTGAAGCATACTGATGTCTGCAACTTACTTTGAAATGATTCAAAAATAGATGGATTAATAGAGGAATAAATATGGGATAAAAATATCGCAAAATGTTAATTTTAGCATCTAGGGGATAAGGATATAGCTGTTCACTATATAATTCTTTCAAATTTTCTGCATGTTTGAAAATTTTCATAATAAAATGTTGGAAAAATACAATGAATTGAATTTCACTGAAACCTAACAGATCTTTGGATCTGAGTATAAAGCAAATCACTTAAGGGTCAAATTCCGTTTCACATAAAATTTAGGGAGGTGCATAAATGTTTTCCTTGTACTTTGATTTTAGAGTCTTGAATGTTGTTTGAAATGAGAGTCATCATACAGGTATACAATATTTACATTTTTATACTTTAAAAAAATTATGGTATCTTATTTATTTATTTTTTTGTCTTTCTTTTTTTAAATTTATGGTATTTTAAAGTAGTAAGATATACGGGCCAGGCAAGGACAAAAGGGGCATTTATAATAGCATTACTCCCACAGTGCTCTATACAACAGGCCAAATATCATATTTATGTTACTAATTAGTTTCAATAAAACACTTTATTTGTGAGTATATTATGTCTGCTAGAAAAAAAGTTAGCATGCCGGGCGAGGTGGCTCATGTCTGTAATCCAAGCACTTTGGGAGGCCGAGGCAGGAGGATTGCTTGAGGCCAGGAGTTTGAGACCAGCCTGAGCAAGAGCAGATCCTGTCCCTTCAAAAAAATTGAAAAATTAGCTGGGCGTGGTGGTACACACCTGTAGTCCCAGCTACTCAGGAGGCTGAGGCAGGAGGATCGCTTGACCCCAGCAGTCTGAGGTTGCAGTGAGCTATGATGACACCACTACACACTAGCCTGGGTGACAGAGCGAAACCCTGTCTCAAAATAAAATAAAATATCTGAATTATATAACTTCTAAACAAGTATAAAACTTCCAAAAATTTTTAATTTATCTTCATGTACGTAGAGAGGGAAGAGGTCATATGTATTAGAGTAGTGTTTCTTAAGAAAAATATCAGACTTGCATGAAGGACTTTAACCCATTCCCCACTCCTATTCAGATACATTTCAGAGGGCCATTGGTAGGGAAACATCAACCCACACCCACACCCCCCCTTGAGTGTGGTTATCTTTCAGAAGGTTAGGCAAACATACAAAAGGCGGTGAACTATTCTTTCAGAACAGTGTTTTGCAAATTTTCTCTGGTAAAGGACTCTTTTTCTTTAAATTTCCAATTCATTGTGGGCTAATTATACAATGGTCCCCAACCTTTTTGGCACTAGGGACCGTTTTCATGGAAGACAATTTTTCCACGGGTGGGGGTGGGGTGGGGTGGGGACGGTTTCAGGATGATTCAAACGCATTACATTTATTGTGCACTTTATTTCTATTACTATTACATTGTAAGATAAAATGAAATAATTATACAACTCACCATACGTTGGGGACCCCGGGCTAATAAGTTCATAAAAAAATAATGAATTACTGGAAAAATGAAGTAAAGATAGACCAAATGTAAATCCTGATTTTTTG
The DNA here is from genome assembly GCA_023783475.1 of Daubentonia madagascariensis. Lineage (NCBI taxonomy): Eukaryota > Metazoa > Chordata > Mammalia > Primates > Daubentoniidae > Daubentonia > Daubentonia madagascariensis. The sequence continues at coordinate 293,909 of JAKFHU010001436.1, read as the reverse complement.
TGATTAGAGTCAACAGACATAAAGTTGCTCTATCAAACTGCTATGTAAGTTTCTAAAAACGCAATTTCTTCTTTTTTTTTTTTTTTTTTTTAAAGAGATGGGGTCTCACTCTAGCCCAGGCTGGAGTACAGTGGCACAATCATAACTCACTGCAGCCTCAAACTCCTGGGCTCAAGCAACCCTCCTGCCTCAGTCTCCTGAGTAGCTGGGGCTACGGGTGAGTGCCACCATGCCTGGCTAATTTCTCCTATTTTTTTTTTTAGAGATAGAGTCTCACTATGTTGCCCAGGCTGTTCTGGAACCCCCAGCCTCAAGCAATCCTCCCGCCTTAGCCTCTTGAGTTGCTAGGGTTACAGGCGTGAGCCCCTGTGCCCAGCTCTCAACTTCTGAACTTATCTCCTCACAGACAGGTAATAAACAGCTCATAGCTAGCATTATCTGCATACTACACTCTGAACAGTTCTGTGTTAGAGAATATTGTAAACATCTTACAAGAAGAGAGCAAGCAATTCACTACTTAAATTTAGAGTTACTGCTATAGCTGGAGCCTGAAAGGTAAACTCTCATTCTCAAATGGAAGATATATTAACATATACATTTATCATATTCAGCAAACCCTTTTATCCCTCTGCTACTGAGACAGTAAAATGTTAGTTAAAAATATCAAAATGATCACAAATTCTAAATTTTGCCTTACTATGTAGACAATTATATTAAGAAGTAAATGAATGAATCAATTACTTTGGTAAAGACCAGTTATCCTGGGGATGGTAAGGACTTACTACTTAAAACTTCTAAATCTCAAAATTACAAGAAATAGAATCTCAAAATTACATGAAATTGTCTGTGAAAATGGATTTTTATGAAATGGTATCAGTGGTGAATATATCATGAACTTTGGGACTAAAAACTGAAAGATAATAAATACGTAAAAGACATTATTTCCTGATGGATTCACAGTATTATAGAATAAGGAAGGCAAAGAGGTTTCCAAGCATCAGGAAAGTCTCATGCTTTATTGAGGCTGAAAAAAATCATTTATTTACTCAATAATATTTGAGTGCCCACTATGTGCCAGGAAATAGGAATGAAATGGAGAGCAAGAAACTGTTCCTGCCCTCAAGGGACCTCACAGTTTTGTTATCTAATTAACTGTAGAATCAGAGGCAATATAAAGCTAGGACTATAAGTATAATTCACTACAAGCAAAGAAAGAACCTTAAGAACACAATAATCTACCACCTTGACCAGCTACTTTTTCAGGGACATAAAGTTGTGAATCTTCATTAGTGAAGAGAATGTAGCAGAACAGTTGACAGCTAATGTGATAGCTACTTCAGCCATTTTGGCTGCTGACTCAAATATTAATACTTAAGGAGGGTGCTCACTTCGGCAGCACATATACTAAAATTGGAACAATACAGAGAAGATTAGCATGGCCCCTGTGCAAGGATGACTGCAAATTCGTGAAGCATTCCATATTTTTAAAAATAAAATTAAAAAAAACAAAAAATAAAAAAAATACTTAAGGAGGTATTATCAAATGCCTCTTTAATACCCAGAGTCCTCAGCTTCCACTTCTACCTCTTTTCACCATATCGCAACTCTTCATACAAGGCTGCCATCTCTTTCATTAGTCTAATGTCATTATAGCCTAGGTAGGCTAGGACCCCAGAATCACCAACCAAAGAGGTAGCACTGGCTGCTATGAGCATGGACTATTCAGTAACTCACTCAGGATTTCATTTCTGATGTATGCCGTTTCATTCTTTATTATGAAATACTTACTAGATTAAAAATGGGCTTCTAGTCAGCATAAAAACAGTGTATAAAAAAACCCTAATATTAAACAACATATTGTCAATGCTAAACATATTTCTAAAAATGTAAGAAAAGGAAAATGAAAACACAATCCAAGACAAAATTTCCTTGTTAATTTAATTTTCACCTCAGAGAACAAGTGTTTTTATAAGTCACTGCTTGCTTCCTCCCCTGAAACAAAACTCCATTTTAAAGTAGATCTACTGAGATTTGGATCAAAATATGAGTCTTCATTAACTTTAGGACAGATGGACTAATGTAGCTAAATCAGTAACTGTTAATGTGACTCAACACTACCATACTGCCCTAGGCATTTGAACATAATTTGTGTAAAAGACAATGAAATACACATCATTATGCCAGGTTTTCTTTTAGAAACACAGAATCTAAATTACTGAGAAATCATGTTATTTTATTACCTTTCTTTTAAACCATTTCCTCTCATGCTCCCAATGCCAGCCAAAATAATTGCAACAATGTCCACAGAACATACAACTGCATTTCTTTTATGCTTTCTCTACTTTGCTATACAACTGTAGCTTAATAAATGTTTCAATAGGGCAAACCTCTGTTAGTATACCAGAGAAAGTGCAGTGTAATGACAAAAATACCGGTCTTAGAATCACACACACCTGGGTTCAAATCACTATTCTTCAATTTATTACTGGTATGACCTTGATCAGGTTACTTAACCTTATCAGCCTCAGTCTTTTCCCAGATAAGAAAAATTTCATGTTAGCACAGAAGAAAATGACTTTTTTTTAAATTAAAAAATATCAAAATGGATAACTGTTCAGGAGAGGAAAGACCCTCATCTAGTAGTTGGGGAAGAATATTTTTCTACTTCCTATCAATTCTTAAAATTTTATTTGAAATGTGCATGGCTAAACTAGAAAAAAATAAATCAACAGAGCATAATCTTTGGCATGCATGTTAGGATATAAATTAGCCAGTTGCGAAAATAAGTATTATTTCTGGCTGTAAAAAAAAAAAACTTTAACTGTGATAAGTGAAAATGCTCTCAAAATAAAATAAAGGTACATTTTGGTTGGATTCAATTTCTCATAGCTCCTCAAAGTGAAAATGTACATGTATACAAAAGAGTTTTTAACTTCACATGTACCCTATAAATATATACAACTATTATGTACCCATAATAAAAAATTTTAAGAAGAAAAAGTTTTTAACTTATTACTGCTTTTTTTTTTTTGAACTAGCAATATGAAAAATAAATAGCTTTACCCCAAAGTAAAAACAGACCTGTCTGGTAAAAGGGGGGAAATTCAAGTACCACTTTGCCAAAAACTACAGTTATTTACTAAATGGTTATGACTGTAACAGATGAATGTTATCAACTGAATTTTTTGCATGGATTTCTCAAGGCCACTAGAAATGTAACAAGGATTAGCAATGCAGTAATAAAAGGGCAAACCAAAAGCTGCCACTGGTTAATTTAGCTAGGAATCTGGAGACTGAAACCAAGCTCTGAGTTGAGCTAACAGGAAATTAAAAAAAAAAAAAAAGACTAAAATTAGATTAAGACCTAAACATATTTGTCATTTCCTAATAATATGGCTTTTGTTTTTTATTTCTGCATTTTTCAACTACAAAAACTGCAATTTTGGCTGGGCGAGGTGGCTCAGGCCTGTAATCCCAGTACTTTGGGAGGCCAAGGTGGATCGCTTGAGGCCAGGAGTTTGAGACCTGCCTAGGCAACATAGTGAGACCCTGTCTCTACAAAAAATAAAAAAATTAGCCAGGCATGGTGGCATGTACCTGTAGTCCTACCTACTTGGGAGGATGAGGTGGGAGGATTGCTTGAGCTCAGGAGTTCAAGGCTGTAGTGAGCTACAGCCCACTAGTGCACTTTCAAGCCTGGGTGACACGGCAAGACCCTGTCTCTAAAAAACAAACAAGCAAAAACTCTGCAATTTTAAGAAAAAACTTCAGCCATTTTTTTCAGTTAAGACATCCAAAAGTAACTTCAAACTTTCAGGTTTTGCATAGCTGCTCAGATTGATTTGTTTACATTATTGAATTGATCCTGAAATCTTAACTGTAAGTTTCACCAATGATTTGACAGTAACTTAAAAATTCTTCAAAAGTAAAATGCACCTGAATATCAGAAATGTTAAAACAGGCAAATATACACACCTTAGATGCCTATTAAGCATCTATTGCACTTCTGCAGTTAAGGCAAAGTGCTCTGTGTGTGTGAATGTATTTGTTGTATATTCTGCAATTTTGTGCTTGTACCTTCAAATGTAACTGCTGAGATTCTATGAAATATACCAAAGCACTAATCGCGGGGTTTTAATAGGGAATATCTTGTTTTTCCAATCACTTGTAAAACTTACAAAACTTTATTAAAATAATGCATAGTTTTAACATTCACAAAATAAATGCTTTCATAATTCCCACCATATAGCTATCCAAACTTTCATACCTACTGTTAAGAATCACACATCACCAAAAACTTAATATAATTTGCATTATTCTGAATCAACAAACCCACCAAGTGCAGTTGTGCAGATTATGCACGCAGGCATCAGGCCAAAAGGGAAGGGGAGGGGGGCTGAAATCCAGCTTGCCCTTCTCCAGTGAAGCTGTGAACTTAGAACCATAATGGCTCAGGGCACCTACTGTCCTCATAGGTCATTATAAGTTGCCTATCTGCATCAGAAACATTCCCCTTATTCTAACAGCCTTAAGATGGGAAAGCATGGCTTTCATAAGGTTCCCAGGTTTCCAAGAGTCCCTGCCTTCCTTTTGTTTCCTTCCATTCCAGTAAAGGTAGTATCAAAATCTATGAGAAATCTGGAATCAAGAAACATGCTACTCAGAGGAAAAAAAATTGGGTCATGGTGGAAAGACTTAGTAAGGACGTAAGAAGAGACCATCAAAGACAAGAAGTTGAGGCAATCACTGTATCAATCACTGATAATTACGTATTTATTTTTATTTTTTTAAGACAGGGTCTTGCTTTGTGGCCTAGGCTAGAGTGCAGTAGCGAGATCACAGCTCACCACAGCCTAGAATTCCTGGGCTCAAACGATCCTCCTGGCTCAGCCTCCCCCAAGTAGCAAGAACTACAGGCATGGGCCATCATGCCTGCCTAATTTAAAAAAAAATTTTTTTTTTTTTTTTTTTTTTGCAGAGATGGGGTCTCACTATGTAGCCCGGGCTGGTCTCAAACTCCTGGGCTCAAGCAATCCTCCTGCCTTGGCCTCCCAAAGAGCTGAGATTACAGGCGTGTGCCACCATGTCTGGCCCAATATGTATCTTTACAGATAAGGGCTTTACATTACCACAATGTCATAAATATATCTAAGCAAATTAATATTAATTCCTTAATATTGTTTAATACCATGCACATGTTCAAATTTCTCCCAATTATCTCAAAAGTCTTTTTACAGTTAATTTGTTCACGTCAGGATCCAAACCAAGTTCACCCATTGCATTTGATTGATATGCCTCTTTTTATCTGTAACAGCTTTCCCCCTCTTCCCATCAATCCTCCTCCACCCCATGCTGAAGAATCTAGTTATTCAGTAAAATTTCTCATACTCTGGATTTTGATGATTGCTTCCTAAGGGGAAAAGTCACATATTATAAAGTTTAATCTGGCTATGGAGTATGGAGCAGAGGAGAAAAACAGCTGTTGTCTATAACCAAAATGTTTTGGATAAGTAACACTGAAAAGCCTTTTTTGTTAAATCTATCACAAAATGCAATTAGGCAGGCTAAGAAGGTACAAAATAAATGTATTTTAATAAAACTCTCCATCTTACTTCCTTATACAATGTTATAGCTCACTATTAGAATGCCAAAGTAAAACATGGATAGTATTCAAGAATCATATAATACAGAAGGTATATTTAAGAGAATGGTAATAGTCACCTATTATTGACAATACAATATAATTCACTTATTTTGGTTTGAGACAAAAAGCTAGAAGTTTCTTTAAAAGTACTAAAAAAGTGCCAGGTGCAGTGGCTCATACCTGTAATGCTACACTTTGAGAAGCTGAAGCAGGAGGGTCGCTTGAGGCCAAGAGTTCAAGACCAGCCTGGACAACATAGCAACCCTGTCTCTATCAAAAACTTAAAAATTAGCTGGGTGTGGCGGCACATGCCTGTAGTCCCAGCTACTCAGGAGGCCAAGCGAGGAGGATTGCTTAAGCCCAGGATTTGGAGGTTGCAGTGAGCTATGATCACACCACTGCACTCTAGCCCAGGCAACAGAGCAAGACCCTATCTCAAAAAAATAATAAATAAATAAAAAGTATTTTTAAAATGCTTGGTATTTGGAAATGTTCTTAAGAAAAATAAAATTCACAGCTTTCCAAGTTTCTTAAACATTATCCTGCTTTAATTCTAGCAAGAGCGACTGGATGAGACCTACTGATAACACACTATAGAACTGGTAGATCAGCCAAGTAGGGTAAACTTCCATGAGTAATGCAGTGGCTCCAAGTGTACATAAATATTCTGTAAGACCTACTGACATTAATGGAAAAGGCTGCTAAGCCTTAACCACTTGGTGAACCTCTTTTCACCCTTCGAAGTCCAGCTCAGGTGGGAAACTTTTTCCCATGCATGTAGCATTAATCACGCTTCCTTTTGAGCTGTGGTCCTCAATGGTGGTTTCATATTTGGATCAGCTGAAGAGTTTTTTAAAAAAACACTGATGCAATTAAATCATAATCTCTGAGGATGGGGCCAGGGTAGAGGCATTTTTTAAAAAGTTCTCTAGATCATTACAATATGAAGCCAGATGAAGCAGCACTGCTCTAGTACACACCTTTAATATGCCTTTATCACAGTATATTTTTAATTTCTATCCCTTTTAAGTCTAGAAGATCGTCAACTCAATATATACTTATTGAGTAAAAATTATGTGGGACATCACACATTATACTAGATGTACATAACTTTGTGTTCCTGTCCTCAAGAAACTTAACAGTCTACTTGAGAAAGATAATGTGTAAATAAAAACAAAATAAAGTGATACAGGTACTATTGTAATAGTTTGGATAAGGAACAGAGGGACATAAAGACCTTATTTATTCTATCTGGGTGTGGGAATGAATCAAAAAAGGTTTCAGAGAGGAGGTGACTCCTTAACAAAGTGACTTATCTAAATTATTTTTGCATCTCTAACACCCCTCAATAAAAACTTGGTAACAGCCAGCCTCAAAGTTGGTACACTCAGACTTCCTTGACTTAACTGGCTTTTATTTCTACCCCTCTTCAGAAACCCACTCCCAAGGCTATACACACACATTAGACCACATTATATGGGAAATGTGCCATCTCTGAAACCATTTAACCATCTGAACAGTCTTTAATTCTTCTACATCTTTCACCACACTTTACCTCATCAAGTCTTCCAGTGCTTCAGTTCATCATTTTCCTTTGCTGTATTTTTGCATATTTCTATAGTTGCCCTTATCATACAGCATTAAATTTATATAAAAATTTGTTTGCTTTCTCCACCAGATCATAACTTTCTTTAGAACAGATAATGGATTCTCAGTCCTGCATCTTTAACACCCAGCATAGGGCCCGACCTTTTGCACTCATAATAATAAATGTCTGGTGAAGGAACGGATAAAGCATTCTGGTCATTTTCACCACTATACTATGAGCTCCAGAAAGGCAGAAACTATACGTTATCTGTATATCTCCTACAATTCATACTAGAGTGCCTCATACATATCAGAGTCTCAGGGAGTATTTTTTTAAATTACAAAAGGTTGACATGTATTAGGGTCTACATAAGACATATCAAAATATGTTCCTTCCTCTTTTTGGTATTATTATTTTAACAATAATTTGAATTAACTAAATGGTTATTAAGCAAATGTAGAAAATGTTCATCATGGCAGAGGCAAAATGATGTAAGAAAGAGCGATGGATAGAAGTCAGGAGGCCTGAGCTTCCATCTTAGCTTTGCCACTATGTGATCTATAAATAACCATCTCTATAAGCCTTAGTTTCCTCATTTATTAAAATGACGTTTGACCAGAATTAGATTCTAGAGATCATCAGCTCTAATATGCTATGCCTCTTTAAAAAAAACCCACAAAGCTTTAAACTGATATACTCTAAATATAAAAAATTGTACATGCCCTTCTGAATTGTTTCAGTAAAAGAAAATTCCCACTCTCCATGCTATCTTCATAACTCACTTTCCAGAGGTATCTACTCTAAACAGTTTCTTGTGTATTTTTAAGGCATTCTTCATGCATAACCTAATACAGTTAGATTCTTGATTTTACCAACTGGATAGTCCTACTCAGAAGGCCAAGAGTAGAAAAAAATTAAAATGCAGATAGAAACAAGTATTTAAAACTTCATGTGTCACCCCTGGTTTATATGATGTAATGAGTAAAAGGCAAATGACAAGAAAAGAAACCTCAGATGGGAAGTTTCTCTCCAGGAGGAAATGTTGGAGGAACTGTGGGGAAAGAAGAATCACACTGATATCATAACCAGAGAAAGATGTAGAATGGGCAAAAAAATTAAGAGTTGTAAATATTAAAATAGCAAACATAATTGTGAAATACACTATGAACTTAAGGATAGAGTCAATTGTAGAAAAGGAAGTAGTTGTTTTCCTGTACTAAAGCCAGCCTAAAGAGAAATGTATATTAACATTAGGTCCTTGACTTTCTTGACAATAGCATCTTTTGAAAATCTACATCTAAATCTAACAAGGGTGTCCACATATTATGAAGCCAAAGGCAATGTAATTATGTTTCTAACCCATTCCCTCTAATGGTGCGGAAAATATATCACATGATGACAGTCATTACAAGAATTTTTAAAAATATAGAAAGAATAAGAGGAAAAAGTAGGTCACTGGGTAAGCAGGAAGCTAGTTCCACAATAGAGGAAAGTGCTCTTTAATGGCAGTACTATTAATTTCCCTTTCATCTGGGTACCCAGAGAGTATTTAAACATTAAATAAGGAATGTGTTATATAGAGAGCTAAGCTTTAACTTCTGTTCCCACGTAAACAACATAGATTTCACCTAGACATGTTCCCAGTTTTATCCCTATAGTGTAAAACTATACCACTCTAGACTGTAAAGAATGCTTAAAGGTAAGAGAAGAACAGCAGCCTGGACAAGGATCCTGTTCTGAAAGTCTAATACATTACTGAAATAAGTCCACTTTTTAAAAGAATAAAAATACAATTCCATAACATGTGAGTCAAAAGTCTAACAACATTCAACTATAAATTAATGTAATGACAATTACAACATAAAAAAAATTAACACTGGGTATAGTCTTTACCTGATATTTTTACAACCTAAATACAGTATGATGGGTAAAAACTAAAACTACAATTTAGAATTTGGAGGAAGAGGAAATTATAAGTTATATTTGATTTAATATTATAATTTTAACACAGTTTACGTAATAGTGTAAAATGTGTCATGAAGTTGAAAACAGTTAAGTGCGGGAACCAACCTGTAATATCTACGTAAAACAAGAAATGATTAATTAAGGATGAGTGAATTCAAAGACTACAAACTTCACTAAATCTACCTTACCTCCGGACATTAAAAACACAAACTGAATTAAGGAACTAAAATCATTCTGGTTTCCTGAACCCTTTAGGTCAAGAGGAACAATATTTCCTGACACCGGAAAATGGTAAGCAAGTCTCGCTTTCACAAGTCAGTCACTGAGGCTATGGTTTTCAAACTTGGGTAGAATATCATTTTAAGAGTCTTTAAGATTCTTAAAGGGAAATTTTTTTACTAAAATATTACATTAATTAGAAAATAGCATAAAACTAAATATATAAAGCAGTACAGAAGTTTTCAAACTTTTCTATTTCAGAGTCCAAAAAATGTTATGACCTCCCCATTTTCTCTCTGCTTTCTCTTCCATGCCAGCTGACACAAACTGGTATAGGAAGCTAAAGATCTGCAGTGGTGAATACAAGCCAGGAGTAGCTTGTGTGCCACTTGCTGACTACAAAGACTCAATATTCAAGACATTGCATCTAAAGCTCAGAGTGAATAAACGATGTGAGAATTAAGCCCTAAAAGCCTCTTTAGAACCCCTCCATTAGACAGAATGGCACATTAGATCTACCCACCACCATTCTAAGTGAGCTTAGCTACTTGAGCCCACTGTCTCTATAAAAATACAAATTTCAAAGAATTCTGCAATACACATCTGAAGTCTTTGGCGGAAAACTACTAAGATACGATCAGTGACTACTCCTTGTATCTCACCTTAAAAGAAGACTGAAATAGCCAAAGCTGGTTAGACACACATATCCAACCCACTAAAATTTAAAATTTAGGATTCTCTGCGCTGAAAAACCATTACATTCTTTTAAATTCACCCTTAACCAAAATATCCATTTCAGTTCTAAGAAGGCAAAAATGAGGAAGTAAACACACACTTTCCCACATACCAGATGACTACTGCAAAAACCCACTGTGCTAACCATTATTCCAAAGGGTTCCCAAGCAGAGGTGCCTTGGTTCCTAATGATTATTGTAAAATGGGAAAACCATCTCCCAGTAGACGGTCATCCTGGCTAAGTAAGCCAGTAATGAAAGCATCCTGTTGTCTGTGTGTCTACTTACCCTCAGTAACATCCTGGGGGTTAGAAGTCCGGTCACTGGGTGGATCCAGTGCAACAGTCGCCAGTGAAGTGGTGGCCCCAGACATTTCACTCATGGGCTCACTCCGGCTTGTTTCAGGCACACTTTCCCGGGAGCTAAATCTTACTCGAGAACTAGATCGAGAGCTGAGGTCCGGGCTGGTGTCCGACAAACCTGGAATGTCATCGATCTTTGTTGGTGTCACCATGAATCGAACTGAAGCCATCTTGGTGGTGGTTTCTGGAGGATGCATTTTTCTTCTTCTTTTTAAGGACAAAGAAAAATGGAAAACCTCACAAAATCTTCCTCCTACACTAGCTACTTTTGATTGTAAAAACAGAAAAGATAACTTTAAAAAAACCCTCAATTACCTTGATTCACACCACACAAAAAGCCCTAAATAAGAATTCTACTAAGAATTCAAGCCAACTACCCTAAAAAGTGCACCGGCAACAGCTGACAAATATTTTTTAAGGAAAAAAAAAAGACGAAACGATGCCAATCATGTGTAACTTCTTTCCTTCAGAATGAAGAGCTACCTAGCTATCTCCCCTGGTGCAGGGCTGAGGGCTCAGTGCCATGGTCTCAGAACAGCTGGTAAAGCCTCCCTCCCCTCAACCCCCAGGTTCCTGCTGAGGTAGTCAGTCCTTTATCTGGTGAGTGTCCCACGGTTCTAGGTGAGCAAAGTGCGTGCAGCCCACCCTTATCAGGTGAATACAGCGTGGATCAGATTGCGAAAAGGTGTACACCCGGCCACCTGTTGTGTATCAGGTGAATACCTCACAGGTCTGGCTGGGAGGAGGTGTGTGTAGAGCCACGCGATGTTTTTGAGGTCGATAATCCACTTGGGTCTGGTGGGAAAGGTGCGCATGCATAACGGGAAAAATAGCCCACACTACTAGACGGAGGAGAATGAGGAGAGAAGGGTGAGCAGAGAAGGATGCAGGGGCAGAGCGGATTCCTGCCTCCGAGAGGTCTGCGCGGGTGGCCGTCCGCTCTTCTCCTGGCAGAAAGGTCCCTGGGATCTGGGAGAAGGAGGATAGCAGATCAAGACACCCCAAACTGCAGGTCAGGGTCGTGGCAAGTCGTTGCTAGTCCACCGAGCCCCTGGTCGGCTCGCTAGGTCTCTCCTGCGTGTGACAGGACGGGCCACCCCTTTGCTGGGAGACGCTTTCTCCCTACCCCGGCCCCGGCGCAGGTCAGCCCCTCGCCGTTCTTCTTTCGGATCTCAGCAGAAGAGGAGACGGCCACGCAGGCTGGCACTGGCTGGGCAGGAGGGGCAGGGGGATGAAGGGAGGAGGAGGTCGCAGGTGCGGGATCCCGGCGCCAGCTGATGCGGTGCGCGCGCAGCTGTTGTTTACTAGCCGGTAACTGTTTCCGAGCCGCGGCGCGCGCAGGAGAGCTCGGGCTGCCGGGGCGGGCGCCCCCTGCCCGGCCAGACGCCAGAGCAGCCGTTACGTGACCTCGCCGCCCCCCGCCCCGGGGCCGGCGGGCTCTGCCCGCGCCGCCGCAGCCCCTCCTTTCCCTCCCGGCTCGTTCCTCATTCGAGGTTAGCCTTCCGAAGAGCAGCCTGAGGGAGCAGGGGGAGGGCGGCACCCTCCGACGGCCGCCCAAAAGCCCCGCCCAACCTCTGCAGCCCGCGGCGACAGAGCGCAGTGCGCCTGCGCCCGGTGGGGCCCATGGCGGGCGGGGGGCGGGGCCGAGTGGAGGGGCCAGCGGCCCGACGGGAATTGTAGTCCGGCGCCGGGCCTGAACCACGTGAAGCGGTGGAAAATCCTTCTGCCTGTGGACTTGGCTGTGTTGCAAACTCACTCTGGAGGCCTCTTAGGAAGCCGGCCATGCCTTTTACCCTTATAACCCTAAGAGCTCTCTCTCTAATAAGGGTCTCTGAAAACATAATTCATAATTTCTTTAAAAATCACAGACGTTGCAATGGAGCGAACTTTACAAAATAAATAAATAAATAAATAAAAATCACAGGCGTCCCAACACCATATACCTAGGTATGACCTGCACTGTAATTTTTATGTACAGGTCTATTCTAAAGCATTGTATCCTCAAATTATACACACTTTCTGCTACGTTTTTTTTTCCTGTTCCTGTCCTTTTAAAAGATGCTATATCCACTTTCTAGTCATACTGAAAGTTCCATTAGAGAAAACATCTTTAATTTTATACCTGGAGAAGACATTGAGATATTTTCTCGACTCCGTTCCCAGTGTTTCCCTATTACATTTACTGTCACTAGAATATTTTCTTTGTGTTTATTTAATGCATAAATAGAGGTGTTCAAAAATTTTTGACTCATTAGTGTCTTGTTGGAAAAGTTATTTCCTATAGCTTTGATCAGGACCCCTATATTTAACAATCTAGGCCCAGAAACTAGCCCCTGGCTTTGCCTGGGTCTTTGCTTCTCACAAGTGGAAATGTTTAAGCAGCATCCTTAGCAATTAGAACTGTATTTAAGACCCAAGCCAGGAAATTCTCTTTTATCAAATGACACACAAAGTTCAAACCCAAATAAAAAGATCCTGGTAACAAAATGAGAAATTCCAATTTAAAATGTTAACTTCTTCAGAATCTAGGCCCAAAAGAAAAAAAAAAATTAACATCCTCAAGCTTCTTTATGAAGCCTGTGATTCTTGATTGAGGTCCACAGCTTTCTCACTTCAGGAAGCAAGAAATCCATCTCCCTGAGGGATCAATTTTTTCCTCAGATAGGCCTGCTGTTCATTCAGACCTCACAGATTTTCCTTTATGAAGAAATGCTGGATTTTTATGACACCCAATTTTTGTTTCCTACCACAGTGTATTTGCATCGATTTATATATACTACATAATTCCAATACACTATACCTCTTAAGTTGTCTCGTCTCCAAGCACTAATCAAGCTCTACAAAGGTATGCCACAGACATTAATACCCAGGGGATTTCTTAAGGAAAAGTCCTTGGTATATTTATGCCAGTTTGCCTTTTCTCCTTTATATTCATTAGGAGTATTTCCAGGTTAAAGTCTTTTCAGTCTACACAGCTGTTAGCATGGAACAATGCTAATCCTTTTCTTTTTTGTAAGATAAAGACAGAATTACAGCCAACATTAAAAAAAAAAAAAAACTGGCAGCAGAATTCATTTACTTTGGTGCTTAAGAAACACTTCTTCAATCATTATCCCCTTATATTTGGATAAGATAACTCTTTAATATCCTTCAGATCCAATGCTAAGAAATGGTGAACAGGCTAAGAAATAAAATTTTTAGACAGGAAACATATCTCATTTCACCATTCCTGTAAATTTAAATAATTTATTTGAAAACCATCTGTCTTCTGTTAACTATGACCCAAGTTGAGGGATTTTTTTTTTTTTTTCCTCAGCAGTCAACAACTATCATGAACTTTTCTGCTGGGATGGTCAAACAGCAGGATATAAGAGAAACCTACTCCTTTCCAAGGCCGGTCTTCATATATCAAATTTATGCTGATTTAAGTTACATCTGCTTCTGGAGTCTAGAATTTTGACACAATAGAAAATAAAGATTGCAGAATTAGAATACGGTCTCTATAAAGCAAGTTTAAAATCAGCAGGCCTGGGCAAACATATCCAAATCCAATGTCAAAAGCCATGAAAGAGATTAGGAAGTAATGAGTTGACTAACTTGACAGGGAGAGGAAGAAGCAAGCCAGCACATCTTGAACGCTTGTACACAATTTTTACCTCACCATCCCTCTAATATAAAGTAACTGGATTAAAAATCATTTATGGCTGCCCCATGATAGAAGCTCAAGTCCTAAGAAACTTCTAGTTTTTAAAAAATTAAATCCCCACAGTAGCTTGGAAAAACAACAAAAATCCCTGCTTTATTTTCTCACATTTCATCTTCTAAATTAAGATCTGTGTAGAGTTCCACATGACTAGCTGCCAAAGAGAATACAAAGTTAGGTGTATGTAAGAAGACAATTCCTTGATGGAGAGAACTAAAACTCCGGGAATACTTCCAGAGGGGCAGTAAACATGTATAAAGCCGTTCCTATTCAGAATGGTTGGAAAAAACACTGTAGATATATTAAGATCCACTACTAAACTTATCAATCTTAGAGTTGGAAAAGAATTTAGAAATTAGGAGAAAAAAGGGACTAAACAGGATAAGTAACTTTCTCAAAGTTATACAAAGAGGGAAGAATACTGGTCTCCTGACTTACAATTCACTGCCTTCCCTCTACAACATGGCTGCTACCCATTACTTTTTCAGGCAATTCTTTCATTATACATCAAAATGTTAATTCAAGGGGCAAGAAATTACTCAAATAACAACAGGGGTATGTTTCAGTGACTGCTGACAGTTGTTAAAGTCTTTCTTAACCTTTATTCCCCTTCCCCAACACTCTCCTATCACTAACAGGACATCATTACTCCAGCTACAGCAGGAACTGAAGTTTTTCTTTCAAGTGATCTTGTTCCAACTCTCTGGAGTACTCTCCCCTCCATCTCCCTCGGTTTTAAAAAAAAATTACCGTTTCTTTCCTTCAACAACACACAAAATTAGAGCTCTTTCAAATCATTTTATCTTTAATAACCTGGCAGTAATTTAAAATGTGGAAAAAAAAGAGTCAAACTTGTTCCCCTTTGGGGGATGCTACCATGACTGCCTCACACAAGCTTGATCAAAGGCCATGATGAAACCGGATTCCAAAGATCATGGCTGGTAAAATGACTTCATGGCTCACAGATTGAAGAGTTTGGTTATGGAGTCCCCGAGGGGTAGCAGGCGGCAGAAGAAACATGAAATTTAAGGGACCCTCAGAGGACAGGGCGCGGTTGCTGGGTCATGAGCACCTTGAAGCGTTTCTTGATGGTGATTCGGTGTCGCGAGTATTTGTCGTCTGGGGAGAACCGAGCCGGGTGGGCTGAACAGGTCTGTTGTCCCATAGGGTCAAATTTCTGCTCGAGAAAGAGAGAACATGATCTCAGTACAGGAGTGGTGAGATGAGGCGGCGGCAGCGCGAAAAAGGGCAAACATGAAGACAGGAGACACGATGGTCAGATCAAGTCGTGCATTCCCGGTTCCACCCCACCACGGTTCTGGACTTTCTGGTTCCCCGCACCCGGCCAGGTAACTCGGTGGATGGCCTCAACCACTCCTCCCACCTACATTTCTCGCCATGCCCATTTACAACCTATTTCCTCTCCTCACCTTCAGCGTATAGACCCGATCTCCCTGCTCATTGAGGTAATACTGGAGAAACATGACCACACTTAAGCCAGAGGTTCCAATTCCGCCTGCGCTCAGTCTGCCCGACCGCCTCACGTGTTCGTCAATTTCCTTGCCCTATAGCCGGAAGTCTGTCTCGAGGCATGCCGGGAAATGTAGTCCATTTTCCTTATTTTCAGCTGGCCAGAAGGGGGCACACCAGAGCAGCACTTGGCTTGGGGCGCCCAGTTGCAACCTTGCAGGCGTTCTAAAACACGTGGAGTGTGCCCACTGTATGCTAGGCATTGTGTCCACTGTGCCAGAGGGGGGTAGGGATGGGTGTGGGTTGAACATTGATGTATGGAATCCCGTCTTTATCTCAAGATGCACACCCATTTCAGGGGCAGTGGGTTTCTAGTTCCTGAAGAAACCAGGGCTCCAGGATTCCGAACCTCTCTACCCTAGGGAAGAAAGAAGATGGTTTTCTTTCCTCCCCTCTTTTATATCCAGTTCCCTCGCTCCATTTCAAAGTATTGGCGGTAAAGAGTGCATGATGGGTATTCAATATTCTGTACAGCGAAGAGAGCGCAAAGTTATTTTATGAAACTGGTGAAGTATGTTTTAGTGCTGGAACCAAGATTCAAACTCAGGTCTCTACGGCAAATTCAGCGCTCTTTCTTATAGTGGTGAGTAGTTAATAATAACATAATAGGGCGCACCTTCTAGGAGTATTTCGAATTTTTAGAAGAACATAGAAATTCTCCTTATAGGACTCTAGTTTAAAGAAATGAAAATTGGAACCAAGATATCATTACAAAGATGAGCATTACAGCATTATTTATAATGACAAAAGCTGTGGAACGGATATTAATTTTGTAACCAGAAAAACCTGAAAGTTTTTTTTTTTAAGAATATGGTTTGTATTTGCTTGTAGTTGCATAAAATACCTCTGCAAGGATTCACAAGAAACAGATAATATTGGTTTTCTCTGGGATATCGAATTTGCTTAGGGGGGAAAGAGGTGGGAGATAGACTCACTGCTATATATTCTATTTTGCACAGTTTGAATTTTGAACCATACAAATGTATTACTTATTTAAAAATTTTAAAAAACAAATAATTTAACAAAAAAGGATTTTCTGGTCTTAAAATTTTAGGCTGCATGGCAGTTTTTTGATTTAGTGGGGCTTTTCAGCAAAGGGTCAGGCTGTGGCATCTGTGGACTGCAGAGCTTGTGGTAGTGGACTGTAGAACAGCTTTCCAAGGAAGTGATATGCATACAGCTGGGTTGTCTGGCAATTCTAATTTCAAACTTTGGTTCCCTTGATCCTTAAGTATACAGACAATGTGCTCTGAATTTGGTTCAGAAAATATAGCCATCATTGAATTAAGTTGGGGGTGTACCGCCAACTTGCTATTAGTAGGAAGTCAGTTATAGAACTGGGTGGGATTGAAGGGCACAAAATGAGATATATTGGTGAAGAATCAAAGTATAGGGAACCAAAAGGTAAAACTGTAATGTTGGGATCTGAGAAAGAATTTACAAATTGTCCTAAAGAGGCATCGATTGTGTTGTCAAGCTCTAGTTTGGAGGGAATTCCTGGTTATTGCCTACTTACTAGAACCCTTTGTGGAGTGTCTGCCCACTCCCACCCACCTTTCCCTCTCCCCTCCCCCACAGCAGAATGCCTTAAGTTCTAGATTCTAGTTCTGTTTTGATCTGATCTTTACCCTCCCTTCCTGGGATCCCTGTGTATCTCCTGAAGCCAGGTTACTCTTTGGGTCCTGGACCTGACTGTCTCATTCTAAAGGTTTCCAGCCAGCCACGGTTAGTACCTAAACCTGAGAGGATGGCTTCAGATGGAGGTACGTCTGCAGGTGGTGGGGAGGGTCCCTGCCACCTGCTCACATCCTTGGGGATTCAAATTGGACGCTTTACCTTGGGACAAGCTCTTGACCTAAAGGGGTATGAGACACTAGACCCCACCGAAGTCATCACATTTGGGGAGGCTGGGGAAAGCGATCATAACTGTTCAGACTGGCGGTTGGGAAAGGAAGAGGACCTCCATAGAGGCGAATCAAGTCACCTCCAGGGAAACATGCTGAGTATAGAGAATGGATGTCAGTTAACAGCTTGATTCTCTGGAACAGGGGCTACTTCGACATGTGTTTGTGTGGCAGGAGGGGGGATCGGAGGATCTAGGAGTGGCACAGAGAGGGATCAAGGGGAAGGCCCAGGTTCCTCTATCTTCTTTAAGCAACTGGACCCTGCTTTAGGATTTTGTCTTGAGAACTTGAGTTGGGGCCACTGTCAATCTTATGAAGGAAGGAGAGGGTAGAGGGTGGGAGGTGAGAGGGTGGGGGGAGTGGGGGGGAGCCTTAGTGGGAAAACTGTTCAGTGGGGTTATCTATTATAGAGAAATAAAGGTCTTCCTGAAAACCGGGATGGAAGTTACCGTAACTGCCTCTGCTAGGAGTCTCACAGCTCCTTCCAGCCCCGGATGTGGCTTCCTTTTCAGTCCAAGAAGCAGTTTTTCTTAATTCATCAGGGCCAGGGAGGTGGGTCACTCTAGCGGGGTGGGGGGGCGTGGGGGTGGGGGTGGCGGCGGGGTGTGGGCTTCCCAGAGATGCTCTTAGTTTTTCTTCTTTTTTGTGGAACTCAGGCCTTCAGACCCCTTTCCTTGTGTACAGTACTCTGTGGCATACTCCCAGCCCTCTGCTCTATGGTTGAGAAGAATTTGAATCTGAGTTTGCTGATACTCCATGGTTAGAAAGCAGAAACCGAGTGTTGTTAGTTTGCCAATGGAATATTTTTTGTAAGCAGGAGGAGAGTAGCATGAAATTAGCAGATTATATTATATTATTATTATTATTACTAAAAGTCCTAGGAGACACAGGTCCTGATTAATTTTTTTTTTTTTTTTTTTTGAGACAGAGTCTTGCTCTGTTGCCTAGGCTGGAGTGCGGTGGTGCGACCATAACTTACTGCAGCCTAGAACTCCTGGGCTCAAGCAGTCCTCCCACCTCAGCCTCCTAAGTAGCTGGGACCACAGGCATACGCCACCACTCCTGGCTTTTTAAAACATTTTTTGTAGAGACGGAGTCTTGCTATGTTGCTCAGGCTGGTCTCAAACTCTTGGCCTCAAACAGTCCTCCTGCCTCAGCCTCCCAAATTGCTGGGATTATAGGCATGAGCGCCTCGCCCAGCCATGAGCCGTGGTCCTGATTAATTAAGTACACATTTGTGTACTTATCTTTGGTCTCCTTGACTAGAGTTTGCATAGCTCCTTCTCAGCAGGACCTGTGTTCCAGGCTTCATTGTCCTTTCCTTAGTACCCAGCTCAGCACCTTGTTCCTAGTGGGCCCTAAATTTCTGGTATAAGGAACTCCAAGCAGAAGGAGCACAGATAGTCTGCATCACCAAATTTTAACATGTCCAGCAGTTACTTAAAGCTCTGGAAACCTCCCTGTCCACCACATTCTCCCCTTGCCCATCTCCTGGTCTTTATCTAATTTTCTCCAATTATTCCTGGCTGTTATATAACAAAATTTCTGGAAATCAAACATCCAATTCACACACCCTGTCTTGGGAACAGCACTTCTGTGAGTGTCGGCAGGGGCTGTAGAGCGACTGGGAGCAAGCAGGGTTCAGGTGGTTTGAATCTCTTGTTTGGGAAAGACGAGAGAAGGAGATGTATGCTGGGTTGATGTGTTATGGCATATGAACTTCATGGGTCCCAGAGTCCTTGCTCCTGCTTGTAGATTGTGTCTTTCTTCTGCTGCTATTTTAGATTAGGAAAGACAGAGGAGATTTAGAAGGAATGGGCCAAGAATCTTTATGAAACTGCCTCCTTCCCAAGGTCCCTGTGTGGGTACCTGGAGAAGGGCCAGAACTTATCTTGGACTAGTTCTCTTACTGCATTAAGCCTGCTGTGAACTGTTTTCCCTGCAGAGCAGGTGTCAGTCCTATTCCATGTCTTAGTGAACAGCCGATTGGGCTAGAAGGAGAGGTCTGCCAGGAATTTTCTTAGAGAAGCTCTTGGGCTTGTCTCTTCTTGGCAGACGGGGTTCTGTGTGTCTCCTTGGAAAGGGAGCACTGGCCGGGTGCGGTGGCTCATGTCTATAATCCTAGCACTTTGGGAGACTATGGCAAAGAGGATCGCTTGAGGCCAGGAGTTCAAGACCAGCCTGGGCAACATAACAAGGCCCCATCTCTACCAAAAAAATTAAAAAAAAAAAAAGAAAAAGAAATGGGAGCAACTTCTCTAGTGCAGTAATTCTCAACTGGAGTAAGGGACATCAGAATCATTTGGGAGACATTTGCCAACTACAGAGGTTCCCTGTCCATATCCCCTCTTTCACCTGTTGAGAATCATTGCTCTAAGTCTTTAAGGTCTAAAGGGGAACTCGGACTAACTCTGGTCTCCTTTTCTCCTACTCCATTCCTCTTTTTTCTTTGTCTCAACAGCATCTCCATTGTCAGGACCGGATATGACCATGAAACCTGGTGCCACCCTGTCTCCTTTCACTGCACGACCCTTTCCCCCACCTACTCCTGGCCCACCAGACCAACCACCCTGGGAGCCACCTCCACAGCCCCCCATGCCTTCAGCATTCTCTCCAGGCAACCCTCTGATGCTGTCTGCTTTCCCCAGCCCACTGTTGGTGTCAGGGGATGGGGGCCCTGGCCCAAGTGGGGCTGGGGCTGGCAAGGTCATCGTCAAAATCAAGACAGAAGGGGGGCCACCTGAGCCCTCTCAAACTCAGAACTTTATCCTTACTCAGACCGCCCTCAATTGGATTGCCTCGGGCGCTCCCTGCGGGGGCCTTGAGGGTCCTCCACCTCAATTCTTGACAGCCTCTAACGTGAAGACCATTCTGCCCACTAAGGCTGTTGGGGTGAGCCAGGAGGGCCCCCCAGGCCTTCCTCCTCAGGCTCCACCACCAGTTGCCCAACTGGCCCCCATTGTGCCCCCGGAAAAGGTTTGGCCAGGGCCACATGGGACCACTGGGGAAGGAGGTCCTGCAGCCACCCAATCCAAGCTCTCACTGGGTGACCTCTCCTATACTTCCAAGGGTGTTTATGAAAACTTCCGACGCTGGCAGCGTTACAAAGCCTTGGCCCGGAGGCACTTTTCCCAAAGTCCTGATGCAGAAGCTCTTTCCTGTTTTCTTATGTAAGTGGGGGGACCTAAGATTAATTCTTCTAGGGCTTTTAAATAAGGAGGACTTTGGGATGGACATGGAAATTTAGGCTATTTAGGAATACTTGAGGGCAGGTCATGAGGGTGATGGAGATGCTATGAGAATGAAAAACATAACAGCCATAATCAGCCTCTCTACCTACTTCCCAGTTTATAACAACCTTTCAGGTGTCTTCTCTTAAGTGATCCTCACAGCCTTGCGAACTCAGGCAAGCCTTTTAATGGTAATCTTCATTTACAGATAAGAAGACAGAAGCTCAGAGAGGCTTCCTGTCATAAAGCAAGGACCAGTGATTGGAAGTTAGGTCTCTGACTCCCAGTGCTAGGATCCTCCTGCTCTACTTTACTGCCTTCCCACGTTGAGTTGAGCCATCCACATCAGCCAGGAGGAGGAGTGCTGGGCCCTGACCCATTCCTGTGGGAGGGGAGGATGGTGCCGGCCAGGCAAAGGACTTTGTGTGTGCCCCCACCCTCCCCTGCCCCCACCCCCCATTTTATTTGAGGTCAAGTTGAAATAGGGTAGTGGTAGAGCTTGCTTAGTGGTCAAGGAAGGGCCTAGTTTCTACCACTCACTAGATTTGTGATCGTGGGCAGGGCCATTTAACGTCCCTTTGAAAAGGGGATAATTATACCCACCTTAGAAGGTTGCTGAGATTAAATGGGCTGATGTACCTGAAGTGCTTGGCAAAGTGTCTGGCATACAGAATGCTTCATTAAATGGTAACTATTTTATTATTATTGTTATTATAAAAAGGCAGTCTAGATGGGGAAAATGACTCACAAGAAGCCAAAATGTCCTTGTTTAAGAGTGAGTGTATGTTTAGCCAAGGAGGCCTGGGTCATAGGTTGTTTGTTTTGTTTATAAAGCAGTCATTAGTCATCTGGGGAATATTCTCTCCTTCCCACCCAGACTCACTGTCTCTCCCAACTGCACTGTACCTCAGCATTTTGTGTAAGCCATTATATAGCACATACCACATTTTATTGGACTTTAAAATTTTTACATGGTGCTCCTCCAGTGGCTGAACTCCTAGAGGAACCTCCCCCTCTACTGTGATCCTGGAGCAAATGAATCAAGAGGCTCCCCTTAAGTCCTAGATGGATAGCATCTACCAATTCCCTGCTTTCTTGACACAGCTCTGAGTTCTCTCTTGGAGACTGGCAGGCTGAGTTTCTAAATCTTGAGACAGTATGGGCTCTCAAGGGCTGCATGGGATGCATTCGCTCTGTGGGTCCTGGCCTGCCCTGCTTCACAGTCAGGGCTCTGGGCAGGGTCTCCCACAAAGTGCAGTCCAGACCTCTGCAACTGGGAAGCTGGTAAAATGCTTGGTCCTGGGATCCTGGGGTGCGGCAATTTATGTTCATTACAAGCTTCCCCAGGTAATTCTAATGCACAATAATGTTTTAGGACTCAAAGGGAATAAGAAAGGCAAAAATGAAGCCCTTAATTTAGGCTGAGCTCTTCATTTCTTCTGGATTAGAAAGGGCTCAGGGGCCTTCCAGAAGTGGGGGTTTAGTATTTGTGTCAGACTGTGGGGGTATCCTGGAAACAAAGACACTGAAAAACCGATAAATAAAAACACCACACAACCTTTATAATTAGAGATTCATTTGAGTTAGCAAATGCCTTTTTTTAAACGCAAGAGCCTCTGGGCAGGGTTCAGCCTACTTTAGAGTGAATCCCATTCATTTAATAACACAAGTGTTGTCAGTTCAGAGACTAAAAAAAAAAAAAAAAGAAATTAATAACACAAGTGTTTCCTTCCTAATGTTCAGTTGAGGATAACACTGTGAGAAGTAGGGGTGGTTGCTGTGGTGGGGAGAATTATCTGTTTGATTTTGTGTGAGATTTGCAAATTTCAGTGAGGAGAGAGGCGAGTATGGTAAATGAATGAATGGGAGGTTGAGTGTCTGGAAGTCTAATCAGAAGGGGACATGACAGGCACTGAGGGGCACACTAGATTTGATGAGGGGCAGGGGATGTGCATTGAGGTGGGCGTCAGGACAGGTGGGGGGCACACTTTTAGCACGTGACTGACACAATGGGGGTTTTAGCCCCGTGCTTCGTTCCCTGGCCCGACTGAAACCCACCATGACCCTGGAGGAGGGACTGCCAAGGGCTGTGCAGGAGTGGGAACACACCAGCAACTTTGACCGGATGATCTTTTATGAGATGGCAGAAAAGTGAGTCCACCGAACCCTCATTCTCCCAAGGTGGGGTGGGTGGTTGTGTGGCTGAGAGCTGTAGGGGCAGTGACACAAGCTGTAGGAATGAGTCTGGGTGAGTGGGTGATTACTAAAAGGGATGTTAGGAGGGGTGTAGACTAGGATGGGGTCTCCTGGATTGCTGCTGCTTCTACCACTTTGACTCTTGGATTTTTCTATCCTATTTCCTCTTAGAAGTTCCTCCCTCTCCAGATCTTGAATCTAAATAGGGACCTTGATATTGTAGGTCTAGGAGGGGATCAGAGCCCAGTAGGTGTAGAAATTCCATGCTGAAGGGACATAGCAATGAGGAGGTAAGCTCTACTAGTCAGGTTCTTTTCTCACTGACCAGGTAGCAAGTGGCTATTGATGCAGAACTTCAGGACCACCCCTCCATTGGAAATAGTGGCACAGAAAATCCTTTCCCCTTTCATCCTAGGGAGGGGCTGGTTCTGGAAGAGCCAGGGGAAGCCAAGGTCCTAGATGCCCAGAGTGGTCTCCTGGCTCTTACACAATTCCTCCATGATAATATTCTTTGTTAAAAACAAAACTCTGAGGAAAATGAACCCTCTTCCCCAGGTTTAGCTTCTCCTTTCTCCCCCAAAATCTTCTGGACCCATGCCTCCTAGATTTACCTTTCCAAGGCCTCAGGCCCAGCCTCAGGACTCCTGCATATCTCAGCACTCAGGAATTCGGCCTTTTTGTGGTTGTAGGCAGGGGAAGATGAGGCCTTGAGGGGCCCACTTGTGAGGTCCCACCAGGCTGTTGCTCAGGCCAGATTGAATTCAACAAACCTGTATTAAGTGCTGCTGTATGCAATCTGTGAAGCTGGGTGATATAGGCATGGAAAAGAGGTGAAAGCCAGGGCTCTGTCCTGAAAAAGTTTACAAGCTCTAGATCATTCATTTTCTTAACGGTCTTCCTAAGTAATGACTGTAGGTGAAGGGGCTATGTGGTGAGCTCTCGAGGTTTCCCCAGAACTGTTATTAGGCTACCTGTGAGCAGCTCCCTCTGGGGTGACACCGACTTGGGCAGATTTTGCCCAATTGAGAGCACTTCCTTTCTTAGCCATGCTTGGCTGCAGCCTAGGTTCCTGACAGGCCTGGCCTCCTTCTCAGCACTGCCTGTGCCTTCCTCACCCTCTGCAGGTTCATGGAGTTTGAGGCTGAGGAGGAGATGCAGGTTCAGAATGCACAGTTGATGAAGGGGTCTCAGGGCCTGACTCCTGCAGCCCCTTTGAAACTTGATCCTCCAGGGCCTCTGGCCCCTGAGGTTTGCCAGCAGCCAGGTAAGGCTACCCAATTTCAACAGGAGCTGTGAACCAAAGGCTCAAAGGGAGGTGCACAGAAACCAGTCACAGATTAGGAAAGGCATTAATTACCCTTGGTGCTGCCACCTTCCCTCCAGAGAGTGGCATGTGATGTTCCAAACAGACCACCCCATAGGAGACTGGGTTCTCAGGTTCCCTTTGCCCTGAACTGGGTATTGATCTTGGACAAGTAAACTACTCTTACCAAGACTGTAAATGAGCCTCATAATACCTCATCTGCCTAAGAAGTAGGGGCCAGATCAGGGGGTTTCTTGGAATTTTAGGGGTTCCAAGATTCCTCATACAGTGATTTTCTCTTAGACCCTCCAGCTCCTAAATCTCCAAATGGCTGGTACTCTTCCAGGTTGGCTTGATCCAGCCTGGAGCCATTTCAGTGTACCCAGATTGCTGCCCTTACAAATAGAGTTGGGAGGTAGAAGCCATAGTTTTGGTGCCACTTCCCGTGCTCCATTCCATCTTTTCCCTTAGTGTACATTCCAAAGAAGGCAGCCTCCAAGGCACGGGCCCCCCGCCGGCGTCAGCGCAAACCCCAGAGGCCTCCAGTTCCTGAGGCACCCAAGGAGATTCCACCAGAAGCTGTGAAGGAGTATGCTGACATCATGGAAGGGCTGGTGGGGAGTCACTTGGCCACTGGGGAGTCAGATGGAAAGCAGGAAGAGGAAGAAGAGCAGCAGCAGGAGGAGGAAGGGATGTATCCAGATCCAGGTCTCCTAAGCTACATCGATGAGCTGTGTTCTCAGGAGGTCTTTGTCTCCAAGGTGGGCTGGGCCTGCACATCTGGTTTCTTAGCGGATCCTAGGGGTGGGCACCCTGGGGAACCAACGATTTGAGGTTTTGTCCAAGGCAGTAGGAACTGGGTTCTATTCTGTAAGTGAGAAATGTGTGTGCATGCACATATACATGTGATTGTGTATAGTTTGTGGTGTTCATGGTTTATAACAACCCCGGGGGTGAGAGTGAGGAGTTAGGGTGCTCATGGCTTCTTCTCTACAGCTCCTTGTTTCACAGGTTACCTCCTGTCAAGGACTCACATCACTTTTCCTTCTGTTTCCCAGGTGGAGGCTGTCATTCACCCTCAATTTCTGGCAGATCTGCTGTCCCCAGAACAACAGAGGGATCCCTTGGCCTTAATTGAGGAGCTGGAACAAGAAGAAGGACTTACTCTTGCCCAGGTAAACCTGGGATGTGGGGAATATCAAAACAAGAAGCTCACATGATTTTATCTAAACCTACACTGTCATGGATGATGCGGCTCTAGAGATGAACAGCTTTAGGATTGGGCTTCAGGTGCAGAACAGGTAGGTAAGGGACTATGGAAACACAGGAAATGAGAGTGTAAAGGCTCAAAGCATGGGAATGAGGCACAAGAAGGCAGGAAAGAGCTACAGCATGTCTTTGATACCATCGCTTAAACCTCTTGCTTGCTTTCCCTGCCCTACCCAAATACCATCTCCTATTACCCACTCAGCCACCTCGTCTCACAACCAGGTATAGAACTGGTATTTGTCCATTCTCTTCCAGCTGGTCCAGAAGCGACTCCTGGCCTTGGAAGAGGAGGATGCAGAGGCACCTCCAAGTTGCAGTGGAGCTCAATCGGACTCAAGTCTTTCTGTTTCTGATGAGGATGAAGATGGGGGTGGGCGGCTTCGGTCTTCACCTGGGCCTCGGGGGTCTGGGGGCACTGTTCGCCTTGGAAAGGCTGCTTCTCCAGGAAAGCGGGCAAGAGAAGTGCACGGTGGGCGGGAGCGAGCCCCAGATGGCCTGAGGGGGATGCGCAGAGATGGGAGTATTCTGCCACCCTCGAGGAGCTGGGACCTGCAGCTAGAACTTACAGCTCCACAGGGAACTCTGGGACCCTTGGGTATGGAGAGACGAGGGTCTGGGAAGGTTATAAACCAGATATCTCCATATCAGGATGGCCACCTGGGGGGCGCTGGGTCCCCTAGGCACTGCCTGGGGGCTGACAGAACTTCAGATGCTCTGCCCCTTTGCTGGCAGGAAGGCCTCCAGTCTGAGAAAGCTCCCAGTTTAGATGCTGGACTTGCAAAACCAGCTCCTCTGCAAGGACAAGGGTTAGAAAAGCAGGTCCTAGGGTTGCAGACAGGACAACAGATGGGGGGTCTTGGAGTGCTTCCTCAAGGGAAGGAGCCTTTAGCAGTGCCCCAGGAAGCCTGTTCAGGAGCAAGGTGGGGAGATGACAGAAGTCTTCCCATGGCTCTGAGTTATGATCAGAACCCTTCCCTTAGAGCAGCAGGGGACAGGGACGGGCCCTCTCTCAGCCCAGGACTTTGGCTGAGCAGTGAGATGGATGCTGTAGGCTTAGAATTGCCCATACAAATCGAAGAGGTCATAGAGAGCTTCCAAGATGGGGAATGTGTAACTGAGCCCCAGGGAGGCTGCCAGGCACTGGGTTCCAGAAGTAATGTTTCTCTGGGTCCTGGAGAAACCACAGTCCCTGAGGATGTGGGGAGCAGTGTGAATTCCTGTGGAAGCACAGATGCCACAGCTGCCCTAGAAAAGAGAAACTACAACAGCTTGCCACAACCTCTGAGGGCAAACAGCCCGGTCTTGAGGCCCAAAGAAAATAGAGAACAGAGCCCTGAGACCTTACGGGATCCCAGTGATCTGTGGCCTGGAGGTTGCTCCCCATTACTGGAAAGCAGAATTGGTGCCTCCACACTGGGGTCTTCCAAAGAAACCCTCCTGCCTGTATGCCAAGGCAGTCTCCTTATCCTGGGGACCCAGCATGCCTCCTCCTTCCCTGAGGCCAGCCAAGAGGCAGGGAGCAGAGGCACCTCCTTTTCTCCTCTGTTGGCAACCACAGAACACATCAACACACTAGATGTTAGAGATGACTGTGGCCTCCAACTAGGGGTCAGTGAGGGTACTTGCCCACCAAACTTTAGTTCTTATGACCTCCAAGGAGAGGGCAGGGAGGATACTGATCTTTCCAAGCCTAAAGACCATGCTCCTTTACAAGGGAGTCAAGAGTCTTATGCACCCGGAACCCCCAAATTAACATCTCCTCACCAGGACCTTGGAAGCACTTCCCCTACATGGGGAACCAGGGATGCCTTAGTTTTGAGAGAAAACTCTCCTGTTAGTGAAACATGCACCTCAGCAGATGGAGCCAAGGGAAAGGAGAAGGAGGAGGAGGAGGAGGAGGAGGAAGATGAGGAACTCTCCAACTTTGCCTACCTCTTGGCATCTAAACTTAGCCTGTCACCGAAGGGTCTTTCTCTCGGTCCCCGCCATGCCTCAAGAGGTCGGGGCATCCAGAGAGCATCCCACCTCCTCTGTGCCGAGGCAAGAGGCCTCAGCCATACTCCGTATCCTGTTGCCAAGTCTGGGAAGCGAGCTCTAGGAGGTCCAGCCCCTGCTGAAAAAAGACCCTACTCAGGAGCTCAACTTGGGGTCCCTGGGGAGAAACCCCTGGCTCTGGGAGTGGTTCGACCCTCACAGCCTCGTAAAAGGCGGCGTGACAGTTTTGTCACAGGCAGAAGGAAGAAACGACGTCGTAGCCAGTAGGGAGCAGCAGGACCATCTGACCCCACTTTCCAGTCCCCAAAGATGGGTGCCCCAGAACAGATTTCACCCCTGGTGCTCACCAATGGAGAATTAGCCTCAGCCCAATGTGGTTTTGTTTTCTGCAAAGGTGGTGAGCATGGAGAAGGGAGGTCAGACTGGCTAGGATGTGGGTGGTTTCCTTAGTGGGAAGTGAGGGGGAAGTACCTTTGGAAGGAGTTGTATGGGAAAAAAATGAATAAAGATTTTTGTTGGACAATACTCTCAATGTGGCCTTCTTCTGTGCTCGTGTCTTTGCTGCTAGATAAGGTAAGACGCTGTCAAGGAGGAAGGAGTTCTACGAATCCAGACACTTTACCTTGCCTTCCTGCAGCCTCCTCTTGGCAACAGACTGGCTCTCAGGCAGTGATAAGTCCCAAATTGGAGACTAAGAAGTCTCCAATGGTCACTTTATTCATCCCTCTTCACAAGCCTGGACTTGGTGTTGGGAGGGCTTGTCTGGACATCCTATAATTATCTGCCTCCCTTTAAGTCTATAGATGGAAAGATGCTCTTTTACCTGTCAGATCAGAGATAGAGATCTAATTTTCTAAATCTGATTAATTTTCCATAATTGTGTCTAGACATAGCACCTTTAGGGGGCCTTGTTTTCTTCCTTGAAAAGAGGCTGGACAGAAAGGACTTCAGTGTCCTCAGCTCATCCCACAGCAGAGAAACCCTCCATGTGGATGGCTGACCCGCAGGGAGGAGGCTGGTTCCTTCTTGACAAAACTCTCTGCTTCCACTACAGGCAATAGAATGAAGTCTCTGTAGAATTATTAAATATGGAATGGTAGTAAGCTATTTTTTAATCTTGAATGAGGACAGAACAAGAGGGAATGGACTTAAAAGAGGTTTGTGAAGAAGTCTGGTGAAACGTGCACACATAGGAGATGACAGCACTGGGGGAGGATATGAAATCTCTGTGTGATTTCTGTACAGGAAAAGAACCCTGTCCATCTGGGTGAGGATTCATCCAGCTATGGCCAAGAGGACTGACCCACCCTTCAGGGCTGACCCTGAAGGACCCTTCGGGATCTCCCAGTGGGCATCCTACAACCATTCACCCCTTTTCTTGCCAACTAATGATAGCATCAATGTGATTGAGCTTCATTTTTTTTAATAGATATAGATATAGATTTATATTTATATATAAAATAGTTTCTTACAAAAAACACAACCAAACAAAAAATTAAAAGCAACTTAAAAAAACAGATAACGATAACAAAAGTCAAACAGGAGCAGAGATGGGGCTGAGGTGCTCAGTCGCCCTTCTGCTTGGGCGCTTGCCCAGTCCCATTGGCCAGAGCAGTGGGGCTGCCTCGGGGTGAGACATGTGGTATCTGGGAGGTGCCTCGAGGGGTATATGGGGGGCGCAGGTAGGTGCTGAAGAGCTTCCCATAGAGTGGATCATGGAGGGAGAAGTTCTGGAACTGACCTGGACAAAGAAGAGTCAGACAGGGAAATGTGAACAGACCTAAGAATGAGGGGAGGAGGGTGCCCCTGCTCTTTTCTCAGAACTGATCTATCCTGTCCCTCTAATCTCTTTTAACTTCTTAAGTCCAGGTTTATGTCCTCTCTTCCTGTCTAGCCTGTTCCTTCCAGCCTAGTGCTTTCTTCTCCAAGTCCCAAATGCTGGTGGTGCCCTGAGTGCCCATGTGGGGCGGAGAAGACAGTGACTCACAGAGGGAGAGGCCTTGGCTGGGTCCCGCCTGGCACAGCTCAGCATGCAAAGTTGTGGCAGCAGGGAGGGGTGAACCCAGCAGCAGGTGCAGGATGGTGCTGAAGCCGTCTTTGTACAGTAGGCGGCTGGGCCCCTCTGTGTGCTCTTCAGCAAAGAGCTTGGGAGAGAGAGAAAGGGATGAAAGTCAAGTTCTCTTCTCATGCCATTGCCTCACACTGCCCTGCAGGTTGACCTGACAGGCTGCTCTTCTTCCAAAAGTGCTGTACACAGGCCTTCCCTGACCCTCAGGGCCCTTTCTGCAGGAGAACTGTAGACTTTATAGCTTCTGCCCTCTTCCTATTCCCAGCTAGGCCTCGCCAGAGACACTGGGGCTCTGCAGTTTTAGACAGTATGGCAAGGGGTTAGAAGGGGTGTGTGGAAACAGCATACCACACAAGCCTCCTATGTCACCAGATGCCCCCACCCCCCTGGTACCTCAAAGGCCAGGCGAGTCAGCTCCTCCAGGCTCCTGCCCCCATCCAGAGCTGCTAGTGCAAGGGCTACGTCTCGGAAGTCCACCAAACCCTTGGCATCCTGGAGAGTGAAAAAGAAACCAGGGCAATGCGGGGACCCTGCATCTTCTCTCCTCTTCTATGGATTTTGGCTCTTCCCTCTTCTCAGCAGGCATGAAGATAATCCCCGTGACTGCTTCTCTCAGAACTATGAGCCCCAACCTCTCTAGGAACTCTGGAATTCCTCTCAGGTCACAGGCTTTGTCAAACTATATCAAGTCACCTGGTGACAAAACCTTCCCATACAGGCATCTCCTAGGAATGTTTGGGAATCCCTCAGGAATGCTGAAGTTACCATCAAGTTTCTGACGTGTCCTTGGAGGGCATTCCCGGCCCCCAAGCTGGATAAACTGGTTCTCTCCTCTGGCTCAGCCTATGTGGCAGAACTAGTCCAACAGATTGAAAGGGGGCCACTGCCATAATTTCTTACAAAAACCCAAGGAGGATGCCTGCTGTGCCCGCTGTATGGGAGACCATGGCATTTGAATTTCTGTTTCTGCTCTGCTACATGCTCAGTGGGGGAATCCACACTTTTCAGGGATAGTCTGCCTCAGTCTAAGGAATCTATGCACATGGTCACTATCTATCCCTTCAGAGGACATCGAGAGCCACAGTCTGCATGTTAGATTAAAAAAATGCTCCCTGGGACCACTGCTGGTTGTTTATAAACACAAGAATCTTCTATGATTATTGTAATTTGACAGGGAATCTTGGTTAAATTCCAGGAAATACATGGTTTGCTAAGATTCTTCAAAAAGTTCAGGAATCCTCTATAGAAGCTACAGGATACTTAAAATAATCTGCCCAAGTATTATAAATACTTCTGAGTCTCAAACTCTCAGCTGTCAGACCTGGCTCATGTTGTTTCTTCTGTATGTCATCTTCCCACCTAACCTTCATGACTCTTCTTCAAAGATCCTCCCCCAGTGCCCCACAAGGTCTTATGATTCCCCAGCTTTGCCAGTTCCTAAAGTGGCTTCAGAAATGTATAGACCTTACTGATCAATTATTTCTCGCTTGTTCTTCCTTAAAATGATTAAAACTTTGCTCTTCAATGCGCTGGATACTTGACAAAAAAATGAATCTTCCAGTGGATCTCAGATGGCCATCTAACAATAGCTGTTTAGAACACCCAGCGCAGACTCCAAACTGGGCATCCCATGTGACCGATGTGGCCACTAGGACATGGTCCTTAAATCCCGAGCGTGTCAGCTGGGAGGGCATGCGTGGGTTCTGCCCTCTTGCGTTCCAGCTCCTTTACCTGCTGGAAGTAGCTAAAGGCACCAGCCACCGTCTGTGGATCGGAGAGCTGTAGCTGCCTGGCAAACTCTTCCTGGCTGATCATTCGACTCCGGCCTGGCTCTGCCCCAGCATCCACACAGCCGGGAGACAGCCTACAATGGAATTGTTGAAAGCAGAGAGCTGTCTCAGTTTCCTTCTGGACATACCACCCAGCAGGACCTTGGCCCTGGCACCAGGAGTTCTCCCGGCACAGGTTCAGCTGCTGTTGTTCTAAGATGTACTGACTCGCAGTCCTTGAGAGCCCTTCTTACTTTTTTCACCTGTGTTATTACATATCCTTCCGTTTCTTTTTTCCCCTTCCTTTTGTTTATTCCATTATCTTTTTTTAAAGTTCCTCTGTCTTTCCACTTTTTTTCTTTTTTTAAGATTTTCCACGCTCTTCCCCATTTCTTCCCTTTCTTCTCGCTCTGTGACACCGCTCACACCCTCATCTTCACAGCCACTCACCCAGCCTTCCGAAGCACCTTTCCCAGTTCCCAGAGCTGTGGCTCCAACGCCACCTTCAGCCGGCCCACCACAATCACAGGCAAGCTCCCCACGAACTCACATTCGGTGGCTGGGATGCCCAGGGCCCTGCAGGATGAAGAGGGATGGAATGGAGGTGGAAGGAAGCGGAAGAAACTTCTGAGCGTTCATTACTGACTCTGGCCTACTGACTAGGGAGAGCAGATCGGGCCCTTTAACTTTCCCTCCTCAGTCTCAGCCGTCCAAGTGCCCTTTTCAGTGCCCCCGCCCCTATCATTGCCTCAAAACCTCGCCCTTCCCACCCCTTCCTTGTGGTTCCTTTGCCCTGGGTATCTGATCCAGGAAATACTTTGCAGGAAACTCACCGTGCCATGACTCTTTGGACATTGTTGGCATAGAGGGTGGGGTCCCTGCTCTCCTCAGGGCTGGGGTGATACACAGGGAGGAACTGAAACAGACATTGTTCTTATTAGGAGCTCAAAGTAAGGCATGACCATTTCTATCTTCTTTCCCCAAGGTTTTGGGGGTCTGAGATGTCCATTTTCCCACCCTACCCATGGGGGTCCTACCTCCACATCCACAATGCTGCAGGGCTGAGAGGCTGTGAGCCAGAGGACTTTGAGTCTAGGAGAAGAGAGATGTTGATGCTCACCAATCTCTAACTATGGGCTCCTCCCACCCTGAGGAGGGAGTGGGAAAGTTCTGCCCATTGATACACAAGTGGACTCCTAGCCATAGAGTCAGCTGGGTGAATATGCAGCTGGGAGGCCCCAGGGAAGGGCCAGAAAGGCGGCCAGGAAAGAGAGAAGAGCTGCAGCGACATGCTAGAGGAAGAACTGCAGGCAAGAAGAAGTCTGAGTAACGGAAGGAAAAGGCAAGAGGTGTGCCTGTGGGTGGTGGTTCTTAAGAAGGGACAACGAGGGAGAAAAATCACAGAAACATAGGAACGTAAGTGTAGAGGAGCCATAATCCCAGCAAGAACGATTTAGGTGGCAGAGCTGAAAGCACTGGCAGTTTATATTGAGAGATCAGAGGGAAAGGGGCATCTCTTTCTCTAGAGTCCTCTCAGTCTTGGAATGAAGAAGAGCCATCCACCTTTTCAATTCTGGAAATTGAAAGATGGGCAAGGAATTGTCTAATGGACCTTGCGCCCCACCCTCACCCCAGGAATACCAGAACTCACACTCCAGGGCCCCTCCACGCCCAGCTTGTGGTGTCCTACGGGAGAAGCAGAAGTGAGGGCAGAAGAGCATTATTTTTAGTCCCATTCCCCGGAACTGGCCAATCATCTTTGAGGAGAGGCCCTGACCCAGCCTTTGGCCCCACCCCCAGAGGCAAATCCCCTCATGGCACCAGCAGTTTTCACTTATTTCCATTTAGAGTAGATTCGTGCTTCCCCCCTCCCCCTTTCTTGGACTAAGACTCACCAGACTGTTGGGGTAGCGGATGAGGACAGGCTGCACAGGCACCCCTGCGATGAAGGCTCCTAAACCCATTTCCACCCCCACCCCCAGGCAGAGGTTAGTACATGGAGGTAGCTGGAAGGCATGAGTATGGGGGTCTGGACAGTTTTCAAGTGAGATCTGGCCTTGCTCCATTTGCTGATAATTTCCTCTCTGACTCCTTGACTTGTCAGCATCAGCTAGGAAGTTCCCTGTCCCTCTTTCTCCCCCAACCCTCCCCACCCTTCCACTTCTTGGCTTATTCCAGAGTCCCCGCCCCAAACCTGGGACTGCTTTTTCCCAAACCCTACCACCCGCTATCACTTTATTCACCTGGTTTGAACTTAAGCAAAGCCTTCTTGTTGGAACAGGTGCCCTCAGGAAAGAACAGTACCTGGGGAAAAAAAGAAAAGAGCAGAATGAGGTGGAGAAGGCTGAAGGGGAGGAAAGAGGAAAGGGAAGCCTCTTCAGCAGCACATAGAAGGTGAGGAGAGGGTCTCAAGACCCTTACCCACCTGGGGCCACTTGCCTCCCGAGGTGGCCCGTCTTCGGACCTCCTCTACCACTCTGCGCCGAGAGGCTGGGTCATGCCGGGATACGAGGATGGCTTGGTTGAATCGAAGAAGGGCTGGGGGTGGAAAAGGATACAAGGAGGAGTCACTTGGTTCCTACCCGGGGGTATTAACATCTGCAGCCTCCACTTCCCAACAGTAAGAGATGATTCTCAGTGATCTCTTTGTCCTGGGGACAATCCCTTTGTAGTATGTTGTCCTTTTAGAAAATTGACCAGAGCTCCCTGCAACACCTTCTCAACGCCCCAGCCCTCAGAGTCTGAAAGACTGGGTTGACAAATGGTATTAATTTACATTTCACTTGCCAACAGTCAATACCCCTTCTAACTTCTCCCTCCCCACCTGAGGCCAGTTCTTTTCTCCAGTGTTTCCAATTCCTGACTTTTTTTGCCCAGAGTTGTCATCCTTCCCCTTCACCCCTGTTGAACTCTCTCACCTCCAATGACAGGCACGGAAAGGTTCTCAGCTCTGGACACAACCTTGGGCAGGTCACAGGGCAGCAGAACAATGGGGTCAAAGAAAGTGGAGTGGGGGGCAGCAACAAGGACAGGAGCTTGAAGGCGAGAGGCCCGCTGGCCGCGAACACGAATCCGGAGGAAGCCCAGCAGGAAAAAGAGTAGGCGGCTCAGGCCCAGCACCCCGTTGTGGCACACAGTCCTGCCAGGGCAAGGCTGGGTATCAGCGAAGGCAACAGTTCTGACCCTTGCCCACCCCCAGGTTCAGGCACTGGGGAAAGTAGGGTATCCCTCTTTTACTGTCAAATAGGACTTGGCCAAGGGCCAAAGTCTCTGGCCACTTTGGTACTTATCCAGGCACACTACTTAGAGTTGAAGTCCTGGGTAGCAGATCTGAGCCTGATTGATTCACGCCATCTACTCAGGCTGGGCGGGATAGTTTCAGAACGCTCCCTTCTCTTCTCAAAAGGGGAGCAGAATACACAGCAGGGAAGAGAAGTAGGGTCTCTGGGGGCTGATCCCCCACTTACTTCCTCCATCCGGTAATTGGCTCCTGAAGCTGCTCCTCAGTAAGACCAGCTACTTGCAGCCAGGCAAAGGGCCAGAGGAGAAAGAGGACGACAAAGGCCAAAAGCACTCGGATGGGGGCCAGCAGTACCCCCAGGAGGCAGAACTGCAGAGGGTGGGAGAGAACGCCACTTCAGGGCTGGCAGACGCTCCCTCCACAGCGTCTCCCGAAACGATGGGCCCAGGAGCAGAGAACCATCATCCCTTGCAGGTGATATGTGGCATGGGCACAGGAGAGGAGACCGGGACCAAAGGTGGGGTGAAGGTACCAAGGAGGGCAAGAGAATAAAAGATTGAAAGCATCAAGGCCTTCATTTTCCTATCTCTTAGTTGGTCCCTACCCCACCTATAAAACCCAGTGTCATAAAATGCATCTAGCATTTAGAGGATTTAATGAGATAACCCATGTCAAAGCGCTCCGCACTGTGCTTGATATAGAGTAGGCTAGAGATAGGTCCTCCTCCCCCACATCCTATTCCATAAATAGCGCCTATGTTCAACAGAAACCAGGTGTACAGTTCTTTCTACTTTGGGGCCTGGGAGGCAGAGGTTGGAAACACTGAGAGGTCCACTTTTCAGGCCCCGAGTCAGTTTCTAGTACCGCCCAACAGCAATTCCATCGTACCGGGGGATGGGGAAGAGAAGAGCTCGGCCCTACTCCGCGGTAGGGGTTGCCAGTAGTCAGGGTGACTCCATAGGCTGCCTTGGGGAGGGCGCAGGTAAACAAACCTAGCCCCTGGAGCCCGCCTCAGGGGAGGTGATGACAGCAGAAACCTTGGACACTCCCTTCCCACACCACCTCCCAGTTCCCCTAGGCCCTCCACTTCCTGTAGCCAACCCCCTTCTCAACCTCCCTGCCCCCACCGGAGGTGCTGCAGTGCGGGGTGGGGGGAGTGGGAAGAAGGGGTGTTGGAAGGGCACAGGGACGCAGGCTTCAGGCCCCAAAACGTATTCCCTCTAAGTCAGAGCCCCCAAGAAGCACTCAGCACGCCCCTGCCCCCACCCCGCCTTACTGTCGCCTCCAACTCCATCCTAGCCATCAGCCTCCGCAGGATGTAATCCGCATTCCCCAGGGCCCTCTACCTCTTCTACCCCTGGGTCTCCGGCAGTCCTCCATCCCCACCTACTCAATTCTTCCACACCTTCGAGCTAGTCTACCGCCCAAGCCCGCGTCCTCTCCAGGACTCCTTGCCCGCCCCCGGCCGCCCCCACGTGCGCATCTCCGGACTCCTGCTCCGCAAGCCTCCTCCTTCCCATGGACCCCCATGCCCATCTTTGCCAGGGCTCTAAACGTCCCCATTTTCCTATCCCCGCGAGTCCTCCCGACGCCCACTGCCCACACCTTACCTTAACCCTCTGGAGGCGGGAGAGATGCAACTCATGCACGAAGGGGTTCGGAGGTGCTGGGGGCCCCGGGGTGGGATCGAGGGGGGTCCAGTCCCCCGGACTTCCCTGGCTCATGGCGGGAGAAGGTGGAGGGAGGGCACCCGGGCCCCGGCCCCGGCCCCGGCCACAGCTCTGCAAAGCAGCCGCTGCTGCAGCGGCGGCGGCGCTCTGGCCCCGGCCCCGCCCGGTGCGGCCGCCGAGGGGCGGGGAGCAGGCGGCGCGGCCCGGCCCGCCCGCGTTGTCAGGACGCCGGCCGCGGGGCGGGGCTTGCAGCGCCCCGGCGCCCCTGCTCCTCCGCGTTCGCGCCCGCCCTTGCGGCCATTGTCCCGGGCGGCCGATTTGGAGCGGGGCGCGGGCCTGCGGGCTGACCCCGGGCCTCGGCCTTCGGTCATTCCTCTCCGAAGACCTGGCCGCCGCCTCCCCTCTGGCCTCCAGCTGGGAGCGGGAGTGGGGCCGCGAGGCGGGCGCCCTGGGTCCCCGCCCGGGCGCCGAGGTCACCCTGAGAGCGCAGATCGGGGTGGGGCCCTCGGGCTGGTGGGAATGGAGGGCGGGTGGACCGTGCGCGGAGGCCGGCAGCGCCGGGGTAAGGCGGGGCCCCGTTCTCCCTGAGGGTTCCCTGGCCCCAGCCGCCCCTCCTCGCAGCCGGACCACCTTCCCTTCCCGGTCCGGGCGACCCCATCGCGCGGGGACTTGAGGCTCTTGCGCCCTCTGGCGGCCGCCTGGCTTCTCACAACTCTGCGCACCCTGTACTTCCTGCGCTGGGCAAGGCCGGGGGGGGGGTGAGGGCGCCTTGAATACGGGAGGCGCCTGCCACCCTCGGAACTCTGGCCCGGGTGCTTTCCCGTGAGCCCGGCCAGGCCTGGCTGGGCGAGGCAGTGGGCCCCGACCTCTCTCTCTGTCTCTCTGTCTCTCCTCTCTCTCTCAACACGGAGGACACAGTAATTTCCTTCACCCACAAGCTCCAGACTACCCTAGAAAACTTTTTTTTAATGTTTTTTTTTTCCTTTAATTTCAGAATATTATGGGGGTAGAACACTTTGGTTATATATGTTGCCCATGCACTGCCCGTGTCACTGGTTGTCAGGCCATGGTGAGATCAGGGAAGAGGGAATTGGATGGACTTTGAGATCCACACCCAGTAACACAATCGAAAATATATGCGCATTACAAAAAGGGGGTAAGAGTCTCATTGCTTATGGAAAGAGGCTGCCTTAAGTTCACCTTGTTTTATGTCTTTCGCCCATCCCAATGAATGGCAGTTATGGGAGCTGAAGGATGAAAGTGAAGGAAAAAGAGAGGCTTCGCAAGACTAAGGGTGTCTGTCGCCATTGGCTTCTCCTGTAAATCAAACTCCAAATTAATCTGCTCCAGGAAATTTTCTGAGCCCAGGCTGAGACGGAGGAGGGCTCATGCATCCTTTTGAGACCAAGGAGCAGCGTCGGAATATTTTTGTATTTGACATGGAGGTCCCAACTCAAATCCATACATAATTCCCAAACTTTTTTTTTTAAGCAAGCAATTTCAGCTTCCTACATTCTCACCAGAGCCGAGAAAGTACTTGCCTTTGGGGAGAAGGTGGTTTGAGGAATAATAACGTTCACAGGGTGGAAACAGGGAAAGTGGGAAGTGTAGGGATGTTTAAATTTTTGCCTTGAATGTTCAGTAACTTCAGTGTATTAAGAAAACCTGATAATACATAGATTAGCAGGCAAAAAAGCCATACAAATTTTATTACATGCACACGTATTCATGGAAGTCATACAAAACATAAAAACTCAAAGAAATGGCCAAATGGTTGCCACTTTTATATTACCTTGAGGTTACAGAAAGAATGGGGGCTTGGATCTTGGCAAGATAGATTATGAGAGGGGGAGATAAAAGGAAAGGCCTGGCTAGCAAAAAGTGGCCTTTTTATGCAGAGGAAACCTGGTAATAGCCCTTGGAAAGAGTAGACAGTAAATGTTTCTGTCAGACCATTAAAGATGTCAGACTCTCAGTTAATATTTCCTAGATCTGGACAAGGGAGGGCCTCAGAGAAAGCCTGGATGCCTCATTGCAAGTTTTCTCTACAGATGCCAATTTTCCCCACAAAAGACAACTTCAACTTCGCAGACCTTCTAAATAGCAATCTCAAAATTTATGTCCACAAAGTATATTTTGGAGTGAAATTTTTGGTTTCCTTCAAGAGCATTCAACAAACACCATGAAAAACCAGCTATAGGGCCTGACGTTTTTTTTTTTTTTGAGACAGAGTTTTGCTCTGTTGCCTGGCTAGAGTGCTGTGGCATCAGCCTAGCTCACAGCAGCCTCAAACTCCTGGGCTCAAGCAATTCTCCTACCTCAGCCTCCTGAGTAGCTGAGACTACAGTTGAGCATCACCATACCTGGCTAATTTTTTCTATTTTTAGTAGAGACAGGGTCTTGGTCTTGCTCAGGGTGGTCTCGAACTCCTGAACTCAAGTGATCCTCCTGCCTTGGCCTTCCAGAGTACTGCGATTACAGGCATGAGCCACCACGCCCAGCCACTGGGCCAGAGTTTTGATAATCAAGTATTTGCTAGTATGGGTCATCCAAGATGAACTAGAAAGTTCATTTCTATGGAAGAGTCATGAAAAATTCACATTTTTCCTTGCTTGTAGCCCCTCACCAAACTAACATGGTGGCCTTTCTATAGGCAATCTGAGAAAGGACAACCCAGCTAAAGAATACACTTGAGAAACTAATGATCTCTAGTGGCATCTGTCACCCCTTAAAAATGTCTGCCTGGCTAGACAGATTCCTCTTCCACCTGATCCCTGTATCTCTATCAGTCACCATTTCCTGGGGTAATGGGGACAATGGCATCTCAATGGGCTGCGGGATCATTGGATACCCTTAATCTTCTATTGGAAGGAGACCAGGCAGAAGCCAGAAGTCACTCCTATCTAGGTTCCCTCCCAACCTCCCATACTTTACTCACTTACACCCCTGTCTATATCCTCAAAAAGAGAGCAAGCAGCATTATTAGAGAAATAAAAGGGTATTCTAGTCAAGATTTGTTTATTTCTATTAATGGGTTGAATGCTTGTGTTCCCCTTAACCCACAGTTCATATGTCGAAGCCCTAGCTCCCAGTGGGATGGTTATTTGAAAGTGGGGTCTTTGGGAGATGATTAGGTCTAGATTAGGTCATCAAGGATTCTCATGTTGGGATTAGTGCCCTTATTAAGAAGAAGAAGAGAGAGAAATCTCCTTCCATGAATATGTATGGAGGAAAGGACATGTGAGCACACAGCAAAAAGGCAGCCATCTCCAAGCCAGGAAGCCGGCCTTCACCGGCTCCCAAATCTGCTGGCACTTTGATCTTGGACTTCCCAGCCTCCAGAGCTGTGAGAAATAAATTTCTGTTGTTTAAACCACACAGTCTATGACATGTTATTACAGTGGCCTGAGAAGACTAAGACAATTTCTTAAAGATTCTTAGAGAAGATGTCATAGCTTGCTTTTACCTACTATTTAAGGGAGGGCAGGTTTCTGTATATCTTGTGTTTTCCAACATAGTTCCAATATTTTTATAATTTCATTTTTTCAATTAAGGCAATTCATAAATGCAAGGTTACACATAATTTGATCTTTATGCCTTTAATATTTCAACACATGTTAACCATATCAGGAGGAGTTATTAAACTTAGGACCCAAACCTATAAAGTAATAGTAATTATATATGAGTTACTATAATTAAATTAAGCATAACTGCATACAATTAAATCTCAATAATATACAGAGAGAGTTTTGACACTAATTTCTAATTCTTTCCATCTATGGAACTGATGAAAATCCTTAGGCCATATGTCTGGTGTGGATTTCTATTCTTTCATCATTTGTTTTGTTCATCATCTGTGTGTCATGCAATGTTCTTGCTCCTTGTTACTCCTTGCCAGGTTGTTACTTCACTGTATCACTGATTGCAGAGTAATCTCAGTCTTTGTGGCAATTTTTAAGTTTAATATTTTAAATAAGTCTTTATTAACTTTCTCCTAAGATTTTCTGCCAACATTCTTGCTATTAGCTGCTTATTGCCAAGGAACAGTTTCTTTGTTTTTGCCCCTCTGCTCTGCCTCTTTCTAATTTTGATCCCCTAGTATAATTCAGTCTGCCAGTGCGGGACCGATGGGTTGGAGGTTCCATACATTTTGTCTTTTTTGTAGAGATACTCTTTGGGATTTGTAGTGGAGATGTTGGTCCTTTCTCTCCTTCCTTCTCAACAGAACATTGATTAGTTCAAGTATCCAGTTGCTCCATATAGCCATTTGCCTGAGAGGCATCCAGGGTAGGTGGAATCCATCTGAGGTTATCCCATACCCCTGGTCAGTGACTGACTAGGAATGAATGAGTGACTCTGGCCAATGAGACCTCAGGGAACAACTGCTGAGGAGCTTCTGGGAAGAGTTTCCTCACTCTAGAGAATGACTCACAAAGTAACACTTTCTTTTCATCATCTGGATGTTTCTAAATGTGACACTTATAACTGCTTCAGCCATCTTGCAAGTACCCTGAGGATCAGCTAACACTTAGGAAGGCAGAGTGGTGGGATGCAGAGAATCTGGGCCTTTGGTGACAGACTTGAGCCTCTAAACAAATTAAATCAAAGCCTGCAGTACATCTGGACTTCCTGTTATATGAGAGAATAAATTTCCTTGCTTGTTAAGATAGCATTAAAGAACAAAAAATTATTCATGACACATGAAAAATGATAGGCAAACTGTATTCAAGGTGAATACAATGGGGTTTTTAGGAGGGGAGAGAGATAGGGTCACTCCAATACATAGGACAAGTGGGATTTTAGCTAAGGACAGAGTGGCATCATGGATGGAATTACTAGAGAAACTCAAGGTAGGGGGCATTCTGGCAAAACAAATCTAACAGGATTCTTGCTGAAGGCAGGCCAGGGTGATAAGATATAGAGAGTGAGAGATAATGAATTTGATTAGATATCAAGATTTTTACTATCAGATTTTTACTAAAATTTACTAAAAATATCAGATTTTTACTAAACTGACCTAGCAGGATTCTTGCTAAAATTGGGCTAAGCAGAGACAAATAATGAAGCTCAAAAGTCAGGGCCTAGTTGAGACGAGAGTTCAGAGGAGTCTGACTAGAGTTAGGTCAAGGAAATGGTAAACAAATTTGTAGGAGGCCATTGTAACAGAGGGAGTGGCCTGAAAAAGGGTAAAATGTTTTACGAGTTGTCTCTTTAAAACTACCTCCCACCCCTTTTGGGAATCAAAACCTGCATCCCTGCTGGAGGCCAGTAAGCAGAGGAGCAGGGGAGCGTCCTTTGTTCTTTGTACACAGGATATGGCTCAACAGAATTGTCTGGCCTGGAATTGGGGGGGGGGAAGGGCCTCCTCCAGGTCAGGAGATTGTCTTCCCCAGAGATAGGATGGATCAGAACCATCAACTATAGTTAAACATCAATAGCCGGAAGCTGAAAATCCCCCCTTTAAAAGCTCTGTATTTCTGCTCTGAGATAGGACTATAGAACTTTAAGATGCAAGGCGGCCATACTCCTAATTTGCTGGCAAATTAATAAACTTCTCTTTCCTTCTCCTCACACCACTTGTCGTCGTTATTCTGATGTGGCCTCGGGGACAACTGTCCAACTTTCGGTAACACCATTGGTTTGGACTGAGCTCCTGCACTAGGCCCAACAGACCAAACCAAAGTGGAGTCACCAAGCTGAAATTAGGTTGTTTATTTGACCTTCCAAGAACTCAGGAGAGAGAGAGAGAGAGAATAGCTAAATCCCTAAACAGGCCAGTTTTAGCTGCCATGATAAGGAAGTCCCCTCTCCCTTAACCTTTGCGATGAGAGTAACTTTGAAATGACCACTTTTTGTTCTCTGTTTTTGTTTTCCTCAGCCCTTTTCTGTCTATAAAGCCAACCTCCTCTACTCAGCTTGTGGGGAACTGTTAGGGTGAAGGGAAAACTTCCTCTTTGCCCTCGGAAGTTTCACTGAAACATCAACTCACAATTAAGCAGATTGATAAGAGAAAAGCTATACAAATTTATTTTAGTGTGTATGCATGGGAACCCTCAGAAAATGAAGACTCAACTTTTCAATGAGGTACAGAGGTTTTTAAAGAATGGGAGCTTGAAAGCAGAAAAACAAGCTTTGGGAAGGAGAGAGTAAGAGGACTGAGTAGCCAGCAAAGGTGGTCTTGTTATGTAAATGAAACCTTAAAGGTAGCAACCCTCAGAGAGACTAGATGGTAAATGTTTCTTTTCAGACCTTAAAAAGTGTCATACTCTCAGTTAATCTTTTCCGGAAGAGGGAGAATAGACCTGGCTGCATTCTCTACAGATGTAAATTTCCCCCCACAAAAGACAGTGCAGTGTTAGTTCTATCTGTGGACTTATGGCTGCCATCTCAAAATATGCCAAAGAAATCTATTTTGGGGTAAAATATTTCTAATTTCCTTCAGAACACTCATACTGTTATCGAAACCACAATGGGGTTTCAGCCTATGTCTAGTTACTCTTCGCACAAAGATCCAATGAGGATTGCCAAGGAAAGGAATTTTTTTAATATGACAACTTTCTGGGAGAATGGGAGAAGCTGCCTCAAATCTGTCTAAGGGAGACCACAGGCTTTTTAAGGAGGGGACACAAGCTTTGGGGCAGGTTGAGTGGGATGGTGAGTCTTGGAGTCAGGAAGTCTGCCCCAGGGGCCTTTAGAATCTCAATTCCTTTGTCTTGCAGAATATCCACCATTTCTGGGAAACAACTAAAAGTTCAAGTAGTTAGTTAAGGGAGAGAATTATAAAAAACATATAGGGGTCATTGAAATTTGTTTTTGGAGCTGGTTACAATTCTACTTTACAGAATGAGGTGTTGCCTAATTCCTAGAACTGCAAATAAAAGTCAGTTAAGATCTTTAAACTAAATTTGTTGTAATTTTGTCTTTTGACAGGAGAGAATTTTTGTCACAAGTTTGAGTCGAGAGATTCTGTTATGCACAAAATACTCCTCTGTATTAGTTTTCTATTGCTGTTGTTAAATAAAAATTATAGGAGGCCATTGTTTTGGACTAAGTTTCT
Organism: Daubentonia madagascariensis; assembly: GCA_023783475.1. Taxonomy (NCBI): domain Eukaryota; kingdom Metazoa; phylum Chordata; class Mammalia; order Primates; family Daubentoniidae; genus Daubentonia; species Daubentonia madagascariensis. Next base: position 250,462 of record JAKFHU010001436.1, on the reverse strand, counting down.
GTGGCTAGGCTCTAATAAACATCAAAATGGAGTCACCATGCTAAAGTTCCAAGTCATCAAACCCAAACTAAGTTGTCTAATCTTCTGAGAAATCAAGAGAAAGGCATAACAGCCAATTTCCCAAACAGGCCAGTTTAAAATCTTCAATCATAATAATGAAGTTCCCTCTTCCTTAATCCTTACACAAAAAAGGTAGCCTGAAGTAACTTGCTGTTGACTAATCAGTTATTTTTCTATTGTTCTGTCTAAAAGTAACTAATACACCCTTTGTTCTTTGCTTCTGCTTTCTTCAGCCCTCCTCTGTCTATAAAGCCAAACTCTCCTGCTCACCTCATTGGAACACTTATTCTATTTTATGGAATGAAGTGTTGCCTGATTCTGGAATCGTGAATAAAGCTGATTGAGATGTTTAAACTAAATTTGTTGTAATTTTGTCTTTTGACACTGTGTAACAAATATGACACAAAATAAGTGGCTTAAAACAACACTTGTTTATTTTTATAGTTTCTGTAGATTAGAAGTTCAGACACACTTAGCTAGGTCTACTGGTCAGGGTAAAATCAAGGTGTTGGCCAAGCCATATTCTCCTCTGGTGGCTTGACTAGGGAAGGAGCTGCTTTCAAGCCCCCTCAGTTGTTGGCAGAATTCATTTCCTTGATGTGACAGAGATAAAGGTCTGAAAAAGGACAACGAATGTTTTACCAGTTGTCTCTTTAACACTCCCCCCCCCCCACCCTTTTTGGGAATTAAAACCTGTATTCCTGTCTGAGGCCAGTAATCAAAGCGGAAGAAAAATATTCTTTGCTGTTTGTTTTCTAGGATCTTAAATCACAGTAGATGGTTCAACAGAATTGTCTGGACAAGGGTCATGAGATAGTCAACCAAAACCACCAATTGTAGTTAAACAATGATAGCCCGGAGCCACAACATGTGACACTGGTCACGTAGACCCAAGCTCAACCACCAAAACCCTTTTAAAAAGCCCTGTATTTCTACTTAAAGACAGGATGGTGGTCTTTGAGACGCTAGTCCACCACCCTCCTCATTTGTCAGCAAATTGATAAACTTCTCTTTCCTTTTCCTCAAACCACTTGTCCTCATTCTTCCTTCTCACTGATTTAGCCTCAGGGACAAGTACCGAACTTTTGGTAAAATAAAGGGCTTACCTGATTATTTCAGGCTCATCCAGGATAATACTCCCTTTGATTAACTCAAAGCAACTAACTAGGGACCTTACATCCGTAAAGTCTATTTACCTTTGCCAAGTAATGTAACATAATCATGGGAGGCATAGCCCATCACCTTTGCCATAATCTGTTAGAAGCAAGTCACAGGTTCTGTGTGAACTCAAGGGGAAGGGGTTACATAAAGGCACTGCATACTAGGCGGCAGGAATTGTGGTGCCACCCCAGGGTATGTCCACTAGAGTCTAACTGATTCAGCGTCCAAGATAAAGATTGTTCTCCCTTTGTGGAGAAATACACTTATTCTTCTGGAGTGAAAGTAAAACTGTTCTCTTGTTCAGAGTTTATCGTTTAACTGCTTCATGCTCACAATTGCATGAGCTATACTGAAATGCAGATATGAACAAAAGCTCTTAGAGCTTAACAAAGGGAACAATTCAGTTGACCTTGATGACTTAAGAGGGACTTCCCTAAAGAGAGTCATTTGAATTTGATCCTGATGAAAGAGTGACAGTTTGCAAAGAAGTTGGGGAGGAACAAATCAGATGGAAATGGGGGCACATAGCCAAAGACAGGAAAGGAAACGAGTGACAGTGTGACAGAACCCGTGTGGTCAGGTTGCTGGGAAGAGAATGGCAAGAGACGAGGCTGGGGTGGGACATTGAGGGATGTTTTGCAAATCCTTTGAAGTGTTCCAAATAATTTGTACTTGTCCCCATCTCTAGGAAAGAGTAAGCAGAAGTCAAACAAAGACATGGCAGTGTTCAGCAGACGCTCCGGTTGTGGTGCAGGATAAGCTGGAGTAGGGGGAGACTGGCAATCGGAGGTAAGTTAGGAGGCATCACAGTGGTTCAGGTGGGAGGGGCTGAGGGCTTGGACTAAGTCTCAGGGAAGTGGTGAGGGTGAAAGAACAGGAAGTGCATTTAGGAGATCTTTCTGAGATATAACTGGTAGGATTGTATTGAGTTGAGGGAGGGACCGGGGAGGGAATGTAATTGAAAGTTCCCAAACTTTACGGGGACTCTTTTTTCCTCCGGAATGCTGAACCTTTTCTTTGTACCACAAAATCCTTCTCAGAATAGTGTTGGTAAATGACTAATAATTTTTTTTTAACTTTTCTTTTTAGAGACAGCATCTCACTATGTTGCCCAGGCTGGACTTGAACTCTGGGCTCGAGTGATCCTCCCACCTCAGGTTCCCAAGTAGCGGGAACTACAGGCATGCACCACTATGCCTGTAAGCACAATGTTTTTAATGACTAATGTTTAAAAAGACTAATATACTATTTTGTCTATCTATCTATTTATTTATTTATAATTATTAGGAGTACCTAATAGTTGTACATAATAGTACTAATATTTTAAATGACTAATATTATAAAAGAGACCAATTGTATTAGTTTCCTAGGGTTTCTGTAACAAAGTACCATGAGTTGGGTGGCTTCAAACAACAGAAATTTATTGTCTTATAATTCTGGAGGCTAGAAGTGCAAAATCAAGATGCTGGCAGGGCCATGCTCTCTCAAGGCTACGGGGGAGGATGTTTCCCTTGCCTTTTCTTATCTTCTGGTGTTGCTGGCAACCCTTGATGTTCCTTGGTTTGTAGCTACATTACTCCAATTTCTGCCTCCATTTTCACAAAGCCATCTTCAGTCTGTGGCTGTCTGTGTGCTTCTTCTCTTTGTATTAGGGTACCCATCATATTGTTTTAGGAGCCTAATCTACTCCAGTATGACTTCATTTTAACTAATTACACCTGCAATGACCCTATTTCCAAATGAGGTCACATTCTGAGACTCTGAAAAGGACATGAACTTTGGGAGGACACTATTCAACCCATTACACCAATTACATTGAAATATGATTGTCAAAATATTTTTACAAACTGTGATATTGTAATATATTAACATATTCTTTTTTTTTTTTTTTGAGACAGGGTCTCCATCTGTCACCCAGGCTAGAGTACAGTGGTGCAATCATAGCTCACTGCAACCTCAAACTCCTGGGCTCAAGTGATCCTCCTGCCTCAGCCTCCTGAGTAGCCGGGACTACAGGTGCATGCAACCACACGCAGCTAATTTTTTATTTTTTAAAATTTTTTGTAGAGTTGGAGTCTCACTATGTTGCCCAGGCCAGTCTCAAATTCCTGGCCTCAAGCAATCTTCCCATCTTAGTCTCCCAAAGTGCTGGGATTATAGGTGTGAGTCATAGCACCCCTGTCATAACATATATTCTTTATTAATGCATTAAATAATAAGATAGGGTGGCTCTAAATGCTACCATAATTTTTAAGTAGAGATGAATACAAATGATATGTCAAGATCTCTGTAACAACTGTGATGTACCTGAAAATTATCTATAGTTTCTATTATTGATACAGCTGTAGGTCCTGCTAGTACTACTATAGCTTGTTGCCTATGTTCATAATAGAAATGCCAGTTTTGTTTAGAGGTTAGTAAAAATAAAAACAGAATATTTTTTTCCTATCCTACTTTATGGACTCCCTGACTTCAATCCTGAATCCCCACTGCTATGGTCGAATGTTTGTGTTCCCCCTGAAATTCATGTGTTGAAACTTAATCCCCAGTGTGAGGGTATTTGGAGTGGGGCCTTTGGGATGTGATTAGCCTCTATTTGGGGTGGGATCAGTACCCTTGTAAAAGAGGCCTGAGAGAGGTCCCTTACTCCTTCCTCCATGTGAGGACCCAGAGAAAAGATGTCTATCTATGAGGAAACAGGCCCTTGCCAGATACCGAATCTGCTAGCACTTTGATTTTGTACTTTCCTGCCTCCAGGACTATGAGATATAAATTTCTGTTGTTTATAAGCTACCCAGTCTATGGTATGTGGTTAGAGCAGCCCCAATGGACTAAGACACTTATGCTATAAGGTTAAGAACCCCTGCCTTACGTGATAGCAGTTTTTCCTTTGGTATTTGTATTTGTGATCTGTATGCTAGATATCAGCCCAATATCTATTTTCCCCTTCTTTTTATATTAAGGTTTTAGTGGGGTAATGGCTGCTGATCTACTCATAATATTCCCCTGCTTTCCCTGTGCAGGTTATTGTGGCTATGTAACAGTTTTTGGTTGAGAGCTATTGCTAGCCCACAAAGCCCAGTGCTTTTGTGTGAATTGGAAAAAGGCACCCCTTCCTCTGAGCAGGTGCAATGCTGTGATGTGAACAGCTTGGCAGCAGAGGGCAAACTGGATTTCAGCCCCTGCTCACTTCTTTGGCCAGATGCTCCTGAGCAATAACTTGGACAACTATGGGCAGTCACAACCCTATTCTGGCTGGGGAATACGAGTGGAAGAATGTTTACAACTTCTGGATCTTGCTTTTACAAGAAGAGTGGATCCTCCCTTTCTCTCTTCCCTGAGGCTGAAATATGGACATGGTGGTGAGCTATTGCTCAAGGCAGAGCATTGAGATGGAAGGAACCTGTGTCCTTGATTCCACTGAACTGCCATACTAGCCTTGGACTGTCTATCTGATTGTTATAAGAGAAAAATAAACCACTATTTTGTTTAAGCTACTGTAATTTTGGAAATTTTCTTATTCTTTAAGAGTTTTAAATAAACTAATAATTAAAAAATAAATTTTGAATAATAAATAAATTTTTAAAAGGTTAAAAAATCAGTAAAATGTTTCATGCACGAACTAAATATTTCATTGTCTCACAAAAAAGCTTTCTCTTGCAATCTCACTTTTTTACAGTTTTACATTTAAATAGGGTAAGTGTTGGGTCAGAGGCAAGAGGAAGACACGCAAGCCTGCGGGCATGGTAAAATGCTGTTTATTTTGAGCACCTGGGTGCAGGTGGGTGGAGGCCGAAAAAGGCGTCCACCCAGAGGAGGGGAAGAGTGGTGAGTTTTATAGAAAGTTTGGGGAGGGGGAGTTCCACCAGTTTCTGCCAACTCCAGCCCAGCCTTTGTAATTCAGAGTTATCTTTAGAACCTCCGGAGATTCCTCTGGAGCCTGCAGCCTGCGGGAGTCCTTATCTGACTTCATCGATGGCATACATTCTGGGGCAGACCCAACAGTAAAAACTCCAACGGGTAATATAGAACAAAAGACTTGAACTAAGTCAAGTTCTGCTTCTTGGTTTTTGCTATCACTGGGCTATTATAGTTTATCTCAAATCTATTTAAACATAGGAATATGTAGTACCATAGGGGTTGGAGACATGAACGGAGTCTGACGTACTCTGGAATGATTCTGGACCTTTGCAAACTCACTCTCTAATTGAGTGGGAGTACATACTTAGTCCCCTGGTGTCAGAGGTAGCTGTATAACTGGGAGTTCTTTGAGGCAAATTCCATGTATAATATACTATTTACTAAAGGGTAAGTAACACAGATGTCCAATGTGAAGCTTAAATAAATATTATTCAAACTCAAAAGTAACCACAGCAATTGTTTAAAACTTGGACCCATGGAATATTTTTTTTGGAAGAGTATTTTATCACTGACATTGCTTAGAATTGCTGATGTATAGTGATAATAAAATGCTATTAGCCAGTTTTATTATTGTTTTTAAATTCTCTACTGACAGTGCACCTTCTTATTGCCTCCACCTGGGACTGACCTCCTCCATCAACCTGCCCTTGCTACCCCACTGACTCCGTGATCTGTTAGCTGCTTATTCGTAGGTTGAGAACCACTGGTCTACCTTGGGAGACTACTGAAGGAGTTCAGGAAATTAATTTCACCCCAAAATATAACTCCTTGGTATAAAGAGTAATTTGAATTAAAGGCCCTTGGAAGGAGCTTTCCCTCTATCTGTATAACCAGACTGACCCATCAAAAGAACAATTGACTTCCTTTCCCCTCCCTGTTTTCTCACTATATTGCAGGAAAGAAAATCAAGAATGCAACCAGACCTGGCCTAAATCATTTTAAATATAATACCTCTCTCTGAAGGTTAATTTAATTTACAAAAAGAATAATTTACAAGTCAATCTGTTTCCCCCCATCCATTCATTCTCCCAAGTATCTATTCATCCTCCCTAGCAACCATTTATCGCCCCTAAACAGAATTACCTATACTCCTTATCTTCCCCGCCTAAAAAGCAGATGTAAAAATATCTGTATCCCATTGGGATATGGGGTAATCACTCTCTGATTCTCCCCATGTGCGCAGTAAATAAACCTCTTCCTCTTATTAATCTGCTTTAATTGTGAGTTGATCTTTCAGCAAACTTGCGGGGAAAAAGGGAATAAAAGAAATTTATTTTGATTTCCTGTCATTAGTTTTTTTTAAGAAAATCAACTTTATTGAGATATATTTGACATTATAATTTTTTTAAATCTTTTTATTTTGAAACAATTATAGATTCGCAGGAAGTTTCTAAAACAGTACAGAGAGGTCCGTGTTCCCTTCTCTCAATTTCCCTCAATGGTTACACTTTACATAACCATAGTACAATATCAAAACCAAGAAATTAACATTGATGGAACGTGTATGTATAGTTCTCTGCCTCACCACGTGCACAGACTCGGGTAACCACCATCGCAATCAAGATGCAGAACTGTCCACGTCCACAAAGCTCTCCTTGTGCCACCACCTTTTTTTTTTTTAATTCCACTTTATAGGCACACTGTCCCCTCCCCAGCATCCTTAACTCCTGGCAACCACTAATATGTTATCTATCACTGCAATTTTATCACATCAAGAATATTATATAGTATGCAATAAATGGAATCATGTAGCATGTGACTTTTTTTTTAGACCTTTTGAGATTGGCTTTTTTCATTTAGCATAATGTGCTTGAGAACCAAATGTTTTAATATTGCATTCTTTGTTTTTTTGCTGGTTAATATTCTATGGAATTGATGTACCACAGTTTATTTAACCATTCACCTATTAAGGGACATTTTGGTTATTTCCAGTTTTTGGCTATTATAAATAAAGCTACTGTGAATATTTGTGTACTGGTTTTTGTATAGATGTAAATTTTCACTTCTCTGGGATAAATGCCTAGTAGTGTGATTGCTGGGTTGTATGATAGTTGTATGTTTAATTTTATAAGAAATTGCCCAACTATGGTCATTCATTTTACATTCCCATCAATAATATTCCAGTTGTTCCATATCCTTGCTAGCATTTGGTACTTTCACTATTTTTAATTTTAGCTGTTCTTTTTTTTTGGGAGACAGTCTTGCTCTGTCACCCTGGCTAGAGTGCAGTGACGTCATCATCATCATAGCTCACTGCAACTTCAAACACCTGGGCTGAAGCGATCCTCCTGTCTCAGCCTCCCAAGTAGCTGGGACTATAGGTGTGCGTTGCCACACCCGGCTAATTTTTCTATTTTTTTGTAGAGACAGGGTCTTACTCTTGCTCAGGCTGGTCTTGAACTGCTGAGCTCAAGAGATCCTTCCGCCTTCTCCTCCGAGAGTGCCAGGATTACAGGTGTGGGTACTGTGCCTGGGAGAGCTGTTTAATAGGTATGTAGTTATATGTCATGGTGGTCTTAATTTGCATTTCTGTAATGGCTAGTGATGTTGACCATCTTTTCTGTCATTGGTTTTTAATCTTTTTTTCAAAGACTTCTTCCTCCCAAACCTTGATAACCAACTGAGACCACGTATTAGTTTTCATGCTTGGTCCTAATTAATGTTCTTCTTCCCTTTACTCTTTGTGGGAGGGTGTTTATTTTTTGTAATAGTCTCTTTGTTCCCAGTGCTCTACCATTGCCTGGGGTGAACACTAATAGGCTGTTTATGACAAAAGTATTTTCTGAATAGAAGCCCTATGTTTGGAGACACTACCTCTAGGTGACAAAAATGTTACAGTGAAGCATTCATTCGTGTTCTGAATATGTTATCTCTTTTTGGCTCTGTAATTGGATATTATAGTTTATTTTATATCTTAGGGCACAGGTTGGACTTGGTGAGAGGCTTCGTAATGTAATACTTAGGAGCTAGCATCTGGAATCAGACCAATATAGATTTTAATTCCTGGTTTTGCCACTTCTGAATTTTGTTATCAGGCAAGTTATTTAAACTCTCTCAGCTTTAGTTTTCTCATATATAAAATAAGTATAATAATGCCAATTACCTTCTAGGGTTGTTGTGAAGATTGTACATTTCAGTTATATTTTGCTGCGTTACATATCATTCCAAAGCTTGATGGCTTCAGATAACAATGATTTATTATTTTTCATGATTCTGTGTGTTGATTGGGCACAGTCAGGTGTGTTTTTTCTATGCAGACTAGCTGAGGTTGCTATAACAGCCTGTGTTGTTGTTCACCCCAGGCAATACTCAAGTGCGTTCAGCAGGGGCTGAAACATCCAGGATGGTTTCTCATCCTTCAGAGCCACTCATCACATGGCTCTCATAGTTCTGCAGTCTAGCCCTATATGCTTTACAGTGTTAGCTGGCTCCTATGAGGGAGAAAGCAGAAGTTGCCAGCTTTCTTAGATCTGGGTACAGAAGTCCCAGAACATCACTTCTACTGAATTCTATTGGTCAAAGTAAGTTCCAGGGCTATCTCAGGCTCCAAGAGAGGAGATAAAGACTCCACCACTTGAAGAAAGGGTTGAAAAGTATTTGTGGCCATCTTGAATCCACCACACTGAGTAATCCCCATGATACTTAGAGACCCAAACCAGAAGTATGAACTCAGGACCAGGAGTAGCTGTATTCTTTACAGCATCAAGTGCAAAATGAAGATGTGGGGCTCCTTGTTCAAAACTATCATAAATTTTAAAATGCAACAGCAAAACATTAAACCAAGTATGTGGCTCTTCTAATTGTAAGGCCCTGTGTGACTGCACAGGTCGCATGCCCATGAAACTGGCCCTGCTCAAGACCCCGAACTTTTGAGTTATATCTCCTACCCCTTTAGTAGCCATGCCATCTCAGAGGGTCAGAAGTGTCATAACGAGAATACAGAGAGGTCTGACTTACATCATCTCTGCAAATATTAGTGACTTCATGATGCTGGCAGCATCAAGGGAACAGGCAATATGATAAATGAAGCTTCACTCACAGAAGTACATTTTGATAAGTTTTTTTATGTAAGAAAAAAATCCCTTCTTTGCATGGCAAAATACCTTCTAATTTGTTCCTCCTCCTCTCCAATCAGTATAACAACTCCGAGTCATACTAAACAACACATTATACAGAGATTAGAGGTGGGAGGGAGGGAGGAGGACATTGCAGAAGAGAAAGATGCCTAGAGTGAGACCTTATGTTAAAGAAGTGAACTCTGTCTTCTGGAGGGTTCCTGGGTCGAGAGGACCCCCCAATACCTTAGCACCCTGGATATTGCTTCGATCTGCTAACATCCTTCTCATCACCCAATTTCAGTGGATTAAAACAAATGACCAAATCAACTAAACCTTTCATATTAAGAAAGAAACAGGAAAAGGATCATAGCTTCAACCACAGAAGAGTTGTAACACACTGACAGTAAGATTCTAAGGTTGGTGCATAAGATGAAAAACAAGTACAGTTAAACTTACCCTTGAAGAGGAAGGTTCCGTGGTGGAGACAGACACATGATCTTTCAGTGAGTCCAATAGCCAGTTTTCCCTTAAGCTTGAACATATCACTCTTCACTGAGTATTGGGAATAGTAGCAAGAGTCCAATTTTATTCTTTTGCATGTGAATATACAGTTTTCCCAACACCATTTGTTGAAGAGACTATCCTTTCCCTAGTGTGTATTCTTGGCTCTCTTGTCAAAGCTCAGTTGGCTGTATGTATGGATTTATTTCTGGGCTCTTTATTCTGTTCCGTTGGCCTCTACGTTTGTCTTTATGCCAGTGCCATACTATTTTGATTACTGTAGCTTTGTAATATATTTTGAAATCAGGACGTGTGAGGCCTTCAGCTTTGTTCCTCTTTTTCAAGATTGTTTTGGTCAGTCAGGCTCCTTTGTAGTTTCATATGAATTTTAGGATTTAAAAAAATTTTTCTATAAAATTAAAAAATGCCATTGGGATTTTGATAGGGATTGCATTGAATCTGTAGATTGCTTTGGGTAGTATGGACATTTAACCATATTAAATCTTCTGATCCATGAACACGTGACATCTATTCATTTGTGTCTTCTTTAATTTCTTTAGTCAATATTTTGTAGTTTTCAGTGTACAAGCCTTTGTCTTGCTTTACCTAATGATCTTGGCACTCATTGATGATTCTCACTCGAATCAATGATCACATTGTGATTAAAAAAGGTTGATTTCTTAATTCAATCATTTCTTTTATATTTTCTAGATAGCATTTATTTGTGAAAGAGTCTTCCTTTATTTTCCTTCTTTCTCTTTCTCTTTGTGTATTATTATAGGCAACATTTTAGTAATTATATAAAAATACACCCATAAAAATTCATACAGTACAGAAACATACAAACTAGGAAATAAAAACTTCCTGTAATCATATTTTAGAGAGGGATCCATTGTTAACAATTTTGTACATATTCTTTTTTTTCCTCCTGCTTTTCTCTTCTGAATACATATTCTTTTTTTTTCAAAATGCATTCTCAGGATGACATATTCTTTTATATATATAACATATATTTGAAACTAAAATAGTATCTTATTTTCATAATATTCAGATTTCAGACATTTTTGCAATATCAAAATAAGGATATTATACTAATACAAATACAAATACTAATATTTAAAACCAGAATGTAGTGGCAACAAACTTCCCCCAAACCTGTTCTTCCTCTTACGTTCTTGGTCTATCTTAGAAGTATGTATTACAAATCCAGCATTACCAATCACCGCTTTCACTTCCAGTTAGCTACCAAATCCTATTTAAATCCTGTTATTGTCCCTGGATTGCAGTATATCATCCTTAACTTGGCTCACAAGCTACTCCTCAATTCCCGCACTCCCGTCTTCCCTAACTTCACCTCCTGCCAGTCCCTTGCTCACTCTTTCTGCCCCAGCCATACCAGATTTCTTTAAATTCCTTGAACACACCATACTTCATGCTTCCTGGCCTTTGAACATGCAGTTCTGTCTCCTGAAACATTTTCTCCTCACCCTTCCACCCAGCCCAGACCATGTGTGACTACATCCTGTTTACTTTCAGCCTCAGCTCAGATATGACTTCCTCGGGGTGGCCTTCTCTGACTCTAAAGTGATTTATGTTCTTCTGCTTTTTGTTTTGTAGTACTTGAAATTAATTTAATGTTTACATTCCCGGTCAGACTATAAGAGGACAAGTAACTGTTGTTCATCACTGTATAGCAGTTGGCATATCATGGGTACTCAACTGTGTTGCAATCCTATTTCTAACCACTTTCTCCCTTTCTAGCCTGTTAGTTCCTTAAAACTGTAGTGAAACCTGTCAGTGCTCTGCAGATCTGCTTGGATCCCTTTTGCCATTTCTATGTGCTTTTTAATGACCAGCACCTGCTGTTTACTTAGGAGGACTGTCCTGAGGCTATTATAGCTGTTTTGCTCAGACAGAGACAAAAGGAAGTGCCAGGGAGTTTACGTTCCTTCTGGCCAACACTGAGCCACAGAAGGCTCCTTAGACTCTAGTTGGGATAAACTCTAAAGGCTGAGCAATTGTGTACATTCCAGAGTTCTCCTGCAAGATCAGGCCGAGGCCATGACTCTGCATGAGATTGCACCCTTTCTTGTCTTTCTCCCTTTCCTTGTTCTGCTTCACTAACTCCCTTACTAGTTTCCCTTGGGAGCATTTTCTTGATAAATCACCTGAGTAGAAGCCTCAGTCTGTGGCTCATTACCCGACCTCAGACCCATAACACACTTGCTTCTGACTTAGGGCACGTGAACATATTTCTGCTCCCTTCCTCACTTCATCCAGGCTCCTGCTCAAATGCCATCCCCTCAGAGAGGCCTGAACCCCCTATATAAAAGAGCACCAGGGCTGGGTGCGGTGGCTCACACCTGTAATTGAGCACTTTGGGAGGCAGAGGCAAGGACCACTTGAGCCCAGGAGTTTGTGGTTGCAGTGCGCTATGATCACACCACTGCACTCTAGCCTGGGTAATAGAGAGAGACCCTGTCTTAAAAAAGAAACCGAAAAACCAGCACCCCTTCTTCCTTCCCATGCTGCTCCTGTTGCTTCCATCTCAGTTACCTGTTTTAGTTTTCTTCATAGCACTGATGACTCCATGAATTATATACTTATTTTCTTGTTTGTTGACTGTTTCCCTCTTGTCTGCTCCATGAGGGCAGGGACTTATCTCTTGTTACTGCTGATTTAGAACAAGCACCTGGTGGTGCTTAGTAAAATTTGCTTAAATAAATTATTGCCCTTTATTACAAAAAGGAAATGCAGTAATGGAAATTTTGGGTCAAAAGAATTAAATAAAATTATATTATTAAAACGTATATTTTCCTGAAATATATGTGTAATCTTTAGAACTACCACTCACATTTCTTTGGTTACTTTTTTTTTCATTTTACAACTATTTGTTAGAAATAAATATTTTAATTACTGTCACATGGCCTCTCTAGTAGGAGTCCAATACACTGTTATCATTTTCCAAGTTTTCCCCAAGAACTTAACATCATTTTACATAATGTAAAGGAACATAATTTGCAACAGCAAACTATGGTCCTTATTTTCTGAAAACTAGCTCTGTAGCCTTTGCCATCATACCCTCCCTATAAGACAAATAAGTTGGGCTGGACTAGTTGTTCTCAAACTTTTGTGTGCTTCCAAGTAGATGAAAATTTTCTGGCTCAACCTTTAACCCAGAAGGTCTGGGGTGGATCTCAGAATCTACATTGCTTCATAAGAACAGCAGGTGACTTAGAAACAGTCTGTAGACCACATTTTAGAAAATTGGGCAAGATGTTCTTTTATTTTGTCAATCATGTCACAAACTTTTATTGAGAATCTACTATGTGCTAGCACTGTTCTATAGGGTCTGGGGATGCATTCATAAGCAAAAGAGAGCAATCTCTGCTCTTCTGGAGCTTTATTTAAGAGTGTGTGTGTGTGTGTGTGTGTGATGAGGGTCACAGACAAAAAACCATAGAGAAATATGTATATAGTGTCAGATGGTGCTAAGTGCTAGGGAGAAAATTAAAGTGAAGATAGAGGATAGAGAGTGCTGACCAGGTTGGGGTAGTGGCGACTGGGGTTGTGACCAGGTAAGACCCACTGAGATGAAAACATTTGAGGAGACAGGGAGTGAAGTACGAAGCTATCTGGGAGAAGAGCATTCCAACAGAGGGAAGTGCAAGTACACAGGCTCTGAGGAGGGATCGTGCTTGGCCTGCTGGCCTACTGGAAGGGAGCTGCATGAAGGGAAGACAGCAACAGGAGGTGAGGTGGGGAAGGTACTGAGGAGACCAGATCAGGTGGGGCCTTGTAGGTCATCTTACGGTCTTAGGTTTTACTCTGAGCAGGATTAGAAGCTAATGGAGAGTTTTGGGTGGAGAAGAGACATGGCTGTTCCGTCCTTTAAAAAGGCACACTCTAAGGGGGCAAGAGTAGAAACAGAAATGTGCTAAGTACTTTATAAGTGTTAGTTAATTTAATTCTCACAACAAAGAACATTAACATTCTGTGACCTATTGGTATCTGGGTTGGTGAAAAATAAAAATTTCATTTTATTCGGTTCATTGTCCTTGTTGCTGTTATTATTTATGCTACGTATTCATTCTCAACAATTTACTATTTCCTTACCTTTCTTTTTTTTATTTCAATATATTAAGGGGGTACAAATGTTTTAGGTTACATGGATCATTTCTGTAATGCTTGAGTCCTGGCTATGGGTGTGCCTGTCACCCAAATAATGTTCATAGTACCCATTAGGTTGGTTTATTCCCCTCCGCTCTTCCCCCCACCCCCACCGATTGCTCTCCACTGAGTTTTACTTCCCTCTGTGCACTTGTTTGCTCATCGGTTAGTTCCAATTTAATAGTGAGTACATGTGGTGTTTGTTTTTCCATTCTTGCGATACTTCACTTAGGAGAATGGTCTCCAGTTCCATCCAGATTGTTACAAAAGGTATTAATTCATCCTTTTTATGGCTGAGTAGTACTCCATGGTGTACATATACCACATTTTATTAATCCATTCATGAATTGATGGGCACTTGGGTTGATTCCACATCTTTGCAATTATGAATTGTGCTGCAATAAACATTCAAGTGCAGGTGTCTTTTTGATAAAATGACTTCTTTTCCTTAGGGTAAATACCCAGGAGTGGGATTGCTGGATCGAATGGTTGGTCTACTCTTAGTTCTTTGAGGAATCTCCATACTGTTTTCCATAGAGTTGTACTAATTTGCAGTGCCACCAACAGTGTATAAGCATTCCTTTCTCTCTACATCCATGCCAGCATCTATTTTTTTTTGGACTTTTTAATAAAAGCCATTCTAACTGGGGTAAGGTGATATCTCTTTGTGGTTTTAATTTGCATTTCCCTGATGATTGGCGACATAGAACATTTTTTCATATGTTTCTTGGCCATTTGTCTTTCTTCTTTTGAGAAGCATCTGTTCATGTCTTTTGCCCAAATTTTAATAGGGTTGTTTGTTTTTTTCTTGCTGATTTGCTTGAGACCTTTGTAAATTCTGGTTATCAGCCCTTTATCGGATATGTAGATTGTGAATATTTTCTCCCATTCTGTAGGTTGTCTATTTGCTCTGTTGATTGTTTCCTTAGCTGTGCAGAAGCTTTCTAGTTTAATCAAATCCCATTTATTAATTTTTCTTGTTGTCATGATTGCCACTGGGGTCTTTTTCATAAATTTTTTGCCTAGCCCTATATCTAGAAAAGTTTTTCCTACATTTTACTCTAGAATTCTTATGGTTTCATGCTTTAAGTTGAAGTCTTTTGTCCATTTTGAATTAATTCTTGTGAGTGGTGAGAGGTGGGGGTCCTGTTTCATTGTTCTGCATGTGGCTGTCCAATTTTCCCAGCATCATTTATTTATTTATTTTTATATTTTATTTTTTTTGAGACAGAGTCTCACTTTGTCACCCTGGGGAGAGTGCAGTGGTGTCATCACAGCTCACTGCAAGCTCCAACTCCTGGGCTTAAGCAATCCTCCTGCTTCAGCCTCCCGAGTAGCTGGGACTACAGGCATGTGCCACGACACTCGGCTAATTCTTCTATTTTTAGTAGAGATGGGGTCTCACTCCTGGTCAAGCTGATCTCGAACTCCTGAGCTCAAGCAATCCTCCCACCTCGGCTTCCCAGAGTGCTAGGATTACAGGCTTGAGCCACTGTACCCGGCCAGCAGCACCATTTATTGATTAGGGCTTCTTTCCCCCAGTGTACATTGTTGTCTGCTTTGTCAAAGATCAGTTGGTTGTAGGTAGATGGTTTTATGTCTGGGTTCTCTGTTCTGTACCATTGGTCTATGTCTCTATTTTTGTGCCAATACCATGCTGTCTTTACTACTATAGCCTTATAGTATAGTTTGAAGTCTAGTAATGTGATGCCTTCAATTTTGTTCTTATTGCTTAAGATTGCTTTGGCTATTCGGGGTCTTTCCTGGTTCCATACAAAGCGTAGAATTATTTTTTCTAGATCTGTGAAGTATGACGTTGGTAACTTGATGGGGATTGTATTGAATTTGTAGATCACTTTGGGTAGTATGGACATTTTAACAATATTGATTCTATCTATCCTTGAGCATGATATGTTTTTCCATTTGTTCGTATCCTCTGCAATTTCTTTCCTCAGAGTTTTGTAGTTCTCCTTGTAGAGATCGTTCACCTCCTCGGTTAAGTATATTCCTAGGTATTTTATTTTCTTTGTTGCTATTGTGAAAGATATTGAGTCTTTGATTTGACTCTTGGCTTGACTGTTATTAGTATATAGAAATGTTACTGATTTATGCACATTGATTTTGTATCCTGAGACTTTGCTGAATTTATTCCATTCCAGAAGACTCTTGGAGGAATCTTTGGGTTTTTCTAGATACAAGATCATATCATCAGTGAAGAGTGATAGTTTGACTTCCTCTTTACTGATTTGGATACCCTTAATATTCTTCTCTTGCTTGATTGCCCTGGCTAGGACTTCCAGCACTTCCTATGTTGAATGGGAGTAGTGATAGTGGGCATCCTTGTCTTATTCCAGCTGTTAGGGGGAATGCTTTCAACTTTTCCCCATTCAGTATGAGTTGGCTGTGAGTTTGTCATATATGGCTGTTATAATTCTTAGGTATCTTCCTTCTATGCCTAGTTTGTTGAGGGTTTTCATCATGAAACGGTGCTGGATTTTGTTGAATGCTTTTTCTGCATCTATTGAGATGATCATATGGTCTTTGTTTTTGCTTTTGTTTATGTGGTGAATCACATTTATTGATTTATGTATGTTGAACCATCCTTGCATCTCTGGGATCAAGCCCACATGGTTCTGGTGGATTATTTTTTTCATGTGCTATTGAATTTGGTTTGCTAGTATTTTGTCATGGATTTTTGCATCTATATTCATAAGGGATATTGGTCTGTAGTTCTCTTTTTTTGTTGTGTCCTTTCCTGGCTTTGGTATCAAGGTGATACTGGCTTCATATAAAGAGTTGGAGAGGACTCCTTCCTTCTCAATATTATGGAATAATTTCTATATTATGGGTACCAGGTCTTCTTCGTACGTCTGTTAGAATTTGGCTGTGAATCCGTGTGGCCCAGGGCTTTTTTTTTGTTAGGAGTTTTTTATTACTGATTGGATCTCACTGATCATTATTGTTATATTTAGTAGTTGTATTTCTTCCTGGTTGAATCTTGGGAGGTTGTGTGTTTCCAGGAACTTGTCCATTTCTTCTATGTTCTCTGGTTTATGTGCAAAGAGATTTACATAGTATTCATGGATGATGTTTTGTATTTCTGTGGTATCAGTTGTAATGTCATCTTTTTCATTTCTAATTGAGTTTATTTGGTTCCTTTCTCTTCTGTTCTTGGTTAATCTACCAAGAGGTCTGTCAATTTTTTTTATCTTTTCAAAGAACCAACTTTTTGTTTCCTTAATCCTTTGTATTGTTTTTTTCTTCTCCAATTCATTTAGTTCTGCTCTGATCTTTGTTATTTCTTTTCTTCCCCTGGCTTTGGGTTTGATTTGTTTTTCCTTTTTTAGTTCCTTGAGGTGTGACATTAGGTTATCAATTTGTGATCTTTCTCTCTTTTTGATGTAGGCATTTAAGGGTATGAAGTTTCCCCTGAGGAATGCTTTTGCTGTGTCCCAAAGATTTGATAGCTTGTATCCCCTTTGTCGCTCAGCTCAAAGAATTTTTTGACTTCCATCTTAATTTAATTCTTGCCAATAATAGTTCAGCAGCAGGTTGTTTAATTTCCATGACTTTGGTGTAGGTTTGAGTGTTTCTTTTGTGATTGATTTTTAGTTTTATTCTGCTGTGGTCTGAGAAGATACATGGTATGATTTCAAATTTTAAAAATTTCTGGAGACCTGTTTTGTGGCCTAAGATATGATCAGTCTTGGAGAATGTGCTGCTGAGAAGAATGTGTAGTCTGTAGTTTTTGGGTAGAATGTTCTGTAAATGTCTGTTAGGTCCATTTGATTTAGAGTTTGGTTTAAGTCCATTATTTCTTTATTTATTTTCTACTTAGATGATTTATCAAGCTCTGACAGTGGGGTGTTG
This sequence comes from Daubentonia madagascariensis, assembly GCA_023783475.1. Lineage (NCBI taxonomy): Eukaryota > Metazoa > Chordata > Mammalia > Primates > Daubentoniidae > Daubentonia > Daubentonia madagascariensis. The sequence goes on along the minus strand of JAKFHU010001436.1, from coordinate 232,721 downwards.
AGCTCCCCAGCAATTATGATGGCACTATTTATTTCTTTGCTTAGCTCTAGTAAGATTTGCTTTAAGTATGTTGGAGCTCCTGTTTCGGGCCCATATATGTTTAGAATTGTTATGTTTTCTACTTGGATAGCTTCCTTTACCATTATATAATGACCCTTTTTGTCTTTCTTTACCTTTGTTGGCTTAAAGTCAATTTTATCTGATATGAGAATGGCTACACCTGCTCTCTTTTGATTTCCATTTGTGTGGAATATTTTTTTCCATCCTTTCACGATGAGTCTGTGTGCATCCTTGAGGTTTAGATGTGTTTCCTGGAGAGATCAGATATTTGGGTTGTGTTTTTTCATCCACTCAGCCAGCATATATATTTTGAGAGGAGCATTCTGTCCATTCACGTTGATTGATAGCATTGATATGTGGGGCGTTTGTCTCTTCATCTTGTTGGATAGTCCCTTATTGCTTTGTTTTACCTCTTGTTTTATTGTTTTTTAGGACTTGTGAGTTTTGGGGTTTTTTAAAGGTGAATTTTCACTGGTAGGTATCTGTTGTGTTGATTTGTGTATAGTGCTGTTCTGAGTATTTCATGCAGAGCAGGTCGGGTCATGACAAATTCCCTCAGTGTTTGCTTGTCTGGAAAGGACTTAATTTCTCTATTGTGAAACTTAGTTTTGCACTATACAGAATTCTAGGCTGGCAGTTGGTCAGTTTCAGTTGGTTGAAGATGGGGCCCCAATCCCTTCTGTCTTGTAAAGTTTCTGCTGAGAAGTTTTTAGTTAGCCTGATGGGTTTTGCTTTGTATGTTACATTATGCTTTCATCTGCTGTTTGCAGAATTTTCTCTTCATTGACTTTGCCGTTTGGTACTAGGTCTTAGAGTGATCTATTGCTTTGAATCTTTCTGGTGTTTGATGTCCATGTTGTATCTGTATGTCTGAATTTATGGTGATGTCTGGGAAGTTTTCCTCAATAATTTCCTCAAATAGGTTTTCCATGCTTTTAGCTCTTTCTTCTGCCCCCTCAGGGATACCTATAATGTGAATGTTAGTATGCTTCACATAGTCCCATCTCTCTCTCAGTGATTGCTTGGACTTTTTTATACTCCTCTCTGCCTCTTTGAATGACTGGGTTATCTTGAGAGCATTGTCTTCAAGCTCTGATATTCTTTTTTCTCCTTGGTTTAGCCTGTCGTTAAAGCTTTCAACTGCATTTTGAAATTCCCTGAATGACTCTTTCATTTCTTTGCATCCTATTATATCCTTTCTTATGTTATCTAGCTCTCTAGTGACTTTTTCATTTTTTCCATTGACTTCCTGAAATTTTTTTTGGCTTTCTTTTTGTTGCTTTTCAACTTTCTCTTTAATTCCAATCATCTTATCTGCCATCCATATTCCAAGTTCTATTTCTGTCATTTTGGCAATTTCCTTGTGGGTGGAATCCACCTTGTGGGTGGAATCCCCTAGCTCCATTGTATTTTCTTGGGGGTGTCAAACTATTTTGTTTTTTCATGATGCCAGGGTTCTTTTGCTGCTTTCTTCTCATATGGCTTCTCTTCTCTTGGCTCTGGGTTAATATGCAGAGCACCTGTTCTCCTTTGCTGGGGACTCTCTTGAATCAAGTCCAGGAGTGACAGCTGCTCAGGGCTGTGGGTCCTGAGTGAAATGTTGGACCTCAGGGAGGTTCTGCCAGTCCAGTGGTAGTGGTGGGGACTCAGTGGTGGTGGAGTCTTGTGGGCCAGACACAACTCTGGAATCTCAGGGCTGGAGTTGCGGCCAGGCTGGGGCCTTGGAGCTACAGGGGCAGAGTCTCAGAGTTGGGCACAGTGAGAGCTTCAGAGCTGTCTCTGGGGTCTTCAGGGGCAGAGCTGCCCATGTGGGGGGCTGTTCCACCAGCGTGGGGACTGCTGATGCTCAGTCACGCAGGCCAGGGTTTCTCTCAGCAGCCCAGGTTCCACGTAGGCAGGCTGGAGCTAATGGTGAGCCAAGGTTCTTCCCCTACACCTAGGACCCAGTGAGGCAGTTGCCCAAGGCTTCTCAAGTGGTGCCTGTGGCATCTGAGGCTCCTACTCTGTTTGGCTTCCACACCAGAAGGGGGGAGGTGTGGTCATCCCCCAGTCACAGGGCTTTACATGAAGGAGTGTCTGTTCCCTCCCTGGCCTAGTGGGGATGATGCTAAGGTTACTGCTGGATGGCTGGGTCCTGAGCGGACCTGGCTTTGTGTACCTGAGCGATCAGGATGCTGTCAGTTGCAGAAGCCTGGTATTGGCAGACACGAGATCTCTGCTGCACTTGCTCTCTGGTGGAATGTCTCTGTACAGACTCTGAGCAGCTCTCAGATCAGGCCAGAGGTCTGCAGTGGAAGAGGGACACCCCTCACAGATTGAGCTGCACATAACTTTTCTTTCTCTTCTAATAAACAGTGTCCCCTCTGGTTGCCTCTATCCTGCTGTCTTTCCCTGTTCCCAGCAGTGTGAATAGTATTGGGTCCCCCAGCTTAATCTCTGAGATGGTGGGTGATACTTGTGAGTAAGAATCAGCGATGCTCTGTTTGATTGAGTTGGTAGATGCTGTGATGAACTATAGAGTTGTTCTGCCCATCAGTGGTTGATGCTTGTATGAAAGAGCCAACTGCTGAGATGTTCTTTTGTGCCTATGGTAAGCTCTAGTCCCTCAGGTGGAGCCCTTGAGTGTCCCAGGCTTTGGGAGGGGCCCTGTAGCTCCTAAGGGGTTTCTTGATCTCCACCACAGCAGAGGTGGGTGGAGGAGTGAGGCAGACTGTGGTTAGGTTGTGAGCCTGAAAGGCTTTGCAAAGCCTTGGCAGGGCTCAGAGGTTGCTTTCTTGACTGCTAGGGGGAATGCTAGGAGGAAAGTCAGGGCAGGCTCTCCAGACCGTACTATTCCTGGGGGAGGGGCCTAATGCTTGGTTGCTATGGTGCTGGGCTGGGATCTTCCCTGCCAGAGGAACCGCCCTGATCCAACAGCACAGTTTTTCTTCGGGGAGGGGTGGGCACTCTCCTAGATTGCTGTGTCTTGGATCCCCCCCAGTATTCTCCCATCTGTTCTGTCTGCGTGGGCTCCCTTGCCACCTGAGTCCAGCTGTCAAACCTCCTGCCAGCCAGTGTGTCTGACCCACTGGTGTGTGTCTCCACGAAAGGCTGGGGGCAGGGAGCTCCCAGATTGGGCACCCTGGGTCCACTTCAGGTCCTCAAGGGAAAAGGCATGGGCCCCACTCTCTATGGAGACCTCAACCTGGAGTACCTGCCCACTGGAGAGAGGTGGCCGCTTGCCAAATACTCAGCTCAAACTGCTTTCCCAGTTGCAGTGGATCTGGGAAGGGTAGGGAAGGAAAAGCTTCTGAATGGAAGAAACTGGGCTCTCTGGCTTCTTGGGTCACTCTCCTTAGAGGGGAACCTCGCACAGAATGTCCAAGCTCTGGGATCACACAAGTTCTCCCTGATATTCCATGTTTACCACCATGCCTGGGCTCATGGGGGTGGAAAAGCCTCCAAGAAACTTGGTAGACCACTGGTTGTAGAGGGCACGTGGGAGGGAGAAAGGGATCCCCACTTACCCCTTCACTGGGCTCTGAGCCTCTCTGGGTTTTATCCCCACCAATATCTTTTTTCCTTTATCTTCTTCCTTCTCTGCTTTGCAATTTTCCTTCATGAGGGCCCCAGCAGGCTCTGGCACCTCTCTTTATGATCTATACCTAAGCTGCGTCTCCTCTTCCCTCTCCTTCATCTGAAATCCTACCTTCCATCTGGGACGGTCCAGCAAGCCATGTCTCTAGTCGGCCATCTTGCCCTTCTCTCCTATTTCCTTACCTTCTTAAGGCAGCCTTCCCTCCTGACTTTCCCTTCCTTGGGGATGGAAATACCTTCACCCTACACTGTGGCATGAGGGATGGAGTACCACACCTGGTGGGTGAATTTGGAAAGAGAAAGTGGACATTCCTCTCTTTCCTGCCCTCAGGCAGCGCAGGTGGGCTCTTCTCCATTGCTCCAGGCACTAAGTTGTATAAGGGCTGGCTCCCAAAGTCTATGGTGGTACAGCACTGCTTGTGCTTGGGTGAGTCTGATTTGGGGTTCAGCACTGGGAACTAATATAGCTCTCAAGCTGCTAAACAACATGCTCTGACACCAGTTTTATAAGTCACAAAAACGATGTTAACCTCCAACTACATTATTTATTGTCTCTATCTCAACTGGTCACAAGGAAGGAAAGGGGTATAGTTTTTAGGTCACCTCAAACCCTAGAGTTGCTCTTTGCAGCACTTCTCTTAGTTCTTAGAACAGCATCAGTGGGGTTTTATTCCGAAATTTTCTAAGGTAAAAGTACCTTGTTGGCTAGTCATTCATGAAAGTTACACTGGGTGGCAGTCATACCCTATCAAAATCAACCTCCACAGCGGTTCTATTAAGAAATCAGCCAGTTTTTGCCATGCCCCGTTGGAAACCAGGTAATTGGTGAAGCATTTAGACTACTTTCTGTGCCTTGCATTTACTGAGGTCAAAAATCATATTATGTAGATCATTCTGTACATGTTTGTCTCCCTTGATTAGGGAGTCAGCAGCATTAAACTAGGGAAATTAAGAGTATCATAATAATGAGAACAAGAAACAGTTATTAAGCACTTAAAAATTGCCAGGCAGGAACTAAGCACTTTACATGTGTTATGTAAATTAATACTCACAACAGCTTTATAATGGAGCAATTATTATTCACTATTGTGGACATACCATTGTTTAGTTAGTTCCATGAATTGTGGTTAGAAATATAAGCTGAATAGCCTGACTTTTCCACCACACAGCACTGATAGCCTAGCAGTGGTAAAGTTTTACTGTAATTTTTTTTTTTTACAGACAGGGTCTTGCTCTGTCGCCCAGGCTTGAGTGCAGTGACATAATCATAGCTCACTGCAACCTTGAACTCTTGGGCTCAAGCAATCCTCCCACCTCAGCCTACAAAGTAGCCGGAACTACAGGTGCATGGCACCATGCCAATCTAATTACTGCAATTTTTTGAGCTCAGGGCCAAGGTTGAAATTTTTCTGATCCAATGTGGATTAATGAGTTCTATATAAGAGAAGAAGAGAAAGACACATATCTAGATTTCAATAAAGTGACTCTTAGGCTGTCATAACAGAAAAAAATGAAAAACTGTGAATTCTTTTGAAACAAAATTAGATAAATTTGAAACTTCAGGGATGCATTACTCATACAGTACCAACTTAAAGAGCATAGCATGGAGAATTAAATACACTTATGCTCCTTCTGTTTTTCAACAATTTTGCCAGTCATTCAGATATAAATGGTAAGAGTTGAAAGTGAGAAGAGTTTAAACAATGAGAAAAAGTTATATTGGTTGCAAACTTACCTTAAATCAAGGATATTGGGGTTTCCCACCCCCAATCCCTCAAGACCAACAAAAATTCAGGATTCTTAAATAAAAACACAAGGAAAATCAGAACACCACATTGCTATGTATTCCCAAGTGGCCAATACCCCTTTTGTATATCACACTCTGTGCTCTTTGACAATACGCTGGTCTGTGATTTTTGGTCATATCTTCTCTCATTAGCCCAAGGTGCCCATAGTTATTTCCAGGAACCTCGTCTCTGCAAACCACAGCCCCCCATGCACAAACTATTGGCAAGCCCCTGAGTGTGTTACACTATTTCAGATTTTTGTGTCTCTGCATATGCTGCTTCCTCTGTCACCGCTCAAAGCCAAGCTGTCACCTCTTTGATGAAGCCTCTTTATACTTTCTAGTCGTATTTTATCACTTTGTCTTTTGTGTGGACCTTTTCATTCTGTGCTTATCACTCTATTTAAAAATATTTCTTTATCTTTCTCTCATGTACACACTGTGAATTCTTTGAGGGATAGTCTGTGACTTCTCCTTCTCCACCCTCCTCCCCACTCCTCTCCCTTCTTCTTCTTCTTTTTAATCATCGTATGTAATAGAGCAGCAGAGCTTAGTGCACTATGATCCCAGTTAGTGTTTGTAGAGGTGATTTGAACCCATATGCTCCTCTCATCCTGTTCACTGCCGTCTTGATCAGTGGTCCATAAACATTTAAAGACAAATATTTTGCCAAGAGAACTAAGTAGACACTGTAAAGTTCATAACTGAAACAGAAAATATACTACAACCTATAAAAATTGTATAAATATTTATTTGGCAGAGAAGTAGGCATTTAGAAGTAAGAACATTGATGATAACTCTTAGATCAACAGGTGGATTCGGGATAGGGTGAAGAACAATAGGTCTTATTTTTGGTGACTCTGTTTTTTTTTGGCTGTTGTATTTTCTAAACCCCAGAATATGCTTGTTTTTCTTTTCTCAACCCCACCCAAATACAGGTATCTAGAAAATATATATCTATTGTATATGTTTTTGTATGTCTTGTGTGTGTATATATGAAAGGACAATAAAGATGATTTTCATTAAAAAGTAATTAAAAGATATTTCCATGAATCTTAGGATTTTATCTTTGCCTCAAGCCCTGAGGTATAAAATTAACTTGATAAAACTTACTTATTCCTGAGGGATCCCTTCCCCAAGGTGACCCATTAATTGCCTCCTCCTAAGTTGCTTTGGGAAAATCAGTCTTATTCTATGAGACCATTCCTAGCACAGACTGAAGTCATATTGGCCTTCCATTCTCTGTTTAGTACCACTTTTTACTGCCCTTGTATTGTGAATTAGCTATCCCTTTTCTACTCTGGGCTAATTTAAGATAGCTCCACATGCCAAATGTGATTTTTCTGAAGAAGCTGTTACTTCAGATCTGCTAGAGAACAGGTGGGTGAAAAGGACTGGCAGAATAGAATCAATCAGATTGTTGTGTTTTGCTGACTAAGAGATTTTCTGGTAACTAAACCACAGTTTGAAATTACCACTGGGTGTAGGAGAAGACAAGAGATACCCAGAGGAGAAAGAGATAAGAACAGAAATTGAGTCAATGGGTAGGGTTTGACAAATATCTGCGGGGAATTTATGTTGGTTTTTAAACAGGGACAGAGAGGGTCTCAGGTATTTAAGGGTAAGAACCATGATGTGGTGAAATCCTGTCATTTGCAATAACATGGATAGAACTGGAAAACATTATTTTAAGTGAAATAAGCCAGGCATAGAAAGACAAATATTGCACGTTCTCACTCATATGTGGGAGATAAAAAAAAAATTGAACTTGTGGGGATAGAGAGTAGAATGATAGTTACCAAAGCCTGGGAAAGATAGTGGGGAGGAGGGAGTGGTTAATGGGTACAAAAATACAGTTAGATAGAAGAAATAAGATCTAGTGTTTGGTAGCACAACAGGGCAACTATAGCTAACAATAATTTATTGTATATGTCATAATAACTAAAAGAGTGGAATTGGAACGTTCCTAACACAAAGAAATGATAAATGCTTGAGGTGATGGATATCCTAATTATGATGATTTGACCATTACACATGTGTGCTTGTATTAAGATATCACATGTAACCTATAAATATGTATAACTATTGTGTTTCCATAATAATAATTTTTTTTGGTAATTTAAGGTAAATTTTAATAGATTTATAAAAATCATATATATAAAACATGTTTAACCACTGTGGCTATAAAATACATTTTGTACACTTTATCATGTATTTTAACCTAGTATCCATAATAATTAAACATTAAACATTTTACAAAAAGGAACCATGATGTGGGAGAATCAGGCATGAGCCAAGAATTCACTAGGATGCTTAGATTTAGCTCCTGATTCAGATTAGTTTGTCAGTAAATATCCACTCCAGAGTAACAGGTAACGGTATTTGGGAAAGTCAGTCCAAATACCAGGTAATGGTATTTGGTCTTGGTTGTAGAAAGCAACTTCTATGTGGACCAAGCAAATAGAAGAATGCCATTAAGGCAGTGTTTGACAAAGAAGAAGGAGATGCATATTTTTCCCTCCTACACTTACTATTTAATCAGTTATTATGACAAATGACTCAAGAGAACAAACATGGATTGATTGCCAAAGGGAAAATATTCCCTCTAATTTTCCCAGTTGGACCCTAGTCTTCTGATATAGTCCAAGAACTTTGACATTTGGGTTAGGTTCATTTTTGTTTGGTCACCCTTTTTTAAAATTCAACAAAAACACTTCTTTGGCTTCTGTTATGTTCCCAGTACTGTGCTGGGTGCTGGGGATATAGAGGGAAAGACAGTTTCTTTCCCCCCTGAGCTCACAGCTTGCTGTAGGAGATAGAAAAAGAAAGTGGTATAACTTTCTATCACTGTGCAGCTGGAGCCAGAACAGCTGTGGGGTGGAAAGGTAAGTAAGGGAGGCTCTTTAGGGAAATGTTGCATTAGAAAAGAAGTGGAAGAAATAGGGGAAACTTTGTTTTTAAATTAAAGGTCTGCCATTTTCTATCCATCAGGGTTTCTGTTAAATATTTTCTAAGAAGCAAAGCTCAGGTCTTGTCTTGATATGATTAGCTTTTCCTTCTAAAGACTTTTGCTGGGTGTGTGGAACTCTGAAGATATAAGCTAGTTTTTGATTCCTTTTCTGTATTTTCCATTTGGGTATGTCAGTCTCCAGTCTCAGAATGTGAGGGGAGTTTCTATGACCATTATTTTTTCTTTTCTCTTTCTCTTCTACATGATTCTTTTCATCACGCCTTCTCTCAATTTTTCTTGGTTTGTTTCTTGGTCTCTTTTTTCTTTCATACCCCTCACCATATTCTAATTTCTTCTCTTTTGATGCCTCCTTTACCTTCATCTTCTATAATAAACTATCTTATTTTAAGCATTTCTCCCAGAATTGCAAAGAAATTAATTCAAATTAATTTAGCAAATACTTATTGACTTCCTAGAACTGACAATTCTGTCCTCTGAAACTATCTTAGGATCCGAGGATGAAGACAGAGATGAATAATACAAGAACCCTGTCTTCTAGCGGTTGGAAAGAGAGGAAATAAATCATGCACATGTAACTCTATGCTACAGGTCAAAAAGTTCTATGATAAGTACAAGGGGCTATGGGAAAGGAGGGGAACAGGTTTTTGTTTTTTTGTTTTTTTTAGCTAGGAGTATTGGGGAGGTTTTGAGAGAGAGATGGCTTTTAAATGTGACTGTGAAAAATAGGCAACATTGCAGAGTAGATGGGGCAGGGTATTTTATGAGGAGGGCATAGTTTAAGCAAAAGGAGAAAAAGAGTTTTAGGGATGGCAAGGGGACTGGGTCGGGTGAAGATAGAGTGAGATAGTGCTGGAGCCAAAACACAGGAACCCCTTGAATAGCGTGGTTGCTTTTTAGCCAATGGATAGTTACTGAGGATTTTCAACAATAGAGAGGCATAACTAATGTCTTCAGAATACACTAATAGGCTGGGGTGGCAGAGACTGGGGACTGGGCATACTTCGGACTTTGTAGATCCTTGTATTTCCCATCTCTGGCTGGTTGATCATCACTATCTATCATTTTGAAGCTCTAATCTATGGGTTAATTCCATATTTCTTATTTCTATGTCTCTCCCCTGCCTCCCTAGATCTCAATTCATCTCAACCAGATTCCAGAGAAACCAAGGAAAATTAAAATTTTTTTTCTCTCTCAAATACTTAAAGTTCAGGATACCTGACGATCTTTTCCTTGGCCTTTGGGTTTTCCCTTTATTTATTTGATAATGATATAGACAAATAAAAAAAGGGACAGTAATAGGCAGAAATGATTTTATACATCTGCTTGAAAACCTGAAGTTATATAACTATTGACAATAGAGCCACTAAAAGACTGATCTTTGATTTCTAGTACAGTTAAAATTCGTCTGTCCCTAGTCTACTGTTCTTTTCACTACAACAAAAAGCCTTATCATATATAACATTTCTTGTATTTTCATACCTTCTTTTCTTTCTCAGAGCCTTGATTCAGAGCAATACATTGCCTAGAGCAGATATTGTTTTGAATGTAGTTGTTGATGTTTGTTCTTAAATCTATTGCAATTATGGTTTTGTTTAAATTATGTAACTCTAAATACTTTTCAGAAGGTGTGTTAGACTTGCTGAGGTGAATGTTTACCATACAGAAAATATCAAAGAATTAGAATAAGTCCCTTCAAAAAGAGAAAGGAAATTGGTGAGTAAATGTGATGAAAGAAAATGATCTGGGGTTAAAATTGAAATCTCATTGACCCAATGAAATGCCACTACATTCGTTTAGCCATCCATCCATCCATTCACCCACCCATCATACAATTCAACCATACAACTATCCAGCAAACAATATTTATGGAGTGTTTTCTATCCACAGACATGTTGATAAACACAAATATCTTCTATGTTGTTAATGTATTTTTGTGGGGTCCCTGGGAACTTATGGATGTCCAATGGCTAGCAAACAAGCTACTATAGTATACATTTTCCTTTTCCTTTTTTAACATTCTAGCACTTGTATTAATTTCTGAGTACTCTAGCTGGCTAGCTCAAAACTTAGATCAACTTTCACATTCTTTCAGGATTTAGTCTTAGATGTAGAACTGGAAATCAGATTAACTTTGTGATTTGCTTCATGTGTAGAAGCTTATTTGGAGTATCTACAAGGTGGCCTAAAGTAAGCCTCACTGAATAGAATCTTGATTTGAATTCTAAAGCATCATAGGGATAACCAGATGTCATTAGACCAATGCTTGATCTCAGAAAAATCTCAAAATACCTGGAACTGGGAGAAAGAGAGATCAACCCCCAAATTCTCTAGTTTTTTGAAGTTCCTGTGGGCTAGCAGAGGTAACAATTTATTGCCATATAATGTAATACTTACTACTTTTGTTTTCCTTTCATCCTAAAACTATATTAAAATTCTTTTTACATTTCTCACTCAAAATGGCTCCCTGATGCCAGAGAAGAACACCTGGTGAAATTTTATTTATTTATTATTTATTTTTTTATTTAGAAATTTTAAGGGGGTACAAATGTTTCTGTTACATGGATACATTGTATAATGCTGAAGTCAGGGCTTTTAGTGTGTCTGTCACTAGAATAGTGTTCGTTGTACCTGATAGGTAAGTTTTTATCCCTCACCCCTTCTTCCACCCTCCCCTCTTCTTGGTTTCCAATGTCGTTTACATTTCTTTGTGCTTGTGTGTACCTATCCCTTAGCCCCCACTTATTAGTGAGAACATGTGGTGTTTATTTTTCTATCCCTGAGATACTTCACTTAGGATAATTGTCTCCAGTTCCATCCAAGTTGCTGCAAAAGACATTATTTCATTCTTTTTTGTGGCTCAGTAGTACCCCATGGTATACGAGTATATACACCTCATTTATTTTTATCCACTCATGAATTGATGGGCACTTAGTTTGATTCCACATCTTTGCAACTGTGAATTAGAGTGCAGGTGTCTTTTTGATAAAATGACTTCTTTTCCTTTGGGTAGATACCCAGTAGTGGGATTGCTGGATTGAATGGTAGGTCTACTTTTATTTCTTTGAGGAATCTCCATACTGTTTTCTATAGAGGTTGTGCTCACTTGCAGTCCCACCAATAGTGTATGAGTATTCCTTTTTCTCTGCATCCACGCCAGCTTCTGTGTTTTTTGACTTTTTGGTGTCATCATAGTTCACTGCAACCTCAAACTCCTGGGCTCAAGAGATCCTCTTGCCTCAGTCTTCCGAGTAGCTGGGACTACAGGCGTGCACCACCACACCTGGATAATTTTTTCTTCTACTTTTTTGTAGAAAGGCTGTCTCGCTCTTGCTTAGGCTGGTCTCAAACTCCTGGCCTCAAGCAATTCTCCCACCTCAGCCACCGAAAGTGCTAGGATTACAGGTGTGAGCCCTCATGCCTGGCCCCTCATTGTGGTTTTAATTTTGTGTTTCCCTAATGATTAATTATGTTGAACTTTTTTTTTAATGTGTTGTTGGGCATTTGTCTAGCTTCTTTTGCAAAACTTCTGTTTGTATTTTTTGCCCACTTTTTGATGGGGTTGTTTTTTTCTTGCTGATATGTTTGAATTCTTTATAGATTCTGGATATTAGTCCTCTGTCAGACGTATAGTGTGCAAATATTTTCTCCCCTTCTGCAGGTTGTCTATTTACTCTGTTGATTATTTCCTTCTCTGTGCGGAAGCTTTTCAATTTAATCAAGTCCCATTTATTTATTTTGTTGTTGCTGTATTTGCCTTTGGGGTCTCATAAATTCTTTGCCTAGGCCTATGTCTAGAAGAATTTTTCCTATGTTTCCTTCTAGAATTTTTATGGTTTCATGCCTTACATTAAAGTCTTTAATCCATCTTGAATTAATTTTTGTAGATGTCAAGACATAGGGGTCCAGTTTCATTCTCCTGATGTGGCTATCCAATTTTCCCAGCACCATATATTGAATAAAGTGTCCTTTCCTCAGTGTATGTTGTCGTCTGGTTTGTTGAAGGTGAGTTGGTTGTAGGTAGATGGTGTTATTTCTGGGTTCTCTATTCTGTTCCATTGGTCTATGTCTTTCTCTACTTTTATACCAGTACCATGCTGTTTTGCTTACTATAGCCTTGTAGCATAATTTGAAGTCATGTAATGTGATGCCTCCAGATTGTACTTTTTGCTTAAAATTGCTTTAGCTATTCGGGCTCTTTTTTGGTTCCACATGAATCACAGGATTATTTTTTCTAGATCTGCAAAATATGACACTGGTATTTTGATGGGAATTGTATTGGTTCTGTAAATCAGGAGTATAGACATTTTAATGATGTTGATTCTACCAATCCATGAACATGGGATATTTTTCTATTTGTTCGTGTCATCTACTATTTCTTTTATCAGTGTCTTATAGTTCTTCTTGTAGAGATCTTTCACCTCCTTGGTTAAATATATTCCTAAGTATTTTATTTCCTTTGTAGCTATTGTATGTAAATAGTATTGAGTCCTTGATTTGATTCTCAGTTTGACTGTTATTAGTATATAGAAATGCTACTGATTTGTGTACATTGATTTTGTAATCTGAGACTTTGCTGAATTTATCAATTCTAGGAGTCTTTTGGTGGAGTCCTTAGGGTTTTCCAGATACAAGATCATATTGTTGGCAAATAGGGATAGTTTGACTTTCTCTTTCCCAATTAGGATACCCTTTATTTATTTCCTTTTCTTTCCCGATTGCTCTGGCTGGGACTTCCAGTACTATGTTGAATAAAAGTGGTGACAGTGGGCACCCTTGTCTTGTCCCAGTGACAACTTTTCCCCATTCAGCATGATGTTGGCGGTGTGTTTGCCATACATGGCTTTCATAATTTTGAGGTATGTTCCTTCTATGCCTTGTTTGTTGAGGGTTTTTATCATGAAAGGGTGCTGGATTTTGTTGAATGCTTTTTCTGCATCTATTGAGATAATCATATGGTCTTTGTTTGTGCTTCCGTTTTTGTGGTGAATCACATTTATTGATTTGCGTGTGTTGAACCATCCTTGAATCCCTAAGATGAAACCCACTTGATCATGGTGAACTATCTTTTTGATGTGTTGTTGAATTCAGTTTGCTAGTATTTTTTTGAGGAGTTTTGCATTTATATTCATAAGGGATATTGGTCTGCAGTTTTCTTTTTTTGTTGTGTCCTTTCCTGGCTTTGGTATTAAGGTGATAGTGCCTTTGTAGAATGAGTTAGGGAAGTTTCCCTCCTTCTTGATGTTATGGAATAATTTCTGTAAGATAGATCTCAGTTCTTCTTTGTACATCTGGTAGAATCCAGCTGTGAATCTGCCTGGTCTGGTGCTTTTTTTCTTGGGAGATTTTTTATTCAGTTTCACTGTCCATTATTGATTTGTTCAGGATTTCTATTTCTTCCTGATTCAGGCTTGGGAGGTTGTGTGCTTCCAGGAATTTATACGTTTGATCTTGGTTTTCCAGTTTTTGTGCACAGAGGTTTATGTAGTATTCACAGATGATATTTTGTATATCTCTGGTATCAGTTGTAATGTCTCCTTTTTTATTTCTGATTGAGCTTATTTGAATTCTTTCTCTTCTATTTTTGCTTAATCTGGCTAGTGGTCTATTTTATTTAAAATAGACAGACCCCTAGCCAACTTTTCAAAGTACCAACTTTTTGTTTCATTGATCCTTTTTTTTTTTTTTTTTGGCTTCCATTTTGTTTAGTTCTGCTCTGAGCACTGTTATTTCTTTTCCTCTGCTGGCTTTGGGTTTGTTTTGTTTTTATTTTTCTAGTTCCTTGAGGTGTAAAGTTGGGTTGTTAATATGTGATCTTTCTGTGTTTTTGATGTAAGCTTTTAAGGCTGTGAATTTTCCCTTTAGCACTGCTGTTACTGTATCCCATGGATTTTTAAACACTTGTGTCCCCTTTGTTGTTCAGTTCAAAGAATCTTTTTATTTCCATCTTAATTTCCATCTTCAGCAGCAAGTTGTTTAATTTTCATATGGAGTGGTGTTGGTCCCCAGGCCACTGTTTGAAGCTCAGGTTCGGGGCTGGTGAGTCTCTCTCCATGGAAATAGGTGTTGCCAGAGATTGCTCTGTCCTGGTCTTCCCATAGTGGTGGCAGTGGCTGTTTTGGCAAGGCTATCTAGGCAGTGGCCATGGGTGTCAAGGCTGCAGGCATTTGCTCCACCCATGTACAGGTGCAATGGTGGCATGCGGCAGGGGGTAGTTCGTGGCTAGTAAGTCCATGATGGAGCACTGGACTGCAGGCATGGTGCCAGGAGGCATGCAGAATTGTGGGGTCAGCCTCTAGGTGGCTAGGGCTCTCTCCCCATGCAGGTCTGACGGAGGCTGTTACCATGGGAGTTCTCAGGTGGTATTGGCACCTCTTCTGTTCAAATACCCCCGTGGGGGGCACTCAGCTCTCATCCTGGGGCATGTGAGAGCATCTGCTGTCCCTGTTCCCTCCCCAGCCTGGCAGGATTGATGTGGAGGCAGTTGTAGTGAAGCTGATCCTTGTGTAGACTAGATGCTCTGGACCTGAAATCTTAGAATGGCATCAGTTGCAGCAACACAGGAAGAGAAACCAAATGATCCCTGCTGTGCCCACTCTCTGGTGCAATGTTACTGCACAGTTTCTAAGCAGCTCCCTGATCAGAACAGAAGCCTACAGTGGTGGTGGGAGTCCCCTCACAGCTTGGGTTGCAGTGTCTGCAGGGGGAAAAACCCCTAGAGCCCCAGGGTTTTCTCCTATGACCCTTCTTCATGTGTGAACACCTCCCCTGGGTACCTTGTGATCTTGCTGAGTAAATCACCCCATATCCCTCTCCTTCACTTTGAGTGTGTCCTGTCACTTTTCTGATGATTTAAAATGCTTTCTCCAAGAAGGTCCATCCATATGTGGGTGTCTACTTGCAACTTTCAATCCTCTCTTTGACAATGGCATGTGCAGGCTGCTTCTAGTCCTCCATCTTGGCCAGATTCTCCCTGGTGAAATTTTAAATAGATTAAATAATAACAAGGGAAGTTGGTGAAAGATAGGGTGAGATTAGGACCAGTGGACTCAGAACGTTTCACAACTCTATTTAAGTGCCCCTATGGTCATGGTTTGACTGTGTGAAAACAGGTGATAGTTAAATTTTAAAATTTGTTCATTTTCTTTCTTACTTGGAAATTCATTTTATATAGCCATTGTGGTGGTTTTCATTGTGTCAACTTGGCTAGGTTGAGCTATATTCCTCAGAATTCCCTTCTCTGTATGTTTCCAACTAGGGTAGGCTGCGAGAGAGATTCTTTTGCAATATTTTGAGGGAAGAAGTGAAACAGCAGCAGTGTGTGTAGGTCACACACATTGTCATTTATCTGCTAGCTTATCTCATGGTGTGAGGCAGTGGCTGGGACTGCAAAAGCAACACTTTCCTTGGGATCCTCCATCAGGTTCATTGACTCATAGGCCAGGTATGTGTGTTCATCCCTGTGACAAAGGATCCTGGCTTCTGCAGTACATCTATGCTATCAAGGTCAGAGGCAATGAGAACTGACACCAGTTTCAGTCTGTCTAGCTCTTGTTTGTGGGTTCCCATTTATTCTTGCTCTCCCCAACTTTCTATCCTTCTTCCTTCCTGACTGCTTGTCTTGTGGTCTTCAACTACAGCATCAGAAACAAAAGCAATAGACATATCAATTGCTGAACCAGATTCCATGATTACATAAAGTCAACTTCCTGTAATAGTTCCTTATCATATTATTTCCTTGTGGTTCTGTCTCTCTATGGAACCCTAAATGATACACACAGTAATTCTACTTTCTTATTTCTCCTGTTCTTTCAGGTAAATTTGGAGCCCAAAGTGACTGAGACCATGGGGGGAGGAAATTATTCGGTGATGCCTGAGATTGTGTTGGTGGGACTTACCAGTTCTTTGCAGATGCAACTTGTCCTCTTTCTAGTTTTCTCCATGTTCTATGTAGCAGGTATTTTAGGAAACCTCCTTATTGTGCTCACAGTGATCTCTGACTCCCATTTGCACTCCCCCATGTATTTCCTGCTGGCCAATCTCTCCTTTATTGACATGTGGGTTTCCTCCATTACAGTTCCCAAGATGATTTATGATCTTTTCAAGGAGAGAAAAGTAATATCTTTCCAAGGCTGCATTGCTCAGATGTTCTTCATTCATGTTATTGGAGGAACTGAGATGGTTCTGCTTGTTGTCATGGCCCTTGACCGATACGTTGCTATATGTAGGCCTCTCCACTACCTGAACATCATGAACTTCAGAACTTGTACTTTACTCTTGGTGGCTGCCTGGACCATTGGAATCATCCACTCATTGATCCAACTTGTATTTATTGTAAACCTACCATTCTGTGGCCCCAATGAAGTGGATGGCTTTTACTGTGATCTTCCTCGATTCATTAGGCTTGCCTGTACAGTCATCTACAGATTGGAGCTCATAGTCATTGCCAATAGTGGTTTCATCTCTCTGGGAACTTTTTTCATTTTGATTATCTCCTATATCTTCATCTTGGTCACCGTTTGGCAACATTCTTCAGGTGACCTGTCCAAAGCCCTCTCTACACTATCAGCACACATTACAGTGGTGGTATTATTTTTTGGTCCATGCATCTTTGTGTATTCATGGCCATTTCTCACAGTGCCTGTGGATAAATTCCTTGCCATTTTTGATGTAATAATTACTCCATTTCTGAACCCTGCCATCTATACTTTTAGGAACAAAGAGATGAAGGTGGCAATGAAGAGAATATTCAGCCAGGTGTTGAGTCTCTGGAAGCTGTTTTAAGTGATTTTGATATCAGGAAAGACAAGCATCTCTAAAATTCCTGGCCTAGGCTACAGACATGAATCCAGTGAAACATAGCACTACAGATGCTTTGCTTACTAGTTTAATTACCAATGTTCAGGATTTTCTTAATGTATTTTTTGACCATACCAAGGAGGATATGGTCTCTTTCTTGTGAAGTGTGTTGGAATAAAAAGTATTAACATAGAACTGTTTCCACATTCTGGACTGGCCTATTGTATCCTACTCTGCATTCTGAGGATGATCCTACCTTGTCAGATTGAATTTTGGGGTTTTGTGATGCAGAATCTGAAGAAAAGTGCTTTGGAAACATCAGAAAATTTGCAATTATTAGGGATAGTTTTTTTTTTCAGGCTCTGGGGTTTTCACATCTATGGAAATAGACATGTGAAGAAAACAGATGAAAGATAAAAAGAGGATTTTAAAGAGGTATTATTATCTATAAATTACCCTTCAATATATATTACCCTTCAGTAAACAAAAGTAAAGAGCTAAAGTTATTTTGAAATTTAAAAAAAATTTTTATTTTTTATCACAACATTAGCCTGAAATTGGATGACTGGGTTATGGCTTCTTAAGCATTTCAGCTAGTGCATATGGTAAGTATGAATTAAGCCTCATAATTGCTCAATTTCTTTCAAAAGCTGTGTTCTTGTACTATCATGGGATTTGAACAATGGAGGCCCAGTAAGGCGCAAAGACTATGACCTATTTAATAAAGCGTGCTTGTCCTAATTACACTGAAATTAGCAATCATTCCTCAGAGGTAGGTAAATAGGTAAATTCTTTTCTTTTTAAGTGACATGGTTATATGCACAGACTCTGGAGCCAGACTGCCTGGCTTGAAATCTCAGCTTTGCTTTTCATTGACTCAAGTTGCTTAACCTCCTTATGCCTAAATTCCATCATCTGTAAAATGGAGCTGGGATGGACTATCTGAAATTCCCAATATTTGACTGTTTTTGACTTAGAAAAATGGTAGTTCCTTATGACTAAAGATATCTTCCTTATAAGGTTTTAAGGAGTAACTGAATTAATATTTATAAAAAAGTGCTTTAAATAATTCTTGGTCTATGGTGTTAATATAAGTTCCTGTTCAATAAAATGCAATAAAACATTAAAACCACTTCTCAGTTTTGATGACCTTTTATGCTATCTACTAATTATTTCTTTTCTTCCTAACTCTGTTCATCAGTCTTTGATCAAGAAGTTGTTCTTTTCCTAACAGGACTAGAGTTCATATTCTTCAGTTATTTAAAATGATGTAATTCCTTGAATATAGAGACTTCAAAATTCCACAATTCAATTTACTTTCTATACTTTCTTTCTTTTTTTTCTTGTTTTCTTTTTCTTCTTTTTTTGAGACAGGGTCTTACTCTGTTTCCTGGGTGCATTATAGCTCACTGCAACCTTAAACTCCTGGGCTCAAGTGATCCTCCTGCCTCAGCCTCCCAAGTAGCTGGGACTTCAGGCACCTGCCACCATGCCTGGCTAATTTTTCTATTTTTTGTAGAGATGGGATCTTGCTCTTGCTCAGGCTGGTCTCAAACTCCTGGCCTCAAGCAATCCTCCCATCTTGGCCTCCCAAAGTGCTAGGATTACAGGGCTGAGCCACTGCACCTGGCTGACTTTCTATACTTTCTTTACCCTTTCTTTCTCTTATATTCAAACTGCCTTTTGCACTATGTTACAGTTCTGTGAAGTTTGTTTTGCTTATCTATGGTGTCTTTGATGTGCTGGAAGAAGTTATCAAGCTGATTAACTTACAAAAAATTATATAAATAGAAATTCAGTTGATCAAAAAAATATATTGAATACTCACTATGTTCTAATTCCTGTGCTAGGAACAGTCGAAAATGATGTTAGAAGTTCACAACCCAATTGTAGGAAGGGACAATGGGTCTCTGAAGCAAAAAATTACTGCAAGTAACTAAAGGGTATGGTAAGGTGGAAAGACTCAATGAAAGTGTTTGAGCAGAGGGGATTCATGGACTTGTGAATGTTATGGATGCTGACCAGTCTTCTGAGATCACTGCATGCCCTGGGAAGGACAGAAGCTATTGAAAAGCTCTGGAGGCTAAGGGCAGATTGTTACCACAGTATAATCAGGGAGGTTAGCCATCTACTCTACCTCATTGCCTAACCAGGGTCCACAAAGCCTGACAAGATCTTACCCTGCCAACCTCATTGATTGTTTTTTCATGCCACTCTCTTTCCTGCTTGATGCTCTGAGCCATTTTGGACTTTTTGTTACTTGAATATAACAAGCTTGCGGCCTCCTGAGACCATTGGCTCTTCCCTCTACTTGCAGAGTGCTTTGCCCAAGTATATGCAGGGCTGGATCCTTCTTATCATTTAGACTTCAGCTTGAGTGTCAACTCTAAGAAAAGACTTCCTATCTACAGAAGTTCCCTCTTGGAGAGTGACATTGCAAAATGGCTGACTAGAAGCCCATAGTGCTCATGTGTTCCACAAAGAGAGCCAAAACAATAAATAAACAACTACATTTTAATAAAAGTAACTAATAGGGAGCACTGGAGTACATCAAAGGAGAACTGAAACCTTGATGAGCACAGAAACACAGGATAGACACACAAAGAATGGAAGGAAACATTGGCACTCCACCACCCCATCTCCTAGCCAGGAGAAGCTGAGAACCAGGAGAAACTTCTTCCTATGGTGAAAAGGTAGGCAAGAGGATCCCAGAAGTCCCCATCAACACCTTGGATACCTATGGTCCTCACCACTAGGGTCCCTTGCAGTCCTTGCAGGCACTAAACCCAGCTGAGAGAGCTGCCTGGAGTCCACACAGCTATGCTCCCCCAAGAGAAGGACCTGGTACTATGCCTCATCCCCTGTGGCTTGTGTGGCTACTATGCTATGCCATCTTGGAACAAGAACTACTGTTGGAGTGTGTATTTCCCTGGGAGTGAGTAGCCATGCACCCTGTCATCCCTGAGGCTAAATTGCCCCAAAGTACTGCCTGGTAGCTGACATCCCCAAGTTGAGCCGGGAGCAACAGTTACGCCCTTCCCTGTGGGGCCAAGCAGCAGTGGAGTGGCTCCATCTACCCTTCTCCTCACTTCCTCAGGCTGGAGCTGAAGCTGTGCACTCTCTCCTGAGAAGACTGCTTTGGCAGGACTACTCCATATACCTCTCTCAGCCATGGCTGCACCCTGCCTCTAGTGGCCTGAGCTGAAACTGTGCACTGCCTCCCGAGGAAACATTTCCTTGGCAGAGCCCTGCATCCCAGGGGAATGGTGCCTAGGCAGCCGAGAACAGTTATGCCCCGATGGGCCTGAGCTGAAGCAGCATATTGCCCCCTGGGGAATTAGTGCCTTGGCTGAGCTGAGCAGCTATGCACCCTAGGGCTGAGCTGATGTAGCACCCTGTGTCCCAGGGAAACAGAGCAGTGGCTGAGCTGAGACACTACATCTTACAGGCCAAACAACTCTAGTACCTTGCTTCCCTGAAGCTGGACTAGCACTCTAGAGTCTGAGCTGCTGAGACACTTCTCTCCCTGGGGAGTGGGGTCATTACTGTGCTTCTCCCTGTTCCCTGGGGCCCAAACAATGCTGTGCCTAGCCATTCTGGGGAACTTGCTGCTGCTGCACCTGGCGTCACAGAGTCTGGGATTCTGCTAAACCCTGCCAACCCAAGGTTTAGAGTTACCACTACATGGTGTCTCATCCCCAGTGACCTGAGTTGCCACTAAACTTATTGGCTCAGGTTCCTGAGGTGTGGCCATGCCCTGCTTCCCAGGCCCCAAACTCCAAAGCATCCTTTCTTCCCCAGAGTCAGGCCAGTGCTGTGCTCTACCTCACAGGGGTAGAATCACAGCTACAACATTGCCCCCTGGGCCCAAGCTGCTAGGGGGCACCTCAGAGTCACAGATCCTTGCTCTGTGGGCAACCTACATCCAACCCTATCACAGACAGAAAACATGCACCCCAAGATCCAGATGCTATAATAAGTGCATGAGACCCTGAGCCTGGGACCCTGGCCTGACAGCCTCTCTGGACACCTGCACCTGGAACACAGCACTGCTGCAGCTGCTTGTAGGCCACATCAGACCTGACACCAAAAGAAATCTCCTCAGCTAAGTCTCCCCATTGTGGGGAAAATGAGAATAGGAGGACCTCAGAAGCCCTTGCCACCAAGGATATAAGCAACCTATGCTGTTGGTACCACTGCAACAAACTTCTACAGCCTAGGCCTCTGAGGTGCTCACAGTTATTACTGACATGAATGCAGCTGAAGAAGCTGCATAGGGACTATACACTGCATCTACCTAGAAACAGACTCATCACACCCTTTCCGAAAACACACTAAGATCCAAATGGAGGCGAAAGTCTTTTTTTCATGAGTCACCCTAGAAAGTTTGGAAGAGGTGATTGTTCCACCAGATGCACAGACATCAATGCAGGGACATAAGAAACATGAAAAAGCAAGGAAATATGACACCACCAAAGGAATATAACTCTCTAGTAATAGACCACAGTGAAAAGGAACTCAAACGGTTGCAGAAAAAGGAATTCAAAATAATAAAGAAACTGAACAAGATACAAGAAAATACAGATAGTTCACTGCAATCAAGAATGAGAAATTCAACAAGGACATAGATATCATAAAAAAAAACTAAACAGAAATCTTTCAACTGAAGAATTAAATGAATGAAATACAACAGAGAGCTTCAATAGCAGACTTGATCAAGCACAAAAAAGAATCTCTGAACTTGAAGATAGGTCATTTGAAATTATCCAGTGAGAGGGAAAAAGGAATAAGAATGAAGAAGAGTGAAGAAACTCTACAAGACATGTTAAAAAAATATTCATATTATGGGAATTTCAGAAAAAGAAGAAATGAAGAAAGGCATAGAAAACCTATTTCATGAAATAATAACTGAAAACATCTAAGTAGTTTTGGGGAGAGATATGGGCATCCAGATTCAGGAAGATCAAAGGTCTCCAAATGGATTCAACCAAAAAGTTCCTCCCCAATGCGCATTATAGTCAAAATTTCGAAAGTCAAAGACAAAGTGAGAATACTAAAAATAGCAAGAGAAATGTAACAAATCACATATAATGCATCAAATCACATACGAAGGAATCTACATTAGACTAACAGCAGATTTGTCAGCAGAAACCTTACAGGCCAGGAAAGAATGGGATAATATATTCAAGTGTTGACAGAAAAAAAATGGCTAGCCATGAATACCACACCCAGCAAAGCTGTCCTACAGAAATGAAGGAGAAATAAAGTCTTTCTCAGACAAGCAAAAACAGGGAATTCACCACTAGAGCAGCCTTGCAAGAAATGCTGCAGGATGTCCTGCATCTGGAAGTGAAAAGGTGATAATCATCATTATGAAAACATGCAAAGTATAAACCTTACCAGTAGAGCAGATATACAGAGAAGGAAGAGAAAAGAATCAAA
Source organism: Daubentonia madagascariensis (assembly GCA_023783475.1). Lineage (NCBI taxonomy): Eukaryota > Metazoa > Chordata > Mammalia > Primates > Daubentoniidae > Daubentonia > Daubentonia madagascariensis. The sequence goes on along the minus strand of JAKFHU010001436.1, from coordinate 210,090 downwards.
CCTTATCATTACAGAAAACAATCAAACCCTAAAGATAAACAATAAAAGAGGAGGAAAGAAACTAAAGGATATGCAAAACAACAAGAAAACAACAAAATGACAGGAGTAAGTCCTCACTTTTCAATAATAACCTTGAATATAAGTGGATTAAATTCCCCTCTTAAAGGATATACACTGGCTGAATGGATTAAAAAAAACAAGACCCAACTATATATGCTGCCTACAAGACACTCATGCATCTGTAAATACATATATAGACTGAAAGTGCAGGGATAGAAAAGATATTCCATGCAATGGAAAACAAAAGTGAACAGGAGTAGCTATAGTTATATCAGATAAAACAGACTTTAAGTTAAAAACTGTAAAAAGAAACAAAGAAGGTCATTATATGATGATAAAGGGATCAATGTACCCAGTGGATATAACAATTGTAAATATATATGCATTAAATACTGGAGCACCCAGATATATAAAGCAACTATAATTTGATCTAAAGAGAGAGAGAGACTCCAACACAATAATAATTGGGTATTTTAACACTCTACTCTCAGCATTGGACAGATCATCTAGACAGAAAATCAACAAAGTAACATTGGATTTAAAGTACACTTTAGACCAATTGTACCTAAGAGATATTTATAGAATATTTCATGTAACAGCTGCAGAACACACTCTTCTCATCAGCACATGGGACATTCTGAAAGGTAGATCATATATTAGGCCACAAAAAAAGTCTCAACAAAATTTAAAAGAATTTAAATCATATCAAAAATCTTTTCTGACCACAATGGAAGAAAACTAGAAATCAATAACAAAAGGAACTTTCAAAACTGTGCAAATACATGGAAATTAAACAACATGCTTTTGAATAACCAAAGAGTCAATGAAAAAATTAAAAAGGAAATTTCTGGAAAAAAATGAAAATATAAACACAACATTCCAAAACCTATGGGATTTAGCAAAAGCAGTATCAAGATGGATGTTTACAGCAATAAATGCCTACATCAAAAGTAGAAAGATTTAAAATAAACAACCTAACAATGCATCTCAAGGAACTAGAAAAGCAAGAACACACCAAACCCAAAATTAGTAGAAGGAAAGAAATAATAAAGATCAGAGCTGAAATAAATAAAATTGAGACAAGTACAAAAGATCAAACAAACAAAAGTTGGTTTTTTTGAAAAGATAAACAAAATTGACAAACCATTAGCTAGACTAACCAAGAAAAAAAGATAAATATCCAAATAAATAAAATCAGAAATGAAAAAGGAGACATTACCACTGATTCCACAGAAATACAAAAAATCATTACAGAGTATTATGAAAAATTATATGCCAACAAATTAGAAAACCTAACAGAAATGGATAAATTCCAGACATGCAGAACCTACCAAGAATGAACCAAGAAGAAATAGGAACCTGAACAGACCAATTATGAGTAATGACATTGAATAATAAAAATCTCCCATCAAAGAAAAGCCCAAGACCTGGTAGCTTCACTGCTGAATTCTACCAAATATTTAAAGAAGTAATACCAATTCTTACAATCTTCCAGAATACTGAAGTAAAGGGAATTCTTCTGAGTTCATTCTATGAGGTCAACATCACCCTGATACCAAAACCAGAGAAGGACAAAACTACAGGCTAGTATCCCTGACAAACACAGATGCAAAAATCCTCAGCAAAGTACTAGCAAACTAAGTCCAGCAGCACATTAAAAAGATGGTTTACCATGATCAAGTGGTATTTATTCCAGGGGGGCAAAGATGATCCAACATATGCAAATCAATAAACTGGACAAATCACATTAATAGGATGAAGAACAAAGGCCACAGGATCATCTCAATAGACACAGAAAAAGCATTTAATAAAATTCAACATCTCTTCATGATAAAAACTCTCAACACACTAGGTATAGAAGGAGCATATGTCAACACAATAAAGAGTACATATTAACAAACCCACAGCTAACATAATACTGAATGGGGAAAAGCTTATGAAAATTTTCCTGTAAGAACTGGAACAAGACAAAGAAACCCACTCTCACTACTCTTATTCAAAATAGTATTGGAAGTCCTAGCCAGAGCACTTAGGCAAGAGAAAGAAATAAAAGTCATCCACACTGAAAAGGAGGAAGTCAAGTTGTCCCTGTTTGCAGATGACATGATCTTATATAGAGAAAACCCTAAAAGCTCCACAAAAATACTCTTGCAACTAATAAACGAATTTAGTACAAAATCAACATATGAAAATCAGTAACATTTTTCAAACCAAAAATGAACTAGCAACAAAAGAACTCAAGAAAGCATCCCACTTATAATACCTACTAAACAAACAAACAAATTAACAAACAAAAAACAAAAACAGAAAAACCCAACTAGAAATAAATTTAACTGAGGAGTTGAAAGATCTCTACAAGGAAAACTATACAACACTGATTAAAAAAATGGAAGAGGACACAAAAATGGAAAGACATTCCATGTCCATGGATTGGAAGAATTAATATTGTGAACATGATCATACTACCAAAAGCAATCTACAGATTAAATGCAATCCTTAACAAAATACCAATGACATTCTTCACATATATGGAAAAAAATCCTAAAATTTGTATGGAACCAGAAAAGACCCTGAATAAAAAACAAAAAAGAACAAAGTTGTAAACATCATACTACCTGGCTTCAATATATGCTATGAAGCTACAGTAACTAAAACAGCATGGTGTTGGCATAAAAACAACCACATATACCAATGGAACAAAATAGAGAAACCAGAAATAAATCCATGTATTTACAGCCAACTGATTTTTAACAAAGGTGCCAAGAATATTCAGTGGGGAAGGGATAGTCTCTTCATTAAGTGGTGCTGGGAAAACTGAATATTTGGATGCAGAAAAATGAAACTAGACTCCTATCTCTCACCATATACAAGAATCAACCCAAAATGGATCAAAGACCTAAATGTAAAACCAAAAATGGTCAAACAACTAGAAAAAAACACGAGGGAAATTCTTGAGGAGATTGGTCTGAAAAAAAAAAATGTTTGAGACAGGGCTAGAGTGTAGTGGCATCATCATAGCTTGCTGAAATCTCAAACTCCTGGGCTCAAGCAATCCTCTTGGCTCAGCCTACTGAGTAGCTGGGATTACAGGCACATGCCACCACACCTGACTAATTTTTAAATTTTTTGTAGAGATGGGGTCTTGCTATATTGCCCAGGCTTGTCTCAAACTCCTGGGCTCAAGTGATCCTCCCACCTTAGCCTCCCAAAGTGCTGGGGTTACTGGCGTGAGGCACAGCTCCCAGCCGGGGAAATGATTTTGAGAATAAGACCTCAAAAGTACAGGCAACTAAAGCAAAAATAGACAAATAGAATTATATCAAGCTAAAAAGCTTCTGCACAGCAAAGGAAATAATCAATTGAGTAAAGAGACAACCCACGGAATGAGAGAAAATGTTTGCAAACTATTTCTCCAACAAGGGACTGATATAGAAGGAACTCAAACAACTTAACAGCAAAAAACAAAATAAAACAAAACAAAAAAATGAAAAAAAAACCTCCCAACAACAACACATAAATTGATTAAAAAATGGGCAAATGGTCTGGACAGACATTTCTGAAAATAAGACTTACAAATGGCCAAAAAATGTATGAAAAAATGCTCAACGTCATTAATCATCAGGGAAATCAAAACCACAAAATGAGATGTCATCTCACACTAGTTAGAATGGCTATTATCAAAAAGACAAAAAATATCAAATGCCATTGAGAATGTGCACAAAGTGGAACTCTTATACACTATTGGTGGGAATGTAAATTAGTATAGCCATTATGGAAAACAGCATGGAGGTTCCCCAAGAAACCGTGGAACTACCATATGATCCAGGAATTCTATTACTTGGTATATATATTCTAAGGAAAGGAAATCAGTGTGTTGAAGAGATATCTGCACTCTCATGTTTATTGCAGAACTATTCACAATAGCCATGATATGGAATCAACCTAAGTGTTCATCAACAGATGAATGGATAAAGAAATTGTTGTATATATACACAATGGAATATTGTTTAGCCACAAAAAAGAATGAAATTCTGCCATTCATGACAGTAAGGATAAGCTTGGAGGACATTGTGTTGCGTGGCATAGGCCAGCTCCAGAAAGAAAAATAGCACATGTTCTCATTCATGTGTGGAAGCTAAAAGAATTTGATTTCATAAAAGTAGAGAGTATGATATTGGTTACTAGAGGCTGGGGAGCTCAGGGGGAAGAGGGACATAGCCAGAAGTTGGTTAAGGGATACAAAAGTATGACTAGATAAAAGGAATAAGTTATAACATTCTAGAGCATTATAGGTGCCTACAATAAATAACAATCTTTTGTATATTTTCAAATAGCGAGAAGAACAGATTTTGAATGTTTCAAACACAGGGAAAGTATAAATGTGTGAGGTGATGAATATGCTAATTATCCTGATTTGATCATTACACATTGTATACACGTACTGGGATCACAATGTACCCCATAAATATGTACAATTATTATGCTTCAATTAAAACTAATAATAAAAAGAAAAAGATTTGTCTTCTTGCCTTCCTACTCTAGTCATTCTCTATCATATACTTTATTTAAGGTTTTCATAACCTGTTTCATTATTTTTATTAATTTTTATTTTTTACGGATGGGATCTTGCTCTGTCACCCAGGCTGGAGTGCAGTGGTGCCATCCTATCTCACTGCAGCCACAACCTCCTGAGCTCAAGCTATCCTCCCACCTCAGCCTCCTGAGTAGGTGGGACTCCTGGCTGATTTTTTTTTATTTTTTGTAGAGACAGGGGTCTCACTATGTTGCCCAGGCTTGTTTGAAACACCTGGCCTCAAGCGATCCTCCCGCCTCAGCCTCCCAAAGTGCTGGCATTACGGGCATGAGCCACCATGCCTGGCTAACCAGTTTCTTTATCTGTATGATTGTTTTATATTGTTTTGTTTCTTACCACGGGAATGAAAATTCCATAAAGCAGAAACCATAATTTCTTTTTCATTGTACCTACAGGGATGACTGGCCCATAGTGGGAGGTAAATAATAATTATTTTTTTTTGCCCATTTGCCCATGAACAGTGGTAAATAAAAGCTGAGTGGGAGAAATGAACAATTCTTCCTTTAGAATCTCAAGAAATGGAAAAAAATGGGAAAATTTAATAGATTTAGCATAAAATGGTAAAATAAACATATAGAGGATCAACAAATTGGGGTCTAATGTATATTTGTAGATGACATATAGATAAGCACAAGAAAGAAAAGAAAGCACTGAAAATCATTTCGCTCAAATATAACTGTAAACATTTTGGTATATTTCTTCTTGAATTTCCCTTTATGCATTTAAAAATTATAGTATACACAATAGGATCACATTGTTCTACCATCCACCTTCATCACTTAACAATATGATATGCAATTCTTTTCATGCTAATAAATGTACTTCTAGTATGTAGTTCTTGATGGCTATAAGGAAATCCATTTTAAGGATGTAGTTATATTGCTATGGTCAATACTTCATTGCTGGACACTTACATTATTTCCAATTTTTAGTATAAACAACTCTGTTATGAACATTCTTGACATACCTCCTTATACAAGGGCTGTCTGGAAAGTGTCCAGCCATTGTTAATATAACTACTTTCTGGACAGCCCATGTATATACATGGCTTTGACTACTTTTTTGTGGCAACTTTATAGAAATGAAATTGCTGAGTCAAAATGTATTTGTGAGGCTTCCTTACATATTTTATTTTATTTTTTTTTAATTAATTAATTTTTTTCTTTTAGCACTGCAACCCATGCATTGCTTACATATTTTAAAAGTGTCCTTTTAAATATGGGCCAGCTGGGTGCAGTGGCACATGCCTGTAAACCTAGCACTCTGGGAGGCTGAGGTGGGAGGATCACTTGAGCTCAGGAGTTCAAGACCAGCCTGAACAAGAGAGGGACCCTGTCTCTGCTAAAAATAGAAAAAATTAGCTGGGGGGTGGTGGCGTGCACCTGTAGTCCCAGCTACTCAGGAGGCTGTGGCAGGAGGATCACTTGAGCCCAGGAAGTTGAGGTTGCAGTGAGCTATGATGACAACACTGCAGTCTGGCCTGGGTGACAGAGCAAGATTCTGTCTCAAAAAAACCAAACCAAACCAAAACAAAAAAAACCCAAAACAAAAATAAAATGGTTGTGCCAAGTTAAAATCCCACCACCAACAGTGAATAAGAGGTGAAAGTTATTCCCAACTTTGCCAACAATAGATACATAATTAATTTGAATCTTTGCAAATTTGAAAGGTAAAAAATGTTATCTACTGATCTAGTTAAAAATTTCCCTACTTTTGTTATGAAATATTACATGTTTACAAAATATATAACATATATTTGAGTTGAAAAGCATAATAAGGTAAACACCTGTGAGCTAATCTGTGTTTGCATCTACTCTTCCATCTCTTATTCCTTTAGTGTGCCTCCTACTCAGAAACAATCATTCCCCTGGATTTTTTGTTTGTACTTCTTTTTTCTTTTTTTTAATGAACTATTTTTTAAAATTTCAAAATATTACAGGGGTACAAACGTTTTTGGTTATATGGGTTGTTTTTATAATGGTTGAGTCAGGGTTATGTGTGCCTGTCATGCAGGTAGTGCTCATTGTACCCAATAGGTAGGTTTTAACCCATCCCCTCCTCCTCACTCCCCCGGTTGATTTCGTTGAGTTTTACTGCCCTTTATGCACATGTGTGCTCATCAGTTAGTTCCAATTTAATAGTGAGTACGTATGGTGTCTGTTTTTCCATTCTTTAGATACTCCACTTAGGATAATGGTCTCCAGTTCCATCCAAATTGTTGCAAAAGGAATTAAGTCATTCTTCTTCATAGCTGAGTAGTATTCTATGGTATACATACACCATATCTTGTTAATCCACTCATGATTTGATGGCCATTTGGGTTGATTCACATCTTAGCAATTGTGAATTGTGCTGTGATAAACATTTGAGTGCAGGTGTCTTTTTGATAAAATGACTTCTTTTCCTTTGAGTAAATACACAGTAGTGGGATTGCTGGGTCAAATGGTAAGTCGAGTTTTAGTTCTTCGAGGAATCCCCATACTGTTTTCCATAGAGGTTGAACTAATTTGCAGTCCCACCAACAGTGTATAAACGTTTCTCTCTCTCTGCATCCATGCCAACAACTGTTGTTTTTGGATTTTTAAATAAAGGACATTTCTGACTAGGGTATGGTGGTTTTAATTTGTGTTTCCCTGATGATTAGTGATGTTGAGCATGTTTTCATATGTTTATCGGCCATTTGTCTATCTTCTTTTGAAAAGCTTCTGTTCATGTCTTTTGCCCACTTTTTAATGGGGCAGTTTGATTTTTTTGTGCTGATTTGCTTGAGTTCTTTGTAGATTCTGGTTATCAGTCCTTTACTGGATGTATATCTTGCAAATATTTTCTCCCATTCTGTAGGTTGTCTATTTGCTCTGTTAACTATTTCTTTGGCTGTGCAGAAGCTTTTTAATTTAATCAAGTACCATTTATTTATTTTTGTCATTGCTGTGATTGCCATTGGGATCTTCTTCATAAAATCTTTGCCTAGGCCAATATCCAGAAGAGCTTTTCCAATGTTTTCTTCCAGAATTCTTATGGGTTCATGCCTTACATTTACGCCCTTTATCCATCTTGAATTAATTTTTGTAAGTGGTGAAGATATTGGTCTTGTTTAATTCTTCTGTATGTGGCTATCCAATTTTCCTAGCACCATTTATTGAATAGGGATTTTTTTGCCAGAGTATATTGTTGTCTCTTTTGTCAAAGATCAGATGGCTGTATGTGAATGGTTATATATCTGGGTTCTCTTTCTGTTCTATTGGTCTATGTTTCTATTTTTGTGCCAGTACCATGTTGTTTTGGTTACTATAGCCTTGTAGTATAATTTGAAGTCTGGTAAATTGATGCCTCCCAATTTGTTCCTTTTGCTTAAGATTGCTTTGGCTATTTGCTCTCTTTTCTGGTTCCACATGAAACATAGAATTATTTTTTCTAGATCTGTGATATATGATGTTGGTATTTTTATGGGGATTGCATTGAATCTGTAAATCACTTTGGGTAGTATGGACATTTTAACAATGTTGATTCTACCAAGCTGTGAGCATGACATGTCTTTTCACTTGTTTGTGTCATCTGTGATTTCTTTCCTTGGTGTTTTGTAGTTCTCTTTGTAGAGCTCTTTCACCTCCTTGTTTAAGTATATTCCTAGATATTTTATTTTCTTTGTAGCTATTGTGAATGGTATTGAGTCTTTGATTTGATTCTCATCTTCACTGTTATGGGTGTATAGGAATGCTACTGATTTGTGTACATTGATTTTGTATCCTGAGATTTTGCTGAATTTATTTATCAATTCCAGGAGTCTCTTGGTGGAATCTTTGGGGTTTTTGAGGTATAAGATCATTTCATCTTCAAAAAGTGATAGTGTGACCTCCTCTTTCCTCATTTAGATACTCTTAATTTCTTTCTCTTGCCTGATTGTTCTGGCTAGGTCTTCCAACATTATGTTGAACAGAAGTGGTGACAGTGGGCATCCTTGTCTTGTTCCAGTTTTTATTGGGAATGCTTTCAACTTTTCCCCATTCAGTATGATGTGGTCTGTGGGTTTGTTGTATATGGCTTTTATTATTTTGAGATATGTTCCTTTGATGCCCATTTTGTTGAGAGTTTTTATCATGAAAGGGTGCTGAATTTTGTCAAGTGCGTTTTCTGTATCAATTGAGATGGCCATATGATTTTTGTTTTGCTTCTGTTTATGTGGTGAATCATATTTACTGATTTATGTATGTTGAACCATCCTTGCATCCCTGGGATGAAGCCCATTTGGTTATGGTGGAAATTTTTTTTTTGATATGCTGTTGAATTTGGTTTGCTAGGGTTTTGTTGAGGATTTTTGCATCTATATTCATAAGGGATATTGGTCTGTAGTTTTCTTTTTTTGTTGTGCTCTTTCCTGTCTTCAGTATCAAGGTGATACTGGCTTCATAGAGTGAGTTAAGGAGGCTTCCCTCCTTGTCTATGCTATGGAATAATTTCTGCAGAATGGATACCAACTCTTCTTTGTAGGTCTGGTAAAATTTGATTGTGAATTCTGGTCTGGGGCTTTTTTTTGTTGGAAGATTTTTATTGCTGCTTCAGTCTCATTGCTCATTATTGGTCAGTTCAAGAGTGCTATTTCTTTTTGATTGAGTCTTGGGAGGTTGTGTTTCCAGAAATTTGTCCGTTTCCTCTGTGTTTTTGAACATAGTGATCTTCATAGTAATCACAGATGATCTTTTGTATTTCTGTGGTATCAGTTGTGATATCTCCTTTTTCATTTTTAATTGAGTGTATTTGAGTGCTTTCTCTTCTATTCCTGGTTAATCTAGCAAGAGGTCTATCAATTTTGTTTATCACTTCAAATAGCCAACTTTTTGTTTCATTGATCTTCTGTATAATTTTCTTGTATTGATTTCATTTAGTTCTGCTCTGATCTTAGTTATTTTTTTTTCTTCTGCTGGTTTTGTGTTTGATTTGCTCTTCCTTTCTAGTTCCTTGAGACATGTATTAGATTGTTAATTTGTAATCTTTTTATCCTTTTGTTGTAGGCATTTAAGGCTATGAATTTGCCCCTTAGGACTGCTTTTGTTGTATGGCATAGATTTTGGTATCTTGTGTTCTCTTTGTCACTTAGTTTGAGGAATCTTTTAATTTCTATCTTAATTTCATCATTGATCCAATAATCATTTAGCAGAAGGTTGTTTAATTTCCATGACTTTGCGTAGATTTGAGTATTTCTCTTGGAATTGATTTCTAGTTTTATTCCACTGTGGTCTGAGAAGATACATGATATGATTTCAATTTTTTTTGAATTTGTTTAGCCATGTTTTGTGGCCTAAAATATAATCTTGGAGAATGTTCCATGTGCTAATGAGTAGAATGCATATTCAGTGGTTTTGGATAAAATGTTCCGCAGATATCTGTTAGGTCCAATTATTCTACGGTCCTGTTTAGGTCCAGTGTTTATTTATTTTCTTCTTGGATGATCTGTCCAGTTCTGTCAGTGGGATGTTGAAGTCCATGGTAATTACAATGTTGCTGTTATTTCTCTACTTAGATCTAGTAGGGTTTGCTTTATGAATCTGGGCACTCCTGAGTTAGGTGTATAAGTATTTAGGATTGTTATGTCTTCTTGTTGAATTGATCCCTTTACCATTATATAATGACCATCTTTGTCTTTCTTTACTGTTGTTGACTTAAAGTCAATTTTATCTGATATGAGAATGGCTACACCTGCTTTCTCTGGTTCCCATTTGCATGGAATTTTTTTCTATCTTTGACCTTGAGACCTTGAGTCTTTGAGAGTCCTTGTGGGTTAGATGTGTTTCCTGGAGTCAGCAGATACTGGCTTGTATTTTTTTATTCATTCAGCTAGCCTATGTCCCTTGAGTGGGGAATTCAAACCATTTACGTTGATAGATAGAATTGATATGTTGAATGCTGTTCTGCTCATCCTGTTGGTTAGTACCTTATTGCTTTGTTGTATCTCTTGTACTATTTCTTTATTTGAGCTCTAAGCTTTAGCTTTTGGGTAGTTTTACACTGAAGGGTGGCCATTGTGCTGATCCATGTATAATGCAGTTCTGAGTATTTCCTGCAGGGCAGGTTTCAGTGTTTGCTTGTCTGGAAAAGTCTTTATTTATCCTTTGTTTATGGAACTTAGTTTTGCAGGATACAAAATACTAGGCTGGAAGTTGTTCTGTTTAAGAAGACTGAAGGTGGGGCCCCAGTCCCTTCTGGCTTGTAACATCTCGGTTGAGAAGCCTGCAGTTAGCCTGATGCATTTTCCTTTGTAACATTTTCACCTCATGGTTTGCAGAAGTTCCTCCTTCATGTTGACTTAGGCCAGTCTGATGACTATGAGTCTTGGTGATTGCCTCTTTGCGATGAATCTCCCAGGTGTTCATTGAACTTCTTGTACCTGGATGTCTAAATCTCTAGCAAGACCGGGGAAGTTTTCCTCAATTATTCCCTCAAACAGGTTTTCCAGCACTTGTGCATTTTCTTCTTCTCTCTCTGGGATGCCTATGATTCTTATATTTGGGCATTTTACATAATCCAAAATTTCTCATAGGCTTTGTTCATTCTTCTTAATGCTCTGTTCATTATTTTTAACTGACTGATTTAATATGAAAGAGTTGTCCTCAAGCTCTGAGATTCTTTCTTCTCCTGGTCTAGTCCATTCTTAAAACCTTTCACTGTGTTTTGTATTTCCTTAAGTGAATTTTTAATTTCCAGACGTTCCATTTGGTTTTTTTAAAATATGTCAGTCTCTTTGGTGAATTTCTCATTCACATCCTGAATTGTTTTTGTGGTTTCTTTGAGTTGGTTTTCCATTTTCTCTTGGATTTCATAGACCTTCCTTACAATCCATGTTTGGAGTTCTTTATCTGTCATTTCAATATTTTCATTTTGGTTTTTATCCATTGCTTGAGAGCTGGTGTTCCCTTTTCGAGGTGTCCTTTTGCTTTGATTTTTCATACATCCAGAATTCTTTCCCTGATTCCTTCTCATCTGGTAACACAATCAAGTTCTGGGGATACTGTATGCCTGTCCCTGGGTCCCTGAAGATCAATCCCTGACCATGCCAGGGAGAAGTGTGCTGGTTCTGAGTTGCCTAGGGGGTATTCAAGCAGGTTTGATGGTCCTCTCAACTTGCCTCTGTCCTGCTGTCTTCACCTCTTCCCAGCAGTGTGAATTGTATTGGGTCCCCTAGCTTAATCTCTGAGGTGGTGGGTGGTGCTTGTGAGTATGGATCAGGCACACCCTGTTTGATTGAGTTGATAGATGCTGTGATGAGCTGTTTAGTCATTCTCCCTGTCAGTGGTTGATCCTTGCTTGAAAGAGCCAACTGCTCAAGTGTTCTTTTGTGCCTGTGTTAGGCTCTGGTCCCCCAGGTGGGGCACTTGAGTGTCCCAAGCTTTAGCAGGGGCCCTGTCGCTCCAGGGGGTTGCTTGATCTCTACTACAGCACATGTGGGTGGAGGAGTGAGGCAGATAGTGGTTAGGCTGAGCAAGCCTGTAAGGCTTTGCAAAGCCACAGCTGGGACCTGAGGTTGCTTTTCTGGCCCCTAGGGGGAGCTGCTGGGAGGAAAGTCAGGCCAGGCTCCCTGAACTGGGAAGGCTGTCCATGGGGGAGGGGCCTGAACACTTGGTTGCTATGGCACCGAGCTGGGATCTTCCCATCCTAATCCAGTAAGGCAGTGTGCCTGCAGGGAGGGGTGGGGGCTCTCCCAGATCACCGTGTCTTGGAACCCCAACAGCACTATCCCGTCACATCTGTCCGTGTGGGCTCCCTTGCCACTTGAGTCCAGCTCTCAAACTTTCCCCTGGGCTGTGTGTCTGACCTGCTAGCGTGCAAATGCTGGCAGGTAGGGTGCTCCCAGTTTGGGCACCACTTGTACACTACCAGTCCTCCAGGGAAAAGGTGTGGGTCCCACTCTCTGTGGAGACCTCAGCCTGGAGTACACTCCCACTGGAGAGAAGTGGCTACTTGCCAAATTCTTGATTCTAACTGCTCATCTGGTTGTAATGGGTGGGGGGAGGGGCTGCAACTCCCAGTCAGCCCACATGCCTGAGTGTGCAACATTTGGTTGCTATGGATACTGGGGCCTTGCTCTTCCTCTCAGAATGACACACCCTAACCCAATATGGTGGTTCTCCTGCAGGGGAGTTGGGTCCTCTCCTAGAATGCTGCCTCTGGGAACCCCACATCACTCTTGCTTGTGTTCTGTACACATGGGCTTTCTCACCGCCCGAGTCCAGCTCCCAGACCACCCCTCTGTGTCTCCCAGCAACCTGCCTGAGTCTGGGGGCCACTAGGTCTGCCCTGTTTGTCTGACTTGCTGGTGTGGGACCACATGAAACTCCAGCAGGCAGGGAGCTTCCAAATTGGGCATCCTGTGACCACTGCAGGACTCCAAGTGTGTATCCTACACTCCATGGGAACCTCAGTCTGTAGCACATGCCCGCTTGGGGGAGGCAGCTGCTTGCTAAAATCTCAGGTTAAACTGCTTTCCCTGTTGCAGTGGATAGGGGAGGGGAGGGGAAGGAAGTGTCTGAATGGGAGAAAACCATTTCTCCAGTCTCCTGTGTCACTCTCCTAGGAGGGGAGCCCCCCACGGGCTGTCCAAGCTTCTGGATCACATGAGTTCTCCCCACTATTCCATGTTTGCCACCATGTCTGGGCTTGCAGTGGGTGGAAAAGCCTGCAGGAAACTTGGTGGTCTACTGGTCACTGAAGGCATGTAGTGGGGAGAGGGAAACTCCCCTATCCTTTTGCAGGGCTCTGAGCCTCTCTGAGTTTGATTCTCACCTGTATGTTCTCTTCTGCATCTTCTTCCTTCTCTGCTTCACAATTTTTTGGTAAGGTTCCCAGCAGGCTCCATCACCTCTTGCTGTGATTCACACCTGAGCTGCATCTCTCCTCCCCTCTCCTTTATCCAATATCCTACTTTCATGCTGGGACAGTCTGGCAAGCCATGTCTCTTGCTCATCTTTTTTCCTTCCCCTTTTTTCTTTTAGGAAAAGTAATTTTATTAATAAGTATATATCCATAAGCAATATGTTCTTTAATTTTGCTCATTTTTAAACTCTATATACATAGTTTCATTCTATGTGAACATTTTTGCTTTTTGGTTTTTCCCCTCAATATTATGTTTCTAAACTTTGTTCATGTTGTTTTGTATAGCTGTAATTTACTCATTTGTATTTCTGTTTAATATTCCATTGTGAGAATGTACATGATTTATTTATTAATTCTCTTCTGATGAATACTTTACTAATTTTTTTTCTAATAGCTACTATAGTATATATTCTTGTACACGTCTCCCAATGTGTATGTTCCAGAGTTTTTCCAGGGCTTATTCCCAAAAGCATCATTTCTATGACGTAGGGAATGTGAATATTCAACTTTATACAATAATATCAAATTGTATTTCAGAGTGGTTGCATTAATTAATACTTCCAGTGATTACTCCATCTTTACTAACACTTTCCATTTATAATAAGATTTATTAATTTTGCCACTCTAGTGAATATAAAATGGCATCTCACTGTGGTCCTAGTTAGCATTTTTCTCATTATTAATGCATCTTTTTGTTATTAAGAATGATGTTTTCTGTAGATTTTTGGTAAATATCTTTCTCATATTAAGGAAATTCTCTAATAATCCTTGTATTCCTTGCATTAAGGAAATTCCAGAAGATTGCCTAGTTATTACCTATTTTCTCTTTTAAATCATGAATGTGTGGTGAATTTTACCAAATGCTTTTTGTTTGCATCTATGAGAGAACCAAATTTTCTCTTTAATTTGTCAACATGGTTACTTATGTTAATATATTTTCCAATTTTAAGTCAATCTTATACTCCTAGAATAAACCCAACTTATTCTTATGATGTGTTTTCTTTTTTATACATGACTGGATAAAGTTTATATATATGATTTTTGTATCAGTGTTCATGATTGAGATGGCCTATAATTTTTCTTTCTCATGCTGTCTTTGGTTTTAGTGTCAAGGTTATACTTGTCTCATAGAATAAATTAGGGGAATATTCCCAATTTTTTGTTATCAGGGAGAGTTTGTATAAGATTAGAATGGTTTGTTTCTTCAAAGTTTGGTAGAGTTGCTTGCTTTGTAAAACTACCTGAGCTTGATTTTCTCTTTGGGGAAACATTCTAATTATTTATTCAGTTTCTTTAAGGATATCACACTTTTCAGGCTATTTATTCTTAATTGAATTCTGAGAAATTATATGTTTTTAAAAAATTTGTCTATTTTGTCTAAGTTTTAAAATTCATTGGCATAAAAGTTGTTTTTTTTTCCTTTTATTTCAGAATATTATGGGGGTACAACACTTTGGTTATATTTATGCCCATACACTGCCCATGTCAGAGTTACAATTGTGGACATCCCCCAAACTGTGTGCCCTGCACCCATTCAGTGAGAGTTTTCCCATCCCCTTCACTCCCCTCCCACCTGCCCGCCCCCTGATGAATATTATTGCCATGTGTGACATAAGTATTGATCAGTTAGTACCAATTTAATGGTGAGTACCAGTGGTGCTTGTTTTTCCATTCTTGTGATACTTTGCTTCAAAGAATGGTCTCTAGCTCCATCCAGGACAATACCAGATGTGTTAATTCACTGTTGTTTTTTATTGCTGAGTAATATTCCATGGTATACATATACCACATTTTACTAATCTACTCGTGTATTGATGGGCACCTGGGTTGTTTCCACATCTTTGCAATTGTGAATTGTGCTGGTATAAACATTCACATGCAGATGTCTTTATTACAGAATGTCTTTTTTACCTTTGGTAAATACCCAGTAGTGGGATTGCTGGATCAAATGGTAGTTCTTTGAGGTATCTCCATATTACTTTCCATAGAGGTTGTACTAATTTGCAGTCCCACCAGCAGCATATGACTGTTCCTATCTGTCTGCATCCCCGCCAACATTTGTTGTTTTGGGACTTTTTGATACAAGCCAATCTCACTGGAGTTAAGTGATATCTCATTGTGGTTTTGATATGCATTTCCCTGATGATTAGAGAAGTTGAGCAATTTTTTATATGTTTGCTGGCCATTATTCTGTCTTCTTTTGAAAAGTTTCTGTTCATGTCCCTTGCCCACTTTTTAATGGGGTTGTTTGATGGCATCAAAGTTTTTAATAGTACTTTAAAGTTTCTTTTATAAAAATCTGCTAAATATGTGGATATATTCCCTTCTTGGTTCTCTCTGTTTCTCTCTCTCCTGTCTCTGCCTTTCTGTTTCTGTCTCTCCCTCTGTCTCCCTTTCTCTGTATTATGTGGGTGTATATACTTTTGTTTTCCTTGATCAAGTTAACCAGTGGATTGCCTAGTTATTAGTCTTTTGAAAGAACAAACTTCTAGCTTTGTTGGTCTCCTCAATTTTACCTTTATTTATTTATAATTATTTTTTTGAGACAGAGTTTTGCTCTGTCACCCTGGGTGGAGTGCAGTGGCATCATTGTAGCTCACTGCAACCTCAAACTTCCGTGCTCAAGCAATCCTCCTGCCTCAGCCCCTCAAGTAGCTGGCACTACAGGCACCAGCCATGATGTTTAGCTAATTTTTCTATTTTTAGTAGAGATGGGATCTGGCTCTTGCTCAGGCTGTTCTCGAACTCCTGAGCTCCAAGTAGTCCTCTCACCTCAGCCTCCCAGAGTGGTAGGATTACAGGCGTGAGCCATTGCACCCAGCCTTACCTTTATTTTTGATGTCTTTGATTTTGCTTTTATCCCTACTTTCTTTGAATTTATTGTGTTCTTTTTCTAACTTCTTATGTTGGAAAGTTAGATACTACTTACTTTTTTGGCTTTCTTCTTTTCTCATATATGAATTTCCACTGAAGTACGCATAAGCTTCCATACCTCACATGTTAAGTTTTAAGTATTTTAAAATTTCCAAAAATCCTTCACTGAAACAAAAATTATTTAGAAATTTTCAAATTTCCAAATGTATGGGAATTTAAAAAATATATCTCTTTTATAAACTTATAAGTTGATGGTGTTTTAGTCAGAGACTGAGGTCATATTCTTTGAAATATGTTAAGACCTATGTTCTCTTACTTGGTAGGTTTTTCTTTTTCTTTTCTTTACCTGATACAGGGTATTGGTACATTTTTGTAATTGCTTCATATGTGTTTTAAAACATGGGTATTCTCTAATTGTGGGAATAAAGTTCTATATATTTCAATTAGATCATGATTGTTTATTTAATCATTAATATTGCTTATGATTGTTCAAATCCATAGCTTTACAGTTTTTTGTTTGCTTGACTTATAAGTACTGTAAAAAATGTATTGAAGGATTCCACTTGCTCAAGGCTTCTTGGGTGTGGCTCCGGGTCATGGTCCTCAAATTTGGCTCAGAATAAACCCCTTTAAAATTATTTTACGGAGTTCAGCTTCTTTTCCGTCGACAAGATTGGTGCCTAATGTGGGGGCTCAGAGAAGACTCGGGACCCCGATGGAGTAGCCCGAACTTGGCGTCAGGTACCGGCATGGCGCTTTTAGGTCCCCTGACTTCAAGCTTCTCCTTTGGCGGAACTGGTAAGTCCCTCCTGAGCTCCAGACCACGTGTTTTTGGTTGATGGTCCTGTGTTTACTCTGAGCTGGTTCTTTTCCTAGGAATTTGCTGTTTGGGATCCTAATTTGATTTGGAAGTGCACTCTAAAGGGCTTTCTCTTGTAACGGCAAAAACCAGAGTCACGCTGTCAAGGAAACACCGAGAGGTACACGAGGATGCAAAGAGGTCAGGTTTATTAATTGTTAACGCCGGCGGGCCCAGAGGAATTTTTTCCAAAGTCTGAGCACCCCTGGTCAGGGGAACTTGTCTTTTATAATTTAAAACAAGGGGGAAGGGTACAGAGCAGTGCATACAGATAAGAGAGTTGCAGGGAGGGGGCTGGTGCAGGAACATAAGCTGGGTCACTAATTATCTTTCTGGCAACAGCTGTGGCCTTCAAGCATTCCTGTGACTAGGAGGGTAGCAAGCAGTCTTACAGAAGCAGATTAAGCAATCTAACATAAACAGGGCTATAGCTTCTCTTTTCAAGGTAAAAGGTTTTCAGTGAGTTTTATTATTTTCCATCTCATTCCCCCCTTTTTAATACTTAGACTGAATCTTCACCTCAGTAATTATTGTTTTCATATTGTGGTACCGGTTCGTATGGGTGGCGTAGTACCATCTGTAACTTTATTCTTTCTATTTGTCCAGATATTAGGGAGGTCAGGTATTTGAGTATGCATGGGGCTAAGGTTAGTAAAAGTATTAATCCTAGTAGGGGCCCGAGCAGGGGCGTAACCCAGGGGGCCCAATCCTGGAACGGGCCCCACCATGAGGATTGGCTTTTTCTTTCTTTTATCCAGTTCTGGATCCTAGCCTGTAGTTGGCTCAAACTTTTTTGTACTGTCCCAGATTGGTTGGCATAGAAACAACATTGTTCTTTCAGGTACAAGCAGGTTCTTCCCTGGCTTGCTGTTTTTTCCCAAGACACAGGAGACCTTTCCTAGAGTTTGGATAGGCCTCAGAACTGGCAGGGCTGGTTCCTGGATAGTGTTGGTGAGTTTGACGGGGGTGGAATCATTGACCCCAACAGCAGTGCATGTTCATGAGGTCACCGGAGCACACAGCTAACAGTCTGCAGCTAGTTGCCAGTTAGTAAGATTAAGGATCTGGTGTGTGGCATTTATCAAATCCTTCAGCCAGATCTGGGGAATTTTTCACCGATACCTGTATTTTTGTGGGCGGGCGGTGTTTTTACCCAATATTTGGACAGAAGTCAGGGGTGTCATTGGGTTGTGATATTTTACTTGGGGTAGAGGCATCTTGTAAACTTTTACCAACCTTATGACTGTTCCAGGATCTTTGCCTCTACCTTCTACCCTGATGCCAGCTATTCTGTCTGTCCACTTGTTGGGGTTATTGATCTTGAATGTAACGGGGTTACAGGTTCCCAGCCTGCAGTTCTTAGGGGCCCCCAGTTTTCTTAAAGGGCTTCCCAATTTACCAGTGTACCCATTGGTGTATCCCCAGTGACAACAGTAAAAATCAGCTGCACTATTACAGTTGTCATCGTCATTATCTTTAAGATGTAAGTTATCAGGTGGTTTTAGACAGAGATATTTATGATTGGTAGTATATTCTCTTTCCCAATTTAACCCTCCACAGTTGGTTCTAGAATTGGGATTCATGGTTCTATATACATTAAACTGGATAATAGCTGAAGGGGATTGTTTATCCTAGCTGGTGGAATTAATGATTCCTTCATCTCCCCAAGTGCATCTCACTTGGAATTTCCAGGGCCCCATGGTACTATTTCCTGTTCCACAGGTGACCCAAATTGACATTATTAATACATAAGTAACAAACAGTACAGTGTGGTTACCATGCCCCAGAAGAGTAGAACTATTCTTGTTCTCTGGATCCATGTCCATTCTTTTGATGTCACAGCCCCAAGCCCTATACCCAAGGTCAGACTCAGTAACCTGATAAGTTCGAGTTTAAACTGTTTGATGTTAATGTCTGACTCAGGCTGATTTATTTATTCTCAGCAGTCTGGAGACTCTCTCTGTTTTGTGTCACTGCGGATCTCTGATGTAGGCGTAGTTTGAGTGGGTTGTCCCAGTCCGGCCGTGCTACCCACGAGTCCTGCTGGCTCTCCGGACATGTTCTCTTTGCTCGGGTATGATGAATCCACGGGGCGATTCCTGTAACTTTGACAGCAGTGGGTGTGACTAATACTACAGTAAAGGGCCCTGTCCAGGAGGGTTCTAAGGGGGTTTTCTTCCAATCTTTTACCCACACTAAATCCCCTGGCTTGTGGGGGTGTACTGGGATGCCCAGGGCTAAGGGGGCCCATTTCAATACAGTCTGGCTAATCTGCTGTAGCATTTTTGATAGCTGCGTAAGCTGACCTTTAAGTTCATTTTTTCTACCTGCCTAACATCCCCTTTGAGGCCTCTGGTGATGCGGGGGGGTCTCTCATATAAGATCTCGAAGGGAGAGTACCCTGTTGGCCCTGGTGTGTTTCTGGCCTTAAGTAGTGCTAGGCTGAGTATGTCTATCCATGGTAGGTTTGTCTCCTGACATAGCTTGGCTAGGGTGTTTTTAAGGGTCCGGTTTATACGTTCTACTTTCCCTGAACTTTGTGGCCTGTATGCAGCATGGAGTTTCTATTTTATTCTAAATGTCCTGTTATTTTGTAAATGCCACCACCCATCATCAGTCTTTCTGGCCTGCTCTTGTCTTGTCCACTGGTCCTTTTCAGCTGTATAACACGGCCTGTCCGGCCACTCTGGGGCTAGGAGGATTTTACTAGGGACTAACAGCTTACCCTTAGTTTCTTGTTCTTGGGTTGCTGTTTGTTTAGCTGCTTGGTCTGCCAGACGATTTCCTGTAGCTATTGTAGTTGTTCCTTTCTGGTGTCCTCGGCAATGAATGACTGCCACTTTTCCGGGTTCCCATGCAGCTTCTAACAACTGAAGAATTTCTTCCTGGTTCTTTATTCCTTTACCCGCTGCAGTCAGCAGTTCTCTTTCCTTGTAAATGGCCCCGTGAACATGTATGGTGGCAAAAGCGTATTTGGAATCAGTGTATATATTTACTTTCTTGTCCTTAGCTATTCTGAGGGCTTGAATTAAGGCCCAAAGTTCAGCTCTCTGTGTGGACCACCCGTGAGGCAAAGGTCCTGCTGGGATGACTTCACTGGCTGTGGTAACTGCATAACCTGTGAACCGTTTTTCATTCTGAACATAACTGCTGCCATCCGTGAACAGTTCCAGGTCCAGGGCCGTCAGAGGTGTGTCTGTCAGGTCTGGTTTACTGGTGTAGACCTCTTCCATCACCTCTACACATTCATGATCTGGTGGCCCGGCTCAACAGGTAGGAGGGTAGCAGGATTCAGGGTCCGCACAGTCTCTAGAGTTACCTGGGGGTTTTCACACAACAATCCCTGGTATTGTGCCAGCCTATTGTTAGAGAACCACCGATGTCTCACACTATTAAGGAGGTGAAGAACTGTATGTGGTACATGTACAGAGAGCTTTTGGCCGTATGTGAGTTTATCTGCCTCTTTGATCAGCAGGACTGTGGCTGCCAGTGCTCGTAGGCCGGGGGGGGGGGGCATCCAGAGGCTACCGGGCCCAGTTGTTTAGATAGATAGGCCACAGGCCTCTGCCAGGGTCCCACAGTCTGGGTTAGGACCCCCACTGCAACATGTTGTCTTTCATGTACAAAGAGATTAAAGTTTTTGGTCAGGTCTGGCAGTTTCAGTGTAGGGGCCTTTTGTAGCAGCTCCTTTATGGCTTTGAATGCCTCTTCTCGCTGGTCTGTCTATTCAATTGACTGCCCCTCAGGTCCCCACAAGGCTTCATACAAAGGTCTGGCTATCAGTGAGAATCCTGGGATCCAGATTTGACAGAACCCTGCTGCTCCCAGGAATTCTCTGAGTTGTCTCTTACCCTCAGGTCATGGTATTGTGTAGATAGCATGTTTCTGTTTATGGCCCAGTGCACGGTGTCCTTGGGATATGTGGAAGCCCAAGTATCTGACACGTTGTTTGTAAATTTGGGCCTTCCTCCAGGATACTTTGCACCCAGAATCTGTGAGCAGTTGGAGTAGGGCTTGAGTGCCTGAGAGACAGTCTCCCTGAGTGGGTGCTGCCAGGAGTAAGTCATCTACATACTGGAGGAGAGTGCAGCGGTCTTGTGAGTAAATTGCAAGATCTGAAGCTAGTGCTTCCCCAAACAGCATTGGTGTGCTAAACCTGGGGGCGGTTGTCTTCCGCCCATACTGTTGGAAAGTCCTGCCGGAGGTCAGGCGGATCTTGATTTTCTTCTGTCTCTGTAAACAGCTGCCACTCAGCCTCCCGTGGGACAGTGACTGCTAGTATGAGCAGCCTTGTGGGTTTCACTGTGAGACTTGTTGACCCTTCCTCACGGAAGGTGATCTGGGCCCTTAGCTTGTGCAGGAGATCTCGCCCGAGCAGAGGAATGGGGCAGTCTGGGATGTACAGGAACTCGTGTTGTACCTTGTGGCCTCCCATCTGGCAGGTCCGTGCTTGGCAAAAGCGGTTGAGGTCTGTAGTTGAGAAGGGTTGATAATACAGGACTGGCTGCCCAGGATGCATGGTGCCATCTTTTGCAGCATAGGGCTGGCTTTGGGCCTCACGGATGGGCATCAGTAGGGCCTGTTTCTGGGTTTGTGTTGAGTGGAGACGGTGAGCCACTGGGGTCCCCGGGTCAGGTTCTGGGGATTGCTGGGGTGGTGAGGCGGATGAGGATGGTGTGTCTGGAGTCGATGGATCAGAGCTCGGGATGGCTGGATTATAGGGTGGCGGCAGCGGTGGCGGCAGTTCTTTTTCTTGTGGCTCTTGGTGGATAGGGGCTGGTGACTCCTTGGGTCCCGGTTTCGTGGGCTTGTGGGCCAGAAAAATCCTACTCTTTCCCTTTCCTGGACAGAACCGGACCCATGGGGGCAAAGTCTGGGCTATTTCAAGCCAAGAATTAATATAGGGGAACTGGTCTGGATGGCCTGGGGTCCCTGTAATAACATTCCAGACTGCTCTGACAAGTTGGACATCTAAGGTGCCTGTGTCTGGCCTGTTTATTTTAAAGGACGGCTACTCTACCTCACATAAGGTGTGCAGGCGACTTGGGGTCATCCGTACCCCATAGTCACCTGAGAAACCCTTTTAAAAATTCTTCAGCATACATCCTAACACTGTTGGCTTGGACTCGGACCCTCCCATTGTGTGAGATTGTACAGTGCCGCACAAGGGATGGGGTAAACTTTCAGGCATCCGTCTGGCCATTCCCCTCGTGGGGACTTAGGACACGACTTGGCTAAGGTGCACCCGTATAAGTCCCGGGCCAGGTCACCCCCCTTTTCGGGAAAGTGAGTCACCGTTATGCCTTACGTCGCTGTCATGGAGCCGCAGATTAGGACTCAGTCAGATCCCGTAGCCGGAGCTATGGACCCATTAACAGTCACTCACCACACACACACACACACACACACACACACACACAGCCAGAGAGGCTAAACATTCCCGCCCAGGGAAGCCTCTACCTGTAGGCGGTGATCAGTCTCCTCTTCCATCCGTTGGGACGGGCCTGACCGGGAGGGGTCCTGGGACCTTACCGGGTCTGAGGTCTTCAGACGATTCCTGGCTGCCTGTCTGCGTCCTCACTGTGTCCGGCCAGGTCCCGGGTCAGTAGCCGGCAGAGCCCCGCCGAGCACTGAAGGTGGTTGGTCTGAACTCAGACCTGGCGCCTGACTTCTGCAGTCGGGAGGGTCTGCGGGCCAGTGCCCTGCCTCACACCGGTGGCAACAAAGGGCCAACGCAGTCGGGGTTCCTGGCCAACACACCAGAATGTAACGGCAAAAACCAGAGTCACGCTGTCAAGGAAACACCGAGAGGTACACGAGGATGCAAAGAGGTCAGGTTTATTAATTGTTAACGCCGGCGGGCCCAGAGGAATTTTTTCCAAAGTCTGAGCACCCCTGGTCAGGGGAACTTGTCTTTTATAATTTAAAACAAGGGGGAAGGGTACAGAGCAGTGCATACAGATAAGAGAGTTGCAGGGAGGGGGCTGGTGCAGGAACATAAGCTGGGTCACTAATTATCTTTCTGGCAACAGCTGTGGCCTTCAAGCATTCCTGTGACTAGGAGGGTAGCAAGCAGTCTTACAGAAGCAGATTAAGCAATCTAACATAAACAGGGCTATAGCTTCTCCTTTCAAGGTAAAATGTTTTCAGTGAGGTTTATTATTTTCCATCTCACTCTGTTGCCTTTTTCCGTATAAAATTAACCTCAATTGGCTTGTATGCTTATTTGCAGAAGGAGCCAAACTGTCTTTGGCATAGATAAATGAGAGACTGAGTTTCTCAGCTCTGAAGACAAGGGGCGATCTATTCCTCCTAACTTAAAGGCATCCCTGTGTGACTGGGGTCCTGAGTGGGAGTTGCCTGGGGTGATTCCCTGAGGCGTGAGTGGTCCTATAGGGAGCCCCCCAACAAATTAATTAAAAAGAAGGCTCGTTCAGGAAACGCACATAAGAGCTGATCACTCAGTGTTTTGAGCCCTCTTGGAGGTACTAGACCCTGAAGAGAGAAAATGAGACACGTAAGAGGGTGAGACTGACTTAGTGGTGAAACACTGAGGAGCCAAACCCACAATCAGCACACTCTGATCCAGGACACTAAACCCTAGACTACAGTTCGGTTCCTTCTTCTAAAAAGAGAAGAAAAATGGGAAATAAATCCTTTAAAAATGAGTAAAGACAAGGAGAATGACCCCCTTCTGGGCACCCCAGTTGGTTTTTGGCATCTCTACTTGCAGGTATTTGTGTAAACGGAAAGGGTCAAAGGCATGCGGGGTCTTCTAGGGCTCCAGGTGGTTATAGCCAATTCTCATGCACAAGTTTTTACTAGAGGGCAAATTACATCAAGGAAAATTCAGAGCTCAAATGGTCGACCTACCGCTATAGAGTTAAAATGTCTCTCAAACTATTCTTTTTTTTCTTTTCTGGCTAACCTGCTAAATTTTTTCTATTGATGTTGAGATTACTCATTGTTTGTGATATTTGCAATTGAAAGGCTATCTTGAGATCCTGCAGCCAGTGCTAGCTAAGATGTAAACTTTGAAAAGTCATTTTGAACTGAAGAAAAAAAATAAAAAAGGCCATGGAAACTGCTTCACCCAAAACTTTGATTCACAGGTGTAATTAGGTTACCTATTGGGGGCAACTGAAGTTTGCATGTGAACAAGCTCCAGTTCTGTCAGAAGAAATTTAGAGCCAGTTGTCTTTTACAGACGGGTGAGTTTGTGTTACCATCTCATGGCTAGAGTTCTAGGGTAAAATCTATTAGAACTTTGTGTGTGTATGCGTGTGCGCGCGCGCGTGAGTGTATGTGTTCAGGTATGTTTTGTGTATGTCCATGTATTACATGTTTATGCTTACATGGTTCTGGACTGGCTTAAAAATAAGGGAGCGCTCATAAATTAAACAAACCCAAATGGTGCACTTAAATTTAGTAATCTTTGGTTAATAAACTGGGTTATTATTTAAAAAAAAAGTATCATTAGTAAAGTAATAGTAAAAATGTTTTCAAATTGTCAGCGTATATTTTTGTTTGCCTGGGTTTTAACAGACATTTTTATGTTCTTAAGGAGTCAGGGTTTTGACACAAATGTTATAAAACTATAAACTCAGCCAAACACAAAATGATCTGTATTTGTATGATTTTTGATAAGTAGGGTAAATTTAATATTTGGTCTAATGATAATAGCTAAATCTCCTGATTTAGCAACAAAAATACCTATGTGTTTAACTTTAAGGTTCTTAATAAGGTAAAAATGTAGATGTGCCTAAATGAAAAGGTGTCAGCAAATTAGATAAATAAAACATCAAGTAGATAGAGCACAAAACCAGAAACTTAGGGCTAAAGGTTTATGAAGATATTTGGTTTTGGTCTTGTAATTCTAACTGCAGATGCAGATTTCTCCACCGATTTCAATGTCTATGGAAAGATACACATAAAATGTGTTTCTAACTCACTCTTTGTATCATCTGATATTAACAGTACTGTTAGGGATTCAAAGCTGTCCTAGAAGTTGTAGTTACAAGAGCTTAAATTGGAAGCTTTAGTTTTCCCTTGATCTTGTCCATTTTTGATTTGCTAGCTGGTTATGTGTGCATTATGTTGCTATAACAATGTTTTTGCCTAGGAAGAAAAATCTTAAAGTGCTAATTTTTGTGTAATAATTTTATAAAAATTTAAATGATTGTTAAAATCCAAAGAAAGTCTCAAAAGTCTTAAACTCTTTAGAAATATTACATGTACTCAAATTTATACCCAAGTTGAAAAATATTTTGAGACTATTTAGACTGTTTTTAAACAGCTTAATCTTGATCCTCATGTAAAAAAAGTTACAACTTTGTGTCATTATTTGAGGTGGTAAGCATTGTGGCTGAAGGTTTTTTTTCAGTCTAAAGTCAAGTAACATCATGCTGATGGGGTGCAGAAAACTATTCTAAAATGAAGGCCTCAGGTGCAAAAGTTCTCTGACCTTGCCTTGTTCCTATCTCTTAGTTCCATTTTTCCCTGAAGCTAGCCAGAAAAAATCAAAATCCCTCTTCCCCAAGGCAGGTCATAAAGGCCAGAACCCCTTTTTCTGAAAGATAGCCATAAAAACTAAAATTATTCTATGTAAAAATTGGCCATAAAGTAATTATCTAACCTACTTTGTTTACCTGTAAAACCCCATTCCAGCAGGGCTTTGCCCTAAACCCAGAAGGAAGGAATGCACACTCAGAGGCCAAACAGAATCTAGACAGAGAGGCCTTGCTGGGCTCCACTCAGCCTTTTTGTCCAATCATATTTCTACATGGCTGTCCATACTTTAAACATAAAAATGGGCAATCTCCTCCTGCATCTTTGAGTGTTCATTCTGAAGGCGTCCATGCATAAGTTTTTAATTTTTTCTCCAATTAATCTTCATGTCAGTAAGTTTTCAGCAAATCTTTATGGGAACAGCGGCCTTTGCTCCCTACAGTTTGACTAAATTTTGGGGGCCAGGGACACTTTGGTCCCTCTAATGTCAATAGATTTTGTTTTAGGATATGGTGTTTTAGAAGGATCTAATTAATTAATACTTTTAAACAGGATATATTCTAAAATGTCTACTATATTTATAAAATTTAGAAATGATGTTATAGTGTTTAAAATAACGACTTATTAAAATATTCTTTTTTATTTGTTTCTTTCTTGGTTAAGACTTATGAGATTAAAAACAATAATTAAAACTGTATCTTGATCCCTGTTCTGCATTATGTCTAATTTACAGAGTATAATGATGGTTAACAGAAAAATAACTTTAATGATATTAGGAATCTAAGTGAATTACTAAGATAAATAAATTAGATAATTTAGGTAAATATAAATGGGATAAACACAAATGAAATTTTCATCTTGAGTCATGTTTGTGTTAGGAAAATGATCATGGAATGACTGAATCATTTATGAAATACTAAAACATTTTGAGCACAAGTTTAAGTTTACATACCTTTATCTTATATTTTGTAATTAAGAATAGTAATAAAATTGGGGACTGATAACAGTTCAAAGTTACTTTAACTTTCTAGATTTGATTTTTGTAAGAGTTGACATTATGATTAGTATATGTAATCAAGATTGCTGGATGGGGGAGACAATTCTATATGAAAAATAAGATTAATAGTTTTGTTGAAAGGGATGGTTTCATCTACTTTGTTGGTTTTAAAATAATTTTAGATTAGATGGGTAAGTGATGATTAAAATTAAATGGGTATAAAAGGCTTATAAAAGTAAATAAAAGATATATAAAGGTTATAAAAATCTCACAGTCAAATTGCTTAAAATTAGATGGATCTGTTTATAAGATTTTATTAAAATTAACTTTATCAGTAATACATTAATACAATGAAGAAAATTTGGGTGATTCTTCTGAACTAGATTTTCATATGACATTAATAGGAAAAGCAAGATTTAAGAATAACAAAGGATTTTTTGTTCACCTTTTGAATGAACTGCAAAAAGAGGGGGAAGGAGAGAAAAAGATTCAACTGGCCTCCTAATTTGCATTTCAGATTGCCTATGTTAGGTCTTGTGATTGTTTGGGAAACTGAGTCTCCTCTATCAAAGGATAAGATTTTTGCTTTTTTAAAATGTTTGAATTATGAGTTTGGCTAAGTAAAAGTCTATAATTTTATAGTAACCTGCGATCTTGTTTCATGACAACACTGGACAATTTATGACTTTCTGCTTTTAAGATTTCACTAAAATTTAAAGTTACGAAGAATAAGAATTCTAGTCAATACATGTGATTCTATACATAAAGTGCACTAAAGAATAAGATATGTTTTTAATAAGATTACAAAAAGCATAAAATGTGTTCTTATTAAATATATATGTGATCTTGTCTAATTCAGGTTAAAGGTTAATCAAAATATAGATTTAAGGAAATAAAAATGAAATAGAAATTTGTGAGTAAGAGAAAGAAATGTAAAAAGGCAATGAGTGTAGAAATATATTTTTGGTAAGAAAGGTTAAACAGAAAGGAGATTAATATTGTAAAGAGTGGATCATATTATTATCTTTCCTACATT
Organism: Daubentonia madagascariensis; assembly: GCA_023783475.1. Taxonomy (NCBI): domain Eukaryota; kingdom Metazoa; phylum Chordata; class Mammalia; order Primates; family Daubentoniidae; genus Daubentonia; species Daubentonia madagascariensis. The sequence goes on along the minus strand of JAKFHU010001436.1, from coordinate 182,297 downwards.
CTTCACTGGCTATTAATTTAGAACAAAACATATGAAAGGTTTTTAGAGGCTGTAACCTTTAAGAAGAAAAGCAAATTAATATTACAAATTTTGTTTTTTTTTCCTGGAGGAAATGATTAATAAAAAAGATTTTAAAAAAGCAGTATTTATGGTAGGACAGAAGTTGAAGACATTGTCTTAGTGCAATTAGGTGAGAGAATAGGCACATTACCAATTCAGATGATTTATAACTCATAGGGCTAATCATCAGGACTAATGATATTCCCTCATACAGTATGTTGATTTCCAGAGGATATAGTAGCACTGTATTATAATATTAATGTTTTATAAAGTCAATATAAGATCAGAATTAATAGAAGTATGACCTGCAAGATCCAGGAAGATTCAGCAAAATTCGAATTGTATTTATAATTAGACCCTTATTAAAGTTTTGTAACCAAGATTCTTTAGCACATTAAGAAAATTATGTGTAGATAGTAAAGAGGGTCAGAGAAGAACAAATAATATGTTAACAAATGTTGAGAAAGGAGATGCCATTAATAATAAAATGTTTGTTTATTCTGGATATCATAAGATTAAAGAGAGGCGAATAGGTTTTTATTTTATTATTTTCTTTTTTTTATTATTTTTTAAAGGACAAGGTCTCACTCTGTCACCCAGGCTGGAGTTGAGTGGCCCAGTAATAGCTCACCGCATCCTCAAACTCCTGGGCTCATGTGATCCTTCTGCTTCAGCCTCCCAAGTAGCTGGGACTGTAGGTGTGCACCACCACACCTGCCTAATTTGTTTTTTTTTTTTTTTTTGTTTGGCACGGAGGTGCTTCCGGGGCAACCGGACCCCTCCCCTCTACACCTGCCTAATTAAAAAAATTTTTTCGTAGGGATATGGTCTCACTATGTTGCTCAGGCTGCTCTTGAACTCCTGGCCTCTTCCCAAAGTGCTGGGATTACAGTGATGAGCCACCATGCCCAGTGGAGAAATGGGCATAGATCAGTTTCCTATATCATAGGATTTCAGTAATGTTAGTGAAAGCAAAGGAGAGATTTGAGAGAAGCAACATGGATGAGATGCTGGCGATATTATAATAGATCTGGAGGAAAAGCTGCGTTGGGGATGAGAGATATGATTAAGTTTTGTTGTAGTCATGTAAAATTTCACATGCATATGATTAATATACATGCATATAGGTGATGATGCTTAGTAGGGTGAGGGAAGTATGACTATATTGTTTAGGATGAATGATATACTTGCTCAGATTCAACTACCATTTATATGCTAGGGATACTACTAGACCCTTCCATATATATTGCCTCTCACATAGTGGTCAAGGTTTTGGGGAGGGTATAATAAGACCAAACAGAAAGCCTATTAGGAAGAGACCAGGCAGGATCTTAAATAATGTTCTTATTTATATACTGAAGGAAAAATTAAAAATTTGGAATAATAAAAGGAGGAGTTTGAGAATTAGGAGAACTACCAGGAGAGTTTAGTGCCACTAAGGATGTTTATAATAGTATCATTATAGCTAACAGTTACTGAGTTCTTCCTGTGTGTCAAATATTGTTCTAAGCTCTTTATTCACAGCCTCGTTTGAGGCCAGAACTATTATTACCCAATTTAAGAGATAAGTAAACTTAGATATAATGAGATAGGTAACTTATCTAAGGTTAGGGTAAATGGGAGGGTAAGTGGTTGAGTCAAGTTTAAACCCAGCAGCTTGACTTGTGAGTTTACATTTTTAGCCAATATGTTATGTCTCTCTCTCCAGATCATTAAACATAAGAAGGAAAACAAACTAGTTTAAATAAACTACATAATACCCAAATTTTAGATTTGGAAAGATTAACTTGATTGAATTTTTATTTTAAATTCTTGTTCTTTGTTATCTTGTAGAGAAAATTTTACTTGTCTTCAAGGTCAGCCTTCATTGTGACAGAAAATGTTTGAGATGAGTTCAATTCTAAGTTTGAACCATTAAAAAATATCAAATTTATCGATTTAGCTTTTCTTTAATCATGTCATCACAAAGCAATAAATAAAAATATTGTTATTTAGAATTATAGTTTACTTCAAACCCAATACCATGATATTTATTTATTTGACAGATTTTTAGGCACATGTGTATTGTAGAACTCAAGTTATGAATCCAACTTAACAAAGAGTCTACCACTGTGTTTAGGTGGCATTTACATCCCTGGAGAGATTAGAGAGTAAAAAATACCAGACTAGACTGGATATATCGAATGAATCTTGGATTCATATGATTGATATAGATGATATCTGAATGATCCTGTCAAATCCCATAATTTATATTCATAACACATATTAAATATATGTAGTATTAGGTTGATTTTTGATACATGGCTACTGGAAAAAGCATATACTAATTTCAACAGAACATAACAATAGCATGTAAGGAGATTCAAGTGCAACATAGACAAGACCCTCTGGAGCTGAACAATTCAGAAGATGAATTTAAAAAGGATGATTATTCTTTTTCTTTTCTTTTCTTTTGTTCTTTTTTTTCTTTAGAGACAGGGTCTAGCTATCTTGCCCAAGCTGGAGTGCAGTGGCCATGACAGGAACAATCATAGTTCACTGCTGCCTCTAACTCCTTGGCTCAAGCAATCTTCCTGCTTCAACCTCTTGAGTCGCTGGGAATACAGACATGTGCCACTGAGCATGGCCTAGAAAGATGATTATTTTTGAAATCTGAATTTGAGGCTGGAAGATTAGGTACAATGGGTATCTAAAAGCACATAGGATAAAAATCATGAGATGAAAATCATGAAAGGAAACAAAACAGGGAGGATAAATTCAGGAGGCATAAAATGTAAAACCAATAGTAGTTCGAGAAGGATAAAAAGAACTGAGTGGGGAGAGGAGGAAATAAGAGAGGGAGAAAAGTATTCTAAATGTCTCATCTTAATTGGTGTTGGGGGAAAGTAGGAAGGAAATAGAACACATCGGTATGGGACATAGTTGACTTCTTATTTTAAAGTAAGAGTAGAGAATTGTGTCACTAGAAAAGGGTGATAACCATGAACAGAAAAGTATAGTAGGAGTTCCATGTTAATAAGGGGATGATGAAATGAATACTATCTTAATCAAACCAATAAAAATGAAAAATGAAAAAGTTATCTCTTTTTGCTGATGGCATGATTGTAAACCTAGAAAATCCAAGACATTTCAGCAAAAAACTATAGAATGTAGTAAGGTGGCTACATGAAACACAAAAATCAATAACTTTTCTCTATTTTAGCATGTTTCCATTCTGTGGCATTTTTTTTCCATGTAGAAATTAGGAAGTATGTCTCTCTACTTCCTGATGCATCTTTCCTTAAATTTTGAGATGCTTTTGTATACATTTTCCCTTCTTGATTATACACTAAAGCTCAAACTACATTTGAGGCTACATGATTAAAGGATACCAAAGATCTGGTTATGGAAAAAGTTCTAGGGCTGGCTGGCTGTGAATCTTGTACGATGTAAATTCTAACTGTGTAAAATGACAAGGTGATCTGTAGTTTCTGACATTTGTGTTTTTACTCTATAGCCAGGATGTCTCTTTCAACTTAAAAATTGTATTTTTCTTCCTATTGTGCCCTTCAGGTAACTTTCAGGTCAGCCTGCATGTGAAGTTGATGGATGGAGGAAATCACTCAGTGGTCTCTGAGTTTTTCTTGCTGGGACTCACCAGTTCTTGGGAGATTCAGATTCTCCTTTTTCTGTTTTTCACAATATTTTATGTAGCAAGTATGCTGGGAAACCTTCTCATTGTGCTCACAATCATTTCAGACCACCACTTACATTCCCCGATGTACTTCCTGCTGGCAAATCTCTCTTTCGTTGATACTGGTGTTTCCAGTATTGCAAGCCCCAAAATGATTTATGACATTTTCAGAAAACATAAAGTCATCTCCTTGAAAGGCTGCATTACTCAGATGTTCTTTATTCACACTGTTGGGGGCACAGAGATGGTGCTGCTCGTAGTCATGGCCTGTGATCGATACATTGCTATCTGTAAGCCCCTCCACTACCTAACTATCATGAGCTTAAGAGTGTGCATTTCCCTTACGGCTGTTGCTTGGACCATCGGACTCATCCACTCTGTGGCCCAACTGGCTTTTGTTGTAAACTTACCCTTTTGTGGTCGCAACAAAATGGATAGCTTTTATTGTGATTTTCCTCGGTTCATCAAACTTGCATGTATAGACACATACAGACTGGAGTTTCTGGTCACTGCCAACAGTGGTTTTATCTCCATGGGCACCTTCTTCATCTTGATTTTGTCTTACATCTTCATCCTGGTCACGATTCGTAAACGCTCGTCAGGTGGTTCATCCAAGGCCCTCTCCACCCTCTCAGCTCACATCACTGTTGTGGTTTTCTTCTTTGGTCCATGCATTATTGTGTATGTGTGGCCATTCCCTACCTTACCCATAGATAAATTTTTAGCTATCTTTGATGTCCTTATCACTCCTTTTATGAATCCTGTCATCTACACATTTAGAAATAGGGACATGAAGGTGGCAATGAGGAGACTGTTTCTTAAGGCTTTAAGTTTCAGGAAGAGATTTTTTATGCACAGTCCAAGAAAGGCAGATTTATCTTGACTATTCTTGGAAATTAATCTCTTTAATTAAACCTTTCACAAATCTTTTCAGTTTAGTTAGTGTTTTCAATATGCACTATGAAATCTCTTTTCAAGAACTCTGATCTGGTCAGTTTTTCATAAGGAATGCCTGTTTTTGAGAATCCTATGAGTATTGAGGAGTGAATTCAGCCTTGGAATGTCATGTTCTTGTTTATTATTGAAGACTTTGGTGATGGTGATTTACTGAAATCTCACATACTGGCATATTTCCCATTAATACCAAATGTTAGACAGTCTTCTCTTTGGCACTGATTCTCAAACGACATATGTCTTCTAATCCACATATGTACCTATATTCATTCCCTTTGAGTTTTTCAGTGTCTAAACAAAATGAGGATAATTGCCTAGATAGCTTTGAGCATTTGAGGCTTTTAAATCTGAACTTGCTTACCCACACACAGATATATTAATACTTATGGTAAGATTTTAGATTTTAGTTAGAATTGGAAGGTGAAATTTGGGGAAAATCATAGAGAGACAATTTGGGAAAATTTGATATTAACCAATAAAATGTTTTAAGACCAGAAATTATAAATTCCAATCCACTCAATGTCTATGACAATTATTTTTTATCTCAACCATTTCCTAAACAATAGTCATTATTTTTTCTTTCTTTTATTTATGCTTTTTCTTAAAAAATTTTTTTCTTTCTTTTCTTTATAGTCATTATTTTTATATGGCAAAGAAAATCATTAAATATGGAAATATTTAATGATTATAATGGATTAAATATTTTGGAGCTAAAAAGAGGAGACATTGATTTATGAAGAAATGAACAAATTGAAAAAGATGTCTATTTTATGTGAACCAGGTTTATAAGTAAATGAAAAGCAAATACAAAGTGTAGAAATAATAAAAAATCCAAGACATTTCAGCAAAAAACTATAGAATGTAGTAAGGTGGCTACATGAAACACAAAAATCAATAACTTTTCTCTATTTTAGCATGTTTCCATTCTGTGGCATTTTTTTTCCATGTAGAAATTAGGAAGTATGTCTCTCTACTTCCTGATGCATCTTTCCTTAAATTTTGAGATGCTTTTGTATACATTTTCCCTTCTTGATTATACACTAAAGCTCAAACTACATTTGAGGCTACATGATTAAAGGATACCAAAGATCTGGTTATGGAAAAAGTTCTAGGGCTGGCTGGCTGTGAATCTTGTACGATGTAAATTCTAACTGTGTAAAATGACAAGGTGATCTGTAGTTTCTGACATTTGTGTTTTTACTCTATAGCCAGGATGTCTCTTTCAACTTAAAAATTGTATTTTTCTTCCTATTGTGCCCTTCAGGTAACTTTCAGGTCAGCCTGCATGTGAAGTTGATGGATGGAGGAAATCACTCAGTGGTCTCTGAGTTTTTCTTGCTGGGACTCACCAGTTCTTGGGAGATTCAGATTCTCCTTTTTCTGTTTTTCACAATATTTTATGTAGCAAGTATGCTGGGAAACCTTCTCATTGTGCTCACAATCATTTCAGACCACCACTTACATTCCCCGATGTACTTCCTGCTGGCAAATCTCTCTTTCGTTGATACTGGTGTTTCCAGTATTGCAAGCCCCAAAATGATTTATGACATTTTCAGAAAACATAAAGTCATCTCCTTGAAAGGCTGCATTACTCAGATGTTCTTTATTCACACTGTTGGGGGCACAGAGATGGTGCTGCTCGTAGTCATGGCCTGTGATCGATACATTGCTATCTGTAAGCCCCTCCACTACCTAACTATCATGAGCTTAAGAGTGTGCATTTCCCTTACGGCTGTTGCTTGGACCATCGGACTCATCCACTCTGTGGCCCAACTGGCTTTTGTTGTAAACTTACCCTTTTGTGGTCGCAACAAAATGGATAGCTTTTATTGTGATTTTCCTCGGTTCATCAAACTTGCATGTATAGACACATACAGACTGGAGTTTCTGGTCACTGCCAACAGTGGTTTTATCTCCATGGGCACCTCTTCATCTTGATTTTGTCTTACATCTTCATCCTGGTCACGATTCGTAAACGCTCGTCAGGTGGTTCATCCAAGGCCCTCTCCACCCTCTCAGCTCACATCACTGTTGTGGTTTTCTTCTTTGGTCCATGCATTATTGTGTATGTGTGGCCATTCCCTACCTTACCCATAGATAAATTTTTAGCTATCTTTGATGCCGTAATCACTCCTTTTATGAATCCTGTCATCTACACATTTAGAAATAGGGACATGAAGGTGGCAATGAGGAGACTGTTTCTTAAGGCTTTAAGTTTCAGGAACAGATTTTTATGCACAGTCCAAGAAAGGCAGATTTATCTTGACTATTCTTGGAAATTAATCTCTTTAATTAAACCTTTCACAAATCTTTTCAGTTTAGTTAGTGTTTTCAATATGCACTATGAAATCTCTTTTCAAGAACTCTGATCTGGTCAGTTTTTCATAAGGAATGCCTGTTTTTGAGAATCCTATGAGTATTGAGGAGTGAATTCAGCCTTGGAATGTCATGTTCTTGTTTATTATTGAAGACTTTGGTGATGGTGATTTACTGAAATCTCACATACTGGCATATTTCCCATTAATACCAAATGTTAGACAGTCTTCTCTTTGGCACTGATTCTCAAACGACATATGTCTTCTAATCCACATATGTACCTGTATTCATTCCCTTTGAGTTTTTCAGTGTCTAAACAAAATGAGGATAATTGCCTAGATAGCTTTGAGCATTTGAGGCTTTTAAATCTGAACTTGCTTACCCACACACAGATATATTAATACTTATGGTAAGATTTTAGATTTTAGTTAGAATTGGAAGGTGAAATTTGGGGAAAATCATAGAGAGACAATTTGGGAAAATTTGATATTAACCAATAAAATGTTTTAAGACCAGAAATTATAAATTCCAATCCACTCAATGTCTATGACAATTATTTTTTATCTCAACCATTTCCTAAACAATAGTCATTATTTTTTCTTTCTTTTATTTATGCTTTTTCTTAAAAAATTTTTTTCTTTCTTTTCTTTATAGTCATTATTTTTATATGGCAAAGAAAATCATTAAATATGGAAATATTTAATGATTATAATGGATTAAATATTTTGGAGCTAAAAAGAGGAGACATTGATTTATGAAGAAATGAACAAATTGAAAAAGATGTCTATTTTATGTGAACCAGGTTTATAAGTAAATGAAAAGCAAATACAAAGTGTAGAAATAATAAAAAATTACAAAACTGACTATAAATTGAGAGAGATAAAGATATAATGAAGACATAAAGTTTTCTGTGTGATAAAATTTATTACATACAATTATTTAAAAAATAAATATATTGTTCAAAAATAGTATAAATAACTATTCAAAGAGATTCTCTTACTCTTCTCTCTGAACTACCAAATGAGTAGGAGCAGGTGTCATGTGAACACACTATTATCCGCATGTGGATTAAACAACCTGTTAGGAAACTGGCCTGCACTCCCTGCATGAGCTCCAGAATGACCTGTAGCAATCCTTGTAGTGGCAGACATAGACTGTTAGTAACAGATTGGAAGAATGATGTTCAAGGATGAAATTAATATCTCTGACAAACCTTTACCCTCTCCCTTGCACAAATTTGCCACTGAGTCTCAGTTAAAGATGAGTCCCTCTTGAACTTTAGGGTAGAGGTGTTGGCACTCCTCTTTTGTAGTCCTTGCTTTTATGTATTAAAATAATTTCATCCTAAATGTTGCACACCTCTGAAATATCCTCCCAAATTTCAAACAGCAGTCCTGATTTTTTTGTTCAGCCCCAGACAACATAACTTGAAAGAGAAATTCCACATATAAATTTTATTAAACTTCCCACATTCCCCTGAGAAACCAGGTTCTTCTGTCTGCATTTCTCACCTAGATTGATGATTCCATTCAGTCTTTTCAAGCTAGAATCCTGGAGACACCTAGATTTTGCTCCCTCCCATCCACTATAATTTTGTCTATTCTTCTTTTTAATATTTATATATTTGTCCCTTCCTTTCACTTTTCCTTGTCATTTCCTTAGCTCAGGTCCTCTCATTCCTCACCTCCTAAGTGGTCTGGGGCACATTGAGTCTCATCTCCCTCCTAGAATTTCCCCCGCAAAACCACCGGAGGGATTTTCTGTGATATGAATCTGATAATGTGACTGCCCTTAGTAATCACCTACCATAGGAAGTTGGAATTCTTATCTTGCTCCATATTTTTTGTATAAGATTGATGAAATCTTAGTGTTTATATAATCTTGGATATATTGGTATCACATTTTGGTGAAACAAACTCTTGAGCTTCAAAACCTGGTATCTCTGGCATGAATGACCTTTAAGAATTGATGTTTGTGGTACACAGCATAGCATAGTTTGGCCCACAATAAATTTAGATGACTGGATGTGACTCTGGAAGACAAACACTGAAAACTAGCTTTGCCGCTCATTGTGAGATGTTGCACCATTGTTGGAACTGGAGTGCAGGAGTTGCTGATCAAGGAGGGCATTAGTAATGCAGAAAACTGGAGAAGAGTTTGTGAAAACTATTCCTTTGGGCTGAGCTTGAGCTGACATATAATGTATGCTGATACCACTGATAGACATCATGAAGTCAATAATATCATCTAAGAATCTATAAATTTTAATTTTTTCTACAATGTTCTATGACTTGAAGGAAACCATGATCCCTGGAGGAAGAAGGAGGCCAAAATTGCTAATAATTTTCAACCCTGAGTCTGAGTTTTCAATTTCAGTGCATTTTGGACAAATTTTCTCATGATGTTTTTATGGACAAGATTATGAAATATTGATTGGATGATAATAAAATTTAGTGGAATTCCTTCTATCTCAACAATTATGCTCTAAATGTGTATGTCAAAGGGATTTTGCTTACTGAGGATTTTTCTTTTTTATAGCAGTTCTCTAATTATAAAATAATTCATGTATATTAAACAAAATTAGAAAAATATACAGAAAAATTTGATGATATCTGAATAATATTTTCATCAAGGACCAGTGACAAAAAGTCACATGTATGTGCCTTAGGGAAGAATAAAATCAGAAATATGAGTTTCTCCTTTAAAGATGGTTAATATCTCTAGCAAGAACAAAAGCTAAAGAAAAAGTTTTAAAGTAAATCTAATTCATCAATTTTGTGATACAACAGACAGTGTTATTAATAGCTAAAATACTTTCTTGAAGGTGGAATACTCCTGATTCTAATAGATTTAGAATTTTGCTTTTCTATTATGAACACTAACTGCTAGTTATTTCAAGTAATTTCAAAATTGTTTAGAATATTGTATAAATCATAAAATATTGGTTATGTAATATCTATGATATTTTAAAAATTGAAACTTATTTTATAAAAATTACATTGTAAACCAAAACATGAAGAAACAATATATATCAATAGTATTAAGATAGAAAGTTCACAAGTTATTTTCCTACTGCAGAAGAAATAAAATAAATCTTGAGAGTTTATTTTCTAAAAAACTCAATGTAATTTAAAAAAACAACTATCACATCATGGATGACAAAATGGAAGCCATACTTAAAAAACTTGTGAATTACATAAAAATAAAAAAAATTGGATGACATAACAAGGCTACAAAAGCATTCTAACAGATAGATTCATCAACTTGAAAAATCATTTTGTTTGAGTAGAAAAGGGAAATACATGAAATTCTATATGTACATCTAAAAAACAAATTTGCAAAAGTACAGGATGAAATAAATCTGGCTTTGTGAACAGTTTATTTGAAAAATATAGGGGGATTTTATTTGACTGCAAACCTGGTATGTGTCAATAATATCATATGTGAATAAAGCTAATAGCATTTTAGCTATTATTTTTGTTAATACAAGTATACAGGTCACACCAAGGAAGCTAGAATCCCATTGAGAACTGGCTATATCACAGACATGCCATTGTGTCAAAGGATGGATACCATGTTAATAGATATATTTTTTTCAAATTTTCAAAAATTGTTTAAGTGTTTATTATATATAATTGTTATATAAAATATATTTATATATTATATAAATAATACATATTATTTTCTTTGTTGCTTTGTGAAAGATATTGAGTCTTTGATTTAGTTCTCAGCTTGACTGTTGTTGGCATATATGAATGCTACTGATTTGTGTACATTGATTTTGTAACCTGAGACTTTGCTGAGTTTATTTATCAATTCCAGTAGTCTCTTGGCAGAATCTTTGGGGTTTTCTAGATATAAGATCATATCGGCAGCAAAGAGTGATAGTTTGACCTCTTCTGCCCCCATTTGGATACCCTTGATTTCCTTCTCTTGTCTGATTTCTGTAAGGAGGTGAAAGACCTCTACAGGGAGAACTATGAAACACTGAGGAAGGAAATAGCAGAGGACGTAACAGATGGAAAAACATACCATTGCTCACGGATCGGCAGAATCAACATTGGCAAAGTGTCAATACTACCCAAAGTGACCTACAGATTCAATGCAATCTGTATTGAAATACCAACATCATTTTTCACAGATCCAGAAAAAATAATTCTATGCATTGTATGGAACCAGAGAAGACCCAGTATAGCCAAAGCAACCTTAAACAAAAAGAACAAATTGGGAGGCATCAATTTACCAGACTATACTACAAGGCTATAGAAACCAAAACAGCATGGTACTGGCACAAGAACAGAGACATAGACCAATGGAACAGAACAGAGAATTCAGATATAAAACCATCCTCATATTGCCATCTGATGTTTGACAAAGCAGACAAAAGCACATACTAGGGAAAAGAATCCCTATTTAATAAATGGTGTTGGGAAAATTGGATAGCCACATGTAGAAGGCTGAAACAGGATTTGCACCTCTCATCACTCACAAAAATCAACTCACAGTGGATAACAGATTTAAACCTAAGGCATGAAACTGTAAGAATTCTAGAAGAAAACATTGGAAAAACTCTTATAGACACCAGCCTAGGTAAAGAATTTATGAAGAAGACCCCAAAAGCAATTACAGCAACAACAAAAATAAATAAATAGGACCTGATCAAATTAAAAATCTTCTGCACAGCCAAGGAAACAATCATTAGAGCAAACAGACAACCTAAAGAATGGGAGAAAATATTTGCGTGCTGCTGTATATCTGATAAAGGACTGATAATTATTAATAGAATCTTTAAAGAACTCAAGCAAATCAGCAATAAAAAATCGAACAACCCCATTAAAAAGTGGGCAAAGGACATGAACAGAAACTTTTCAAAAGAACAGAATAATGGCCAAAAAAAAAAAAAATTGCTCAACTTCTCTAATCATCAGGGAAATGCAAATCAAAACCACAATGAGATATCACTTAACTCCAGTGAGAATGGCTTTTATCAAAAAGTTCCAAAACAACAAATGTTAGAATGGATGCGGAGAGATGGGAACACTCATACAATGTTGGTGGGACTGCAAACTAGTACAACCTCTATGTAAAGTAGTATGGAGATACCTCAAAGAACTAAAAGTAGAACTACCATTTGATCCTGCAATCTCACTACTGGGTATTTCCCCAAAGGAAAAAAAAACATTATATAAAATAGACACTTGCATTTGAATGTTTATAGCAGCACAATGTACAATTGCAAAGATGTGTAAACAACCCAAGTGCCCATCAATACGTGAGTGGATTAATAAAACGTGGCATATGTATAACATGGAGTACTACTCAGCCATAAAAAATGGTGAACTAATTCCTCTTGTACTAACCTGGATGGAACTGGAGGCCATTCTTCCAAGTGGAGTATCACAAGAAAGGAAAAACAAACACCACATGTACTCACCATTAAATTGGAGCTAATCGATCAACACTAATGTGCATATATGGAAATAACATTCATTGGAAATCAAGCAGGTGGGAGGGGGGAGGAAGGGATGGGTAAATTCACACCCAATGGGTACAATGCACACTATCTGGGGGATGGGGAAACTAATAACCCTGACTCAAATGGTATAAAAGCAATTTATGTAACCAAAATGTTTGTACCCCATAATATTCTGAAATTTTAAAAAATACATATTATAAAGTTCTGATATATATATATATCTATATAAATAGATGAGCACTATAAAATATCATACAACACAGAATGGTCTAAAATAAAATTTACCAATAATTTCATCATGAAAAGATAATCATTGCTAAAGTATCCAAATTAAGAACAAACTACACAGTTATGTATAGCTAGCTGTTTTTCTATGTATAAATGTGTATGTTATGAAACAGAATCATACCTTAATATAGCTTTGTATCCTGCCTTTTAAATGTACCAATATGATAATAGACATCTTGCCATGTTATTAAATATCTAGCCACACATTATTTTTAATGATTGCATAGCATTTCATTTATAGGGGTACCATAATTTTTTAACCAGCTTTCTTTGGTGGATATATATTTAGGAACAAAATTTTGCTATTAGAAAGCATGCTGTAATGCATCACTGTGCACTTTTCTAATTATTATTTTTTTTCAGAAAGAAGTTTACAAACAGATCTAATTATTTTCTTAATAAAATTTTTGATATGCAATTGCTGGGCAAAAAGTAACCATATTAAAGTTTTTGGTTCATATTACCAATTGTTCTTCTGAATTAGGAGACTTTGGCTTAAAGATTTAGCTTGTGCATATTCATCAATTTATTTATGAGTGTCTTAATAACTTTCTACCTCTATAATTTAGGACACCTAGTTTGCTAAGAGTTTTCATCAAGAATAGATGTTGTATTTTGTCAAATGATTTTCTGCATTTATTGTATTAATTTATATAAAATTGTTTTCCAGTTTTTGATATGGCGAATTATTTTTTTTGATTTTTGAAACAACTTTGATTTTAGGGATAAAATCCGCTTGATTGTGAAGTATTTGCCCTTTTATATACTTCTGGATTTGTTTTGCCAGTATTTTATTAACAATTTTACATATATTCATGAGGGATATTAGTTTGTTCTTTTCTTTTTTTAAAATATGATCTTTGTTTTTGGTGTCAGAGTAACGCTAGCCTCAAGAAATGAGTTGGGAAGTGTTCACTTCTCTATTTTCTGTGTAGACATGGTATTATTTCTTCATTAAATGTTTGGTGGAGTTTAACTGTGATGCCATCTTGGCCTGGATCTTTCTTTGTGAGGTTTTTTTAAAACCACAAATTCAATTTCTTTAATAAATACAGGGTTAATCACATTATCTATTTCTTCTTGAGTGAGACTTGGTAGTTTGTATCTTTTGAGGATTTTGTCTATTTTATCTAAGTTACTGGATTTATTGGCAAGAAATTGTCCCTAATATTTTCTTCTTATTATTCTAATGTCTATGGGATCTGTAGTGATGTCACCCCTTTCATTCTTGATAATAATAATTTTTTTCTTTTCTTTCTCCTGAGCAATCTATGAGAAATTTATCAGTTTTGTTGATCTTTCCAAAGAAGCAGCATTTGATTTTATTGATTTTGTGTATTGTTTTTCCCTTTTCTATTTCATTCATTCTGCTCTTTCCTTTCTTGTTTCTTGTCTACTACTTACTCTAGGCTTAATTAGCTTTTAAAATGTTATTTCTAATGTTGAAGCTTAAATAATTGATTTAAGATCATTCTCTTTTTCCAATATAAACATTTAATGCTGTGTGTTTCCCTGTAGGCACTGCTTGATCTGTAATCTGCATATAATTTTGATATTTTATGTTTTCATTTTCATTCAATTAAAAATATATTCAAAGTATATGCTTTGTGATTTCTATTTTCATCCATAGATTATTAAGAAGTGTGTTCTTTAATGTAAATATATTTGGGATTTTACAGATATTTTCTCTGTTATTTATTTCTTATTTCTTATTATTGTTGTTAAATAATACACTTGGTATGATCTCAGTTCTTTGGTATTATTGAGACATGTTTTATGGTCCAGAATATAATCTATTTTTATGACATTTTGCTTAAGGAATGTAAATTTTGCTGTTGGTGGGATAGTCTATAAATGTCAATTAGGTTGATAATGTTCTTCAAGTCTTTTATATACTTTCTCTTTCTTTGTCTAGTTGTTTTATAAATTATTGGGAGAATAGTATTGTAATTTTAAGTATAATTATGGATATGTCTATTTACCCTTGACTTTCTTCTGTTTTTCTTTCATGTATTTTGAAGCTCTGTAATTCAGTGCACATAGATTTAGGATTGTTATGTCTCCTGAAGAATTGAATCCCTTATCCTTGTGAAATCATTATGAAATTGAGTTTCCAATAATGATTCCATCTTATCTTTACCACTGTCTTATTAGCTATACAACATTGTTTTCTTTTTAGTGTTTGCTTTGGGATTTAAAATGTGTGTATTTAACTCTTCATAGTCTCACTTCAAATAATATTATGCCAATTCACATATAGTATAAGAACCTTACAACAGTCATCCTTTGTGTAATTTTTGTCATAAATTTTACATCCATATATGCTATAATCACTACAATACATTATTATTTTATGCTTTAAAGATTTCATCCTGTTAGCTTTGTTTATCTGAAAATGTCTTTATTTTGACTTCAATTTTTTTCAATAGATTATAGTTTTAAGAGAAATTTTAGCTTCACAGCAAAATTGAGCAGAAGATACAGAGATTTCCCATATGCCTTTTTTTTAATGCTTCTAAAATATACAAAAATTGAATTTATTTAAACATTTAATAGCAAAAAGAGGGAAAGATAAACTTAGGCTAACCTATCTCATATTACATAAACTTTATTTTCTTTTTTATTTATTTCAGCATATTATGGGGGTACAAACTCTTTGGTTACATAAATTGCCTTTGCACCACCCAAGTGAGAGCTATAAGCATGCCCATCCCCCAGACAGTGTGCACCACACCTGTTAGGTGTGAATTTACCCATCCCCTCCTCCCCTCTCCCACCTGCCTGACACACGATGAATGTTACTTCCATATGTGCACATAAGTGTTGATCAATTAGTACCCCTTTAATGCCTTTTGCTCCCACACATACATTGCCTCCCACATTATCAACATCCCCCACCAGAGTGGTACATTTGTTACAATTGATGGACCTACATTGACATGTAATTATCACCCAAAGTCCATAGTTTACTCTAGGCTTCACTGTTGGTGTTATATATTCTGTGAGTTTGGACAAATGCACAATAACATGTGATTCACTATAGTATCATACAGTAGTTTCACTGCTCTAAAATCCTCTGTGATCTACCTATTTATTCCTCCCTCCCCCAACCCTTGGCAACTGCTAATCTTTTACTGCCTTCATAGTTTTGCCTTTTACAGAGAGTCATATAGTTGGAATCATACAATATGTAGATTTTTCAGATTGGCTTCTTTCACTTAGTAATACGCATTTGAGCTTCCTCCGTATATTTTCATGGCTTGATAGCTCATTTTTTTGTGTGCTGAATAATATTCTGTTACCTGGATGTACTACAGTTTATTCATTTATTCACTTACTTAAGAACATCTTGGATGCTTTCAAGTATTGGCAATTATGAGTAAACCTGCTTAGTTTGTTTTCTGTTGCTATAATAGAATACCATAGACTGGGTAATTTATAAAGAAAATAAATTTATTTCTTACAGTTCTGGAGGCTGAGAAATCCAAGGTCAAGGGGCTACATATGGTGAGGGACTTCTTACTATGTCATGATATGGCAGAGGGCATCACATGGCCAAGAGAGCAAAGTCATCTCAGATCTCGCTCTCCTTGTAAAGCCACCAGCTCCATCATGGGGGCCCCACCCCAATGGCCCTATCTAATCTCAATTACCTCCCAAGGTCCCACCTACAAATATCATCAACATATTAACTTGGGCATTATGTTTCCAACACATGAAATTTTGGGGACACTTTCAAACCATAGCAGCTGCTATAAACATCCATGTGCAGGTTTTTGTGTAGACCCATGGATAAGGAGGGCTGACTGTATTATTGGATTCAATTTGCAAATATTTTGCTGAGGATTTTTGCATGTATGTTCATAAGAGATATTGGTCTGTAGTTTTCTTTACTTGTAATGTCTTTGTCTGGTTTTGGTATTAAGGTAGTGCTGGCCTTATAGAACGAGTTAGGATGTATTTCCTCTACTTCTGTCCTGTAGAAGGGATTTTTAAGCATTGGTGTTATTTCTTCCTTCAATGTTTGGTAGAATTCACCAGTGAACCTGTCTGGGCCTGGTGCTTTCTGTTTGGGAAGGTTATTAATTGTTGATTTAATTTCTTTAGTAAATATAGACCCATGCAGACAGTCAATTTCTTCTTGTGTGAGTTTTGTTACATTGTGTCTTTGAAGGAATTGGTCCATTCCATCTAGGTTATCAAATTTGTGGGCATAGAGTTATTTATAACATTCCTTTATTATTCTTTTAATGTCCATTGGATCTGTAGCAATGTTTTTTTCTTCATTTCTCACATTAGTAATTTGGGTTCTTTCTTTCTTTTTTTCTTAGTTAACCTGGCTAGAGGCTTATTGATTCTACTGATCTTTTAAAAAACCCAGCTTTTGGTTTTGTTGATTTTCTGTATTGGTTTCCTGTTTTCAATTTCATTGATTTCTGTTCTAATTTTTGCTATTTCTTTTCATCTGCTTACTTTGGATTTAATTTGCCCTTCTTCTGATTTCCTAATGTGGAAGCTTACATTATTGATTTTAAATCTTCTTTTCTAATATGTGCATTCAATGCTGTAAATTTCCCTCTAAGCATGCCTTTTTCCACATTTCACAAATTTTTATAAGTTGTGTTTATTTATTTATGTATTTTTTCAGGAAGATAGGAAAAAGAATTTTGTATTGGCAAGCAATCCCTCCAAAGGATTAATCAGAGAATATATTACTTATGTTTTGAGAAATGCTTGTTGCTTTAGATAATAACAAGGAACATAACTTTAAAAACTTTTTTATTTTTAATTATTATGGGTACATAATAGTTGTATATATTTATAGGGTATATGTGATGTTTTGATACAGGCATACAATGTGTGTGAATCAAATCAGGGTAGTTGGGGTATCCATCACCTCAAGAATTATCATTTCCTTGTGTTAGGAACATTCCAATTCTACTCTTCTATAATAGTTATTTTATAGTATACCCTAATTTATTGTTGATTATAGTCACTTTTGATTTTCAAGTTTCTCTTGAGATTTTGTCTTTGACTCTTGTGTTATTTAGAAGTATATTACTTAGTCTCCAAGTGTTTTAGAATTTTCAAGCTTTCTCTCACTGATTTCTGGTTTAATTGTATTGTGGATGAAGATCTTGCTTTCAATTTTGAAAGATATTTTTGCTGTGTAAATAATTTTTAGTTGACACATTTTTCTTTATGATATTTTAAAGATGTCTCTCCTTTGTCTTTTTCCTTCTTTGTTTCTTTGTTTCTTTCTTTTTTTTTTTAAGACAGGGTCTTGCTCTGTTGCCTTGGCTGAAGTACAGTGGCATCATCATAGCTCAATGCAACCTCAAACTTCTGGGCTCAAGCAATCCTCCTGCCTCAGCTTCCTGAGTTGCTGGGACTACAGGCATACACCACCACACACAGCTAATTTTTCTGTTTTTTGTAGAGATGGGGTTTTGCTTTTGCTCAGGCTGGTCTTGAACTTCTGAGCTCAAGCAATCCTCCTGCGTTGGCCTCCCAGAGTGCTAGGATTACAGGCGTGAGCCACCGCGCTGGCCTGTCTTTCTTGAATAATTTCTTGTGAGAAATCTGATCTAATTCTTTGTTCTCTGCATGTGATGTGTCTTTTTACTCTGGATCATTTAAAAATTTACTCTTCATCACTGGTAATTTGATTATGATCTGTTTGGGATGAGTTTTCTTTATGTTTATTCTGCTTGGAGTTAGTTGAACTTCTTAGACATGTGAGTTTATAGTTTTCATCAACTTTGGTAAAATTTCAACCATTACTGTTTCTGTACCCTTCCTCTACTATCCTTCTGGGAGTCCAGCTATGTTATATTAATTGGGGTCCCTGATACTCTGAAATAGTTTTTCCATTTTTTCCCTCTCTGTTCTTCATTTGAATAATTTCATATCTATGTTGTTAAATTTACTGATAATATCTTCAGAAGTGTTTATTGTTCATTCCACTTAGTGAATTTTTTGTTTCAAGATATTGTATTTTTTTTTGAAATGAATAGGAAAAAATGGCGGTGAGATAGGGTCCTCCCACCATACCGCTCCCAGGAAAGGAGGTGAAGAACGCCAGCGGCTGCCGGCGAACACGGACCGCTCACTCCAAAAACAGCATTGCGAATGACAGAGAGACAGCGCCGAACGCCCAGCCCAAGAAAACAGGTACAAAATTTTCACAAAGATCGGAGGGCGCACGGAGCACAATAGAGCCCAGAGCGCGGGAAGGACGCACTCGCCAGGTCGGCGCAGCGCGACCTGCCCCCCAAGCGGTTACGCGCCTCCCCATACACGCAGTCAGGGACAAGCCCAGAGTTGGGACAGAGCGGTTGCTCGGGCCGGCGAGTCCTGTGGAGAGGAGGAAGGTGCCAGAGCCAGACACAACTCGCAGCTGCAATATACAGAGACTGCCGAGGGCTGGAGAGGAACTGGGCGGGGACCGAGATTCAGGTTCCCGGGACAGTGCGTGGGAACCCGCAGGCCGGCACTGCGCCACTAGAAGTCAGCGGGACTGGGCCCAGGAGTTTATCGGAGAGCGGGACGCGCCCTTAGAGGTTGCTTACAACTACCGGCGGAGAAAAACTGCGCTCCCGGCGCGATCGGAGCCCGGCTGTGCGCCAGGCTGGCGGCGGCCGCCATCTTTACAGCCGCCCGCCAGGAGCTGTGAGCCGCGTCTCTGGCTCCGCCCCACCCCGGCCCAGGGCTCATCCGCTGGGGCGAGACAGGCTTTGCCTGTGGTGGCCAGGGACAGCGGCATCCGTGGGTTCCAGGTGGGACGAGATCCCGGAACTGTAGAGGTGGGACCTTTGAGTATTGGAAACAGTTTGCAGCTCGTCCATCTGGTTCTGCTACCCCGGCTCTGGCCTCCGACAACTCCGCTCCGTGCCGGTCCTAGTGCCCGCCCCTCAGGTCCCAGCCCTCCTGTACCCCAGAGATCGCTCATTTTGAAGGTTGCTGGCCATAGTGACTCATTTGGTATAACTGCTGGTTCCCCCCCCGGCCCCCCCTGCCCCAAACCCTTTTAATTCCCCCCTCCCCCTTTAAAAATCCCCCCCGGTGGGAGAAACCCCCCTTTTGGGTTTAAAGGGCCCCGCCACCTCCCCCCCCCCTCCCCCCCGGGGCCTTGGGGGCCCCCCCCCCGGGGTTGGGTGGAAAGGGGTCCCCAAATTGGTCCCCCTTCAACCATTTCCCGGGAAACACACGGGGGGCAGCCACACGGGCTAGATGACAACCTCGACTGTGTGAATTTTCCCAATCGCTCTCACCGCAGCCAAAGGAATTGTGTTTCTACCAAACCAGGAAGACCCAAGTAACCCCTAACACAAACCCCTCCCAAAGCCAGGGCTTTCGCATACCCCACTGGGGAATCAGAGTTCTACGACATACGAAACACTAATAGGGAGCGAGGCTCATATCTCGTACAATCCTTAGCTCAAGCCCAACTGGGAGGTCATTCCACCAACTCCACTGGAAAGGAGAGACCACAGGTCAGAGTTAACTCAAGATCCCAACAAACTTGCTAAAAACACCAAGGCATACAGGCCACTACTTCTCTCCCTGCTTTGCCAAGGAAATAATTGTGGGCCTGGTGACAGGGCCATAAACTACCTAACCCCCCACTCTCGACCAAGAGGCCGATGAAAAAAACCATCGAAAACTCATGAACATGAAAAATCAAGTGAAAAGTCACCCCCAAAAAAATTATCAGTTCCTCAGCAATGGTACCAACCCAAATGAAATGGGTAGAATGACAGAAAGGAATTTCGTTTATGTGATTATAAGAAGCTCAATGAAATCAAGAGAAAATTGAATCCCAGCACAAAAAACCACAAGAAAAATGCAAGAAATGAAGAAAAAATTCTCCAAAGAAATAAATATTATGGAAAAATCAAATAGAAATCCTAGAATGAAGAAGCATTCAAGGATCTACAAACACAGTGGAAAGCCTTAAGAATGCTGGACCATGCGAGGAAAAGAATTTCAAGCTAGAAGACACTCCTATCACTAAATAAATCAGCTGAAAAGAAAGAACACAAAAAAAAGAGCAGAAAAAACATACAAAAATGGGGGATTATTAAAAGGGCCAAAACTAAGGATAATAGGTATCCCTGAGGGAGGGAAAAAATTTGCATGGGCTGGAAAATTTATTTAAAAGGAATAATAAGGAAAATTTCCATGGCTTAGCCAAAATCTCGACATCCAAGTAAAAGCACACAGGACTCCTGGGAGAGTCAGTGAAAAGGCATTCCCACGCCACAAAATTATTAACTGACCAAGTAACACCAAAAGGGGCACTCCTCAGAGCTGTAAGGACAAAAAGAGGTAACCTACAAAGGGAAACACATCAGATTAACTGCAGATTTCTCAACTAAACCTTACAAGCCGAAGGAATGGAGACTCATCAATCTCCTAAAACAAACAAGTCAACCCCAGAATCTGTATCCTGCCAAACTAGCTTCATATATGAGGGAGAAATAAAGACTTTCCAGATAAGCAATCACTGATAGAATTTGCGAAATCCAGACGGCCTTGCAAAAATGCTTAGACCGCTTATACACTAACCAGCCAACAGACACCCCACCTATGTAAAAATTATGCAAAGGCTAAAACCCCAGAAACCAGATTCACAATGACTCAGAGTAAAACAAAAGATACCACCAACAAATAATCAGAAATTTACCCCAAATATAAACTTCTCTCAATAAATGTAAATGGCTTGAACTGCCCTTGGAGACATAGGCTGGCTGAATGGATTAAAAAATACAAACCCAGTAATCTGTTTCTTCAGAAACACACCTCACACCACAAGACCCATTCAGACTCAAGGTGAAAGGATGGAATAAAATTTTCAGGCTAATGGAAACCAAAAGAATCTGGAGTACCATCCTCATTTCAGATACATAACTTTAAAGCAATAAAAGTAAGAAGGCACAAAATGGACACTATATAGTGGTGAAAGGGAAAAATTTCACAAGAGGATTTAACAATCCTAAACATTTATTGCACCCAACACAGAGCACCCAGGACATAAAGCAAATGCTGCTAGATCTAGACACATAATAAGCAGAATGCCATAATTCAGTGGGACTTCAACATCCCACTGACGGAACTGGACAGATCCTCCAAACAAAAATTAAATAGAGAAAAAAAGACCTAAACAGGACTCTAGAACATGTTGGGCCTAACAGATATCTACAAACACTCCACCCAAATAACACTGATATACATTCTTCTCATCAGCTCATGGAACTTTTCCTCTCAAAATTGACCACATCCTAGCCACAAAACAGATCTAAACAAATTCAAAAAAATAGAAATCATACCATGTTCTTTTCAGACCACAGCGGAATAAAATTAGATATCAATTCCAACAGACAACTCACATCTTCCTCCAAAAACTTGGAACTAAACAATCTATTGATGAATGATATTGGGTCAAGAGGAATTCAAATGAAATCAAAAGATTCTTCGAACTAAACGATAATGGGACACAAGTTATCAAAATCTGGGGATACAGCAAAAGCATCCTGAGAGGAAATTATCGCCCAATTCCCACATCCAAAACGAAAGTCACAAATCAGTAAACTAATGATCATCTTAAGGAATGGAAAAGGAAGACAAACCCAATCCTAAACCACAGAAGAAAGAATAACCAAAATTAGAGCAGAATTAAATGAATCGAGAACAAAAGAACAATACAGAGCAATGAAACAAAAGCGGGTTTCTTTGAAAGATAAACAAAATGACAGGCCACTTGCCAGTTGACCAGAAGCAAAAGGAAAGGACTCTAATAAGCCAATTAGAATGAAAGGAGAAGTCACAACTGATACCAGGAATAAAAACATCTCTTTGAAAACAAAATCTCTACCCACAAACAAAAACGTGGAGGAAATGGACAATTCTTAGAAACCACTACCATCCCTAGGGCCAACCAGGAAGAAACAAATTTCTAAACGACCATATCAAGCCCCGAAATTGAAGCAGTAAATTAAATCTACCCACAAAAAAGTCCCGACCAAGGTTTCACACCTGAATTCTACCAAGCCTAAAAAAGAACTGGGCCTAACTGCAGACAATTATTTGAAAATATCCAGAAGTGAATCCTCCCAACCATTCTACAAGCCAATATCCCTTGTACCAAAGCCGGAAAGACACAACCAAAAAAGAAAAACTACAGACCAATACCCCTTTGAATACTAAGCAAAAATTCTCAAAAAACCTTGCAAAAAACCGAATTCAAATTACTCAAAAAATAATCCATCATGATCAGGTGGGCTTTATTCCCGAGATGCAGGGATGGTTCAACGTACGCAAATCTATAAATGTAATTCACCATATAAATAAAAGCAAGAACAAAGATTATATGATCCTTTCAATAGATGCAGAAAAGGCTTTTGACAAAATCCAACACCCTTTTATGATAAGAACTCTTAACAATATAGGCATAGATGGCTCATTCCTAGAAACTATTAAAGCCATATACGATAAACCCACAGCCAATATCATACTGAATGGGGAAAAATTGAAGGCATTCCCCTTAAAACTGGCACCAGACAAGGGTGTCCACTATCTCCACTTCTTTCAACATAGTGCTGGAAGTCCTGGCCACAGCAATTAGACAAGACAGAGGAATCAGGGGCGTCCAGATAGGGGCAGAAGAGGTCAAACTTTCACTATTCGCAGACGATATGATATTATACATAGAAAACCCCAAAGATTCAACCAAGAGATTACTGGAATTGATAAATGAATTCAGCAAAGTCTCAGGATACAAAATTAATACACACAAATCCATAGCCTTCATATATGCTAATAACAATCAAGCCGAGAAACAAATTAAAGATGCTATACCTTTTGCAATAGCAACAAAGAAAATTAATTATTTAGGAATATATCTAACTAAGGAGGTCAAAGACCTATATAGAGAGAATTATGAAACACTGAGAAAGGAAATTGCAGAGGATGTAAATAGATGGAAAACCTTACCATGCTCTTGGATAGGCAGAGTCAACATAGTAAAATGGCTTTGCTACCTAAATTAATTTACAGAATCAATGCAATCCCTATCAAAATACCAACATCATTTTTTGCCGATCTAGAAAAAATAATTCTACGCTTCGTGTGGAACCAGAGAAGACCCCGTCTAGCCAAAGCAATCTTAAGCAAAAAGAACAAATTGGGAGGCATCTGTCTACCAGACTTCAAACTATACTACAAGGCTATAGTAACCAAAACTGCATGGTATTGGCACAAGAACAGACATGTAACCAATGGAACAGGACTGAGAACCCAAATATAAAACCAACCTCATACAGTCACCTGATCTTTGACAAATTCCAGAAAAACGTACACTGGGGAAAAGATTCCCTATTCAACAAATGGTGCTGGGAAAACTGGATGGCCATATGTAGAAGACTGAAAGTGGACCCACACCTCTCACCTCTCACAAAAATCAATTCACAATGGATAACAGATCTAAACCTAAGACATGAAACCATAAGAATTCTCGAAGAAAATGTTGGAAAAACTCTTATGGACATTGGCCTAGGCAAAGAATTTATGAAGAAGACCCCCAAAGCAATCACAGCAGCAACAAAAATAAATACATGGGACCTGATCAAATTGAAAAGCTTCTGCACAGCCAAGGAAACTATCACTAGAGTGAACAGACAACCTACAGAATGGGAGAAAATATTTGCGTGCTACACTTCTGATAAAGGGCTTATAACCAGAATCTATACAGAACTTAGGAAAATCAACAAGAAAAAATCAAACAACCCTATTAAAAAATGGGCAAAGGACATGAACAAAAACTTTTCCAAAGAAGACAGAATGATGGCCAGCAAACATATAAAAAAGTGCTCAACTTCTCTAATCATCATGGAAATGCAAATCAAAACCACAATGAGATATCACTTAACTCCAGTGAGATTGGCTCATATCAAAAAATCCCCAAATAACAAATGTTGGCGGGGATGTGGACAGGTAGGAACACTCATACACTGCTGGTGGGACTGCAAATTAGTACAACCTCTATGGAAAAGAATATGGAGATATCTCAAAGAATTAAAAGTAGAATTACCATTTGACCCAGCAATCCCACTACTGGGTATTTATCCAAAAGAAAAAAAGACATTTTATAATAAAGACATCTGCTCTCGAATGTTCATAGCAGCACAATTCACAATTGCAAAGTTGTGGAAACAACCCAGGTGCCCATCAATACACGAGTGGATCAATAAAATGTGGTATATGTATACCATGGAGTATTACTCAGCAATAAGGAACAATAGTGAATTAACACATCTGGTATTATCCTGGTCGGAGCTAGAACCCATTCTTCGAAGCGAAGTGTCACAGGAATGGAAAAACAAGCACCACTGGTACTCACCATCAAACTGGTACTAACGGATGAACACTTACATCACACAGGGCAATAACATTCATCTGAGGGCGGGGGCGGGAGGGGGTGGAAGGGATGGGAAAAACTCTCACTGAATGGATGTGGGGAGCACAGTTTGGGAGACGACCACGATTGTGGCTCTGACACGGGCAGAACAGGGGCAATGTGTATGGCCAAAATGTTGTACCCCCATGATATTCTGAAATTAAAAAAAAAAAAAAAAAAAAAAGATATTGTATTTTTATTTTTCAAAGTCCCATTTGGATCTTTAAAAAAAACCTTCCATTTCTCTTTTCATCATGCTCATATTTTCTTTCCTCTACCTTCTTAAACATGTAAAACCACTAGTTCCATCATCTCTTTAATTTCTGGTTCTGTTTCCATTCATTGATGTTTTTCTCTTGCTTCTTTGCATGCTGGACATTGTGATTTTTATATTGTTGATTTCTGGATTTCTTAAATAGTTTTGGATTTTGCTCCAGAGGGCAGTTATGTTACTTGGAATCAGTTGGATTCTTTTGAGTCTTGCTTTTAGGCCTGAAGCTCCTCCAGAGCAGCCTTTAGTCAAGGGCTTATATAAGTACTAATGAGATTCTACCCAAATGTTCCATGTATTATGGGGTCTTTCCATTCTGGCTGCTGGGGACCCAAAACATTCCTTGTGTATATTGTGTGCACTATTCCACCTACCACTTTCCAGTAGTTATTTTTTTCCTATACATGTGCAGATCATGTCTTAGTCAAAGCTTCAAAGAAGATAGTCCTCTACAGATCTTCAGAGCTCTCTCTTCTGTGGCTCACTGCACATTCTATCTGCTTTGATCTCTTCAAACTTCCTGGGTTTTATTTTTTTCCTCTTTCTTGCATGGTGTGACATTTGCTGCTAGGCAGTAAACTGGTACAATCATAGGGCTCATTTCGTTTGTTTCCCTTCTCTCAAGGATCACAGCACTATGCTGATGATCTAATATTTGGTACTCATGGTTTCCATATATTTTGTCTGAGCTTCCATTTGTATAAGGTGGGAGGGTCAAAACAGGGTCCTGTTATTCATCCTGTCTGGAAGAGAAAGTCCCTACCCCAGTGTAGTTTTGATTTGCCTTTCTCTTACTATTTGCAATTTGAGCATTTTCAATATGTTTAAAAGCCACTCACATTTCTTTTTCTCCAAACTACCTTCTCTAATCTATTGCTTATTTTTTTTTGTCCAATGAACTCGTCACTATTTTTTAGATGATTTTCATATGTTAAGTATATAAACCTTTGTCATTTAAGTAGCAAAATATTTTCCCATTATTTCTGTGTTTATAGTGTTTTTGGCAATGCAAAGGTTTTTTTTTTTAGGTTTTTATTTTTATATTGTCAAATTTAGCTATCTTTTCTCTATGTGTCTAGATTTTGAGTTATAGTTAGAAATGTTTTCTCTACTTACAGATTATAGAGGAATTTACTCATGTTTCTTCTAATATCTGTGTGTTCAGTTAAAAAATATTTAGACCTCTGCATCATTTGGAAGTTATCTTGGTGCACTGTCAGCAATGAGTCTAATTTAACCTTTTCTACATATATGATAGTTCTCTAGTATCCTCAAGTCATTAATTAAAATGTCCATATTTCTTGACTAATTTGAGAGGTCATCTTTATTGAATACTAAATTTCCAATTGCAATTTGGAATGTTTATGCATTTTCTATTTGGTCTCAGTAAATTTGTTTATTTCTGTAAACAAATTTGTTTATTTCTGAGGTTATTTTTATTTATAGAGGCTTTTAATATGTTTTAATATCCGTTAGAGATTTCTTCCTCCTCCTCCTCCTTGATTTCCCTTTTCAGGGTTTTAACCTATTCTTGTTTGTTCTTTCAAATGAAATTTATAATTAAGTTATCTAGCTCCTGAAAAAAACCCTGATGATACTTTTATCTGAATCATGTTAAATTTAGAGATTAACCTAGAGAAAATTCACACTTTGTATTTTTCTTTTAATTTTTGCTTTTATAAATGTCTTTTTGCTAAAGTGTTTCCCACTTTAGAATTATATTCTTATATCTCATGGACTTTTCTGGGGTCTCCTCCCATCCCTAACTATCTACTAAAGGTTTAGAAGAAATGTTAAATTCAAATACTAGTGCTTTAGCACTAGCCAGGGGGGAAAATTTCATAAAAGAAACTCTTTGGAGTGACTATGCTTTCTTCTTATTTTTTAAATAAAAACTGTTAAATAAGAAATATCTATTCAAAAATTACAAAAGTATATTTAGGTATTCAATTCCCAGAGGTAAGAAATTTTACTTTTTTCTTTTGTATACTTTATATTTGATTGCTTGTGCATATATAAAATATTATCTCCTATCCATTCCCTTTAAAAAACACTAATGGTTTCCTACTATTTGAAGGCATTTCATATCCATACAGACAGAGCTTCCTTAATCTTTTCTTATTGCTTCCATTATATAGATGTTCTATAATTTATTTAGCTACTCCTTCATTGATGAATATTTTCCCCAAATGTGTGCAATTACAAATATTTTAAAAACACATAACATTAACAAAACACATATTAAATCACTAATGTCATTTAGTATATAGTCCATTTTCAAGTTTTCTCAATTTTCACAAAGACATCTTTGTAGCTTTTTTTTTGCCTTTGTTCTATCTAGGAGAAGTTTAATTTTTCTCAGGTTTTAGTTTTTATTTTGTTTTACTTCCTTTTTTTAAATTAAATTCAAGTTTTCTTATGTTGTGATTAAAGTATGTTATCTGTACTATTTCTGTTTTTTGCAAGTTCTTGTCGTATACGGTCTCCCTGGATGAAAAGAAAGAACAGTCTATTTCAGGTTTCAGAGTATCATGTTACTTAGATCTACATTATTATTTATGTACTTTAGGTCTTTTATATCCTTTCACTTTTGACCTCTTTTTTCTCCCTTTTTGATTCGTTTATAGCTTTCTCCGCTGGCTTGCTGGGATTCTGGGTGACAATTCCCTTGGATAAGTGAATTCATATTGGCGATCCCAAATCTCTGCAGTATCATTTGGTCAATACTCCCTGGGTGCCAATTAGCTATATATTTCACAATAATGGCATTTTTATATCTGTTTGTGCATGAAGTAATGCTAGTTCTAACCAGGGGAAGGTTGAATGTGGTTAAGTCTTTGGAAATAGTCATACCTTTGGTCTTTAAATAAGTATATTGGTGGCAAATATAGAAATAGCTTAGGGATATTGGTATACAATGTTGAAGTCCAAACGCCAATATTGAATAGTGTTTCTGACGACAAGGTTGTTTTGTATAGAAATCAATTAAATATTACCTTGTACAAGGGAATAAGCTTCAGTTGAGCTTAATGATCAAGAATCAATACAAATGAGAAGAAAAAGAACATGCAGTTAGAAACTAAAATTACTGTTTTTTTTTTTTTTAGCCCATTGCTATTTAAGGTTGAGATCCACAAAAGAGAATTAGAATGGTTAGGGGGCAGTCTCGTAAGTGGGAATAGAATCTGATTTGCTTAAGTTCTGGGCTTTATTTCATTTCTTGACATGGAGACAGAGCGCTTTTGCTTTCTCCATTCACTAGAGAGTAGTAAAGATTGGGTCTCTTATGGGAAGCTAAAGGATTTTATGTGGATCAAGACAATGGCAGTCTGGGAACTCAACCAGGATGCTCTGAGCTGAAGGTACTCTATGAATTTGCCTTCTCCTACCATGTTTATTTAAAAAGCCAGGATGAATTAAGGATGCATTTGAAGTAGCTTAATAAACCCAGATGCTTGTGAATACTTAAGAACAAAGCTGCTTTCTCCTTTCTCACTTAGATCTGCCTAGGGTGTGGAGGGTAGAACATGAAGCGTCCAGAAAGGGACTAACGTGTGTCATACAATTAGAAAGTCATGAGAAAAAAGCAAAGTCTTCTCTACATACTGAATAAGGACAGATCAGAGTATCAATATCAGATCTACCACTTTCTAGCTTGTTACTTCCCTGTCTTGGTCTTGATTTCACTAAATGTAAAAAGGAACCAATAATACTGACTTTCATGGCTTTTGTAAACAAGATAGTGTATGTAAAGGAGTAATTGTGGTGTTTTGCATGTGGTAGCCACTGTTTTTGTTTTGTTTTTGGTTAGCATTATTTCCCTAGAAAGCTCATCAACCACTGCTGTCGACAAAAGATACTCCCTGATAGTGTCTCAGTAATTCTTTATGCTCAGACATAAAGCTGTATATTGACATAAATTAGATCAATCTCTTAAAGTGCAGCATAGGTTCTGATTTCTTTCTGAAGACAGCTCTAATCACCCTGGCTCTTGGGTATCTTTTCTGCTTCAAAAATCTTACGATCATACTACTTACTTCACATTTTTTTTATATAGTACATTTCTTATTATTTACTTTTGTGTTTGTGTGCAAAAATGTAAAAGCCTTAAGGGTAGTGAAAATTTTAATGCTTCAATAAGTCCATAGTGTCCACTGTGCATAGTAGGCATCTAGTAAATGTTTGTTGACTGATAACAAATGGTTATGATAAAAGGGAAAATAAATGATACAGCAGATTTATAATAATATGCTAATTGAGTCACAAAAGGAATTAGAGAAAAGGGAAAGCAATGTAAAGAGAAGGCCTTCCATGGGATATGGAACTTATAACCAACTACAAATAAGGGGAAAAAGTGGTTACCATGGTAGCAGTTCAATGTGGAGAATACCATCATTATGGTGAACTTCATTACATACTGGGATAGCACTGTATTATGAAATAATAGAAATGTTAGACTTGGGGCCGGGCGCGGTGGCTCACGCCTATAATCCTAGCACTCTGGGAAGCCGAAGCGGGAGGATTGCTTGAGCTCAGGAGTTTGAGACCAGCCTGAGCAAGAGAGAGACCCCATCTCTACTAAAAATAGAAAAATTAGCCGGGCATTGTGGCATGCGCCTGTAGTCCCAGCTGTGTGGGAGGCTGAGGCAGGAAGATCGCTTGAGCCCAGGAGTTTGAGGTTGCAGTGAGCTATGATGACGCCACTGCACTCTAGCCGGGGCAATAGAGTAAGACTATGTCTCAAAAAAAAAAGAAAAAAAAAGAAATTTTAGACTTAGAAGAATTACTTAGCATCACCCAGCTCAGCCCCTTTATTTTACAAATAATGTAACTAAGTTCAAGAAGTGAGTTGAGTGTAGAAGGGATAGGAGAAAGAACTTACTCAAGTCCTCATAGACTTAGGGTTAGAACTTAATCAAACTCTTCTGATTCCAAGTGCAATTTTCTTTCTACCATTCCATGAAACATGAAATGTTAACATGGCCTCAAAGGACTAAAAATAGAACTACCATTTGATCCAGCAATCCCACTACTGGGTATCTACCCTAAGGAAAAAAGACATTGTATAAAAAAGATATCTGCACTTGAATGTTTGTAGCAGCACAATTCACAATTACAAAGATGTGGAAACACCCCAGTGCCCATCAATACATGAGTGGAATAATAAAATGTGGTAAATGTATACCATGGAGTACTACTAAGCCATAAAAAATGGTGAACTACCTCTTGTATTATCCTGGATGGAGCTGGAGCCCATTCTTCTAAGTGAAGTATCACAAGAATGGAAAAACAAACACCACATGTACTCACCATTAAATTGGTACTAATCGATTAACACTAATGTGCACTATAGGAAGTAACATTCACAGGATGTCGGGCAGGTGAGAGAGGGGAGGAGGTGAAGGGTAAATTCACACCTAAAGGATGTGGTGTGCACTGTCTGGGGGATGGGTACGCTTGTAGCTCTACTCGGGTGGTGCAAAGGCAATTTATGTAACCAAAGCATTTGTACCCCCATAATACTCTGAAATTAAAAAAATGTTAACATGGCCAATGATCTGCAAATATCAATCACGTAGATTGTGTTTGCTACATTGTATTAGCACTGTTCATGTTCAGAATCCCCAGCATACATCTTTTTTCTGACCTTGTCCTCCTCTATCATGTGCTGTCACAGCCCAGGCTTTGTGATTGCTTCCACTCCCTGGGCTCAGATACAAAATGGGATACTTTTAAGGTTTCTACATTATCTTCTCTGCTTCTGAGGAAAAGGTGAATATGATTTGGTAAGCTGCAATAACATGAGGCTAAACATGAGAGAGTATGAATGACAGTGATAGCACTGCATCTAGGAGCGATCAAAGGGGTGAGAAAAACAGAGGTCGTTAGAAATTCCTTGAGGTTTGGGGAACTCTGGGGCAGGAGTAACAAACCGTGAGGGAAAGGCAATGAGTTCATTTCCATTTTCCCCTTTTTTCCCTCATGTTATTTCAGCACATTCCTAGCCCTTTCATAACCCCTGTTCTGATTCAGTGTTTATTTTTGCCTAATCTTTTATCAAAACCTGTAGAATTTTAGGAATTTTGGGGAATTAGAAGCAGTGCTTTGTGGCAATGAGTTACCGCCTATTTTCTGCAACTACAGTTAAAGGGGTTATATAGAGGTGTTTTGGCTCTGTAAGGTCAGGCAATATTTTTTGGTTACAGTTTGAAACTCATACAGTCAGTGACTCCTCACAAAGCTTGATCTTATCTATACTCTCTTTTTCAGGTAATGTTAAAGTCAGCTCTGCTTGCAGAGGCAATGGATGGAGCCAACCACTCTGTGGTATCTGAGTTTGTGTTCCTTGGACTCTCCAATTCATGGGGGATCCAGCTTCTTCTTTTTCTCTTTTCCTCTGTGTTCTATATGGCAAGTTTGGTGGGAAACCTCCTCATTGTGTTCTCTGTGACCTCTGACTCTAACTTACACTCCCCCATGTACTTCCTGCTGGCCAACCTCTCCTTTCTTGACCTGGGAGTTTGCTCTATTGCAGCCCCCAAAATGATTTATGACCTTTTTAGAAAACGCAAAGCCATCTCTTTTGGGGGTTGTGTAACTCAGATCTTCTTTATTCATGCTATCGGGGGCACAGAAATGGTGCTGCTCATGGCCATGGCCTTTGACAGATATGTGGCCATATGTAAGCCTCTCCACTACTTGACCATCTTGAGCCCACGAATGTGCATTTTAATTTTGGCTGCTGCCTGGATCCTTGGCCTCATCCACTCAGTGGCCCAATTGGCTTTTGTCATAGACTTGCCCTTCTGTGGCCCTAATGTATTGGACAGCTTTTACTGTGATCTTCCTCAGCTCATTAAACTTGCTTGCACAGAGACCAATAGACTGGAGTTCATGGTCACAGCCAACAGTGGACTCATCTCTGTAGGGTCCTTCTTCATATTGATTATTTCTTACATCTTCATTCTGGTCACTGTTCAGAAACACTCTTCAGGTGATTTATCCAAAGCCCTCTCTACTTTGTCAGCTCACGTCACTGTGGTGGTTTTATTCTTTGGGCCATTAATTTTTTTCTACACCTGGCCCTTCCCCTCATCACACTTGGACAAATTCCTTGCTATCTTTGATGCAGTTCTCACTCCTTTTCTGAATCCAGTTATCTATACATTTAGGAACAAGGAGATGAAGGCAGCAATGAAGAAACTTTGCCATCAGCTTGTGAGTTATAGGAAGATGTCCTGGATATTCTAAAGGTAAACAAAAATGTAGCTCTACATTCAATGACAATGGAAAAAATAAAGTCATTGAAATTTTAGATCTCTATTAATTTTGTGTATTAGGTTACATTTAGGCATTTACCATGTCATTGTGTATCTCTAATACCTTAATCAATAAGGATAAAGGGAGCTAATACTGAAGGCTTCTGTGTTTCAGATCCTGTGCTGGATGTTTAATATAAATTATTTAATATTCATGATAACTCTGTGGTGAGTATTTTTAGCTCGTATTATTTTATAAATTGAGAAATGGTTTCTGCTCATTCTCCTTTTAATTACTATGTAAATGTTTCAAACCAAAGCTGATTGTCACAATCCACCACTTCCAATAGTCTTAGCTCTCAAAAGGTGCCAGAGAACATGTTCAACAATTCAATGTTGGAAATTAGTGTATTATTCCTTTTCACTGTTATATACTGTCCCTGTTTTGAATTGGTTAATGTCCATTGCTCAAACTGTCTACCAAACTGCCATAAAACCTAATTAGTTTGATTTTCTCTCTTCTTCCTTTAGTATCTGCTTGCTTCCTGTTTCCTTTGGCTACTTAGAGAACTGCTGGTTGTATAATAGAATTATGGAATTTTAGAACTGGAATTTGAGAGATCATTTGTTCCAACCTATTATTTTATAGATGATAATACTCAGGCACAGAGATGTTAGATGATAGATTTGGGATGAGAATTGGATCACTTCACTTTTAGATTTAAAAAATTAAAAAAATATTTAAACCCACTTGTTGATTTGGATTCTTGAGCTTTCCGATAACAAACTATACTTCCGGCCTTCTACTGCCTTTCTATTTCTGAACCCAGGGAGCAGAAGAGACACCAGTGAGTTCATTACTCTTTTCATTATATGAAATATTTCATTACTCATTTCAATTTTATATGATTGTTTGTTGTTTCCAAGTTCTTTCCCTATTTACAGCCCAACTAGAAATTTCCTGAACCAGATCCTGGTTATTTTATAACTGCATGATTATATGATCATTTGTTCCTGGTCTCTTCCATGGCTTTTAACTTATGTCACTTACTAAAAAGTCCATAATTAAACACTCTCCTCTGTCTAGATTGCTTTTCTACTCTAATGAACACTCCAAAGGGCATTCACCATCACTTTTCTTATTGCTACCAAGATTTGGCAGTTATCTTAAGTAAGCTTCAAGAATTTCAGGAATGAATATTATTGTATTTTAAAAATCTGTTTCTATTAGTGGATCATGGTTTCCGTGACCAAACACCTGGGGCACTTGAGAACTTTCAGGACCCAAAGACAATATAAGCCAGAGACAAAATCTTTCTGATCTATAAATAAAGTTATTGATTTATAAACTAATAACTATGATAACGTTATACTAATGCCTAATTCTAAAGATTCTTTAAAAATGTCACATATATGCTCATATCCCTGTAGGCTAGTAATTTTTGGTAGATCCTTATAATGAATCCATCTTCTTAAAGCATTGACAAGTTTCAGACTTCTCTTAGGAAGTTAATTTACCCTTTTATATTCACATTTATTCTTATTTTATTTTGGACTTCTTTAAAATTGTTAATTCACTTATAATATATATTTATTAGGACAAATAATAGGCTAAGACATTAACTTAGCCAGGTGAAAGATGTTTCTTTTTGGCAAAATTAGCCATTGGCCAAGGGTTGTCTATGTATGCAATTATTCCTTTTCTCTCTTGATAAACTTTGTTTATACTTCTCTTTCTCTCTATAACTTCATAGAGTGCCTCTGTGGATATTTGCCTCAGAAACATTATGTGACTCTCTGACTTTCTATTTGACAAATGGAAACTTAAACATGCAATAATTCCAGATAAAATTCAGGTCAGATTTATCATCATTCTGCTTGCCCTTAACTGTTTCATTTACAAGTCTGGTTGATACTGCCACAGCTCGTTTCTCGTTTGTCAGTGTTCTCACAGGATATTTAAAGATCATTCATTGTTTTTGTCCAACAACCACCACCTCCTCCTCCTCCTCCACCACCACCACCACCATAACTACCACCAGGGACATGCAGCTGGCAAGTGGTAGAGCTGGGATGTACATCCAAACATCTTCTGCTGCAACATCCCTGCTCTTCTTAATCACCATCTTCCACTGCCTCCCAAAATGATGGGTCCCTCTCTCCTGTACTTCTAAAATCTGAACACATTTTTTCTGTCTGTACTTAATAGTATAAAATAGTAAACATAAAACATATATCAACTCAATAAATATAATTCTATTTAAGATATGTGTTCTGTCATTTCAATATATCATTAAAATATCCATCTGTTTACAATCCTAAGGTGTTAAAACCCAGAGGTAACTTATATATCAAAATGATTTTATAACCTTCTCATATTCAAACAGTTAGGCACAGGTGAAGGGCAGGGCATCATCTACTTCTTGGAGATATTTAGTCCATGATAGAGTAATGTTATTTGAGGAAAAGAATGAAGCCTTAGTGGACACCTCATGGAGTTCCTTCATTCTCATTGAACCAGAGAGTTTGCATCAGTCCAGGCAGAGGATGAACCAATTTTAATAAGACTTCTAAGACAAATCAGCCTTGGAAGAAAGTTTTTGTAACTATAATGATGACATGATTGTTTCTATTTTAGGGTTTATATGCCATGGAGCCTGTGATTTCAATAATAGTGACAGAGACTCAATTTAGTCCAATTACATGGTAAATAGTAAAGATAAAAAAGTAGACGGAGATAAGGTAATAGTCAACCTTTCTCTTATTTGTCTTGGGAATCACGACCTACATATAGATAGAAAAATTTGAGTAGCGGCTTGAAAATGTTCTCATTAATAATTAACCAGAGCTGACATTATAGTGTAAGGAAATGGAATAGTTATCTAGAAATTCTGTATAGATTTTGTAGGTTCATTTCAGGGTAAAAATTCGATCTCCACTTGGTTGCTCAAAACCTAATTTTCTTAGTATTTCTAGAAGTAGCATTTCTTTGGGAGAATAACTCCTGATAACCAAACTCATAGGATGCTAATGTATAACCCAGAGTTTCTATTTATTAATTTTTCATAAGAAAGAAATGCCAAAGGGTAGCTTAAGCTGGAGGCCTCTGGTTAGCCCATTCTCTCTTTGCAGGAACAGTGATGAAGAAAGTTGGATTATAATCAGAAGATTAGAGTCAGGTAAATAATCTATGTCTAAAGGCATTAGCAGTATTCAGAATAAATTATTATGTGCCAGTTAGGAATGGAGATAAGAAGATGAATAATACACAATTTCAGATTTTTAAGCTATCATTGCCTAGTAGAGGATAGGGACATGGAAACAAATTATTGTAATACAGCATATACAGTCAGCCATCGGTGTCCACAGTTCTGCATCTGGGGATTCAAATTCAATTAACCATGGATCAAAAATATTCAAAACACAAAACAAAATAAAAATAACACAACAATAAAATAATATAACTTAAAAAATAATATAGTATAACAACTATTTACATAGCATTTACATTGTACTAGGTATTATAAGTAATCTGGTGATGATTTAAAGTACATGAAAGGATGTATGTTATATGCAAATAGTATGCCATTTTATGTGAGAGACTTGAGCATCCATGAATGTTGGTATTCATGGGGGTCCTGGAACTAATCCCCCATGGATACCAAAGGATAGACTATAAATGCAATAAGCAATGCATATGTATATCTGTATATCTGTATCTATCTTTGCATCCATCTACGCTTGTATCTATAGTAGTGTCAACCTAAAGGAAGACATGAACTCTGAGGAAATGAACAACTCTGCTTAGAAGTCTTAGAGGAGAAGAAAGTTGAGCTTGGTGTGAAAAGTTGAAGTAGAAAGATGAATATGTTCTGTAGACCTAGTGTACAGTATGGTGACAATAGTTAGTAATAATGTATCATACACTTGAAATTAGCTGAGAGAGTAGGTCTTAAATATTCTCACCACATACAAAAAAGATAACTATGTGTGGTGATGGATATGTTAATTAGCTTGATTGTGGTAATCATTTCACAATGTATACATATGCTAAAACATCATATTATATACTTTGAATATATACAATTTCTATTTCTCAATTATACCTCAATAAAACCGAAAAAGAAAGAAAGTTGAATAAGAGGTTGACAGCTAGGTGTGGAAGGGCATTTTATACAGTACAAACAACATTCAAAAGTGTAGAGTACTGTAAAAGAGCACACATCATGAGTGAACCCTAGAGGTGTTCTTTTTGCTGGATCATAGGGAATACAGATATGGTTGGAGAGGTAGGCAGAGGCCATATGATGGAGGGTGCAATATAGATATTTTAGTAATTTGGACTAAGAGTATTAATAGGTAATGGGAGTAACATAATCAGATTTGAGTTTTAGAAGATCACTTTGATGATAGCACAGGGAATGAATTTGAGGGGCCAAAGGTAGAAGTCGACAAACTGCAGGGAAATGGCTTCTGTCGTGCAGTTAAAAACTTAGAGGAGCATGAACTAAGAGAGCAGAAGTGGCAATGGTAAAGCTGGGATAAGTTAAAGATAAATTGCTTTGACTTAGTGATTACTCCTATTGAAAGTGAAGGAAAGTCCAAGGTTTATAAATTACATAATTCAACCTTCATGGAATAAATATTAGATAACTGTTCAAATCATATTTCTGTCCACATGTTATCTGATTTGGTTTTAATTTGCATTTCCCTAATGATTAGTAACATTGAGCATTTTTTCATGTTTATTGGCCGTTTGCCTATCTTCTTTTGAAAAGCTTCTGTTCATGTCTTTTGCCCACTTTTTAATGGTGGTGTTTGTTTTTTTTTTTGCTGATTTGCTTGAGTTCTTTGTAGATTCTGGTTATTAGCCCTTTATCGGATGTATAGCTTTGGAATATTTTCTCCCAATCTGTAGGTTGTCTATTTCCTCTCTTAATTATTTCTTTGGCTGTGCAGAAGCTTTTTAATTTAATCAATTCCAGGAGTCTCTTGGTGGAGTCTTTGAGGTTTTCTAGACATAAGATCATATTATCAGGAAAAAGCAATAGTTTTACCTCTTCTCTCCCAATTTGGATACACTCTACTTGTTTCTATGCCCCATTCCTGTAGCTACATCACTTTAGTTTAAGTGGACAGCAGAGGCTGACCAGCATCAAATTACCAGGAGAAAGAATATGATTGGTTGGGTGGAGTCAGGACCACCAAGATGCAGTACCCTTTTTGTGGGTGAATTCTGGATCTCATCCTGTTCTACCTTCTCAGGGCCCTTGCTCCATCAGTTACTCCCTCCTCATCCTACATTTTAGTTCATCCCTCCTACTGGTTTCTTTATATCAATATTCCAATATGGCCACATCTCTCCTAAGATTAAAAACATAAAATAAACAAATATAATGTTTCTCTTGAATTCAGTTTACTTCTAATGATGGATTAATTTCTGTTTCCTATGGCTGTTGTAAAAAATTAGGACAAATTTGGTAGCCTAAAAAATATGTTCATGAGTAAACAATCTGAAAAAGAAACCAAGAAAGTAATCTAATTTACAATAGCTACAAATAAAATAAACACCTAGGAACAGACTTAACCAAAGAAGTGAAAGCTCTCTAGAATGAAAACTATAAAACACTGATGGGAAAAATTGAAGAGGACACACACAAAAAATGGAAAGATATTCCATACTCATGGATTGGAAGAATCAATATTGTTAAAATGTCCACACTACCCAAAGTTAGCTACAGGTTCAATGCAATCCCCATCAAAATACCAATGACATTCTTCACAGAAATAGAAAAATTTATCCTTAAATTTATATGGAACCATGAAAGCCCCAGAATAGCCAAAGCCATCCCCAACAAAGAGAAAAAAAGTGGAGGAATCACATTACCTGAATTCAAATTATACTACAGACCTGTAGTAACCAAAAGAGCATAGTACTGGCTAAAAACAGACACATAGACCAATGGAACAGAATAGAGAACCCAGAAATAAAACCACACATCTATAGTGAACTTATCTTTGACAAAGTTGCCACGAACATACAGTAGGTGAAAGGATAGTCTCTTCAATAAATGGTGCTGGGGAAACTGGATATCCATATGCAGAAGAATGAAACTAGGTCCTTATCTCTTGCCATATACAAAATCAAATCAAAATGGATTAAAGATTTAAATCTAAGACCTGAAGCTATGAAACTACTAAAAGAAAACATTGGGGAAATGCTTCAGGACATTGGTCTGGGCAAAGATTTCTTGAGTAAAACTCCCAAAGCATAGGCAACCAAAGCAAAATTGGACAAATGGAATCACATCAAATTAAAAAGCTTCTGCACAGCAGAGGAAACAATTCACAAAGGGAAGAGAAAACCCACAGAATGGGAGAAAATATTTGCAAACTACTCATTTGACAAGGTATTAATAACTAGAATATATAAGGAGCTCTAACAACTCAACAGGAAATAATCAAATAATCTGATTAATAAATGGGCAAAAGATCTGAATAGACATTTCTCAAAAGAAGACATACAAATGGCCAGCAGGTACATGAAAAAATGCTCAATATCATTATTCATCAGAGAAATTCAAATCAAAACTACGAGGAGATATCATCTCACCCCAGTTAAAATGGCTTTTATCAAAAAGACAGGCAATAACAAATGCTGGCGAGAATTTGGAGAAAGGGGAACACTCATACACTGTTGGTGGAACGTAAATTTGTGCAACCACTATGGAGAACAGTATGAGGATTCCTCAAAAAACTAAAATGGAACTACCGTATGACCTAGGAATCTCACTGCTGGGTATATATGCAAAGGAGGGGAATTCAGTATAATGAAAAGATATCTGAAC
The DNA here is from genome assembly GCA_023783475.1 of Daubentonia madagascariensis. Classification (NCBI taxonomy): domain Eukaryota; kingdom Metazoa; phylum Chordata; class Mammalia; order Primates; family Daubentoniidae; genus Daubentonia; species Daubentonia madagascariensis. Next base: position 142,695 of record JAKFHU010001436.1, on the reverse strand, counting down.
TCCCATGTTTATGGCAGCACTATTCACAATAGCCAAGATTTGGAATCAACCTAAGTGCCCATCAGTGGGTGAATGGATAAAGAAATTGTACATATACAGAATGGAACATTATATACCCACAGAAAAGAATGAAATCCTGCCCTTTGCGAAAACATGGATGGAACTGGAGAACATTATGTTAAGTGAAAAAGCCAAACACAAAAAGACGACTCTTGTATGTTCTCACTCATATGTGGGAGCTAAATATTAAAAACAATTGATCTCATGGAGACAGAGAGTAGAATGATGGTTAGCAGAGGCTGGGAAGGGTAGTGGGGCAGACGGGGATAAAGTGGGGATGGTTAATGAGTACAAATATAGATAGACAGAATGAACAATACTTGATAGCACAACAAAGTGACTATAATCAACAATAAGTTAGGGTATACTTTAAAATAACTAGAAGAGTGGAATTAGAATGTTCCTAACACAAAGAAATGTTAAATGCCTGAGGTGATGGCTACCTCAGTTACCCTGATTTGATTAATTCACATTGTATGCCTGTATCAAAACATCACATGTATTCTATAAAGATATACAACTATTATGTACCCATAATAATTAAAAATAAAAAAGAGAAAAAATAAACTATAAGAGTTTTTAAATGGCTAATTTTAATACAGTAAACCATCTAAATTTCCTGCTGAAACCTCAGAACAAAATGATGTATACTCTGACTCTGAAACAGGTGTTTGACACAGAAGAGGTTGGAAGGCTCTCAGGTGTGCTCTTTGATTTGAAAGATGAATTGAGCTGAAATGTCATAAAACTTCTTAAAATATATTGATGAATTCAGGATGCATTTTGGAAGAAGAGACAAACTTTCCTTGAGTTTGCTTGTATTACAATAGAATGATCACTTATTAAGTGAGCTAACTGGCAATAGGAACTAATTAGAAAATGGGCTTTACCTGTAACCCCAATGATTTCTTTGGCCGCAATTAATAATCATGGCTGCTATATATAAAAACATACTCTAGTAATGTATCTGTGCTGTACAAGGCACCACTAGGTGGAATTATGCAGAATCTAACATGAACAGATATTGGTGTGCTTTCATCATAGGCGTTTATATGAATGATGGCCACAAATGTTTTCAGCCATAAATTAAGGGCTTTGTAAGTAAGACCGTCCCCATATTGATTCATTCATTTTGTAAACCTAGGCCTTGATTATATTTTGGTTGGTAAAAAGCTAGAGTAATATTTGGGGTAAGTAAAATATTTATGTTGCCATTCAGCATTTTAATAAATGTTGTTAAAAGAAGCACACACAGGAATCAAGTTAAAAAAATAAAATTAAGACAATCAAAACACCGGGCTGCAGGACCTGCTGAGTACAAATGTGTCACATTTACCACAAAATTTCAAATCTAATTTCTCTGACCTGCTTGAGATGCAGAAATTTAGTCTTTTCCCAGGTTCTCCTCTTCAAGTGTTCTCTCTAGAGTATCAGGATGGGAGGGTTTGCATATAATCAGTGCTGTTCTGCTGGCCATGGTGCAGCCATTATGCTTCAAGGACAGAAGCCACTCTGTGGCACACAGTTGTCTGCTTGAGCTATACCACTCACTTCTCCCGGACTGCTAATCTCTGAGTCACCCACATGCCACTGACTGAAACTCTGCGGGCCTGCTCTGGACCGTCAGCTCTTTGCTTGCTTTGTGCTTCTCCTCACAGCCCTTTTGGAAGGGATTTTTGTGCTCCTAGTTTCACAGGTTTTTCCTTTGTCTGCACCATTTCCAGAGAGTGCAGGAGCTGTAGGGATCTAGGGTCTGTGGTGGTGGGTAGAGAGGCTGTGTTGGAGGGTGGTCATGTACACCCTTGCTCAGTTGCTGCCCACACAGTCATCAGGTCTTGCTGCTTAGTCTAGCCTACTCTGCTAGATATATTTTGCTTTTGTAATGATTTTCTCTCAGATGCACCAGACTGCCCTTCTTTGGACACTTCAAATTCATCAGACAGTTCTGTACATGTCTGATCTTACTTGTTGATGGTGAGAAGTTTCTTTCCACAGGACCTGAAGGCTTCTTTCAAATCAAGTAATGTGGCTGTGTCTATACCTCACTGTTCTTGAACCTTTGACAATTAAGAGGCTAGTCTGCCCTGGATGCAGAAGACTCTAGCAGGTCATGTGGCTTAACTGAGCCTCGCACATAGTATAGGATATAAACTCATTAAGAAAATAAAAATTAAAATTACTTACTACAAATCTGTTGAATTTAAGACAAAAATAGGAGTGGAAGAAAGCTGATGCTCCTTTGAGTTTGTAAAAGTTGGAGTAACAGAACTTTAGAGCCCTGGATAGGACATACATCAGGTGCCTATATTAAAGCTATTTGTAACTGAAACTTAGCCAATCGGTATGACTCAGAATGGGTAGTCATGGCATCTCTAGTTGATTGAAAAACATGGCTACCATATTTTGTACCTCCTCCTGCCAAGAGGTGGAGTCTATTTCTCCAACCTTAAATCTGGCCTGGTCTTGTGTCTTGCTTTGTCCAATGGAATGTGGCAAAAGTGATGTTGTGTGAGTTCCAGAACTTAGATGTAGGTTGCTTGCAGCTCCTGTCTTTGAACTCTTGTAGCTCTCCCTACGACCATGCAAGGAAGCTTGAGCAAAACTACTGAATGATAAAAGACCCCTTGGAGAGAGAGGCCCAGCCTATAGCCAGCAGTAAGGCTCTAGACATGTGAGTGAGGCTGGCCATCTTAGACCCTGCAACACTGGTTGAGCTGCCAGATAACTGACACCTCATGAGAAAGCCCAGGGAAGACCAGCAGAAGAACTGCCCAGCTGAGCTTAGCCTGAATTACAGACTCATGAGCAAGCAAAATGTTACTGATTTAAACTACTTTATTATATAGCAATAGATAGTTGATATAGAGTACTCTGTATAATTATAGTTTATCAATGGCCCTTTCACTGACTCTCTGCATACCTTTGATGTAAAAATATAAAATATAACCAGAGGTTTTTTGTTCTGTTAATTTTTTTAAGGAACAAAATGTCTTGCCCTATGAGAGGTTAAACCATTAGTGGCTTGTCTTATCCCAGCTCCACTAGCATTTTGAGTCCATCCCCATGTGCTGCTCTTATAACACCCTATTCATCTCTCCTAATCAGCACACAATAAAGAACTAACTAAATGTTAACGGAAAACTGTACATCTTATCACCTCTAATTTAATTATCCTTTCTAATGGCACACAGATTGCACTCTAGATGCCACATCAGAGGCCTCTTTTCCCTTTTTCTCTCCCTCCCATCCTTCCTATGGAGATGATAAACTTTATTTTGCTCTTTTGAAAGTATATTCATTCTTATGGAGTTTCTTCCCTCACAAAGAAAAACAAGCAGATAAAAGGATTTAAAAAATCTATAATTTTTACACACACAAAATCCCTAGTTTCCCTTCTTCCTTCCCCTCAAGTGACCCATTACCAGCTTTTCCCTTTAATTGCCGTGGCCAAATGTCTGTGGTCCTAGGAAACAATTCCCTTGGCCAAATGCACTCAGGATGGCAACCTCAGTTCTGTACAGCAGCACTCAAATAACTTTTCAGGGCTGCTAATTAGCCACCTTTCCCCATGGCAGTATTACATATGGCTTTTTATGCCAAGTGATGGTAACACCAACGAGCTCTGCATCTGTGATCCTCTAACTCCATGATAATTTCAACGTTGGTGCAGGTGGGTTAGATGGATAGAAACTGTCTCTGATGGAAATCAGAACTTCAAGTGGAAACACCTAGAGCAGTGAGGGAGAATTTAGTCAACCAGAAGGAACGAATCAACTCTGCTATTTAACAGGGAAACTGCAGCAGAATAACTAACAACCAAAATATAGAAGGCAGCAGAATGAGTACAGTCAAGTCATGATTTTATGTTTAGTACTGAAAAGTTTATTCCAGTGACGTTTGCACAGATGTCTTGTGTGTGGGTCTCCAAGCAAAGAATAAAGTTAGAGTGGAAGATTTGACTCCAGTGAAAGTAAAATGTGGAGAATTTTGAACAATGCTAAAGAAACTAGCTTTGATATATAATGATTTCCTGGGCCACAGACAGGACACAAAGGTTGGACCATCACAGCAAAAGCAGCATGGTATAATGGAAATAACCTGGACTGAGGAAGCCAAAGGTCAAACATATTAATTCTGGATTTGCCACCAACTTGTTCTATAGCTTCAGAGGAGTCATTTCCCTTCCCGACCCTGGTTTCCATTCACTGAATGAAGGATTTACATTCATAGTAAAGTTTCATTCAGGTCAAAACAATAGCCTTTTACAAGGCTGGCTGCATTGATAGCAGTAAGAAAAATCATTTTGGGAGCCTGCAGCTCCAGTGCCCATTCCGTACATCTTTCTAATATATTCAGTGGTGTCTTGAGCTCTTTCTACCCATCTGAGGAAGGACAAACTAGTGGAGAAACTTCCATGATGATCAGATTGAAATGTTTCTCTGCAAATTTTAGTATTATCCAGCAACTCTAATTTAAACTCAACTAGTAGCTGGAGACTAAAGGTTAGAAAGTAGAAAAGTCAGCAAAAATAAGCTGGCCTAATGGTTGCTATCTTGAGAGTCTGAGGCGGGAGAATCCCTTGAGCCCAGGAGTTTGAGGCCAGCCTGGGCAATGTAGTGAGACCCCATCTCTAAAAAAAATGTAGAAGGTAACAAATCAGAGTGACTCCAAACATGGATCTACTTTTCAAAAAATTCTAGAGTTATCAGCCTTGCTTGAATTGGTGGTAAGCTTATATGACTTATAATTCATTTCCTGTTTATGTTGGCCAGCATAAGGATGAGCAGACCTTAGCAGAAGAGAGAGCCAGCTGGTCGGTAGATGATCTCTGGGGCATCTCTCTCTTTTTACATTCTATGCTGAGGAGTGGGAGTGTGGGCAGAGGTTGGTGTTCTGTGTTAAACACAATCATGGGATTCAGAACACTACAAAGGCACAGTGAGATTTAGTTGCTTATCACCACTGATAACCTATTTGCCTTTTGAGTAGTGAGTTAAGTGCACAATTTCCCTCTGTCTTCACTGAAAAGATCAGATTTAAACTACTATTCTGCCCTTGTTAAATGGTGAAGTTGTTTCATGGGGACTGATACAAAGTGTGGTGTCTAGAGACCTTAAGTTTTAAGTGTAAATAGAACATAAAAGTCTGGCTAGAAATCAGTAGCACCAACAATGAGTGTACAAGCCTGTTTTCCAAATTTTTACCAACATTAGGAATTATCTAACTTTTTAATCTTTGCTAACTTGATACATAAAAGATATTTTTAAAGATAAAACAAGGTCTTGTGTAAAAATTAACAAGAGTTTAGGATTGAGTGGGGACTGGAAACACTGATAGAGTAACTGCAAGCTTCTAGGGGAGCAATTTAGAATTCAATCGTTTTCTTGGATAAATTGCATCAGTGGGAAGGTTGTGATGATAATCACTGTGAAAGGAAACTAACTGATTCCAGGCTAAGTTGCTCTTTATAAATGTGAATATTATTTATACTGTTATCATGAGAAAGCCTAAAAAAGATTTTAAAGACATAGGAAAGAAACATCATTTACAATGACAGGAAATTCAATAGTGTTCTTTGTTCAACCACTATTAGAACACTATTATTATGATCGTTTTTGGTTTGGTTACCGCAATGTAAGAAAAATTTATCTTCAGTTAGTGTATATAAGAGTATGGGTATCAAAGATGACTTCACGGAGGAAGGAATTTTGTAGGGTGAGTGTTGAAGAGAATAGGAAGAGTTAGGGAGATGTAATGAGGGCAAAGGCATTGCAGGCCAAGTGAAGAATGTGGAGTGAAGACTTGAGCTAAAATATTTGATTGTGTGTGTGAGGGAAGAGTAAATACCATTTGGGAGCGTGTCCAGTGAAGAGGAAGTAGTTTAGCTTAGAGTGTGAGGTGCAGGGAGGAGAGGAGTAACAAAGTTAGTGAATATTTTAGGAGCAGCTGTGATCCTTGTCTTAATTGGGGAGATAGACTATGATTATATCTTCAGATGCTCTGGAGACATGAATTGTTTAATTTTCCAAATTCACATACATTTACCTTATTGTAAAAGTGAAATTGATATGTGCTCACTGCAAAAGTTGAAGACAGTAAGAACACAAAGTGAAAAGTAAAAGTTCTCTTTTCCTTTATTACTTTCTCCACCCCATCCCTTAGAGATAATTATTGTTAACAGGTTTTTGTGTATCAACCTAGACATTTTCTATCTACTTATTATTTTATTTGTTTAATTTTATTTTTAAACCCAGATGGGATATTGTAGTTCAGGAAACTGCCAAACTTTCTCCTATCTATTTGTCTTCTCTCTTTTTTAAAATTATACATACATATGTATTTTTAGAGATGGGGTCTCACTATGTTGCCCAGGCTGGTGTTGAACTCCTGGTCTCAAGTGATCCTCCTGTCTTAGCCTCCCAAAGTGCTGGGATTACAGGCGTGAGCCAGCACACCCCGCTTCCCCTATCTATTCTAAGTGCATTTAGGTCTACCTCAGTGTTATAAATGGCTGCATAGTATTCCACAGAAATGATCCCATGTAAGTTATTTAACTGGTCTCCTATTTGAATCTAATATAAATTATTAACTTTTCCCCTAGTCTGCACATTGAAGTTATTGTGAGCCTTTTGCTCTTAATAACGTTTATAAAAAATAAAAAAGAAATACTATTTCTTTATCTACTTTATTCACATGCACAAATACATATATTCAGGGAACTTTCCCCCCTAGAAGTAGAAGAGCTGAGTCAAAATATATGAGCATGTAAAAATTCAGAAGGTATTTCCAAACTGGCAAATGTTTTGTCAGTTTGCTTTCTCACCACCAGTTATGACTGCCTGTTTCCCTATTTCCTGCCAAACTCTGAATTTTGTCAAAAGTTTAAATATCTGCCAAACTGATAAGAAAAACTAGCATTTTGCTATTTTAGTATGTATTTATTTAATTATGAATGAGGTTAAATATCTCACTTAAAAGTAGACAGGGTCTTTAACAGGCAGTTAAAGTAGACAGGGCCATTTCTGAACGCTTTGATCTTTTCACTCTTGTTCTCCTTTACTCAAGATTTACAACTCATCACTGTCATTCTGGTTGCCCCTTTTACTTGTCTCACATTCTTCCCTTCCTCAGGGAAAGAATCTCCTCAGTCAGAGTCTCCTCCGTGGTACCCACAATTGTGTCACCTTTTCTAGTCCTCATGGTGAGTGTCGTGATCTGCCATCCTCTACTCCTATATTTCTTGCCTTCTTCTAAACAACTTGTTTTCTCAATTTACAGATATGAGAAATGTATATCTCCATGCCTTAAACATGCATATAAGTATTTCAAGAGAACTTGCCAATGTGATCACATGTATGGCATTAGTATATTGAGGAATGCTCAAGTTATGTTGCTCAAGTATTTAATACAGTTAATTTGGAAAAAGACTTTAGCTCATAGTCATACATAAATAACACTTAAAAATACAACAGAAGTATCCATACAAATAAATAAAAGAGTTCTTATTCTGTGCAATATATTTTTTGGCAGTAAAATATATAATAAAGGAATATAAACTGATTTGTGACTGGAATAGTCACCAAAGGCATTAATTAGCCTTTGTCTAGTTTTCTGACAACTTTCAAATTGCTCACTATTTTGCCAAGATCGGTGCTATTTGTCCTAAATCAGAGTTTCTCCTTCCTCTCCTCTTTCAGGTGGCATGAGAGCTGTCACTGCTGACAGAGGCAATGGATGAAGCCAACCACTCTGTGGTGTCTGAATTCGTGTTCCTGGGGCTCTCTACTTCATGGGAGATCCAGCTCCTCCTCTTCCTCTTTTCCTCTGTGTTCTATGTGGCAAGCCTGATGGGAAACCTCCTCATTGTGCTAACTGTGACTTCTGATCCCCGTTTACAGTCCCCCATGTACTTCCTGCTGGCCAACCTTTCCATTGTTGATTTGATATTTTGCTCCTCCACAGCTCCCAAGATGATTTATGACCTTTTCAGAAAGCACAAAACTATCTCTTTTGTGGGCTGTGTAGTTCAAATTTTCTTTATCCACGCAGTTGGGGGCACTGAGATGCTGCTGCTCATAGCCATGGCCTTTGACCGATACGTTGCCATATGTAAGCCTCTCCACTACCTGACTATCATGAGTCCAGGAAGATGCATTTTGTTTTTAGTCACTTCCTGGATTATTGGCCTTATGCACTCATTGACTCAGTTGGCTTTTATTGTAGACTTGCCTTTCTGTGGCCCTAATGAATTAGATAGCTTTTTTTGTGATCTTCCCCGATTTATCAAACTTGCTTGCATAGAGACCTACACATTGGGATTCATGGTTACTGCCAATAGTGGATTTATTTCTGTGATCTCCTTTTTAATTCTGATCATCTCTTACATCTTCATATTGGTGACTGTTCAGAAAAATTCTTCAGGTGGCATATTCAAGGCCCTCTCTACTCTGTCAGCTCATGTCACTGTGGTGGTTTTGTTCTTTGGGCCATTAATTTTTTTCTATATGTGGCCATTTCCTACATCACATCTGGATAAATTCCTTGCCATCTTTGATGTAGTTATCACTCCTTTTCTAAATCCAGTCATCTATACTTTTAGGAATAAAGAGATGAAGGTGGCAATGAGGCGATTATGCACTGGGTTTATGAATTACAGTAAAATCTCTTAAATATATTGAAAATGCATAAAAGGGAAAAGTATAGTAGAATTTCAGATGGATACATGGTAAATAAGCTATGTTAAATTTAACCAGAATGTCACTATCTACTAAAACGTGTTGTGCCCTGTCTTTTTTTCCTCCCCAAATAGAATTGTGATGACAATCTCTTGACTATTTATATAAGAGATACAAAGACTAAATGTTGTAGGTTGTGGCTACTTTATCTCACCAATGGTCTTACTTCTGCATAGTGCCAAATGGAATTAATATAAAATCAAACTATTCATTTTGAAAGTCAGTATGTGGGGCTTATTGTCCACTTTCTATTTTTCCCATTTTAAGTAGACTATCTTAAAGATAAATATTAATTTTTACCTCACGCAATTTGACCTGCTATATTTGTTTTCTGTTATTTCAGCTCATTATCTTTTAGTTATTTATTTGCTAATCTGGCCTTTTAGAAGCCAAGTAAAGAGACAGAAATCACACTTTTGTTTTGAAAAAAGGAAGTTTGATATAAAGAATTCTTAAGTAAGTATGAAGTTGTGTTAAACAAATTTTATGGGAGGCCATTGTTTTGGACCAGCCTCCTTCACTAGGCCCCAGAAGAGCAGATCAAACCAGAAGGGAGTCACTTGTGCTAAGTGCCACACACTCAAACTGAACTTTGAAACAGGCCAGTTTTCAAACCAAACCAAACCAAACAAAACCCCCAGGAGATTCCAGTCAACCTGAGTTTTAAGCCTATAAGGGAAGTACTTTTGAAAAGATCACACCAATTCTTGTTCTTTCTTTCTGCTTTCTTCAGCCCCTTTCTCCCTAAAAAACCAAACTCGTCTGCTCAGCTCATTGGAACACTCACTCTATTTTAGAGAATGAGGTGTTGGCTAACTCTAGAATCACCAATAAAAGCCAATTAGATATTTAAATTAAAGTTGTAATTTTGTCTTTTGACAGTTAACTAGTTATTTGAAAAAGAATGAACTTTAAGATCACAGATGCAGCATTTGTAGGAGGCAACTTTCACCCCTAGGGATGGGGAAATAAAGCGGTTAGAATTACTAAAACTTAAAAAAAACCCCCAAATACCCAAAACTATTAAAAGCTTGGAGAAAGGACCTGTGGAGATGAAACTCAAATATCTGAGGAGGGGATGCTGCCTGGCTGGCGCTGGTGTCTCTGAGCTTAGAGGAGGGCCTGTGGGTCACAACCCGAGGAAGAGGCGCCACTGGCTGGTGCAGGTGTCCCTGAGGAGTGCGAGGGGTCGAGTTACTCTAGCATTGGAAAAAACGGGAACTGGATTCAGCTGCTGCTTTGGAAAGGAACCAAGACCGCTGAGGTGAAGAGTGTGGTACTAGGGGACCGTCACAGGCACAGTAAACAGAGGGGGAGCGCACACAGCTCAAACAGGAAGGAATAAGGCCCTTCAACCACCCCGAGCCTTGCGGTCTCCCTCTAGTGCCCTCTAGTGGCGAGTCTAAACGGGGGAGCTGGCAAAAAAAAAAAAAAAAAAGAAAAAAAAAAAGAAAAAAAGAAAAAAAAGAGAAAGTTGGCAGAACCCTGCTCCTGCATCATATGGAGTGTAGTAGATAGGTACCTTGGAGCTGAAAGATGATATCTTATATAGCACATGCAGTTACTTAGCATCATAGAGTTGAATTTTAAGTTAAATTATAAATTGTCTCAGAGTTTCTTCATTTTAGAAAGTCTCAGCTACTGGAAAATAATTAGCCCAAGATGATAAAAGTAATATATGGAAGATCCAAATCTAGAATCTAGGTTGACAGACTCCTGGTCCTTTGCTGTCTTCTGACATTTTAGATCATGTTTCCTCAGTTGATAAATCTGGTGTCCCCATTGGACTGATAATTTTTCACTGAGATGCGCCGTGTATTATTCACCTTGTATCTTGAGTAACTGTCAAATAGAAGAGTTTCAACAAATGTTCAAGCATGATTTGAACTTGATAAATATTTTTAGTCCTATTTTACATTTCTTCTTCTGATCCTATGTATTTTTAAAAAAATAAAGCTTTTATTTTGGAATAATTTTAAATTTACAGAAAAGTTGAAAAGATAGTCCAGAGAGTTCCCATATGCCCCTTAACCAGTTTCAGTTTCCCCTAATGTTACCATCTTACATTTCCACGGCACATTTTCCAAAACTGAGAAATCAACACTGGTACATTACTATTAACTAAACTCTAGTCTTTATTCAAATTTAACCAGTTTTTCCATTAATGATCTTTTTCTGTTTCAGAATCCAATCGTGGATATCACATTACATTTAGTTATCATGTCCCCTTAATCTCCTCTGGTTTGTGACAGTTTCTCATTTTCTCTTGTTTTTCATGGCTGTGACACTTTGAGGAGTGTTGGTCAGGTGTTTCATAGAACGTTCCTCAATTTGCGTTTGTCTGAAGTTTTTCCTTATATTAATAGTTAGACATGGGTTTGGGATTCTTGTAAAGAATACCCAAGAGATGAAGAGAACAACTTCTTAGCTGCTATATCAGGGCATACATAATATCCATACATCACTGGTGATGTTAAACTTGCTCAGTTGGTTTATTACTTTACCTTAATAAAAGAGAAGTGACTTCTTAGAAAATGCTTTCTGCATTCTTTCTTCATACTTAAGTAGTTAATTCCTTCTCCCAAGTTATTTATGGGCTTGATGATGGTTTATTATCATTTCTGCATATATTACTTAGATATAAGTAATATATGGGGTATAAGCAAAGATTTATTTCAACTCCTTCCCACCTTGGTTGGGTTGTAAAGGTAAGTTGCATACATGATTGCTCCTGGTCCTCTTCTCTTGCTGTTTCTTCAATTCAGTTACTTTTTGCTTCTATCCAGATGGAACTCTTGGCCTCTCTCTTTTTGAGTTTCCAAGTCTTATGCCATTAGAATTGATGTTTGTATTTTGGATCTCTGTCTACTGACTCTTAGTTTTCCCCAGGAGTTCTCACTGGAATATCCTTGGTACTGTAATCACCGTGGCCAGTTCCTGATGCCCCTGTGTTTCACCTAGACCCTCTGGCCTAATTCTATTTGAGTGGGCATTTGACTATTTTGTCATGAATCTTTGACATGTAACTGTTAGCATAGCAACATGGATGAATTAATGACTTCTCTTCACACCCTCACCCTGCGGTTCAGGAGAATAGAGAGGAAAAATTATTTTTTCCCCCCAATATTATTTCTAGGTCTGGAATCTACTCAGTAATTTAGATTAGTCATTTAATTTATTTGTATTATTTTTCTATGGCATAAAACAGTGATTAATAAATAATGATCACTAGTTCAAAGGTCAGTGCTTTATAATGCTTTGAAAGATATGATCATCATCATTGCTGATCTTCAGGGAGACATGTAGGAGGGTGTTCATGGCAGTGTTGCTTTTAGGGCAGGTATGATAGTCAAAACATGAAACAACTGCACATATAGGCACTGACCTATCAGAACAGATGCTGGCCATAGAATTGGAGCAGGATCCTGGAGATTCCTGCTGTTCTAGGCATTAACTTTTAGTAGCTAATTCATAAGTTCTGGGAAAAGAACTTGGGGGCAGGTGGAACCTCAAAGGACTTATGACAGTGGCTGTATTCTAACCAGTATGCAAGTATTTTAGAATTTTAGAATTTTAACAACCAGTATCATTACACTTGTGTGTTCTAGAATATTAACATTATTGGGATGTGGGGGTTGAAGAAGTTGGAGGCAAGGTCCAATACTTGTGTAATCCAATGCAGTGGCCCTGAAAAACTTGGAGGTGATCTGGGTGGTCAGATAGGCAGAAAGTGGTACATACCCGCTGCGGAGTGCTAGATAGTATTTAGGTGTATACGTAGCAACATGAACTAAGTGGGAAGAAAAGAATTAGAATGAGATGTAAAACATTATTTTACATGTACATGCACATAAAACAATAATACATGTTTCATAATAACACACACAACAACAGGACATACTTTAAAAACACCAGAACAATTGTCTTTGAGGGAAAGGGGTTGGGAGTAGGGAATGGAAATTAAAGGGAATAAACAAGTAAAATAAGAGAGGATCCCTTTGTAAACCAATGCTCATAATGCATCATTGACAGAGAACTATGATTACCTCAATGCTCTACACCTGAGGTTAAAAACCACAGAGAAAAGCAAGTCTTGTTACTTCCTCTTAATATTTTGAAGTCAACCTTTATTCGTATTATCCCTGCCTCCAATGACAGGCACAATAAGGGGCAATGGAATTATTTCAACCACTAGATTCTTTTGTTAAATTCAACAAATATGATGTAGGCTCCCTTGATTGCAGGAAACTGTACAAGTTGCTTTGGAAGAAATAAATATGAGTTAGGGAAAGCCTGTATCTTCAAAGTGCTTATTACAATATGTTACATTTATAATTTATAAAAGTCACATAAGATTTAAAAAAATATTTTTATAGTTTATTCTTTTATTTGACTAGTTTATTTGTGTGTGTAGAGAAAATTGGTATTTATAAGGATGTTTCATTTGATTTCTATGAATCTCTTGGAAAGTGAATATTATCAGATTATCTAGATTTATTTATAGGTTTTAAATAGGCAAAGATAATGATAAAGATTGATTTTCTTAAAGATTCTGGTGTCATCCCTCCCTCCTGTGACTTCTTATCAACATTTCCCCTTCGTTGCTGTGATCACAACGAATATATTTCTAGGACACAATTTTCTTGGCTAATTGACTTTAATTTTGAAGTCCCAGGTCACTATAGCTTTATTTGGTCACTATCTGCCAAGGGCAGTTAATTAGCTATTTTTTCTATTAATAGAAACATTTTATGTACCTCTGTGTGCTTGAGATAATAGTCTGTGAATTGCTGTGAGGGAAGGATGGGGTGAAGTTCACAACAGGAGGAAGGTATTAAACTAGATAAACTTCAGCAAGAAGAAAGACTCAGGTAACAATTTGCTTTTTGCACACATCAATTAAATTTCGGCCTGGGGGAGGAAGAAACAGGTGGTGGTGATGATGAATGAATTTTTAAACCAATGGGGAAATGATGATCACAGCAGGAGAATAAATATGAATTGTCATGGATATGAAGAACAAGAATTAACCTTAATTTTTAACTAGGACTTGGAAATGACTTGGAGATCCAAGGTGCACCTGAGCATATATTGCAGAGTCTGCAGTTTGCACCATGGCTTGGTTCAGGTGAGGACTAGGATACAGGTTAAGTTGTTAACTGTACCCAGGGACCTTTAGTGAAATTTATTCACCCTGAAAATGAAGACAAATATGATGCTTGTCTTCTTAACAAGGTTGTTGTCTGCTTTACTTCCATCTCCAGAGAAGAGCTAAGATATAAAGAGAAGACAATTCATTAGGTACTAGTGATAAGTGCAGTTTTAAAAAATAAAACCCCAGTTTTATAGAATCAAGATGGAGAAAGAATGATTTAAAACTTGTTTGGAAGAAAGACATCTAGGGATCCAACCTAACCCAAACTAAAATAATGTAGTGTCAGCTAAAATTAGATGATGGAAGAACAGAGAAAAAAGTAGGAAACTAAATGTATAATGTTTAACAACCTGCAATCAATCCTCCTGTACTTGTTTATGTTTTAAAAACATTTTAAAATAATTTTTTTCTAGGTCAATACAATGACATGTTTGGTGGTGAAATGGGGTAATTAGGCAAGAGGACAAAGATACAGGGATAGAATATGGGTCCTATGAGGAAAGTCTAAAGGAATAGAGATGAAATGTGCACATATGGAAATAACATTCATCAGAAATCAAGCAGGTGGGAGGGGGGAGAAGGGGATGGGTAAATTCACACCTAACGGGTACAATGCACACTAGCTGGGTGATGGGCACACTTATAACTTTGACTCAAATGGTACAAAAGCAATTTACGTAACCAAAGCGTTTGCACCCTTGTAATATTCTGAAAAAATAAAATAAAATAAAACTAGAGGGTACAGATGAGTGATCTGCATTTGCTCTTACCAAGCTCAAGGATATTAAACATTTATTTGAGAGAGTTTCTGACTGCTTCTTTATGTCCACAGAGGATGAATTAAATGGACATTGACTTAATTGAAAGGGTGAGAGATTTTCTTTTTGTAAGAAAGAACCTTTGGACTATTATGTTAATAAAAAGCCAGAAAAGAAATGGATTTTTAAACCTTGTAAACTGACATGTCTTGGATGGAAAAATAAAAGAAAGAAACTGGGTCAGAACATATTTTTAGATTTCTTCCAGCTCATTGATTTCATTAATTAGGGATAATGAGCATCTCTCTCTTTTTTTCCAAAGTTTTAAAATGTAAAAAAAATTACATAAAATATAAAGTTATAAATCTTTTCTAAGAAGTTGACCAATTCCAATTCCATACAGGTGAATTTAAATTTTAATGGTGATTCCATCAAATGCTAGAATATCTGGATTTGTCGCATATTGTAATTATTTAAGTATTAATAGTATAAATAAATGATGACTATAATCCACACCATTATAATTATTAAGCGTAATGGCTAGACCAGAACCAGAGAAATCAAACCAGAATATCCCTTAATAGCAATGGTCTTAGGAGAGACCACACTCTTCCCAGGGAGGGTCTGGAATGTCTCAAAGTGATCAAGCACTTGTAACCCAGCGTCCCGCTCTGGAAACCATTTGGAGACTCAAAGATGGATACTTAATATTCAAGAAATGTGAAAACTTAAAGACAAGCGCTGAGTAAGTTTCCAGATCTGCTGATATTTGCTATTTGTATTATTTTCTCATCTTTGCTCTTTAGGGATTATAAAGTAGGTAAATTTTGTGTTTATTCCTATTTCTCCTTTTTCTCAGTCCCACCTCTCATTTCTGGGTTGTGTCCTTCTCCTACCCAGCCCTCTGCTCTTAACGTGTCTCCTGCAACAACTGACTCAAACTAATCCTCCTTGGGTAATGACTCAGGTTAAAATGGATCATTTATTTCTTCACCACCAAAATTCTCATGTCTTGCACGCATAAGATCTCAGCTAAGGAAAGCCATCTGGTAACTTATTTGTCTGTAATAGCTTAATGGAGTACCCTTCCCTTAGCAATGTAAGCAAAACTAGAGACTGCAGTATGTTAACCCTAAAGAAAGCAAGTCTAATGCTGGGTGCTAATGGAAAATATTTTTGGGCACTGGAGCTTTTAAAATTGCACATCTACTGCATATCATAAGTTTTGGTATGTTGTAGTTTTGTTTTCATTTGTTTCAATTTATAGTCATGTCAAAGAAACACACATTAAAAAAAGCAGAAAGACCTCAAATTAATAACCTACCTGCAAATCTTAAAGAACTAGAAAAAGCAAAGTCAACCCAAGCTAGCAGAAAAAAAGGTAAAATATAAAAATTAGAGCAAAGATAAAATAAAATAGAGACCAGAAAAACAATAGAGAAAATCAACAAAACCAAAAGTTGGTTCTTTAAATGATCAGTAAAATTGACAAACCTTTAGCTAGATTGACTAAGAGAGAGAAGACTCAAATTGACAAACTCAGAAATGAAAGTGGAGACATTAGTACAGATTTTACCAAAATGAAAAGGATTATAAGAGAATACTATGAACAGTTCTATGCCAACAAATTAGATAACCTAGATGCCTTGCTGCATTCCTAGCCTAAGTGCCTTCACTCAGAGGCCTTTTCATCAGGAATTATCTGTGAAGACCCACTTATCAGGATGAAAGGGGAACCATGGAGACACCTTTTCTCTACTGACACAGTACCCAGTACTTTTCTACTTCTAGCCCATCTCTTCTTCCTCCTCCAAGCCCCAGGTCCATAAAACTGTACAAGCTTTTTGTTTACCTCCACATCTGTGCCAATTCACCTGACCCTCAATGAGTGCACCATTCTGGGGGGAAATGGAACAGGGGAAAGTTGGTGCTTTCTCCAGTTTAGCCTATTGCTCATACTATCACACTAAGTGATTAAAGGCTTGACTGTTACTTTCATTTTGGGTTGTTGTCTTAATTGGCTACCTTGACACCTGGCAGCTCAGCTCTCTTCTGCTTAGCTGAGCTTCTGAAAAATTGGCATAGTAAGCAGGGTAATCAATGGACTTGATGGTTAATTTTATGTGTCATCTTGCCTGGGCCATGGGGTGCCCAGATATTTGCTCAAACATTATTGTGGATGAGTCTGTGAGGTTGTTTCTGGATGAGATTAACATTTGAATCAGTGGACTGAGTAAAGCAGATTGCCCTCCCCAATGTGGATGGGCCTCATCCAATCTGTTGAAGGTCTGAAGGGGACAAAAAGGCTGAGTAAAGAAGGATTCACTCCCTCTGCCTGTCTTTGACCTGGGCCATTGGTATTCTCCTGCCTTCAGGCTATACTGTTGGCTCTCTTGGGTCTCTAGCTTACCAACTGCAGATCTTGGGACTTCTTAGTCTCTGTAATCATGTGATCTGATTCCTTATAATAAGTCTCTTTATTATGATGGTGGGGCGGGGGGAGAGAGAGAGACACACACTGTATCTACCTATCTATATATCCATGTGTCTATATCTATATATCTATATATGTACCCAACAGAATGACTGTTGGGTCACTTTTGGTTTTTTGAGGAACCTCCATACTGTTTTCCATAATGGCTCCACCAATAGTATATAAGGGTTTCCTTTTCTCCTCATCCTCATCAATACTTACCTTTTATCTTTTTTTTAATAATTGACATATAATTGTGCACATCTGTGGGGTACAATATGATGTTTCAATACATGTATACATTGTATAATGATCAAATCAGGGATAGCATATCCATCAGCTTAAACATTTATTATTTCTTTGTGATGAGCACATTCAAAAACCTCTCTCCTTGCTGTTTTGAAATATACAATAGATTACTGTTAACTCTAGCAATAGCCAAAATGGATAAAAGATCTAAATGTAGACCTGAAACTATAAAACACCTGAAAGAAAACATGGGGGGAAAGCTCCCTGACATTGGTTTTGGCAATGCTTTTTTGGATATCAAAGCAAAATCTCAAACAACAAGAGGAAAAATAAAAAAGTGGGACTACATCAAACTAAAAAGCTTCTATACAGCAAAGGAAACAATTAACAAAATGAAAATGTCGCCTATGAATTGGGAGAAAACTTTTGTAAACCATCTATCTGATAATCTGATAATGGTCAATATCCAAAATATATAAGGGACTCACACAACTCAATAGCAAAAGAAGAAAAAAAAAACAAACAAAAATAACCCAAAACCCAATTAAAAAAATGGGCAATGGACCTGGATAGACATTGCTCCAAAGAAGACATAAAAATGCCCAACAAGATAAATAAAAAAGTGCTCAACATCATTAGTCAGCTGGGAAATGCAAATTAAAACCACAATGAGACATTAGCTCACACCTAACTGGATAGCTATCATCAAAAGATACATTATTTCTGTGTCTCAAAACTGGAAACTACCCAAATTTCCAGCTGCAGAAGAATGGATAAATATAGTATGGTATATTCACACAACAAATGTTATACAGAAATAAAAATGAGTAAACTACAATTTCATGCATCTCTAAACCTCTGTCTAGTGTTGTCTTTGTCAAGAATAGACTATATACTAATTCCCACCAGAAGCTATCCATGATGTACTGAAAAACAATTAAAAATATTTTAAAAAAAGATTGCACATCTAAATAGACTCCCACTTTGCCATCTCTTTGCCTTTATCATAATTTTCCATCAACTGGCCATTTTGGTCTCCTGCTGCAGTCAGTAACCCAATTTCTCTTTGTCTTTCTCTTTTCTCATCTTTCCATCCATTTCTTATTTTAAAAATGTATTTAAATTTTTTAAAGTCCATCTTGCCCTCTGCTTAGGTTCTATCTTTGTGTAAATTTTGTGCAGAATCTCATATTTTTTTTCTGATTCACTTAATAAATCCTTTTTTAAGTTTTGCTCTTTTCCTTATAAATTCATTAACAGTCAAGTTTACTATCATTTCTTTTGCTATTCTGATTTGTGATTTTTTGCTTTTCAAATTTCAGTTTGGAGGAAGCACCAGTTATATTCCCACTTCATAGTATATTCTCATTTTTATTCCTACTTCATGGAAGCCTTAATAAAATTTTGGTTAGAAGCGTATTTTTTCCCTTAGTGATCAGTGATTATTTTTGCCTTTTTTTGCCCATTTTTAGAGAACTTTTGATTAGTTTATAGTTCATCACATGGAGATTCAGATATAAATCATAGAATGGTTTGCACAACCCTTACTTAAAATTGTTCTGATAACCCCAGAGTCTTATTTTATATATGTCCAATTTCTTATTTAATTAATTTATTCCACATGATTAACATCTATTTTTTCACCTTTATATTATCTCTAAGGTTTAGCACTTTGCTAGGTACTTTATAGATACAGAATAAGTATTTGTTGAAGGAATGAGTGAGTGAAAAAGACAAGAAATCTACTTCCCAGATTGGTTTTGAGTTGCTTTCAGTCCACAGAAAGAATTATGGTACATGCAACCTGCCCCCAAGCGTTTTATAAATATATGTGGGGAGATAAAAGCAATGAATATTTATTAGATAGAAATGCTGAAAAATTAAATAATGTAAAAGAAGCTATAGATGTAAAAATTCAGATAAAGGAAGAAGTGAAAATACTGAAAAGAGACTTCCTGAAAGTGGGAATTGAACTAGACGCAGAGTGTTTGAGACTCCCTAGATACTCAACTGTTTTTATCCTCTCTGGAGAAGGAGAATCTGTATGTAACACTAAAATTGCACTTACTGTAGTGAGTATGGGTTCCACAAGAGCAAGAATTCTTGTCAATGCTATATCTCCAATCTCTGGAGTGGTGTCTGGCATTCTGTGCACTCAAAATATTAATTGAATTAATAAACAAAAATTGGAGAATCACTCAGGAGTCAATTATGTACCTGGCATAACTACTTTTCAAAGAACATATTGATTGACCAATTATCATCAGTTCCTTATCATTGATGGGGATTAGTTGTCCATGCTTTGTCCCACATGTACTTGCAGTCAGAGGTCGCTTATGTGTAGCTACAGGGAAAAAATCAGAATGCACTATCTGTCTCTCATTCTTTACTATCTCTTCCAGTTCCCTGACAGGCTATCTGAAATTCCCTCTGTCAGATTCATTGCTTAGTTTAAGATTTTCCTTTCCCCCCTAAAACACTTGTTCATAGTGAGAAAGCTATGTTGTACAGAATAATGGCCTTCAAAGATGTCCATGTCCTAATCTCTGGATCTGTGAATATGTTACCTTATATGGAAAAAGGTGCTTTGCAGATATGATTAATAAAATAATCTTGAGATTTAAGATTATCCTGGATTATCTGGGTCTGCCCAATGTAACCACAAGGGTCCTTAGAAGAGGAAGAGTCAGAGTCAGAGAGGAGATGTGATGACAGAAGTAGGGGCTGGACTGATACACTTTGAAGAAGGAGAAAGGGTCCATGAGTCAAGGAATGCGGGCAGCTGCCAGAAGCTGGAACAGGCAAGGGAACAGATTCTCTTCCAGAAATTGCAGAAGGAATGCAGCTCTGTTGACACCTTGATTTTAGCTCTGAAGACTCTTATCAGCCTTCTTTCCTTTAGAACTGTAAGATGATAACTCTGTGTGTGTTGTGTGTGTGTGTGTGTGTGTGTGTGTGTTTTAAGCCACTAAGTTTGTGGAACTTGTTACAGCAGCAGTAGAAACTAATACAAAAGCTATTTAAGGAGTTTGGCCAGCCCTGAGAAAGGTTGATTGTAATGAATTGCAGGAGTGGCAGTTGGTGGGCCTTCTACCTAGGAGATAAACATCTGCCCTGATTTAAAGGTGGGAAATGCCTGAAGTGTGGGACACAATAAAGGAACTGACATTTAGCCATCCCAAAACTGACTTGGGGAAAAACTGATTTTGAGGTTATAATAGTTTTCAGATACTTCAAGTGTTGTGAACAGAGACTTGTTTGGATTATGTGTTTCTCAGCTAGACTAAATAAATGTTAACAGTAGATAAGTGCAAACACATGGAGCAGTTGCAGCTTGCTCAAGACCATTCTGTCCTCAACCCTCAGAAATGGCACTGTGTGGACTGCAATATGACTGAGTCGATTTGGGCCTGCCTTAGCTCTTCCCATGTTGCCCGTGGAAGATATATTGAAGAGCATGCACTCAAGCACTTTCAAGAAAGCAGTCATCTTGTTGCATGTGACAACAAATCAAATATCACAGAACCTTTCTGGGAGTTGTCATTGGAATTTCCAGGAAGATACCAATGCAGTGGAAAAGATATTGCTTCCCAGCCATGTCTGGTTACTGAAATGTTGGCCAAATTTACCGAAACCGAAGCTTTAGAAGGAAAAATCTACATATGTGACCTCAAAACCAGCTGTACTCACAGAAGCCCAGAAACAGATAATGATATGCCACCTACCTTGGGTTCTCAGACTACATCTCAAACAATTCAGGTGGTCAAGACGTAATAACCGAGAGAAGATTGGTGTTCATGTTGGCTTTGAAGAAATCTTAAACATGAAGCCCTATTGCTGCAGGGAGACCCTGAAATCCCTCAGACCAGAATGCAGTATCTATGACTTATCTGCTGTAGTAATACACCTTGGGAAAGGATTTGGCTCAGGACCCTACACTACCTACTGCTATAATTCCGAAGGAGTGTTCTGGGTACATTACGATGATTCCAAGCTAAGCATGTGCACTATGGATGCATATGCCAGGCCCAAGCTTGTATCTTGTTTTATACCCAATGAGTTACTGAGAATGGACATTCTAAGTTCTTGCTTCCAGAGCTCCTGCGTGGTAGCCAATATACCAATGAAGAAGCCTGTTCTAATGAAATACTTAGCCGATCCAAAGACAATGGGGCTTTCTTCTTGCAATTTGTATATATACTTTTTAAAAGAGCTGACTTTCAAGCTTCATTGTTTTTATTTTTTACTTATGAATCAGTGCATACTACATTTATACATATTGTATCTAACTACAATAACTTTTTTTTTTTTTTTACAGAGACAAAGTATAAATATATCAACTGCAGGTAACTAAACTTTTTTCAAATACTTAGGAGTTTTGGTGTTTACCTCAGACTGGTGTTACTTCTTTTATATTTTGATGACTTAATTGGCTCAGATCATAAATTTGTATAATCTTCTGAAGAAGTTCAGGTGGCATCATTTTATATACATTTGTTACTTGTTTACCTTTTGTAGCTATTTTCTATGCAAATTCTTAATAGGTGGAATATTAGACACTTTCTTCACTAATTCTTACCAAAAAGGCATTTCTTTCAGGCCATTTATACATTGTAGTCACCTTTCCCCTCCTCCCTTTTTTTCATAAGGACAGCAACCTTTGCCCCTTGAAGGAGTTTAAACTGATATATTAAAGTGAAATATCAAGGTATCATCTAAATATTCAGCAATCACACTCATTGATATTCCTGAGACTTTATGTGTTACAGGCCTCAGAATGGACATTACTTTGGTTAATGTAACTTCACTTAAAAATTTATTAAGTTTTACAAGTGTTCTTTATTTTGCATAATCAAACTGTATCTAAATATAAATGGCAGCTTTACAAATAGTGAACTTTGGAACTGTGGACATGAAACAAATGATGGCTGGGATTTATGATTTTTGTCTGGCATTAAACAGGTTTGTTCAGAGTCTAATAAAGCACTCATATAAAAAAACTGAATTTAGCAAATGAGTGTATTATGATGTTATTCAAATAGTTTATCTTGGGTATGACAAATAGGTCCAGAGAAGGAATTAATTTAGTAGTACCATATGGGAGCCAGCTGACCCCTCTAAGTAGAAGTCCAGAGTACATGTGATGAAAGTTATTTGGACATGTGAGATGTCAATATGACAATTATTTTCATGGCTGGAGGCTTTCTTTTATGAACTTTCATAATACTTGCTTATGTAATTCTTTCTCATTTTCCTTATTCTATTAGTTAACATGAAAACTGATCCTGGTGTCTGAGGCAATGGATGGAATGAATCACTCTGTAGTATCAGAGTTTGTGTTCCTGGGATTCACCTGTTCATGGGAGATTCAGCTTCTCCTGTTTGTCTTCTCCTTGCTGTTCTACTTTGCAAGCATGATGGGAAACCTTGCCATTGTGTTCACTGTAACCATGGATGCTCATCTGCATTCCCCAATGTATTTCCTCCTGGCTAACCTCTCAGTCATTGATATGGTATTTTGCTCAATCACAGCCCCTAAGATGATTTGTGATATTTTCAAGAGGTACAAAGCCATCTCCTTCTGGGGATGTATTACCCAGATCTTCTTTAGCCATGCCGTAGGGGGCACTGAGATGGTGCTGCTCATAGCCATGGCCTTTGACAGATATGTGGCCATATGCAAGCCCCTCCACTACCTGATCATCATGAGACCACAAATGTGTCTATACTTTTTAGCCACTTCCTGGATCATTGGCCTTATCCACTCATTGGTCCAATTAGTTTTTGTGGTACATTTACCTTTTTGTGGCCCTAATAAATTTGATAGTTTTTACTGTGACCTTCCCCGTCTCCTCAGACTTGCCTGTGCAAACACCCAAGAACTGGAGTTCATGGTCACTGTTAATAGTGGGCTCATTTCTGTGGGCTCCTTTGTCTTGCTGGTCCTTTCCTACATCTTCATTCTGCTCACTGTTTGGAAACATTCTTCTGGTGGTTTATCCAAGGCCCTCTCTACTCTTTCAGCTCATATCACTGTGGTCATCCTGTTCTTTGGGCCACTGATGTTTTTCTACACATGGCCTTCTCCCACATCTCACCTGGATAAATATCTTGCTATTTTTGATGCATTTATAACTCCTTTTTTGAATCCAGTCATTTATACGTTCAGGAACAGAGACATGAAAGTAGCAATGAGAAGACTGTGCCGTCGTCTTGTGTATTACAGGAAGATTTCATAAATGGATTAGCTATGAAGATATGGAACTATGGATTATCCCTCATGCTGGTTGCAGAAAAGACGTTATGCAATTTCAGAGAAATACCCAAGATATAGGCCGCATCGTATGCCTAGAAATCTATTATCTATTAAAATATGGTGTCTATTTCACCATTAAATTAGAAGTGATGTTGTTTTTTGATGCTCTGTGCATCAAAGTGCTAAATATCAAATCTTATGTCTTTTGTAACCTACCAATTTGAAAGTCAATGTTCTAGGAGAGTGCCATGTAATTGAGCAAATAATAATATTATATATTTTTCTATACTGGACAGATTTTTCTATTGATAGGCAAACTATTCATTCACATGATCATTAGTCTGTTTACCATCTATCTTGACTTTAATTCGTTTTGTTCCTAAACTCTTTGCTTTCCATTGCCCTAGTCGCCACACTATTTTCCTTCTTATCAGGCTCCTCTGTCTGGAATCTGGGAAACTGTTAGTCCTCTGTTCAGAATACTAGAATTTAAAGTTAGAATGGATTACCTATATCATTTGTTCTAATCTTCTCAAATTATACATGCTGAAATCCAGGAATTGGGAAGCGATTGCAGTGTGCCCAAGGGCACACAGCTGGAAATCATCAAAGAGAACCAGGCACCAGAAACCAGGACCCTGGTTGCTAGGTCAGTGCCCTTACACTTTCAAATTAATTTTATATTTGAATTTATGTTCATATTCTACTCTTCCAGCTTTTCCTGTGGACCTAATTTTGAGTCTATTTGAAGAGACAGCTTTATACCTCTCATTTGTATTCCTTCCTCCCAGTAAATTGTCATTAGTATTTAGCACTTCTTTATCATTTCTAAGTCCTTACATAATTTCTACCACTAATATACATTTCCTTGTTCAGGTCCTACCAAACCTGGATTTTATTTTATTTTTTTATTTTTATTTTTTTTTCCTTTTATTTCAGAATATTATGGGGGTACAACACTTTCGTTATATATATTGCCCATGCACTGCCCATGTCAGAGCTACAATCGTGGACATCCCCCAAACTGTGCACCCTGCACCCATTCAGTGAGAGTTTTCCCATCCCCTCCACCCCTTTCCTGCCTGCCTTCCCCCTGATGACTATTATTGCCATGTGTGACATAAGTTTTGATCAGTTAGTACCAATCTGATGGTGAGTACCAGTGGTGCTTGTTTTTCCATTCTTGTCATACTTCGCTTCAAAGAATGGCCTCTAGCTCCATCGAGGATAATACCAGATGTGTTAATTCACTGTTGTTTTTTACTGCTGAGTAATACTCCATGGTATACATACACCACATTTTATTAATCCACTCATGTATTGATGGGCACCTGGGTTTTTCCACATCTTTGCAATTGTGAATTGTGCTGCTATAAACATTTGAGTGTGGATGTTTTTTTTATAGAATATCTTTTTTTCCTTTGGGTAAATACCCAGTAGTGGGATTGCTGGATCAAATTGTAGTTCTACTTTTAGTTCTTTGAGGTATCTCCGTATTACTTTCCATAGGGGTTGTACTAGTTTGCAGTCCCACCAGCAGTGTATGAGTGTTCCTATCTGTCCGCATCCCTGCCAACATTTGTTGTTTTGGGACTTTTTGATATCAGCTAATCTCACTGGAGTTAAATGATACCACATTGTGGTTTTGATTTGCATTTCCCTGATGATTAGAGAAGTTGAGCAATTTTTTATATGCTTGCTGGCCATTATTCTGTCTTCTTTTGAAAAGGTTCTGTTCATGTCCTTTGCCCATTTTTTAATGGGGTTGTTTGATTTTTTTCTTGTTGATTTTCCTAAGTTCTGTATAGATTCTGGTTATCAGCCCTTTATCAGAGGTGTAGCATGCAAATATTTTCTCCCATTCTGTAGGTTGTCTGTTCACTCTAGTGATAGTTTCCTTGGCTGTGCAGAAGCTTTTTAATTTGATCAGGTCCCATGTATTTATTTTGGTTGCTGCTGTGATTGCTTTGGAGGTCTTCTTCATAAATTCTTTGCCTAGGCCAATGTCCATAAGAGTTTTTCCAACATTTTCTTCTGGAATTCTTATGGTTTCACATCTTAGGTTTAAATCTGTTATCCACCGTAAGTTGACTTTTGTGAGAGGTGAGAGGTGTGGATCTAGTTTCAGTCTTCTATATGTGGCCATCCAGTTTTCCCAGGACCATTTATTGAGTAGAGATTCTTTTCCCCAGTGTATATTTTTGTGCAATTTGTCAAAGATCAGATGACAGTATGAGGATGGTTTTATATTTGGGTTCTCAGTCCTGTTCCATTGGTCTATGTCTCTGTTCTTGTGCCAGTACCATGCTGTTTTGGTTACTATAGCCTTGTAGTATAGTTTGAAGTCTGGTAGATTGATGCTTCCCAATTTGCTCTTTTTGCTTAAGATTGCTTTGGCTAGACGCAAACACGCATTTTAAATCATTACTTTAATTATGAAAAAAAAGTTAAACTTATTAAGCAATATTCTTTTGTCTGTGGTGGTATTCACAGAGACCGTCGAGTAAATTTTATTTTACAGGCCTAAAGTTCACCCAAATACAGTTGATGATATTTCCTTTTTTTTGGAAACAAATGTGATTGGTGAATTTTTTATTCTGATTAAGTAAGTCACACTAAAATCATTATGCCTTTTTCTCAGAAAGATAAATCTCAAATATTTCAGGAAATAGAAAATGAAATATATGTAAAATATGTGTGAAAGTTCTCTTTTTCCAAAAATTGTGCAGTTTGTTGTCTATCATGGTTACTAAAGAATAGAAAGGAGCCTATTAATTGACGTTTCCTCCCTTCATGAGGTGATGAGGATCCCCTCTTATTGCGTGTGTCCTAGAGAAGATAATAATTGATGCAACTCATATAGTATTTCTTATCGTCCAGGTATTGTTCGTAGTGCTTTACCTTGAATCTTATGAAGCAGATACTCTCATTATCTCCATTTTAAAGAGGAGCTGTGTGAGGCCCAGAGAATGCTAAATATCCTCAAGGTCTATTAAGTAATAAGCCTAGATTCAAAGTCTGGTAGTTTGAATTCAATATCTGTTCTCATAACCCCTGCACTATAGTGCATCTCTGGTAATAAAAAGTATCAGAATAACTCCTTTAGTTAAAACCAATCCCTATTTGTGGGCCCTACTCTGGGTGACCCCATCACCACGAAAGCCCAGCATTTATGGGGTCAATCAACTTACAAACATTTATTGTGTATGTACACCTATCCAGACATTTTGTTCTAGTCAGTCACTGCTATCAGGAAAGTTGAAATGCCAGAATTTCCTTGATATACTGTAAAGGAAAAAGTCAAAAGTCAATATTAAGTCAAATATGAGAAAGATATTTGAATGGATCTGCTGTGTGTAACCTACTTAGATAACTCTTAACTTTACCCTTCTGGGAGGGGCTGGGGG
Organism: Daubentonia madagascariensis; assembly: GCA_023783475.1. NCBI lineage: Eukaryota > Metazoa > Chordata > Mammalia > Primates > Daubentoniidae > Daubentonia > Daubentonia madagascariensis. Next base: position 115,602 of record JAKFHU010001436.1, on the reverse strand, counting down.
GACATGGTATCACCATGGCTGCTGTAATAAAAATGGTAGAAGGAAGAACTGTACAACATCTTGGTAAGTACACATACACATGGCAATAATTCTATCAGTACTTGGCCCAAATGTATCTGTGACCATTTACTTGCACAATGAAACACCAGGAAAAGAAAGAATATCATAACATTTTAAGAACAGTTGGACACAGAGTTGACATTTACACCCAGATTCCTGAAGGGTCATTGCTGCCCTTTTGTTTAAGTGGAGGGATGTGGAAATTAGGTAATACACAAAGTCCTTGTCCAGATCTGGTGCATATTGGGTCCCCCACATGACAACACTCCAGTAATCATTATATCATTTTTTTCTTTTTTAGAGACAGGGCCTTACTCTGTAGCCCAAGCTAGAGTGCAGTGGCATGATTATAGCTCACTGCAGCCTTGAACTCCTGGGCTGAACCAATCCTCCTGCCTCAGCCTCCCGAGTAGGTAGGACTGCAGATGCATACCACCACACCCAGCTAATTTTTTATTTTTTGTAGAGACAGAGTCTCACCATGTTGCCCAGGCTGGTCTTCAACTCCTGGCCTCAAGCAACTCTCCTGCCTCAGCCTCCCAAAGTGCTGGGATTACAGGCATGGGCCACCATGCCTGGCTATATACCATTTCTTGAATATATAATTGAAGTTGATATATATGGTATTTGGTAAAACTACACACTCATTCTTTGTCCTGTGGGTTACAGCTATTATGGCAGGGAAGTCACTGAAGCTGTCCCATCTTCAGGCTAAGATAGTATTTCAAAAATTATACCAGACCAGGTAAGATAGCTCACACCTGTAATATCAGCACTTTGGGAGGCTGAGGCAAGAGAATCGCTTGATACTAGGGGTTCAAGACCAGCCTGGGCAACATAGTGAGATCCCATCTCTACATAAAATAAAAAAAGTTAGCCAGGTGTGGTCTCATGTGCCTGTAGTCCCAGCTACTTGGGAGGCTGAGGTAGAAAGATCACTTGAGCCCAGGAGTTCAAGGCTGCAGTGAGTTATGATTGTGCCACTGCACTCCAGCCTGGGTGACAGAGCGCGACCCTGTTTCTCTCTCTTTATATATATACTGCATTTTCTAGGGGTAGTGGTGGCAAAAAGATACGCCAAGGATGCAGGAATGGTGATCCCCATTGTGTCTCTATTTAATTCCCCAGTGTGTCCCCTAGAAAACTAGTCAGTTCCTGGAGAATGCCAATAGATTGTTGTAAACTCATCCCAGTAGTAGCCTTAATGGCAGCTGCTGTGTCAAAAGTGTTATCTTTGCTAGAGCAGATTAATGTACCCTTAGGTATATGATATGTGACCATTGGTCTGGTAAATTTTCTTTTCGATGTCTTTCAAAAAGGGGAATTAGTTACAGTTAGCATTCACTTGTAATGGACAACATACACATTTACTATTTTACCCTTTGTCATAATATAGTCTGAAGAGACCTGGACCATTTGAATGTTTTACAGATCGTCATAATGGTCCATTATATTAATGACATCATGCTATCAAGCCAGATGAAAAAGAAATGGCAGGTATTCAATGCTTTGGTAATAGACATGTGATCTCAAGGAAGGGAATAAACTCTACGGAAAATTCATGAAATTGTCACATCATGAAAATTTTGGGAGTTCAATGGTTTGGAACATGCCAGGAGATTCTCTTCAAAGTAAAGTAAAATTATTGCATCTTGTACGTCCCATCACTAATAAGAAAGCACAATGCCTGGTAGATTTCTTCTGTTTCTGGAGGCAGCATATTCTATAATCAGGAATCTCACTCCAACCCATGTCTAGAAGACATGAAAGGCTGTAAGCTTTTATGGGGTGTAGATCTGGAAAAAGTTTTTCTGCAAGTCCAGACTTTGTGCAAATAGGCCTGCTTCTTGGGCTATACTACCTGGTATACCTCTGGTGTTAGAAAAGTTGGTGGTGAGAAAAGGTGTGAAGTTTTTATTAAGAGCAAGCACCAATTGGATAATTACAACACAAAATTTTGTTGGCTTATGCAATCATTTTCCTAGGGATCACAGAGTAATGATTAGACAGACATAGCATGTCACAACATGTCACATCATACCAACGACCCACATTAAAGAAATGGAGGTGTGACAGTTAGCACATGACCATTAGATCTATTGGCCCCATCATAAAGAATTTGCTGTCTAACAGAGCAATGGAATGGCTTATCTCATGTGCAGCTGAAGTACCAGCTTGGAGATGATATTTTGAGAATGGGATGCCATTATCAGGGATACTGTATATATAATAAATCAATAATAATTATTTGGTACCATGCTCCCATTAGGTAGCATAGATAGGTCCAGGAACCAAGGTGCAGTTGGAGAATTTGAGCTTCCCATCCTTGCAACTCTGGGTACTTCATGTTTAGAAGTCCTGGTTTTCATAACAAGAGGAAACATTTCTACCAGAGACACAAGAGTTCCATTTTGGTCTATGGCTATTGCCCAGGAAATTCGAGATTCTTGTGCCAAGAACAAACAGGCAAGAAGAGCAATCACCATCCTGGCAGGGGTAATTGATCATTAGGAAGAAAAAAAGCTGTTGTTAGATAATGGGAGTAGGGAGAATAGAGTTTGGCACCAGCTGATCCACACGGGTGACTTTTAATATTCCCTTAACCAATTTTGGTGGTAAATGGACAAGTGCAGCAGTCATGGCCTGAGAAATGCATAGTAAGCAATGGCTTGGAGTGTTCATGGGTGAGCACCTAGGTCAACTTATGAGCCAACCGGGACAGCGGGTTTACCAAATGAAGAATCTAGACTACATAGGAGAGGAGGGATATGAGTACCAGTTGTGGTTTCACAACTCACTTCAGGAGCAGGTTTTTTAATTCAGCCCATTACCTTTCCTCTTATAAGATGTGTTCAGGATAAGGGCAGACCAAAACCCTGAAAGAGCTATTCCCACAACTCAAGCGAAGCATGAAGACGCAAGTGGCTCCATGGTGGATGTCATGTATGCTCTGCTCTGTCACCCAGCTCCCCTCTTCGTGACAGAAAGATTTATTCCCCCTGTTGGTAGAAGGGCTGTTGCCTGACATCTCTTATCAGTCTTGCCCTCCTTGGAATGGACTTGGCTAAAGAGAGTTGATTTAACCAAGATCATGTCCACTTTTGTGGCAGTTTCCTCCAATCGCCCATTTGAAACAATTCTGGAAGGTCATCCTAGGTTCAGAACTCCCAGCAAGGTTGGCTGAGGCCTTGTAACTGTACTCTTGTCTGATTTCTTCCTCTGCCACATCTAGCTTAATCCCTACCTTCAAATAGAATTGATCCTAAGAGCACTCCCTGAAAAACTTCCTGCGTGCTGATCTCCATCTCAGACTGCTTGGGAACTCAACCTGTGATGCAATTTTCCTGATGTCACTCATATTACTGCCAGAGAAGGATATTGAGGATGCTGGTATTATATGGAATATTACGTTAGTTCAGTACTTTCATAACTTCATGCTAATTAGATCTAACGAGCTAGAAGTAATAAGTACTCTAGATGCTGTAGTAAGAAACACATGTGCCAGATGAAGGAAGATGAATCCTGCAAATGTTCAGGGACCTCACACATCAGTGATTTCTATCTCTAAGTGGTTTGGCGGCATGCCATGGTATTTCTTCTAAAGTTGCTGCACCTTGCAATGCCTGCCACAGAGAAAGAGGCCCAATTCCTTGGTGAATTCCTTTGGATCTTGGAGGTAACATATTCTGTAATGAGTGTGTTTCTTCAACTCATTTATTGAGGAATCATAGGCTGCCAGTTTCGAGTTGTTATCTGGAGCAAGAAAAGTCTCTGTACACAGTCTGCAAAGCAATAGTAACCTGCTTAAGTAGGAGCTCACACTCCTACTCCTTCACAGCATTATTGAAAATTCTCTATGACCAATTAAGAGTGGAGAACAAAACATGAGCCTGGTTTGTGAATAGATATGTATATTATGCTGGCAGCAGCTGTAGATGAATAGCCACCATAATAAACGCTACTAAGAGATTGCCCTGAAGGATAGTGGCAAAGGAAAACCCTTCTAATAGGAAGAACTTTAGGGAATACATCTAGTTATATACGTCCTTTGGAAGGAGAGATGGCCTGAGATACAGATCTTACCAATTCTTAGGCAGGGCTAATGGTATGTTTGGTTGTTCAGGGCCTAAGAAGGAACAAGATTATCAAAATTATTGGCATAGACTTCTGGGGAGAGGTATGTATTTAGACTTCGAAGAAAGGCATAGAAAATGAAGACATTTATGCTTAAATGTTAAAGCCTATTAAAGGTTGATAAGGGTATAGGAGCATATTACTTGCCCCTGTAGATGCCAGTCAGTCCTTTTCCCCAGCTATCCTAGGATTGCTTAATTGGTACTGAACTGGCCATCGCAACATACATGAAGTCTCTGCATAAAATCAACAACTTGAATTTCCCCTCAGTAAGGCTGATCTGGCTATAATCACTGCTGAATGCCCAAGCTGCCAACATAAAGTTAAAGGGTCAGCACCCACCATGGTACCATATCTCACCATACTCTTAGAAGACTAGCTATAGCTGTCCACATTTTAGAAGGCTGAATAGAGTTAAACGCTTCTTTTATTGAATTGGGAAAGGCTAATCTTCATATATATATATACACATGCATATGTAAAAAACTTCATAGAGAGAAATATTATACATAAATATATTATAAATGTATATTTATTATCTATAAATATATAGTATATAGTTATACAATATACATATGTTATAACACTTCTTTCTTTCTTCCTCTCTTTGTTTGTTTCTTTCTCTGGGTACTGATTTGTCTTTCCTACACATAGGGCTGCTGCCAGCACCACCATTCATTGATTTATAGAATAGCTTTACTGCTATATCTATTGCTATTGTGTCATATTCAATATTTCCTCTGGACATATTTTTATAGGAAGTAAAGTGTGACAATGGGCTTACACCCATGGAATTCACTGGACTTACTTGTGCTGTAATGCCAGAAACAAATGGCTTAATAGGGTAATGGGATGTCCTAGTGAATGCTCTGCTTTTTTTGTATATTATTTATATGTTATATTCATGTATTAGTAAATATAATTTCATTTTTATTTAATAAAATGAATGTGAACATTGATATTTTATTCCAGCACAGCACTGACTCCTCTCACACATGGCTTATTTTGTGGACCATGATAAGCTCATTATGTGGACATTCAGTGCATACTTATATTATTCCAGATATAAAAAAATCACTTTGGTCTAGGGGTCTGTTCTGTATTTGCATAACTAATTGTTAGAAAGTTCTTCCTTCTATTGGTTTATATTTATGCTTTTAAACATTTTTATTTTCTTTTTTACAGGTTTATGGAGGTATAATTGACAAATAAAAATTATATTTAAGATGTACAATGAGATGTTTTGGCATATGTATAAATTGTAAAATGATTATCATAATCAAGCCAATTGACTTATCCATCACCTCACATAGTTATTTTTTTTTTGGTAGTAAGAAGTATACTTAAGATCTACTTTCTTAGCAAACTTCAAGTGTATAATACATTAGTATTAATTATAGTCACCATGCTATATATTAGGTCTCCAGAACTTATTTCTCTTATAACTGAAAGTTGCACCATTTGACCAAAATCCTCCAACACCTCAGCCTCTGGCAATCATCATTGTGCGATCTGTTGTACTCTATGAGTAAACGTCATTAGATTCCACATGTAAGTGATATCATGCAGTATTTGTCTTTCTGTATCTGGCTTATTTCACTTAGCATAATGTCTTCTAGGTTCATCCATGTTGTTGTAAATGACAGGATTTCCTTCTCTTTAATGGCTGAATGTTATTCCATTGTGCATGTATGTGTGTTTGTCACATTTTCTTTCTGCATTCATCCATTGGAGAATGCACTTATCTTGTTTCTATATCTTGGTTATTGTGAATAGTGCTGCAATGAAAATGGGGGTGCAGATTGCTCTTCAAGATAATGATTCCATTTCATGTGGATATATACTCAGAAGTGGAATTGCTAGACCATGTGGTAGTTCCATTTTTAATTTTTTGAGGACTCTCCACACTGTGTTTCATAATGGCTGTATATATTTACAATCCAACAAACGGTGTACAAGAGTCTCCTTATTCCATATCCTTGCCAACACTTGTCATCATTTGACTTTTGATAATAGCCATCTTGACAGATGTGGGGTAATGTCTCATTGTAGTTCTAATTTGCATTTCCCTGATGATTAATGCTATTGGTAAATGTCAGCTTTTGTACCAACTGGGACACAAATCCCTTGCGAGTGGAGGATGCTGTCCTACTTGATACAATACATGCCTTAAATCAGTGACAGTATAAGATGTCATCTCTTCCACAGCCAGAATTTATAAGCTCAAGGTGGAAGAAGTCACTCAAAAAAAAAAGACCAAATATTTTATGGAGAAAATTTATATTCCTATTGTTAAAAACATATATTTAGTAGGGTTAGAGGTTCTGGTGTCCCAAGGAAGAATGCTTCCAAAGTGAGCATAGCTGGGACTGGCCTCTGACTACTTTGAGCTCCTTATGTCACTAAGCCAACAGATAGAAAGGGGTCTGCCCCTGACATTTGTGTGGCCTGGGACAAGAGAAAAAACAGAATTCCACAAACCACATGTTAAAATATTTGAAAGTTTTAAATCAAGCTAACAAAATCCCATGTAAAATAAGTTCTCTCTTAACATGTTGGTAAATTTATCACAAAATATATGATATCAATATATGCACATATACACAGAAAATTTGGAAAATCTGGTTTGTGGATTTTGGGATGTTTGGAATAAAATTACTTCATTCTGGGGACCAGAACATGATCTAGAAGGAAGGACATGGGCTCCAGGTGGGCATGTTTCTTTGGCTTCCTAAAATCTTCACACCACGGTGAAGGGCATGAGCAGGAAATGGCTATTTAAGCTTCTTTTGTAGGATGGGGAACAGGGAAGGGGATTCTCTTGCTTGAGTTTAGGACAGTACTGCTTGTCAGGTTGACACATCCCAATTACCAGGTAGAAAGTTGGTTCCTACTCCACAATGGGGACAAGGAGTATTAAGTCCAGAACTCAGGGGATTTACTGGGAGTGCTTCTTAGTACTCTTTTGTTACATAGTTCTCATCAATAGAAAACAATGGCATTCCATCAAACAAAGGATCATCTGAAAATTGATATCCTATAGGAATAATTGTAGGCATAAAATAATTGTTCACCCCACAGGAAGGGTACCCTATTCAGCCTAGGTACTGATGGAAGATAAGAGGAACTGAGGGAAATTCTGTTATCAAAACAGGCCTCATGACCAGCTACAGAAATGGGGATTTTTGACAGTTATATTTTGTGTTAATGACCTTTTTCTTTCCCTCTTTTCCCAATAGTTAATTCATATGAAGGACACAGGTAGAGGCTAGCATTTTGGGTTTAGATTACTCTGCAAAGATATAACTATTTCTCCTATGATAACAAATTTCTTCTATCCTGATAATAATTGTCTGCCCTGTTTGTTCTCTGTCTAAAAGAGTGGATACAGAGAGTAAAAGAATAGCTTCCATTTGTCCCTCCAGTTTCACTATCAACACTTCTCCACCTAACTTTGTGTATTTATTAAGCTCTTCTTCAGTTGAGTGTGCCATCTCTCATCCTGGAAGGATCCTGACTGATACAAGTGTGCAAAACCGAAAGTCAAATTCCTTGTTGTCTTGCTTAACAGTTTCACTGCCATGAAATAATTATTGAAGAAAGTTTATTGCCTATTTTTCCAGATACATATATATTTATATGCACAGTGACATACTACATGCTGTTTTGCTGTCCACTGTTTCACTCAACAGCATGTTGTGGTTGTCTTTAACTATAGAGATTTTGAACTTGCTTTTCAGTGGCTCTGGAGATTTTGACTGTATGGATGTAGCATAACTTCTTTAGTTTATCGTCAACTGGTAGATGTTTTGGTTGTTTCATTTGCTATTAAGCTGTAAACACTGGAAAGAACTTCTGTACAGCTAAATTTTCATACACATCCGTAATTACTCAATATATGATTGTATAAAAATGAAATGTTGGGTATATTCTTCTACTATTTACTCTATAAAAATTTAGCACATTGACTTCTATGGGGATGATCAAGTGATTATAGTTAATTTTTTGAGTTAACATTTACCTATTTTCAGGGATTAATTATAATGGGTAATTATTAATAGTTCCAACAAAATAGCACAAAGATATTAGACAAAAATTCCACTTTTGTTTCCCTCTTTCTCTCTAGTGTCTTATGAGTTTTTATATCCTTTGGTTGCATTGGACAAAGCAAATAGTTCTCTAGGGGCAAAGTCCTCTATCTATGAGCTCCTTCTAAACCGTCATGTTTTTGCAGTATCATTTGGTCACTTGAGGTCTATGTAATTAGCTCCATGTCTTCCCATGGCAGGATATTATATGGCACTTTATGTTAGAGAACACAGGAAAATCTCAGAGTCTCAGAAGATGCTGGTCTCTTTATACAGGTAAAATGGAAGGATGGAAATACATTTAACAATGGAAAGAACAACTTTAGTCTCAGACATGCTTTTTTTGTTGGAATTGCTATGGATATGAGTCTTATCCTAAGGTGCATGAGTGTCATCCTAAAGTGAAATAGATAGCGTCCAGCATAAGGAATTGACTAGCACAGGAGAATAATTGTGAAAAAGTTTATTAACATATTGGAAAAGGTTAACTCACCTTGACTTTGAGCTAGAATTATATTGTGCCTAGGGAAATGTGAAAGACATTAGAAAAAGTCAGATAGCTTTGTAATGTTTTGGATTCAGAATAGGCTGCAATTAATCACTCTGTTCTCATTGATGATTATATGAATGATTCTCATCTTTTGCCACTTGGTAAAAAGGCAAGAAAATTGATGACACGTGAAAATAGAAAAATAAAGGTTATTATATTTTTATCTCAATTTTCTTTTTAAAAGAGATGGGTATAAACTGATCAACTTCTGTAACAAGGGAAGCAAATTTATTATGAACTTGTCAAGTTTGCAAGGTGGAAAACAGTTTCATAGACACCTGAATAGAAATAAAAGACATGGACACCAAAATACCTAAAGCTGAATAAATAACTCCAATGTAATGTCATTTTAAAATTCTGTGTAAAAAATTTAAAAACAAAATAATATATAAAACTACCAGTGGTTAGATTTAGTTTTCCTGGTCTCTAATGTGGCTCAGAATTAGAGTTTTTGTATTAATTTTATCTCTGAACTATAAGTAGAATGAAGAAGAGTTTAGAGTGTTTTGACAAAAATCATTTTAGGAATGGGGATGAGAAAAAAATTCTAAGAGTAAATATAAAAGGTATTGAGTTTGTTGAGTCTTGTGAATAGAAAGTTAAGGGGCAACTTAGTTTGTTGCATTTATATATATAAAAGTTTATTTGATCAAATAACTGAGTATAAAACTTTAATCATTTTATCCCTACAATTTACCCTGTGAAGTCAGTATTATTAATTGCAATTTGATAGACAAATAAACTGAAGCTCAAGAGTTTAAGTAACTTGTCCAATCTCAACTTGTCAGTGGCTGAACTTTGGTATAAATCTTGGTTTTCTGAATCCAAAGCCCATATTCTTTCTACTATACATACTACGTCTCTAAATAGGACTAAAATTACAGTATAATGTGATAAATCCTTACACAGAGGCTTGAACAAAGTGCTTTCCATTACATTATGATGTTCTTCATACTTTTAAGCTTTTCAGATCATGTGCTAAGTATTCAACAGCAATTCTCAAAAATCTCAAATTATCTTTGTTTTTTTCCCCTAATGCTTCTTGGACTGACACTTTAGTAGAATACAAAATCAGACACTTCGGTTTTGCTGTAATGTCAAATTATTAGAGAAGTTTCTGAATACTCACTCTCAATTTCAGTACCTAACATAATGTAAACTGGTAACAGACAGTTCGTGGACCTGCACCTTTCTGTGGACCACTGTTTCATAGTTTCAGAGAATCCAAATGTGAAAAAATCGCAATCCATGCCTTTCAGATGCGTACAGGCTACTTGGTGAGTTAGGCTTGTACCTGGTTCACTAAAATATCAGGGATAGTAAAATAAATGCTAGTAATATAAAGCTAGATCCCACAGATATGGGAAACAATTAATAAATCTTGAATATTAATATTTTTAAAAGGTAGGGAGTGGGAAGGAAGGGCTTATTTGCCTGAATAAGGCTTGTAGTCTTGGAAGTGGATGCAATAGTTGAAAAACGTGAATCGTTTTGTGTGACTGGAGGCAGGCTACATTGGTATGGAAGCAAAAATCAAACGAATTTGGAGTTAAATTGCTGTTACCAATGTTGAGCAATCTTGTATCTCAGGAGGAACATCGCAGCAACTGCTCTTGCAGGAAGCAGAAGGGGATTAAAACAGAGACAACTTGGTGGAAGAGAACACCTCCACATGTCAGTCACCACTGTGTCTATGTGATAACAATTACAGAATCTGTGAGCATATTAGATTGTCCTCCCCTACCCCCACCAGCTTTAATAAGGTATAATTGACAAAAATTATATATATTTATGGTGTATAATGTGATGTTTTGATATATGTATACATTATAAAATGCTTAATTCAAGCTAATTAACATATTCATTATTTCCCATACTTATCTTTTCTTTGTGGTGAGAACACGGAAGATCTACTCTCTTAGCAATTTTCAAGCATGTAATACATTGTTATTAAGTGTAGTAACTATACTTCACAATAGACCTCTAGAATTTATTCTCTGGTTTAACTGAAACTTTGTACCCTGTGAATAACATCTCCCCATTCCACACCCCCTCACCAGTCCTCGTCAACCACTATTCTAATATCTAGTTCTGTAAATTTGATTTCTTTAAATTCCGCATATAAATGAGATCTTACAGAATTTGTCTTTCTGTGTCTGTCTTATTTCACTTAGCATAATTTCCTCCAGCTTCATCCATGTTGTTGCAAATGACAGGATTTCCTTCTTTCTTAAGGCTGAAGAGTATTCCATTGTATATGTGTATACACCTTCCCTCCTGCCCCATTGTCTCTATCCATTCACCTGTCAATGTACACTTAGGTTGTTTTCACATCTTGGCTCTTGTTAATAATGCTGCAACGAACATAGGGATGCAGATACCTTGTTGAGATACTGATTTCAATTCCTTTCTATATATACCTGGAGTGGGATTTTGGGATCACGTGGTAGTTTTATTTTTAATTTTTACGGAAGCTCCACAGTGTGTTTCATAATGGCTGTACAAATTTACATTTTCACCAACAGTGTACAAGGGTTCCCTTACTCCACAGCCTTGCCAACAATTGTTATGTTTTGTCTTTTTGATAATAGGTATTCTAACAGGTATGAGATGATATCTCATGATTTAAATTTGCATTTCCCTGATGATAGTCATGTTGAAAATTTTTCATATACCTGTTGTTGATTTGGTTGGTTATAATGCTAAAGTAGAAATATGCTTTTGTTACTTTGACTTCTCTCCTTTTAGTTTATTAACATAATTATCATAATTTACATTTTCTCCTATTTTTGTTCTTTAGGTAGCAATGCCCACACAGCCAATGGATGGAGCAAATCACTCGGTGGTGTCAGAATTTGTGTTCCTGGGACTCACAAATTCCTGGGAGATCCAACTTCTCCTCTTTGTGTTCTCCTTTGTGTTTTATGTGGCAAGCATGATGGGAAATTCTCTCATTATGCTCACTGTGACCACTGACCCCCACTTACACTCTCCCATGTATTTTCTATTGGCCAACCTCTCCTTCATTGACCTTGGTGTTTCTTCTGTCACTTCTCCCAAGATGATTTATGACCTTTTCAGAAAGCGCAAAGTCATCTCCTTTGGAGGCTGCATTGCTCAGATCTTCTTCATCCATGTCATTGGTGGCGTGGAGATGGTGCTGCTCATAGCCATGGCCTTGGACAGACATGTAGCCATATGTAAGCCTCTCCACTACCTGACCATCATGAGCCCACAAGTGTGCACCTTCTTTTTAGTGGCTGCCTGGATGACAGGCCTCATCCACTCCGTGGTTCAGTTGGCTTTTGTAGTAAACTTACCCTTCTGTGGTCCTAATGTGTTGGATAGCTTTTACTGTGACCTTCCTCGGGTTATCAAACTTGCCTGCACAGATACCTACCAACTAGAGTTCATGGTCACAGTCAACAGTGGATTCATCTCTGTGGGCTCCTTTTTCATACTGATCATTTCCTACATTGTCATCATTCTCACTGTTCAGAAACACTCTTCAGCTGGTTCAGCCAAGGCTCTGTCTACACTTTCAGCTCACATCACTGTGGTAGTCTTGTTTTTTGGTCCTTTGATATTCTTCTATACATGGCCATCTCCCTCCACACACCTGGATAAGTTTCTGGCCATCTTTGATGCAGTTCTCACTCCTCTTCTGAATCCTATCATCTACACATTGAGGAACCAAGAAATGAAGGTGGCAATGAGGAAAGTGTGCAGACAGCTAGTGAGTTACAGGAAGATCTCTTAAATAGATGTCTGTATTGTGAAGAGTCATCATGGAGTACTAAAGTTCATCGTGAAGGTCAAACTCAGAGAGAAGCTTCTCTTTGTCCTAACTGGATTGATTATCCACACTTATAGTGGGTCTATTTGGTCTTCACTTAGCAGGGAAAGACATTAACTTAAGAAAAGAGAGAAGGAATTATATATAAGATATTTGTAAATCAAAGATTATAATAACTTTGAGCTGTAATTCCTAAGGAATTATGTTGATATAAAATAATTCTTAGAAACACAAGAGAGCAAGCTTCTTTAAGGGCCTCAGAAGAGGGAAGTCTCTAACAGGAGTCTGTCTCCTATGTAGGAATTGTTGGCAGTATGCAATGGTGCGTTCATAAAGGGATATTGAACTGGGTCCTCTTACTGCATCCCACAGCTTGCCCACATCTGCCCTTCCTTCTGGGTCTCTGTCAGGGCTGTGAAAGGAGAATGGCGTCTTTGAGAGCACACACAGGAGTCTAATGGATGCGTGCTTTGGGGTAGAAGCTGTGTGAGAGAGAGAACTGAGAATACTTCATGGTTTTTCTCCATGATCACCCTTATGCTACTCAAACCCATTCAATTTTTATTCCCCTTGCCCCCTCTTCCTTCCTCCTCAGCCACAGTGTGCTCTCTGTGCTGGGAAGGTTTTCCTCCCTTTTCCTTTCCTCTCTCAGGCTTTCCTTCTCCTCCCCATTCACTCACCGCTTCTTCTCTCCCACTTCCTTTCACCCCATGCTCTTTTTCTTTCTAACCTCCCATTACTGCTGCTCCTCTTAAATTGCTCTCTTAACAGTTCTTATAAAATGTCTACTCCACAGGTTTCATGTCTCGAGGAACTTGTGTGTGTTTTGGTCTTGAAGCCTCAGCTGTGAGGTGTGACCATAGTGGAAACAGCCAAACGACAAGGATAGAATCACTGAGTTTTCTTCCTTTCTTTCTTTCTCTTTTTAAATAAACCCATCAACTCTGAGCATTGCAAACGTTGCCAAATATTAACATATGCCATTGCTTCTTTACAGGCTCATTATTTGAATTTATATATATGTATATAACTAAGACAAGTAGAGTTTACTTCCCGAACCTTCTACAGCTTTCTATTGCCATTGGTTTTTGTCTTTTGCTTTCCTCGTTCACATTCTGAAATATCCAGACACTTTATGTTAGGGTGAATCTACCCTTTTCCCTCTGATAAACAAAATCAGATCCTATTACCTTGCATAGTCATTTTTCTTGGTCACTATTACTTCTAGTATAGTTTCATTCACCTACATTAATTATTAATATGATGTTTAAACAACATAACTAACTTCTATTTCACTGAGAGTTCTTGAAGGTAACTTAGATCTGTCTGTCTCATGCAGTCATTTTAGTAGACCAGCAGAGCTCATGAGCACCTTAAATACAACTCCCTACCACCACACACTCCTATTTATACCTTCTCAAAGGTAGTAAATGTTATTTATAAAGTAAGAAAAATGAACACATTCACTAACAGATTACAAAGGCATAGACACTCCATAAAGGCATAAGTAAAGTGGCACACATGCACACACATGCACGCACAAACATAGACACTCACCGGGACAAATGTTTCAATATCCAATATTTAATCTTATTTAAAATTATCCAAATACTATCCACTAATTACCTGTATTTAACACTAAACCGAGGATTAAAAAAACTAAGCATCTTAGATCTTATGTTTAAGTGGGCATACTGCAGAACTGTCATTATTTTAATTCAAATTGATTAAACATATAATTTTATATCTTTCCTAATTTTCATGCTTGTTTTCTACTCCATACTTATAAGATCAGGGACAGGACATACAGCGGTTTTATAAAAAAATTAATAAAATGTTCTGAACTGTTCAATAATTTATTTTATTTACTTTTTAAATGACAAAAATTATATATATTTATCACGTATAACATAATATTTTGAAATATGTATATTGTGGAATGGCTAAATCAAACTAATTACCTCATATACTTATCATTCTTTGTGATGACAAGGCTTAAAATCTATTCTCTTAGTGAATTTCAGGAATACAATACACTGTTATTCACTATACTTTAGAACTTATCCCTCCTATCTAACTGAATTTTCTATCCTTTACCAACATCTGCCCAACCTCCTTCCTTACACTCGCTGCTCTAGCCCCTGATAACCACCACTCCACTCTATTTCTATAAGTTTGACTTTTTAGATTCCATATGTAAGTGAGATAATGCAGTATTATCCTTCTTTGCCTGGCTTATCACTTAACATAATGTCCCCCAGGTTCATTCATCTTTCAGTAAGTGATAGAATTTTCTTCTTTCATAAGGTAAAAGAGTATTCCATTGTATGTGCATGCGTGTGTGTGTGTATATATATATACACACACACACATATATATTTATATGTCCACTAGATTTTATTTATCCATTTATCTGTCAATGGACACTTAGGTTGATCCCATATCTTGGCTATTGTGAATAATGCTGCAATGAACGTGAGAGTGCAGATCTCTTCAACATAGTGATTTCATTCCTTGGATATATACCCAGCAGTGGGATTGCTGGATCATATGGTAGTTCTATTTTTAATATTTTGAGGAACCATCACCTGTTTTCCATAATGGCTGTACTAATTTACATTCCCACCTAAAGTGTGTAAGGGGAGACTCAATGCCCAAACCAATTAGGAGGAGAGGAATGAGAGGACCTGGACTAGGGAAACGACACTGAAAAGGAAGAGGAAGGGACAAATATATGCAACATTAAAAAGAAGAATGGACAAAATTATAGAGGGTGGGATCAAAGTCTAGGTGTCTCCAGGATTCTAGCTTGAGAAAACTGAAAGGCATCACCAATCGAGGTGAGAAATGCAGAAAGAACCCAGTTTCCAAGGAGAAAGTGAAAAGTTTAATAAAAGTTATATGTGGAATTTCCCTTTCAAATTATGTTGTCTGGCATTCAAGAAAGAAGTTAGGACTGCTGTTAGATATTTGGGAGGATATTTCAGAGGTGTGCAACACTTAGTATGAAAATTTTTTAATACACAAAAGCAAGGACTACGAAAGAGGAGTGCCAATATATCTATCTTCTAGTTCAAGAGGGTATAATCTTTTAGCTGAGATTCAGTGGCAAATTTGTACAAGGGAGAGGGTAAAGGTTTGTCAGAGATATTCATTTCATCCTTCAACATTATTCTTCCAATCTGTTACTAAGAGTCTATTGCTGCCACTACAAGGATTGCTACAGGTCATTCTGGAACTCGTGGAGGGAGTGCAGGCCAGTTTCCTGACAGTTTGTTTAATCTATACTTGAATAATAGTGTGTTCACATGATACCTGCTCCTACTCATTTGGTAACTCAGAAAGAGCAGTAAGATATTCTTTTTGAATAGTTATTTATACTATTTTTTAATAGTATATTTGTTTTTAAAATAATTATGTACAATAAATTTTATCACATGAAAAGCTTAATGTATATCTTTGTTATATATTTATATCGCTTCCTTTAAAGTCAGTTTTGTAATTTTTTATAATTTCTACACTTTTAAAAAATTTCAGAATATAACGGGGGTACACACACTTTGGTTACGTATACTGCCTTTGCACTGCCCGTGTCAGAGCTACAAGCATGCCCATACCCCAGACAGCATGCACCGTACCCGTTAGGTGTGGATTTACCCATCCCCTCCTGTCCCCTCCGATCTGCCCAACACCCGATGAATGTTTCTTCCATATCTTTGTATTTACTTTTTATTTACTTGTAAACCTGGTTCACATAAAATAGAAATCTTCTGCATTTTATTCATTTCTTCATAAATCAATGTTTCCTCTTTTTAGCTCCAAAATATTTAATCCATTTATAATAATTAAATATTTACATAGTTTTCTTTCCATATAATAATAATGACTATTGTTTAGAAAATGATTGGGATAAAAAATAATTGTCATACACATTGAGTGGTGTAGGAATTTATAACTTCTGATCTTAAAACATTTTATTGATTATAATATAAAATTTTTCCAAATTATCTCTCTATGATTTTCCCGAAATTTCACCTTCCAATTCTAACTAAAACTTAAAATCTTACTATAACTATTAATTTATATGCGTGTGGGTGAGCAAGTTCAGATTTAAAAGCCTCAAATCCTCAAAGCTATCTAGGTGATTATCCTCATTTTGTTTATTTCTCCAGGTATGTAGCCACCAAGAAACTCAGAGGGCATGAAAATAGGTACAAATGTGGATTAGAAGAAATATGCCTTTTGAGAATCAGTGTCAAAGAGAAGACTGTCTAACATTTGGTATTAATGGGAAATATGCCAGTATGTGAGATTTCAGTAATCACCATCACCGAAGTCTTCAATAATAAACAAGAACACGACATTCCAAGGCTGAATTCACTCCTCCTCAATATTCGTAGGATTCTCAGAACAGGGGTTCCTTATGAAAAACTGACCAGGTCAGAACAGAGTTCTTGAAAAGAGATTTCATAGTGGATATTGAAAACACTAACTAAACCGAAAAGTTCTGTGAAAGGTTTAATTAAAGAGATTAATTTCCAAGAACAGTCAAGATGAATCTGAATTTCCTGGACTGTGCATAAAAAATCTCTTCCTGAAACTTAAAGCCTTAAGAAACAGTCTCCTCATTGCCACCTTCATGTCCCCATTTCTAAATGTATAGATGACAGGATTCATAAAAGGAGTGATAAGGACATCAAAGATAGCTAAAAATTTATCTATGGGTAAGGTAGGGAATGGCCACACATACACAATAATGCATGGACCAAAGAAGAAAACCACAACAGTGATGTGAGCTGAGAGGGTGGAGAGGGCCTTGGATGAACCACCTGACGAGTGTTTACGAATCGTGACCAGGATGAAGATGTAAGACAAAATCAAGATGAAGAAGGTGCCCATGGAGATGAAACCACTGTTGGCAGTGACCAGAAACTCCAGTCTGTATGTGTCTATACATGCAAGTTTGATGAACCGAGGAAAATCACAATAAAAGCTATCCATTTTGTTGGAACCACAAAAGGGTAAGTTTACAACAAAAGCCAGTTGGGCCACAGAGTGGATGAGTCCGATGGTCCAAGCAACAGCCGTAAGGGAAATGCACACTTTTAAGCTCATGATAGTTAGGTAGTGGAGGGGCTTACAGATAGCAATGTATCGATCACAGGCCATGACTACGAGCAGCACCATCTCTGTGCCCCCAACAGTGTGAATAAAGAACATCTGAGTAATGCAGCCTTTCAAGGAGATGACTTTATGTTTTCTGAAAATGTCATAAATCATTTTGGGGCTTGCAATACTGGAAACACCAGTATCAACGAAAGAGAGATTTGCCAGCAGGAAGTACATCGGGGAATGTAAGTGGTGGTCTGAAATGATTGTGAGCACAATGAGAAGGTTTCCCAGCATACTTGCTACATAAAATATTGTGAAAAACAGAAAAAGGAGAATCTGAATCTCCCAAGAACTGGTGAGTCCCAGCAAGAAAAACTCAGAGACCACTGAGTGATTTCCTCCATCCATCAACTTCACATGCAGGCTGACCCAAAAGTTACCTGAAGGGCACAATAGGAAGAAAAATACAATTTTTAAGTTGAAAGAGACATCCTGGCTGTAGAGTAAAAACACAAATGTCAGAAACTACAGATCACCTTGTCATTTTACACGGTTAGAATTTACATAGTACAAGATTCACAGCCAGCCAGCCCTAGAACTTTTTCCATACCCAGATCTTTGGTATCCTTTAATCATGTAGCCTCAAATTTAGTTTGAGCTTTAATGTATAATCAAGAAGGGAAAATGTATACAAAAGCATCTCAAAATTTAAGGAAAGATGTATTAGGAAGTAGAGAGACACATTTCCTAATTTCTACGTGGAAAAAAATGCCACAGAATGGAAACGTGCTAAAATAGAGAAAAGTTACTTATTTTTGTGTTTCATGTAGCCACCTTACTACTTCTATAGTTTTTTGCTGAAATGTCTTGGATTTTCTAGGTTTACAATCATGCCATCAGCAAAAAGAGATAACTTTTTCATTTTTCATTTTTATTGGTTTGATTAAGACAGCATTCATTTCATTACCCCCTTATTAACATGGAACTCCTACTATACTTTTCTGTTCATGGTTATCACCCTTTTCTAGTGACACAATTCTCTACTCTTACTTTAAAATAAGAAGTCAACTATGTCCCATACCGATGTGTTCTATTTCCTTCCTACTTTTTCCCAACACCAATTAAGATGAGACATTTAGAATACTTTTCTCCCTCTTATTTCCTCCTCTCCCCAGTCAGTTCTTTTTTATCGTTCTGGAACTACTATTGGTTTTACATTTTATGCCTCCTGAATTTATTCACCCTGTTTTGTTTCCTTTCATGATTTTCATCTCATGATTTTTATCCTATATGCTTTTAGATACCCATTGTACCTAATCTTCCAGCCTCAAATTTGGATTTCAAAAATAATCATCTAGGCCAAGGTCGGTGGCATGTGCCTGTAGTCTGTAGCTACTCAGGAGGCAGGGATAGGAAGATTGCTTGAGCCCCGGAGTTAGAGGCTGCAGTGAACCATGATCGCACCTGTGAATAGCCACTGCACTCCAGCTTGGGCAACAGTGAGACCATGTCTTTTACACAACAAAAAAGGAATAATCATCCTTTTTAAATTCATCTTCTGAATTGTTCAGCTCCAGAGGGTCTTGTCTATGTTGCACTTGAATCTCCTTACGTGCTATTGTTATGTTCTGTTGAAATTAGTATATGCTTTTTCCAGCAGCCACATATCAAAGATCAACCTAATACTACATACATTTAATACTGTGTTATGTATATAAATTATTGGATTTGAGAGGAACATTCAGAAATCATCTATAGCAACCATCTGATTTCAAGATTATTTCAATATATCCAGTCTAGTATGATATTTTTTACTCTCTAATCTCCCCAGGGATGTAAATGCCACCTAAAACATGGTGGTAGACTCTTTGTCAAGTGTTGTTAGAATCATAACTTGAGTTCTATAATACAAATGTGCCTAAAAATCTTTCAAATAAATAAATATCATGGCATTGGGTCTTGAAGTAAACTATTATTCTCAATAACAATATTTTTATTTATTGCTTTGTGATAAAGTGATTAAAGGAAAGCTAAATTGATAGTTTGATATTTTTTAAGGATACAAAGTTAGAACTGAACTCATCTTGAACATTTTCTGTCACAGTGAAGGCTGACCTTGAAGACAAGTAAAACATTCTCTACAAGATAACAGAGAACAAGAAAATAAAAATTCAATCATGTTAATCTTTCCAAGTCTAAAATTTTAGTATTATGTGGTTTATTTAAACTAGTTTGTTTTCCTTCTTATGTTTAATGATCTGGAGAGACAAATGTAACATATTGGCTAAAAATGTAGAATCACAAGTCAAGTTGCTGGGTTTAAACTTGACTCAACCACTTACTCTCTTGTTAGATAAGTTACTTGTCTCATTATATCTAAGTTTGCTCATCTGTTAAATTGAGTAACGATAGCTCTGGCCCCAAACATGGCTATGAATGAAGAGCTTAGAACAGTATTTGACACACAGGAAGAACTCAGTAACTGTTAGCTATAATGATACTATTATAAACATTCTTAGTGGCACTAAACTCTCCTGGTAGTTCTCCTAATTCTCAAACTCCTCCTTTTATTATTCCCCATTTTTAATTTTTCCTTCACTATATAAATAAGAACATTATTTAAGATCTTGCTGTCCTCTGCCCCTAATGGGCTTTCTGTTTGGTCTTATTATACCCTCCCCAAAAGCTTGACCACTATGTGAGAAGCAATATATATGGGAAGGTCTAGTAGTATCCCTAGCATACAAATGCTAGTTGAATTTGAGCAAGTATATCATTCATTCCTTAATTCTTTCCTAAATAATATAGTTGTATTTCCT
Source organism: Daubentonia madagascariensis (assembly GCA_023783475.1). Lineage (NCBI taxonomy): Eukaryota > Metazoa > Chordata > Mammalia > Primates > Daubentoniidae > Daubentonia > Daubentonia madagascariensis. Next base: position 95,043 of record JAKFHU010001436.1, on the reverse strand, counting down.
TCACCCTACTAAGCACTATCCCTATATGCTGTTATATTAATTATATGCATGTGAAACTTTAGATGACTACAACAAAACTCAGTCAACTCTCTATTCCCCAATGCAGCTTTTCCTCCAGATCTATTATAATATTGCCAGCATCTCATCCATCCTGTTTCTCTCAAATCTCTCATTTGCTTTCACTAACCATTACTGAAATCAAATAATACAAGACAACTGACCTCTCTCCATTTCTCCTGAATATGGCCATTAGATTACTCTTCCTAAGTAGCACATTCATTATATAACTAGCACCACCAAAAAATGTTCAGTGGTTCTCATTGCCTCTGAAGGTACAAATTCCTAATCTAGAAAATGCTGCTATAATTTGGCTTCATACCATATTTCCAGTATTACCTCCTGCTATGCTCCTACTTTTCAGAAATATTCCTCTTTAATACTATCTGTTCTACTGCCCATAAATGACCTCCTTAATTCCTTGTAGTCTGACAGCTGTCCCCTCCACTTTCCTGAAACTGGTCTCATGAGAATGACCAAATTCCTTACAGTAGCTAAATCTTCATCTTTATGATTTGTCTGCATCATTTCATAATGTTCACCATTTCCTACTTTCTGAGAAATAGTGTAGTTAGTGGGATGTGCAAAAGCTGTCATCTTTCCCTCCTGGTAATGTTGTCTATTCTTCAGGCTGGACCTAAAGAAGCAGCCTCTTCAAATAAGAATTCTAACTAGAGTCATTAACATAGCCTAAATCATCATAGCTTAGAAACCAAAAAGCAGATCATGCTTAAATGTACAGTACACAACTTAGTTTTAAATATATTCAAACGTACAAATTCTAAAACCTGTTGGCATTCTGTTGAGTGTTTCATAAATGGTTTTCTTTACTTCTCTCCAAATCCTCAGACATAATTTACTTAGGATGATTATTTAGGACGATTTACTTCTGCTAAATCCTCAGTAGAGATAGAAACTACTATTATCCACCAGATTTTGATCTTTTATACATGTGAAAAAATGCCCTCCAAAAGCCATCAACTAAATCTACTGGTCAATGACTCAGCCTTATAGTTCTTTTTAAAAACTATTCACCTCAGCTGGGTGCAGTGGCTCATGCCTATAATCCCAGCACTTTTGGGGGAGGCCAGGAGTTCGAGACCAGACTCACATACTAGGAGATTTGCTACGAATCTAGTGGTGAGCTATACTGTGGCCACCAATTCAGCTTTGAGTGTGAAAAGGCCTAGACCCAATTGCTTCAGATACTAGTCTAACTACTCAGGTCAGGCACCAAAAAAAAAATTGAGAAATAAAACCTATTGCACTTTAATCTTATGATATCCAGAAATTAAAACATTTATATTAATGGCATCCTTTCCACTTTTTAACTAGTTAAGTCTTGTCTCTCGACCCTCTTCACTATCTACACATATTTCTTAATGTGCTAATGAATCTTGGTTACAAAACTTTAATAAGGGTCTGTCTAATTATAATACAATCCAATTATTTCCTCAATCTTGCAGGTCATACTTCTGTTAATTCTGATCTCATATTGACTTTATAAAACATTAATATTTAATAGTTCTACTAATCCTCTGGAAATCAACATACTTATGTGAATATCTTAGTCCTGATGATTAGCCCTATATATACAACCATCTCGAATTGGTAATGTGCTATTCTCTCACTAATTACACTAAGACAATTTCTTCAACTTCTGTCCTACCATAAATACTGATTTTAATTTTTTAAATCTTTTTTTATTAATCATTTCCTCCAGGAAAAAACTCAAAATTTATAACATTAATTTGCTTTTCTCCTTAAAGTGTACAGCCTCTAAAAACCTTCATATGTTTTGTTATAAAATAGCCAGTGAAGAATGTAGGAAAGATAATAATATGATCCACTCTTTACAGATTTGAAAATAAGGACTCAAAAAGTTTAAATGAATTGCCTGATTTTACACAGCCAAGTATCAAATTCAAACCCCAATTCTTGCACATGCTTAAAAAAATGTGAGTAAAAAAAGTGTAATATCTAAAGGAAATTTCAAAATTTTTAAAGTTGCTAACTTTCTATAAAGGGACTATGGATGTTTTTTTCTATTCTTCCTACTTTTATTTATAAAATTTTCTATTGTACACATGTATTTCTCTTTAAAGAAAAATATAAAGAGCAAGTTGACTCCAGATTCCAGGCGGTCTTCACTACACTACTCTGTAAGTCAAAGATAATTTTCAGGGGCATGAGAAAGTATCTTTTACTACCACAGTATGCAATAGAATTTCACAGAAGACAAAGAGGGCTTTTGGTGCCTACCACCTCTTCTCCTGCTCCTCTACCAGCTTTTGTCATACTGTCACCTAGTCCCTATTCAGGTGTCTACTACCTTCATACTTTCCTCTGTCTGTCCAGAGATTTCCACTATGTCATGCCCTCACAGATCTATTCTCCTGTAAGTTCCTAGCCTTCAGAATTATTCTTTCCAGATACTTTTCAATCAATCCATTTACATGTTGAGCCAGTTCTACATGAGGAGTTAGGAGGAAATCAGTGCAGTTGCCTGGGTTTATATAAATTCTGATCATATTATTATTTAAGTTATATATGTCCCAGACCGTGCTATGCTTCCTGATTATTCTAGGGTGGTACAACTCTCCAGCTCTTACCTTGCCCTCCTTACACTCCAGAAAAAGGGACATCAACAACTTAGAACTCAACTTCTAAAATGTTGCCTATACCTGCTCTTAGCTCCCTGTGGCAGAGCTTTTACATGAGAATTGAAGTTTACTCTATTCCACTGTCTTCGTCTGTATTGCATTAAAAAAAAAAAGATGAATCTTCTCTGAGCCCTAGAAATAATTCATACTCAATGAAAATACCATTAATCCTGTTTACAAAGAAAGTCAGTGGGACCCAAAATTCTCTCTTACCTGAGTTAGATCAAAGAATCTCATCTATTCTCCTCAGATGGTAGATAATTCTCTCCAAATTTTGTGAGAAGATAAAAAGCTTCAATCACTTGAGAGCTACAATTTCTAAAGAGAAAAATAAGAATTAGTTTGAGTAATGCTGAGAACCAAATGACAAGATATTGGGACTTTATAAAACACAGAAACTGAAAACATGACTTAGGTATTTGTTACCTGAAGAGCTAAAAGGAAATACAGAATAGAGGAGTAGAAAGAAATAAGGAATAGAAAGGAAGACAATATCATGCTGTTTCTCCCTCCCTGGAACATTCTCTTCTGGTCAAAATCTTGCCCTTTCATTCAAGATCCAACCTAGTGTCATATTCTCAAAAAAAAAAAGAAAGTTCCCCAATACTGTTAGCAAAAGCCATAGTTTGCTCATCCTGGTACTCTTCTCCATGCCTTGCCCAGAATACATATATAACAAATATCTTGAATAAGAAGTAAGTTATAGATTAAATTAAGAGGGGAAACATTTACTGAGCAACAGTTAGAGGTAGATCAACTATCCAGGGATTGGTTGGATTTATATCTAGTTTGCTAAACTGTAAAACATTTGTTTTCTTTTACAGGATAGTACTTGAAGTAGGAGCATTTTTTAGGTTCAGAAGAGGACAATTTCATATTTGACTGAGACTGTAATCTTTTCAGAAACATAGAGCTTTATGTTGTTTTTCTAGTAAAAATGGTTCTAATTAAAAACCTTGAATATTGGTGACCAAATGATGATACTGAGTTTTGGGAATAGTCCGTCCTTCCTTGATTGGATTTTCCTGGGAATTATCCCTCAGAGTTTACATTGATTTTCACCCAGGGAATAAAAAGGACAAAAAAACAGAAGGGAAAAAAGTAGCTTCTGGGTACTAAATGTAATGGTGCTTAGATTAATGTACAGATTTAGCCAGAATTTCTCTTAAAAAAACTAATGTACAGAAATATTTTTGCTTTAATGTGAGTCAATAGAAGTAACTGACTGAGAAATGCAGCACTTAAAATAGTTGGGAAGAAGATCTGGAGGGTGAAAGAGTAACTACTCTACTCTACTACTAACTGGAGATTTCATGGCAGAAACACCCTCTTCAATGAGGACAACAAGGTAACAGGAAGCGAGAAGCCACAGAGCATAAAGCTATTTTTTACTTTACCAACTTTGATTTTCTAGATGTTGTGAGGTCCCAAAACCCAGGACCTTACACTACAGAAATTTTTTATCAAAGAATGTTGTCAAATCCTACAGTGTTAATTACTAGAGTATAGGAGGACCTATGCTGGAACGTTTTCAAATAAATATACCCTTTTCCAGAAAAACCTTTCTTTGACCATATTTAATAAGAGTTTCATATACTTTTCTTTCACAGTCCAGTGATCTTTACCTCTCTTTCTATTCTTGCCATCACGCTTCAGGTATTACTGCTTCATATTATCTCTAACAAAGAACTACAATTAATCAGCCCCAACACCAACACCACACACTGCCATAATCTGATCAGTAAGGGGAGCAAGCAGCTTTGCACAATGCAGACCACATAGTCAATATTTAATAAAAATTTGTTCAAAAATCTGTTTTTTTTAGCTTCACCTAGAAACTTTATCAATTAATACAAATTGGAATCAGAGACAGGTTATGGGGCATGTGGGATACATATGACTTTATCCAGCACATTCAGGAAGCACACCAGACAAAGGCAGTCACACTAAATTTGAATTTGGTGGTACTTACAAGTCAAGGAAACAAAAACATTAGCAAAGCAATGGATTTGAACAATCACGAACAATATTAATGATTAAATAAACAATCATGATCTAATGGAAATATATAGAACTTTATTTCCCACAGTAAGAGAATATACATTTTTTAAAAACACACATGAAGCAATTACAAAAACTTACTACTATCTTGTAAGTATCAGGTAGTTAAAAAGAAAGAAAAGAAAAAGAAAAACCTACCAAGTAAGAGAACATAAATCTTAAAATATTTCAAAGAATATGACCTCAATATCTGACTACAATACTATCAACTTATAAGTTAAATTGAAAATTTAAATATTTCTTTAAAATATTTAAATAAATGTAGAATATACATTTGGAAATTCTAAAATTTCTGAATAATTTTTGTTTCAGTGAAGGATTTGTGAAAATTTTAGAGGAGTTAAAATTTAACTTGCGAGATGAGGAAGTTTATGTGTACTTTAATGGAAATGCATGCATGAGAAAAAAAGAAAGCCAAAAAATTAAGTAGTATCTAACTTTCCAAATAAGAAGTTAGAAAAAGAACACAATAAATTCAGAGAAAGTAGATAGATGAAAGCAAAATCAAAGACATCAAAAATAAAGATAAAATAGAGCTAGAAAAAATAGCGGTCTGATAGAGTCCTCCCACTTTACTGCTCCCAGGGACGGAGGTGAAAAACGCCATTGGCTGCCTGCGTGTGGATCGCCCACTCTGAAAACAGCATTGTGAACATACAGAGAAATATCATGGGACACTCAGCCCAAAAAACAGGTGACTGGGAGATTCATTCACAAAGATTGGAGAGTGCAGGGAGTACAATAGAGCCCAGAGCGCAGGAAGGATGCTCTTGCCAGGTCAGCACAGTGTGACCTGACCTACATCAGTTAAGCACCTTCTCCACAGACTTCCCATCCACTCAGTCAGGGACAAGCCCAGAGTTGGGGTAAGGCTGTTGCTCGAGACAGCAGGCTCTGTGGAGAGGAAGCAATTGTGAGAGCCATATGGAACTCTCAGCTGCACTAAACAGGGCCTGCTCAGGGCTGGGTAGGGACTGGGCTGAGATATAGCTTCCCAAGACAGCGCACGGGAATCTGCAGACCGGCACCTCGCCACTGGAAGTCAGCAGGACCTGGACAAAAGAGTTGAATGGAGAGTGGAACATGCTCTTAGGGGCTGCCAGCAATTGCCTCCATGGGACCCAGACTGGTTGAGAAGAGCTGCATTCATGGGGCGCGATCTGAGCGCTGCTGTATGCCTGGCTGGTGGTTGGCAGCCATCTTTAAAGTCTCCCATCTGGAGCTGTGAGCTAGGTCTCTGGCTTCACCCCACCCCTGGCCCAGGGACTCTTTGACCTGGGCGTGACAGGCTTTGCCTTTGGTGGCCAGGGACATCTGCATCGTGGGTTCCAGGTGGGACAAGATCCCAGAACTGTAGTGGAAGAACATTTGTGTATTGGAAACAGTTTGCAGCCTGTCCATCCGGTCCTGCTACCCCAGCTCTAGCCTCCCGTGAGTCTGCTATGTGCTGGTCCTAGTGCCCACTCTTCAGGTCCCAGCCCTCCTGTACCCCAGAGATCTGTCATTTTCAAGGTTGCTGGTTATAGGGACTCATTTTGTGTAAGTACCAGTTCTCATGGCAACTGAATGCCTCAAGAGTCACAGGCTGAACCAGAGCAGCTTCCCCTAACCCTACCCACTTCATTAGGGAATTTGACTCCATCCAAGAGTACCTCCAGTGGCCACTATTCCCCCCCATGGGAACATCCCCCTGGCAGAGACTTCTGGGGATAGGGACACCCAACTGCATCACCTTGGGGTCTAGTGGTGGAAAAAGGGTGCACAATTGGAGATCCCCCTATCAGCCAGTGTCACGTGGAGACGCACGTCAGAGGGCCAGACACACGTGGCTGGATAAGCAACCTCTGAGCTGTGTAGAATTTTCCCAATTCAGCTCTCACACTGCAGCCAAAAGCAATTGTGTTTCTACACACACCTCAGGAGGAGCAGATCAAAGTAAACCCTAGAAGCTACAAGGCCCCTCCCAAAGCTTGGGGCTTTCATATACCCCACCTGGGGATCAGAGTCTGCCACAGGCACAAGAGAATACCTAGTTATCAGGGAGCTGTGAATTGATACCCTCAAGTACAATCCACCAGCTTGAGGCTCAAGCTGGGAGAAAATCTCACTACATTCCACCAGGAATAGGAGAAGACAACAGGTCAGAGGTAACCCAAGAGATCCACCAAACTTGCTAAAATACACCTAAGGCAATACAAACCAGTACTCCTCTCCCTGGCTCTGCCAAGGAACGAACATTGGGGGCTTGGAGACAGGGCCATAAATTAACCCTAACACCCCCTGCTCTCAATCAAGAGGCCAGTTGAGAAAAAATCATCAAAAAAACTCAGGAAACATGAAAAATCAGAGTGAAAAGTCACCCCCAAAAGAAATCATTAGTTCCTCAGCAACAGATACCAACTCAAATGAAATGGGTAGAATGACAGAAGAGGAATTTTGTTTATGGATTATAAGAAAGTTCAATGAAATTCAAGAGAAATTTGAATCCCAGCACAAAGAAACCACAAGAAAAACACAAGAAATGAATGAAAAATTTTCTAAAGAAATAGAAGTATTATGGAAAAATAAAATAGAAATTCTAGAAATGAAAGAAGCATTCAAGGATCTACACAACACAGTGGAAAGCCTTAAGAATAGGCTGGATCACATGGAGGAAAGAACTCAGAGCTGGAAGATAACCCTTATGTGCTAAATAAATCAGTTGAAGAGAAACAACACAAAAACAAGAGGCATGAACAGGCATACAAGGAATGTGGGATTATATAAAGAGGCCAAACATAAGGATCATATGCATCCCTGAGGGAGAGGAAGAAAATTCACATGGCCTGGAAAATCTATTTGAAGGAATAATACAGGAAAATTTCCATGGCCTAGCCAGAAATCTCAATATCCAGGTACAAGAAGCACACAGGACTCCTGGGAGATTCAACGTGAAAAGGCATTCACCATGCCACATAATTATTAGACTGACCAAAGTAAAACCAATGAGGCACTCCTCAGAGCTGTGAGGCGAAAAGAGCAGGTAACCTACAAAGGGAAACCTATCAGATTAACTGCAGATTTCTCAGCTGAAACTTTACAAGCCAGAAAGGAATGGGGACCCATCCTCAGTCTTCTAAAACAAAATAAAGGCCAACCTAGAATTCTGTATCCTGCCAAACTAAGCTTCTTATATGAGGGAGAAATAAAGACTTTTCCAGACAAGCAATTGCTGATAGAATTTGCAAAGTCCAGACTGGCCCTGCAAGGAGTGCTTAGACTGCATTGTACATTAACAAGCACAACAGACACCCACTAGTGTAAAATCACCCAAAAGCTAAAACTCCAGAACCCAGATTTCACAATGGCTCAAGAACTAAAACAGAACAAGAGACTACCCAACAGAATAAACAGAAATCTACCCCAAATACCAATTCTCTCAATAAATGTGAATGGCTTGAATTGCCCATTGAAGAGACATATGATGGCTGAATGGATTAAAAAATACAAGCCAAGTATCTGCTGTCTCCAGGAGATACACCTTACATACAAGGACTCATTCAGACTCAAGGTGAAAGGATGGGATACAATTTTCCAGGCTAATGGAAACCAAAAGAAATCTGGAGTAGCCATCCTTATTTCAGGTGATTTAAAGTTTAAAGCAACAAAATTAAACAAAGACAAAAATGGACACTATATAGTGGTGAAGGGAAAAATCTTGCAAGAAAATTTAACAATCCTAAATATTTATGCACCAAACACAGGAGCACCCACATACATAAAGCAAATACTGCTTGATCTACAACACAATAAATAGCAATGTCATAATAGCTGGGGATTTCAACACCCCACTGACAGAACTGGACAGATCCTCCAAACAGAAAATAAGCAAAGAAACAATGGACTTAAACAGGACTCTAGAACATTTGGGCATAACAGATATCTATAGAACACTCCACACAAATAACACAGAATATAAATTATTCTCATCAGCTCATGGAACTTTCTGTAAAATTGATCACATCCTAGGCCACAAAACAGATTTCAACAAATTTAAAATAACAGAAATCATACCATGTAACTTTTCAGACCACAGTGGAATAAAATTAGAAATCAATTCCAACAGAAACTCACATCTTCATCCAAAAACATGGAAATTAAACAATCTGTTGCTGAATGAGTATTGGGTCAAGGAGGAGATTCAGATGGAAATCAAAAGATTCTTTGAACTAAATGATAATGGGGACACAAGTGATCAAAATCTGTGGGACACAGCAAAAGCAGTCCTGAGAGGAAAACTTATCGCCTTAAATGCTCACATCCAAAAGACAGAAAGGTCACAAATCAGTAAACCAATGAATCATCTTAAGGAAATGCAAAAGGAAGAGAAAGCCAATCCTAAACCAGCAGAAGAAAAGAAATAGCCAAGATGAGAGCAGAATTAAATGAAATTGAGAACAAAAGAACAATACAGAAGATTAATACAATGAAAAGTTGGTTCTTTGAAAAGATAAACAAAATAGACAGGCCACTTGCCAGGTTGACCAGAAGCAGAAAGGAAAGGACTCTAATAAGCTCAATTAGAAATGAAAAAGGAGAGGTCACAACTGATATCATGGAAATACAAAACATCATCTTCAAATACTACAAAAATCTCTATTGTCAAAAACATGAAAGTGTGGAGGAAATGGACAAATTCTTAGAAACACACTACCTCCCTAAACTCAATCAGGAAGAAATAGAATTCCCAAACAGACCAATATCAAGCACCAAAATTGAAGCAGTAATAAAAAATATTCCAACAAAAAAAAAGTCCTGGACCAGATGGATTCACACCTGAATTCTACCAGGCCTACAAAGAAGAACTGGTCCTTATACTACAAAAATTATTCAGAAACATCAAGAAGGATGGAACCATCCCAAATTCATTCTATGAAGCCAATATCACCTTGATACCAAAGCCAGGAAAGGACACAAGAAGAAAAGAAAACTACAGACCAATATCCCTTATGAATATAGATGCAAAAATTCTCAATAAAATCCTAGCAAACCAAATTCAAATGTACATCAAAAAAATAATTCATCATGATCCGGTGGGCTTCATCCCCGAGATACAGGGATGGTTCAACATACATAAATCTATAAATGTAATTCACCCCGTAAATAAAAGCAAGAACAAAGATTATATGATCCTTTCAATAGATGCAGAAAAGGCTTTTGACAAAATCCAGCACCCTTTTATGATAAGAACTCTTAACAATATAGGCATAGATGGCTCATAGCTCAAAATTATTAAAGCCATATATGATAAACCCACAGGCAATATCATACTGAACAGGGAAAAATTGAAAGCATTCCCCCTTAAAATTAGAACTGGACAGTGTTGCCCACTATCTCCGCTTCTATTCAGCATAGTGCTGGAAGTCCTTGCCTGAGCAATCAGACTAGAGATAGGAATCAGGGGTGGCCAAATGGGGGCAGAAGAGGTCAATCTTTCACTATTTGCGGACGATATGATATTGTATCTAGAAAACCGCATAGATTCAACCAAGAGATTACTGGAATTGATAAATGAATTCAGCAAAGTCTCAGGATACAAAACCAATGCCCACAAATCAATAGCCTTCAGCTGAGCTGAGAAACAAATTAAAGACACAATAACTTTCACAATAGCATGGAAGAAAATTAAATATTTAGGAACATATCTAACTAAGAAGGTGAAAGACCTATATAGAGAGAATTATGAAACACTGAGAAAAGAAATTTCAGAGGATATAAACAGATGGAAAACCCTACCATGCTCTTGCACAGGTAGAATCAACATTGTAAAAATGTCTTTGCTACCTAATGTGATTTACAGAATCAATGCAGTCCCTATCAAAATACCAGAATCATTTTTTGCTGATCTAGAAAAAATAATTCTGCACTTTGTGTGGAACCAGAGAAGAACTCGTCTAGCCAAAGCAATCTTAAGCAAAAAGAACAAATTGCGAGATATAAATATACTAACTTCAAACTGTACTAGAAGGCTATAGTAACCAAAACAGCATGGTACTGGCACAAGAACAGAGACACAGACCAATGGAACAGGACTGAGAACCCAAATGTAAAACCATTCTCATACTGACAAATAACACAAAAACATACACTGGGGGTAAGAATCCCTATTCAATAAATGGTGCTGGGAAAACTGGATGGCCACATGTAGAACACTGAAACTAGATCACCTCTCACAAAAATCAACTCATGATGGATAACAGACTTAAACCTAAGATGTGAAACCATAAGAATTCTAGAAGAAAACATTGGAAAAACTTTTATGGACATTGGCCTAGGCAAATAATTTATGAAGGACATCCCAAAGCAATCACAGCCACAACAAAAATAAATAAATTGGGCTTGATCAAATTAATAAGCTTCTGCACAGCCAAGGAAACTATCACTAGAGTGAAGAGACAACCTACAGCATGGGAGAAAATATTTGCATGCTACACATCTGATAAAGGGCTGATAACCAGAATCTATACAGAACTTAGGAAAATCAACAAGAAAAAATCAAACAACCCCATTAAAAAATGGGCAAAGGACATGAACAGAACCTTTCCAAAAGAAGACAGAATAATGGTCAGCAAGCATATAAAAAATTGCTCAACTTCTCTATTCATCAGGGAAATGCAAATCAAAACCACAATGAGATATCACTTAACTCCAGTGACATTGGCTGATATCAAAAATTTCCAAAACAACAAATGTTGACGGGGATGTGGACAGATAGGAACACTCATACACTGCTGGTGGGACTGCAAATTACTACAACCTCTATGGAAAGTAATGTGGAGATACCTCAAAGAACTAAATTTAGAAGTACCATTTGATCCAGCAATCCCACTACTGGGTATTTACCCAAAGGAAAAAAAGACATTCTATAATAAGGACATCTGCATGTGAATGTTTATAGCAATACAATTCACAATTGCAAAGATGTGGAAACAACCCAGGTGCCCATCCATGCACTAGTGGATTAATGAAATGTGGTATATGTATACCATTGTGTATTGCTCAGCAATAAAAAGCAACAGTGAATTAACACATCTGGTATTATCCTGGATGGAGCTAGAGCCCATTCTTCAAAGTGAAGTATCACAGGAATGGAAAAACAAGCATCACTGGTACTCACCATTAAATTGGTACTAACTGATCAATACTTATGTCATGCATGGCAATAATATTCAACAGGGTGCGGGCAGGCAGGAGGAGGGTGGAGGGGATGGGAAAACTCTCACTGAATGGGTGCAGGGTGCACAGTTTGGGGGATATCACAATTGTAGCTCTGACATGGGCAGTGTATGGGCAATATATACAACCAAAGTGTTGTACCCCCATAATATTCTGAAATAAAAGGAAAAAAATGTAAAGATAAAATAGAAGAAACCAACAAAGCTAGAAGTTGGTTCTTTGAAAAGACTAATTATTAGGCAATCCTCCAGTTAATGTGATCAAGGAAAAGAAAAGTATATATCCCCACATAACACAGGGATAGAGAGAGACAGAGGGAGAGACAGAAACTGAAAGACAGAGACAGAGAGAAATAGAGAGAACCAAGAAAAGAATGTATTCATATGTACATTAAATAGCAGATTATTTTTAAAAAGAAACTTTAAAATACTATTAAAAACTTTACTGTCAATGAATTTTAAAACTTAAATAGACAAAGTTTTTAAAAACTGTATAATTTCTCAGAACTCATTCAAGAATAATATCCTTCAAATCTGATATCCTTAGAGAAATTGAATAAATAATTAGAATACGATTAAAATATATTGTAATTAGACAGTAATAGACAATAATTAGAATATAACTTTATCCAGTCATGTATAAAAAAGAAAATACATCATGAATAAGTTGGGTTTATTCTAGGAGTGTAAGATTGACTTAAGTAGAACATATATTAATGTAAGTAACCTTACTGACAAATTAAAGAAAAAATTTAATTATCTCATAGATGTAAACAAAAAGCATTTGGTAAAATTCACCACGTATTCATGATTTAATAGAAAAAATATTTAATAGGTAGGTAATCCTCTGGAATTTCCTTAATACAAGGAATATAAGGATTACAAGAGAATTTCCTTAACCTGAAAAAGGCATCCACCAAAAATCTACAGAAAACATCATTCTTATTAATGAAAAAATTTATTAACAATGAGAAAAATGCAAATTAGGACCACTTTGAGACACCATTTTATATTTACTAGATTGGCAAAATTAATAAGTCTTACACTGGAAAGTGTTGGTAAAGATGGTGTAATCACAGGAAGTACTAATTAATGCAACCACTCTGGAATACAATTTGATATTATTGTATAAAGTTGAATATTCTCATTCCCTATGTCATAGAAATGATGCTTTTGGGAACAAGCCCTGGAAAGACTCTGGAACATACACATTGGGAGGCACATACAAAAATGTATACTGTAGTAGCTATTAGAAAAAAATTAGTAAAGTATTCTTCAGAAGAGAATTAATAATTAAATTATGTATATTCTCCCAATAGAATATTAAACAGAAATACAAATGAGTGAGTTATGGCTATGTGCAACAACATGAACAAAGTTTAGAAACATCATATTGAGGGGAAAAGAGGTAAACACCAAAAGTGTTCATAAAGAATGAAACTATGTACATAGACTTTAAAAATGAGTAAAATTAAAGAATATATGGCTTATGGATATATACTTACTTCTTAATAAAATTGCTTTTCATAAAAGAAAAAGAAGTACAAACAAAAATTCTAGGAGAGCGGTTGATTCTGAGTAGCAGGCACCCTAAAGGAACAAGAAATGGGAGAGTAGATGCAATCATAGATGGGCTCACAGGTGTTTATCTCATTATCCTTTTTAACTCAAATATATGTTACAGATTTTGTAAATATGTAATATTTCATAACAAAAAGTAGGGGAAATCAGTAGATAACATTTTGTTATATTTCACATTTGCAAACATTCAGAGTGATTAAGTATCCATTGTTTGCAATGGCAGGAACAACTCTCACCTCTCATTCACTGTTGGTGATGGAATTTTAACTTGGCCCAACCATTTTAAAGGACACTTTTAAATACGTAATCAAGCCTTGCAAATACATTTTGATTAGGCAATTTTATTTCTATTAAGTCACCATGAGGAAGTAGTTAAAGCCATGTATATATAAGGGGGTATGTCAAGAATGTTCAAGAGGAGTTCTTTATAACTAAAAATTGGAAATAATGTAAATGTCCAGCGATGAAGTATTGATTAAAGCAATATAACTACATCTGTAAAATGGATTACTTTATAGCCATTTAGAACTACATGTGAGAAGTATGTTTATCAGCATGAAAGAATTGCATATCATATGGTTAAGTGACCAAGGTGGATGGTAGAACAATGCGATCCTATCGTATATACCACAATTTTTAAATGCATAAAGGGAAATTCAAAAAGAAATATACCAAAATTTTTATGGTTATATTTGAGTGAAATGATTTTCAGTGCTGTCTTTTCTTTTCTTTTCTTTCTTGTGCTTATCTATATGTCATCTACAAATATACTTTAGACACCAATTTGTTGACCCTAAATATGTTTATTTTAACATTTTATGCTAAATCTACTAAATTTTCCCATTTCTCTCCATTTCTTGAGATTCTAACAGAAAGAGTTCTTTCATTCTCCTGCTCCACTTTTATTTACCACTGTTCATGGGCAAATGGACAAAAAGCAATACTTATTGACTTCCCACTATAGGCCAGTCATCCCTCTAGGTGCAATGATTGAGAAATTATGGTTTCTGCTTTATGGAGCTTACATTCCTGTGGAGAGAAACAAAATAATATAAAACAATCATTCAAATAAAGAAACTAGTTAGCCAGGCATGGTGGCTCATGCCTGTAATCCCAGCACTTTGGGAGGCTGAGGCGGGAGGATCACTTGAGGCCAAGTGTTTGAAACCAGCCTTGGCAACATAGCAAGACCCCTGTCTCTACAAAAAATAAGAAATAATTAGCCAGGAGTCCCAGCTACTTGGGAGACTGAGGCGGGAGGGTAGCTTGAGCTCAGGAGTTTGTGGCTGCAGTGAGCTATGATGGCACCACTGCACTCCAGCCTGGGTGACAGAGCAAGACCCCACCTCTAAAAAATAAAAATAAATAAAAATAACAAAACAGGGTATGAAAACCTTAAACAAAGTATATGGTAGAGAATGACTAGAGTAAGAAGGCAAGAGGACAAATCTTTTTCTTTTTATTGTTAGTTTTATTTGAAGCATAATAATTGTACATATTTATGGGGTACACTATGATATTTCAGTACATATAAACAATGTGTAATGATCAAATCAGGGTAATTAGCATGTTCATCACCTCACACATTTGTACCTTCCTTGTGTTTGAAACATTCAAAATCTGCTCTTCTATCTATTTGAAAATATACAAAAAATTGTTATTTATTGTAGGCACCTATAATGCTCTAGAACGTTATAATTTATTCTTCTTATCTAGCCATACTTTTGTATCCCTTAACCAACTTCTGGCTATTCCCCTCTTCCCCCTGAGCTCCCCAGCCTCTAGTAACCAATATCATACTCTCTACTTCTATGAAATCAAATTTTTTTAGCTTCCACACATGAATGAGAACATGTGTTATTTTTCTTTCTGGAGCTGGCCTATGCCACTCAACACAATGTCCTCCAAGCTTATCCTTACTATCATGAATGGCAGAATTTCATTCTTTTTTATGGCTAAATGATATTCCATTGTGTATATATACAACAATTTCTTTATCCATTCATCTGTTGATGAACACTTAGGTTGATTCCATATCATGGCTATTGTGAACAGTTCTGCAATAAACATGGAAGAGCAGATATCTCTTCAACACACTGATTTCCTTTCCTTAGGATATATATGCATCCAGTAGAATTGCTGGATCATATGGTAGTTTCACAGTTTCTTGAGGAACCTCCATGCTATTTTCCATAATGGCTATACTAATTTACATTCCCACCAAAAGTGTATAAGAGTTCCTCTTTCTGCACATTCTCAATGGCATTTGGTATTTTTTGTCTTTTTGATAATAGCCATTCTAACTAGTGTGAGATGATATCTCATTTTGTGGTTTTGATTTTCCTGATGATTAATGATGTTGAGCATTTTTTTTCATACATTTTTTGGCCGTTTTTATGTCTTCTTTTGAGAAATGTCTGTCCAGACCATTTGTCCATTTTTTAATCAGAGTATGTGTATTTTGTTTTTGCTGTTGAGTTGTTTGACCTCCTTGTATATTCTCGATATTCATTCCTTGTTGGAGAAATAGTTTGCAAACATTTTCGTCCATTCTGTGGGCTGTCTCTTCACTCTATTGCTTGTTTCCTTTGCTGTGCAGAAGGTTTTTGGCTTGATATAATCCTGTTTCTCTATTTTTGCTTTTGTTTTCTGTGCTTTTGAGGTGTTATTCATAAAATTGTTTCCCAGGCTGGATGTGGTGGTTCACACTTGTAATTTCTAGGATTTTGGAAGGCTGAGGTCACTTGAGGCCAGGAGTTTGAGACCCAGCTTGGGCAACATAGGAAGACCTCATCTCTACAAAAAATAAAAAAATTAGTCAGGCATGGTGGAGTGTTCCTATAGTTCTAGCTACTCAGTTGGCTGAGCCAGGAGGAATGCTTGAGCCCAGGAGTTTGAGATTGCAGTGAGCTATAATGATGCTACTACACTCTAGCCTTGGCATCAGACTGAGATCCTGTCTCAGAAAAAAAATCTTTTTCAGACCAATCTCCTGAAGCATTTCCCCTATGTTTTTTCTAGTAGTTTTATCACTTTGGGTTTTTCATTTAGGTCTTTGATCCATTTTGAGTTGATTCTTGTTTAGGGTGAGAGGTAGGAGTGTAGTTTTATTCATCTGCATATGGATATCCAGTTTTCCCAGCACCATTTATTGGAGAGACAGTCCTTTTTCCACTGAATATTCTTGGCACCTTTGTCAAAAATCAATTGGCTGTAAATACATGGATTTATTTCTGGTTGTTCTATTTTGTTCCACTGGTTTATGTGTTTGTTTTTATGGCAACTCCATGCTGTTTTAGTTACTGTTGCTTTGTAGTATATTTTGAAGCCAGATGGTGTGATGCTTACAGCTTTGTTTTTTTTGCTCAGGATTGCTTTGGCTATTCAGGGTCTTTCATGGTTCCATACAAATTTTAGGATTGTTTTTTCTATTTATGTGAAGAATGTCATTGGTATTTTGATAGGGGTTGCATTTAATCTGTAGATTTCTTTTGGTAGTATGGTCATTTTCACAATATTAATTCTCCTAATACATGAACATGGGATATCTTTCCATTTTTGTGTCCTCTTCCAGTTTTTTCATCAGTGTTTCATAGTTTTATAGTTTTTCTTCTGCAAATCTTTCAACTCCTCTGCTAAATTTATTTCTAGGTGGGTTTTTTTTTGGTTTGGTCACTATTATAAGTGGGATTGCTTTCTTAATTTCTTTTTTTGCTAGTTCATTGTTGGTGTAAAAAATGCTACTGATTTTTGTATGTTGATTTTTTATCCTGCAACTGTTCTAAATTCATTTATTAGTTCCAAGAGTATTCTTGTGGAAATTTTAAGGGTTCTCTATATAAGATTATGTCATCTGCAAACAGGGACAATTTGACTTCCTCCTTTCCAGTGTGGATGATTTTTATTTCTTTCTCTTGTCTAATTACTCTGGGTAGGACTTCTAATACTATGTTGAATAAGAGTGGTGAGAGTGGGCTTCTTTGTCTTATTCCAGTTCTTACAGGAAAATTTTTGTAAGCTTTTCTCCATTCAATATAATGTTAGCTGTGGGTTTGTTAATATATGCTGTTTATTGTGTTGACATATGCTCCTTCTATACCTAGTGTGTTGAGAGTTTTTATCATGAATGGATGTTGAATTTTATTAAATGCTTTTTCTGTGTCTATTGAGATGATTATATGGCTTCTGTTCTTCATTGTCTTAATGTGATGTATCAAGTTTATTGATTTGCATATGTTGGATCATCCTTGCCTCCCTGGGATAAATCCCACTTTATCATGATGAATGATATTTTTAATGTGCTGCTCAATATGGTTTGCTAGTACTTTCTTGAGGATTTTCGTATCTATGTTTGTCAAGGATACTGGCCTGTAGTTGTGTCCTTATCTGGTTTTGGTATCAGGGTGATGTTGGCTGCATGGAATGGATTTGTAAGAATAATTCTTAATATTCTGGAAGATTTTAAGAATTGGTATTAGTTCTTCTTTAAATGTTTGGTAGAATTCAGCAATGAAGCCATTGAGTCCTAGGTTTTTCTTTGATGGGAATACTTTTATATCTTACTCGATCTACTTTACTCCTCATTGGTCTGTTCCGATTTTCTATTTCTTCCTCATTCAGTGTTGGTAGGTTGTATGGATCTAGGAATTTATTTATTTTTCTAGGTTACTCAATTTTTTGGTGTATAATTGTTCATAGTGGTCCCTTATAATCTTTTGTATTTCTTTACTGTCAGTTATGTCTCCCCTTTCATTTATTTTTAAAAATTTAAAATTTTTATTTTGTTATTTCAATGGATTTTGGGAGTACAAATGATTTTTTGTCACATGGATGAATTGTATAGTGGTGAAGTCAGAGCTTTTAGTGTACTTGTATCCCAAATAGTGTACATTATACCTGCTAGGTAGTTTTTATTCCCTCATCCCCCTCCCACCCTTCATTTTTTATTTTATTTATTTGAGTCCTCTCTTTTTCTTAGTTAGTCTAGCTAAGTGTTTGTCAAATTTGTTTATCTTTTCAAAAAAATCATTTCTTAGTTTCATTGATCTTCTCTATTGTTTTTCTCATCTCCGTATCATTTATTCCTGCTGTGATCTTTATTATTTCCTTCTTACTACTAACTTTGGGCTTAGTTTATTCTTGTTGTATTCCATTTAAATTTGCCTCAAGATATTTTAAAATTTCCCTTTCAATTTTTTCTTTGACTCACTGGTTGTTCAGGAGCATGTTGTTTAATTTTCATGTACATGTGAATTTTATGAAATTTCTTCTGTGATTGATTACTTGTTTAATACCATTGTGTTTGGATAAGAAACTTGATATGATCTCGGTCTTCTTAAATTTATTGAGACTTGTCTTTTGTGTTAACAGATGATCAATCCTGTAGAATGTTCTATGTGTGCTTTAGAAAAATGTGTATTTTGCTGCTGTTGGATCAAATGTTTTGTATATGTCTATTATGTCCATTTGGTCTAATGTATAGTTTAAGTCTGATGTCTCCTTAATGATTTGTCTGTATGATCTGTGGGGCATTGTAATCCCCTACTATTATTGTAATACAGTCTATCTCTCCTTTCAGATTTGTTAATATAGTATTTCCATTATATTTTTAGCTGCTCCAGTGTTGGATACATATATATTTAAATTATTATATCCTTTTGATGAATTGACCCATATATAATAATACAATTACTTTCTCTTTTTATAATGTTTTTCACTTAAAGTCCATTTTGCATAAGTATAAGTATATATTTGTATAGGTATATATACCCCTACTCTCTTTTGCTTCTAATTTGCATGGAATATCCTTTTCCATTTTTTTAAACATTTAGTCTATATATGTCCTTAAAGATGAAGTTAGTATCATAGAGGCAGCACATAGTTGGGTCTTTTTTAAAAAAAATTATGTTAGATTTCTTTTCTATTTTTCTTAGAATTTTTTTTTCATTTCAAAATATTACAGGGGTACAAATGTTTTTGGTTACATGGATCACTTTTATTATGCTTGAGTCAGGGTTATAAGTGTGCCTGTCACCTAGATAGTGTTCATTGTAGCTGTTAGGTAGGTTTTTGCCCATTCCCTCCTTCTCCCTACGTCTTGCTTGATTTCCACTGAGTTTTACTTCCCTCTGCATGTGTGCTCATTGGTTAGTTCCAGTTTAATAGCAAGTACATGTGGTGTTTGTTTTTCCATTCTTTAGATACTTCACTTAGCATAACAGTCTCCTGTTCCATCCAAATTGCTGTAAAAGGGCTTAATGCATCCCTTTTTATGGCTGAGTAGTATCCCATAGTATACATATACCACATTTTGTTAATCCACTCATGAATTGATGGGCACTTGGATTGATTCCATATCCTTGCAGTTGTGAATTGTGCTGCAATAAACATTCAAGTGCAGGTGTCTTTTCAATAAAATGATTTCTTTTCCTTTGAGTAAGTACCCAGTAGTGGGATTGCTGGGTCAAATGGTAGGTCTACTTTCAGTTCCTTGAGGAATCTCCATATTGTTTTCCATAGAGGTTGTACTAATTTGCCATGCCATCAATAGTGTATAAGCATTCCTTTCTCTCTGCATCCACACCAGAATCTATTGTTTTTGGACTTTTTAATAAATGCTATTCTAACTGGGGTAAGGTGATATCTCATTGTCACTTTAATTTGCATTTCCCTGATGATTAGTGATGTTGAGCATTTTTTCATATGTTTCTTGGCCATTGTCATTTCTTGAAGCTTCTGTTATTCTTGCCAACATTTAACAGTTTGTTTGTTTTTCTTGATTGTTTGAGTCTTTGTAATTCTGGTTTAGCTTATGGATTGTAGTTTGATATTTTCCTTCTGTAGTCATTTGCTGTTGATGTTTCTAGCTTGAGAGCTTTTAGCTCACAAATCCCTATTATTTTTGTTGCTAATGCATGGTCTTTCATAATCTTCAACCATATCTAAGATTCCAACATTTCTATATCTATGCTCACTGATCTAGTCTTTATCCATTGATTTTTTGTGGGGGAAGTGGTCTGTTCTGTTCGCATGGGCATCCATTTTCCACAATTTGAATAGGGCTTCTTTCCCCCAGTGTACATTATTGTCTGCTTTATCAAAGATCAGTTGGTTATAGGTAGATGGTTTTATATCTGGGTTCTCTGTTCTGTTTGTTGATCTGTGTCTGTACTTTTCTACCAGTACCATGCTGTTTTGGTTACTACAGCCTTGTAGTATAATATGAAGTCAGGTAATGTGATGCCTCCAGATTTGTTCTTTTTGCTTAAGATTGCTTTGGCTATTTGGGCTGTTTTCTGGTTCCAAATGAAGTGTAGAATTATTTTTTCTTGATCTGTGAAGTATGACGTTGGTAACTTGTTGGGGATTGCATTGAATTTGTAATTCACTTTGGGTAGTATGGACATTTTAACAATGTTGAGTCTAACTATCCATGAGCATGATATGTTTTTCAATTTGTTTGTATCCTCTGTGATTTCTTTCCTCAGAGTTTTGTAGTTCTCCTTGTAGAGATCTTTCATCTCCTTAGTTAAGTATAATTTCTAGGCATTTTATCTTCTTTGTAGCTATTTTGAATGTGTTTGAGTCTTTGATTTGACTCTCACCTTGACTGTTGTTAGTATATAGAAATGCTACTGATTTATGTACATTGGTTTTGTATCCTGAGACTTTGCTGAATTTAGTTATCAATTCCAGGAGATTCTTGGCGGAATCTTTATTTTTTTCTACATACAAGATCATATCATCAGCCAAGAGTGATAGTTTGATCTCCTCTTTCCCGATTTGGATACCCTTAATGTTCTTCTCTTTCCTGATTGCCCTGGCTAGGACTTCTAGCACTACGTTGACTAGGAAGGGTGACAGTGGGCATCCTTTTCTTGTTCTAGCTCTTAGTGGGAATGCTTTCAACTTTTCCCCATTCAGTAGAATGTTGGCTGTGGGGTGTTCCTATATGGAGTTTATAATTATGAGATATGTTCCTTCTATCTCTAGTTTGTTGAGGGTTGTTATCATGAAAGGGTGCTGGATTTTGTTGAATGTGTTTTTGGAATTTATTGTGATGATCATATGGTCTTTGTTTTTGCTTTTGTTTATGTAGTGAATCACATTTATTGATTTATGTACGTTGAACTATCCTTGCATCCCTAGGATGAAGTCCACCTGGTCCTGGTGGATCATTTTTTTGCTGTGCTTTTGAATTCTGTTTGCTAGTATTTTAATGAGGATTTTTGTATCTACATTCATAGGGGATATTGGTCTGTAGTTTTCTTTTTTTGTTGTGTCCTTTCCTGGCTTTCGTATCAAGGTGATACTGGCTTCATAAAATGAGTTGGAGAGGATTCACTCCTTCTCAATGTTATGGAATAATTTCCGTATTATGGGTACCAAGTCTTCTTTGTAGGTCTGATAGAACTCGGCTATGAGTCCATCAGGTCCAGGGCTTTTTATGGTTGGGAGGTTTTCTTTATTATTGATTAGTTCTCACTCTTCATCATTGGTCTGTTGAGGAGTTCTATTTCTTCCTGGTTGAGTCCTGGGAGGTTGTGTATTTCCAAGGTCTTGTCCATTTCCTCTATGTTCTCTAATTTATGTGCACAGAGATTTATGTAGTATTCATTGATGACATTTTGTATTTCTGTGGTATCAGTTGTAATGTCAACTTTTTCATTTCTGATTGAGTGTATTTTGGTCCTTTCTCTTCCATTCTTGGTTAATCTAGCAAGAGGTCTGTTGATTTTGTTTATCTTTTCGAAGAACCAACTTTTTGTTTTGTTAATCCTTTGTATTTTTTTTTGTTTTCCAGTACATTTGGTTCTGTTGTGACCTTTGTTATTTCTTTTCTTCTGCTGGCTTTGGTTTTGGTTTGTTCTTCCTTTTCTAGTTCCTTGAAGTGTGACATTAGGTTGTTAATTTGTCATCTTTCTGTTCTTTTCATGTAGGCATTTAAGAGTATGAATTGCCCCCTGAGGAATGCTTTTGCGCCTAAAGATTTTGATAGCTTCTGTCCCCTTTGTTGTTCAGCTCAAAGAATTTTTTGATTTCCATCTTAATTTCATTATTGACCCAATAATCATTCAGCAGAAGGTTGTTCAATTTCCATGGCTCTGTGTAGGTTTGAGTGTTTTTCTTGTGATTAATTTCTAGTTTTATTCTACTGTGGTCTGAGAAGGTACATGGTACAATTTCTATTTTGTTGAATTTTTTGAGACCTGTTTTGTGGTCTAAGATATTATCAATCTTGGAGATTGTCCCATGTGCTGCTGAGAAGAATGTGTATTCTGTATTTTTTAGGTAGAATGTTCTGTAAATGTCTGTTAGGTCCTTTTATATAAAGTTTGGTTTTAAGTCTATTATTTCTTTGTTTATTTTCTCTTTTGATGATTCATTGAG
Organism: Daubentonia madagascariensis; assembly: GCA_023783475.1. NCBI lineage: Eukaryota > Metazoa > Chordata > Mammalia > Primates > Daubentoniidae > Daubentonia > Daubentonia madagascariensis. The sequence goes on along the minus strand of JAKFHU010001436.1, from coordinate 72,077 downwards.
CTGTGACAGTGGTGTGTTGAGGTCCCCAGCAATTACAATGGTACTATTTACTTCTTTTTTTTTTTTTTTTTTTTTTTTTACCTCTAGTAAGATTTGCTTTATGTATCTGGGAGCTCCTGTGTTGGGTGCATATATGTTTAGGATTATTGTGTCTTCTTGTTGGATAGCTTCCTTTATCATTATATAATGACCCTTTTGTCTTTCTTTATCTTTGTTGGCTTAAAGTCAATTTTAGCTGATATGAAAATGGCTACATCTTCTCTCTTTTGATTTCCATTTGCATGGAATATTTTTTTGCATCCTTCATGTTGAATCTGTGTGCATCCTTGTGGATTAGGTGTGTTTCCTGGAGACAGCAGGTAGGGTTGTATTTTTTTCCTCCATTCAGCCAGCCTATGTCTTTTGAGAGGGGCATTCAGTCCATTCACATTGATTGACAGCATTGATATGTGGGATGTTGGTGTGTTCATCCTGTTGGATAGTCCCTTATTGCATTATTTTTCCTTTTGTTCTATGGTTTTATAGGAGTTGTGAGTTTTGGGTTTTTTTAAAAAGGTGAATTTACACTGGTGGGTATCTGTTGTGTTGATTTGTGTATAGTGCTGTTCTAAGTATTTCATACAGAGCAGGTCTGGTCATGGCAAATTCCCTCAGTGTTTGCTTGTCTGGAAAGGACTTAATTTCTCCATCTATTGTGAAACCTAGTTTTGTAGCATGCAAAATTCTAGGCTGGCAGTTGTTCAGTTTAAGCCAGTTGAAGATGGGACCCCAATCCCTTCTGGCTTGTAAGGTTTCTGCTGAGAAGCCTTTAGTTATCCTGATGGGTTTTCCTTTATAGGTTATTTGACGCTTTGTAGGTCATCTTGTTGCTTACAGAATTTTCTCCTTCATTTTGCCTTTGGCAAGGCTGATTACTGTGTGTCTTGGAAATGACCTTTTTGCTATGAGTCTTCCCTGTGTTTGATGTCCATCTTGTATCTGTGTGTCTGAATTTCCAGTGATGCCAGGGAAGTTTTCCTCAATAATTTCCTCAAATAGGTTTTTCATGCTTTTAGCTCTTTCTTCTTCACGCTCAGGGATACCTACAATTTGAATGTTAGTTTGCTTCATATAATCCCATATCTGTCTCAGTGAGTGCTCAGTCTTTCTTATTCTCTTTACTGCCTCTCTGAATGACTAGGTCATGTTCAGAGCCTTGTCTTCAAGCTGTGAGATTCTTTCTCCTCCGTGGTTTAGCCTGTTGCATTTTGAAATTCCATGAATGACTGTTTCATTTCTTTACATCCTATTATATCATTTCTTATGTTGTCTAGCTCTCTAGTGACTTTTTCATTTTTTTCATTGATTTCTTGAAATTTTTTTTAGCTTTTTTTTTTTTGGTTTTCAACTTTCTCTTCAATTCCAATCATCTTATTTGCCATCCATATTCCGCATTCCATTTCTGTCATTTCAGCAATTTCCTTGTGGGTGCAGTTCACTACTGTAGTTCCATTGTGTTCTTTGTTTCATTCACTTTTAAGCGCCATTCACTTGCAGAAACTTCTGTGCTGCTAAGTGTTTTTACATATGCATAATTAATCAGTATATGATTGTATAAAAATGAAGTGCTATATACTACAAATTTAGCACATTGGTTTCTCTGGAGATAATCAAGTGATCGGAGTTAATTTTTTTGAGTTAATATTTACTAATTTTCAGGAATTAATTATAATGGGTAATTACCAATATTTGTAAAATATCTAACAAGATAGTACAAAGATATTAAATAAAAACATCTCAATTTGTTTCCCCTTTTCTCTCTAGTGTCTCTTTATGAGTTTTTATATCCTTTGGTTGCACTGGCCAAAGCAAATGATTCTCTAGAGGCAAAGCCTCTATTAGGAGCTCATAAATGATCATGTTTTTGCAGCACTACTTAGTTACTGTCCTGTTGAGGTCTATGTAATTAGCTTTATATCTTCCTTTGGCAAGATATTATATGGCACTTCATGTTAGAAAACACAGGAAAATCTCAGAGTCCCTGAAGATGCTGTCCTCTTTATACAGGTAAAATGGAAGGATGGAAATACATTTAACAATGAGAAGAGTGGCTTCAGTCTCAGACATGGCTCTTTTGTTGGAATTGCTATGGACATGACATGAGTTTTATCCTAAGGAGCATAAGTGTCATCCTAAAGCAAAGTAGACAGCATCCAGAATAAGGAATTGAGTAGCATAGGAGAATAATTATGAAAAAGTTTACTGACATATTGGAAAAGGTTAACTCACCTTGACTTTGATCTAGAATTATATTGCGCCTAGGGAAATGTGAAAGACATTAGCTCTGTAATGTTTTGGATTCAGTATAGGTTGCAATTAATCACTCTGTTCTCAGTGATGATTACGTGAATGATTCTCTTCTTCTGCCACTTGGTAAACAGGCAAGAAAATTGATGACAAAATAAAGATCATTATATTTTCATCTCAATCTGCCTTTTAAAAGAGACGAGTATAATTTGACTGTCTTCTGTGACATGAGAATCACATTTATTATGATCTTGTCAAGTTTGCAAGATGGAAAAGGATTCTTATCGACAGCTGCATAGAAATAAAAGACATGCAGACCAAAAACCTTAAAGCTGAATTAGTAATTTTCAATGTAATATTTAAAAATGTGATATGGAAAATTTAAAAACAAAATAATACATAAAGCTACCTTGACATCTATTTAGTTTTGCTGGTCTCTTACGTCATTTAGAATTAGAGTGTTTGTATTAATTTTATTTATAAATTATAAGTAGAATGAAGAAGGGTTTTGAGAATGTTGACAAATGAGAATTTTGGGAAAGACGTAGAAGGTAAGTGAGAAAGTGATTCTAAGAGGACATATAAAAGATGCTGCAATAGACTTAAAGATAAGACCTGAAACTATGAAACTACTGGAAGAGAACATTGAGGAAACACTTCAGGACATTGGTCTGGGCAAAGGTTTCTGGAGTAAGACCTCAAAACCACAGGCAACAAATGTGAAGATGGACAAATGGGATCACATCAAGCTAAAAAGCTTCTGACCAGCAAAGGAACCAATCAACAAAGTGAAGAATCACTCTACAGAATGTGAGAAAACATTTGCAAACTATTCAATTGACAAGTGAATATATAAGGAACTCACCTCAACAGCAAATACCCCTAAATAATCCAGTTGAAAAGTGGACAGAAGATCTGAATACATATTTCTCAAAAGAAGACATACAAACGGCAAACTGTTATATGAAAAATGCTCAACATCACTAATCATCAGATAAACGCAAATCAAAACCACAATGAGCTATCATCTCACTCCAGTTAAAATGGTTATTATCAAAAAGGTAGAGAATAATAAATGGTTATGAGGATGCAGAGAAAGGGGAACACTTGCACACTGTCACTGGGAATGTAAATTAGTATAGCTAGTATGGAAAACAATATGAAGGTTCCTCAAAAAACTAAAACTAGAACTACTATATTATCCAGCAATCCCACATATGGGTATATATCTAACAGAAAGGAAATTAGTGTATCAAAGAGATATCTGTACTCCTATGTTTATTGCAGCACTATTCACAATAACCAAGATATGGAATCAATCTAAGTGTCCATCAGCAGATGAATGGATAAATAAAATGTGGTATATACATACAATTGAATATTATTCAGCTACCGAAAATGAAATCCTCTCATTTGCCACAACATTAATGGATCTGGAAAACATGTTCAGTGAAGTAAGCCAGGCATAGAAAGGCAAATATTGTATGTTCTCACTCATATGTGGTAGCTATAAAAGTTGATCTCATGGAAGTAGAGAGTAGAATGATGTTTACCAGAGGCTGGGAAGGGTAGTGGGGTGGGAGAGATAAAGAGCAATTGGTTCATAGGTACAAAACTATAGTTATGCAGAAGGAGTAAGATCTAGTGTTCAGTAGCACAATAGGGCGACTATAGTTAACAATAATTTATTGTATATTTCAAAATAGCTAGAAGAGAAGATTTGGAATGTTCCCAAAACAAGGAAAGAATAAATGTTTGAGGTAATGGATATCCCAATTACCAGCTGTGATGACTACACATTGTATGCTTGTATCAAAATATCATATGTACCCCATTAATATGTATAACTGTTATGTATCCATAAAAGTAAAAAAAAGATTATTACTCTTTATGCTTAAAAAAGTATTTACTTTGATGTCTTGGGAACAGAAAGCTAGGGATAACTTAGTTTGTTGCATTTATAGATATAAAAACTTATTTGACATAAACAGAATTATTTATATTGCCCACACATATAAAAAGTAAAAATTGAGATGGTCTTAAATTAAAGGAGGCAGAATTTTACTTAGGTATAAAGGAAGTTCTATGACAATTAAAGAAGGTAAAAATGCAGAAATTTTGAGCTGTGGGAGGTGTTGAACATGCAATATTTTTAGACTGAGTAGGAAATATATATGAACGATGGTTTAGATTTGTACCTTGTTCATACCTAGGAGCTGTCTGTACATTCCTCTTTAACTTGATAACTCTATCATCTGGAACCCCAGTTAGCCATATTTCCTTCATCTATAAAGGATTAAATGTCTGGGAATCTGTTTTGGAGGATTGATCAATTCTATATGGGTGGAGAAAAAGGATTAATCACAACAGAAGACAAAGTGTTAGGCCTTGTCTTTTGCATCATGGATACTTATAGTTAAAAATGATGAGTACAATTAATGTGTTTAATACATACTGAATACCTTATTATGAAACTTTATTTTACTCCTATAATTACCCTGAGACATTAGTATTATTATTTGCAATTTTATAAATATATAAACTGAGGCTCAAGAGTTTAGGTAACTTGCCCAATATCACCTTGTCAGTGGCTGAACTATGGTACAAATCTTGGTTTCTGAAAGTCTATATTCTTTCCACTATGCTATGTTGCTTCTCTAAATAAAACTTAAGAAAAATTACCTCAAAACTATAAGAGAACAAGAATTCAGAACACCATCATTCAGGAGTTTTTCCCCTATGGGCATTTATGATTTCTACATGAATAAATATCATACCTTTGAGTCCCCATCTATAAACCTCTGCATGACTTTTTTGGTGGACTGAGATTTGATTACTATGTCTCAAGTGACCTTAAAGCTGTGATGACCAAAACTTCATGAGTTTCTATATTGCCTGATATTTGTATGGATATATTTTTATCTTTTTCATTCACATATATTCCATATTTATACCTTGTTCTGCTTTAACTCACTTTTCCTAAAATTCCAGGCTATTAAATGGTTGATAGAGATTGGAGGGCCAAGAGACAAATAAATTCACAGTTTTGTGTGCACAACCGACAAAGGTCTTTGAGAAATTCTTTCATGAGTTTTGGTATTTAAAATATGCTTGGACATATGGTGATATAATTTGTTTATAATTATAGAATTTCTGAACAATAGGTCCAAAAAGTAATCCAAATCTTACCTCATAAACTACCTATTAATTTAAAGTTAATCTTTATCCTTCTTCTCTATGTCATATACACATACCTTCCTAATATCTTAGTCCTTTTTAGATTTTCCTTTTAATCTCTTTTATTTCTTCTTTTCTCCTACTTCTTCTTCACTTTTATCACCCTTTGTTTTCTATTTTTCTCTGCCACTTAGGAACTCTGCACAGTCTCTTTACCTGTCTTCCTTGATTATATAACCAGGCAAATTTTTATGTATTTTTAATTATCCAAATACATCATTTTCTATCTTTCAGTGAATATTTATTTGTCCCTATTATGTACCTGGTGTGATTCTCAGTTTTGAGATACATTGGATAACAAGAGAGATGCAGTCCTTAACTTTCTGAGGGCTGTACTTTTGTTGGGAAAGAGAAGTTAAACAAATAATCAACGAATTACATTTGGGGTAAGTACTACAAAGAAATACAATGTTCTTTGAGAGCAAATACATTTAATTTACATAAGAAAGTTTACATTTTTATTATTATAAGAATACTATAATCTCCTATTATTATTTAGAAGGAGATAATCATAATTTATTATTAAAATAGCTTATAGATATGGAATTTTGATATTCTCTGCTGACCAATACCATCTCATTTTCTTATCTATTCATTTATGTCATGTATTGAGCACTATCATTGACAAGTGAAAAAAAGGGAAGTAAAGTTAACATTTACAGAATATCTACATACTGAATACCTTATTATGAAACTTATTTTACTCCTATAATTTACCCTGAGACATTAGTATTATTATTTGCAATTTTATAAATATATAAACTGAGGCTCAAGAGTTTAGGTGATTTTTTGCCCAAAATCACCTTGTCAGTGGCTAAACCATGGTACAAATCTTGGTTTCTGAAAGTCTATATTCTTTCCACTATGCTATGTTGCTTCTCTAAATAAAACTGAAATTACAATAACATGTGATAAATATTTACATAGAGGTTTGAACAAAATGCGTTCCACAGTATCAAAATGCCCTTCATAGTGTAAGCTTTTAAGACCATGTGCTAAGTACTCTAGGGTATTGTTTATCAAATTATCTTATCAAATTATCTTAGTTACATTTTTTTCCCAATGCTTCTTAGACTGATACTTTAGTAGAATACAAAATCATACAGTTCGGTTTTGCTGTAATGTCAAATTGCTAAAGAAGTTTCTAAACACTCTCAATTTCAGTACCTAATGTGATACAAACTGGTAACTGACAGTTCATGGACCTGCTTCTCTCCGTGGACCACTTTTTTGTTGCTTCAGAGAATCTAAATGTGAATAAGTCAACATTTCTGCCTTTAAGAAGCTTCCAGGCTCCTTGGTGAGTCAGACTTTTACCCAGTTTACTAAAATATAAGGGATAAGAAAATAAATGCTAGTAATGTACAGCAAGACCTCACCTCTATGGTAAACATTTAATAAACCTTGAAGATAAATATTTTTCAGAGGTGGGGTGTGGGGAAGAAGAGTTTCTTTGCCAGAATATGGGTATAGTCTTGGAGCGCATGCAATAGTTGAGAAAAGGTGAATAGTTTTGTGTGATTAGAGCCAGGCTATATAAGTCTTGAAGCAAAAACCAAAAAAGTCTGGGGGCTGAATTGCTGTTACCTAGTTATCCAATCTTGTGTCTTATAAGGAACATCGAGGCAACTGTGTTAAGAGAAAGCAGAGGGGTATTAAAAGCAGAGACAACTTAGTGGAAGAGAACTCCATATGACAGCTACTACCTTCTCTGTGGGATCACAATTTCAGAATGTGTGAGCATATTAGGTTTTTCCCCTCTGCCACAGCTTTATTAAGGTATAATTGACAAGTAAAGATTGTATTTATGGTTAGCAATGTGATATTTTGTTATATGTCTACACTGTGAAATGATAAATCAAGCTAATTAACATATTCATTATCTCAATACTTTTTTTGTAGTTAGCACATTTAAGATCTATTCTCTTAATAATTTTCAAGTGTGCAATACATTATTATTACCTATAGTCACCTTGTTGCATCATAGATCTCCAGACACTCTTCATCCTTTCTAACTGAAACTTTGTACCCTGTGATCCACATCTCCCCGTTCTCCATCAGTCCCCAACCAGCTCCCAGCAACCACCACTGCACTCTTTGCTTCTATGGATTTGAATTCTTTATTTTAAAAAAAACTTTATTTTTTTTTTTAAATTTCAAAATATTAAGGGGGTACAAGTGATTTTGTTACATGGATGAATTGTAGATGAATTCTTTAGATTCTACAAGTGAGATCTTGCAGTATTTGTCTTTCTGTGCTTGTCTTATTTCACGAAGCATAATGTTCTCCATGTTAATCCATGATGTTGTAAATAACATGATTTTCTTCTTTTTTAAGGCTGCATAGTATTTCATTGTATATATGCCACATTTTCTTTATCCATTCATGCATCAATAGACACTTAGATTGATTCCAAATCTTGGCTGTTGTGAGTAATACTGCAGTAGAATGGAAGTACAGATGCCTCTTTGACATACTTTATTTCATTTCCTTTGAGTGTATATACAGTAGTGGGATTTCTGAATCATATGGTAGTCCTACTTTTAATTTTTTGAAGAACCTGCACATTGTTTTCACTATTGGCTGTAGTAATTTACTTTCTCACCAACAGTGTACAAGGGTTCACTTACTACAAAACCTCACCAAACTTATCTTTTGTCTTTTGGATAATAGCCATTCTAAGAGGTGTGACATGATATCTCATTGTAGTCTCAATTTACATTTCCTAGATGATTAGTGCTGTCGGCAATTTTTTCATACCTATTGGACATTAGAATGGTTTTAATGCTAAAGTGGAAATAGGCTTTCATAACTTTGATTTCTCTCTGTACAGCTTACTAATATAATTATCATAATTTGTTTTCTCTCCTGTTGTTCTCCTTCAGGTAGCACTGCTACCAAAGCCAATGGATGGGGCAAATCACTCTGTAGTTTCAGAGTTTATGTTCCTGGGACTCACCAATTCCTGGGAGATCCAACTTCTCCTTTGTGTGTTCTCCTCTGTGTTTTATGTGGCAAGCATGATGGGAAACTCCCTCATTATGCTCACTGTGACCACTGACCCTCACTTACACTCTCCCATGTATTTTCTATTGGCCAACCTCTCCTTCATTGACCTTGGTTGTGTCTTCTGTCACTTCTCCCAAGATGATTTATGACCTTTTCAGAAAGCGCAAAGTCATCTCCTTTGGAGGCTGCATTGCTCAGATCTTCTTCATCCATGTCATTGGTGGCGTGGAGATGGTGCTGCTCATAGCCATGGCCTTTGACAGACATGTAGCTATATGTAAGCCTCTCCACTACCTGACCATCATGAGCCCACAAATGTGCACCTTCTTTTTAGTGGCTGCCTGGATGACAGGCCTCATCCAGTCTGCGGTTCAGTTGGCTTTTGTAGTAAACTTACCCTTCTGTGGTCCTAATGTGTTGGATAGCTTTTACTGTGACCTTCCTCGGGTTATCAAACTTGCCTGCACAGATACCTACCAACTAGAGTTCATGGTCACAGTCAACAGTGGATTCATCTCTGTGGGCTCCTTCTTCATACTGATCATTTCCTACATTGTCATCATTCTCACTGTTCAGAAACACTCTTCAGCTGGTTCAGCCAAGGCTCTGTCAACACTTTCAGCTCACATCACTGTGGTAGTCTTGTTCTTTGGTCCTTTGATATTCTTCTATACATGGCCATCTCCCTCCACACACCTGGATAAGTTTCTGGCCATCTTTGATACGGTTCTCATTCCTCTTCTGAATCCTATCATCTACACATTGAGGAACCAAGAAATGAAGGTGGCAATGAGGAAAGTGTGCAGACAGCTAGTGAGTTACAGGAAGATCTCTTAAATAGATGTCTGTATTGTGAAGAGTCATCATGGAGTACTAAAGTTCATTGTGAAGGTCAAACTCAGAGAGAAGCTTCTTTTTGTCCTACTTTGATTTGGTTATCCACATTGGTATTGGCTGTGTTTTGTCTTTCTTTTAGGAGGGAGGGACATTTGCTTCTGAAAGGAGAAAGAAATTACATGTAAAGTGTTTAGAAGCCAAAGATTATAATAATCTTGAGCCTCAATTCCTAAGTAATAATATTTATATGAAGTAATTATTAGAAATACATAAGATGGTAGCCACTTTAAGTCCTTTAGAACAGGGACAAATCTCTCCTTAATCCACTGTAATCAAGTGTGACCTCATCTTAAATTGATTATATCTGCACAAACCTTATTTGCCACTATGGTCACATTCACAGGTAATCAGTGTTAGAACCTCAGCATACCTATTTGGTGGACACAGATCAAACCACAGCAAAAGAATAGGTAGTATAGGTATCTGAGAACAGAAATGGTTGTAGTATAGTTATCTATTTATTAGAGTAAAAATATATTTAAAATAAACATAGTAGAAGTAACTTTTGCTTTTTCATAGGCAAACACTATTCTTTTTTTTTTTAATAATGGAGCATATAAAGTCAATAGGAAGGACAAAAAGTTATTCCTATGAAGTATAGAATCTCTGACTACTAGGAAGATTACACAGAAGGTAAAGAATAACATTTACTGCTTCTTTAAAAGAAGAAAGAAAAAAGTTGTCATGTCATTCAAATAGAGAGAAAACCAAATTCTAGTTTTGTGTTAATGTAATATTTGGCAATAAAGCATTCTTTTTTTTAGTAGATCCTTCAAAGCTAATTTGTGTAAACTTTGTCAAAATTTTAACATATATCATTACTTCTACTCAGATTCATTATTTGAAGTTATATATAATATGTACTCAGTGCAAATAGAATTCACTTCCTGGACCTTCTACAGCTTTCTCTATCCATTGAGTCTTATCTTTCACTATTGACCTTCACATTTTGGAATAACCAGACATTTTATTTTAGGATGAATCTACCTTTTTTTCTCCTTGATAAAGAAAACCAAATCCTATTTCATGGCATAGTAGTTATATGTTTTGGCTACTATTACTTTTAATTTCAACCAACCATATTAATTATGACTTTAACCAAAGAAATTAACTTCTGTCTCATAAAGAGTACTTGTTAAAGAAAACTAGAGCCTGACGATAGTTATGTGATAAAAACAGATTTTATTCAGGAATTATTATAACAGGGGAAAGGAGGCCTCAGTATGGTATTGGGCTCAGTTCCCAACACAACAAGAACAAATGGGGATTTATGGCTAAGGAGCAGATTGTGGTGTCAGTGGATGAAAAATTATTAATAGGAGACATCAAGGGTAGGGAGAATTCTTGCTAAATAGACCTACCAGGATTCTTGCTGAAGGCAAGTCAGGACAATCAAATATCAAGGGTTGGGTTGGGAATTTGACCAGCTATCAAGGATAATCAGATATGAAGGGTGGAGGATTATTTCTACACTGACTTAGCAGGATTCTTGCTAAAACTGCACTATGGAGGTCCAGTAGGAAAGAGGACCAAGGCTGAGGATTAGTTGAGAAGAGAGATCAGAAAAGTCTGACTAAATTTTGGTCGAGGAGAGAGTCTTTGTCAACTCAAAGGTGGAAAATTGAGAATTGTCTGACATGTACAATTGTTTGAGTAGACCAGCAAAACTCATGAGCACTCAAAATATAACTCTTTTTTTTATTTCAAAGTACTACAGGGGTGCAAATATTTTTGGTTACATGGATTGCTTTTATAATGCTTGAATCATGATTATAAGTGTGCTTGTCACCCAAATAGTGTTCATTGTACCCATTAGGTAGGTTTTCACCCATCCCCTCCTCTCCCTCCCCCCTGCTTGATTTCCATAGAGTTTTAGTTCCCACTATGCACATGTGTGCTCATCAGTTAGTTCCAATTTAATAGTGAGTACATGTGGTGTTTGTTTTTCCATTCTTTAGATACTTCACTTAGGATAATGGTATCTAGTTCCATCCAAATTGTTGCAAAAGACATTAAATCATTCATTCTTCACAGCTGAGTAGTATTCCATGGTATACATATACCACATTTTGTTAATCTATTCATGAATTGATGGGCACTTGGGTTGATTCCACATCTTTGTGATTATGAATTGTGCTGCAATAAACATGCATTTGCAGGTGTCTTTTTGATAAAATGACATCTTTTCCTTTGGGTAAATACCCTGTAGTGGGATTGCTGGATCAAATGGTAGGTCGACTTTTAGCTCTTTGAGGAATCTCTACACTATTTTCCATAGAGGTTGTACTAGTTTGCAGTCCCACCAACAGTGTATAAGTGTTCCTTTCTTTACTGCCACAAATATCCTGTTTACATCTTCTTAAAGGCAGTAAATGTTATTCTTAAAGTAGCAAAAATAAATATACTACTAACATGATTTGAAGTTATAGACACACTATAAAGGTACAAATAAAGTCTCACACACACACACACACACACACGTGCTCCCCCATGACCAATGTTTCAATATGCACATGCCATCTTATTTAAAAATCATTCAAAGACTATCTACTATTACTGTATATAATATTAAACCAAAGTGTTAGGACAACTAAGGATCTTAGAAGTTGTATCTCAGTGGAAAAGCTATAAAACTTTTATAATTCCAATTGATTGAAGAAATAATTTTACATTTTAATAATTTTAAATGCTTCTTTAAACTCCACTATGATAATATCAGGGAGAAGACCTATAGCTATTATATAAAAATATTATCAAACCAGTCTGTCCTATCCAATTTTGATTATTTGAATTTGGATTCTTATATAAAAATGCTCTGAGCTGATAATTTCCATGAGAATTTTTTTTCTGAAAAAGTTGGCATATTTAGAATAGTAGACATTCCGTTTTCTCTATTTCTTGGGAATTTAGGGAATATTAGATTTAAGTGAGCAGTTATTAATCTCTATAAAGCAATACTAACAGAACCCCTTGAAGAGGCTTTATATCTAAGTTATTAATATGCCCTTGAAGTAGGAAAATATTTCACATCACACATTGACAGAAAAAGTTTTCTCAGTTATGAAATACAGTCTCACATAAATCTCCTAGGCTTAGTTCTACAATTTCAGCCACAGTTCAAGACTCAGATTTACAAAAAAGTTAAAAGTATAGACAAATTACAATATCTCACACCAGACCTCTAAGAGCTGTTCTACTTCTAGTGAAATCAAGAGAAATTCTTGCACAACAGACAGACTTTAAAAAAAAGCAAACTAACAAACCACATTCTTGATCATCTCTTATCTGATAGACAATAGGTCCCCACCATCCCTATAAAGATTACCACATGATCAAATCACAAAATCAAATTTGTAATTTTTGCTGTCACCAGTGAGGAATTACCTATCAGACATGTACAAATCACAACCAGAATTAAATTTGGCCAAAAGCAAGAAAAACAAAACACAGATCAGAGTGTCAGCGAAGGGAAAGTTTTGCTACTGCTTGATTACTTGTCATGGGAACCATGAAGAAATATGCTTGAGCTTAAACAACGCCCAAGGTGCATTGTTTGGGAAACATGTTTAATTGGCTCCAGAAGATGTGTCCACTTGGATATCTTGATGAGATCTTTATAGTGGTAAAAATATAATTTTTAAAAAGTTAAAAACACAGCTCATATAAAGTTATCATGTGTCATTTGTTTATCTCACTGCTGAGGGAACCAGCAAGATGGTAAGCTGGTTCCAATCAAGTTTTGATGAAATCAGTTTCTAGGACTGAGTGAATTCCCCCGGAAATGCTCTTCAAGACCTCTCTATTTTACCAATCCCATGATTCTGACTGTGCCAATGTTTCATAAATGGGCTGAAGCACAGTGAACACTTTAGAGCTTTTAAGAGACAAACTGTAACTGGCTGTATAAATAAGAAAACATTTTTTTAATAGTTTTTTTGTAGTTATTTTATGTTTTAAGTTTTTAGGTCAGTAAGATTTACTGACTAGATTTTTGTAACTTTTTGTTGTATTGATGTATTTTTTTGAGGGTTTTTTTTTTTTTTTTTTTGTTTTTTTTTTAGGAACAGCAGAGCCTCTTTGTAGTCACGAGATAATTATAAAGTCTTATATTACCTGTTTGTCTGGAGAAGACAAGTGATACTCTACCAGATTGTGCCCAAGGACCCACTGAGCCTGTGCATAAGGCTGAAAAAATGACCAATGTTAACCCCTAGCTCATTATAATACTAAAATCCCCACCCTGGGAGGGACTTATCCACCATTTTTTGATCATGGGAGGTATGTAGTAGCATGATTTCCCACTGCACTTGTGTGCCCTGCACTCCACCCCAAACACGTAATGTTGTTCACTCCCCTCATACATTATTCATTTCACCTCCAACAAAACCCCTGACCCTGTTGACTGGGGAGGCAGATTTGAGGCAGTTCTTATATCCCTTCTCCCAGTAGATGCATCTCCTGAAATAAATCCTTTCCTTTTTGACAATCCTCATTGTCTTAGTAATTGGCTTTCTGTGTAGTGAGCAACACTGAAGCCCCTTTGTGGGTTTGTTAACAAAACCCAAGGAAAAAAGCTAGAATCAGATTGTGCCTATTTACAAAAATGCTCTGTCTTTGTAAATTAGATATTTCTCATATATTCCCTTTTAATGTGCCATTTTTTTCCTGTTGGGATCTTAACTGATGCAAGTATTTTATATATAAGATTTAGACCCATGTGCAGTGGCTCATTCCTGTAATCCCAGCTAGTTGAGAGGCTGAGGTGGGAGGATTGCTTGAGGCCAGGAGTTTGAGACCAACCTGGGAAATATAGTGAGATCCTGTCTCTAAAAAAAAAAAAGAAAAAAGAAAAAAAATTAGCTGTAGAGCCCAGGAGCTCAAGGCTGCACCGAGTTATGGTTGTGCTGTGCTATTGCACTCCAACCGGGGCAACAAAGTGAGACTCTGTCCCTAAAACAAAATAAAACAAACAAACAAAAAAACCCCCAAAAGATATAGAAGCAATTTATATTTTAAGACATTTTAAGAAGTTTAAGGGGGCCAGGTGTGGTGGCTCATACCTGTAATCCTAGCACTTTTGGGAGGCAAAGGTGGGAGGATTGCTTCCAGCCAGGAGTTGGAGACCAGCCTAAGCAAGAGTGAGACCCCATCTCTACAAAAAATAGAAAAATTAGATGTGATGGCACGCTTCTGTAGTCCCAGCCACTTTGGAGGCTTAGGCAGGAGGATCGCTTGAGCTCAGGAGTGTGAGGGAGCTATGATGATGCCACTGCAGTCTAACCTGGGCAACAGAGCAAGACTCTGTCTCAAAAAAAGAAAAAAGAAGATTAAAAGAAAGAAGTAATCAATATGAATAACACTCAACTTTATTATCAATTTAATTTAATCAGGGAAATTCTAATTAAATCAATTCTCTAGGCTAAAAGCCCATATACTGGGTGGGACATGATATGTTTTTTATAAGACGTGGATTGGAAAGTTCCTCAGCTCTGTGACAAAGTGAGAGATTCCACTCTTGGAACCTGGAAACAAGGTCCAGGTGACATGACAGAGTGTAGGTTTATTGGCAAAGATGCCGATGAAGTATTCCTGGGTTTGTATGGGATATAACCCCAGAATGAGGACATCCAGTGCTTGTCAGGTCTGGTAGTTCCACTCTTTAGTGGTCACGAACCCGCCAACCCAGCAGAAGGGAAGGCATCAATAAGCTGTGTCCA
This sequence comes from Daubentonia madagascariensis, assembly GCA_023783475.1. Taxonomy (NCBI): domain Eukaryota; kingdom Metazoa; phylum Chordata; class Mammalia; order Primates; family Daubentoniidae; genus Daubentonia; species Daubentonia madagascariensis. The sequence continues at coordinate 56,930 of JAKFHU010001436.1, read as the reverse complement.
CTAGGTAATGTAATTTATCCGTTGCCCTAATTGGTAAATATCTCATATGAGTAAATATGTGAATGTATTCTTTCTGTTGACTAATTATATAGCAGTTGTGGTCATGGCACTTTCATATGGGACTATTTGGTAGTATACATGAAAATTTTTCATAAAAATTCCACCTCTTGTTACATATCCTTTAGAAGTACTTGTGCATGTGTACAAGAAGACATGTAAAAGTATTTTTCTGTTGTTACCTATAAAAGTAAAAACTTGTAAACACTTAAATGTCCACTCATGGAGGAATGGTTAGATAAACTATTCTGAGGGCTGTTTTTCTACTCACTCTTAGACATCGAATTTTCATAATGTTTGTTCTGCTCTGTGCCGTGTAATACTGAACTTGATGGACTAAATCATGGGTGGCTCTTGCCCTCTGGTTTTTGCTTGGGTGTAGCTAATGGAGGCTATGGCAGAAATTTGGAGGATGGGAAGACAGTGAAATTAGGGTATTTGTTCCGCTAGCTTCCTCCCATCTGGGCTTTGTGTTGGCAATTACTCTAACCAAAGCCCTTATCTCTCGTTGGTGGCTGCTTTCTGCTTTTGCAGCTCTGTCTCTGGTTTCTGGTATTGCTTCCCCCCACTACCCCTCAGCATTAGGATAGTATTAGCTCCCTGTTGTAGCTAGTCCTGGATACTTCACTATTCCTTGTTGGTTTCCTTTAATGCTGTCTACACCATTGTAAATTAGATTTCCTCATTTATTCCACATGATTATGGTATTTTTTTCCTGGTGGGACCCTGACATAAGTATTTGTGCATGGAGAAGCCCCAAGAAATAGCTCCTTAAAATGATCTCTTGGATTAGTTGGCTCACATATTTGAGAAGTACCTGTGTAATTCCTTATCTTTAACATTTGCTTATGTTACTTTCTTAGTCATTTTCTACAATTCTATTTTAAAACTATTTTTAATTTTTTTTTACATTTTAGCTTTGGCCTTATTTTTATACTTTATATTTCAGCTTCTTTAAGTTAAACAAATAGTTAATATGTGCCAGAAAATGTACAAGGCACTGGAGACACAGAGAAAAACAAGGCAACATGCCTGCCCTTGAAGAGCTTCCATCTGCAGGACATGGAGAGAGAAACAGATAGTTTCAATGTCACAGGTGGGTGTAGTGATAAAGTATGCACAAGATGATATGGGAGTACAAAGAGGAGCAGAGAGTGCAGCCATGGTTTTTAACAAAATCTGTGCATGGGAATTACCTGAGGCACTTCCAAAAAATACTAAGACTCTTGGCCCACATCCCAGACAGTGTGATTCAATTGGTCTGGTTGGACATATTATTATTATTATTATTTGCAATTGAGACCATTTTATTTTCTTTTTTGCTTCTTTCTTCCTTGCTTTTCTAGTTATTTTGAAACATACAATAAATTATTATTAACTATAGTCATCCTATTGTGCTACTGAACACTAGATCTTATTTCTTCTGTCTATATTTTTGTGCCAATTAACCAAACTTTCTTTATCTGCCCCTCCACCCTACCCTTCCCAGCCTCTGCTAAATGTCATTCTACTCTCTACCTCCATGAGATCAATTTTTTAGCTCCCATATATGAGTGAGAACATACGATATTTGTCTTTCTGTGCCTGTCTTATTTCACTTAGTGTCCTCCAGTTCCACCCATATTGTTGCAAATGATAGGATTTCATTCTTTTTTATGGCTAAATAATATTTGGTTGTGTATATATACCACATTTTCTTTATCCATTCATCCATTGATGGATACTTAGGTTGATTCCATATCTTGGCTATTGTCAATAGTTCTACAATAAACATGAAAGTGTAGATGTATCTTCAATATACTGATTTCCTTTCTTTTGGGTATATACCCAGCTGTGGGATTGCTGGATCATATGGTAGTTCTATGTGTAGTTTTCTGAGGAACCTCCATACTGTTCTCCATAGTGGTTGCACTATCTTACATCCCATCAACAGTGTACAAGTGTTCCCCTCTCTCCACATCCTCGCCAGAATGCATTATTGCCTGTCTTTTTGATAAAAGCCATTTTAACTGCAGTGAGATGATATTTCATTGTAGTCTTGATTTGCATTTCTCTGATGACCAATGATGTTGACCATTATTTTCATATACCTGTTGGCCATCTGTGTGTCTTCTTTTGAGAAATGTCTATTCAGATCTTTTGCCCATTTTTAATTGGATTATTTGATTTTTTTTCTATTGAGTTGTTGGAGCTCCTTATATATTCTAGTTATTAATCCTTTGTCAGATGGGTAGTTTACAAATATTATCTCCTGTTCTGTGGGTTGTCTCTTCCCTTTGTTGATTGTTTCCTTTGAGGTTTTACTCAAGAAATCTTTGCCTAGACCAGTGTCCTGGAGCATTTCCCCAATGTTTTCTTCTGGAAGTTTCATAGTTTCAGGTGTACATATTTTTTGAAAGCTCTCTGACTCTTCTCTTACCACTCTCTACTCTGTACTTAATTTTCTTTTAGTACTAAACCACTGTCGTTTCTCAAACATGCTGCACCTCATTCTGCATGTTATTAGTTCTTCCTGGAATTAATTCCCTCCTCCCCTCATACCTCTCTCTCTTAAGCCTTCACTCAAGTATTACTTTCCCTAGGAAATCTGCCTAGTTCCTCTTAGGTAGATTTAGGGGTTCTTTCTTCTGTGTCCCTACCCATAGCATTGAACGTGCCTTTAGGACAGGTATTATCCAGATCGCATTAAAATGCTTCATTTGTATGTATGTGTCTCCTTCTGAGCTCCAACATACTTGGGCAGGGACTGGCATATGGGTAATAGTTGAGAATGGGCTGAATGAATAAGCTCCATGTCTAGGTCGTACTTATCAAGGGACTTACAATCAATTGTGCTTTTTTTTAAATTGACTTTTGTTGTTATTTTAGAAATTATACATTGTATGCCATTTTTTAAATGTGAAAGAGATTCAAGTAATTTCTACTGCCTATTCTGCATTGTGTGTACTTAACCTGATTGAAATTTGTAGTGAAATCCACATGATTTTGATTAAATGTGTTCACACTCCCTAGGCATTCTGCTTTATTTTAAACCACCAATGACCAAGTCAGAATTGGCAGATAAAATCGCCAAAAGTGATGCTGTTAAAACATCCAGTTTCAGTTTTGTTTCCTCTCCAGTGACTTGTTACAAGATTTTTTCTTTTGGTTGTTCTTACCAAGCCAATCAGGTTCCAGGGACAATTCCCCTGAGCAGAGTTGGCAAATCCTGGTTTCTGCAGAAGCACCTGGTCATTATACTTTAGTGTTGTTAATTATCTACCCATTTTTTAAATTCTTTCAGCTTTTTATTTAATAGCAGTTGCATAAGCAGAAGCTCAGTTACCAAGATTCTCTAATTACCTGATGATGCTGTGGTCTGGGAAGAGGTAGGTGAAAGACATAAAGTAAAGACAACAACAGGAAAAAAGTTGACTTGATCTATTAAATTCAGTTTCAGAAAATAATATAGTGACAGAATTTTTATTTGTAGATATTAGGTAAGTTTTTGGTTGTGGTCAGGTAGGTTACAATGTAGGGAAGAAGAAAGAGATCACATTAGGTGGTACATAAAGGGTTATAGATTGTGGAAAAAGGCAAGTAACCGACTTTGACATTTACCTGGTCGTAGAAATGTATCATGGGTTTCCAGGGTGAAACTAAAACTATGAAGTCAAGATCAGCACAATACAGTGTCTTCAGCATGGGCAAGGGATTTGGGGGTTCAAATGATGACTTAGAAAAGAATTTATGTATTTTTTATCTCATTAACCTGTTTGATAAGAGTAAAGGGAAATTAACAACCTACAGAAGTTAAAAGTCAAGACCGTTCACTCTGTTTTACTTCTGTCTTTGCAGAAAAGTTAAAAAAGGAAGAAGTCCACTAGAGACTAGTGTGTTATGACATTTCTTGGGACCAAAACCAAATGATATACACAGAATTTGAAGAAGGTTTGACTGATAAACTGTCTTTCTAAGAGCCCACCTCCTCTCACATGCATGCCTGATTACAGACCTACCATCATTTTCAACTGTGATGAAGAAAAACTGCTATAATGGTATTAATGGGGGAGTTAATTCTTCTGCTATGATAGCATATTTTTTGGGCTTTTAGTTGTGTTTTTTTTCTCCTCTCTAATTTTGACCACTACAATGTAAAATAGAGGTAGATAAGTTTCAGGGAAAAATAACAAATTTAGGAATCCAGGGGCATGGAGATTGACCTTAAGAGGAAAGGTGAAAGGAAGGGGTAACTTAGTTTGATTATTTAATTCAAGTACAGTAAGGACTTATATGAGAGGTTTCCTAAAAACATTTTATTTTTACTTTTATAGAGAAACAGACAAGTGGATATAGGCTTAAAACAAAGAATCAGAAAGTTCAGTTGGGAGCAGGGAAGAAGTTTTAGATTGTCAGAATGATAAAGCATAAGAATGGCCAAAAAAGAGAAATATTTAATTCTCAAGTATTATGTCTTAGCTAATTTAGATATGTCACTGATGTGACTGGATCAGAAATTCTATTTTATTTCTATGGCTTTATTAGTAGGACACTCGTTTTCTCTATTTTCATCAACTTAAACTTTAAAATGTATAAGAATCCCTTCTGGGAGATGACTAAATCCATGTGAATCTACAAAAGAAATTATGTTGTGTAGAGGGCAAATGTTAAAGAGCCATGGTTTGTAACTCTAATATCCTTTAATTAAGAAAAACAAAAGAAAGCATGGTAGAGGAAAGTCCTGGAGAACAAAATATTGAAAGTGTCCTTTTAGAACAAGCTCAGTTTACCCTGAGCAAAAAATGGCTCAGAGATCACTGAACAATCTTCAAGGACAGTGGAATGCCTTCCTCTAACTTTGTGTATTCAGCCAGGAGCAACACTTGTCTTTGAGACTCTGAAGGCACAAGTCATATACACTTCAATGTCTTCTGGTTTTGAGTTCTTGCTTTGCTTTCTTTCCCCTTTGTTAGGTTATCTGGCCCATTTCCTTTTTTTCCTGTTTCCTTGTCCAATTCTTCCTTTGGTTGTATCTCATCAGGTTCATTATACTTGAACAATACCAGATGTTCCAAATTTATTTGTTTTTTTCCTATCAAAACTCCAGTTGCTTAAATGTCTGCTGCTGCTCCCAGAAAGTGATCAGGAAAAATAACCCATACAAGGTTGTGGAAAATTTTCATTTCTTATTGTCTGAACCTTTGGGAACATTAGTATATTATTCCCCAGATTTGTTGCTTGGGTGTCTAGGCAAATTCTTATTTTATTTATTGAATTATGGAATACATTAGGTATATAGTCAAATTTTTGGTTTAAAGATGATGAATTCTTCCATGAAGTTTAGATTTTTATGCAGTGTGGTCATTATAGACTCCCGGTGTTCCTAGCAATAACTAGTTAGCAATTGTTTAGAGACTTTTCTTCCCTTGAGTAGCATTTGAGCTACCCTTCTATCTGTCCATTTATTCATCATCTTTCCCTTCCTCAATCCATCCATCTATCCACTTACCATCTACCCATCCACTTACTCATTCACTCCTCCACCAAACACTAATTAGAGGTACACCCTGTGATGGGAATGGTGCTGGGCAGCCTGAGGAATAAATTGATACAAAAGACTGAATTTTCCCCAGAGGAGCTCATAGTTTAATGCAAGGTTTTTCAACCTTGGCACCACCGACATTTGCGGCTGGTAATTCTTTGTTGTGGGGGCTATCCTGTTCATTGTAGGATGTTTAGCAGTATTCTTGGCCTGCACCTACTAGATGCCAATAGTACTCCTCCTTTCTCCCTCCAGTTGGGACAACCAAAAATGTTTCTAGGCATTGTCAAATGTCTGCTGGGAAGTAAAGCTCCCTTGGTTGAGAAACACTGGATTTATGAAAGAGACTTAAAAAAACATAATTTCCCTGTGTTGTGATACATCCTACCATAAAAGTGTGTACATTGGAGATGTATTCTGGATATATTCTGTCTCTGCTTCCCCCTCTGATCATGACTAATATACTTCTGCAAAGTAGTCCTTAGTTCAATCACAAAAAAAGGGAAAAACAATTTCCTTGTATTTGAGAAAATTATCAAAGTCGACTTGTTTTGCTCTACGGTAACTTTAGTTATTCCATGTGATAGATCCTTGTCCATGTAAATTCAGCCAAATAGCTAAGCAAACTTTATTGCTGCTTTTCCTTCCATGTAGTTTCTGTTGAAATAACTTTTGGAGGATTTTTAATAGAAATTCTCTTTTTAAAAAGTATTCATTAAATACTGAATTATTGAAAATGGGCCAATGTATAGAACCAGATGGGAAGAATTGGAATTTGTTATCAACTCAGTAAAATGGATTTTTCTTTTCTGTTTGACTACATTTCTGGTTTTGAAACACATTTTTAATCACATTTAATTGAAGCTGATTACTTCTATATTAGTAGTTTTTCAAGCACAGACCTTTAATGGCTTATGTGATGCACAAAAAATGTTGACAACAGTTAAAATACATGATATTATATTAAATCTAACTTGGTATGAGATGATTACACTGATGAGATTTTTCTGGCTAGAAGTAGAACTTCACCTTTCTGTAAATCTAATATTTCACTACTTGAATTTTGGGTGTTTTTTTGGTTGATAATTTTATCCTACTTTATAGAGAACTCTATGTGTTAGCTTTTAAAAAATACTAATAATGTAGAGTTTAAATGACCAAAGCAAAGATTATTCTTGTTTTCTTGTCTTCAGAAACAATCTTACTTAGGAAAACAAGTTCAAAGAGTTCAGTGCGATTGGTCTGAAAACCAAAATAGTTCTTTAAAAGGAGAAATGGCCAACTTAAATTCTCATTTGGAATATAAGAATATGACATAGTAAGTAGAGAATATTTTGGTTTTTTTCACTTAAAAATTCCTACTTGGTTATAACAACATTTTCAGCCTGTATCATTACTTGTGGTATTCATAGTTTCTATGAATCTCTTCCTGTGTAAGAGATTACAGCCAGCCCTCAGTACCTGCAGGGGATTGATATCAGGACTGCCCGCATCCGCCCCCCCGCCCCGCCCCCTAGACTAAAATCCTTGGATGCTCAAGTCCCTTATATAAAATGGTGTAGTATTTGCATATAACCTAAGCACATCCTCCAGTATACTTTAAATGATCTCTAGATTACTTATAATATATAATACAATGTAAAGGTATGTAAGTATTTGTTACACTGTATTTTTAAAAATTTGTATTTTTTTATTGTTATTTTTTGTTTTATTTTATTTTTTCCAAAAATTTTTGATCCAAAGTTGGTTAAATATGTGGATGCTGAGCCTGTGGATATAGAGGGCCAACTGTACTACTTTTTATTTGCCTCAAACTCTCTTCTTAAAGATTTATATGTCTCCTTATTCTTGAGTCCTTATTAGATTCGGTGACTAAATATATATTTACGCTATCAGTACTATTTGTATTTTTATAAATTTGGGGTCTTTTCTGTTTATTTTCATATGAAAACTATCCAATAAGATGCAGCATTTCACAATTTCCAAAAGGTCAGGATTATCTATAGTCCTGGAAATTTCACTATATATCATCTCAATATATCCCGAATCTACTGCCTCTCACTACCTCTACTTCTATCACCCTGAATTAGGCCAACATTATCTCTTGCATCATTGCTTCCTCATGATAAAAAATGTGTTTCTAATCAATCTCCCTGCTTCTATCCTTGAGACTCCAAAGTATATTCACAATGCAGCAGCCAGAGTGACCCTTTAACAATGTAAGCTAGATTTTGTTGTTTCTCTGTTCAAAACCTGGTTGCCTATTCCCTCATTCAGACTAATAACCAGAGTCCTTACCATGGCCTGGAAGGACCTACAAATCTGTGTGCTTATTACCTCTCAAACCTCATCTACTATACACACCCTCTTGCATGCTCACATTCAGCCTTATGGACCTCCTTGTAAGTTCTTTGAACATGCCAAGTAAGCTCACACCTTGGGGCTTTTGCTCTTGCTGTTATTTCTGTCTGGAATACTCTTTCTCCAAATACCTTCATGACTTGTTCATTCATCTTCTTAGATTTCTGCTCAGTCAACTAATAAGCAAAAATGTTCTTATCAATCTTATTTTATTTAATATAATAGCACTCGCCATACTGCCTTATTATTCTTCCTTGCTTAATTTTTCTCCATAGTGAAATTATTATCTGACATCCTATTTTTAAAATTTATTTTCTAGTTGTCTGACTTTGTCAAAATGTAAATCTATGAGGATAGGGACTTTTGCCTATTTTGTTCTTGGCTGTATTCCTAATATTTAGACTAGTTCCTGGCACATTATAAAATAAATTAAGATAAGAATTACTTCAGCCTAGTTATTCATTCACTCAAAAATCTTTTTTTGATCATCTAGTATTTGCAAGACACTGTATGGGAAAGCTATGTGGATAAAAATTAAAGGAGTGATGATTTATAGCCTTGAGCAGTTTATAATAATATGGAGGAAATAAACATGTGACCAACAGGCATAGTAAGTAAATTTGAGTGTATAGGTGGGTCCTGAGGAAGGCTTAACAGATGAGGTGTCATTTGATTTGGATATTAAAGAATAAATAATATTTTGAGAATTGTAAAATAAAGAAAATTCTGGCTTGAACAACACAATCTGAGTCACAGGTTCTTACAAATTTCTGTCATAGGATAGCCCTCTTTGTCTAACTAGTAAATGTTATTGGTTTTTACTCCTCTGGAGAGAGGATGGTTAACATTGATTATACCAACATAGAAATTTAACATCAAATGCCCTTTCATTTTGGTTTCATCAGGTGCAACATGGGTCCAGTACACTAAATCATTCACCATCCTTCAAGTTAGCAAGCCCAAGTGGCAATTGACTTACTGTCATATGTAACAACAGCAATAGTGGCTAAAAGAATGTTATTCAATGCTAGGTAATATTTGACTTCTATAATTTATATCTTCTTTAATAGATGCTATTAATAGAATATTATTAATTTTTATTTTTTCTTTTTTTCCTCTTCAGGTAACATGAGAGTGAACCTACCAAATGAGCTAATAAATGGAGCCAACCACTCTGTGGTGTCTGAATTTGTGTTCCTGGGACTCTCAAATTCTTGGGAGATCCAGGTTTTTCTTTTTTTCTTTTCTTGTCTTTTCTATGTGTCCAGTATCATGGGAAACCTCCTCATAGTGGTCACTGTAACTTCTGACCCTTACTTGCATTCCCCCATGTATTTTCTGCTGGCCAACCTCTCTGTCATTGATCTGATATTTTGCTCCATTGCTGCACCCAAGATGATTTGTGATCTTTTCAGGAAGCAGAAAGTCATCTCCTTTAAAGGCTGTATAGCTCAGATCTTCTTTAGTCATGCTGTTGGGGGCACGGAAATAGTGCTGCTTATAGCTATGGCCTTTGACAGATATGTGGCCTCTTCACTACCTGACCATCATGAGCTTGACAGATATGTGACAGATATGTAAGCCTCTTCACTACCTGACCATCATGAGCTCACGAATGTGCATTCTGATTTTAGTGGTTTCCTGGACCATTGGTCTCATTCACTCATTGTTTCAGTTGGCTTTTGTTGTAAACTTGCCCTTCTGTGGCCCTAATGTATTGGACAGCTTTTATTGTGACATACCTCGGCTTATCAAACTTGCTTGCACAGACACCTACAAACTGGAGTTCATGTTAACTGCTAATAGTGGGTTCATTTGCTTGGGTGCTTTCTTCTTGCTCATCCTTTCTTACATCTTCATCCTGGCCACGCTTCAGAAACATTCCTCAGAGGGTTCATCAAAGGCTCTTTCCACTCTGTCAGCTCATATTACTGGTGTGGTTTTATTCTTTGGTCCACTGATATTTTTCTATATGTGGCCCTCTCCTTCAACACCTCTGGATAAATTTCTAGCCATATTTGATGCAGTTTTGACTCCTTTTCTAAATCCAGTCATCTACACATTCAGGAATAGAGAGATGAAGATAGCAATTAGGAGAGTGTTCAGTCAGCTTATGGGTTTTAGAAAAACCACTTAAATGGCTTTACTGAAACACAAAATTTCTAAGTGACTATTGGAAGTCCATAATAGGCAAATCTAGTAAAGAAGGGACTTTCTACTATGCATCACTTTGAGTGTTCACAGACCTTCATTGACCATATAGTGGGTCTATTTTGTTCCCACTGAAGAATGTGTGACATTCTTCCTTGAGGAGAAAGAAGGATTTTTTAATACAACCTATAGAAATCAAAGATTATAGTAACTCTTACTTTTCAGTTTCCAGATAACCATGCTAATAATATTCACAATATTAAATAATGTTGTAAATAAGTTTGTTTCTCAGGATAACTGTAAAGCAGTTTTCAAGCTGTCCTGCCCTATAACTGATATATTGTACTTGTTAAAATCATGCTTTATTATCTGTTTACATCCCCTACTTCCCTTTTTATTTGTTCTGCTTTGTTATCTCAGCCTTTTGGTTATGAGAAAAAGGTAGCAGTCATCTTTAGGATTTGTGGTCACTTATACTTCTAATCCACATTTCATGCTTTCATGCTTTGTTCCATATGTTGGACAGTGTTTTCTACTTACTTTCAGTCAAGTAGATCAGGTACTGGCAAACTTTTTCTGTAAAGGGCCAGATCATAAGTAGCCATGGTTTTGTGGGCTACATGGCCTCTGTTGCAACCACTCAATTCTTCTGTTGTAATGTGGAAATAGCCACAGACAACACATAAATGAATAGGCATTGCTGAGTTCCAATAAAACTTTATTTACAAAAACAGGAGGCAAGCCATATTTGACCCAATGGCTATAGTTTGCCAACTCCTGAAGTGGATTGTGCCTAACATAGATTTGTTTATTTCCCTATGTATCACAGTCTTTGTGTTATAACAAGAGTCTAAAATGAAAGGCAGTATAGTATAGCAAAAAAATTTCAGTTACAATACAGAGATTCTGGTCCCAATAACATTAACTCACTTACTGTGTTATCTTACCAAGTCACTTAACCTCTATGAAATTCAGTTCTTCAAAGGGGGCAATGGAACTCATAGGTTTATGACGACACTTAAGTGAGATGGTATTTGAAAAGGCTTTATCAGTTTAAAAGTTAGCCAGGGTTCCTTTCCTTGAGTGTAATCATTTGTTTGGAGTTAATGAACCCCCCACAAAAGTTTGTTTTATCTTCTAATTTATCTATCATACATTAAATTTACCTTCTACTTTATACCCTTTCTGTCTTATACACCCACAACAATATCTTATAATGTATCTCCATGATCTTGTCTTTTCATTGTATTCTGGTGTGTATTTTCATTGCTTTGTGTCACCTGCAGAAGTGACGATTTTGTAGTTTACTACTTCCTTCTTCATGTCATTGGTAAAAAAAAAAAAAGGAAATATTTACTGAGTACATACTATATGTAAGGCACTATTCTTAGTATTAATTCATTTGATACTCATAGTGGTCCTTGAGATAGATACTTTTATCACCCTCATTGTATAGATTGGTTGATGGAAGCACAGAGAGGCCAAATGACTTATCCAATGTTAGTAAATAATAGTTTTGGGTTTAAACCTAGGCTATTTAGGGAAAACTCTCAAACTGTATTTTTCCTGTCCTCTTGCAGCACAACATCATCAACACAGAAGAAGAATTCTGTGACACAATGCAGGGGTTTATTTTTCCATACAACCAGCCCCAGAAACCAGTTGGGAGTCCTCTAATTCAATTTTTACACTATCTACCTGGAGATAGCGTCAGATCCCACAGGGTGAGGGCTCAGTTCCTGAGACTGCCCTCCCCCTACCACCAGTCACAAGTGTAGGCCTATGGAACTTCTGACTGATTAAGAAGTTGCAGTTTCCACAACCTTTTCTTTGGGTCCAATTAATTTGCTGGAGCAGCTTGCAGAACTCAGGGAAACACATTTATTATTTTATTATAAAGGATATTACAAAAGATACAGTTGAAGAGATGCATAGGGCAAGATATGGGGGAAGGGGCACGGAGCTTTCATACCCTCCCAGGGCGTGCCACCCTCCAGGAACCTCCTCATGTTCAGATATCTGGAAGCTCTCAAACCCTGTCCTCTTGGGTTTTTATGGCAGCTTCATTACACAGGCATCATTAACAACTGTGTAGAAGTGTGATTGGACAAAAAGCACATGTTCTAAACGCAGGAAGACCTGTCTGTTCAGAGTTTTCCTGGCCTCTCTGTGCAGCATTCCTTCCTCCAGGATATAGGGCAGGACCCTCTCTGGAGTGAGGGTCTTTTGACCTACAATCAGATTAGAATCCTGTCTTGGGCAGATGAAAGGTGGACAGGAGAAGTTTAGTTTTGCAAGATCAAAATTCTAGGCTGGCAGTTGTTCTGTTTAAGAAAATTGAAGAGGGGGGCCCCCTCCTTTCTGGCTTGTAAGGTTTCCACTGAGATGTCTGCTATTATCCTGATGGGTTTTCCCTTGTAGGTCTGTTGTTGCCTACATCTAGCTGCATAGAATTTTCTCTTTCATTTTGCCTTTGATCAGGTTGATTACTATGTGTCTTGGAGATGTCCTATTTGCTATGAATCTTCCCAGTGTTCGATGGTCATCTTGTATCTGGATGTCTGGATCTCTGGTGATACTAAGGAAGTGTTCCTCAATAATTCCCTCAAATAGATTTTCCATGCTTTTAGCACTTTCTTCTTCTCCCTCGGGGATACCTACAATTTGTGTGTTTGTTCACTTCGCATAGTCCTACATCTCTCTAAGTGATTGCTCTGCCTTTGTTCTCTTCTCTTCCTCCTTGAATGATTGGGTTAGCTTGAGAGTCTTGTCTTCAAGCTCTGGGATTCTTTCCTCTCCTTGGTTTAATCTCTTGCTGAAAATTTCTGCTGTGTTTTGGAAATCCCTGAATGACTCTTTCATTTCTTTAAGTTCTACTATATCTTTCCTAATTTTGTCTAGTTCTTTAGTTACTTTTTCATTAATTTCCTGAAATTTTTTTGGGGCTTCTTTTTGTTGGTTTTCATCCTTCTCTTCAATTTCATTTGTCTTATTGTCATCCATATTCTCAATTCCATTTCTGTCATTTCGACAATTTCCTTGTAGTTGGAGTTCACTGCTGTAGTTCCATTGTGATCCCGTGGCGGGGTTGATCTGTTTCGACTTTTCATGTTGCCAGGGTTCTTTTGTTGGTTTCTTCTCATCTGAGACCTCTTTTCTCAAATCAGGGCTTATAGGTTTGCAGGGCTCCTGTTCCTTGCTGGAAACTCTCCTGCTTGATTACAGTAAGGCGCGGTCACTAGATGGCGCTCTTGCCCCCCCACTCCCCAGTGTTGATGCGGCAGAAGAGGGGCGTGTGCACGAGAACCCTGTAATGCAGGTGTTCTGATTTGTTCTGTTTGCCTGTGACTGGCTCTGCTCAAGCCTGTACTGAATGCTGTTTGGGTTCAGTGGGTGTTAGGTTTCACCAGATAGTTGTAGGATATTCGAGTTGGGAGCTGGGTGAGACCCTCTTCACTGAGGCTGGTGTTGTGGGGATTGCTCTACCCAGGTTTTCCCCACAGAGGTAACAGCAGGAGCTGGATGCAATTGTCGTGGGTTTCCCAGTTGCGTGCGTTTGCTCAAACCGTGTTGCAGCGTACTGGCAGCTTGAGGATGGGGGGGGGGGGTTCGTGGTGGGGTGTTGGACTTCGGAGCAGTTCTTCCAGCCCTGCCACAGTGGTGGAGGCTCTGGGGTGGGGTCTTGGGGTCCAGGCGCAGAGCTGGAGACTTGGGGATGGTGTCTTGCACCTGGCGGGAGTTGTGGATACACAGAGGTGGATTCTTGGGCTCCGGCGTGAGAGCCAGGACTGGGGAGAAGCCAGAAGCAGAGGTTCTGAGCAGGGGCGAAGAGCCAGAAACAGGGCCCTGTGGACTGCCGTGGGTCTGATCCCAGGGTTAGGGCCAAGCAGGCAGGAGGCACTTGGGGCCTGGAGGGCGGAGTCAGGGCGAGCAAGCGGCAGATTGTTCCACAGGCTCAGGGGCCCTGCAGATGTCAAGTCAGGCAGGCAAGTGTCAGTTTTGGCGGCACAGGGACTGTGGAGTTATCCACTCCCCACCCAGGGCCTGCTGAAGTGGTCACCCAAAGCCTCTCAGGTTGGACCCTGCTGCGCCCTGGTCGATTCCCATGCTCAGATCCGTTTGCGCTCTAGGGGAGAAGCACTTGGTTTCAAGTCACCGGGTAGGGCTCAGGGAAGCCACAAGTCAGTCCAGTCCCTCCCCTGCCTGGTGCAGATCTGGCACGGTGCACCCTAGAGCTCGGGATGTCTTTAGCTGCTGCCGGATCCCCACTGTGCCTGTTGTCTGGTGCAATGGCTCTGCACAGACTCCAGGCAGGTCCCGGGTCAACCAAGCAGAGGTCTGTGGGGGTGGTGGGAGCACTCTTGCAGTTCAGTTCTCACTGCACCAGCAGAGCAAGTGCAGCGCCCCAGTGCTCTGTCCTATTGTTCCCCACGTGTTTTCTGGTCTTGTTATATGTATCACCCCGTCACGTTTTCTTTGCACTCTGAGTGTCCCGTATTGCTTCTATGTGATTTCACAATGCTGCTTCAGAGAAGAGTGATCCCTATGTAGGCAGCTGCCTGAACCTTTTGCTTCTTCCTTGGGAGCAGCGTGCTGGCGGGCTGCTTCTCGTCTGCCATTTTTTTTTTTCCTCCCGTATTTACTTTTCAATGAACTGCCTGTTTATTTTCTTTGCCCATATTTTAATGAAGTTGTTTAGCTTTTTATTTTTTGTGTTAAAAATATTGACCTTTGACTCACAAATTAAAAATATTTTCTCCCCAGTTTTTAATTTTTTTGATGGGTAGTATTTTTTCCATATGTAGTACAATTTATAATTGTTTTCTTTATAGCTTTTGGGTTTCATTACTTAGTACCGTTTTTCCTAATGCCAATTGAGATAAAAAGAAAAACAATACTCCAATATTACATAATCATAATTTTATT
Organism: Daubentonia madagascariensis; assembly: GCA_023783475.1. Classification (NCBI taxonomy): domain Eukaryota; kingdom Metazoa; phylum Chordata; class Mammalia; order Primates; family Daubentoniidae; genus Daubentonia; species Daubentonia madagascariensis. The sequence goes on along the minus strand of JAKFHU010001436.1, from coordinate 41,914 downwards.
TCCTTTTTATTTTAGTTTTGGGTTTTATATTTGAAAGTTTAAATAATCTGGAATTTACTTTGAGTTATATTGTATTACTTTTTTTTCCCCAAATGACTTGCTGGTGTTCCATCTCTATTTATTGAGTAACTCATTGGTTATTAAATTTCTATACCTGATGGTTCAAATTGAGAAGAAATTGTGCTGCACAAGTCTTTATCCCCAAAATTTTATCACCTTTATTCTTATTCCATTCTGGCCTTGATTTAGTGATGAATAGAATTTTTATCCAAAATGATCATGTGAGAGAGTGTCGCAAACCAAATATTTTGGCTTTCAATGTAGTGTTAAAAAGTATGTAAATATTGTTAATAGTACAAATACATTTTATCATTGTTCTCTATGCCACATCTACCTCTGACTTTTAAACTTTTCATTTTTGTTCCAAACCATTTATATTTTAGTTACTTAGCTTTTTAAAAATTCCATGGAGTTTGTGTTGTCACAAATTGATACATTGGACATCATCAAAATTAAAAATTTCTGCTCTGTTAATGAAGTAACAGACCACAGAGTGGTAGAAAAATATTTGTACATCATATATCTGGGAAGCAACTTGTATTTTGAATGTATAAAGAACTCTTAATAATAAGAAAAAAATTACCCAACTTAAATATTAGCAAAAGATCTGAACAGATACTTTACCAAAGAGGATATGTGGATAGAAAATAAGCACATAAAAAGATTTCCAACATTGTTAGTTATTAATCAATCAAATAAATAAGAAAAAAGAAGCACTGCCAATTCCAAGTTCTCTTGAGGTTATGGAGTATCTGAAACTGTCATATGTTAATGGTGGTAACACAAAATGGTACAACCACTTTGGATAACCATTTAGTAGTTTCTATTAAGTTAAATATACACTTGCCTTACAACCCTGAAATCCCACTGTTAGCATCAGAAGTCCTAGGATGTCACTTCTGCTGTATTCTGTTAATCAACCAAGTCACTGATGTCAGCTCAGATGCAAAAGAAGGGAAGGAATAGATTTTGTCTCTTGGTGGGGTAGTAGAATGCATGCTCAGGGTGGATAATAGGAATTTATGGTGGTCCTGTTGGGGAACAGCTACCACAATCTGCTTTCTGGTTCCAATAATTTAAATCCCTTCCATGTACAAAATATACTCATCTCTTCCCATGATCCCCCAAATCTCATCTCATTATGGCATCAGTTCAACGTCTAAGGTCTTGTCATTTAATTCAGATACAGATGATGTTCCTTAGTGTGGTTCCTTTGATACAGCTGTTTGAGTATGATTCTTTTTGATCTGAATAAGTTATTAGCCTACTACCCTCACAATGGACGCTTTCATTTAGAAAGGAGGAGGTAATAGAAACATAAAAGTCACTGGTCCACAGCAATTCTGAAATCCATGGAGCCCATGTTTCCGGTTCCTTGATTAGGGTCCATTTTAGCTCTGTGGTAATGATCATCCAAGGGTAGGGAATTTAAATTTGCTCTTGGCTCTGCCCTCTGGGCTCTTGGATCTACCTTCTGAGTCATCTTAATTTTTCCATAATAAATGGCCCATGTTTGCAACTGAGTGGTCTTCTTAGCCTGCTTCTTGCCCATAGAACTTTGGATGTTCAAAGGCCTCTTTTCATTTTGTACTGTTTCCGTTCCTTTCAGTACAAAATAATTCCTTTAAATTTGAATTTGAATTCAACTGTTGCCCAGAATAATGTGGAATTTGAATTCCTTTAAATTTAAATATGAATTTCTCATGTATTACATAAGACATCCAATTCATTAGACGAGATTGCATGTACATTTATTTTTGAGATAGGCTCTTCCCAATCTTGAACTTAGAGTCAGCATGCTGTAGAAAAATAATTTAAGATTGTTGGAAACCTTTTTACTTAATTGAAACAGCCTAAGTTCTGCACCTTTCAGATTCCTAGAAGTGCTAATAAGCACATCCTTAAAATTCATGATGTCTCAAGAAAGAGTCTTATAGTCGTATTTTGGAGACCTTTACCTTGAAGCCATGCTTTATTTACTATACTGGGACTTCATCTTTGCCTTGAAGCCGTACCTTTCTAGCAGAAATTGACTGAAAATGAGAAACAGTTTCCTTTTCAAATGAAGCAAGTCCTGACTTCTTTATATTTCCTCTGAATTGTGCTAAAAAGTAAACAATTCCTTCTTTAATTTATCTCTGTTCTCCCATACTTTATCATGGGCCGTTGGAAAAAGGCTCTTGGCTAATTAATGTATTCTGCCTGGAAATCTCCCCAGCCACATCCACAAACTTATTAGATACCTTTCCTATTTTCCACATTACTCTGGGCAACAGTTTTGCTAACTCATCATTAGAATGTGACTTTGGTGCTGTTTTCTCCAACCTCCACTGATATTTACCTCATTGTCCTTAAATCCCTCAGCAGCAGTCTTATTAAGAGGCTTCCAGTTTATAGTCTCATTGAGGCTCATTCAGTGTTCACTATCAGTTTCCAGAATGCCCTTCCAGGTTTCAGTATCATTTTTCTCGAAGTCTGTCCACTTTTCACCTACAGTCTCTGTGAGGCCCTTCTAGCTTCTATCTATTGTGTGATTTCAAAGCTAATATCACATGTTTTAAGTTTATGGTAGGGTAGCATCTTATTCCAGGAATCACAAACAACCTCAAAACTGAGCAGCTTAAAACAACAAACCAAAAAATTATGAATTTGTATTAAGGCAGACAGGGCTTAGCTACTCCATTCTGCCCCACATGGCATTGACTATAGCCTCTCTGTGGTATTCAGCTGTTAATGGGCTAGTTTGGAGGGTTCAAGGTGGCTTCACTTATATGCCTGTTATATTAGTGGATTGGATGAAATGCTGTGTTTAGCTGGGTCCCTCTTGCTCTCCATGTAGTTTGAGAGCCTCTCAACATGGTCTGCTCAGAATGAATAAGAAACTTCTTCCGGGGTGGTTCAGACCTGCACAAAGGATTGTTCCAAGCCTCCAAAAATGGAGGCGTAAAGGTTTTTAAGATCTGGGCCCCCAAACTGGCAGTTTCACTTTCACTTTATTTTTTTTTGTTAAAGCAGTGGAAGATCTCACCCAGATTCAAGGAGAAGGGACATATACCCAACTTTTCAATTGGAGGTTTCCAAAGAATTTCTACTCATCTTTAATTCACCACATATATGAATATGAGTAGCTCATTTGTTGTATTATTTGGGAATACAGACCATATAGGTAAAGGTATTTGTTGGTAGATATAGCAGTAAGAAAATGTGAATGTTTTTTCCTTATTGCTTCAGTTTTTTTCTCCCTGACATATAAAGTAAACTCTCTGCCTAATAAAGATGATGGAGAGAAAGTCTGGAAAAGTGGAAGAATGATGGATTCAGAAAGCATAGGATGATGGCCAGTGTGGTGGTTTTATTCAGCCTCATGTAGATGAATGGTGGTAAGGTATGGTAGGCAGAGCTGGGTTTTTATGAGTATTGTTTGTCTAAGTGGGCACAACCGATAAGAGGGGCAAGGTATTTGATCAGGAATATAAGCTGGGAAAGGAAAGAGGAAAAGAAGGACATCAGTGAAGTGAATAACAGTACAAATATGGTAGAATCATTGGATTGGTGGCTCTGGTGTAACTGAATATTTCTCAGACTTGAAGCATTAGATGGAGTGGGTGCATCTCCAACTAAATCCATCACTAAGTCCTGTTGATTTTTTCTCTCAGATATATGGCAAACTTACCTACTCATCTCATTTCCAAACTCCCATGCCTAGTTTAAGCAACCACATTTCTTCCCTTGCCAGGTATGTTGCTTTCTAACTGGCCCACCAGTATCCAATCTGAATTCCTTCAAATCCATTTTATAAACTGAAATCAGAGTGATATTTACACATGTGAAGTCTGGTCAAATCACCTTTCTGCTTAAAATCTTTGACTTCTCATTGTATTAGGAATGATCTCCTACTACTTATTTTACCCTTATCCTGTGCAATGCTCCCTCACTTTCTCACAATGTGGTTCCAGGCACAACTCCCAGTGGCCCCTCTGGCCTTACCGGTGAGCACAGATTGTTCCCTCTGCAGGGAATCCTTTGTCCTCCACTCTTAGTTACTTCTATTTATCCTTTAGATCTCAGCTCCTGTGTTATTTCCTTAGGGAAACCTTCCCTGACTTACATCAAATCCTTCTCTTATAGTAATTTTCAATTTATTTCAGAGTAATATTCATGGTTGCAATTTTACATTTGTTTGTGTGATGGTCTGATTAATCTTTCTCCACTAGTTCATAAAACTCCATATGCAGGAACTATATATTACTAGCTTTCAGTACAATGGTATTTAATAAATATTAGTAAATAAATGAATTTTATGCTTTCATTTTAATATTTTCATTGTATTAATATTTCTTTCTATATGATGTTTTTATTTATTTTATTTATGATGCTTTGATTTTTCTTCCATTACACACACACATGTCCTAATTATTTCAAAGGTGATACGTCTGCATGTTGTCTTTTAACAATTTAGAAGATTTGTAGTTCATTTTAGTTATTCACCATATATAACATAATTAATTCTTTAATTTTTGTGTTACCTCCAAGGGTAGTATCCATGGACTCTCCACTGTGAAATAGAAAGAAGTTAGTATACTCTCACTTTAACCCTTTGACCCACTTCCCTTTCCCCCCTTCATGACTTGACTTTATTTGATTATATTATTCTCAGTACTTCTAATCATTACATTTATCTTTTAAAATAATATTTAGTTAATCACATTTAAATAACCTGTTGATTCTCTTCCTCTGTGAAAATTGAAGAAACCAGAATATGTTTCTACTATCTTTCTTTTCTTATTTTTGTTGCTAATATAATTATTCTTTATACTGTTACGGTTTGTAACATTTGTATTATGTTCTTTAACCACAAGCCCCATGAATATTTGATATTAGGTTTCATAATACTCATTACTACAATGTTATCTCTATTCCTTTTTGATTAGTGGTTTACTCTCTAATCTTTTTTTTTATTAAAACCTTATGAAAACTCTTTTTTCCATTTCTTTTGGGTGGGTTGTTTGTTTTGTGCATGTGAACTTCAGACGTATCTACCTTGATGTGGCTATATTATAACACGTTTTTTTCTAGGTCAAGATAAGCCCCTTAACCATTAGGTTCAATGCTTCCTTCATTTCAGAAAAGTTTTCTTTTGTTTTATCTTGGAATATTTTTAAACCAAGTATTGTGAGTCCTTTTTGAGGAACACCAATTTTTCATTTGTTGGATTTGATTTTAATCTATATTTTCTCTCTAATATTTTAAACTTTTAGGTTTTCTATTTCATTTTACTCAGGATATTTGAGTCTGTCATTTATATTCCTGACCATGTTTTTAAAAGCATTGATCTCTTCTCTCCCTACTTTTTTCCTGCTTTTACTGATCTTTATTTCTATCATGGTTATCTTGATTTAATACACCTTGAATTTTGCCAGATTATTTTATCACCTTATATTTTCTATTATTTATTTCTTTTCACTCATGTCATCCAAATGTCATTTCAGAGAACATATATTTTAGAGAAGGCATATTTTAAAAAAAACTTAGAAAATTTGCTTATAATTTTTACTGCTTCATGGTATAATCTCCTATTATGTGTATGCTCTGTACCTTATGTAATTTTCCCTTTTCTTCTTCTAGTATTTTTACATAGGTCGTCACCTGTTTTATTTTTATGATAAAATTATAATAAATAGTTATAATGTACAGTTTTATTATTCCTATTTGGATATTCTAGATATTTGTGAAAGGATATTGTGGAGGAGGAGCTGGGGTGACAGTGAGGTATGAGTGTTGGAATGCTGTCTCCAAAACACCTCTTATCTGTTGGGATGACCCTTCTGGGCTACTGGGTTAACTGCTGGCTCAGAGTGGAGACATATTTGTTAGTTTTGTCATGTGTCTTATGATTTATCCTTTTCTTCTCATTATAGAATGGGTATTGCCATCTATATGGCTGATTCCCCCTCCTCTTGCCTTGATTTTTCTTCCATTACACACACACATGTCCTGATTATTTCAAAGGTGATATGTTTGCATGTTTCTCTTTAAGCTCCTTTTCCCCGTCACTCTGTGGAGTGAGGGTTCATATGCTCCTATATTTCTGTTCCAAGTAAAGATTACTGGTTTTTGTCCTCAGTGTATCCACCTCTTTTAGAGACTGCTGAGCTTCCTGACTAGCTCAAGATTTTTAGATGCATGCACTTTATTTTGGTTTTCAGGCTTGTCCTATTTTAATTTTTGTTGCACATAAGGTTTTCTTCATGTGTTGTGGCTTGGAATTGCAGACATTTCCTAGTTTTTGAAAGGCTGTACCTCCTATTTTTGTTTCTCCTGATTTAAAGGAAGAGAGAGGAAGAAGCATCTCAAGTTGGGAACGTTAGGTCAGAAGTCTGACTTTATTTACATCATTGAGGTTGACCTAGAGTTTTATTTTTGCTGTTGTACTTGACTGAAATTTGTATTCAAGGTCATATGTGCTTTATGAATATGTTGGGTAACATTATGACTTTTCTATAATTTAAGGAAGTTTGGTGTAGAACAAAGAAGAAAATTTTGAGAGAGTCCTAAATTCATATACAGCCTAACCTTTTAATATTTGTGTAATTTTGGATGATAAATAATTTGTCTGTGATTATGTGGCAATAATAACATCTGTTTCACAGTGTGGTTGTGAGGATTCAATAGAATATGTACATAGAGTGTTATTTTTGATGTTACTTTAAACCTGTTTGCCTTTATAGTCTCTCTACTTTTTTCATGGAAAATTATATGCTTTTATGTCCACATGTCAATCTCATACATTTAAATATTATTCTATGGTTAAGTTGAATATAATCATCATAGAAATGATTAAATCATTAAAAATTTAAAAGAACAATGTTTAATGTTGGTGTGGAATTCACCCTTTAGTCATCATAAAATAAAGACTTAAAGTATCCCTAGAAAATGGCAGAAGACCTTTTTGTCATAAGAAAATTAAACACCCTTTATTTCTCCTAATTAACAGGTTCTGTTCTTGGCTACTCTGGGGAAACCAAAACGACCACAGGCAATAATTCCCGAGGCCATGTAATCTCAGTCTGGCAATCCCAGATTTCTGCAGCATCACTTTGGTCACTATCCTCTGGGGTTGTAATTAGCAGGTCCCTAATTGTTTTATACAGCTATTTGTGTGTGTCTGTAGTGATCCTGTATTGGATCTGGCTGATCTTGTGAAAACTATATCCATCTGAATCTTTAATGATGCTGTTTTTTTTTTAGTTGCTTTGGCAAAACAGGTAGGTGAGAGGGACAGAAATAAAATCTATAGTGAGTAAATCAGTGAGCCAAGGTCTATGGGAATGAGGAAATTAAGTTTTCCTCAACTGGGTGTGATGTCAGCCTTCTGTGTGGCCATTTGCTATTGGCACTAGAGAAGGAGAATGGAACAGGAATCAGGCACTCTGAAGGAAAGACGCTGTGTATGGGCAGTTAAGGGTATGGGTAGGGGAAAGCGAACATCTCAGCCTTCAAAGAATGAGAACAAAGCTGTAGGAGAATGTCAGGGAAGAATCAGAGTTTATCTTACAACTACTCATCCTCCTTTCCGAGTTTTCCCAACCGTTTAGCCCCCCTTTTTTGGGGGGGTTTCTCATTTGCCTTCTTGTGTGGCCTGTGCTTTATGGTCAGTCCCAGCACCTGGTTGGTCTGTCCAATGCCTAGAAACCTTTCACTCCTTTGTGACCTTCTGCCTTACCTACCATTCCACTTCTCAACCCTTGTCATTCTCATGATTAGACTTCTTTTTGATTGATTTCAAGCTGTTCAGCATTGCTGGTGCCACAACAGAGTGGCATGTAGGTTCTCTGAAAATTTTGTCATCTAACCTTTAATCGGGACTTTTAGTTCATTCATTTTTTGACAACTCTATCACATTCATTATATCATTCATTCATTCATTAACTCATTTGACATTTATAATGTGTGCCCACAATATACTAGGTCAAAACTGCCCATTTACAATGTACAAAATTTACGTAAAATTTTATGTTAATTTTCTTATGCTTCTTCTCCTATACTCTATCATCCCACTTTCTTTGCTGTCACAAAATTTCTCTACTTCCTCCCTTTGTTTTCTTTTCTCCTCCTTCATTCTTGGCGCCCTCTTCTCTTTTGGCTTCTGAAGTCCACAGCTGGTTGTCCTCCTACCTCTGTGATTGTTCTGCCTAATTCATCAGCTTCTTTACCTACTTTACATTATCAATGTGGACATTTTCCATAGTTGTGTCTTTGATTTAAAAGTTTTTTCTATATACTCTTTCCTTCAGGAAGCTTATTCATTCATATGCATTCATCTCTTACTTTTATGTGGATTGCTATGCAGTTATATCTTGAATATGTACTTCTTTCCATATATCCTGTTTCATGTTTCTGCCTGAACATACTGATAGTGTCTAAAACTCTATTTACTTAAAGTACATGTGATTATCTATTTTCTATATCCTCACATATTCTATGTGCAACTTTCTTATTTCTAAAAATGGATCCATCATTGTCCTATCTATTCATTCTTAAATCTTGGTATTTTCTTTGAGTTCACTCTCCTTCATGTTCGCTCCAGGTATAAGAAGTTACCAATTCCTTTGGGTTTTTACTTATCACTATTTCTATTCTGCATCTACCGTCTTACAGCTAGAACCATGTAGTCCCAGTTCTGTGTAGCTCCCCAGATCTGCTCCATTTCAACATTCTCTTAAGTGGACTCCTCTGTGTTTTCCCTCTATTCTATTTGAACCCATCACACTTACAGATGGAGCATCTTCCCTAATTACTGGCCTCATCATTAATTCTTTGTACCCACACCTTCATTGCCTCCCTAAATTTATTTAATAATTCATATATATCTTTGAGGCATTCACAGTGATAGGCAAAAATGAAACTTGACCACCTTTCTCATCTTATTTTCCTTTCTTCTCCAAAACAATTTCCATGCTTTAGACAATCTGTATGCTTCAATATTAATCCAGTGTACACCAAACTTACTGACTTTTCATGTTTTACAATCTGCTTGAAATGAATTCTTTATACCCTATATTTGCATATTTTAATATTTATCAACTTTTATGGATATATTCAAATGCCACATAAGTATGCTGCCTTGTCTCATCACTGTGGCTATCTCTTCTATTCAATACATACTTTTGAGGATTTGTTCCACTTCTATGACATGCATCACACAATGTCTGATGTATATTTATATGCTTGTTGGATAAGGATTGGCTTTGTACAATATTAATCTTTCTTGATATGTGACATAGTAAGCAAATCCACTTTAAATTAACAAGATGAATAAGTGAGAAGGTAAGACTGGAAATAGAACATAACTGTGACTAGGAATTGGGTCTTGAGTAGCCATTTGATTTTCTAATGGCATAACTACCTGTTTCTACCTGTGAAATTTAACTTGAAGTTGAAACTGAAGAATTTTATGTCTCTCACACATAAAAAAACAGTTTGGGAGAAGTCTGTTTTCCTGAGCAACAGGTATCGTATGGTTTGGCTCCTTCGCCTTGGCTGGTCAACACAAATTTACACTTGGATGGGCATGGTCCTCAGAAATCCCTTCAAGCACTTACCCTGACCCTTATACATTTTTCCTGTCTCCCACTCTTAATGACAAGAAAAATATCCTATGTTATATGAAGTAGTCAGAAAAGACAATTTTTTTCTTTTCATGTGGGGAATTAAAACTTATAACTTTGAATTGTGGGGCTTACCGTTGTGAAAGAGGTATAGCCTGGTCGGAGCACAAAGCTTCTTCCTGCATCCCACAGGCAGTCTTTGATTAGTGTCTCAACTGAGGAGCAAAATTTTTCTTTGGGGGAAATATACTTAAGTGATTGAACGCAAATGTAGACACGAGAGATTTACTTAAAGCCAGGTGTAATTACAATATCTTAGAATAATGGAGGATTCAGAATTTGAGGAATAATTTCCTATACTTGAAAGTGTACTATACTCTCATGTAGAGAGCCCTCAATATATAATATATAGTATTTATTGTGCTGTACTATGTGGTAGGTACTAGGTTAGGTATTTTTACATATATAATTTATTTCTCACAAGGGAGCAAACAAGCAAGGGAGGTATTATTATTTCCCTTTTATTGATTTATTTTTGATTTTTTCTTTTATTTTTAATTTTTTAAGTTAAATATCATAGTTGACCATATTTTTGGGTTACATGTAATATTTTGATGCATGTATACAATTTGTGATGATCAAATCCGGGTAATTGGAATATACACCACCTCAAACATTTATCTTTTCTTTGTGTTGGAAACACTAATTTTTTTCTATTTTGAAATATACAATAAATTATTGTTAACTATAATTTTTTACTGCATTATTGAATACTAGAACTTATTCCTTATATCTAACTGTATACCCCATTTTAATAATGAGAAAACTGAAGGTCAGAGAAGTCTAATAACTTTGTTATGTTCACATAGCAAATGTCTAGTGGAGCGTGGATTCAAAGTCAGGCCTGGCTGATCTCAAAACCCAAGTTATTAACCCTTCCACTATAAGGTATGAAAGTAAGTCTGTGAATTTTTGCATTTTTAGGATTGAAGAAGAGAGGGATGAAAATTTGGAAATGGTTTCTGGAATTTTGAATGTTAGCTAACAGCCGTGGGATAAGTCCACCATGTAGAAGAACCACAACCTTTGGAAATAACTCTACTGTGACCCTCAGTAGCAGAAGCTACTCCTGGGGTTGTAGAACACAAGAAAACACACACTGGGGAGAATTTCATGTGCCTGATGTCTGTTGTTCTGTACATGTCCCTTTCCTGATTAGTATATGTTAAGCTCCTCAAATCATAATAACAATTATATTTTTTATAGTGAATTGCATGTGTATATCACTGTGAAGCATCAAAGGCAATATTTCCGTTTATTGTCATCTGTGATTTTCACAGAAACTCTATGAGCCTGACCGGGCAGGTAGTAGGAGCATTTGCCTTTTCTCTCCTTTGCAACCAAATTTCAAAGCCAAGAGCAGTCCTGAAACAGTGTATTAAAGGTGAGAGATTTATATTATTTATGTTGTCTTTAACTAACCTGTGTTGTCAGAAACAGAGACTACCATATTTCATCCTGTCTGAGACTTGTTCAGCTCTTTCTCTTTTTCCTCAAAGCTTTCTTTTTTCTTCTTTTTCTTTGTCATTGTGTGTGTCTTTCCTAATTTCTCCTTTTCCCCATCCTTCCCATTTTTTTCCTTTTTAAAAAATTTTAATTATTACGGGGACATAATAGTTATACATGTTTATGGGGTACATGTGATATTTTGATACAGGCATACAATGTATATTAATCAAATCGGGGTAATTGTGGTATCCATCACCTCAAGCACTTATCATTTATTTTGTGTTAGGAACATTCCAATTCCACTCTTTTAGTTATTTTAAAGTATATCCTAACTTATTGTTGACTATAGTCACTTTGTTGTGGTGTCAAATATTGTTCATTTTGCCTAACTATCTAACTCTATATTTGCATGCATCAAACATCCCCACTTTATCTCCCCCTCCCCACGACCCTTCCTATCCTCTAGCAACCATCATTCTACTCTCTGTCTCCATGAAATCAATTGTTCCGATGTTTAGCTCCCACACGTGAGTGAGAACATGTGAGATTTCTCTTTCTGTGCTTGGCTTATTATTCCCACCTTTAATCTTCATTCTTTTTTCTTTATCTCTGCTTCAGTTTTTCTGTGTCTTAGATTATTCCATAGACTTCAGGAAAATAAATTTAATGCTGGCTGTTGGTTTGGAGATTAAACGCATCCCTAGTGAGTAATGTGTTGTAAAGTCTTAGGTGCCTTCTCACTGGGAGACCATTAGTGATGGCTACTATAAGTTTTTAGAAATTTCCTTTATGCATGATAAAATTATTGAAAAAATGATGGAGAGAAGAGAGGTAGGAATAATAAAGACCACAGACTTGAAGGCATGGCCTTACTATGGGCTGGGGTCATTAATCTAACTTGTCAACCAAGCACTATCTACCCAATTTCTATATGTACCTGGGTATATAATATGGGTTATATGGACATGAATAATGGTAATTGATACTAAAAAGTCTTTTCTTATTATATTGTTTAAGGTATACACATTGTATACCTCATCCTTCTCCTATTGAATTTTAACTAACACCTAAAAGGCTAGATCAGTGTTTCTGTCCTTGGCATAGCCTAGCCCACCTGCTCTTGACGGCACTAGTATCTTCCGCCTTCGAATGTCTATAGCTCTTTTTCCCTCAGAACTGACGAAATATTTGTCTTACTTTTCACTTAATATGTATTGTATACAACATTGTTATATGTACAATTCGTTTTTTCAACTGCTTTTTTTTTTGGTTCTTTGATTTACAGGAATTAGAGAAAGAACAAATCATTATGAAGGAGAAGTATCAGTAAAACTACAAGAAGAGATTGAGATTTTAATTGACTTTTGCGGATAATAAAATTTAGAAAGACTAAAAGAATAGACTTCACAGAAACATGACCTTAAATTTTTTCACAGGTGTAGTGATCAGCTAACCAGCAAAATATGAAGAATTAGTACACAAATAGTAATGAACAATCACTTTCCAAAATATAATTTACTATTGTGCTAATCTTTCACTGTGTACACATTTTATGTATTATTAATTTATTGTTATACTGCTATATAATTTGGTATTAATAATGGGCACCATGTATGATTATCTGTGGTTAGTTTTGGTTTTGACCAGAAAAAAAATCACTTTTTTGAGTTTCGAGTTTTGCTCTTTTTATTTGATTATATTTTACTAGATTGCTCATTTTATTTGATTATTATTATGATTTGCCTTTCTGAAATGGGAATCAAGAGACCTGAGTTCTGGTCCCCATTCCTCCAATTGTGTGAATTTTGGAAATTCAGTTTACTTTTCTGGGTCTCATGTTTTTCATCTGAATTATGACCAATTTGGATAAAACGGTTTTTATAAAATTCCGTATGCGTTTCATCCCATCACACGGGGGACATACGCCTTCCCTCACCACCACCTCAGGTATTTGTCGATCGTGATTGAATTTTCCTGCCCCTTTCCCGGGGCCTCGTCACCTCCCCTCTCACGTTCACCTCATCGGTCTTCGTCCACGCTGACTCACCTTATCCTGATTGGCAGTACCTGTGGCTGTTTTTGCTCCTTAACCCAGGACATAGGTTTCTGGTTATAAAAAGTATGTACCTTGAGACTGTGTACTATTAGCTCAGGAGGGGACTGTATAATCACTATGTGTAGATGAGGATAGAGAGAGTCGCGTGAGGGGTGGTGACCCAGGATTGGAGCCAGGACACACTATGGGCCTCTGTCAGTTTTGGGGTCTAGAATGAATTATGGCACCAGGCAGATGGTTCTTTGCGTGAGAGGGTTTGTTGTAGGTGCAAAAATGTGGGACGTTAGTACACTAGCTTTATTTGTACCTCAGCAACTTCTAAAATAACTTATATTAAGTGTTTTCAGGAACTACTTTCTACTATAGGAGAATGATTGAGGTGAGTATCTATCTGTACGCAGAGAAATATAACACTGTTTTCTGCTACCCTCTACTTCACATATAAATACGTGTTAAAGCAGCGGTCCCCAACCTTTTTGGCACCAGGTACCGGTTTCATGGAAGACAATTTTTCCAGGATGGGGCAGTGGGGGGGGGGGGGTAAGGGGTGGGGGCGGAGGAGCTCTGTGGCCTGGTCCCTAACAGGACGTGGACCGGTCAGGGCCGGGGATTTGGGACGGCAGTGTTAAAGGACTAAATCTCCAGTGTCACAGTTTGTACTTTATAGTTCAAGGTCAATAAGAAAGCTCATGTGCCCTCCTAAAAAGTGACTTATTAATGCTTGATACTCATCTAATTTGATAATCATGAATTAAAAGTATAAAATGACAAATTTCCTTGCAGATGAAATATATGAATGGGTTTCAGTCAAATTAAACATGATAATATCAAATATCAGAATAGGTTGCCATGTAGGAGGTACTGAATACTTTAAAAGGTGGGGAATGCCAATGGACATAAAAGCTGGTAGCAAGGGGAGACTGAGACACGGATGAATTATAATATCTCAGCTATTTCAAGTGCTGATCCTCAATACATTCATGAGTATGGACAAAGAAAAACTGTTTGCAGGGATATCTTACTTCCTCTGTGGCCACTTTAGGCATATGTTTTAGTAGAAACTCTGGTGAAATCCCTCCAAAACAAATTTATTAGGCCTGGAAAAAGACTTGCATGACTGATGGCACAGGATCCTTATGAAATCCTTACAGGGTGTAAAGCTATTTAGGGCTTTGTAATTATGAAAGATTGTGTAGAAACTAGAGGTACTTAGATAGCAGTGAACATGAGAAAACATGATGGATAATAGTAATTGTTCTATTTTTTATGCATGTCCACACACCTTCCCTGTTCTCCTACTCTTGTGGGCACTCCAATTTCACTTACCCCAGTGTCTTTATTAAGTCTCAGTCTACAGCCTGTCTTAATTTAGTCTGTCTCAGGTACCTTTTATTCCGTCTGTTAATCATGATGTTCCTCTTATCCCTACTTTCTATCAGAAAATTGTGAGTGCAAACTGGGGAGGGAAGGGAATTATGAGAATATGCATAAATGTAATATAGAATATGTTGGAAATGAGGAATAGTCAATATCACAGGTGATTTAAACACCTGATGAATGTCACAGATAGGTATGAATCTTTTGTTCTTGAATGATCTGTTTATTTGAGAACAGAACATTATATTGAGAGTATTGGTGATAAGTTTAAATCATGTTGCAGCTCACATGTTGTGATGATATTATGTTGATTTTTGTTATTTTTTTATATTTGAGTAACTGGATAACTATATTATTCATTCATAGTAAGAAAATTAAAATATTATTGATTTTAGTACATATTATCCCCATAATCACAATTTTTTCCTCATTTTCTTAGTTCTCATAATTTCAGCCACAGCCCACTTGGCTGGATCAATGGATGGAGGGAATCACTCGGTGGTGTCTGAGTTTGTATTTCTGGGACTCACCCATTCATGGGATATCCAGCTTTTCCTGCTGGTGTTCTCCTCTGTGCTCTATGTGGCAAGCATGACTGGAAACATCCTCATTGTGTTTTCTGTGACCACTGATCCTCACTTACACTCCCCCATGTACTTCCTACTGGCCAGTCTCTCCTTCATTGACTTGGGAGCCTGCTCTGTCACTTCCCCCAAGATGATTTATGACCTTTTCAGAAAGCGCAAAGTCATCTCCTTTGGAGGCTGCATTGCTCAGATCTTCTTCATCCATGTCATTGGTGGCGTGGAGATGGTGCTGCTCATAGCCATGGCCTTTGACAGATATGTGGCCATATGTAAGCCTCTCCACTACCTGACCATCATGAGCCCACGAATGTGCATTCTGTTTATGGCTGCTGCCTGGGCCCTTGGTGTCAGTCACTCACTGTTCCAACTGGCATTTCTTGTTAATTTACCCTTCTGTGGTCCTCATGTACTGGACAGCTTTTACTGTGACCTTCCTCGGCTTCTCAGACTAGCCTGTACGGATACCTACAGATTGCAGTTCATGGTCACTGTCAATAGTGGGTTTATCTGTGTTGGCTCTTTCTTCATACTTCTTATCTCGTACATCTTCATCCTGTTTACTGTTTGGAAACATTCTTCAGGTGGTTCATCCAAAGCCCTTTCCACACTTTCAGCTCACATCACTGTGGTCCTTTTGTTCTTTGGTCCAACCATGTTTGTATATACATGGCCACACCCTAATTCACAGATGGACAAGTTTCTTGCTATTTTTGATGCAGTTATCACTCCTTTTCTGAATCCAGTCATCTATACATTCAGGAATAAAGAGATGAAGGCAGCAATGAAGAGATTATGCAAACAGGTAGTCATTTACAGGAGGATCTCATAAATGATGTGATAAGCCCTTCTCATTGATCATGATGTAGTTATATGCTTCTTATTTTGATATTTTAGATTCAGGAACTTTGAGACATCAAAAAATGATTTGAATGTTACTAGATCTGCAACATAATTCTTATCTGATAAATATATTTATTTTTTGTGAAGAATGAATCATGAATACTGTATGTCTTTCCATCTATGTTAGTCCATTTTAATTTCTTTCAGCAATTTTTTGTCATTTTTGGTGAACTGGTCTTGCATATATATATTTTATATTTATCCCTAAGTAATCCATATTTTTGATGCTTTTTAAAATGGCATTGCCTTTTATTTAAATTTACAATTGTTTATTTAGTATATAGGACTATAATAGATTTTTTTGAGCTGCTCTGCTGCTCTGATGCCTTTATTTTTATTATTTTTTTATTATTTCAAAATATTATGGGGGTACAAATGTTTTTGGTTACATGGATCACTTTTGTTATGCTTGAGTCAGGGTTGTAAGTGTGCCCATCACCCAGATAGTGTACACTGAACCTGTTAGGTAGGTTTTCACCCATCCTCTCCTCCCCCCTCCCACCTGCTTGATTTCCACTGAGTTTTACTTCCCTCTGTGCACATGTGTGCTCATCGGTTAGTTCCAATTTGATAAGGAGTACCTGTTGTGTTTGTTTTTCCATTCTTTAGATACGTCAGTTAGGATAATGGTATCCAATTCCATCCAAATTGTTGCAAAAGGTCTTAAGTCATCCTTCTACATGGCTGAGTAGTAGTCCATAGTGTACATATACCACATTTTGTTAATCCACTCATGAAATGATGGGCACTTGGGTTGATTCCATACCTTTGCAGTTTTGAGTTGTGCGGCAATAAACATTTGTGTGCAGGTGTCTTTTTGATGAAATGACTTGTTTTCCTTTGGGTAAAGACCCAGTTGTGGGATTGCTGGATCAAATGGTAGGTCTACTTTTAGTTCTTTGAGGAATCTACACACTGTTTTCCATAGAGGTTGTACTAATTAGCCATCCCACCAACAGTGTATAAGTGTTCCTTTCTCTCTGCATCCATGCCAGCATCTATTGTGTTTGGACTTTTTAATAAAAGCCATTCTATCTGGGGTAAGGTGATGTCTCATTGTGGTTTTAATTTGCATTTCTCTGATGATTAGTAATATGAGCATTTTTTTCATATGTTTGTTGGCCATTTGTCTATCTTCTTTTCAAAAGCATCTGTTCATGTCTTTTGCCCACTTTTTAATGGTGGTGTTTGTTTTTTTCTTGCTTGCTTGCTTGTGTTCTTACAGAGCGCAGTGTGGTGCCACCTACAGTGCACTCATAGAGCACCCTTCCCCCACAAGAAGGCCGTACTCTCAGCCCAGGGCAGGATCCTGGACAGAGAAGCTCCCAGACCACAGTGCCGTCATGGGGAAGCTCAGCTAGTTTGAGCTTCTGACTGCTGGCAGATGCTGGAGGGAGACCACGGAGCAGGGGAGGGGGAAGAAGAGTGAAACCCACTCCAGACAGCCAGATTGTGAATCTGAGATGGCCCTGCCTCCACAGCAGACTTTCTGGCTGGGTGGGGCCACTTCAGCCCCTCCCTGGTTGCTTTCCCCAGAAGCTGGGAGTGGATGTTTGACACCTCTGAAGCAGCTACCTTACCAGCTTTTGTGGAGCCTGAAGACAGGCTAACTCAACCCAGCCCTGCCCAGCCTCACTACCCTACCTGCCTCTGATGTGGTGGAGAATAAGGACTCACCTCAAAGTTCCAGGGCCCCACCCACCACCTGGGGCATTTGTGTGCTTCTCCTGAGGGGTTAGAGCCAGTCGCAGGTTCCACAAACAACACTGCAGCTTGTTCCTTTTGGCAAGCTCCACCTACTGACAAGGAGGTCAATTTGCACAGTTCTTTACAGCATTTACTGACTCAATCATATAGGGTGTGATTGATTCTTATGTGACAAACACCACTTATTGCCTCAGAGATTAACCTGGACATGCCAATATAATTCACACTGTTAAGAAGCAGAAAGAGAAAGGATTTCAAAGACCTCCATCCTCCCTAATCAAAGAGAGACAGGGAGTCTGCCCACACACATTGCTTACCACTGATACAGCCTACAAACAACTAGCAACTGAGAAAACCACCACACTAAGGATATAACAACCCAGGTATCCATCCAGAACCTAGATCACCATCAAAGCACCCACAAGTGAAGCCAAACATTCTTACCCAACATATGCTACAGACACTCCTTTACAAGTGTGTGTGTGTATGGGGGAAAGCCCCATCTAAACAAAAGAAAATCTGAAAATAGGCAGTTACAGTTGCCCTGGATGAGAAGGAATCAGTGAAAGAACTCCAGAAGTATGAAGAATCAAAGCAAAAGGATACCCCCCAAAGGGAACACCAGCCCTCTAGCAATGGCTACCAAACACAATGAAAATATTGAAATGAAAGATGAAGAATTCCAAATATGGATTGTAAGGAAGCCCAATGAACTCCAAGAGAAAATGGAAAACCAACTCAAAGAAACCAGAAAAACAATTCAGGAAGTGAATGAAAAATTCACTAAGGAGATCAACATATTAAAAAAAACCAAATAGACCTTCTGGAAATGAAAAATTCATTTAAGGAAATGCAAAACAGAGTAGAAAGTTTTAAGGATAGACTACAACAGGCAGAAAAAAGAATCTCAGAACTTGAAGAACAATTCTTTTGAATTAACACAGTCAGTTAAAAATAAAGAACAGAGAATTAAGAGGAATGAATAAAGCCTACAAGAAATATGAGATTATGTAAAATGGCCAAATATAAGAATCATAGGCATCCCTGAGGGTGAAGAAGACAACCCACAAGGGCTGGAAAACCTATTTGAGGGAATAATTGAGGAAAACTCCCCCGGTCTTGCTAGAGGTTTAGACATCAGGTATAAGAAGCTCAGTGAATGCCTGGGAGATTCATTACAAAGAGGCAATCACCAAGACACATAGTCATCAGACTGGCCAAAGTCAATAAGAAGGAGGAACTTCTGTGAGCTGTGGGGCAAAGACACCAAGTAACTTACAAAGGAAAACCCATCAAGCTAACTGCAGACTTTACAACTGAGACCTTATAAGCCAGAAGGGATTGGGGCCCCATCTTCAGTCTTCTTAAACAGGACATTTGCCAACTTAGAATTTTTTATCCTGCAAATCTAAGTCTGATATGTGAAGGAGAAATAAAGACTTTTCCAGACAACAAACACTGAAGGAATTTTTCAAGACCAGACTTGCCTTGCAGAAAATACTGAGAACTGCATTAGACATGGATCAGCACAATAGACACCCACCAGTGTAAAACCACCCAAAAGCTAAAGCTCAAAGCTCAATAAATCAATAGCAGAAGAGGTAAAACAAAGCAATAAGGTACTACCAAATATGATGAACAGAACAGCATTTCATATATCAATTCTACCAATCAATGTGAATGGTCTGAATGCCCCACTCAAGAGACATAGGCTGGCTAAATGGATAAAAAAACTACATCCCAAGTGTCTGCTGTCTCTAGGAAATACATCTAACCCACAAGGACTCATACAGACTCAAGGTAAAGGGATGGAAAAAAATATTTCATGCAGATGGAAATCAAAAGAAAGTAGGTGTAGCCATTCTCATATCAGATAAAATTGACTTCAAATCATCAATAGTAAAGAAAGACAAAGATGGTCATTATATAATGGTAAAGGGAGTAATACAACAAGAAGACATTATAATCCTAAATATTTATGCACCTAAAAGAGGAGCACCCAGATTCATAAAGCAAACCCTACTAGATCTAAGCAAAGAGATAAACAGCAGCATCGTAATTCCTGGGAACATCAACACCCTACTGAAAGAACTGGACAGATCATCTAAGGGGAAAATAAATAAAGGAACACTGGACTTAATCTGGACTCAAGAACAAATGGGCCTAACAGACATTTACAGAACATTTTATCCCAAAACTACTGAATATACATTCTTTTCACCAGCACATGGAACAATCTCCAAGATTGATTATATCTTAGGCCACAAAACAGGTCTCAACAAATAAAAAAAAATAGAAATCATACCATGTATGTTCTCAGACCACAGTGGAATAAAAGTAGAAATAAACTCCAAGAAAAACACACAATTCTACACAAAATCATGGAAATTAAACAATCCTCTGCTGAATGATTATTGGGTCAAGAATGAAATTAAGATGGAAATCAAAAGATTCTTTGACCTGAATGACAAAGGAGACACAAGCTATCAAAATCTATGGGATTCAGCAAAAGCAGTATTAAGGGGAAAATTCATAGCATTAAATACCTACATCAAAAAGACATAAAGATCACAAATTAACAATCTAATGACACATCTCAAGGAACTAGAAAAGGAAGAGCAAACCAAAACCAGAGTCAGCAGAAGAAAAGAAATAACTAAGCTCAGAACAGAACTAAACAAAATGGAAAACAAACAAACAAAAGATCAATGAAACAAAAGGTTGGTTGTTTTAAAACATAAAATTGACAGACCTCTTGCTAGATTAACCAGGAATAGAAGAGAAAGGACCCAAATAAGCTCTACCAGAAATGAAAATAAGATATTACAACTGATAACACAGAAATACAAAATATCATCTCTGAATACTATAAAAATCTCTGTGCACATAAACTTGAAAACATGGAGGAAATGAACAAATTCTTGGAAACACACAACCTCTCTAGGCTCAATCAGGAATAAATAGAACTCCTGAATAGACCAATATCAAGTATGAACTTGAAGCAGCAATAAAAAATCTTCCAAAAAAAAAAGTCCCAGACCAGATTGTTTCACAGCCAAATTTTACCAAACCTATAAAGAAGAGCTGGTACCCATACTGCAGAAATTATTCCATAACATTGAGAAATAAGGGATCCTTCCCGACTCATTCTATGAAGCCAGTTTCACCTTGATACCAAAGCCAGGAAAGGACACAACAAAAAAAAGAAAACTACAGACTAATATCCCTTATGAATATAGATGCAAAAATCCTCAATAAAATCCTAGCAAGCCGAATTCAACAACACATCAGAAAAAAAAAAATCCATATAACCAAGTGGGCTTTATCCTAGGGATGCAAGTATGGTTTCACATATGTAAATAAATAAATGTGATTCATGACATAAACAGAAGGGGGAGGGAAAGGCCATATGATCCTGTCAGTAGATGCAGAAAAAGCATTCAACAGAATCCAGTATGCTTTTGTTGACAAAAACCCTCAACAAACTAGGCATAGAAGGAACATATCTCAAAATTATAACAGTCATATATGACAAACCCACAGCCAACATCATGCTGAATGGGGAAAAGTTGAAAGCATTCCCACTAAGAACAGGAACAAGACAAGGGTGCCCACTGCCACTACTTCTATTCCACATAGTACTGGAAGTCCTAGCCAGAGCAATCAGACAAGAGAAAGAAATAAAATTATCCATATTGGGAAAGAGATGGTCAAAATATCACTTTTTGCTGACAATATGATCTTATATCTAGAAAATCACAAAGACTCTACCAAGAGACTTCTGGAATTGATAAATAAATTCAGGAAAGTCTCAGGTTACAGAATCAATGTACATAAATCTGTAGCATTTCTATACACCAATAACAGTGAAGCTGAGAGTCAAATCAAAGACTAAATACCATTCACAATAGCCAAAAATAAAATAAAATACCTAGGAATATACTTAACTAAGGAGGTGAAAGCTCTCTACAAAGAGAACTATGAAATACCGAGGAAAGACATCACATATGACACAAATGGAAAAACATATCATGTTCATGGATCAGTAGAATAGACACTGTTAAAATGTCCATACTACCCAAAGTGATTTACAGATTCAATGCAATCCCCATCAAAATGCCAACATCACATTTCACAGATTTAGAAAAAATAATTCTATGCTTCATTTGGAACCAGAAAAAAGTCCAAATGGCCAATGTAATCTTAAGCAAAAAGAACAAATCTGGAGGCATTACATTACCAGACTTCAAACTATACTACAAGGCTCTAGTAACCAAAACAGCATGGTGTTGGCACAAAAAGAGACATAGACCAATGGAGCTGAACAGAGAACCCAGATATAAAACCATCCACATTCAGCCAACTGATGTTTGACAAAGCCAACAACAATATAGAATAGATTTTTGTTTGACATTGTATCCTGCAAACTTGTAAAACTTATTTGTTTGTTCTACTAGTATTTTATAGGTTTGTAGCATTTTCTTTATAGATGATCATGTTGTCATAATGAAAACATTTATTTTTAAAATTGTATTATGAATTCATTACATTCATTTTCTTGAATGCTGAATAGAAATGGTTAGAGCAGATTTCCTTGACTTTTTCCTGTTCTTATGGAAAAGTAATAAATATTTCACCATTAAGTATGATGCTATCTATAGGTTTTCATAGGTTCCATTTAACAGGCTGAGGAAGTTTTCTTTATGTACAGTTTGCTGAAAGTTTTTTCTTCTTTAATCAGGAATGATTTTTGGATTTTGTAAAATGCTTTTTTGTTTTAGTATCAAGGTAATGCTGGCCTTTTAGAATGAGTTAGGAAGCATTTCCTCCTCTTAAATTTTCTGCCAGAGTTTTGTAGAATTGACATAATTTTTTTCCTTAAGGGGAGATGATTTAAATATTTTTTTCTTAAGTCATCCTGAAGTAAACATAGATAAAGGTGACATGGTAACTTTGGTATGTGTAGGTTGCCACCTAGTGGAGGAACAGGTGCATCACAAGCCTATGTACCCTGAACTTAGAGAAGAGGTTTCAGATGAGTAGAAACCAGCAAAAGAACTCTGGCAACAAAAAATAAAAACAAGCTAGTTTGACACTCCCCAGTAGACCTATAGCAATGGACCCCAACTAAAGGAAATTGTCAAAGTATCAGAAATGAAATTCAGAATATGGATGGCAAATAAGATGAATGAGATTGAAGAGAAAGTTGAAAACAAACACAAAAAAGCCAAAAAATATTTCAGGACATGAATGAAAAAAATAAAAAATCACAAAAGAGACAGACAACATAAGAATGGATATAACAGAACTTAAAGAAGTGAAAGAGTCAATTAGGGGATTTCAAAATATAGCAGAAAGCTTCAACAACAGTCTAGACCAAGCAGAAGAAAGAATTTCAGAGCTTGAAGACAAGGCTTCCAAACTAACCCGGTCAGTCAAAGATGCAGAAGAAAGAATAAAGAAGAAGGAAGAATCATTTAGGGAAATATGGGACTATGTAAAGTGAACCAATATAAGAATTAGTTATCCCTGAGGTAGAAGAAGAAAACCCACAAAGCATGGAAAACCTATTTGAGGGAATTATTGAGGAAAACTTCCCTGATATTTAGATATCTAGATACAAGATGGTCATTGAACACTGGGAATATTCTTGGCAAATAGGACATCTCCAAGACACATAGTCATCAACCTAGCCAAAGTTGAAATGAAGGAGAAAATTCTACAAGCTGCAAGAAGAAAGAAAAAGTAACCTACAAGGAAAACCCATCAGGCTAACAACAGACCTCTCAGCAGAGACATTACAACCAGGAGAGATTAGGGCCCCATTTTTAGTCTTCTTAAACAGAATGATTGCCAACCAAGAATTTTGTATTCTGCAAAACCAAGTATCATAAATGATGGAGAAATAAACACTTTTCCAGATTAGAAAACACTAAGAGAATTGATCACTACCAGACCTGTCCTAAAGGAAATGCTCAAAAGTGCACTATATGTGGAACAGAACAGTAAATACCCAGCAGTGTAAAAACACCTAAAAGTTAAAGCTCACAGCTCTTATAAAATGGTTGCACAAGAGGGAAAAACAGAACAACAACGTGTTATTCCACATGATGAACAGAACAGTATCCCACATATCAATACTAACATTGAATGAGAATGGTTTTAATGCTCCACTTAAAAGATAGACTAGTTGAAGGGATGAAAAAAAATTATAACTGAAGTATATGCTGTCTCCAAGAAACCTATTTAATTCATAAGGACTCACACAGACTCAAGGTAAAGGGATGGAAAAAAATATTCCATGTAAATGGAAACCAAAAGTGAGCAAGTATAGTCATTTTCATATCAGATAAAATTAACTTTAAATCAACAATGGTAGAAAAGACAAAGGTGATCATTATATAATGATAAAAGGGGCAATTCATGAAGAAGACATAACAATCTTAAATATGCACCTAACACAGGAGCTCCCAGAATCACAAAACAAACTCTACTAGATCTAAGCAAAGAAATAAACAGTAGCATCATAATCACTAGGGAGTTCAACACGGCACCGACTTAACTGGACAGATTATTAGAACAGAAAATCAACAAAGAAATACTGGACTTAAATGGGACTGTAGAACAAATGGACCTAACAGACATTTACAGAACACTCTACCCCCGAACTACAGAATATACATTCTTCTCAATGGCATGTGTGACATTTTCCAAGATTTATCACACCTTAGGCCACAAAACAAGCTTCAGCAAATCCAGAAAAATCGAAATCATACTATGTATCTTCTCAGACCATAGTGGAGTAAAACTAGAAATCAATTCCAAGAAAAACTCTGAAATCTACCCAAAGTCATGGAAATTAAACAACCTTCTGCTGAATGATCTTTGGGTCAATGACGAAATTGAGATGGAACTGAAAAGATTCTTCAAACTGAATGACTAAGAGGGCTCAAGCTTTCAAAATCTATGGGATACAGAAAAAATAGTGCTAAGGGGAAAATTCATAGACTTAAATGCTTACATCAAAAAGACAGAAAGATCACAAATTGTCAAACTGACATCACACCTCAAGGAACCAGAACAAGAAGAAACCAAAACCAAAGCCAGTAGAAAAAAAGAAATAACAAAGCTCAGAGAAGAACTAAATGAAACAGAAACAAAAAAAAATATAAAGGATCAATGGAAGAAAAAGTTGGTTCTTTGAAAAGATAATCAAATTCAATCAACCAGTAGCCAGATTAACTGGAAATAGAAGAAAAAGGACTCTAATACCTCAATCAGAAACAAATAAGGTGACATTACAACAGATACCACAGAAATACAAAATATTATCCATGAATACTACGAAAACCTCTCCTCACACAAACTGGAAGACCTAGAGGAAATGGATTAATTCCTGGAAACACACAACCTGTCAAGCCTGAATTGAGAAGAAATAGGAATCCTGAACAGACCCATAGTGAGCAGCATGATTATGGTAGTGATAAAAAATCTCCCAATAAGAAGAAGCCCTGGCAGATGGAATCACAGTCAAATTCTATCAGACCTACAGGGAAGAACTAGCACCTATCCTACAGAAATTATTCCATAACATTGAGAAGGAGAGACTCCTTCCTAACTCATTCTATGAAACCAGTATCATCTTGATACCAAAGCCAGAAAAGGACACAACAACAACAACAAAAGAAAACTAAAGAACAATATCCCTTATGAACACTGAGTAAAAAATCCTTAGCAAGGTAGTAGCAAACTGAGTTCAACAGCATATCAAAAAGATAATTCTCCAAGATCAAGTGGGTTTCATCCCAGGGATGCAAGGATGGTTCAACATAAGCAAATCAATAAATGTGACTCACCACATAAAGAGAAACAAAAAAAAGAGACCATATTATCATTTCAATAGATGCAGAAAAAGCATTTGATAAAATCCAGCACCCTTTCATGATAAAAACCCTCAACAAACTAGACAAAGGAACATACCTCACAATTACAAAAGCCATGTATGCCAAACCCACAGCCAACACCATACTGAATGGGGAAAAGATGAAAGCATTCTCCCTAGGAACTGGAACATGATAAGGGTGCTCACTGTCACCAATTTTATTGAACGTAGTACTGGAAGTCCTAGCCAGAGCAGTCATGCAAGAGAAAGAAATAAGGGATATCCAAATTGGGAAAGAGGAGGTCAAACTATCCCTGTTTGCTGATAATACGATTCTATATCTAGAAAACCCTAAAGACTCCACCAAAAGACTCCTAGAATTGATAAATTCATCAAAGTCTCAGGTTACAAAATCAATGTACACAAATCAGTTGCATTTCTATATATTAAAAACAGTCAAGCTAAGCATCAAATCAAGAACTCAATACCATTCACAATGGCCACAAAGAAAATAAAATGCTTAGGAATATACTTAACCATTTGATGAAGTCCCAATCAAAATTCTAGCAACTTATTTTGCAGATGTTGACAAACTGATTCTAAAGTGCATATGGAGGGGAAAAATAGGTAGTACAATATTGAAGAACAATCTGTAGACAGATCCTACTGAACTTCAAGACCTAATATAAAGCTACAGTAATTAAGACAATGTGGTGTTGGTGCAAAAATAGACAAATAGATCAATGGAATGAATGGAGAGCCCAGAGATAGACCCATATATAGGAGTAAAGGCAATAAAATGGAGAAAAGATTGTCTTTTCAACAAATGATGCTGGAACAACTATCCTGCCACATACAAAAAAATAAAAAAAGAATCTAGATCCACACCGTGAACTCTTCACAAAACTAATTTAACTAAAAATGTATCATAGACCTAAATGGAAAACACAAAACTATATAACCCCTAGAAGATAACAGGACAAAATCTAGAACTTGAGTATTGTGGTGACTTTTTATATATGACAACAAAGATATGACCCATCAAAGAAATAATTGATAACTAGGACTTGATTAAAGTTAAAAAATCCTTTGCAACAAATAGGCAAGAGAATGAAGACAGGCCACAGATTGGTAGAAAACACTTATAAAAGACATATCTGATAAAGAATAGTTATCCAAAATATACAAAAAACTCTTACAACTTAACAATGAAACATCATATTTTACAGATCTAGAAAAAATAAGTCTAAGCGTCATTTGGAACCAAAAAAGGGCCTGAATAGCCAAAGCAATCTTAAGCAAGAAGAACAAATCTGGAGGCATCACATTACCAGACTTCAAATTATACAAGGCTATAGTAACCAAAACAGCATGGTTCTGGTATAAAAGTACGGGCATGGAACAACGGAACAGAACAGAGAACCCAGATATAAAACTATCTACCTATAAGCAACTTATCTTGGACAAAGCAGACAACAACATACACTGAGGAAAGGAAGCCCTATTCAATAAATGGTGCTGGGAAAACTGGATAGCCACATGCAGAAGAAAGAAACAGGATCCCTATCTCTTGCCATATACAAAAATTAATTCAAGATGGATAAAAGACTTAAATGTAAGGCATGAAACCATTAAAATTCTAGAAGAAAATGTAGGAAAAACTATCCTAAACATTGGCCTAGGCAAAGAATTTATGACTAAGACCCCAAAGGCAAATACAGCAACAACAAAAATAGATAAATGGGACTTGATTAAATTAAAAAGCTTCTGCACAGCAAAGGAAATAATCAACAGAGTAAATAGACAACCTACCTAATGGGAGAAAATATTTGCAAGTGATACATTTGATAAAGAGCTAATATCCATAATCTAGAAAGAACTCAAACAAATCAGCAAGAAAAAACCAACCCCATTTAAAAGTACAATGCACACTATCTTGGTGATGGGCACACTTACAACTTTGACTTAAGTGGCACAAAAGCAATTCATGTAACCAAAACTTTTGTATCCCTGTATGTATTACTCTGGGAAAAAAAAGAAGTTTATCCAAGATGGTTTTAAAAGTTAATAGAAACTTAAAAAAAAAAGTAGGCAAAAGTCATGAACAGAATTTTAGAGCCCATTCTTCGAATTGAAGTGTCACAAGAATGGAAAAACAAACACCACTGGTAGTCACCATCAAATTGGTACTAACTTATCAATACTTATGTCACACATAGCAATAATATTCATCGGGGGCAGGCAGGCGGGAGGGTGTTGGAGGGGATGGGAAAACTCTCACTGAATGGATGTGGGGCACACAATTTGGGGGATGACCATGATTGTAGCTCTGACATGGGCAGTGCATGGGCAATATATATATCCAAAGTGTTGTACCCCCATAATATTCTGAAATAAAAAAAAAAAGAAGATAGACAAATGGCCAAAGAAACATGAAAAAATGCTCAACATCTCTAATCATCAGGGAAATGCAAATTAAAACCACAATGAGATATCACCTTACCCCTGTCAGAATGGCCATTATTAAAAAGTCAAAAAACAATAATTGCTGGCCTGGATGCAGAGAGAAAGGAATACTTATACACTGTTGATGGGACTGCAAATAAGTACAACCCTTGTGGAAAACAGTATGGAGATTTCTCCAAGAACTAAAAGTAGAACTACCATTCGACCCAGCAATCCCACTACTGGGTATGCACCCCATGGAAAAGAAGTCATTTTATTAAAAAGACACCCGCACTCGGATGTTTGTTGTAGCAAAATTCACAATTGCAAAGATGTGGAATCAACCCAAGTGCCCATCAATTCAAGAGTGCATTAACAAAATGTGGTATATGTATACCATGGAGTACTACTCAGCCATAAAAAGAAATGAATTAATGTCTTTTGTAGCAATTTGGATGGAACTGGAGACCATTATCCTAAGTAAAGTATCTCAGGAGTGAATAAAACAAACACCACATGTAGTCTATAATAATTTGGAACTAATTTATGGGCATACATGGACACAGAGAGAAGTAAAGGTCATTGGAAATCAAGAAGGGGGGAGGTGAAGGAAGGGAGAAGTAAAAATCTACCTAACAGGTACAATGAACACTATTCATATGATGGGCACACTTAAATAATAGCCCTGACTGAAGCATTATAAAAGCTATCCATGTAACAAAAACATTTGTACCCCCTTAACATTTTGAAATTAAAAAACCCAACTTAACAATGAGAAAATAAATCCAATTAAAATATGAAGTATTTTATGTTTCTAGCATTTTTAAGGTAGCACATGTTTTTAAGGTTCATTTATGTTGTAGCATGTATCAGAATTTTATTCCTTTATATGGCATTCTTCAATACTTAGTTAATCATCTCTAAATGACATTAATTTGTATTAAAACTACTGGTATAACTTCTTTTTCCTGACTGAATGCTGACTTATACAGAAATTTATAACAGCATTGGTCCTAGGAAACAGACCCTCAGATATGGAGTTTTGGAATTGGCTTGTTTTGGGGACTAACCGCAGTGCTGAGCTCCTTGCCAATGTGAAATGGGGATGTTAATAATCCCATTATAGGAAAGCATCAGTATTATGAATAGTTGGATTGGTTGTATTAAAGTGCCAAATAAAGGAAGCTACTTTTGTACTTGATCATTTCTACACTGCTGATAATTATAACAAATGTGGTGTGTGACGGATTCTTTTGAATCTTACAGAAAAAAGTAATGAGCTCAGATCTTTATTTATTTATTTTTAAGCTTCCTTATGCTTAGCTCAATTCTTTTTTAAAAAAATTTTAATAGAAATAGGGGGTAAAAGTTGAATTCTGGTATATATATATATCGTATAGTGGTGACGTCTGGGCTTTTGTACCCATCACATGAATAGTGTACATTGTACCCCATAGGTAATTTTTCATCCTTCACCTTCTTCCACCCTCCCCTGTTTTGAGTCTACAATGTCCATTATACCACTCCATGTGTCCTTTCATAGCCATAGTTTAGCTCCCACTTACAAGTGAGAAGATATGGCATTTGCTTTTCTGTTCCTGATTTACTTCACTTAGGATAATGGCCCTTAGTTCTATCCAAGTTGCTTCAAATTGAAAGGACAAGTTAAATTGTCTCTGTTGATGACGTGATATTGCATATAGAAAACTCTAAAGATTCCAACAAAATACTGTTGGAACTGGTAAATGAGTTCAATAAAGTTGCAGGGTACAAAATCAACAGAAACAAGTTACTTGCATTTCTGTGTTCTAAAAACGAAGTATCCATAAAATAAATTAAGAAAACAATCCCACTTACAGTATCATCAAAAAATGAAATAAAATACATAGGAATAAATTTAACCAAGGAGGTTAAAAACCGGTATACGAAAAACAATAAAATATTGCTGAAAAAAATTTGAGATCATACAGATGAATGGAAAGATGTCCTATGTTCATGGTATGAAAGAATTAATAGTTAAAATGTCCATATTACATAATGTGATCTACAGATTCGATGCAATCCCTCTCAAAAGTTTATTTTTTTAAAATAATTAATTTTTTGGTTTCCATAACTTTATTTTTTTATTTCAAAATATTTTGATGCCATTCTCCACAGAAATAGAAAAAAAAAATCTTAAAATGTCTATGTTACCCCAAAATACCCTGAATAGCCAATTCTATCTTGAGCAAAAGAACAAAGCTGAAGATCATATTACCTGATTTCAAAATGCATTTCAAAGCATAGCGTAAAATACTTTCTTTTTAAGGGAAATATCTATATCTATGTCTATATCTATGTCTATATCTATCATACTTGTGGAGAAAAAGGAACGTAAAGTTTCTGAGGAAATAAGTAGATGAACAAGAGGAAGCAAAGGGGTTTGACAGAGATCTATTGAAATGGGGGTTTATGGATATTCATAGCTAAGAGACTTAATACATTAGGAATGAGAAAAAAATTTTGATGGTATTCAGACAGACAGAGTAGTTTGAATGACCTAAAGTGAGAGTGTTTTGAAGATATTATACACAGAATAACTAAAAAAGGAGAAATGAGATGAAAAGCCTAGAATTAAAGCATTTGGGTGAAGAGGTGGTAATTTAGGAGTCCGATTGCTTTCAATAACCCAAAAATCCACAAGGTGGGGATGTTCCATTGGAGCCACTTGGTAGAGAAAAGTTAGAACCAACTTCCTTTCTTTCTCTCTCCTTTCTCACCTTCTCTTTCTTTTCTTCTCTCTCTTTTCCTTATCATCAAAATAAACAAAAGAATAAAACACCACGAGCTACAGCACAGAAAGTAGACTAGCAAAGACTCCAGATGTTGAAAGTATCAGATACAGAAAATGTAATAAAATAACTATGCTTAGTATATTTAAAGTAAAACCAAAAAATTAAAAATATTTCTACTGAATAGGAAGCTCTAGAGAATGGCCAAGAAGATCGAGAGAAAACAAATAGAATGTACATAATAAATAAAATAATTGAAATTTAAAACCTGAATGAATGGATTTAACAAAATATTAGTATGGTAGAAGCAGCTGAAAAATGAATTAGTAAATTGCAAGACAGGTCAGAAGAAGCTATCCAGAATGCACACAGGAACAAAGAAATGGGAAATAAGAAACATATAGTTAAGAGACATGGAGGATAAAGAGGGAAAGTCTAAAAATGTTTAAAGGGTGTTTCAGAAAGAGAGGAAGGAGAGAATGAATCAGAGTTAATATTGAAAAAATATTAGCTAAAAAATTTTTAGAGGATATGAGACACAATCCATAGACAAAAAATGCCATATGAATTAAAAAAACAATAAATACAAATGGAATTTTTACCTAGAGATATAGTAGTAAAATTATGACATCAAGGACAATGAGGAGCTCATAGAAGTAGCCATGGAGATAAGAGATTGTCTTAAAAGGAGCAAAAGTAGGCTGACACCTGATTTCTAATCAGCAACAAAGGAATCCAGAAGATAGTAAAATATACCTTCAATGTGCTTAGAGAAAATAACTTTCAATCTAGAATTCTATAATAATAGTTTTAAAGTTAGGTAAAATTAGACCTATTTTCAAATAAACAAAAACAAAGATTTTGCCACTAATAAATACTCACTAAAATAATTCTATAAAAAGGAGTACAGTCATCTCATATGAAAGGTTTAAGTCTAAGACAAAGAGCAAAGAAAGTGACATATGTGCATAAGTAGAAAAATAATTGACTATATAAAACAATAATAATATTTTTAGGAGTTAAAATATAGAAATAAAATATATGACAAAAATAGCATGTAAATCAATAAAAGAGGAATTAGAGTGTTCTATGCTATTTGCTTAGGAGGAGGGTAAAAGTATCGATTATTTCTCTATGTTAAAATGTTAAGTCTTCATTTTCTTCTCTTATGATAACCATTAAAAATTGGAAAAGCATTGAACATTTTCAAAATTAAAAGAGAAAAAACAACCCAGATATACTTATTCCAAAAGAAGGCAGTAAGGAAAGCAAAGAAACATAGGAA
The DNA here is from genome assembly GCA_023783475.1 of Daubentonia madagascariensis. Lineage (NCBI taxonomy): Eukaryota > Metazoa > Chordata > Mammalia > Primates > Daubentoniidae > Daubentonia > Daubentonia madagascariensis. The sequence continues at coordinate 9,727 of JAKFHU010001436.1, read as the reverse complement.
AAATAAAACAAACAGAAAATTAAATAAGTTGGTAGCTGGGAATCTTGATATGTCAGTAAGTAAAATAAATTTCAAAGTACAAAATGTTCTGGTTAAATGATAAAGTCTTTTGGATTGGATTAAAATGCTGAACTATATGACATGCAAAATACCAAGATAGAGAGATGGTGAAAAATAAAAGGATGAATGAAGATAATCAGTCTACATACAGAAAAGCCTGCTTAGACACAACAACATCAGATAAAATGCACTGTGAGGCAAAAAGCATTAATGATACAGTATAATAACTTAACAATGACAGTAACATACACATAGTCCCTGACTTATGATGGTTCATTTTATGATGTTTTGACTTTATGATGGTGAGAAAGTAACACAAATTCAGTAGAAATTGTACTGTACAATAACAAGAGGAAACAAACTTTATAGTTAAAACTTGATACTTCCTGAAGAACACTATGCCTGCTAAACCACCACCAAGTGTCAATGCCTCAGTGCCTTTTACCAGCTAGTTTTCAGCCACATCAGAAGAGAGATAAATTGATGACTGTGTTGCTGTAGTATCCACATCATTCAGCAATTAATTTTAGTTTAATGCTTCAAGCATTCCTCAGGCCCAGTGTGCTTTGAGCTTTGTACATTAATAATGAGTACCCATACAATCATTCTGTTTTTTTCACTTTCATAACCGTATTCAATAAATTCCATGAGATATTCAGCACTTTATTATAAAATAGGCAATTTTTTAGATGATTTTGCCCAATTGTAGGCTAATGTAAGTGTCTGAGCATGTTAGGCTGGGCTAAGCTATGATGTTTGATAGGTTAGGTATATAAATGCATTTTCGTCTTACAATATTTTCAATTTAGGATGGTTTGTCAGTATGTAACCCCATTGTAAATTGTGGAGCATCTGTAGTTATGTAAATTTACCAGGGCAGTTGTAAAATTTTTAAATTTGTATGCATATAAGAACATAGTATCAAAATATATAAAATAAAATTGATACAAATATGGAGAAGAAGGTAGATAAAAAATCACAGTGGAGGTGCTATAGTAGATGGTAGATGAAGCAGACAAAAAATCAGCAAATAAAGAGATTTAAAGTTGCTCTACTGGAGGAGATATATATATATATATACACACACACACATACACACCTGTGGAATAAGCATTCAATAAATGATTATGGAATACATATTTGTTTTAAGCATACTTGGAACATTTATAAAGTTACAACAAGTCCCAACAAATTTCAATGTATTGTTAATGTACAAACTATGCTCTTTAACTACAGTATATTTAAGCTAAAGTTCAATATAGAAAGACAGATTTCTGCTACTTCTTAGTCTGCTACTCTTTGCTTCTTGTAGAAGAAGCAAAATACTATCACTCTTGCTCTAATAATGAGAAATCACCGAATGATGTACAAAATAATCTTATAAATGCATAAGAGAACTAGGGATGGAAAAATGTTTATATGAAGTAAACTTCAGAAAGTGGTGAGCCTTTTGTAAGTGAGCAGAGACTGGTGCCTGCTTTTACACCTGGGGGCATGGGTGAGAAGGAGTATGAAACTGCAATACATTTGAGGGAAGACTTTGTTGGGGTAAGTAGAAATCATCTGATCTTTTAACAACTTTATGGGCTGGCGTGATGGATTAGAATCAGGAGGAGACTCAGATGCAGAATTAATTCTATTGCAAATAAGTGCTTCCTCAGGATTGGCTGACTCTACCCACAAGAGATTTGAAATAAATGTTGAATTGAAAGTAGCTAAATATGCAACCATGACCTGATCTATTTTACTGATTAGTTTGAAGATATCAACTCTCAACCTAGCTTCCTGATACAGGAAAAATTATCAACTGCAGTTTCTGCTATTTTGCAAACAAAGATTGACATGTAACAAAGATTTATGAGATATGAAGAGAAGTAGAAACATGTGACAAATAATTCAGAGAAAATACAGTCAAGACTAACAGATATGGAATAAGCTGATAATGGCTTTATTTCTTAGAAACATATTAAATAAATTCAAGAAAAGATGAAAATTTCAGAAGAGAAAAAGAAAACCTAAGAACCAAATGTAAATTCTTCAATTGAAGAATGCAGAATCTGAAATAAAAAATTCATTAGATGGACTTACAGTAAGACTGGACAGAACAGAAGAAAGAATCAATGAATGTGAGAACAGTCAATTGAAATTATACAAACTGAAGCACAGAGAGGAAGATGAATCAACCATAAATACAAGAAATTTATGAAACCTCAAACGGAATAAATACAAAAGTATAAAAGTGAAACTGCTGAAAACCAAAGATAAAGAGAATATTTAAAAATCTACCAGAGGGACTTCTGGAAAAATGGCGATCTGATAGCGTCCTACCACCGCACCGCTCCCAGGGAAGGAGGTGAAGAACGCCAGCGGCTGCCTGTGAGCACAGACCGCTCACTCCGAAAACAGCATTGCAAATTACAGAGAAACAACGCTGAACGCCCAGCCCAAGAAAACAGGTACAAAATTTTCACAAAGATCGGAGGGCGCACGGAGCACAGTAGAGCCCAGAGGGCGGGAAGGACGCACTCGCCAGGTCAGCTCAGTGCGACCTGCCCCCCCAAGCGGTTACACGCCTCCCCATCCACTCAGTCAGGGACAATCCCAGAGTTGGGGCAGGGCAGTTGCACCAGACAACAGACGCTGTGGAGTTGGAGTCATCACGAAAGCCAAACACAACCCTCAGCTGCAGTGTACAGAGACCACGCAGGGCTGGGGATCACGCTGGGTGGAGATTCAGCTTCCCGGGACAGTGCGTGGGAACCCGCAGACCGGCACTGCGTCATTGGAAGTCAGCGGGACTGGGCCCAGGAGTTTAACGGGGAGCGGGACACGCCCTTAGAGGCTGCTAGCAACTGCCGCTGCGGCCGGCGGAGAAAAACTGTGCTCCCGGCGCGATCGGAGCCCGCGCGCCAGGCTGTGCGCCAGGCTCGCGGCAGCCGCCATCTTTAAAGGCGCCCGCGTGGAGCTGTGAGCCGCGTCTCTAGCTCCGCCCCGCCCCGGCCCGGGGCTCTTCCGCTGGGGCGAGACAGGCTTTGCCTTTGGTGGCCAGGGTCAGCTGCATCCGTGGGTTCCAGGTGGGACCAGGTCCCGGAACTGTAGCGGTGGGACCTTTGGGTATTGGAAACAGTTTGCAGCTCGTCCATCTGGTTCCGCTACCCCAGCTCTGGCCTCCCACAAGTCTGCTACGTGCTGGTCCTAGTGCCCGCCCTTCAGGTCCCAGCCCTCCTGTACCCCAGAGATCGCTCATTTTGAAGGTTGCTGGCTATAGTGACTCATTTGGTATAACTGCTGGTTCCCATGACAACCAAATACCTCAAGAGCCACAGGCTGAACCAGAGCAGCTCCCCATAATCCTGCCCACTTCAATAGGGAATTTCATGCCACCCAAGAGTGCTTCCAGCGGCCACTACTCCCCCCTCCCCGTGGGAACATCCCCCCGGTGGAGACTGCTGGGGATAGAGATGGCCACCCGCCTCGCCTTGGGGTCTAGTGGTGGAAAAGGGCTGCACAATTGGAGATCCCCCTATCAACCAGTATCACGCGGAGACGAACATCAGAAGGGCAGACACACGTGGCTAGATGAGCAACCTCTGAACTCTGTAGAATTTTCCCAACTCAGCTCTCACACTGTAGCCAAAAGAAATTTTGTTTCTACCTGCACCTCAGGAGGAGCAGGGTCAAAGTAACCCCTAGGAGCTACAAGGCCCCTCCCAAAGCATGGGGCTTTCGCATACCCCAACTGGGGAATCAGAGTCTGCCACGGACATAACAGAATACCTAGCTAATAGGGAGTGGAGGACTCATATCCTCAAGTACAATTCATTAGCTCAGAGCCCAAGCTGGGAGGTCATTCTCACCACACTCCACTGGGAAGAGGAGAAGACAACAGGTCAGAGTTAACCCAAGATCCACCAAACTTGCTAAAATACACCTAAGGCAATCAGGCCACTACTTCTCTCCCTGGCTTTGCCAAGGAACAATAATTGTGGGCCTGGTGACAGGGCCATAAACTAGCACTAACACCCCCAGCTCTCGACCAAGAGGCCAGATGAGAAAAAACCAGCGAAAGAACTCAGGGAACATGAAAAATCAGAGTGAAAAGTCACCCCCAAAAGAAATTATCAGTTCCTCAGCAATGGATACCAACCCAAATGAAATGGATAGAATAAGAGAAGAGGAATTTCATTTATGGATTATAAGAAAGCTCAATGAAATTCAAGAGAAAATTGAATCCCAGCACAAAGAAACCACAAGAAAAATGCAAGAAATGAATGAAAAATTCTCCAAAGAAATAGAAATATTATGGAAAAATCAAATAGAAATCCTAGAAATGAAAGAAGCATTCAAGGATCTACAAAACACAGTGGAAAGCCTTAAGAATAGGCTGGACCATACAGAGGAAAGAATTTCAGAGCTAGAAGACAGCTCCTATGCGCTAAATAAATCAGCTGAAGAGAAAGAACACAAAAACAAGAGGCAGGAAAAAAGCATACAAGAAATGTGGGATTATGTAAAGAGGCCAAACATAACGATTATAGGTATCCCCGAGGGAGAGGAGGAAAATTTGCATGGGCTGGAAAATTTATTTGAAGGAATAATAGAGGAAAATTTCCATGGCTTAGCCAGAAATCTCGACATCCAAGTACAAGAAGCACACAGGACTCCTGGGAGAGTCAATGTGAAAAGCCATTCACCACGCCACATAATTATTAGACTGACCAAAGTAAACACAAAAGAGGCACTCCTCAGAGCTGTAAGAGGAAAAGAACATGTAACCTACAAAGGGAAACCGATCAGATTAACTGCAGATTTCTCAGCTGAAACCTTACAAGCCAGAAGGGAGTGGGGAGACATCATCAATCTCCTAAAACAAAACAAAGGTCAACCCAGAATTCTGTATCCTGCCAAACTAAGCTTCTTATATGAGGGAGAAATAAAGACGTTTCCAGATAAGCAATCACTGATAGAATTTGCGAAATCCAGACCGGCCTTGCAAGAAATGCTTAGACCTGCATTATACACTAAACAGAGCAACAGACACCCACCTATGTAAAACTACACAAAAGCTAAAACCCCAGAAACCAGATTCCACAATGACGCAAGAGATAAAACAAAAGATACCACCCAACAGAATAATCAGAAATTTACCCCAAATATCAATTCTCTCAATAAATGTAAATGGCTTGAACTGCCCATTGAAGAGACATAGGCTGGCTGAATGGATTAAAAAATACAAACCAAGTATCTGTTGTCTTCAGGAAACACACCTTACACACAAAGACGCATTCAGACTCAAGGTGAAAGGATGGAATACAATTTTCCAGGCTAATGGAAACCAAAAGAAATCTGGAGTAGCCATCCTTATTTCAGATGACATAAACTTTAAAGCAATAAAAGTAAAGAAGGACAAAAATGGACACTATATAGCAGTGAAGGGAAAAATCTCACAAGAGGATTTAACAATCCTAAACATTTATGCACCCAACACAGGAGCACCCAGGTACATAAAGCAAATACTGCTAGATCTAGACAATATAATGAGCAGCAACGCCATAATAGCAGGGGACTTCAACACCTCACTGACAGAACTGGACAGATCCTCCAAACAAAAAACAAATAGAGAAATAAAAGACCTAAACAGGACTCTAGAACATTTGGGCCTAACAGATATCTACAGAACACTCCACCCAAATAACACTGAATATACATTCTTCTCATCAGCTCATGGAACTTTCTCTAAAATTGACCACATCCTAGGCAACAAAACAGATCTAAACAAATTCAAAAAAATAGAAATCATACCATGTATCTTTTCAGACCACAGCGGAATAAAATTAGAAATCAATTCCAACAGAAACTCACATCGTCTTCCAAAAATGTGGAAACTAAACAATCTATTGCTGAAAGATTATTGGGTCAAGGAGGAGATTCAAATTGAAATCAAAAGATTCTTTGAACTAAACAATAATGGGGACACAAGTTATCAAAATCTGTGGGATACAGCAAAAGCAGTCCTGAGAGGAAAACTTATCGCCATAAATTCCCACATCCAAAAGACAGAAAAGTCACAAATCAGTAAACTAACGAATCATCTTAAGGAAATGGAAAAGGAAGAGCAAAGCAATCCTAGAGCCAGCAGAAGAAAAGAAATAGCCAAAATTAGAGCAGAATTAAATGAAATCGAGAACAAAAGAATAATACAGAAGATCAATGAAACGAAAAGTTGGTTCTTCGAAAAGATAAACAAAATAGACAGGCCACTTGCCAGGTTGACCAGAAGCAGAAAGGAAAGGACTCTAATAAGCTCAATTAGAAATGAAAAAGGAGAAGTCATAACTGATACCATGGAAATACAAAACATCATCTTTGAATACTACAAACATCTCTATGCCCACAAACACGAAAATGTGGAGGAAATGGACAAATTCTTAGAAACACACTACCTCCCCAGGCTCAACCAGGAAGAAACAGAATTTCTAAACAGACCAATATCAAGCACCGAAATTGAAGCAGTAATAAAAAATCTACCCACAAAAAAAGTCCCGGACCAGATGGGTTCACACCTGAATTCTACCAAGCCTACAAAGAAGAACTGGTGCCTATACTGCAGAAATTATTTGAAAATATCCGAAGGATGGAATCCTCCCAAACTCATTCTACGAAGCCAATATCACATTGATACCAAAGCCAGGAAAGGACACAACAAAAAAAGAAAACTACAGACCAATATCCCTTATGAATATAGATGCAAAAATTTTCAATAAAATCCTTGCAAACCGAATTCAAATGTACATCAAAAAAATAATCCATCATGATCAGGTGGGCTTTATTCCCGAGATGCAGGGATGGTTCAACATACGCAGATCTATAAATGTAATCCACCATATAAATAAAAGCAAGAACAAAGATTATATGATCCTTTCAATAGATGCAGAAAAGGCTTTTGACAAAATCCAGCATCCTTTTATGATAAGAACTCTTAACAATATAGGCATAGATGGCTCATTCCTAGAAACTATTAAAGCCATATATGATAAACCCACAGCCAATATCATACTGAATGGGGAAAAATTGAAGGCATTCCCCCTTAAAACTGGCACCAGACAAGGGTGCCCACTATCTCCACTTTTCAACATAGTGCTGGAAGTCCTGGCCACAGCAATTAGACAAGACAGAGGAATCAGGGGCGTCCAGATGGGGGCAGAAGAGGTCAAACTTTCACTATTCGCAGACGATATGATATTATACATAGAAAACCCCAAAGATTCAACCAAGAGATTACTGGAATTGATAAATGAATTCAGCAAAGTCTCAGGATACAAAATTAATACACACAAATCCATAGCCTTCATATATGCTAATAACAATCAAGCTGAGAAACAAATTAAAGATGCAATACTTTTCACAATAGCAACAAAGAAAATTAAATATTTAGGAACATATCTAACTAAGGAGGTCAAAGACCTATATAGAGAGAATTATGAAACACTGAGAAAAGAAATTGCAGAGGATGTAAATAGATGGAAAGCCCTACCATGCTCTTGGATAGGCAGAGTCAACATAGTAAAAATGGCTTTGCTACCTAAATTAATTTACAGAATCAATGCAATCCCTATCAAAATACCAACATCATTTTTTGCTGATCTAGAAAAAATAATTCTACGCTTCGTGTGGAACCAGAGAAGACCCCGTCTAGCCAAAGCAATCTTAAGCAAAAAGAACAAATTGGGAGGCATCTGTCTACCAGACTTCAAACTATACTACAAGGCTATCGTAACCAAAACTGCATGGTATTGGCACAAGAACAGACACATAGACCAATGGAACAGGACTGAGAACCCAAATATAAAACCAACCTCATACAGCCACCTGATCTTTGACAAATTCCAGAAAAACGTACACTGGGGAAAAGATTCCCTATTCAACAAATGGTGCTGGGAAAACTGGATGGCCATATGTAGAAGACTGAAAGTGGACCCACAGCTCTCACCTCTCACAAAAATCAATTCACAATGGATAACAGATCTAAACCTAAGACATGAAACCATAAGAATTCTCGAAGAAAACGTTGGAAAAACTCTTATGGACATTGACCTAGGCAAAGAATTTATGAAGAAGACCCCCAAAGCAATCACAGCAGCAACAAAAATAAATACATGGGACCTGATCGAATTGAAAAGCTTCTGCACAGCCAAGGAAACTATCACTAGAGTGAACAGACAACCTACAGAATGGGAGAAAATATTTACATGCTACACCTCTGATAAAGGGCTGATAACCAGAATCTATACAGAACTTAGGAAAATCAAGAAGAAAAAATCAAACAACCCTATTAAAAAATGGGCAAAGGACATGAACAGAATCTTTTCCAAAGAAGACAGAATAATGGCCAGCAAACATATAAAAAAGTGCTCAACTTCTCTAATCATCAGGGAAATGCAAATCAAAAACACAATGAGATATCACTTAACTCCAGTGAGATTGGCTCATATCAAAAAATCCCCAAATAACAAATGTTGGCGGGGATGTGGACAGATAGGAACACTCATACACTGCTGGTGGGACTGCAAATTAGTACAACCTCTATGGAAAAGAATATGGAGATACCTCAAAGAATTAAAAGCAGAATTACCATTTGACCGAGCAATCCCACTACTGGGTATTTATCCAAAGAAAAAAGACATTTTATAATAAAGACATCTGCTCTCGAATGTTCATAGCAGCACAATTCACAATTGTAAAGTTGTGGAAACACCAAGGTGCCCATCAATCACGAGTGGATCAATAAAATGTGTTATATGTATACCATGGAGTATTACTCAGCAATAAGGAACACAGTGAATTAACTCTCTGGTATTATCCTGGTTGGAGCTAGAACCCATTCTTCGAAGCGAAGTGTCACAGGATTGGAAAAACAAGCACCACTGGTACTCACCATCAAACTGGCACTAACTGATGAACACTTACATCACACAGGGCAATAACATTCATCTGAAGGCGGGCAGGCGGGAGGGGGGTGGAAGGGATGGGAAAAACTCTCACTGAATGGATGTGGGGAGCAGTTTGGGGGATGACCACGATTGTGGCTCTGACACAGGCAGAACAGGGGCAATGTGTATGGCCAAAGTGTTGTACCCCCATGATATTCTGAAATTAAAAAAATAAATTAAAAAAAAAAATCTACCAGAGGGAAAATACACATTTCATTCAGGACACCATGAGAATTAAACCTAAATTCCCATCACAAGCAATGGAAGGCAGAACATGATGGAATGATATTTTAAAGTTATAAAAGTAAGTTTCAAGATAGAATTCTATACCCAGCAAAATAATTAAGGTAGAATAAGGATATTTTCATACAACAATAGCTGAGAATATTTGTCATTAGTGAAACTTACACAAAGGAAATGCTAAAGGGAGGTCTTCAGACTGAAGGAAAATGATGCCAGATGGAAGACTAATTTGAAGAAGGAAATGAAGAACATTAAAAACACAATATATATGAGTAAATGTAAAGAATTAGTTAAAAATTGTTTACAAATTATTTTGCTTAAAGAAAAAAAATATTAGAAATATGTGCTGGGGTATGTGAAATACACAAAAGTATACACAAAAGTATAATATATTAAACCAATAACAAAAGGACAACATAAAAAAATTTGGTTTT